>CAXKVT010000106.1:1409437-2818874 GCA_964058875.1 Carex rostrata | reverse complement strand
GCCTCTTCTATGTGTGTAATAATCCACCAAAAAAAAAAAACTGAAATTAGACTTAGATGGGCCCTAGTTCAACATCACAACTTAAATTGGCCGAAATTATACAGAAAACAATCATTTACGGTTTACCAGATCTAATCATGTTTGTCTTGAGATTATCAGCAAATATGAATCAGCCTTGGGAGCTTAATATAATTTATGAACTTACCAGTTACAGTATATACAGAGAAATCAAATTCTTCAAAATTCACTAGTTCCAAAAGGTACATATACAACCAACCAAAAATCATCTATACACGCTCCATATTTCACCTTAGACAGTTAATTTCAATATAAAACTCAAATTAGTACCAGTGTTGAATTTAGGGTTAGTGTTTAATTTACCTATTGAACCAGAGGTAAAGATGTGGAGCTCTCTGGTAGAGATTGGCACTTCCCCTTGCAAATGGGCCCCGATCTGCAATTGCTTCATAATCTCTACCAAAATAAATG
Source organism: Carex rostrata (assembly GCA_964058875.1). NCBI lineage: Eukaryota > Viridiplantae > Streptophyta > Magnoliopsida > Poales > Cyperaceae > Carex > Carex rostrata. The sequence goes on along the minus strand of CAXKVT010000106.1, from coordinate 2,818,385 downwards.
TGCTCAATTTAAATTTAAAAAATTAAACAAGACAGACCTAAACACTGGAAACAGAATAACACTACTGTTCGATCTAACATAATTCAATTAAATTAGTTGCTTTACTTTTGGCTGCCAGGACAATATGCCACGCACAACCTTCAAATCTTGGTAAGTACATTGTTTCGGGACACAGCGACGAAATTGCAAGGGTGAGTCAGTGAGAATCGTCTCCCGTACGGACTCCCTGACAAGGGAAAGACAGCGACGAACGAGAGAGATACTTATAGTGGGGTCCGTGAGGCAGAGAGAGGGCGAGAGAGATTGAGGGCTGCGCCCGTATAAAAGAAAGAAAGAGAGAGAGGGTGTTGGGCCATCCTGTCAGAGAGACAAATAAATGGTAGAGGGATTAAAATGAGGTGTGGGGTCCGATTGTAAGAGAGACAAGGAGACAAGCAATGGCATTAAATGCCGAAGAGAGATAGAGGAGCCAATCACGTCCTTTTGACAGAAAAAGTAAAAGAAAATCAAAAATCAAGAGAGAAGATGAGATGAGGTGAGCTCGGTGTGTCATTTCGTGTGTCGGGTCATTTTGTTTTCCTTATCATAATCAATTTGTTAGTGTAAAATTCAATCTCTTAAATATAAAGTTTCGCATTTTCGAATTTCATTTATGAATCTAAATTACAATTACATTTACATTTACATTTATCCAAAATTATAATTTTATACTTAATATATAATTTTTTACAAACTAATTACATATCGTGTAAAAAAGTATTCTCATCCAGTAATAATACGTTATGAACAAACCCTTAAAAACTTTGGCAAGAAATATACTCGTCCTGTAAAAAAGGGTGGTGATTTTTGTCCAAAAATATTTTGGACAAACCTTTACTCAAATTCAAGCCTAATTAAACCGTATGTCTAATGTGCGTCAAAATTTACGCAAATAGTGTAGATTTACATATCGTGTAAATTTATTAAGTTCTAAATTAATTTGCATAAATCTCAATCAGAATGGTATGGTTTAATTAGAAATTGATTTGGATAAAATTTGTTTAAATCGAAACCCAAGTACTAAAGACCTTTTGGTAGACATATATCATTTGAAGTTATTTTCAAGGAGATCCCTTTTTTTGCCAGAAATTTTGAAGGGCAAAAATATTTGTTTTCACCCTTGTTAATTAGTCCATCTGTAAATATAGGGTAGATCATAGGTCATATATACAAAAAAATCCTTACAATAAACAATGTTGATAACTTCAAAAACTAAGTAATTGTTTAAGTATGTCACCCAAATTGTGCTATAAACGCACTCTGAGGTATTTTTTTTTTAAGGGACTGAGCTTTCCAATTTTCAAAATAATAAAATATTTATTTTCTAGTGAAAAATAATTTATTGAATAACAAGTTAATTTTGTTATAATATTTAAATTAGATATTCAAATTATTTCTATATCCTTTAATATCCAATCCATATTTGTATTCGTTCAATATCCAATTCTATATATATATATATATATAGAGGTGGGCTACGGTGAGTTGCGAAGTAAAGCGACTATTTTACTTCACGCTCATATTTTGCGATTTTAAAGTTCAAAACGTTGATCCGAACCGTTCATCTTGTTCTCCATATTGAAATGTGCTTGGAGATCAAATTTTATATTTTTTGGAATTTGTTTACTATTTATTAAGCAATTTTGAAAGTCGCTGATCTGATGGTCCAGAAAAATTTACTGTTTTGTACTGTTCACAGCAAAACAGCAATTTTAAAAAATGCTTAATAAATAGTAAAAAAATTTCAAAAAATGTAAAATTTGGTCTCCAAGCACATTTCAATATGGATTAAACATCTAATGGTTCAGATCAGTCGTTTGGACTTTCAAAATAAAAATACGGCGTGAAGTAGAAACGCGTTTTACTTCGCAACTCACCGTAGCCCATCTCTCTCTCTCTCTCTCTCTCTCTATATATATATATATATGATGAGGAGGGTTCAAATGCACTCAAATTTTTGTTGACCCAAATGCACCTTATCTTTCAAATCCTTTTTCTCCGTTTTCAAAGTCCGAATAGTCAATCCGAACGTTAGATGCGATCTATATATTAAGATGTGCTTGGAGACCAAATTTTATATTTTTTGGAATTTTTTTTACTATTTATTAAGCCACTTTGAAAATCGCTGATTTTATATTTTCTGGACCATTGGATCAGCGATTTTCAAAGTGGCTTAATAAATAGTAAAAAAATTCCAAAAAATGTAAAATTTGGTCTCCAAGCACATCTTAATATATAGATCGCATCTAATGGTTCGGATTGACTATTCGGACTATGAAAACGAAGAAAAAGGATAGGGTGCATTTGGGTGTACAAAAATTTGGGTGCATTTGAACCCTCCTCATATATGATATATAAGTTTTGATGAGTAGAACTAGGGTGTTCTTAAGCTTACCAAAGTGTTTGGTGAGCTTAACTCCAAAATCTATCAAATATGTTTCAAATGACAAATCCGAACCGTTGAAACCCGCATACCTTACGAGTGATGAGTGTACATGTGAAAATTTTAAACATTCGAATTAATTTAGTATAAAGTCAAGCGGTCAAAAAACGTTCAAAAAATGAATGCACTAAAATTAATTTATTAACCTTCTAATTTTGACCAATTAACTTTATACTAAACTAATTCGAATGTTTAAAAATTTTACATGTAGACGCATCACACGAAAGATAGACGGGTTCCAACTATTCGGATTCATCATTTGAAATCGATTTGATGAGTTCTTGAGTTAAGCTCACCAACACTTTGGTGAGCTTAAGAACACCCTAGTTCTACTCAGTTTTGATTATCAGAATATTTCTTTACTGACTACTATTTTCTTAATAATTTATAGGAACATTGTTAAAATGGTTTATACTAGAGGTGCACAAGTCTCCGGGAGCAACAATGCAAGCTGGCCACAGAGCTCAAAGTGCAATGGTAGGCGAGTTCCAACAACCAATGAGCACTCAATCGGAATAACCAGTACAAGAACTATGTAAGAACTAGTTAATTAGTGCTCTTCGGGAGAGACGGCACCAAGAAACACACACATTTCATGTGCTCGTTGGCGAGATGATTACAACATTACAAGATTTTTTTGGTTTTGTTAGAGATGTATCTTAGGAACTGCTTTGCCCACTGTCAAACACAGTTATGATTCTATTATAACCTGTTAGATTTGTTAGAACATTTCATAGTGATTGCTTGTAATTGTATTACTTAGGAAAAAATATAATAAAAATATTCATTGAATACCTCTTTCTATTTTGCTTGGTTGGTTTTGGTTGAGGTTTTGTTAACTTAATTTCCAATGTTTTTTCAGTCTTTCTCATTGGTTGATTGGTGAACCCAAAACGAAATTAGCTTGTACTAACCAAATCATGTATCAAAATAAACCAAAACTATTATGAGAACTAACTTCTAGTCTAGTTGTAAAGGTAATATCCACCTCTTACACGGGAATGCTAACATATTTCCACAATACAAATTAACAATAAAAAATAACGATATTCTTATAACAAGTTAGATATCAATAAAAATTTAATGAAATTTTGGTGTCATCTTATTCAAGAGAAAATATTTTATGGAGATCAGATAGCAAATGTTCTGAGCTTTTCAAGGTAAATATTCTAATTTGAAATTTAAATGGTAAAATTTTCAAATAGAGAAATTTTGTGGGATATACGTCCAATTCGATCTAATCCAAAATGTAGGCATTAGTATGATGTTTAATTAATTAATTAATTTTTTTGAAGTAGTTTTGCAATTTCGTTTAGTATGGGCATTATCACTCGTAATGGTTGATTTAGTCAATTAATTTTAATTTGAAAGGAAGAACATTCATGAAAACAACAGGTGGGGGTGTCAATGGGTACGGTACGGATCAAGTGGAGGCATTTTCATACCCATACCCATTAAAATTGACTTTATCCATATCCTATCCATACCCATTAAAAATTGACTTTACCCTACCCTACCCTTATCCGTTAATATTATAAGGTAACGAAACGGTAGCGGATAATAACATATATTACTAATATAATAATTAATTTTATTATATTTTCCAAATTAAACATCAAAAACTCATTAATTTCACATATATGTAATTGTATTTTTAATAAAAAATAAAAATAAATATGCAATCAATTTCAATTAAATTGTTTTTTTTTATAAAATTGAATTGAATATATATATTTAGATTTTATGGGTCGGATAAACAGCTAAAAAGGTGCCATTGACACCCCTAACAACAGGTGAGTTAGAACACACATGGCCGCTGGAACTGTTCCAATTTTGGAATCATGCTTCTTGATCACTAACTTTGCTTTAATTGAGTTTTGATTAAGAAGTTGAGTATTATCCAAAGTCGGATCTAAACTGTTCAATCTGATTCATATGAATGAATTTAAATCTTCACAAATTTAAATTGTCCGGTGAATCTAAACTGTTTGTGTGAATTTTGTCGCTGAGACCCAACTTTTAGATAAGATTTTTGTCCAAATTCCTTTGAGCAAAATCTCCACCCTCAAACTAAATATGATGCCCAATTAAATTCATATAACTTCATGACCAAATAAGTCAAATAATAATTATCTTTGTCAAAATAAAGTCCTGTCAATTGCTAGTGCAGCTGGCTGAATTATATTTGTGTGAAACAATTGACCCAGCAATTTTTAAGATTTTTCTACCAATTCAAGTAGTGGCAACATCATATTCAATGTCTTATAACTAAAAATTCTATCTCACTTCATCCTCTGCCTCCACCCTCAAACTAAATGTGATGCCCAATTAAATTCATATAACTTCATGACCTAATAAGTCAAATAATAGTTATCTTTGTCAAAATAAGGTCCTGTCAATTGCTAGTGCAGCTGACTGAGTTATTTTTGTGTGACAGAATTGACCTGGCAAATTTTAAGATTTTTCTACCAATTCAAGTAGTGGCAACTAAAAATTCAAGGACTTCAACTATAAATTGTATCTCACCTCATCCTCTGGCACCAATGAATCTCCCACAAACAACAGTCCCCAAGCTTTCCCAATTTTAATAAACAAAATGGTGATGCCTAACTTGTGCTCAAGACCAATCCAACTCTTGTACTTATGTTCAATTTATTTATTTCTTATTGTACCCCATGGTGTTTCGGTTTCATTCAACTTCAGTTTCTCTGACTCCAACACCGTCGATGAAAACATCAAATTTGAAGGCGATGCATCCCCTGTTTATAAGGAAAAAATCGATTTGACCACAAATTCGGCAGACGCAAACCTTACGAACAGCACAGGAAGAGCAACGTACAATCAGGCGGTGCCCTTGTGGGATAAAGATACTGGAGAGGCAACCAGCTTTACAACCCAGTTCTCTTTTCTCATACAAAAGACTACACAAACTAACTTTGGGGATGGCTTAGCTTTTTTCCTATCTTCCTATCCATCTCAAATTCCTCCAGAAAGTGGTGGAGGGGGCCTTGGCCTTTTCCATGCCCGTACTAACATGAATGCATCAGCTAATCAGGTAGTCGCAGTTGAGTTTGATACCTTCTTCAATCCGGGTTTAGACCCAAATTCCGCAAATTCAACTTGCTGCCACATTGGTATTGATGTAAACACTATTAACTCAACTTATTACCAGATCATTCCAAACTACCTTTTTGTTGGTACAAGGATGACAGCACATATTGAGTATAACAGTTGGCAAAAACTTTTGAGTCTTTCCCTTTGGCATGAAAATAACTCAACAATCCAATTCAACCTCAATGGAACTGTTGATATAACGACCTTGCCATCAAATGCATCAGTAGGCTTCTCAGCAGCCACTGGATTGAATATTGAAACGCACCAGATATTCTGGTGGTCTTTTAACTCAACCTTAGAAATGGTTACAAAAAATAAAAAACCGATAAATAAGTCGGTCATAGTTGGAATAGCAGTGGGCACATTTATTATGTTTATTGTAGTAGGGATCTTCATATATTATCTCAGAAAAAGGAGGTCAATCAAGAAAATCGGAGAAATTGAGGTGATTGGTGATGAATCAATTGATTACGAATTTGAAAAGGGGAGAGGACCCAAGAGGTTCCCGTACAGTGAACTGATTGATGCAACAAATGGCTTCGGGGAGAACGAGATACTTGGAGAAGGTGGGTTTGGATCAGTCTACAGAGGTATTTTAAAGGATGAAAACATTCATGTTGCTGTTAAGAGGGTGTCAAAAGATTCAAAGCAAGGGAAAAAAGAGTATATATCAGAGGTCAAGATTATAAGCCAACTAAGGCATCGAAATCTTGTTCAACTAATTGGTTGGTGCCATGATCATAGAGAATTTTTGTTGGTTTATGAATTGATGCACAAGGGAAGCCTCGACAAACACCTTTATAGCAATGAAACTTTTCTAACTTGGCTGATTAGGCACAATATAGCACTAGGGCTAGGCTCTGCTCTTCTATACCTCCATGAGGAGTGGGAGCAATGTGTTGTGCATAGAGATATCAAGCCAAGCAACATAATGTTAGATTCCTCATTCAATGCTAAGCTCGGTGATTTTGGCCTTGCTAGACTTATTGATCACAACCAAGAAGTAGAAACAGTTGCTGCTGGCACCAAGGGTTATATAGCACCAGAATGTGTCCTTGGCATGGCAAATCCAAGCACACATTCCGATGTTTTCAGTTTTGGAGTTGTCTTGTTGGAAATTGCATGTGGAAGGAGGCCCATAATGCCTCAACAGGATCAAAGGAAGGTGAGTTTAGTTGAATGGGTTTGGGATTTGTACGGGCAGAATGCACTTATGGAGGCCGTCGATTCAAGTTTAAATGGTGATTTCATAAAGGAAGAAGTCGAATGTCTGATGATTGTTGGTTTATGGTGTGCACACCCGGAAAAATCCTCACGCCCATCTATTAGGCAGGCCATGAGTGTTTTGCACTTTCAAGCTAATTTACCAATTCTTCCTCCAAAAATGCCTATGCCGGTGTATACTGTTCCATTGGATCCTAATATGCAATTTTATACCACCTCCTCCGAGGCTACTTCAAGTGGCGTAGCAAAAAATTCCACCAAGTCGGCTCCTGCTCCATCTTCAGACTCTTCCTGGCTGCTGAAACAAGAACCGAGAACATTCTAAACAATAAATTTGCCAAAAAAAAAAAAGTTTCCTCTGTTTTTTTTTTTTTTTTTCTTTAGTGATTTTAAATGCACAGTATTACAATGATATCTATTTGGGAGTGTTTTTTTTTCTGTATTTTGTGTATCATTAATCTTTTATTTCCAGCTGGATGTATAAATTGCCTATAATCTTTTGCTATGGTGATTCTCGTTCGTTACAAAGTTCAAATGTTATGCGTTTCTGAGGTTTAGCTTACCTATTTGTCTATTTCTGTTTATGATAATTTTTTATAACCTTTTGAATTTTGATGAAATGGAGGAGAATATCACACATTTGTAATAACCTCCCTGCATGAAATTTCACACAAATGCTGGCATGTGATTGCTACCATTTCCATCTATAACACGTACAACACCAGGCTGCAATCTCACCATTGAGCTGGTTCAATTTCCTTTCAGCTTCCTATCAATTGGTCTATCTGCGAAAGATATAGCACAATTTGAATATTAACTCAGCTTCCCTATTTGGTATCTTCATCTATCTAAAAACCAGAAAATGGGTTCCTCTCTGGTTATGATCTGAATCAGGCTGAGCTTAGAATTGCTTGATCTGATCGGCTGAGAAAAGTTTTTGGTGTTTGCTTCAGGCCTGGAATTGCGAGTTTTCTTATGCTGGTTAGTTGGAAGGAGATTTGACAGAATGTGCAACATAATCTAAATATACTAATAAATTAAATTTTTACATTATATTACTATTTCTTAGATAGAAAGAAAATTTACTTGATATAAAGGATTCTAAACTATTTAAAAGTAGTAATTTTTTATCTATCCAGAAAATTAGTAAAAATGTTTTAAAAATGTCTAAGTTATTTTGTAAGTAATTTTATATAGAGATCATGTTGAACGGTTCAAATCAATTGTTTGGATTTTAACAACATAGATATTGATCCATAATATAGATTGATCTGAACCATGCATAGTCTCCAAGCACATTCTAATATGGAGAACATGTTGAGCGCTTCAAATCGACTATTTGGACTTCGAAAATACAAAAATGAATTATAAGTATATGTCCTTATATGCTAATGTAAGTAGAGTTGCCAATCTCTGTATGTATGAATGTATGTATTTGTCATCAAAAATGTCCTAAACAAGTTTTGTGAAGAAGGAAAATAAATCTGTTGTGAAAGATTGGACTTAAAACAAAATAAAAAAATAAAGAAGAATAGATAAAGATACAATGTGAGGTTCGATTCAAACAATTTATGAGTTTCAATTGACTTATTCAATTGAATTGACTTATTCAATACTTGGTCCAGTAATGAATTGATTTTATATATGAGATTTATTAACAAATTGACTAATTCAATTGTCAAAAACTTAACAAATAAGTTGATGTTACATTTTACTTCATTTTTGTTTTTTAGTCTTTTTATTCCAATTTTATGAAGAAATTGATGTTGATTTGGCTTCTTGTTTTATCTCATTTGTTTTTAAAACAAAAACAACTGGTGATAGAGGCGGCATCTTTTACCATGGCCCGTGATGGTGCAAGTGGTGGTGGTGTTCGTACTGAGACAATAAGTCTTTTCTTTTTTTGTGCTTTTATGCAATTAGGGATTTAGTAGGGGTGAAAACGATATGGATAATATTCAAATATCCGTGTGGATAAGGATACTGATATGGTTTTAATTAATCCGAATAATAGATATAAATACCATATATTTTAATATATATTATGAAAAATTTATGTTAGTCACCATTATAATTAGATAAATTTTATGAACTTCAATATTTTTTTATATTTTTAATATTATTTCAATAAATATCCGATCTGATTCGGACTCATATTTGTATCCGTATCTGAAAAATGAAAAAAAAGATATAGATGTAGTTGTACCATTATCTGCTCTGTATCCACTCCGTTTTCACCCTTAGGTTTTAGACATGAAAAAGAATTGATAGCTGCAATGTAAAATTTTGTTTATTGCAGATAAATGCTGAAGGTGTCAGAAAATTCTATGGAAGGGATACATTGCCTCTATGGCATGGCATGATGAACTGGAGCCCACAAACTCCTTGCTTGATATCCTCTCTTCTTCGGTACCTGAACTAGGACTGGCAAAAAAGCTCGTGGCTCGTGGCCCGCTTGGTATTTGCCCGTGACTCGATCAGTAACAGCTCGTTCGTTAGAGGCAATGTTGCAAAAGCTCCCACAAACAACAGTCACCAAGCATTCCAAGGTTTTAATAAGCAAAATGGTGATACCTGACTTATGCTCAAGATCACCAATCCAAGTTGTGTACTTACCTTCAATTTATTTATTTCTTATTGTACCCCATGGTGGCTCGGTTTCTTTCAACTTCAATTTCTCAGACCACAACACCGTGAAAGAACATATCAACTTCCAGGGCAGTGCATCCTATGATTATAAGGAAATAATCGACTTGAACATAAATTCGGCAACCTCGAACATTGGGAACAGCACGGAAGAGCTGTTATGTATGCCTCTCATCTCATCACATATTTTCATCAGACTTGATTTAGCAGGATGTTAGAAATAGTAGGTCATGTTTGGCAAGCTATATTAAGGAAGAAGAATTAGTATTTTAGTATAGAGTATTTTAGGATATGTCCTTTATAGTATCTCTTTTTAGAGATTTATGTTGCTATAAATTATGTCATTTGTACTCTATGTAAGAATGAAGTTCAAGGAATACAATTAAGCTTTTTCTCAGACAATTGGCACAGGTTTTCATTATATTAATATAAAAAATAGAATATAATTTTAAGAATAACTATTTAGAAAGTCAATGGTTAGCACTTGATTTGTACTTTTATTAGTGATAACTTCTAGATAAAGAAAAAAAATTTTAATATTTTTGCATCCAGCTTTAACTGTATCACAAATTATGATACTTAACATTCACTATTTATATCTAAATTCAGAATTTTTATTCCTAGCATACAAGCACCATAAAAAAAAGGAAAAATTCTGGTGTGCCCATTCAAACTTTCAAAATAACCAATTTCCCCATTAACACATTATCATAGTCAATTTCCCCATATAAACTTAAATTTCTTTCTTCTATATCCTTCTATTTATTTAACTTTTTATTTAATTATTTTAATAATGAATTGACAAATATACCCTTCCATTTTAAATGGGGGGTCTTTGAACTCAATTGAATAAGAAATAATAGAAGAAAACCGAGCTTGAAGTCTAGCCATGGCTAACGGGTCTGAATTTGGCTATTGGATCCTATTTTATTTTGAATACCAAAAGAGTTTATCGAAATCCGATCATTGATTGTTAGTCAAAACATGGCTGGAATTCATAAATGACCAAAAGCAACTGATTTGATCCAATTTGGCAACTCAATTAGACCCATTTCAATCAATCAGAGAGGCTCTTCTTACTGTCAATAAGATTGTCCAATAAAAAAATGATTATAGGTCTTCTTATCTAGGTCCGGGACCTTTCTTAAAGTAGGAATGAGTTTACTGCTGCTAAAAAATTGAGTTGACAAGGGATTTGAATGAAAGGTATCATAAAGAGAGACGATGATTAGATTGATATATATAGTTTCTAATTTTCCTTATTATTAGACGATTTTTTTTTTTTTTTTCATTCAAGTTGTAATAATGGGTGTATTTTCTAATGTATTTTTATGAAACAGGTGATACAAAATATTACAATTTTTGTTTTTTAAGAACAAAGAAGAAGTCTGTGATTGCTTGTTAAAAGGAGTTAAGATAAACGAAAAATGAACTACTGTTAAAATCTGAAAAGCTTGCCAATTAAAAGCTAACACAGAATGCAGCTATAATATAATACAACCCTTTGGTTAATAATATTTCAACACAGAGACATGCTAGAGAAATGCCTGCTTTGGTCGGATGATACTATACTACTACAAAATGAGAGAGGCTCGTCTTGCTGTCAATAAGATTGAAATGGGTCTAGTTGGGTTGCCAAATTGGATTAAATCATTCGCTTTGGTCATTTTATGGATACTAACCATGTTTTGACAACCATCAATGACCAGATTTCAACCATCACAATGTTCGGAACTATCTAAAATCTCTATCTAATGTGTTTTATTTCGATAAACTCTTTTGGTATTCAAAATAAAATAGGATCCAATAGCCAAATTCGGATCCATTAGCCATGGCTAGAGTTCAAGCTATGTCTTCTTCTGTATTTCTTATTCAATTGAGTTAAAAGATCCTCCATTTAAAATGGAAGGGTATATTTGTCAATTCATTTATTAAAATAATTAAATAAAAAGTTAAGTAAATAGAAGGGTATAGAAGAAAAAAATTTAAGTTTATATGGGAAATTGGCTATTATGATGTGTTAATAGGGATATTAGCTATTTTGAAAGTTTGAATGAACAAACTGGAAATTTTCCAAAAAAATAAATACATGAAGACATTTTGGATGCAAAGGTTTTACCATTCCTCAACTAGAAATTGACATTTGCGCCTTTTTCAATAGGTCTAGAAGGCACCTTTATTTGTTGTTCACACGTGACATGTATTAGTTGAAATAGGTGAACCCAAAACGATTTCAGCTTGTCCAAACCACATCATTTATAAAAATAAAACAAATAATTTATGAGAATCCACTTTGAATCTAGTGACAAAAGTAATATACACTGCTTACACAAGAGGGTCCAGAATCCCTAAAGTAATCCAATTTTTGAGTTTCAATCCAGACTGTCCGACTCGAATCCGGGCCAATTCAGCCCCGATGTGGAGCACATGGGGCCATTTTAATCTGACGGTCAGGATCTAAACTAAAAAGTTAATAATAAAAAAACAACAATATCTAACAAGTTAGATAACAATAAAAAATTTAATGAAATTTTAGTGTCATCTCCTTCAAGAGATTTTATGGAGAGAGCAAATGTATTGAGCTTTTCATGGTAAATATTATAGTTTGAAATTTAAATGGGAAAATTTTCAAATAGTGAAGTTTTATTGGATGTACGTCCAATTCGTCTAATCCAAAATGTAGGCATTTGTATGAGGTTTAATTATTATTTTGATTGGAGGTTCGGATTTCAAACTCAAAATTTGAATTAATACAAATGATACAAGCTCCTAATCTTACCACCGTCACTTCAGACATATATGTATATATAATTACTTTCTCAACAACAAAGTAACCTTCGGAGGAACGTTGAAAACGAGTTATACGTACGAACAGGCCATTACGGTAGCTGGTTTTCAATGTCCATAAGTTACCTGATGCTTCCATTGATAGAAAAATATAATTTATTCATTAATTGCTTTTATGTGTAAGTGCAAGCTCTACACACCCGAAAATATGTAGCAGTTAATTATAGTGATCATCCGCACAACACAATTAACGTTAGGTATAAAATTCAAGCTGATCATTCAATTAATCAAGCTCGATCGTGTATCACAATTATTGTAGTATACGAGTCATATTTGACGGTCGATATCAGCATAGCAACTTGCAAGATGATGTCTCTGAATTCCAAGTCAAGTCATCAAATATTTAAGTTTTCAGGAAAAAAAATCGACCTACCATTGGCTCCGCAATAATTCTGACCGCTGTGACAGATGAGCTACTGAATACGACTCATCCATAAATTGTATTAAGCATATCATATGACAGCCGCTTAAGGATTCAGAATTCATCGACCCCTTGAGTACATATGATATTTACTGTTCGATCGCATGCTGTACTATATATTAATATTACATTCTCCTGTCTTTCAGATTCCTATTAGTTGTGAATGTTGGAATTAATTTCAATTAATTACAACATATGTGGGCTTATATGTAATATAAATATATATTGAATAATAGACTGTCAAAATTAGACCCGTTATGAAGTGATCAAATTAAGTATTATTTATCGGGTTCAATTTGTCATGAGAAGTGAGGCCTTTAATGTGTAGAATGCGTATTAATAACTTTATGATTTAGTGATGGTCTAAATTATATAAAGTTTGGTAATAATACAATTATGCTATTGGTCTCTGGAGAACACAATCAAATATGGCAATGTTCTGAAAATAAGGAAATATCCAATAAGGCAAGTTCTGAATTCAGACCCGCTAAGGATCCAATAAGAAAATAGACTACAGATCCTCTAAGGAAACAATATTAATTAATTAATTAATTAATTAATTAATAATAGGTGGCACCTATTCAAATTAATAAAGGCGTTATTATGGATCTATATATTTTCTTATAACATAAGATACAGAGATCAATCTGTAACGCATCTCTCTATCTTTCTCTCTCTACTCTTTCTCTAAAGAAAACTGAAAAAGAAATTAATATAGAGTGATTAAGAAGAGGAGTTTAAGTTCAGAACTTGAATCGGGTATCGGGTATCTCTCCTTGTGTGAAAGAGAACGTTGCCGCTACCGCCTCTCTCGCTCTCTCCATCGGACTTGAGAGGGATTACTTGAAATTCTAAGGGCTTCCGGTGATCAACGGTAATTGTGTATCTCTGGAAGACTATGGCTACGGATCAAGATAACTTTAAGTTTCAGATTATGGTTCACTAGAGGATCATGGCAATTTAAGGTTTATATATGCAATACATTTCTGCATAAAATAAATCCATTAAGTGGTATCAGAGTCTACTCAAGTTGAACCGGTTAATTTCCGCATAACATTTCAGAAATAAATTTTATTTGGAATTTTCGGAAATTTTGGTTTTCTGCAAAACTGCGCTATTCTGGTTTTCTGATGGCGTAACTCTGTTTTGCCGATTTTTGTTTTATTCGTATTACCAAGATTGATTGGTAACCAAAATTAATTCGTTTGACAAAAATTGATTCATCTAACGCTTCTGTATAGTTTTCTTTTATTAATCAATTATGGTGAAGTTTTATCATCAAGTATTTTATGGTGAAATGATTTAATAATGTTGCAATCCATTATTTTTATATTTTTTATGAAAGTTTGGATCATTCGGTTAAACCATTGTTTTGGTATTCCGCTGCAATAATTTTCAACCAAAACAGAATGTGCAATAAAATTGATAATTCGGTTAAGCCATCAGATACAGTCAACAGACATCATACGATTAGGCCAAATGATACCCAAATGATTATTTAAGCCTACTTCGGTTAAGCCAAACTTTGATAAAAAAATTTCGGATAATATTAAATCATTATGAAAGCTTCAGATTAAGATATATTTTGAAAAATGATTAATAAAGGTATTATCTTGTCAAAGTAAGCTCTCATACTGGCGTTAATCATTTGCCAATTTATACACAGTAAATATACATATGATGCTTGGTTATTGGACTGGCCCAAAGGAAAGACAATAATTAAGTGTCGTATGTGTATTCTTGTGGTAATGAATAGGTAATAGTCATTAAGTTTTAGATGTAATTAGTGAATCGGCCCAAAGGAAGGTTGACTAATTGATATCAAATGGACTGTTATATTCGATTACTACACCTATTTATCTTAGAATAATAACTGACTCCAAAGAGCACTTATTGTTCAAAGATACTTAGTTGATGGAATATGCCTTATTTTGATTTTTTATTTTTTATTCGGTTATTTGATCTGTTCTTTGTGAATATTTTTCAGTAAATAAAAATTGTTGATCTTATAGCCGACATCAATAGCATTCCGATGCTAACGGGTTTTAATTACAAGGATTGGAAAGATAATCTTGAGATTATCCTTGGATGCCTTGACCTGGTCACAGCATTGCAGGAGGCCAAACCCACTATGCCTGTTGCGACTAGTTCTGAAAAAGGAACAAACTGCACATGCACAGTGGATGAAGGTCAAATCGCTTGTGTCTCCGGGTCATGCAAAAGACCATTCCTGAAAGTTTTAGGAGACCAGTTTCTGATTCCACTAACAGAACAATTTTCGAGACAAATACAGTTAAGTTCTTTGAGGATGTTATGGTTCAAGAGGGAAATACAAATCAAATTGTCTTTGAAGAGAAACATGATTCTCCTATATATACAAGAGCTGCCAACAACGGTACCGATTGTAATAAGAATATCTGGAGACTCATTGGTTCAGGATCGTACTGTAAATGAACCTTCAGAAATGAAAGAGAATCCAGTTCAAGACAATGTTGATGTTGAAGATGAACCTATACCACCTCAAGAACTTCAAGAAACAGCGCCTTTAAGGCGTTCCACCAGAGAGAGAAGAAGTGCAATATCTAAGGATTATGTTGCGTTTCTTCAAGAACATGAATTCGACATTGGCATGATGGAGGATGACCCTCTCAGTCTCTGTCAGGCTTTGGAAAGTGTCAATTCTCAGAAATGGATCAAGGCCATGAATGAGAAAATGAAGTCAATGTATGACAACAAAGTCTGGGATATCGTCCCGTTACCTAAAGGTCTAAAGCCTATTGGTTGCAAATGGATATTTAAGACCAAGAGGGATTCAGAAGGTAATGTGGAAAGATATAAAGCTCGACTTGTTGCTAAGGGAAACAGAAATGTAAGGTCAATTCAGATACTGCAACTACAAGTTCGCAGAAGAAGCCCAATAAGGATAAGAATCGGTTACCGGATCAGAGCCGAATAAGGAAAGAGTTCAGAGTGGACTTATAAGTAATGAGCATATTGGTACAAATTCTGTGCTGGCAGATCTAAGGGACTAGTACCCAAACAGTTTCACGAGCATGTCGCTCATATGGGTATCTATGTTAAAAGAGGATTGTTAGATTTAGTGGGAGTTTGTATTTTATGTATCATGTTTTATATGATATACTTTTTCAGATATCATGCAGTTAACTTTTATATGATATTATGTAATTTGTATGTATCATGCAGTTATTCAGACTTCAGTTATTCAGTTTATTATGCACTCTGAATTTATAATTGACTTCAAAGTCAAATTAAGATAAAGTGACCAAATTGGAGATAGGCATGTGGATCACATTGCATGTAATTTCCAAACTACACATCCCCTTCATGATTTATGTCATTCGGTTATGTTTACACTGTGATTTATGTTGGTTTAGTTTCGATTCATGAGACGAATACTGCTTAAGTCCTTGTGAATATGATTGATGGACGGAATTGGTTGATGACACAAAAGGCTATGACAGCACAGTTTGAGTACTCAATTCGGTTTTATCAATACATATTATTCGGATATACATATAGCCCAAGTGGGAGATTGTTGGAATTAATTTCAATTAATTACAACATATGTGAGTTTATATGTAATATAAATATATATTGAATAATAGACTGTCAAAATTAGACCCGTTATGAAGTGGTCAAATTAAGTATTATTTATCGGGTTCAATTTGTCATGAGAAGTGGGGCCTTTAATGTGTAGAATGCGTATTAATAACTTTATGATTTAGTGATGGTCTAAATTATATAAAGTTTGGTAATAATACAATAATGATATTGGTCCCTGGGGAACACAATCAAATATGGCAATGTTATGAAAATAAGGAAATACCCAATAAGGCAAGTTCTGAATTCAGACCCGCTAAGGATCCAATAAGAAAATAGGCTACAGATCCTATAAGGAAACAATATTAATTAATTAATTAATTAATAATAGGTGGCACCTATTCAAATTAATATATATTTTCTTATAACATAAGATACAGAGATCAATCTGTAACGCATCTCTCTATCTTTCTCTCTCTACTCTCTCTCGAAAGAAAACTGAAAAAGAGATTAATATAGAGTGATTAAGAAGATGAGTTTAAGTTCAGAACTTGAATCGTGTATCGGGTATCTCTTCTTGTGTGAAAGAGAACGTTGCCGCTACCGCCTCTCTCGCTCTCTCCATCGGACTTGAGAGGGATTACTTGGAATTCTAAGGACTTCCGGTGATCAACGGTAATTGTGTATCTCTGGAAGACTATGGCTACGAATCAAGGTAACTTTAAGTTTCAGATTAGGGTTCACTAGAGGATCATGGCAATTTAAGGTTTATATATGCAATACGGTTCTGCATAAAATAAATCCATCAGTGAAATCATGTTCTTAATTAAACCAACTATTGTAAGTTTTCGATAGAGTGGATAATATTGTAATTTGCTTCTTTGAATAAAAGGAAAATGGCACAGCTGTTTAATTAGGTAGTTTTTTTTTTCTAAAAAAAAAAATTAAAAGAAGTTCAGTACGTAGAACTATGGGAACCAGTTTCAAACTCATCTGGAAAATAAATAAATAAAACTACTATTTTAGCTTATATGTGAAGAAATTATGAGTGCGGTTGATAACCAGATCAGAGAAACCACCTATAAATGATCATATGATTTGTAAATCGTTACTCGCTGTTGATGATAAAAAGTTGAAAAGTGTTACTTCATAAATGATGATTTTCTATTGTAATGGTTGATTTAGTCAATTACTTTTAATTTGAAAGGAATAGCGTAAGATTCATGAAAATAACATGTGAGCTACAACACACTTGTCGTTGGTACTGTACCAATTTTGGGAAATTATAGAAGTACACACCTTGGAATAATGCTTCTAGACTAACTTTGCTTTGATTGAGTTTTCACTAAGAAGTTGAGTTTATATCCAAAGTCAGATTTAAACCGTTCAATCTGATTCATACGAATCAATTTAAAACTTCACAAATTTACATTGTCCGGTGAATCTAAAACTATTTGTGTGAATTTTGACGCTGAGATCCAACTTTAGATAAGATTTTTGTCCAAATTCATTTGATGAGCAAAATCTCCACCCTCAAACTAAATATGATGCCCAATTAAATTCATATAACTTCATGAGCTAATAAGCCAAATAATAGTTATCTTTGTCAAAATAAGGTCCTGTCAATT
The DNA here is from genome assembly GCA_964058875.1 of Carex rostrata. Lineage (NCBI taxonomy): Eukaryota > Viridiplantae > Streptophyta > Magnoliopsida > Poales > Cyperaceae > Carex > Carex rostrata. The sequence goes on along the minus strand of CAXKVT010000106.1, from coordinate 2,800,462 downwards.
AAGATCCTGTCAATTGCTAGTGCAGCTGACCGAGTTATATTTGTGTGAAACAATTGACCCGGCAATTTTTAAGATTTTTCTACCAATTCAAGTAGTGGCAACTACATATTCAAGGACTTTAACTAAAAATTCTATCTCACCGCATCCTCTGCCTCCACCCTCAATCTTCCCCAAACAACAGTCACCAAGCTTTAAACAAAATGGTGATACCAGACTTGTGCTCAAGACCAATCCAACTCTTGTACTTATGTTCAATTTATATATTTCTTATTGTACCTCATGGTGGTTCGGTTTCTTTCAACTTCAATTTCTCAGATCCCACCGTCAAAAAACATATCAACTTTGATGGCGATGCATCCTCTGATTTTAAGGAAAAAATTAACTTGACCGAGAACATCGAGAACAGTAAAGGAAGGGCAACCTACAATCAGCCGGTGCCCTTGTGGGATAAAGATACCGGAGAGGTAACCAACTTTACAACCCAGTTCTCTTTTCTTATACAAAATACTACACCAGATAAATTTGGGGATGGCTTTGCTTTTTTCCTATCTTTGTATCCATCTAAAATTCCTCCACAAAGTTATGGAGGGGCCTTTGCCCTTTTCAATACCGCTACAGCCATGAATCAATCAGCTAATCAGGTAGTTGCAGTCGAGTTTGATACCTTCCGGAATTCGTTTGACCCAGAAGATTCAACAGATCCAATTGACTGCCACATTGGTATTGATGTAAACACTATTAACTCAACTTTTTACAAGATCATTCCATACTACCTTTTTGTTGGTACAAGGATGACCGCACATATTGAGTATAACAGTTGGCAAAAACTTTTGAGTCTTTCCCTTTGGCATGAAAATAACTCAACAATCCAATTCAACCTCAATGGAACTGTTGATATAACGACCCTGCCATCAAATGCATCTGTAGGCTTCTCAGCAGCCACTGGATCAAACATTGAAACACATGAGATTTTCTCGTGGTCTTTTAACTCAACCTTAGAAATGGTTACAAAAAATAAAAAAGACGAGAAATAAGTCGGTCATAGTTGGAATAGCCGTGGGCACATTTATTATGTTTATTGTAGTAGGGATCTTGATATATCATCTCATGAAAAAGAGTTCAATCAAGAAAATCGGAGAAATTGAGGTAATTGGTGATGAATCAATTGATTACGAATTTGAAAAGGGGAGAGGACCCAAGAGGTTCCCGTACAGTGAACTGGTTGATGCAACAAATGGTTTTGGGGAGAACGAGAAACTTGGAGAAGGTGGGTTTGGATCAGTCTACAGGGGTATTTTAAAGGATGAAAACATTCATGTTGCTGTTAAGAGAGTCTCAAAAGATTCAAAGCAAGGAAAGAAAGAGTATATATCCGAGGTCAAAATTATAAGCCAACTAAGGCATCGAAATCTTGTTCAACTAATTGGTTGGTGCCATGATCATGGAGACTTTTTGTTGGTTTATGAATTGATGCATAAGGGAAGCCTTGACAAACACCTGTATAGCAAAGAAACTCTTTTAACTTGGCCAATTAGGCACAATATAGCACTAGGGCTAGGTTCTGCTCTTCTATACCTCCATGAGGAGTGGGAGCAATGTGTTGTGCATAGAGATATCAAGCCAAGCAACATAATGTTAGATTCCTCATTCAATGCTAAACTTGGTGATTTCGGCCTTGCTAGACTTATTGATCACAACCAAGAAGTAGAAACGGATGCTGCTGGCACCAAGGGTTATATAGCACCAGAATGTGTCCTTGGCATGGCAAATCCAAGCACGCATTCCGATGTTTTCAGTTTTGGAGTTGTCTTGTTGGAAATTGCATGTGGAAGGAGGCCCATAATGCCTCAACAGGATCGAAGGAAGGTGAGTGTAGTTGAATGGGTTTGGGATTTGTACGGGCAGAATGCACTTATGGAGGCTGTCGATTCAAGTTTAAATGGTGATTTCATAAAAGAAGAAGTCGATTGTCTGATGATTGTTGGTTTATGGTGTGCACACCCGGAAAAATCCTCACGCCCATCTATTAGGCAGGCCATGAGTGTTTTGCACTTTCAAGCTAATTTGCCAATCCTTCCTCCAAAAATGCCGATGCCGGTGTATACTATTCCATTGGATCCTAATATGCTGTTTTATACCTCCTCTAAGGCTACTGCAAGTGGCATAGCCACAAATTCCACCAAGTTCGCTCCTGCTCCATTTTCAGACTCTTCCTGGCTGCTTAAACAAGAACCGAGAACATTCTAAATAGTGAATTCCTAAACAAAGTTTCTACTGTTATCTTTTGTTTAGTGCTTTTAAATGCATAGTACTGCAATGATTCCTATTTGGTAGCTTTCTTTATTTTTCTATTGCATGTATTGCCCTATTTTTTTTTTTTTTTTCTGTTGCTTTTGTTCCTGGAATTTCTTTTTTTTTTTTTTTGAAAACTTGGTAGTGACTACCAAGGGATACATTAATAAACTTGTTTACAACAACCAATCTTAATGAAAATTACTACAGCTCTTATGTTATAGCATCATTTGCCCTTGAGTTCCTTGTACCACTCCCTGTACCAACCCTTGTTACTAGTATAGAGCGTCTTTTACAGAAACTTAGCCATATCCTTGCATCCTCCTCTGCTCTGTTTGCAACCAGCCTCACTGGAAGCCTCGTACCTCTAAAGATTAGTTCATTCCGTTGTCTCCATATAGACCAATGTATTGCCATAAACTTCACCACCCATTCATTCTTGTTCCTCATGGTACTGGTACAATAAAATTGCTTGGACTCCTCCCAAGTATCATGCACAGTATGCATATTCTTCTTGATGCCAGAAAAATGGTCCCATACACCCACCGCACTTGCACATTGGAAGAAGAGATGGTGGGCAGTTTCTAATGCACCCTCATCGCACATCACACAGTTCTCGGTAACCTGTAATCCCCGTCGTCGCATCACCTCACGAGTTAGAATTTTGTCCTTCAAAAGTAAGTGTGTGAATATCTTAACTTTGGAAGGTGCTGCTGCTCTCCAAATTTCCATATAGTTCCACCGAATTCTACCAGCCGAAACCAATAGTTTATAAAATGAAGCTGCTGAATATTCCCCACTAGCATTCCACTTCCACACCAATTCATCCTCATGATCATACAGAACCGGTATCAAACCAGTAAAAGAGGTGAGAACATGGGAGTCTTCTATAATCGCTTCATTCAAAGATATGAATTGGGATATAGGTCTGGGTCCTCCATCTTTCATCTTCCTGAGGGGCGATTCACCCCAACAATCGTACCAGTATGATATCTTTGCACCAGTGCCAATTATCCATTGAGTACACCATTGAAACAGTGCATGCAATTTTATCATTTGGTTCCAGAAAAAAGATCCCTCGACTAACCAGATTTTAGGATAGGGGTTCTGCGGCCTATTCTTCCTCAACCTGAGTGCAATCGAGTACCACAAGCTCTCTGGTTGGTTCGTCGCCTTCCACCACCATCTCAACAATAGTGACTTATTTCTCAATTCTAAATTTGCAACTCCAAAGCCGCCATAAATTTTAGGCAAACAAACCTCTTCCCAACACATTAAAGAAAACCCGTTGCCTTGTCCTTGCAATTTACCCCATAAAAAATTTCTACAGAGGGTTTCAATTCGCTTTAGTACCCATTTCGGAAGTTCAAAACATGTCATGAAGTAAATTGGAACACTGCATAATACCGAGTTAACAAGCTGCAGCCTACCTCCTCTCGAGAGCAGTTTCCCGATCCATCCCTCAATTCTAGACTCTATTTTCTCAATTAAAGGAATAAAGTCCTGTTTTTTTGGTTTTCTGATAGTCAAAGGCATTCCCAAGTAGTGAATCGGTAGTTGTGTTTGAGCACAGCCCATGACTGTAGCTACCATTCGTGTATCATCTTGGCCAAGATTGATTGGTAGGAATGAGCTCTTGTCAAAATTAATGAGTAGCCCTGAAACTTTAGAGAAAAGCCTAAGTACCAATTTGAGAGTTATCATTGTTGAAAGGTTGGCATGAGCAATTAGTGCCGTGTCGTCAGCGTATTGAAATGCCATGATAGGACTCTCAAGCTTTGCAGAAATGTTTACATCTAATGTTTCATTGACACGGCTAATCATCCGTTGCAACACATCTACTGCTATTAAGAAGAGCATGGGTGAAAGCGGATCACCTTGTCGTAAACCCCGCTTATGAGAGAAATATTCAGATTCTTCCCCATTCACAATGACTCTTGACGTAGCAGTTCGTAACAAAGTTTGCACCCACCTTATCCACTTTACTGGGAAGCCGCGAGCTCTCATGACATGGCTTAAAAATTCCCAATTAATAGAATCGAAGGCCTTCGCGAAGTCAATTTTAAAGAACACTGCCGGTTGACATGTTTGGGTTACGTGGTGCAATATTTCTCGAACGACGAGAAAATTTTCAGAGATTTGACGGCCTCGGATGAATGCCGACTGATTTATGGAAATGAGCTTTGATAGAAAACCTGAAAGCCTTGTAGCAAGGAGTTTGGAAATAATTTTCGGAATAAGGCTGATAATACTTATAGGCCGAAAATCTTTCAATTCAATAGCTTCTGGTTTCTTTGGGATCATTACTACATGGGCTGTATTCAAAGGTCCAAGATCTATAGTTTCATTATAGAAATCCTTCAGCAAACCGAAAATCTCATGCTTTATTTCTGCCCAATACGTCTTCACGAACTCACTTGGCAGTCCATCAGGTCCCGATGCCCGATTATTGGCTAGATGAAATACTATATTTTCAATCTCCTTCTCTGTAAATGGGTCTTCTAAGGCCTTCAAATCTGGTCCATTCTCATATAGAACAGATGGATCAAAGTTCTCAACTGGAACTTGCGTGCCCAGTATTGATTTCATGTGGCTGAAAAACAGTGCACGAATTTGAGCAGCATCTGAAATCTGTTGGCCTTCAACTAGTAAGGAGTGCACTGTATTGACTCTGAGTCTAGATGATGCATGATTGTGAAAAAATTTGGTGTTGTTGTCCCCTTCCGCAAGCCACCGACATCTTGCTCTTTGGCGCCATCTAGTCTCAATAGTTAATGCTAAACAATAAGCCTTCTCTCGCAAATTCTGCCTTAATGCAAATTCGGTTTGAGTTAACAGCTAATATCAATCAGCCTTAGGGGCTTAATATGATTTATTAACTTACCAGTTAAGAATTTATACAGAAATATTATATCAAGGTCTTCAAATAATTCAGCTCCAAAAGGTACATGTACAACCAACCAAAAATCATCAATATATACTCGCTCCATACTTCACCTAGGCCAGTTAATTTGAATATAAACCTCACATTAGTACCAGTGTTTAATTTAGGGTTTAGGGTTTAATTTAACTATTGAACAAGAGGGAAAGATGTGGAGCTCCATGGAAAGAAGTTACAGATGAATGATGAGAAATTAGTAGGAGTTGAGAAAAAGACTAGAGATGAATCAGTACCATTATTCCATTAATAGCCTCCAATCATCCCGTTTCTTTGTGACATTCTGGTCGAAAAAGAAAGCAGGGTTTACGGTCCATGGAATTAATCTTTTCTTACTCGTTTAACGCTGTGGTATATAGTACACCCGGTCTAGGAATTTAATGTGTTATTTTTTCTTGGAATTTCTTTATTTTTTTTCACCGAATTTCTCTGGAATTTTACTGAATTTACACTGGGATCTTCTGTAATGGGAGAGTAATGAAAATCGAGGCGCATATGATATGAGCGTGTGCTAGTGCGAATGCCATGTGGTCCCATACGTTCTCGCCCAATCAATGCGACAGTACCAACATGCTCTTTTGTGTTGTCGATTTTCTGTATCTTTGTTCATGAGGCCACCATGATGAAGCGCTAAATAATAGTGTTTGTTGTTCATTACACTAAAGTTATATTGTTGAGTAGGCCTGCTAATTGGACACAATTGTCCATGGACAAACGGGCCGAACATTAATTGGACAGAAGTTGAACGGTATATTATTTGAACAGTATAATTGCCTGCTAATCGGATGAAATCAATAAGGCCCGAAGTTCAGTTCGGATCAGTTGAACCGGGCCGAGCTTGAAGGGCCTTTGGACAACCCGTTTAACCGTTCAAACTCAAAACCTATGGATTCCTGTTCGAACACGAACAATTGAACCTAACACCAACTCAGTCACAGCGCCTCCTCTCACAGCGCCTCCTCTTCTCCACCGCGTCGGCCGCCCCTCTTCTCCACCGCGCCGCCCCTCATCTCCATCGTGCCCTTTTTCTACGAGGTTTGTTACACTCAATTTCCCTCAATTTGTTCTCTTCTCTTCTCTTCTCTTCTCGTCTCGTCTCTGTCTTTTCCCTCAAGTATTGCCATTGAAATTTCAGGCCAATGATCTGGAGTCTCTGAGGAAGGATTTCTTGCAAGTTGGAAGATCTTTCTTGGTAATTTATTTTGATGATTTTTGGGTATTTCGTTTTTTCCACTTTTTTTCATTAATTGGATCCAAACCCGATAGCCATTAGTGGGTTGTTTTACTTCTTTGCTTATGCTGGTACATGTCGGTGTACCAGCTTGAGTTTAGTACCATAGTTTACTTGTTTAAGGTTATGGGGGGCATTTAAGGTTCATTGGATTTTGCTTTCTTGGAGTTTGACATTGTATTACCATTTGATTAAATTTAGTGTCTATTGTCATGGCTAGCTGAAAATAGATAACTTTTGGTATGATTAAAAATTGGCAACAGTAGTGCTTATACTAAGATTGCACTAGGCATATTACCAGCCTTGTATATATGTTAACCTAACCAACTAACCTTAATTGGATAAAGGGACAGATGGTCAAACAGTATTAGGTTGTGTGCGTGGGATTGAAAGCTATACTTGGTTATATTTTAGCAATGACATGGAAAATTTTGCAAATAATGCAGCTTGATAAATGTTCAAGAATACATTCCAGTCCGGATTTCTATCAATTCTTCACAGTCTCGGGTATGTTTTATGTTAGCATCTTAATTTTAACAAATAATGAATTTTCATGCCTGTACCCCTAAAAACACTAAACATAGATATATCATGTATAATCTCTATCTTTTTTAAAGGTTACTCATAATATACTTTGTTTTCTTTGTTATGTGTGGAGTTGTAAGTTAGGATTCTGTGAAAGCTGATTACACCAGTGTTGACTTTTTATTTTATCTATCCCAGTTTTTCATTTGGTTAGCATGACTATCCTGGTTTTCCAAAGTTCAACAAGACCGGCTCTAGTTGAGCTCATGGGTTCAATAGTTTTTATTGTACTCGCGTGTTTAGTAACTTTTACTGCACTAATGTATCTAGTAGTTTTGAAACTTTATTTATTATACAGGTTGAAGGAGGAGGGAACGCTGGCAATGCATTAACTGGTGCTTCTCGCTTGGGATTATTATACAGGTTGATATTTACTATGCTTTTAGGAAGCTGGTTATTGTTATGAAGGTATGAGAATTTATATGAGAAGCATCAGTTGTACAAGTACAGAAACATCAGTTGTATGAGAAACTTTCAGGTTTCAGCACAAGTATTGTGTACCAGTGTTATCTGTTTCTGGTACCAACTAGCTGATACAGAAACATCAGTTGTACAAAAATTAGAATTTTGTGTGCAGCTTGATTTTATACATCTGTTATTGTTTCTGATCTCCATGTATTAGAATTTTTAAGGATGCTACTAATTCTAAGGTACATACTTCCATGTTACTTCATTTCTTTATAAGTTTATAAATTTGGGTACTGGTAACCTGGTATCCGTATTGTACCAGTCAGATAGAATTTTACAATAGTCCTACTTTTGGTTGTGTTTAATAGCTGAATTGGTGTTAAAATTTACTAGTGGTAACTGGTAAGGATTGGTACAAACATATTGGTACAAACTTATTGGTACCAGACATGTACATAAATGGGGTTGTAGAGCTCTGGCGTTCCATTAATAGAGTGATAAAATTTTGAATTTTGATAACAATTTTATTTCCTTTTTCGTAATACGCAGAGTGTTGTGCCAGCTTCTACTAATCTGGTAAATAAGTTTCTGAACTTAACTTCTATTCAGATTGGGTCCTTTTTTCATCTCTATCTCTTTCTCTCTCTCTCAATCATGGTCAGAGTGGGAAATGAGAAAGAACGAAAGTCAGATATGAATGTAGCTGCCATTCATATACTTCATCATCTTTTTTTCTTTTGAGATAAAAATATATATCATGGATATCAGTAACGGTAGATAATGCTCTCTTTAACTGCATTAATTAGGTTTGTATGAGTAGCTTAATCTAATGTATTTTTCGAATGTGTTGTGCAGGGAGGATGCACATTAGTAAAGACATGGTCATGGAAAAGTTAATCAATTGCTTAATTATCTTTTATAATTTCCTATATTGGTAGAGACAGCACAACAATATTTTTGTTTGTGAATTTTAATTTTTTGTGATCAAAGACCGTTGAGTACTTTTATTTTGGATTTTGTTAGCATATTTTACATTAATTAGTGTTAAATTGTTAATCAATTGCTTGAATTAATTTGAATCAATTAGCTTTTATAAATTTTTGTAGCTTTTATAAGATTCTTGATTTAAAGGTTACTCAAAATTTTTATTCAATTAATTTTTGGTTAAACGAAGAATTCTAATCGGTAACTCAATTATTTATCTTACAATTTTATACTACTATACCAATAGCGGCCGGGAATGAAACGGACAAGATTTAGGAGTTGATTTACACCTATTTATCCAAAAGCCCGTAAAAGGATTAAATGGTTTTTTATTGGACAGGGCCCGGAATGAAACGAACGGGCTGGACATTTGGATGAAACGGACACTGTCCGAACATAAAACGAACAGGACCCGGGCTTCTAAAATTTAGTTTGGTTTGAACAGGGCTCGGACATTATCTTCTACCATTCAATTTGAACAGGGCCCAGTTCTGTTATACAATTTATTGAATCGGTTATTGGTTGGACAAACGGTTAGCCCATTAGCAGGCTTATTGTTGAGGCTCTAGGCAGATGGAAGAAGCTACTTTTTATTACACAATTTGTTTCTTTTTCGCCCCTAACCCCTTGAGTTTTTGAGTCTGTATCACCCGGTAACTGAATTACAATTTTAGAAAATGGACGGTTCAGATTAATTTTAGTCGGATCAAATTCAATCTGGTGCCATTTAGACTGTAGAGAATTTGCTTTGTGATTCCTGCCAAGTTAAAAGAACGGCCCTAATTTCTCACTTGCACCTCAGTTACATGGGGTGATATAGATTCTTTGTTTTTGAGGTTTCAACGCTAATTATGAATGATTTAAATGTGGATCTTTAGAGTAACAAAATCCGAATATATCAGTCAAAAACTTTCCACCTCAGTGTAGTGAAACCAACATGATCATAGCAAACAAATTACATTTTAGTTACTAAAATAGTAAACATCTATAAAGTGACTAATTTAAATAATTAGGTTACAAAAACAATCATTAAAAATATTGAATTTTTTAAAAAAATTACCAAAAAATCATCTCAAAATTCCGCTCTTTTGTCTTTGAAATCGCCTCTTCCTCTTCCTCTTCTTTGTTTTTCTCTTATGATGGATTTGAGTGAATTGTGAGTGAGAGGAGAGAGAAACATCTCTTTTATAGCCAATTTCACACCAAAAAAAGACTGTTCAAACTTTTGACATCCCTATTCTTTTCTCGGCTGTCGAAAATTTGAGCAACATGGGCATTTTTAAAAATATTTAGGTGAACTGGATATTTCTGTTATTTTGTATTTAATTTTGGATATAAAAAAAGCGGTCATAAAATGTTACGATTCAAAATGTCATTCCCACCATCTACATTAAAGCCGACATTTTTAAAAATACCCGATTAGAAAAATATTTTAATAATAATAACCAAATTTTAGATAGAATTTTAAAACTAACCAAACCGTGGAAAAATTTCACTATTTGAATTTTTTTTTTTTGCAAAATAGAATTTTTATTTTATTTTTTGTATTGAAATATTAGAAATGTTGAATATATTTCTTTGAAAATAGATGGAATACAATATAATTTGATTTATTAGAAAGACTGCAACAAATAACCCATACCAATATTTTTCAGGCCGGATTTTTCGCAGCTATAAGAAAAATTAATATATTTCTTTATGTGTTATTGTAAAAAAGTAAAAATGCTTGAATTCTGAGTTATTGATTCAGATTCAAAAGTCACTTCTAGGTAATACAAAAAATATTGTCATCCTTCTAGTACATTTAATTTTTTAAAAGTTGTATCTATTTTGAGAATTATTTTTGAATAACAATCATTAAATAATTTAAAGTTTTTTTTTCAAAAATAGATACAACTTAGGCCACAAATAATATTAAATATAGAAATGAAAAGAAGGTAACAAATAATATTGTACCAGAAAAGGCCTTAGGCCACCTGGATGTTTGTGTTATATATTACCATGTTATTGGTATTGTATTATTACAAAAGAAAATAAAAATAAGGGAGGGTTGGTAGGAGTGCTGTGTTAATTTGTGATTTGATGCTATAAAATTGTTCAAAATGTTCACCTGGTATTAAAAAAAAATGGCAAATGACGCATCGTTTTTGTATGCTAATAGTGATGCCGCATTGCTAATTCATCTATGTTCTGTAGTAGTATACCAGGTGGCTACAAAACAATGTTTTGATTTCTAACGAAATTTGCTACCAATCTACCGATATTAAAAAAAAAAATTGATTATTTTGGAATGTTGTATTATATTTGAGAATATTGAATTTTACTTGGGAGTAATTATTAGTATTTTTTTATTTTATTTTATGTTGCTGGACCAGACACCATGCATGTTACCTTCTTATTTTTGATAACATGCATCCTGTGACCCTGTGACCTAAATGTAGCTGTTAACTTGGGTTAAGCTTTGACTTTTGAGGGAGCAATTATATGAAGATATTTGATTATTTACATGTAACTTCTTCTTCTTTTTTTCTACGGAAATCTTCAAATTTATAATTGAATTTCTTGTAATACTTGTGTTTTTCAGATTGGAGCTTAATGCTCTTGTATGAATTTGCTGTACTTGTTATATATGTTAGTACTCTAATGCGGCTAATTATCTTATTTCTTAAGCATATGCAGTAATAGATTTATTATTTTTCTTTTCATGTTTTTAAATTCTGTCATTTACTAATTGTAGGGATGTTACCTGTGTTCTCCAAATTAATTCCTTTGGTGGTTTCCTTCCATCTATCATGCTCTGCCAAACGAATTCGTTTGGCATCAGAGTCTTATTTTTTTCTCTTTCTGAGTCTATTTCAACATACTTCTGTACTGTTTTGGTAAATTTAGAATTACCAATTTTGAGTCGCCATGCAGTGACCATTTATTTGGTAGGATACTTGGTGATAAAAATAAAAGCAGGAAGTGTCGCTACGAAGAATTTACCATTGAAGCAAAAAGAAAGAAAGAAGAATTTACCATTGACTATTGACCATTGACCATTGACCATGCATTGACCATACATTGACCATTGACCATGCATTGACCATGCAGTGACCATTGACCATTTATCGGGTTTTTTGTGAATAGGGTAGATTGGCACCTTTTTTTCGAAATTTTATTTACTAATTTTGAGGAATTTAATGTTATATCAGATTATTTTTTTTTATGTTTGCACATTTTTAGGTCATATCTTATTGAAGATTATTTATTTATTCTCGACTAAACTGTGATTTAACAATGAAGAATCACCAATCATCACCAGATCCTGAATGAATCTTTTTCATTTCGTCCACTCAGATATAATTCATGTTAAATAGTAAAAAAATAAATTTGACGTGAGAAGATATATATGTTACATATATAAATAACAAGCATCGATCCATTTTGTTTATGTACGTGTTTTAAATAGCGCACGATAATTTCTATTTAAAAAATCATTTTAGTTTCTATTTATTGAATTTGTAAAAATATAATCTGGGTACTCTTATAATTAAATGAATATCATCATGAGTTTTTGCTGCTAAAATCCAATAGCGCACGATAATTTAAAAAGCCCATTTAGGCCCACAACAATCTGTTTGGATATCAGTTCGCATTTAGTTCCACATGAGACGTAGTAAGACTCGCTGCTATACAATAGCCCTTCAAAGGATAAGGTGTTGGACAGATTAATTAGAAAGGGGAAAAGGGAAGTGAGATTCAATCCGTGAAAATTTCATCCGGATACATGTGGATATCCGATCCGTTTATACTTGAGCAATCAGATTCTAATATATCTGTTATACCTGAGCAACCGAATTCATATCCGAATCCAGGTCTTTAGTTGATAATCAATAATTATTCAGATCCGGATCCGCGAATTATCCGAATCCGTTGATTCGTTTATCCAAATTCGGATCTGAACTAGATATAGAGCAGATTTGGATCAGATTATCCAGATCCGTTTTCAGCCCTAGCCTTTTAACATGCATGTTTTAATTGAATTTTTGTCTAAATATGATACTAACTTTAATTCAATTGACCTACTAAATTGAGGGTCCTGATTCCATGTAACTCAAATTTGAATTTTGGATCCGGACCGTCCGATCAAAATTCAAATCAATTCAGTCCAAGTTAAAATACATGCGACCCTTTTAATATTCGTGCAGATTCTGATCGGACGGTTCAGATTTATACTCAAACTTGAGTTACTTCAGAAATGGATTAATATTGGTGACCTCTGGCGCACTTAACCGTTGGTGATCTCTAGCTAGCCCAGCCCAATAAAAAATAAGGTCAATTCGTGGGATCCATTGACCTTACAATATTCAAGGTCACAACTTGAAATTTCATGGACTTGACTAATATCCACTACTAACTTGCTAAGTTGACAAATGAAATTGAATGTAGTATCTTAATTATGTACGTATTACTTCACTGAAGCAAAATATAGTTGTTGACTAGGATTTTCATTAATTAGCACCAATAATTGTACCTCTCCCAAGCAACACTCTTTAGATATCTACCTTAGCTCCGGTTGCAAAAGCCGCCCAAAACAACACTCAGCAAACTTTCCAAATTTTAACAAGCAAAATGGTGGTACCTGATTTGTGCTCAAGACCAATCCAACTCTTGTACTTATCTTCCATTTATTTGTTTCTTCTTGTACCCCATGGTGTTTCGGTTTCATTCAACTTCAGTTTCTCCGACCGCAACAACGAGAAAAACATCACATTTGAAGGAGATGCATCCTATGATAATCCGGAAAAATTAATAGATTTGACCAAAAATTCGGCAACCTCAGGCCTTGCGAACAGCACAGGAAGAGCAACGTACAATCAGCCAGTGCCCTTGTGGGATAAAGATACCGGAGAGGTAACCAACTTTACAACCCAGTTCTCTTTTCTTATACAAAGTACTAAACCAGATAACTTTGGGGATGGCTTTGCTTTCTTCCTATCTTCCTATCCATCTCAAATTCCTCCTTATGGAGGGGGCGGCGATCTTGCCCTTTTCAATACCGCTACCGACATGAATGAATCGGCAAATCAAGTAGTCGCAGTTGAGTTTGATACCTTCTTGAATCCGATTAAAGACCCAAATTCAACAGATTTAACTGATTGCCACATTGGTATTGATGTAAACATGATTAAATTGACTTCTTTCAAGCTCATTCCAAATTACCTCTTTATTGGTACAAGGATGATTGCAGAGATTAAATATAACAGTTTAATAAAACTTTTGAGTCTTTCCCTCTGGCAAGAAAAAGACTTGACAAACCAATTCAACATCAGTGCAACTGTTGATTTAAGGAAACTGCCACTAAATGCATCTGTGGGCTTCTCAGCAGCCACTGGAGCAAGTTTTGAAGCACACCAGATATTCTGGTGGTCCTTTAACTCAACCTTAGAAATGAAGAAAATTTCCCCCAATTTGGCTCCATCAGAAGCCCCATCACCCGAAGCCCCATTTGTTATAAATTATAAAAACACGATAAATGTGCCATTCATAGTTGGAATACCCGTGTGCACTTTTATCATATTTCTTTTAGTAGGGATGTTTATATATCATCTCAGAAAAAAGAGTTCAATCAAGAAAATCAGAGAAATTGAGGTGATTGGTGATGAATCAATTGATGAAGAATTTGAAAAGGGGAGAGGACCCAAGAGGTTCCCATACAGTGAACTGGTTGATGCAACAAATGGTTTTGGGGAGAACGAGAAACTTGGAGAAGGTGGGTTTGGATCAGTCTACAGAGGTATTTTAAAGGATGAAAACATTCATGTTGCTGTTAAGAGGGTGTCAAAAGATTCAAAGCAAGGGAAAAAAGAGTATATATCAGAGGTCAAGATTATAAGCCAACTAAGGCATCGAAATCTTGTTCAACTAATTGGTTGGTGCCATGATCATGGAGAATTTTTGTTGGTTTATGAATTGATGCATGAGGGAAGCCTCGACAAACACCTTTATAGCAATGAAACTTTTCTAACTTGGCCGATTAGGCACATTATAGCACTAGGGCTAGGCTCTGCTCTTCGATACCTCCATGAGGAGTGGGAGCAATGTGTTGTGCATAGAGATATCAAGCCAAGCAACATAATGTTAGATTCCTCATTCAATGCTAAACTCGGTGATTTTGGCCTTGCTAGACTTGTTGATCACAACCAAGAAGTAGAAACGGTTGCTGCTGGTACCAAGGGTTATATAGCACCAGAATGTGTCCTTGGCATGGCAAATGCAAGCACGCTTTCTGATGTTTTCAGTTTTGGAGTCGTCTTGTTGGAAATCGCATGTGGAAGGAGGCCCATAATGCCTCAACAGGATCGAAGGAAGTTGAGTTTAGTTGAATGGGTTTGGGATTTGTATGGCCAAAATGCACTTATGGAGGCCGTCGATTCAAGATTAAATGGTAATTTCATAAAAGAAGAAGTCGAGTGTCTGATGATTGTTGGTTTATGGTGTGCACACCCGAAAAATTCCTCACACCCATCTATTAGGCAGGCCATGAGTGTTTTGCAATTTCAAGCTAATTTGCCAATCCTTCCTGCAAAAATGCCGATGCCGGTGTATCTTATTCCATTGGATCCTAATATGCAACTTTTTACCTCCTCTGAGGCTACTTCAAGTGGCATAGCACAAAATTCGACCAAGCCGGCTCCTGCTCCATCTTCAGACTCTTCCTGGCTGCTGAAACAAGAACCGAGAACATTCTAAACAATAAATTCGTAAACTTAGTTTCTTCTGTTTTCTTTTCTTTAGTGCTTTTGAATGCATATTACTGCAATGATTCCTATTTGGTAGCTTTCTTTGTTTTTCTATTGCATGTATTGCCCTTGTACTTTTTTTTTTCTGATGCTTTTGTTTCTGGAATTTATTTTCCCAATGTGTATTGTGTTATTCTTTTATTTCCTTTTTTGGTAGCATTTTTCTTCGGTAACATGTTACGCTAAACTAGCTTGCTCTATAATTTGCTTATAATCTTTGCTATGGTGGTTCTGTATACATTCATTTTTCATATCCTTTTAATTTTTGTTGAAATGAAGAAGACTTTCCCACATTTGTAATTGCCTCCATGCATGAAATTACACACAAATAATACTTTTTGGAAAGAGAAATGATGAAAATAATTGTATTGATTTTTCTGATTTTACAACTTATTCTCAAGGGCGGTGCCATTATGGGATAAAGATACAGGAGAGGTAACCAACTTTACAACCCAGTTCTCTTTTCTTATACAAAATACTACACCATATTACTTTGGAGATGGCTTTGCTTTCTTCCTATCTTCCTATCCATCTCAAATTCCTCCACAATCCGCTGGCAAATATCTTGGCCTTTTCAATTCCACTACCGGCATGAATGCATCGGCTAATCAAGTAGTCGCGGTTGAGTTTGATACTTCTTGAATACGATTATAGATCCAAATTCAACAGATCGATCTGTTTGCCACATTGGTATTGATGTAAACATGATTCAATCAACTTCTTACCAGCTCATTCCAAATTACCTTTTTGTTGGTACAAGGATGACTGCACAGATTGAGTATAACAGTTGGCTAAAACTTTTGAGTCTTTCCCCTTGGCATGAAAATAACTTGACAACCATAGTATGCAAAATCGGCCGAGTCGGATCGGAATCGGACGACACCGATCCGATTTTTGACCGAGTTACGCGGTGACCAATTTTTCATCGAAAAATCGGGTTAAACAGTGCTGATTCGGCCGAATCAGGCGAGTCTCGACCAATTCCAGACTGATTCTTACGATTTGGAGGCGATTCTTTATAAGATAAAGCCGATTTTGCCTTTTCTTTGCATCAATTTGGGTTTGTCGGAAAATACCGTAGTCGATTTGGGAAGAAAGAAGGAATGAGGCCGCTGTGGAGAAGAAAGACAAATATATACATCTTAAATGGACTCGGTGTACAAGTCCATGAAGTACCTAAATAGAAAAAAACAGTTGGTCCATTGTAAACCAAGAACAACGAAGAAACTCTGTTTGAGATATGGACCACTTGTAAGATATAAAACATATTTAGCGCTGCCATTGGACCCAACTGTTTGGAGGCGATTCTGCACTCCATTTCAGATGTCATTGGACCCAACTGTTTCCACAATATTTTGCATTTTTATATTTATTTTTGAATTGTTTTTTCATGTTTTCACAATGTTTTGATTTTCTTCCTCTATTTTTCTTCTATATATTTATTAAATATATAGAAGAAAAATATATTGGATTAGTATATTATATTGTATTCAATTTAGTCACTCGTGAATTATTCAATTTAGTCCATTTATAGTTTTAATACTTGTATTATATTGTATTAGTGGATTATTTGATTGTAATCATTTATTTAAACATAAATTATTGACAAATTAATTTTTTATCAATTTTTTCCTATTTTTTTAGTGTAAAACAAGCTTCTGGCCTAAAAGTCCGATTTTCCGATCCAAATCAGCCGATACCGGCCGATACCCCGATCCCGTATCGATATTGGCCGGGACCGATCCCGATCCCGATGCCGATTATTCCTACTATGTTGACAACCCAATTCAACCTCAATGCAAATGTTGATATAAGGAACCTTCCACCAAATGCATCCGTAGACTTCTCAGCAGCCACCGGAGCAGATTTTGAAGCGCACCAGATATTCTGGTGGTCTTTTAACTCAACCTTAGAAATGAAGCAAATTTCCTCCAATTTAGCTCCATCAGAAGCCCCATTGGTTAGAAAAAATAAAAAGACGAGAAATAAGTCGGTCATAGTTGGAATAGTCGTGGGCACATTTATTATGTTTATTGTAGTAGGGATCTTCATATATCATCTCAGAAAAAGGAGGTCAATCAAGAAAATCGGACAAATTGAGGTGATTGGTGATGAATCAATTGATTACGAATTTGAAAAGGGGAGAGGACCAAGAGGTTCCCCCCCCCCCCCCCCCCAATTTCATGCAATTGATAAAAGTTACAGATGAATGATGAAAAATTAGTAGGAGTTGAGAAAAAGATTAGAGATGAATCAGGATCATTAATAGTCTCCATTGAAAAAGAAAGCAAGGCTTACGGTCCATGGAATTAGTCTTTCTTACTCGTTTAACGCTGTGGTATATAGTACACCCGGTCTTGGAATTTAATGTGTATTTTTTTCTTGGAATTTCTTTTTTTTTTCACCCAATTAATTTCTCTGGAATTTAGCTGAATTTACACTGGGATCTTATGGGAATTTAATATACAACACAGTAACGAAAATTGAGGCGCATATGAGCGTGTGCTAGTGCGACTGCCATGTGGTCCCATAGGTTCTCGCCCAATCAATGCGACAGCACCAACATTCTCTTTTGTGTTGTTGATTTTCTGTATCTTTGTTCATGAGGCAACCATGATGAAGCGCTAAATAATAGTATTTGTTGTTCATTACACTAAAGTTATATTGTTCAGGCTCTAGGCAGATGGAAGAAGCTACCTTTTATTACACATTTTTTTCTTTTTTTGCCCCCAAGTCCTTAACTTTTCGAGTCTGTATCATAGTAACACAGTTCGCGAATTATTCGCGAATAATTCGGATTTGAACATCCTACGAATCAATTCGCGATTAAAACGAGAATTCGGGAATTAAACGATTTATACGCGAATTATTCTCAAATTTGATAAATTTTACGTTTTATTCGCGTTTTTATCGGAAAAAGTTTGTCACTACATCCTCCTGTCCACGATCTCATTTTTCTTTGATGTCAACGTGGCATTATTTCATGCATTTGTGTGGCAACGGACCCACCAAGTGGTGAGGTACGGTTTTTGATAAATATTAGCTGTACGCTACTTTGAACTTTGAAGATAAAAATGAAAATTTCTCTGTACAACAAGTACAAACAGACCACGTGGGTGAAATATTTTTTTTTTTAATTTGAGTGAAAGGTTTTTAAATTTTGAATGACTACAATTGCTGTACAATTTGGTGTGAAAGGGATAAATCTGAGCCTTTGGATCAAAAGTTATTTGCCGCCTTTAATAAGATTAGACTGTATATGAAATTTTTGGCATTGGCATGATTTCTCACTAATTCTTCATAATAACAATATGTATTTAAATCTTTATTATTTTAAAATTTTGATGAATGATTACGGTAATCCTAAAATCCATTCTTGCTTACTATTTACTGGTATCCATTCTTGCTTACTATGTTGATTTTTGTTGAACTGAGCTATAAAATTGATGTGACTCATATACTAGAATTACATAAATATGTCTATGTAAATTTTTTTATTTTTACACTAATAAAAAAATAAAAATGAACGAAACAATCTTTTTTTGTTTTACAACTTTAGTATTTTAGTATATTATTTGGTGTGTACAAAAACAAAATATTCCCGAATTATATCCAAATTATATCCGAATTATACTTTTTTGGTGTTTACAAAAACGAATTATTTCTGAATTATTTCCGAATTATACCCGAATTATACCCGAATCACGAATTTTTGATTCTGCCGAACCTTTCCCGAACTATTAAGTTGTCACTATGGTCTGTATCACCCGATAACTGAATTACAATTTTAGAAAATGGACGGTTCAGATTAATTTTTGTCGGATCAAATTCAATCCGGTACCATTGAGACTGTAGAGATTCTTAGTTTTTGAGGTTTCATCCCTAATTACACTACTAGAATTTTCGCTTTTTTCAAGGGTAGCATCTGTATTTTCAAGGGTAGGAAGGGCCCTTGGAAATAAAATCGGGTTTGCTGACACATCTAACCATTTTCAAGGGTAGTCCCTTGAAAATAGTAGCGCATGGAAATCCCTGATGCCAACCCTTGAAAATGTTTGCTATCCACCCTTGGAAATACTTTTGCATGACCCATGACCCACTAAACAGAACGAATATTATATTTTATTGAGAGCCCATATTATTTTCAAGGGACTACCCTTGAAAATGTTTTGGTAAGTTTGTTTATATTATTTTATAGTGAGGCTCATGGAAATGCTAGAGCACAATACCCTTGAAAATACTTTGTTGATTCAGTTTATATTATTTTATGCTGAGGCCCATGAAAATGCTGGAGCACAACCTTGGAAATGTTTTATTGATTCAGTTTATATTATTTTATAGTTAGACATAATATTTCCATGAGGCTACCGTTGAAAAAATTTAGCTCCTGAAGACAGAAACGTTTTTGTTTATTTGAGATGCCCCTTTGAATAATGAAAACAAAAAAATGACAACAATAAGACTAGTACAATAAATACCCACAATTTCAATTAATAATGCTAAATTATATAAAAATATTACTAAATAACAGAATAATAATATCATATTTTGTTTTCCATGAGAGCATCGTTGGAAAAATTTAGTTCCTGGAGACAGAAAAGTTTCTGTTTATTTGAGATGCCCCTTTGATTGTTTATCCAAATTAAATTACAATAGCAAGCATTATTTAATTGAGTTGTATAGAAGGAAACATTTGATTGAAAACATAAATGTTAATTAGGTCTTTGTTAGTGCAAACATATATAATTTAGATACAATTTTTTTTGACAAACATGATATCTCCCTTTGACAAATGACAACATGTACCTGTTACAAACAAAAAATAAGAGAACAAGGTTAGAAAAGGCTTCGATGAAAATGAAGCACACCGGATTAATAAAGTGTAAAGTAATGTGAAATGAAAAATATAAAACATATGTGTGTTGATTTACCAATTAGTAGTCTTCATCGGGATCATCGGAGTTTAGGTCAACTTCATCATCTTGCTCCATGCCATCATCGTGCTCTATGTCGTCATTTTGCTCCATGTCATCATCATTCTCATCCTCATCTATGTTGTTTTCGTCCCTCGCCAAACTCGGCGGTTCATTTGATGTTGCCGACGGAAGGGTCGTCGTATCTATCACTAGCTCCAACTCGTTTTCTCGAATGATCATACCATCCCAATCAATGTCTTCCCCAATTGTTGGTTCAATTGGATTATCCGGTCTTTCCTCCTGGTAAAATTCAATGTTTGTATCATCTCCTTCGGAACGAAACCTTGACTTGGGGCTTGTTTTCATTGCCACCCACCATTGGCGTCTTTCGGCCTTTTGCGATGGATAAGGTAGGTAGTATACTTGTGTTGCTTGAGCCGCTAACACAAACGGCTCGTAATTTGTAAGACGAGAAGTATGCTTAACCTCAACAATACCATGTTTGCGGTCCACCTTGACACCGTTTATTATGTCAAACCAATCACACCTAAAGAGAATTACCGTGTGGGCATCATATTGTAGCTCAATGACATCTTGGAGAATTCCATAGTAATCGATTTGTGTGTTGTTTGCATCCCACTCTCCTTTAATGCAAACCCCGCTACTTTTAGTTGACATGGTTTGCCCATACTTTTGTGTGTGAAATCGATACCCGTTGACTTCACAACCTTCATAGAAGTAAGCTTCTTTGCTCGGCTTCATTCCCGCCATTCGTATGTAGTAATCGCCTTCCTCACGAGAATTTATTACCTTTTTACGTAACCAAGTTGCAAAGCCCTCTTGACGAATTTTTGGGAGATCTACCGAGCTTGTGGCTACTCCGGTGTTAAGCATGCATGTATCAAACTCTCTGCGTATTATAATATGTCAATATATTAGATTTTGATATGTTTTAGAATAGAATTTTCAAATCATCAAAAACAAATCTATAAGATTGTACCCCATGTACTTCTCACAGATCTCCGGACAATTGAGGATGACATAAGCGTGTGCCGCATCAAAATCTGTTTCAGAGAGAGGCCTTCGTCTTTTCCTGCCAATGCAACGGGTCGGAGTATCGAATATCGAAAGTTGTCCCGCCAAACGTCTACTTGTTTCAACTCCTTGGCCAATGTTAGAATTTACTGCAAAGTAGTCTTTGGAAAATGTACCAATTTCTTTGGCAATTGTAGCCTCTACGATCGAGCCCTCAACCCGTGCCTTGTTTGTGACTCTCATCCGTTGTTCTTTGTTACGCCTGTAAATGCAACAATTGTTTAGTGTTAGCGCCTTGATAAACTATTATGGTTTAGAAATAGAAGCTATAGGTAAGTTTAGTGTTCATTTATGTAAAATAAGAAGAAATTACAAACCACACGAACCTTTCACATGCAAACATCCAACGGGCCAATACTGGCCCACCCATTCTAGCCTCGTATGCTACATGCAACGCAAGATGCTCCATGGAATTGAAGAAACCCGGTGGGAAAATTTTTTCGGCCTTGCACATTGTGACAATGAAATCATCTTCTAATGTTGCAAGACGGTTTGGATCAATTTCCTTCGCACAAATCTCTCGAAAGAAGGCTGAAATCTCACATAAAACATCCCATACAGCATCCGGGACAAAGTCTCGAAATGCGACGGGGAGGAGGCGCTCCATGAACACGTGTAGATCATGACTTTTAAGTCCAACAAAGGTGTTAGTGTTTAGATTAACCAACCTTGACCAATTGGATGCGTAGCCATCTGGAAATCTTACTACATCCTTGAGCCATTTTAAAACAATCACCTTATCAGATGGAGAGAGTGCGAAGGGGGCCTTTGGTTTATGCATCTTTCCCGGGTGGCCATCCACCGGGATTAGGTGCTGGGTGGGACGATCACAATATATAGCCAAATCTTTCCTTGCTTTTTCATTATCCTTTGTTCTGCCACCTATGCTTAAAAGCGTGTATAGCAAGTTTTCAGTGAAATTCTTCTCCAAATGCATCATATCCAAATTGTGTTGCAACAAATTGTCTTTCCAATAGGGTAAACTCCAAAAGATACTCTTCTTTTGCCAATGGTGGGTAACACCATAACCCTCAATCTGAAATAATGGTGCATCTTTACCCCATTTAATAGGCGGGATCAAACTCACTATGTCGAGCAGCTGCTCTCCCGTCAATCTCGGTGGTGGCGGATCATTCTCGACTCTACCTTTTATGAAATTCTTCTTATCTCGACGGAATGGGTGATCCCGAGGTAACATGCACCTTGTACCATCGAACCAAGTTGCTTTTCCACCATACTGAAGTTGAAAAGCTTTTGTCTTCTCCATGCAATAAAAACACCCCAACCGGCCTTTTGTACCCCAACCACATAGCATCTCATAAGCCGGGTAATCACTCACCGTCCAAAGTAGTTGTGCATGCATTTGAAAATTCTCTTTTTTATACCCATCCCATGTATGTGCTCCAGTTAACCACAAACGGTTCAATTCGTCGATTAAAGGTTCGAGACATATATCAATATCCCGGCCTGGATGCTTTGGTCCCGGAATGAGTAGCGCGAGAAACATGCTCTCCTCTTTCATTATCATCCCAGGTGGTAGGTTATACGGAAAAACAAATACCGGCCAACACGAATATGGAGCTGCACTCGAGTTGAACGGCATGAATCCATCCGTTGTGAGCCCCAACCAAACATTTCTAACCTCATCTGCGAAGGTGGGATGTTTTTCAGCAAAATGCTTCCAAGCCTCGGCATCCGCCGGGTGCTCCATCATCGGTGCTTTATGACGCACACCTTCCTTGTGCCATCTCATATTCTTCGCAGATGATGCAGTCATGTACATCCTTTGCATTCGTGGTGTGATAGGTAGATAGCGAACTTGCTTTTGTGCAACGGGCATAGCCTTTTTATTAGGTCCGGGAGGCTTATACCTTGGTTCAAGACATACATCACACCGTGTCTTCTTCTTGTTATCCTCACTGTAATATAGCATGCAAAAGTTGGGACATACATCTATTTTTTGAGCCTCCATGCCCAATCCATCAGCCAAACGCCTCGCTTGGTACCAATTTTCGGGCATTTCTTCACCCGGCGGAAGCGTTTCCTTCATAACTTCTAACACATCATTAAATGCCTTTTGGCTCATTTGGTGTTTAGACTTGACAGCCATGGTACGTGACACAACCGACAATACGGTGTGTTTTTCGCATTTCATTTCACCCGTTGCGTTAAACTTCCATAGTGGTTTCTTTGATGCTGCCATCATGTCGAAGAATTGCTTAGCCGCTCCAGCCGGTTCCTCCTCATTCCAATTGAATTCTTGACCAGCGGCAT
Source organism: Carex rostrata (assembly GCA_964058875.1). Classification (NCBI taxonomy): domain Eukaryota; kingdom Viridiplantae; phylum Streptophyta; class Magnoliopsida; order Poales; family Cyperaceae; genus Carex; species Carex rostrata. The sequence continues at coordinate 2,776,954 of CAXKVT010000106.1, read as the reverse complement.
CCCTCACCATGTCACTCATTCGATCAGCGGCATTATTCGATGGTGGTGGACTTTGAGGTTGGTTGTTAGCTGAATTCGGATGTGGCTCCCCGTGTTTGTACCAAACAGCATATACACTGCAAAAGCCATGTTGATAAAGATGCAGTTGAACGGTTTCTATATCCTTGTTGTATAGATTGTCACATCTTTCACATGGACACGGGATACATTTATTTCCACTTGCATCAACACTCACAACAGAAGGATGGGTCAAAGCAGAAGCGATGAATTCGTCAACACCTGCCATGAATTCGGGTTGAAGAGTTCCTCCCGTATTTGATCGGCCATTGTACATCCATCCCCTATCAGTGGCCATTCGATGTAACCTTGACAAATTAATTCAAGTTCATTAAATAACTGTACAATAACATAGAGAGTGACATGAAGGCTTGGCGTTTGATTCACATGACAGTGGGTATATATTTTACTTGGGTTGAAGTTTTCATTCTTCACAAAACAGTGAGTAGTTTCACCATTGATACTGTTATGGTATTCTAAAATGAGTACTTTATGTTGTTTGATTCATTAAAATGGCTCACTGGTGCATGGATTGTAACTTACTGTCACAGTGGAAAAATTCAAGTTACTGTCACAGTGGAAAAAGTCACAAATGGTTATTTTCTAGTCCTAGAAAAACAGATTTGTTTCCTTATTTCCTCTTTTTTTCTCTTGATATTATTGAGAGTGGAGATAGAGTGAGTGTTACCTACCTAAATGCAGTAACCAAAGAGGATGAGACCACAACAGAAGGTAAGATGGTGGGACAGGGTGATCGAAAGTTCTCCTGAAGAGAGAAATGGCGATGGGGTTTATCAGGTCTCACAGAACGGCGACCTAAATAGGGTTAGAGGCGATGGGTTTTCAATCGCAAGCTGAGAACGGCGACAAGGTTTTCACACAAAGAGAGAATGGACAGCAGATAGTTGCAATAGATAGGCGAGAAGGTTCTGATAGATAGTTGCACTTATTTCCCTCGGTATTCCAACGGAAATAGGGCCATATAATTGTTGGATAAAATATATATTGTTGTTTGCGTACCCATTGTACGCATAAATTTTGATTTATTACACACCAACAATTTCCATGATTAATCCACTACCCAAAGCCCTATGCCTTCAATGCACAAAGCACAGCATGCATACTTTGTACACATGTACAGATCCTTAGAAATCAAAGTACACTACATTGACAAAGCACAACATGCATAAATTAAACACATCATACACATCCTACAATTATCAGTTTCAACCATAGCATTTTAAAACATTAACAAGATCACATCCTGCACATCCTTTAGCTAACGAACCTGAGTTAAAGCATTAACAAGTCGACTGCTACACATCACAGTTCATACACATCCTACACATCACAGTTGCATGTTTGCCTTACCAGTATTAAACAGTTCATACACATCCTACGATTACCAGTTTCAACCGAAACATTTTAAAACATCATTACAATAACATTTCAAAATACTGTTCAGTCCTACGATTATTACAATCATCACATATATAATCCAACACCATGCGTCGATTGGTGTGCTCTGCCCCTTCAAAAGCTCTTCGATGCCCCATCATCCGTCTGTCCACCGCTGTTGCCCTCACCACCGTTGCCTTTTTTTGACGGACCCTGCCCAATCAAAGAGCAAACAAAGACTCGGGGTTGGAAATTATTCATATAAGTATCATACGCATAAATTATTTTATGTTGTTTAGTTGCTTACCTTGTACATTGGAGGTGGACGTGGAGGTCGACTGCCGTGAGCCTTGAAGAGCTTGTTAAAACAGTCCTGCGTGTACTCATTGTATCTTTGAACATCACGCATTTCACATCTGTGCCGCTCATCTTGGGCAACTATGTCAGCAACAATCTTGGCACGTTCAGCAGCAAATTTGGCACGTTCAGCTTCTAATAATTCTGTCACCTCCTCCTTTGAGAATTTTTTATCTGCATCACTGGCAGAAGTGGCAGTGCTCTTGGTTGGAGTAGACATGTCTGCCTCCAATGTCTCCAAGACGCGGGTGGCTTTGCTTGTCCTTGATTTGTTGCCAAATCCAAATAACCTCCCTCGCTTGTCCTCTCCGTTCACAGCTAGCTCCCATATTTCCTCATCAGAAAGCCTCCCCGAATACTTCTCCTTAAGGGCAGAATAGGTTTTCTGTATTTGTTAGAAATAACTGTCAGTGATTGAAAATCTTTGGACTAACAAACACAACAGTTGATTTGCAAATTTGCTTTCTTCAATGTTAGACCCTCATATACATCAAATCATTAAAACAATGTATATATATTGTTTTCACTATTTATCCTCTAACTCATATATGAAAGGTATATGAAATTGAGAACCCTTAAAACACCCTTAAAAGGAAGAAAGAAACCAGAGTGCACGTTATCTCCAGGTGGATTAAGAGGCACTCACCGCTGCCTTTTCAGCGCTAGCGTTCACGTATTTCTTTGGCCCTTCCGGTGTTTTTATCATGTGAGTTAAATCGAAAACCTCCTTCAACTCCACTGGTGCACCCCCCTTCTCTTTGCACTGCAGATTGGACAAAAATGTAGATGATGTTAATAAAATAAATACATTTGTAATTTAATTCAAGTTAATGTAGTAAATCAATACCATGGCTTGCTTGTGTCGATACATACTCCTAGAACCAGTCACGTGGTGGATCGGATGTTTTTGCTTCTTTTTGTTGTCACTGTTGGTCAACGATTGACTTGCAAATTTGTCAGTGGACCAAATGTCACACAACCCCCTTCCAGGCTTCTACATTTTTGCACCATTTAGGAGGGAAATCTTTCCATTTCGCCTTATCTTCCCCGTGTTTCTTCGTGTACGAAGCTCTGTCCTCTGCCAAATGGGAAGCGTAAGCGACCGCCGCTATATTCTCAAAAACATCGAGACAACGCAGAATTCTTTCACCTTCACCCCATCGATACCTCTGTAGGAACTGTTGTAGGATATTCAACCTCGTTTTACTTGGAAACCACCGGTATGACCTGCAAGGTCCTGGTAGGTTCTCCAAAGTCAGGATCCGAATCGTTGTTATGACTTTTGTGCAGAGGGGCTTAGTTGTGAACTCACAGTCACCAACCACTATGAGCTCTGGTCTGTCTGCCAGACGGGCTGGATCACGAGGCTTCGCAAGACCCCGCCCATTCCTCGGACCAGATTTGTCCGTCTTTCTCTTTCTTTTTCGCTTGCCAGTTGTCTCTTTAGTTGTAGACTCTTCAAGATCTTTCCCGCATGCTGCAATAGCTTCGGGATAACCCCTGAGGGGCAGATGGTTGTGCATCCTCCTACCACCATCATCATCCAATAATATCTTTGACCCGCTCGACTGACCATCGTAAGATTCATCTTCTGAGGGATCTGAATACTGGTTCGCAGCCTCCTTCTGGCCCTCAGGCGGCCACCGATCCCATGGTTTCTGTGTACTATCCATAGGTTCCACAGGTGGCCTATAAGTGGACTGCTCAGCTTGGTTGGTGTCAGACGAAGACAGCGACCGAGACGGTGAGGGAGCCGGGACTGATGTCAAGGAGAAGTATTCATCTGATTGAGCCGGCTCTGATGCCTCTGACAGAGCCAGCTCTGATTCCTCTGACGAAGCCGACACTGATGCCTCCGGTTGGGTCGGACCCGTTGACTGAGGAGGCACTGATACATCTGGTCGGGCCGGACCCGTTGCCTGAGCAGGTTCTGATTCTGATTCATCTGCACCTCCCTTGTTTTCTGCGAAAATTAACAATAATTAAACACACAGTTATTTTGATTATTGTTATTTTCTAAATTCCTGATAACATCCTTACAATTAAACATATGGATATATACCCATCATAACTTCATCAATTAGATATTTCCCCATCAAAATCTTAAAATTAGTTATTTCCCCATCTAAATTCATTTATATTATTAATATACCCATTTGTTGATTAATCCAGTACAAACACTGATATTTATTAATAAAATTATATAAAATTACAATTCTGCCCTCCTTTTCATCTCCTCCAACTCAGAAAATAAAAAATATGCTTCTTCTCTCTAGTTGATTATATATCTATTCTTCAGTTTACAGATTCAAAAAATGATTTTGTGGTTTTTTTCGTCTTCTTCATTTCTCCCACAAATTTGTCATTCTCCTCAGATAAAAGCTTTCATTCCCTCAAAAGTTTAGTAATTTCATTTTTGGTTTCTGGACTTCTTGTAAATAGAAACTCGACTTCTCCATGTCCATCTTCACACTCTATCTCTGTTTCACCTTCTCCACATTTCCTCTATTCTTAATTTTATAGAAATGTGGAACTGAAGAAGGTGAAACAAAAATGGAAAGAGTGTGAAGAGGAGGTGAAGATGGACATGGAGAAGTTGACTTTCTCTTTACAAGAAGTCCAGTTAAAAAAAAAAAAAAAAACGAAATCACTAAACTTTCTATAGAAGAGGCAATAGATGAGACCCATAAAAGAATAAAAATCTTATGAGAGGAGAATGAGAACTTATTAGCGAAATGAAGAAGATGAAAGAACAGATGCAAAATTAACTAGAGAAGCATATCTTTATTCCCTGAGTTGAAGGAGATGAAATGGAGGGTAGAATTGTAATTTTATTTATTTTTACTAATAATAATTAGTATTTTTAATGGATTAATTGACGAATGGGTATATTAATAATATTGATGAATTTAGATGGGGAAATAACTAATTTTAAGGTTTTGATGGGGAAATATCAAATTGATGAAGTTATGATGGGTATATGTCCAAATTTCTCTAAAATATATAGTGTAGCATATGAACAAATGCACTAATTTACTAACCATGTAATTTTCTAAATGCACAAATTTGCTAACCATGTAATTTTCTCTCAACTAAATCTCAACAAATGCACCCATGATTATTTGTATGTATTGTTCACAGTACACACAGTAATTGGGACCCTTGAGTTCAATCCAACCAAATAATTTCATAACACAGTGATAAAAGAAAAACACAGTTTGACAAAAAGGGCAGTACCTGCATGTGGTTTTGTGGGGTTGATTTTCTTCTTCAATCCCGGTTTACCCTTTGCCCAGGATGGATTTGGTCCAAAAAATATCTTTGGACTTGTCGCTTTTGCGGATGTATTGTCCTTCTCGGGTGGATTGAACCTCGGAGATCTCCTAGGACTTGGCGCTTTCACAACTAAGGCTGGTACAATCGGGGGATCAGATTCCTCAGTCTCCATCGTTTGTGGCTCTACTGACTGAGTTACAACCGGAACCTCGGATTCCTCAGTCTCCATCGTTGCCTTATAGTCACGATTGAGTCTCGCAGATGTACGGCGAGTTACGACCCTGTACTTGGAGGCATCATCGTCCTTGGCCATGTTTTCTGTACCAATTAACACCATTTCAGCAATAATTATAAAAAACTAAAACAAAGATGCTTTCAAAACATATTGATTATTCCTAAGATGCTTTTAAACCGTGTCTTCTCATCTAAACACATTGATTTTGCCTAAGATGATTTTACTCACATACTGCTATGGTCTAATTTGTGTATACTCCTTTAAACCGTGTCTTCTCATCTGATTTACTCACATACCGCTATGGTCTAATTTACTCACACATTGATTTGTGTAGACTCAGCTAAACCGAGTAGCCTCATCCAATCTTCTCATCTAATACACGATCAATATACAGCATCCCCGATTTAAAGACCTATTGGGTAGACCCTGATTATTGGTCTTAATTCAGTTGAAGGTGACAAAATTAACAGCGAAACCAACATAAAATAGTGACCTAAAAGTGATCCACGTACCGGAGTCCTCCGCACCGTCGGTTTGCTTCGTACCGGACTCCTCCGCGCCGTCGGTTTGCTTCGTACCGGAGTCCTCCGCGCCGTCGATTTGCTTCGTAGTTTGTCCGATATCAGCGGCTTGCCGATCGATTAGGCCGTCGCAGTGTGGCTAGGAGGCTAGGGTTTTTACTGTTTTCGTTGAGAGGGTTTGGCGATCGATTGAGCCGCCTTAGTGTGTAAGAAGAGGCTAGGGAAATGGGGTTCGAACTGATCGCCGCGGAGTTAAAAGGAGGGGTGCCTCTGCTGCGAAGTGCGTATCCTCTGAGATATCTCAAATTTTACGTGACCGACGTGTCCGGGGAGTGATGCAGGATCAGAATTATGTGTGCTTTGAGATTCGTGCATAACGTATTTAAACGGTTGGGATTTTCCATAAAGTCACGCAAAGTTTGAGATATCTCAGAGGATACGAATTCTCTGCGGAGAACGTTTGAAAGGGCGTTTTTTTCCAAAAAATTTTCTAAGTGCCAATGCTTACAGAGAGCACTCCCTTGTATCGCATTTACTGTCCACCTACCAAATATTTTGTATCGACTGGGGTAACGCAATATGCCATGTGAAATCAGGGCCATAAGATCATAATTGGCACGATTATTAACATATTTTAAGATGCTACGATGTAAACAGAAATATAATGGTACCTCAGAGAAATTCTCCTCCAGCCCTCTCACAATCTAATGGACGCTTCCATTGATAATCCAAGCTCTTCATCTCATATTAGACGGTTCACATCAGAGATTGATTAATTCAAATTAATTTTGTACAGCAACTAATAGAAATAAATTTCCAAATATACATTTTATAAATTTTTACATACAATGTGACCAGATAATGTCTGAAATAGTCAATTTCATTTAAATTGAAAGTTATTTTTTTTTAAAGATTGAGCAAATAATTGCAGACCGTTCATTTTCATGTACTCGATCGACGGTCGATCCGTAATGAAATCATCTCAAAATAATTGTTACATGATCAAGGTCAAACATTGAACGTAACCAACAAAAAAAAAATTCGTTGTCATATGTCGAAGCATCGATCCAACGCGAAGAAATTGTGACCATACGATGAATGTATATTGCATGAGCTTGATCGATGAGTAAATAAACACCATATGACATGAAATTTCAATACAACAATTGTAATATGGTATGCTTCACATTTAACGGTTCCGATCGACCATCGGACTTCGTAAACTTGTCAGTCTTCATTATGTCACACTTCGAGAGTTCATGTGCTATGTACAACACAGAAGCACACATCCTATTTGTGCAACAACCATGTCTTGATATATAATTTTTTGCTTAAATCATTTAATAATTCATAAACATGCATGTATTTCAATCATAATTGCGTTAATTAGATCTAATATCACTTAAAAAAATATTATAATACAATAATGGTCTAAATTAATTCACTAAACAATATTACTAATTAATTTACTATTTGTAATAAATAGCATATGCTCATTCTAATAAGTTAAAATAAACAATTTTATAAAATACTAAATTATTTATAGAATTATGTATTGTAAACAGATTCTATATTGTAAACAATTTAATTCACCATCCTAATCAATTAATATCACAATTCTATATTGTAAACAGATTAAGGGCTTTATTAACAGCACCTATTTAACTGGGAACAGTTCTCATCCTATAACAACACAAGAGCTTCCAGAGTATTTAGTAAACTGAACAAAGAACAAACTGCTCTGTCAATTATGTCACCTAGTAATTAACACAATAGTTTTCAATACAAGCAGTGCTCATCCTAAACAATGTCCACTGTTTATATGCAGATATAAGACTGCACGAAGAAGAAGCTGATCTGTTATATTAACCCTAAACATTTCGCAGTTCAACTCCAGATGCACTCTTATTAAGTTGTATCCTAGCTCCGGATGTAACATTAAAGATCTTGTACCGTTGAACTGTCATCCGCGTGAATATTAAAGTTATCAATGCGGATTACTGCGGAGACCCAACGACTCAGATCACCATGAGGCATCCGATACGCATAATAGCTCCCTGTGTATTCTACGATCAATGTAGAGAAGACGCAAAAGCTGAAACTTAGCCCCAATTTTCATTTCCCCCCAATCTCTTCCGAAAAAAAGTAAAATTTCCCTCTCCGGAGTACGATCAATGGCCGCCAGAATTTCCCTCTCATTTTTCACCAAAATTTCGCCCTCCTATAATACACCGCTCTCTCCCAATAAATCATGTTGCACAAAAATCTCACCCCCGCTGTGTATATCCGGTAGCACTTCTCAGCGACGGCTTGAGAGAAAATTGGAAGAAGTCCTTCAAAACTTCATCAAATTCGAACTAAATTGGTAATGTCCCTCCAATTTTCATTTATCGAGTCTTTACTTGAGAAGGAAACCTAATTTGAGTCTAGGGTTTTGCATATTTTTGCCTCTCCCATTTTGTGAGGCTTATACCAAGGATTTGACCTGCTTCTTATGGGTTTGTAAATTTCAAAACCTAGGCTATGATTGATGCAACTAATTAGGCTAATTATTATTAATGAGCTTCCATGAAACTGTTATATCATTTTCCTTATTTTGATTTGTTTGTCTCTTTTTTTTTTCCTCTTGAAATGAGTGATTGAGGAAGCATCCCAGATAATTTTGTCAGTAGTTAGGGTCAGCAGTAAAGTGTTGGGTTGTCTCTATAAATAATTACGTACAGCTAGGAAGGTTGACTCGTTGGTGATATTATATATGAAATGAAACCTAAGGATATTTGATTTCCAAAAAAAAAAAATAAACAATTAGATTATATATATATATTTTGCTGCAACTCATATGTCCTTAGATTTCATTTCATTCATAAGTCAAACATTAGAATCGAGTATGTGAATGTATGTATACAAAAAGATGACCAACATTTCTGCTCTATGTAAACATTAAAATAGCACCTCCCATTGGAAAAATGCATTATTATTGGCAATTTCTGTGCTTATATATTATCTTAGCCAGTGCTTACTTATATCCTTATATAACTCATTAATGTTGGTTTTTAACACAGCAAATATGCCCCCCAAAAAAACTGGTCTAAAAAGGGCAACTTCCAGAAAATTTTCAAAGAGAAAGGGCAGTTCACAGGCCATACCTGATGCCCTTGACTGTTCAAATGCTAGTCCAGACCGTGAAATTGCACCACCGGAACCCCCAAAGAAGAAGGGACGAGGTCCTTCAATTATGAGAAAATCAACGGATAAACTAGAAGACCGCCCGATAATCTGGCCTGTTGGGCCTCGCGAGTTCACATGCGACGACAATCCAAATCAAATTAAGACAGCAATCACTAGGTAACCTGTCCTTTCATCTAAAACTATTCATGGTGTATTTATAAATTTTAAGCTTTTGGCACAGTATAATCTACTACAGAACTGTATGTCTTTTGAAAAAATTTCCTATCTGGTTCATACCTTTTGAGTACAAAAATATGTAGATTTTCTACAGAACTGAGTACAAAATATTTCCTACATATCGGTTGAGTGCAACATTTTAATGCATGTTGTTATCAATAGGCTTGCTCTGCAGAATATGCCAGGACCATTGAGAAGCTTCCATGCCTATGATGATAAGACAAAGGATAATATCGAGTTTCTCTTTTTGGTACCCTTTTTTTAAATTACAGTATATCATGGATTATAATCCTAGCCTTTGACGTCCCAAAACAAATTGATTGGATAAGTCATGAAAAGTTAATTGAATATTTAGGGTTAATATGCACAGTGACTTAATTGAACGGTATGAAAGACATTCAAGTTCAGTTGCACTTTTCACGATTTTAGGGTCAATGATCACTATTAAGGCAGTGCATATGTGTTTTTGCAGAAAAAATTCAGGTACAAGGAAGGGGAAGACCCCGATCATTGTAGAGATGTTTTGGAGGCCATAGCAACCAAAAGGGTTACCGAGGAGCTTCACACGGCGAGGGTTACATGGACATTAAGATATGGTACAAACATACAATTATGGAAGGCCACGGTTCCGCATTGGTGCCTTGACCACCCCAACTGGCATGGTTTGTGTGATTTGTTTTTCACAGAAGATTGGAAACAAATTAGTACACAAAACCAGGAAAACCGCAAGCAACGTAATATCACGGCACACCACGGTGGGTCAGCAAGCGCACACCAGCACCATCAAATGCTGGTAAACTCTACAAACTATTATGTAATTTTGGTACTGTTCAGCTGCTGATTTTTTAAAATGGATTGGATTATGTAGAAATTAAAGGTTTGGGTTTCTTTTTGATATGTTTTAATATGTGTAGTGCTGAAAAAATATTTAGTTAACTCTTATGCAATTAGCGAATATTTTCTAGTATAATCAGAAATAAGGTCATTTAATAAATTGCACAGGAAATCAGATTACTCTGATGTTCATAAGATCAAATTGGGTTGTTTATATTTAGATCTGATTGCATACCAACCTGAGTTGGATAATTTTGGTACTGTTCAGCTGCTGATTTTTTAAAATGGATTGGATTATGTAGAAATTAAAGGTTTGGGTTTCTTTTTGATATGTTTTAATATGTGTAGTGCTGAAAATAGATTTAGTTAACTCTTATTATATCTAATATATGTGATTCCTTCTATTGGTCTTGTAATAAGATTTGTTAAATCTTGCATGTACTGTATATATTGGATTTGTTCATGTTTGACTATAGAACCATGAAAAAAAAATGCCATTAGATATTTCAACATATATTATGAGTCTGTGACTGTTGTTGTGTGAACTTGAAAGACTTGCTAACATTCTAATATATTATGGGAAACCAACTTATTATGTGAGTTTTTTTTAACTAGTATCACACTGGGCTGGTACTTGAACATGGGTGAGTTACCCAAAATATACCCACTGTGCTACGAGTTAACAAAAATTCACATAATAAGTTATTTTGCTTTTCTGTGCCTTTTAAGTTATTTTGTTTTTTTGTGAGTTCGATTTTGGATAACTGTTGTGACCTTTACTATTGCTTGTTTATTATTTTTTCATGTGGAGACAAAATTGCGCAAAGGAAAAGAACCGTCAAAAGTACAACTTTATGCCCATCTTCATTGTTCTAAAGTGAATGGCAAATCACCGATTGTGGCCCAAATCGAAGCTGCCATGAAGGCTGCGGAGGCCAACACCGAATTTACTGATGGTAACGGGCCAATGGAGTCAATTACCGATGAGAGTTGCACGGAGATTCCTGCTTTGGATGTCAATTCCTTACATTTTACCAACACAGATTCACAGGCAGTTTATGTAAGTTGCATTACATACATTGCAATGCATTCAATTTTTTTATTTGAAAGACTGGGTAGTAGCTACCAACTGTAAAAAAGATATATCTACTTACAACTCTACCTATTACATACATACAATTTATTGAAAAATTCAAACCACTAAGTGCCACAGCACCTCCACTGGTACTGACAAGCTTCAACACTTTATGTTGTTTTTTAAGCCTTGCAAACTTTAGCCTCTGTCATTTTCAGTATAAGTACAACATGTACAGTATTTATAGCACAGGGCTGATTGAGTAATGATTTAATTTTTTTTCCCCCTCTTATTTCAAATTTGGAACAACTCATAGCAAAAGGTGAGGGACATGATGGCTGATCAGGCCAATTCTGACATGGACGAGAACACCATGTTTCTCTCAGCTGTTGGTGGATCAAAACATGGTAGGGTCCAAGGATTTGGAAGCATGCTTCAAAACAAGGTGCAACCAGCAACCACCCGAGCCAAACAGCACCACACATCTTCTATTTCTGGTGTGCTAAATGGGGAGCAGTCAATGTTCTCTCGCGCAGAAGTAGGATTGCTCTTAGCTCAGAGTGAACGTCGTCAAAATGAGGCGGAGGCTGAGAAGGAAAGAAAAATGGCAACTTATGACTGGTACTTCAGCCAATTATTCTCAATGTGTGGTGTACCAAAACCTACTTTGCAGGTATGTGAACTACATTTGATTAGTGCATTATGGGTCATAAATTAGGGCTAAAATTGAATATTTCATAATACACTACATAAACCTCTAAGTCTATATAAGATTTGAATCAGATACACAACTTATAGTTCCATAATTCTACTTCAAAATAAAATCAAATACACATAAACCTTGTTGTGGATGTATACTAACATTAAACCTTTCGAATTGTGAAACTTAGGCTCAAGCTAACAGTTCTGGAAATGAGCTAGGTGTACTTGGCAATTTGCCTCCTATTCAGGTACCACTATTAACCTATGGACTCATTTTTGTATTTATGCAACTATCATATGCATTATTTACAACTCATGTATTAGTGTTGCAAGCTGTGTAAGGCTTATTTGCTACTGTTGTGGATGTATACTAACATTAAACCTTTCGAATTGTGAAACATAGGCTCAAGTTAACAGTTCTGGAATTGAGCAAGGTGTCATTGGGAATTTGCCTACTACTCGGGTACCACCATTAACCTATGAACTCATTTGGTATTTCTGCAATTATCATATGGCGTATTCTGACACTGTTGTGGTTTTCTAGTAAAGCATTGGTAATAAAGGTACAATAACATTATGCATTGTGCATTGTTAAACTTAGGCTCAACCGAACATTTCTGGAACTGAGCAAGGTGTAACTAGGAGTTTGCCTACTTTTCAGGTACAATTAATGATCCCAATGCTTAAATTGCAAAATTAATTATTTTGAGGGTGTACATGCAAAATCCCTCATAAATATAACATGCTGTCTCTATATATGTGGTAATTGGTAATACATAGGGTCTTTCTTTTCCAATGCAACCAAATCAGAGAGACTCGTTTCAAGCACTATTGAATCAAGCTCCACTTGGAAATGGAGAAATTGCAAGGGGTGACGAATGGTGGGCCAATTTACCTTCAAACTGAACCATGCCTTATAGTGTGTCAGAAGGTTTAGATTTTTGTGAATTTACAAGTTAGCATATCAGCAAGTGAATGGGTCTTGCGTAACTTATTATGTGAATTTTTGTTAACTCATGGTATAGTGGGTATATTTTGGGTAGCGTATTATGTGAATTTTTGTGAATATTTTGGTCATAGTGTGTATATTTTGTTTATATTAGCAATGTTCAAGCACACAATACTGTGTTGTAAAGGGTTTTCCACCTTATTTTGATACAATGTGTTGATTATGCTATGTTAATGATTATGCTTATTAAATGCTTTGCAATCTCTTTTCTCAATGTGTTTTCTATCGATTTGTAAGATGTGTTCTCAGTTTGAATGGGAATTGGGTATTGTAAAGGAATACTGGGTTGGTACCGGGAGGATTGTCTAATGAAAGCGTTATGGTACCAAAAATAGGAGTCTAGTAATTCCAAGGGTATATCCTGGAAAAAATGCACGGACCCATTCAAATAAAAGCGCCAATTTCTGACCAGGTGGGGCCCACATTTGCTGGTCATGGATATGCTGGGGTGGGTCCCCCGTAAACTACCCTTGAAAATACTGTAGTGGGTCCCAGGGGTGTCACCCTTGGAAATGTTCAAGTGGGACCCATGTTCCCTCCCCTTGAAAATAATCTGGTGGGCTCCACAATGCTCCCCTTGAAAATAATCTGGTGGGCCCCACGATGCTCCCCTTGAAAATAATGTAGACAGTGGCCAAGTTTGAAAGTATTTCCAACGGCCCTTTTTTCAAGGGTAGTCTCTTGAAAAAAGTTACAAAAGAGTATTTCCAACGGTCCTCTTGGAAATACTGACTATTTGCAAGGAGGGTATTATCAACGGTAGTATTTTCAAGGGTAGCGCTTGAAAATAGCGATTTTTGGGCTTTTTTCAAGGGTAATCCGTTGAAAATAGCCATTTTCGGGAGCATGAAAAAAGAGTGAATTCTAGTTAATGATTTAACTGTGGATCTTTAGAGTAACAAAATCCGAATATATCAGTCAAAAACTTTCCCCCACAGTGTGGCGAAACAAACATGATCATAGCAAACAAATTACATTTTAGTAAATAGTAAACATCTATAAAGTAACTAATTTAAATAATTAGGTTACAAAAAAATTAATTAAAAATATTGAATTTTTTTAAAAAAATTACCAAAAAAATCATCTCAAAATTTGCTCTTTCGTTTTTGAGATCGCCTCTTCTCTTCCTCTTCGTCTTCTTTGTTTTTCTTTTCTGATTGGTTTGAGTGAATTGTGATTGAGAGGAGAGAGAAACAACTCTTTTATAGCCAATTTCACACGAAAAAATAGCTATTCAAACTTTCGGCGTCCCTATTCTTTTCTCGGCTATTGAAAATTTGATCAACCTAGGCATTTTTAAAAATATTCAAGTGAATGGGATATTTCTGTTATTTTGTATTTAATTTTGGATATTAAAAAAAAAAAGCGGTCAGAACATGTTACGATTCAAAATGTCATTCCCACCCTCTACATATTAAAGCCACATGCTCACATATATTTCTAACTTTATTTTATATTTCTTCAGTGATGGGTATGCAGTCGTTGACTGGGGGTCAATGGCGGCTCAATACACTTGGAATTTTTAATTAGCACCAATAATTGTGCCTCATCTCTTCGTCTGGCACCAATGGTTCTCCCCCAATCTACACTCACCTACCTAGCTTTCTACCTTGGCTCCCGTTGCAAATGCCTCCACACCCCAAATTTTAATAAGCAAAATGGTGGTACCTGACTTGTGCTCAAGACCAATCCAACTCTTATACTTAACTACATTTTATTTATTTCTTATTGTACCTCATTGTGGGTCGGTTTCATTCAACTTCAATTTCTCAGACCCAAACACTGTCAATGAACATATCAAGTTGGAACCTGATGCATTCTATGATAATCAGGAAAAAATCAGCTTGACCCTGGAGTCCAGAACCTCGAACCAGCAGAACAGCACCGGAAGAGCAACGTACAATCAGCCGGTGCCCTTGTGGGATCAAGATACCGGAGAGGTAACCAACTTTACAACCCGGTTCTCTTTTCTCATACAAAATACTACACAAACTAACTTTGGGGATGGCTTAGCTTTTTTCCTATCTTCCTATCCATCTCAAATTCCTCCACAATCTGCTGGCAAATATCTTGGCCTTTTCAATTCCACTACCGGCATGAATGCATCGGCTAATCAGGTAGTCGCAGTTGAGTTTGATACCTTCTTGAATACGATTATAGATCCAAATTCAACAGATCGATCTGTTTGCCACATTGGTATTGATGTAAACATGATTGAATCAACTTCTTACCAGCTCATTCCAAAGTACCTTTTTGTTGGTACAAGGATGACTGCACAGATTGAGTATAACAGTTGGTTAAAACTATTGAGTCTTTCCCTTTGGCATGAAAATAACTTGACAACCCAATTCAACCTCAATGCAAATGTTGATATAAGGAACCTTCCACCAAATGCATCCGTAGGCTTCTCAGCAGCCACCGGAGCAGCTTTTGAAGCGCACCAGATATTCTGGTGGTCCTTTAACTCAACCTTAGAAATGAAGAAAATTTCCCCCAATTTAGCTCCATCAGAAGCCCCATCACCCAAAGCCCCATTTATAAAAAATAAAAACACAATAAATGTGCCGTTCATAGTTGGAATAGCCGTGTGCACATTTATCATATTTCTTTTAGTAGGGATGTTTATATATCATCTCAGAAAAAAGAGTTCAATCAAGAAAATCAGAGAAATTGAGGTGATTGGTGATGAATCAATTGATGAAGAATTTGAAAAGGGGAGAGGACCCAAGAGGTTCCCATACAGTGAACTGGTTGATGCAACAAATGGTTTCGGGGAGAACGAGAAACTTGGAGAGGGTGGGTTTGGATCAGTCTATAGAGGTACTTTAAAGGATGAAAACATTCATGTTGCTGTTAAGAGGGTGTCAAAAGATTCAAAGCAAGGGAAGAAAGAGTATATATCGGAGGTCAAGATTATAAGCCAACTAAGGCATCAAAATCTTGTTCAACTAATTGGTTGGTGCCATGATCATGGTGAATTTTTGTTGGTTTATGAATTGATGCATAATGGAAGCCTAGATAAACACCTGTATAACAAAGAAATTCTTCTTAGTTGGCCAATTAGGCACAATATAGCACTAGGGCTAGGCTATGCTCTTCTATACCTCCATGAAGAGTGGGAACAATGTGTTGTGCATAGAGATATAAAGCCAAGCAACATAATGTTAGATTCCTTATTCAATGCTAAGCTTGGTGATTTCGGCCTTGCTAGACTTATTGATCACAATCAAGAAGTAGAAACGGTTGCTGCTGGCACCAAGGGTTATATAGCACCAGAATGTGTCCTTGGCACGGCAAATCCAAGCACGCATTCCGATGTTTTCAGTTTTGGAGTTGTCTTGTTGGAAATTGCATGTGGAAGGAGGCCCATAATGCCTCAACAGGATCGAAGGAAGGTGAGTTTAGTTGAATGGGTTTGGGATTTGTACGGGCAAAATGCACTTATGGAGGCCGTCGATTCAAGTTTAAATGGTGATTTCATAAAAGAAGAAGTCGAGTGTATAATGATTGTTGGTTTATGGTGTGCACACCCGGAAAAATCCTCACGCCCATCTATTAGGCAGGCCATGAGTGTTTTACACTTTCAAGCTAATTTGCCAATCCTTCCTGCAAAAATGCCGATGCCGGTGTATCTTATTCCATTGGATCCTAATATGCAACTTTATACCTCCTCTGATGCTACTTCAAGTGGCATAGCACAAAATTCCACCAAGTCGGCTCCTGCTCCATTTTCAGACTCTTCTTGGCTGCTCAAACAAAACCAAGAACATTCTAAATGCACAGTATTACCATACCTATTTGGTAGCTTTCTTTGTTTTTCTATCACATGGATTGCTATTTTTTTTTTCTTTTTTTTCCAGTTGCTTTTGTTTCTGGACTTTCATTTTGTTTGTATATCATTATTCTTTTATTTCCCTTTTTGTTACATTGAATTGAGTTTGTAGCATTTTTCTTTGGTAACATGTTATCCTAGACCAGCTAGCTGTATAAATTGATTATAATCTTTTGCTATGGTGGTTCTCGTTCTCAGGTTTAGCTTACCTAGTTGTCTATTTCTGTTTATGTTCATTCTTCACAACCTTTGAATTTTTGATGAAATGAAGAAGACTTTCACACATCTGTAATTACCTCCATGCAAGAAATTTCAAACAAATTCCAGCATGTAATCGCTACCATTTCCATCCATAACACGAATGACATCAGGTTGCAATCTCACAATTCCACCCAAATCAAAACCTACAAAAAACTCTCAAATTGAGCTGGTTCAATATCCTTTTGCCTTCTTATCAATTGGTCTATCTGCGAAAGATATAGCACAATTTGAATATTAACTCAGTCTCCCTATTTGGCACCTTCATCTATTTAAAAGCCAGCAAACGCGTTCCTCTCAGGTTATGATCTGAATCAGGCTGAGGTTAGAATTGCTTGATCTGATCGGCTGAGAAAAGGTGTTTGGTGTTTGCTACAGGCCTGGCATTGCGAGTTATTGCCTGTTAGTTAGAAGGAGATTTGACAGAATTTGTTGAAGATTCTTTGTTTATTTGTGGAATTTGACAGTCGCCTTAGTAAGGAGATTACTTTTCATTTTCTGAGAAAACAGAGAGAGCAGAATACGTAGGAGATTGACAATTTTGAGGTTTTGAATTTCAATCCAGGCATGAATCAGCAAACAATTTTAAAAGGCTATTATTGCCTCTTCTATGTGTGTAATAATCCACCAAAAAAAAAAAACTGAAATTAGACTTAGATGGGCCCTAGTTCAACATCACAACTTAAATTGGCCGAAATTATACAGAAAACAATCATTTACGGTTTACCAGATCTAATCATGTTTGTCTTGAGATTATCAGCAAATATGAATCAGCCTTGGGAGCTTAATATAATTTATGAACTTACCAGTTACAGTATATACAGAGAAATCAAATTCTTCAAAATTCACTAGTTCCAAAAGGTACATATACAACCAACCAAAAATCATCTATACACGCTCCATATTTCACCTTAGACAGTTAATTTCAATATAAAACTCAAATTAGTACCAGTGTTGAATTTAGGGTTAGTGTTTAATTTACCTATTGAACCAGAGGTAAAGATGTGGAGCTCTCTGGTAGAGATTGGCACTTCCCCTTGCAAATGGGCCCCGATCTGCAATTGCTTCATAATCTCTACCAAAATAAATGTGCTCAATTTAAATTTAAAAAATTAAACAAGACAGACCTAAACACTGGAAACAGAATAACACTACTGTTCGATCTAACATAATTCAATTAAATTAGTTGCTTTACTTTTGGCTGCCAGGACAATATGCCACGCACAACCTTCAAATCTTGGTAAGTACATTGTTTCGGGACACAGCGACGAAATTGCAAGGGTGAGTCAGTGAGAATCGTCTCCCGTACGGACTCCCTGACAAGGGAAAGACAGCGACGAACGAGAGAGATACTTATAGTGGGGTCCGTGAGGCAGAGAGAGGGCGAGAGAGATTGAGGGCTGCGCCCGTATAAAAGAAAGAAAGAGAGAGAGGGTGTTGGGCCATCCTGTCAGAGAGACAAATAAATGGTAGAGGGATTAAAATGAGGTGTGGGGTCCGATTGTAAGAGAGACAAGGAGACAAGCAATGGCATTAAATGCCGAAGAGAGATAGAGGAGCCAATCACGTCCTTTTGACAGAAAAAGTAAAAGAAAATCAAAAATCAAGAGAGAAGATGAGATGAGGTGAGCTCGGTGTGTCATTTCGTGTGTCGGGTCATTTTGTTTTCCTTATCATAATCAATTTGTTAGTGTAAAATTCAATCTCTTAAATATAAAGTTTCGCATTTTCGAATTTCATTTATGAATCTAAATTACAATTACATTTACATTTACATTTATCCAAAATTATAATTTTATACTTAATATATAATTTTTTACAAACTAATTACATATCGTGTAAAAAAGTATTCTCATCCAGTAATAATACGTTATGAACAAACCCTTAAAAACTTTGGCAAGAAATATACTCGTCCTGTAAAAAAGGGTGGTGATTTTTGTCCAAAAATATTTTGGACAAACCTTTACTCAAATTCAAGCCTAATTAAACCGTATGTCTAATGTGCGTCAAAATTTACGCAAATAGTGTAGATTTACATATCGTGTAAATTTATTAAGTTCTAAATTAATTTGCATAAATCTCAATCAGAATGGTATGGTTTAATTAGAAATTGATTTGGATAAAATTTGTTTAAATCGAAACCCAAGTACTAAAGACCTTTTGGTAGACATATATCATTTGAAGTTATTTTCAAGGAGATCCCTTTTTTTGCCAGAAATTTTGAAGGGCAAAAATATTTGTTTTCACCCTTGTTAATTAGTCCATCTGTAAATATAGGGTAGATCATAGGTCATATATACAAAAAAATCCTTACAATAAACAATGTTGATAACTTCAAAAACTAAGTAATTGTTTAAGTATGTCACCCAAATTGTGCTATAAACGCACTCTGAGGTATTTTTTTTTTAAGGGACTGAGCTTTCCAATTTTCAAAATAATAAAATATTTATTTTCTAGTGAAAAATAATTTATTGAATAACAAGTTAATTTTGTTATAATATTTAAATTAGATATTCAAATTATTTCTATATCCTTTAATATCCAATCCATATTTGTATTCGTTCAATATCCAATTCTATATATATATATATATATAGAGGTGGGCTACGGTGAGTTGCGAAGTAAAGCGACTATTTTACTTCACGCTCATATTTTGCGATTTTAAAGTTCAAAACGTTGATCCGAACCGTTCATCTTGTTCTCCATATTGAAATGTGCTTGGAGATCAAATTTTATATTTTTTGGAATTTGTTTACTATTTATTAAGCAATTTTGAAAGTCGCTGATCTGATGGTCCAGAAAAATTTACTGTTTTGTACTGTTCACAGCAAAACAGCAATTTTAAAAAATGCTTAATAAATAGTAAAAAAATTTCAAAAAATGTAAAATTTGGTCTCCAAGCACATTTCAATATGGATTAAACATCTAATGGTTCAGATCAGTCGTTTGGACTTTCAAAATAAAAATACGGCGTGAAGTAGAAACGCGTTTTACTTCGCAACTCACCGTAGCCCATCTCTCTCTCTCTCTCTCTCTCTATATATATATATATATGATGAGGAGGGTTCAAATGCACTCAAATTTTTGTTGACCCAAATGCACCTTATCTTTCAAATCCTTTTTCTCCGTTTTCAAAGTCCGAATAGTCAATCCGAACGTTAGATGCGATCTATATATTAAGATGTGCTTGGAGACCAAATTTTATATTTTTTGGAATTTTTTTTACTATTTATTAAGCCACTTTGAAAATCGCTGATTTTATATTTTCTGGACCATTGGATCAGCGATTTTCAAAGTGGCTTAATAAATAGTAAAAAAATTCCAAAAAATGTAAAATTTGGTCTCCAAGCACATCTTAATATATAGATCGCATCTAATGGTTCGGATTGACTATTCGGACTATGAAAACGAAGAAAAAGGATAGGGTGCATTTGGGTGTACAAAAATTTGGGTGCATTTGAACCCTCCTCATATATGATATATAAGTTTTGATGAGTAGAACTAGGGTGTTCTTAAGCTTACCAAAGTGTTTGGTGAGCTTAACTCCAAAATCTATCAAATATGTTTCAAATGACAAATCCGAACCGTTGAAACCCGCATACCTTACGAGTGATGAGTGTACATGTGAAAATTTTAAACATTCGAATTAATTTAGTATAAAGTCAAGCGGTCAAAAAACGTTCAAAAAATGAATGCACTAAAATTAATTTATTAACCTTCTAATTTTGACCAATTAACTTTATACTAAACTAATTCGAATGTTTAAAAATTTTACATGTAGACGCATCACACGAAAGATAGACGGGTTCCAACTATTCGGATTCATCATTTGAAATCGATTTGATGAGTTCTTGAGTTAAGCTCACCAACACTTTGGTGAGCTTAAGAACACCCTAGTTCTACTCAGTTTTGATTATCAGAATATTTCTTTACTGACTACTATTTTCTTAATAATTTATAGGAACATTGTTAAAATGGTTTATACTAGAGGTGCACAAGTCTCCGGGAGCAACAATGCAAGCTGGCCACAGAGCTCAAAGTGCAATGGTAGGCGAGTTCCAACAACCAATGAGCACTCAATCGGAATAACCAGTACAAGAACTATGTAAGAACTAGTTAATTAGTGCTCTTCGGGAGAGACGGCACCAAGAAACACACACATTTCATGTGCTCGTTGGCGAGATGATTACAACATTACAAGATTTTTTTGGTTTTGTTAGAGATGTATCTTAGGAACTGCTTTGCCCACTGTCAAACACAGTTATGATTCTATTATAACCTGTTAGATTTGTTAGAACATTTCATAGTGATTGCTTGTAATTGTATTACTTAGGAAAAAATATAATAAAAATATTCATTGAATACCTCTTTCTATTTTGCTTGGTTGGTTTTGGTTGAGGTTTTGTTAACTTAATTTCCAATGTTTTTTCAGTCTTTCTCATTGGTTGATTGGTGAACCCAAAACGAAATTAGCTTGTACTAACCAAATCATGTATCAAAATAAACCAAAACTATTATGAGAACTAACTTCTAGTCTAGTTGTAAAGGTAATATCCACCTCTTACACGGGAATGCTAACATATTTCCACAATACAAATTAACAATAAAAAATAACGATATTCTTATAACAAGTTAGATATCAATAAAAATTTAATGAAATTTTGGTGTCATCTTATTCAAGAGAAAATATTTTATGGAGATCAGATAGCAAATGTTCTGAGCTTTTCAAGGTAAATATTCTAATTTGAAATTTAAATGGTAAAATTTTCAAATAGAGAAATTTTGTGGGATATACGTCCAATTCGATCTAATCCAAAATGTAGGCATTAGTATGATGTTTAATTAATTAATTAATTTTTTTGAAGTAGTTTTGCAATTTCGTTTAGTATGGGCATTATCACTCGTAATGGTTGATTTAGTCAATTAATTTTAATTTGAAAGGAAGAACATTCATGAAAACAACAGGTGGGGGTGTCAATGGGTACGGTACGGATCAAGTGGAGGCATTTTCATACCCATACCCATTAAAATTGACTTTATCCATATCCTATCCATACCCATTAAAAATTGACTTTACCCTACCCTACCCTTATCCGTTAATATTATAAGGTAACGAAACGGTAGCGGATAATAACATATATTACTAATATAATAATTAATTTTATTATATTTTCCAAATTAAACATCAAAAACTCATTAATTTCACATATATGTAATTGTATTTTTAATAAAAAATAAAAATAAATATGCAATCAATTTCAATTAAATTGTTTTTTTTTATAAAATTGAATTGAATATATATATTTAGATTTTATGGGTCGGATAAACAGCTAAAAAGGTGCCATTGACACCCCTAACAACAGGTGAGTTAGAACACACATGGCCGCTGGAACTGTTCCAATTTTGGAATCATGCTTCTTGATCACTAACTTTGCTTTAATTGAGTTTTGATTAAGAAGTTGAGTATTATCCAAAGTCGGATCTAAACTGTTCAATCTGATTCATATGAATGAATTTAAATCTTCACAAATTTAAATTGTCCGGTGAATCTAAACTGTTTGTGTGAATTTTGTCGCTGAGACCCAACTTTTAGATAAGATTTTTGTCCAAATTCCTTTGAGCAAAATCTCCACCCTCAAACTAAATATGATGCCCAATTAAATTCATATAACTTCATGACCAAATAAGTCAAATAATAATTATCTTTGTCAAAATAAAGTCCTGTCAATTGCTAGTGCAGCTGGCTGAATTATATTTGTGTGAAACAATTGACCCAGCAATTTTTAAGATTTTTCTACCAATTCAAGTAGTGGCAACATCATATTCAATGTCTTATAACTAAAAATTCTATCTCACTTCATCCTCTGCCTCCACCCTCAAACTAAATGTGATGCCCAATTAAATTCATATAACTTCATGACCTAATAAGTCAAATAATAGTTATCTTTGTCAAAATAAGGTCCTGTCAATTGCTAGTGCAGCTGACTGAGTTATTTTTGTGTGACAGAATTGACCTGGCAAATTTTAAGATTTTTCTACCAATTCAAGTAGTGGCAACTAAAAATTCAAGGACTTCAACTATAAATTGTATCTCACCTCATCCTCTGGCACCAATGAATCTCCCACAAACAACAGTCCCCAAGCTTTCCCAATTTTAATAAACAAAATGGTGATGCCTAACTTGTGCTCAAGACCAATCCAACTCTTGTACTTATGTTCAATTTATTTATTTCTTATTGTACCCCATGGTGTTTCGGTTTCATTCAACTTCAGTTTCTCTGACTCCAACACCGTCGATGAAAACATCAAATTTGAAGGCGATGCATCCCCTGTTTATAAGGAAAAAATCGATTTGACCACAAATTCGGCAGACGCAAACCTTACGAACAGCACAGGAAGAGCAACGTACAATCAGGCGGTGCCCTTGTGGGATAAAGATACTGGAGAGGCAACCAGCTTTACAACCCAGTTCTCTTTTCTCATACAAAAGACTACACAAACTAACTTTGGGGATGGCTTAGCTTTTTTCCTATCTTCCTATCCATCTCAAATTCCTCCAGAAAGTGGTGGAGGGGGCCTTGGCCTTTTCCATGCCCGTACTAACATGAATGCATCAGCTAATCAGGTAGTCGCAGTTGAGTTTGATACCTTCTTCAATCCGGGTTTAGACCCAAATTCCGCAAATTCAACTTGCTGCCACATTGGTATTGATGTAAACACTATTAACTCAACTTATTACCAGATCATTCCAAACTACCTTTTTGTTGGTACAAGGATGACAGCACATATTGAGTATAACAGTTGGCAAAAACTTTTGAGTCTTTCCCTTTGGCATGAAAATAACTCAACAATCCAATTCAACCTCAATGGAACTGTTGATATAACGACCTTGCCATCAAATGCATCAGTAGGCTTCTCAGCAGCCACTGGATTGAATATTGAAACGCACCAGATATTCTGGTGGTCTTTTAACTCAACCTTAGAAATGGTTACAAAAAATAAAAAACCGATAAATAAGTCGGTCATAGTTGGAATAGCAGTGGGCACATTTATTATGTTTATTGTAGTAGGGATCTTCATATATTATCTCAGAAAAAGGAGGTCAATCAAGAAAATCGGAGAAATTGAGGTGATTGGTGATGAATCAATTGATTACGAATTTGAAAAGGGGAGAGGACCCAAGAGGTTCCCGTACAGTGAACTGATTGATGCAACAAATGGCTTCGGGGAGAACGAGATACTTGGAGAAGGTGGGTTTGGATCAGTCTACAGAGGTATTTTAAAGGATGAAAACATTCATGTTGCTGTTAAGAGGGTGTCAAAAGATTCAAAGCAAGGGAAAAAAGAGTATATATCAGAGGTCAAGATTATAAGCCAACTAAGGCATCGAAATCTTGTTCAACTAATTGGTTGGTGCCATGATCATAGAGAATTTTTGTTGGTTTATGAATTGATGCACAAGGGAAGCCTCGACAAACACCTTTATAGCAATGAAACTTTTCTAACTTGGCTGATTAGGCACAATATAGCACTAGGGCTAGGCTCTGCTCTTCTATACCTCCATGAGGAGTGGGAGCAATGTGTTGTGCATAGAGATATCAAGCCAAGCAACATAATGTTAGATTCCTCATTCAATGCTAAGCTCGGTGATTTTGGCCTTGCTAGACTTATTGATCACAACCAAGAAGTAGAAACAGTTGCTGCTGGCACCAAGGGTTATATAGCACCAGAATGTGTCCTTGGCATGGCAAATCCAAGCACACATTCCGATGTTTTCAGTTTTGGAGTTGTCTTGTTGGAAATTGCATGTGGAAGGAGGCCCATAATGCCTCAACAGGATCAAAGGAAGGTGAGTTTAGTTGAATGGGTTTGGGATTTGTACGGGCAGAATGCACTTATGGAGGCCGTCGATTCAAGTTTAAATGGTGATTTCATAAAGGAAGAAGTCGAATGTCTGATGATTGTTGGTTTATGGTGTGCACACCCGGAAAAATCCTCACGCCCATCTATTAGGCAGGCCATGAGTGTTTTGCACTTTCAAGCTAATTTACCAATTCTTCCTCCAAAAATGCCTATGCCGGTGTATACTGTTCCATTGGATCCTAATATGCAATTTTATACCACCTCCTCCGAGGCTACTTCAAGTGGCGTAGCAAAAAATTCCACCAAGTCGGCTCCTGCTCCATCTTCAGACTCTTCCTGGCTGCTGAAACAAGAACCGAGAACATTCTAAACAATAAATTTGCCAAAAAAAAAAAAGTTTCCTCTGTTTTTTTTTTTTTTTTTCTTTAGTGATTTTAAATGCACAGTATTACAATGATATCTATTTGGGAGTGTTTTTTTTTCTGTATTTTGTGTATCATTAATCTTTTATTTCCAGCTGGATGTATAAATTGCCTATAATCTTTTGCTATGGTGATTCTCGTTCGTTACAAAGTTCAAATGTTATGCGTTTCTGAGGTTTAGCTTACCTATTTGTCTATTTCTGTTTATGATAATTTTTTATAACCTTTTGAATTTTGATGAAATGGAGGAGAATATCACACATTTGTAATAACCTCCCTGCATGAAATTTCACACAAATGCTGGCATGTGATTGCTACCATTTCCATCTATAACACGTACAACACCAGGCTGCAATCTCACCATTGAGCTGGTTCAATTTCCTTTCAGCTTCCTATCAATTGGTCTATCTGCGAAAGATATAGCACAATTTGAATATTAACTCAGCTTCCCTATTTGGTATCTTCATCTATCTAAAAACCAGAAAATGGGTTCCTCTCTGGTTATGATCTGAATCAGGCTGAGCTTAGAATTGCTTGATCTGATCGGCTGAGAAAAGTTTTTGGTGTTTGCTTCAGGCCTGGAATTGCGAGTTTTCTTATGCTGGTTAGTTGGAAGGAGATTTGACAGAATGTGCAACATAATCTAAATATACTAATAAATTAAATTTTTACATTATATTACTATTTCTTAGATAGAAAGAAAATTTACTTGATATAAAGGATTCTAAACTATTTAAAAGTAGTAATTTTTTATCTATCCAGAAAATTAGTAAAAATGTTTTAAAAATGTCTAAGTTATTTTGTAAGTAATTTTATATAGAGATCATGTTGAACGGTTCAAATCAATTGTTTGGATTTTAACAACATAGATATTGATCCATAATATAGATTGATCTGAACCATGCATAGTCTCCAAGCACATTCTAATATGGAGAACATGTTGAGCGCTTCAAATCGACTATTTGGACTTCGAAAATACAAAAATGAATTATAAGTATATGTCCTTATATGCTAATGTAAGTAGAGTTGCCAATCTCTGTATGTATGAATGTATGTATTTGTCATCAAAAATGTCCTAAACAAGTTTTGTGAAGAAGGAAAATAAATCTGTTGTGAAAGATTGGACTTAAAACAAAATAAAAAAATAAAGAAGAATAGATAAAGATACAATGTGAGGTTCGATTCAAACAATTTATGAGTTTCAATTGACTTATTCAATTGAATTGACTTATTCAATACTTGGTCCAGTAATGAATTGATTTTATATATGAGATTTATTAACAAATTGACTAATTCAATTGTCAAAAACTTAACAAATAAGTTGATGTTACATTTTACTTCATTTTTGTTTTTTAGTCTTTTTATTCCAATTTTATGAAGAAATTGATGTTGATTTGGCTTCTTGTTTTATCTCATTTGTTTTTAAAACAAAAACAACTGGTGATAGAGGCGGCATCTTTTACCATGGCCCGTGATGGTGCAAGTGGTGGTGGTGTTCGTACTGAGACAATAAGTCTTTTCTTTTTTTGTGCTTTTATGCAATTAGGGATTTAGTAGGGGTGAAAACGATATGGATAATATTCAAATATCCGTGTGGATAAGGATACTGATATGGTTTTAATTAATCCGAATAATAGATATAAATACCATATATTTTAATATATATTATGAAAAATTTATGTTAGTCACCATTATAATTAGATAAATTTTATGAACTTCAATATTTTTTTATATTTTTAATATTATTTCAATAAATATCCGATCTGATTCGGACTCATATTTGTATCCGTATCTGAAAAATGAAAAAAAAGATATAGATGTAGTTGTACCATTATCTGCTCTGTATCCACTCCGTTTTCACCCTTAGGTTTTAGACATGAAAAAGAATTGATAGCTGCAATGTAAAATTTTGTTTATTGCAGATAAATGCTGAAGGTGTCAGAAAATTCTATGGAAGGGATACATTGCCTCTATGGCATGGCATGATGAACTGGAGCCCACAAACTCCTTGCTTGATATCCTCTCTTCTTCGGTACCTGAACTAGGACTGGCAAAAAAGCTCGTGGCTCGTGGCCCGCTTGGTATTTGCCCGTGACTCGATCAGTAACAGCTCGTTCGTTAGAGGCAATGTTGCAAAAGCTCCCACAAACAACAGTCACCAAGCATTCCAAGGTTTTAATAAGCAAAATGGTGATACCTGACTTATGCTCAAGATCACCAATCCAAGTTGTGTACTTACCTTCAATTTATTTATTTCTTATTGTACCCCATGGTGGCTCGGTTTCTTTCAACTTCAATTTCTCAGACCACAACACCGTGAAAGAACATATCAACTTCCAGGGCAGTGCATCCTATGATTATAAGGAAATAATCGACTTGAACATAAATTCGGCAACCTCGAACATTGGGAACAGCACGGAAGAGCTGTTATGTATGCCTCTCATCTCATCACATATTTTCATCAGACTTGATTTAGCAGGATGTTAGAAATAGTAGGTCATGTTTGGCAAGCTATATTAAGGAAGAAGAATTAGTATTTTAGTATAGAGTATTTTAGGATATGTCCTTTATAGTATCTCTTTTTAGAGATTTATGTTGCTATAAATTATGTCATTTGTACTCTATGTAAGAATGAAGTTCAAGGAATACAATTAAGCTTTTTCTCAGACAATTGGCACAGGTTTTCATTATATTAATATAAAAAATAGAATATAATTTTAAGAATAACTATTTAGAAAGTCAATGGTTAGCACTTGATTTGTACTTTTATTAGTGATAACTTCTAGATAAAGAAATTTTTTTTTAATATTTTTGCATCCAGCTTTAACTGTATCACAAATTATGATACTTAACATTCACTATTTATATCTAAATTCAGAATTTTTATTCCTAGCATACAAGCACCATAAAAAAAAGGAAAATTTCTGGTGTGCCCATTCAAACTTTCAAAATAACCAATTTCCCCATTAACACATTATCATAGTCAATTTCCCCATATAAACTTAAATTTCTTTCTTCTATATCCTTCTATTTATTTAACTTTTTATTTAATTATTTTAATAATGAATTGACAAATATACCCTTCCATTTTAAATGGGGGGGTCTTTGAACTCAATTGAATAAGAAATAATAGAAGAAAACCGAGCTTGAAGTCTAGCCATGGCTAACGGGTCTGAATTTGGCTATTGGATCCTATTTTATTTTGAATACCAAAAGAGTTTATCGAAATCCGATCATTGATTGTTAGTCAAAACATGGCTGGAATTCATAAATGACCAAAAGCAACTGATTTGATCCAATTTGGCAACTCAATTAGACCCATTTCAATCAATCAGAGAGGCTCTTCTTACTGTCAATAAGATTGTCCAATAAAAAAATGATTATAGGTCTTCTTATCTAGGTCCGGGACCTTTCTTAAAGTAGGAATGAGTTTACTGCTGCTAAAAAATTGAGTTGACAAGGGATTTGAATGAAAGGTATCATAAAGAGAGACGATGATTAGATTGATATATATAGTTTCTAATTTTCCTTATTATTAGACGATTTTTTTTTTTTTTTTTCATTCAAGTTGTAATAATGGGTGTATTTTCTAATGTATTTTTATGAAACAGGTGATACAAAATATTACAATTTTTGTTTTTTAAGAACAAAGAAGAAGTCTGTGATTGCTTGTTAAAAGGAGTTAAGATAAACGAAAAATGAACTACTGTTAAAATCTGAAAAGCTTGCCAATTAAAAGCTAACACAGAATGCAGCTATAATATAATACAACCCTTTGGTTAATAATATTTCAACACAGAGACATGCTAGAGAAATGCCTGCTTTGGTCGGATGATACTATACTACTACAAAATGAGAGAGGCTCGTCTTGCTGTCAATAAGATTGAAATGGGTCTAGTTGGGTTGCCAAATTGGATTAAATCATTCGCTTTGGTCATTTTATGGATACTAACCATGTTTTGACAACCATCAATGACCAGATTTCAACCATCACAATGTTCGGAACTATCTAAAATCTCTATCTAATGTGTTTTATTTCGATAAACTCTTTTGGTATTCAAAATAAAATAGGATCCAATAGCCAAATTCGGATCCATTAGCCATGGCTAGAGTTCAAGCTATGTCTTCTTCTGTATTTCTTATTCAATTGAGTTAAAAGATCCTCCATTTAAAATGGAAGGGTATATTTGTCAATTCATTTATTAAAATAATTAAATAAAAAGTTAAGTAAATAGAAGGGTATAGAAGAAAAAAATTTAAGTTTATATGGGAAATTGGCTATTATGATGTGTTAATAGGGATATTAGCTATTTTGAAAGTTTGAATGAACAAACTGGAAATTTTCCAAAAAAATAAATACATGAAGACATTTTGGATGCAAAGGTTTTACCATTCCTCAACTAGAAATTGACATTTGCGCCTTTTTCAATAGGTCTAGAAGGCACCTTTATTTGTTGTTCACACGTGACATGTATTAGTTGAAATAGGTGAACCCAAAACGATTTCAGCTTGTCCAAACCACATCATTTATAAAAATAAAACAAATAATTTATGAGAATCCACTTTGAATCTAGTGACAAAAGTAATATACACTGCTTACACAAGAGGGTCCAGAATCCCTAAAGTAATCCAATTTTTGAGTTTCAATCCAGACTGTCCGACTCGAATCCGGGCCAATTCAGCCCCAATGTGGAGCACATGGGGCCATTTTAATCTGACGGTCAGGATCTAAACTAAAAAGTTAATAATAAAAAAACAACAATATCTAACAAGTTAGATAACAATAAAAAATTTAATGAAATTTTAGTGTCATCTCCTTCAAGAGATTTTATGGAGAGAGCAAATGTATTGAGCTTTTCATGGTAAATATTATAGTTTGAAATTTAAATGGGAAAATTTTCAAATAGTGAAGTTTTATTGGATGTACGTCCAATTCGTCTAATCCAAAATGTAGGCATTTGTATGAGGTTTAATTATTATTTTGATTGGAGGTTCTGATTTCAAACTCAAAATTTGAATTAATACAAATGATACAAGCTCCTAATCTTACCACCGTCACTTCAGACATATATGTATATATAATTACTTTCTCAACAACAAAGTAACCTTCGGAGGAACGTTGAAAACGAGTTATACGTACGAACAGGCCATTACGGTAGCTGGTTTTCAATGTCCATAAGTTACCTGATGCTTCCATTGATAGAAAAATATAATTTATTCATTAATTGCTTTTATGTGTAAGTGCAAGCTCTACACACCCGAAAATATGTAGCAGTTAATTATAGTGATCATCCGCACAACACAATTAACGTTAGGTATAAAATTCAAGCTGATCATTCAATTAATCAAGCTCGATCGTGTATCACAATTATTGTAGTATACGAGTCATATTTGACGGTCGATATCAGCATAGCAACTTGCAAGATGATGTCTCTGAATTCCAAGTCAAGTCATCAAATATTTAAGTTTTCAGGAAAAAAAATCGACCTACCATTGGCTCCGCAATAATTCTGACCGCTGTGACAGATGAGCTACTGAATACGACTCATCCATAAATTGTATTAAGCATATCATATGACAGCCGCTTAAGGATTCAGAATTCATCGACCCCTTGAGTACATATGATATTTACTGTTCGATCGCATGCTGTACTATATATTAATATTACATTCTCCTGTCTTTCAGATTCCTATTAGTTGTGAATGTTGGAATTAATTTCAATTAATTACAACATATGTGGGCTTATATGTAATATAAATATATATTGAATAATAGACTGTCAAAATTAGACCCGTTATGAAGTGATCAAATTAAGTATTATTTATCGGGTTCAATTTGTCATGAGAAGTGAGGCCTTTAATGTGTAGAATGCGTATTAATAACTTTATGATTTAGTGATGGTCTAAATTATATAAAGTTTGGTAATAATACAATTATGCTATTGGTCTCTGGAGAACACAATCAAATATGGCAATGTTCTGAAAATAAGGAAATATCCAATAAGGCAAGTTCTGAATTCAGACCCGCTAAGGATCCAATAAGAAAATAGACTACAGATCCTCTAAGGAAACAATATTAATTAATTAATTAATTAATTAATTAATAATAGGTGGCACCTATTCAAATTAATAAAGGCGTTATTATGGATCTATATATTTTCTTATAACATAAGATACAGAGATCAATCTGTAACGCATCTCTCTATCTTTCTCTCTCTACTCTTTCTCTAAAGAAAACTGAAAAAGAAATTAATATAGAGTGATTAAGAAGAGGAGTTTAAGTTCAGAACTTGAATCGGGTATCGGGTATCTCTCCTTGTGTGAAAGAGAACGTTGCCGCTACCGCCTCTCTCGCTCTCTCCATCGGACTTGAGAGGGATTACTTGAAATTCTAAGGGCTTCCGGTGATCAACGGTAATTGTGTATCTCTGGAAGACTATGGCTACGGATCAAGATAACTTTAAGTTTCAGATTATGGTTCACTAGAGGATCATGGCAATTTAAGGTTTATATATGCAATACATTTCTGCATAAAATAAATCCATTAAGTGGTATCAGAGTCTACTCAAGTTGAACCGGTTAATTTCCGCATAACATTTCAGAAATAAATTTTATTTGGAATTTTCGGAAATTTTGGTTTTCTGCAAAACTGCGCTATTCTGGTTTTCTGATGGCGTAACTCTGTTTTGCCGATTTTTGTTTTATTCGTATTACCAAGATTGATTGGTAACCAAAATTAATTCGTTTGACAAAAATTGATTCATCTAACGCTTCTGTATAGTTTTCTTTTATTAATCAATTATGGTGAAGTTTTATCATCAAGTATTTTATGGTGAAATGATTTAATAATGTTGCAATCCATTATTTTTATATTTTTATGAAAGTTTGGATCATTCGGTTAAACCATTGTTTTGGTATTCCGCTGCAATAATTTTCAACCAAAACAGAATGTGCAATAAAATTGATAATTCGGTTAAGCCATCAGATACAGTCAACAGACATCATACGATTAGGCCAAATGATACCCAAATGATTATTTAAGCCTACTTCGGTTAAGCCAAACTTTGATAAAAAAATTTCGGATAATATTAAATCATTATGAAAGCTTCAGATTAAGATATATTTTGAAAAATGATTAATAAAGGTATCATCTTGTCAAAGTAAGCTCTCATACTGGCGTTAATCATTTGCCAATTTATACACAGTAAATATACATATGATGCTTGGTTATTGGACTGGCCCAAAGGAAAGACAATAATTAAGTGTCGTATGTGTATTCTTGTGGTAATGAATAGGTAATAGTCATTAAGTTTTAGATGTAATTAGTGAATCGGCCCAAAGGAAGGTTGACTAATTGATATCAAATGGACTGTTATATTCGATTACTACACCTATTTATCTTAGAATAATAACTGACTCCAAAGAGCACTTATTGTTCAAAGATACTTAGTTGATGGAATATGCCTTATTTTGATTTTTTATTTTTTATTCGGTTATTTGATCTGTTCTTTGTGAATATTTTTCAGTAAATAAAAATTGTTGATCTTATAGCCGACATCAATAGCATTCCGATGCTAACGGGTTTTAATTACAAGGATTGGAAAGATAATCTTGAGATTATCCTTGGATGCCTTGACCTGGTCACAGCATTGCAGGAGGCCAAACCCACTATGCCTGTTGCGACTAGTTCTGAAAAAGGAACAAACTGCACATGCACAGTGGATGAAGGTCAAATCGCTTGTGTCTCCGGGTCATGCAAAAGACCATTCCTGAAAGTTTTAGGAGACCAGTTTCTGATTCCACTAACAGAACAATTTTCGAGACAAATACAGTTAAGTTCTTTGAGGATGTTATGGTTCAAGAGGGAAATACAAATCAAATTGTCTTTGAAGAGAAACATGATTCTCCTATATATACAAGAGCTGCCAACAACGGTACCGATTGTAATAAGAATATCTGGAGACTCATTGGTTCAGGATCGTACTGTAAATGAACCTTCAGAAATGAAAGAGAATCCAGTTCAAGACAATGTTGATGTTGAAGATGAACCTATACCACCTCAAGAACTTCAAGAAACAGCGCCTTTAAGGCGTTCCACCAGAGAGAGAAGAAGTGCAATATCTAAGGATTATGTTGCGTTTCTTCAAGAACATGAATTCGACATTGGCATGATGGAGGATGACCCTCTCAGTCTCTGTCAGGCTTTGGAAAGTGTCAATTCTCAGAAATGGATCAAGGCCATGAATGAGAAAATGAAGTCAATGTATGACAACAAAGTCTGGGATATCGTCCCGTTACCTAAAGGTCTAAAGCCTGTTGGTTGCAAATGGATATTTAAGACCAAGAGGGATTCAGAAGGTAATGTGGAAAGATATAAAACTCGACTTGTTGCTAAGGGAAACAGAAATGTAAGGTCAATTCAGATACTGCAACTACAAGTTCGCAGAAGAAGCCGAATAAGGATAAGAATCGGTTACCGGATCAGAGCCGAATAAGGAAAGAGTTCAGAGTGGACTTATAAGTAATGAGCATATTGGTACAAATTCTGTGCTGGCAGATCTAAGGGACTAGTACCCAAACAGTTTCACGAGCATGTCGCTCATATGGGTATCTATGTTAAAAGAGGATTGTTAGATTTAGTGGGAGTTTGTATTTTATGTATCATGTTTTATATGATATACTTTTTCAGATATCATGCAGTTAACTTTTATATGA
Organism: Carex rostrata; assembly: GCA_964058875.1. Taxonomy (NCBI): domain Eukaryota; kingdom Viridiplantae; phylum Streptophyta; class Magnoliopsida; order Poales; family Cyperaceae; genus Carex; species Carex rostrata. Next base: position 2,742,996 of record CAXKVT010000106.1, on the reverse strand, counting down.
TATTATGTAATTTGTATGTATCATGCAGTTATTCAGACTTCAGTTATTCAGTTTATTATGCACTCTGAATTTATGATTGACTTCAAAGTCAAATTAAGATAAAGTGACCAAATTGGAGATAGGCATGTGGATCACATTGCATGTAATTTCCAAACTACACATCCCCTTCATGATTTATGTCATTCGGTTATGTTTACACTGTGATTTATGTTGGTTTAGTTTCGATTCATGAGACGAATACTGCTTAAGTCCTTGTGAATATGATTGATGGACGGAATTGGTTGATGACACAAAAGGCTATGACAGCACAGTTTGAGTACTCAATTCGGTTTTATCAATACATATTATTCGGATATACATATAGCCCAAGTGGGAGATTGTTGGAATTAATTTCAATTAATTACAACATATGTGAGTTTATATGTAATATAAATATATATTGAATAATAGACTGTCAAAATTAGACCCGTTATGAAGTGGTCAAATTAAGTATTATTTATCGGGTTCAATTTGTCATGAGAAGTGGGGCCTTTAATGTGTAGAATGCGTATTAATAACTTTATGATTTAGTGATGGTCTAAATTATATAAAGTTTGGTAATAATACAATAATGATATTGGTCCCTGGGGAACACAATCAAATATGGCAATGTTATGAAAATAAGGAAATACCCAATAAGGCAAGTTCTGAATTCAGACCCGCTAAGGATCCAATAAGAAAATAGGCTACAGATCCTATAAGGAAACAATATTAATTAATTAATTAATTAATAATAGGTGGCACCTATTCAAATTAATATATATTTTCTTATAACATAAGATACAGAGATCAATCTGTAACGCATCTCTCTATCTTTCTCTCTCTACTCTCTCTCGAAAGAAAACTGAAAAAGAGATTAATATAGAGTGATTAAGAAGATGAGTTTAAGTTCAGAACTTGAATCGTGTATCGGGTATCTCTTCTTGTGTGAAAGAGAACGTTGCCGCTACCGCCTCTCTCGCTCTCTCCATCGGACTTGAGAGGGATTACTTGGAATTCTAAGGACTTCCGGTGATCAACGGTAATTGTGTATCTCTGGAAGACTATGGCTACGAATCAAGGTAACTTTAAGTTTCAGATTAGGGTTCACTAGAGGATCATGGCAATTTAAGGTTTATATATGCAATACGGTTCTGCATAAAATAAATCCATCAGTGAAATCATGTTCTTAATTAAACCAACTATTGTAAGTTTTCGATAGAGTGGATAATATTGTAATTTGCTTCTTTGAATAAAAGGAAAATGGCACAGCTGTTTAATTAGGTAGTTTTTTTTTTCTAAAAAAAAAAATTAAAAGAAGTTCAGTACGTAGAACTATGGGAACCAGTTTCAAACTCATCTGGAAAATAAATAAATAAAACTACTATTTTAGCTTATATGTGAAGAAATTATGAGTGCGGTTGATAACCAGATCAGAGAAACCACCTATAAATGATCATATGATTTGTAAATCGTTACTCGCTGTTGATGATAAAAAGTTGAAAAGTGTTACTTCATAAATGATGATTTTCTATTGTAATGGTTGATTTAGTCAATTACTTTTAATTTGAAAGGAATAGCGTAAGATTCATGAAAATAACATGTGAGCTACAACACACTTGTCGTTGGTACTGTACCAATTTTGGGAAATTATAGAAGTACACACCTTGGAATAATGCTTCTAGACTAACTTTGCTTTGATTGAGTTTTCACTAAGAAGTTGAGTTTATATCCAAAGTCAGATTTAAACCGTTCAATCTGATTCATACGAATCAATTTAAAACTTCACAAATTTACATTGTCCGGTGAATCTAAAACTATTTGTGTGAATTTTGACGCTGAGATCCAACTTTAGATAAGATTTTTGTCCAAATTCATTTGATGAGCAAAATCTCCACCCTCAAACTAAATATGATGCCCAATTAAATTCATATAACTTCATGAGCTAATAAGCCAAATAATAGTTATCTTTGTCAAAATAAGGTCCTGTCAATTAAGATCCTGTCAATTGCTAGTGCAGCTGACCGAGTTATATTTGTGTGAAACAATTGACCCGGCAATTTTTAAGATTTTTCTACCAATTCAAGTAGTGGCAACTACATATTCAAGGACTTTAACTAAAAATTCTATCTCACCGCATCCTCTGCCTCCACCCTCAATCTTCCCCAAACAACAGTCACCAAGCTTTAAACAAAATGGTGATACCAGACTTGTGCTCAAGACCAATCCAACTCTTGTACTTATGTTCAATTTATATATTTCTTATTGTACCTCATGGTGGTTCGGTTTCTTTCAACTTCAATTTCTCAGATCCCACCGTCAAAAAACATATCAACTTTGATGGCGATGCATCCTCTGATTTTAAGGAAAAAATTAACTTGACCGAGAACATCGAGAACAGTAAAGGAAGGGCAACCTACAATCAGCCGGTGCCCTTGTGGGATAAAGATACCGGAGAGGTAACCAACTTTACAACCCAGTTCTCTTTTCTTATACAAAATACTACACCAGATAAATTTGGGGATGGCTTTGCTTTTTTCCTATCTTTGTATCCATCTAAAATTCCTCCACAAAGTTATGGAGGGGCCTTTGCCCTTTTCAATACCGCTACAGCCATGAATCAATCAGCTAATCAGGTAGTTGCAGTCGAGTTTGATACCTTCCGGAATTCGTTTGACCCAGAAGATTCAACAGATCCAATTGACTGCCACATTGGTATTGATGTAAACACTATTAACTCAACTTTTTACAAGATCATTCCATACTACCTTTTTGTTGGTACAAGGATGACCGCACATATTGAGTATAACAGTTGGCAAAAACTTTTGAGTCTTTCCCTTTGGCATGAAAATAACTCAACAATCCAATTCAACCTCAATGGAACTGTTGATATAACGACCCTGCCATCAAATGCATCTGTAGGCTTCTCAGCAGCCACTGGATCAAACATTGAAACACATGAGATTTTCTCGTGGTCTTTTAACTCAACCTTAGAAATGGTTACAAAAAATAAAAAAGACGAGAAATAAGTCGGTCATAGTTGGAATAGCCGTGGGCACATTTATTATGTTTATTGTAGTAGGGATCTTGATATATCATCTCATGAAAAAGAGTTCAATCAAGAAAATCGGAGAAATTGAGGTAATTGGTGATGAATCAATTGATTACGAATTTGAAAAGGGGAGAGGACCCAAGAGGTTCCCGTACAGTGAACTGGTTGATGCAACAAATGGTTTTGGGGAGAACGAGAAACTTGGAGAAGGTGGGTTTGGATCAGTCTACAGGGGTATTTTAAAGGATGAAAACATTCATGCTGCTGTTAAGAGAGTCTCAAAAGATTCAAAGCAAGGAAAGAAAGAGTATATATCCGAGGTCAAAATTATAAGCCAACTAAGGCATCGAAATCTTGTTCAACTAATTGGTTGGTGCCATGATCATGGAGACTTTTTGTTGGTTTATGAATTGATGCATAAGGGAAGCCTTGACAAACACCTGTATAGCAAAGAAACTCTTTTAACTTGGCCAATTAGGCACAATATAGCACTAGGGCTAGGTTCTGCTCTTCTATACCTCCATGAGGAGTGGGAGCAATGTGTTGTGCATAGAGATATCAAGCCAAGCAACATAATGTTAGATTCCTCATTCAATGCTAAACTTGGTGATTTCGGCCTTGCTAGACTTATTGATCACAACCAAGAAGTAGAAACGGATGCTGCTGGCACCAAGGGTTATATAGCACCAGAATGTGTCCTTGGCATGGCAAATCCAAGCACGCATTCCGATGTTTTCAGTTTTGGAGTTGTCTTGTTGGAAATTGCATGTGGAAGGAGGCCCATAATGCCTCAACAGGATCGAAGGAAGGTGAGTGTAGTTGAATGGGTTTGGGATTTGTACGGGCAGAATGCACTTATGGAGGCTGTCGATTCAAGTTTAAATGGTGATTTCATAAAAGAAGAAGTCGATTGTCTGATGATTGTTGGTTTATGGTGTGCACACCCGGAAAAATCCTCACGCCCATCTATTAGGCAGGCCATGAGTGTTTTGCACTTTCAAGCTAATTTGCCAATCCTTCCTCCAAAAATGCCGATGCCGGTGTATACTATTCCATTGGATCCTAATATGCTGTTTTATACCTCCTCTAAGGCTACTGCAAGTGGCATAGCCACAAATTCCACCAAGTTCGCTCCTGCTCCATTTTCAGACTCTTCCTGGCTGCTTAAACAAGAACCGAGAACATTCTAAATAGTGAATTCCTAAACAAAGTTTCTACTGTTATCTTTTGTTTAGTGCTTTTAAATGCATAGTACTGCAATGATTCCTATTTGGTAGCTTTCTTTATTTTTCTATTGCATGTATTGCCCTATTTTTTTTTTTTTTTTCTGTTGCTTTTGTTCCTGGAATTTCTTTTTTTTTTTTTTTGAAAACTTGGTAGTGACTACCAAGGGATACATTAATAAACTTGTTTACAACAACCAATCTTAATGAAAATTACTACAGCTCTTATGTTATAGCATCATTTGCCCTTGAGTTCCTTGTACCACTCCCTGTACCAACCCTTGTTACTAGTATAGAGCGTCTTTTACAGAAACTTAGCCATATCCTTGCATCCTCCTCTGCTCTGTTTGCAACCAGCCTCACTGGAAGCCTCGTACCTCTAAAGATTAGTTCATTCCGTTGTCTCCATATAGACCAATGTATTGCCATAAACTTCACCACCCATTCATTCTTGTTCCTCATGGTACTGGTACAATAAAATTGCTTGGACTCCTCCCAAGTATCATGCACAGTATGCATATTCTTCTTGATGCCAGAAAAATGGTCCCATACACCCACCGCACTTGCACATTGGAAGAAGAGATGGTGGGCAGTTTCTAATGCACCCTCATCGCACATCACACAGTTCTCGGTAACCTGTAATCCCCGTCGTCGCATCACCTCACGAGTTAGAATTTTGTCCTTCAAAAGTAAGTGTGTGAATATCTTAACTTTGGAAGGTGCTGCTGCTCTCCAAATTTCCATATAGTTCCACCGAATTCTACCAGCCGAAACCAATAGTTTATAAAATGAAGCTGCTGAATATTCCCCACTAGCATTCCACTTCCACACCAATTCATCCTCATGATCATACAGAACCGGTATCAAACCAGTAAAAGAGGTGAGAACATGGGAGTCTTCTATAATCGCTTCATTCAAAGATATGAATTGGGATATAGGTCTGGGTCCTCCATCTTTCATCTTCCTGAGGGGCGATTCACCCCAACAATCGTACCAGTATGATATCTTTGCACCAGTGCCAATTATCCATTGAGTACACCATTGAAACAGTGCATGCAATTTTATCATTTGGTTCCAGAAAAAAGATCCCTCGACTAACCAGATTTTAGGATAGGGGTTCTGCGGCCTATTCTTCCTCAACCTGAGTGCAATCGAGTACCACAAGCTCTCTGGTTGGTTCGTCGCCTTCCACCACCATCTCAACAATAGTGACTTATTTCTCAATTCTAAATTTGCAACTCCAAAGCCGCCATAAATTTTAGGCAAACAAACCTCTTCCCAACACATTAAAGAAAACCCGTTGCCTTGTCCTTGCAATTTACCCCATAAAAAATTTCTACAGAGGGTTTCAATCCGCTTTAGTACCCATTTCGGAAGTTCAAAACATGTCATGAAGTAAATTGGAACACTGCATAATACCGAGTTAACAAGCTGCAGCCTACCTCCTCTCGAGAGCAGTTTCCCGATCCATCCCTCAATTCTAGACTCTATTTTCTCAATTAAAGGAATAAAGTCCTGTTTTTTTGGTTTTCTGATAGTCAAAGGCATTCCCAAGTAGTGAATCGGTAGTTGTGTTTGAGCACAGCCCATGACTGTAGCTACCATTCGTGTATCATCTTGGCCAAGATTGATTGGTAGGAATGAGCTCTTGTCAAAATTAATGAGTAGCCCTGAAACTTTAGAGAAAAGCCTAAGTACCAATTTGAGAGTTATCATTGTTGAAAGGTTGGCATGAGCAATTAGTGCCGTGTCGTCGGCGTATTGAAATGCCATGATAGGACTCTCAAGCTTTGCAGAAATGTTTACATCTAATGTTTCATTGACACGGCTAATCATCCGTTGCAACACATCTACTGCTATTAAGAAGAGCATGGGTGAAAGCGGATCACCTTGTCGTAAACCCCGCTTATGAGAGAAATATTCAGATTCTTCCCCATTCACAATGACTCTTGACGTAGCAGTTCGTAACAAAGTTTGCACCCACCTTATCCACTTTACTGGGAAGCCGCGAGCTCTCATGACATGGCTTAAAAATTCCCAATTAATAGAATCGAAGGCCTTCGCGAAGTCAATTTTAAAGAACACTGCCGGTTGACATGTTTGGGTTACGTGGTGCAATATTTCTCGAACGACGAGAAAATTTTCAGAGATTTGACGGCCTCGGATGAATGCCGACTGATTTATGGAAATGAGCTTTGATAGAAAACCTGAAAGCCTTGTAGCAAGGAGTTTGGAAATAATTTTCGGAATAAGGCTGATAATACTTATAGGCCAAAAATCTTTCAATTCAATAGCTTCTGGTTTCTTTGGGATCATTACTACATGGGCTGTATTCAAAGGTCCAAGATCTATAGTTTCATTATAGAAATCCTTCAGCAAACCGAAAATCTCATGCTTTATTTCTGCCCAATACGTCTTCACGAACTCACTTGGCAGTCCATCAGGTCCCGATGCCCGATTATTGGCTAGATGAAATACTATATTTTCAATCTCCTTCTCTGTAAATGGGTCTTCTAAGGCCTTCAAATCTGGTCCATTCTCATATAGAACAGATGGATCAAAGTTCTCAACTGGAACTTGCATGCCCAGTATTGATTTCATGTGGCTGAAAAACAGTGCACGAATTTGAGCAGCATCTGAAATCTGTTGGCCTTCAACTAGTAAGGAGTGCACTGTATTGACTCTGAGTCTAGATGATGCATGATTGTGAAAAAATTTGGTGTTGTTGTCCCCTTCCGCAAGCCACCGACATCTTGCTCTTTGGCGCCATCTAGTCTCAATAGTTAATGCTAAACAATAAGCCTTCTCTCGCAAATTCTGCCTTAATGCAAATTCGGTTTGAGTTAACAGCTAATATCAATCAGCCTTAGGGGCTTAATATGATTTATTAACTTACCAGTTAAGAATTTATACAGAAATATTATATCAAGGTCTTCAAATAATTCAGCTCCAAAAGGTACATGTACAACCAACCAAAAATCATCAATATATACTCGCTCCATACTTCACCTAGGCCAGTTAATTTGAATATAAACCTCACATTAGTACCAGTGTTTAATTTAGGGTTTAGGGTTTAATTTAACTATTGAACAAGAGGGAAAGATGTGGAGCTCCATGGAAAGAAGTTACAGATGAATGATGAGAAATTAGTAGGAGTTGAGAAAAAGACTAGAGATGAATCAGTACCATTATTCCATTAATAGCCTCCAATCATCCCGTTTCTTTGTGACATTCTGGTCGAAAAAGAAAGCAGGGTTTACGGTCCATGGAATTAATCTTTTCTTACTCGTTTAACGCTGTGGTATATAGTACACCCGGTCTAGGAATTTAATGTGTTATTTTTTCTTGGAATTTCTTTATTTTTTTTCACCGAATTTCTCTGGAATTTTACTGAATTTACACTGGGATCTTCTGTAATGGGAGAGTAATGAAAATCGAGGCGCATATGATATGAGCGTGTGCTAGTGCGAATGCCATGTGGTCCCATACGTTCTCGCCCAATCAATGCGACAGTACCAACATGCTCTTTTGTGTTGTCGATTTTCTGTATCTTTGTTCATGAGGCCACCATGATGAAGCGCTAAATAATAGTGTTTGTTGTTCATTACACTAAAGTTATATTGTTGAGTAGGCCTGCTAATTGGACACAATTGTCCATGGACAAACGGGCCGAACATTAATTGGACAGAAGTTGAACGGTATATTATTTGAACAGTATAATTGCCTGCTAATCGGATGAAATCAATAAGGCCCGAAGTTCAGTTCGGATCAGTTGAACCGGGCCGAGCTTGAAGGGCCTTTGGACAACCCGTTTAACCGTTCAAACTCAAAACCTATGGATTCCTGTTCGAACACGAACAATTGAACCTAACACCAACTCAGTCACAGCGCCTCCTCTCACAGCGCCTCCTCTTCTCCACCGCGTCGGCCGCCCCTCTTCTCCACCGCGCCGCCCCTCATCTCCATCGTGCCCTTTTTCTACGAGGTTTGTTACACTCAATTTCCCTCAATTTGTTCTCTTCTCTTCTCTTCTCTTCTCTTCTCTTCTCGTCTCGTCTCTGTCTTTTCCCTCAAGTATTGCCATTGAAATTTCAGGCCAATGGTCTGGAGTCTCTGAGGAAGGATTTCTTGCAAGTTGGAAGATCTTTCTTGGTAATTTATTTTGATGATTTTTGGGTATTTCGTTTTTTCCACTTTTTTTCATTAATTGGATCCAAACCCGATAGCCATTAGTGGGTTGTTTTACTTCTTTGCTTATGCTGGTACATGTCGGTGTACCAGCTTGAGTTTAGTACCATAGTTTACTTGTTTAAGGTTATGGGGGGCATTTAAGGTTCATTGGATTTTGCTTTCTTGGAGTTTGACATTGTATTACCATTTGATTAAATTTAGTGTCTATTGTCATGGCTAGCTGAAAATAGATAACTTTTGGTATGATTAAAAATTGGCAACAGTAGTGCTTATACTAAGATTGCACTAGGCATATTACCAGCCTTGTATATATGTTAACCTAACCAACTAACCTTAATTGGATAAAGGGACAGATGGTCAAACAGTATTAGGTTGTGTGCGTGGGATTGAAAGCTATACTTGGTTATATTTTAGCAATGACATGGAAAATTTTGCAAATAATGCAGCTTGATAAATGTTCAAGAATACATTCCAGTCCGGATTTCTATCAATTCTTCACAGTCTCGGGTATGTTTTATGTTAGCATCTTAATTTTAACAAATAATGAATTTTCATGCCTGTACCCCTAAAAACACTAAACATAGATATATCATGTATAATCTCTATCTTTTTTAAAGGTTACTCATAATATACTTTGTTTTCTTTGTTATGTGTGGAGTTGTAAGTTAGGATTCTGTGAAAGCTGATTACACCAGTGTTGACTTTTTATTTTATCTATCCCAGTTTTTCATTTGGTTAGCATGACTATCCTGGTTTTCCAAAGTTCAACAAGACCGGCTCTAGTTGAGCTCATGGGTTCAATAGTTTTTATTGTACTCGCGTGTTTAGTAACTTTTACTGCACTAATGTATCTAGTAGTTTTGAAACTTTATTTATTATACAGGTTGAAGGAGGAGGGAACACTGGCAATGCATTAACTGGTGCTTCTCGCTTGGGATTATTATACAGGTTGATATTTACTATGCTTTTAGGAAGCTGGTTATTGTTATGAAGGTATGAGAATTTATATGAGAAGCATCAGTTGTACAAGTACAGAAACATCAGTTGTATGAGAAACTTTCAGGTTTCAGCACAAGTATTGTGTACCAGTGTTATCTGTTTCTGGTACCAACTAGCTGATACAGAAACATCAGTTGTACAAAAATTAGAATTTTGTGTGCAGCTTGATTTTATACATCTGTTATTGTTTCTGATCTCCATGTATTAGAATTTTTAAGGATGCTACTAATTCTAAGGTACATACTTCCATGTTACTTCATTTCTTTATAAGTTTATAAATTTGGGTACTGGTAACCTGGTATCCGTATTGTACCAGTCAGATAGAATTTTACAATAGTCCTACTTTTGGTTGTGTTTAATAGCTGAATTGGTGTTAAAATTTACTAGTGGTAACTGGTAAGGATTGGTACAAACATATTGGTACAAACTTATTGGTACCAGACATGTACATAAATGGGGTTGTAGAGCTCTGGCGTTCCATTAATAGAGTGATAAAATTTTGAATTTTGATAACAATTTTATTTCCTTTTTCGTAATACGCAGAGTGTTGTGCCAGCTTCTACTAATCTGGTAAATAAGTTTCTGAACTTAACTTCTATTCAGATTGGGTCCTTTTTTCATCTCTATCTCTTTCTCTCTCTCTCAATCATGGTCAGAGTGGGAAATGAGAAAGAACGAAAGTCAGATATGAATGTAGCTGCCATTCATATACTTCATCATCTTTTTTTCTTTTGAGATAAAAATATATATCATGGATATCAGTAACAGTAGATAATGCTCTCTTTAACTGCATTAATTAGGTTTGTATGAGTAGCTTAATCTAATGTATTTTTCGAATGTGTTGTGCAGGGAGGATGCACATTAGTAAAGACATGGTCATGGAAAAGTTAATCAATTGCTTAATTATCTTTTATAATTTCCTATATTGGTAGAGACAGCACAACAATATTTTTGTTTGTGAATTTTAATTTTTTGTGATCAAAGACCGTTGAGTACTTTTATTTTGGATTTTGTTAGCATATTTTACATTAATTAGTGTTAAATTGTTAATCAATTGCTTGAATTAATTTGAATCAATTAGCTTTTATAAATTTTTGTAGCTTTTATAAGATTCTTGATTTAAAGGTTACTCAAAATTTTTATTCAATTAATTTTTGGTTAAACGAAGAATTCTAATCGGTAACTCAATTATTTATCTTACAATTTTATACTACTATACCAATAGCGGCCGGGAATGAAACGGACAAGATTTAGGAGTTGATTTACACCTATTTATCCAAAAGCCCGTAAAAGGATTAAATGGTTTTTTATTGGACAGGGCCCGGAATGAAACGAACGGGCTGGACATTTGGATGAAACGGACACTGTCCGAACATAAAACGAACAGGACCCGGGCTTCTAAAATTTAGTTTGGTTTGAACAGGGCTCGGACATTATCTTCTACCATTCAATTTGAACAGGGCCCAGTTCTGTTATACAATTTATTGAATCGGTTATTGGTTGGACAAACAGTTAGCCCATTAGCAGGCTTATTGTTGAGGCTCTAGGCAGATGGAAGAAGCTACTTTTTATTACACAATTTGTTTCTTTTTCGCCCCTAACCCCTTGAGTTTTTGAGTCTGTATCACCCGGTAACTGAATTACAATTTTAGAAAATGGACGGTTCAGATTAATTTTAGTCGGATCAAATTCAATCTGGTGCCATTTAGACTGTAGAGAATTTGCTTTGTGATTCCTGCCAAGTTAAAAGAACGGCCCTAATTTCTCACTTGCACCTCAGTTACATGGGGTGATATAGATTCTTTGTTTTTGAGGTTTCAACGCTAATTATGAATGATTTAAATGTGGATCTTTAGAGTAACAAAATCCGAATATATCAGTCAAAAACTTTCCACCTCAGTGTAGTGAAACCAACATGATCATAGCAAACAAATTACATTTTAGTTACTAAAATAGTAAACATCTATAAAGTGACTAATTTAAATAATTAGGTTACAAAAACAATCATTAAAAATATTGAATTTTTTAAAAAAATTACCAAAAAATCATCTCAAAATTCCGCTCTTTTGTCTTTGAAATCGCCTCTTCCTCTTCCTCTTCTTTGTTTTTCTCTTATGATGGATTTGAGTGAATTGTGAGTGAGAGGAGAGAGAAACATCTCTTTTATAGCCAATTTCACACCAAAAAAAGACTGTTCAAACTTTTGACATCCCTATTCTTTTCTCGGCTGTCGAAAATTTGAGCAACATGGGCATTTTTAAAAATATTTAGGTGAACTGGATATTTCTGTTATTTTGTATTTAATTTTGGATATAAAAAAAGCGGTCATAAAATGTTACGATTCAAAATGTCATTCCCACCATCTACATTAAAGCCGACATTTTTAAAAATACCCGATTAGAAAAATATTTTAATAATAATAACCAAATTTTAGATAGAATTTTAAAACTAACCAAACCGTGGAAAAATTTCACTATTTGAATTTTTTTTTTTTGCAAAATAGAATTTTTATTTTATTTTTTGTATTGAAATATTAGAAATGTTGAATATATTTCTTTGAAAATAGATGGAATACAATATAATTTGATTTATTAGAAAGACTGCAACAAATAACCCATACCAATATTTTTCAGGCCGAATTTTTCGCAGCTATAAGAAAAATTAATATATTTCTTTATGTGTTATTGTAAAAAAGTAAAAATGCTTGAATTCTGAGTTATTGATTCAGATTCAAAAGTCACTTCTAGGTAATACAAAAAATATTGTCATCCTTCTAGTACATTTAATTTTTTAAAAGTTGTATCTATTTTGAGAATTATTTTTGAATAACAATCATTAAATAATTTAAAGTTTTTTTTTTCAAAAATAGATACAACTTAGGCCACAAATAATATTAAATATAGAAATGAAAAGAAGGTAACAAATAATATTGTACCAGAAAAGGCCTTAGGCCACCTGGATGTTTGTGTTATATATTACCATGTTATTGGTATTGTATTATTACAAAAGAAAATAAAAATAAGGGAGGGTTGGTAGGAGTGCTGTGTTAATTTGTGATTTGATGCTATAAAATTGTTCAAAATGTTCACCTGGTATTAAAAAAAAATGGCAAATGACGCATCGTTTTTGTATGCTAATAGTGATGCCGCATTGCTAATTCATCTATGTTCTGTAGTAGTATACCAGGTGGCTACAAAACAATGTTTTGATTTCTAACGAAATTTGCTACCAATCTACCGATATTAAAAAAAAAAATTGATTATTTTGGAATGTTGTATTATATTTGAGAATATTGAATTTTACTTGGGAGTAATTATTAGTATTTTTTTATTTTATTTTATGTTGCTGGACCAGACACCATGCATGTTACCTTCTTATTTTTGATAACATGCATCCTGTGACCCTGTGACCTAAATGTAGCTGTTAACTTGGGTTAAGCTTTGACTTTTGAGGGAGCAATTATATGAAGATATTTGATTATTTACATGTAACTTCTTCTTCTTTTTTTCTACGGAAATCTTCAAATTTATAATTGAATTTCTTGTAATACTTGTGTTTTTCAGATTGGAGCTTAATGCTCTTGTATGAATTTGCTGTACTTGTTATATATGTTAGTACTCTAATGCGGCTAATTATCTTATTTCTTAAGCATATGCAGTAATAGATTTATTATTTTTCTTTTCATGTTTTTAAATTCTGTCATTTACTAATTGTAGGGATGTTACCTGTGTTCTCCAAATTAATTCCTTTGGTGGTTTCCTTCCATCTATCATGCTCTGCCAAACGAATTCGTTTGGCATCAGAGTCTTATTTTTTTCTCTTTCTGAGTCTATTTCAACATACTTCTGTACTGTTTTGGTAAATTTAGAATTACCAATTTTGAGTCGCCATGCAGTGACCATTTATTTGGTAGGATACTTGGTGATAAAAATAAAAGCAGGAAGTGTCGCTACGAAGAATTTACCATTGAAGCAAAAAGAAAGAAAGAAGAATTTACCATTGACTATTGACCATTGACCATTGACCATGCATTGACCATACATTGACCATTGACCATGCATTGACCATGCAGTGACCATTGACCATTTATCGGGTTTTTTGTGAATAGGGTAGATTGGCACCTTTTTTTCGAAATTTTATTTACTAATTTTGAGGAATTTAATGTTATATCAGATTATTTTTTTTTATGTTTGCACATTTTTAGGTCATATCTTATTGAAGATTATTTATTTATTCTCGACTAAACTGTGATTTAACAATGAAGAATCACCAATCATCACCAGATCCTGAATGAATCTTTTTCATTTCGTCCACTCAGATATAATTCATGTTAAATAGTAAAAAAATAAATTTGACGTGAGAAGATATATATGTTACATATATAAATAACAAGCATCGATCCATTTTGTTTATGTACGTGTTTTAAATAGCGCACGATAATTTCTATTTAAAAAATCATTTTAGTTTCTATTTATTGAATTTGTAAAAATATAATCTGGGTACTCTTATAATTAAATGAATATCATCATGAGTTTTTGCTGCTAAAATCCAATAGCGCACGATAATTTAAAAAGCCCATTTAGGCCCACAACAATCTGTTTGGATATCAGTTCGCATTTAGTTCCACATGAGACGTAGTAAGACTCGCTGCTATACAATAGCCCTTCAAAGGATAAGGTGTTGGACAGATTAATTAGAAAGGGGAAAAGGGAAGTGAGATTCAATCCGTGAAAATTTCATCCGGATACATGTGGATATCCGATCCGTTTATACTTGAGCAATCAGATTCTAATATATCTGTTATACCTGAGCAACCGAATTCATATCCGAATCCAGGTCTTTAGTTGATAATCAATAATTATTCAGATCCGGATCCGCGAATTATCCGAATCCGTTGATTCGTTTATCCAAATTCGGATCTGAACTAGATATAGAGCAGATTTGGATCAGATTATCCAGATCCGTTTTCAGCCCTAGCCTTTTAACATGCATGTTTTAATTGAATTTTTGTCTAAATATGATACTAACTTTAATTCAATTGACCTACTAAATTGAGGGTCCTGATTCCATGTAACTCAAATTTGAATTTTGGATCCGGACCGTCCGATCAAAATTCAAATCAATTCAGTCCAAGTTAAAATACATGCGACCCTTTTAATATTCGTGCAGATTCTGATCGGACGGTTCAGATTTATACTCAAACTTGAGTTACTTCAGAAATGGATTAATATTGGTGACCTCTGGCGCACTTAACCGTTGGTGATCTCTAGCTAGCCCAGCCCAATAAAAAATAAGGTCAATTCGTGGGATCCATTGACCTTACAATATTCAAGGTCACAACTTGAAATTTCATGGACTTGACTAATATCCACTACTAACTTGCTAAGTTGACAAATGAAATTGAATGTAGTATCTTAATTATGTACGTATTACTTCACTGAAGCAAAATATAGTTGTTGACTAGGATTTTCATTAATTAGCACCAATAATTGTACCTCTCCCAAGCAACACTCTTTAGATATCTACCTTAGCTCCGGTTGCAAAAGCCGCCCAAAACAACACTCAGCAAACTTTCCAAATTTTAACAAGCAAAATGGTGGTACCTGATTTGTGCTCAAGACCAATCCAACTCTTGTACTTATCTTCCATTTATTTGTTTCTTCTTGTACCCCATGGTGTTTCGGTTTCATTCAACTTCAGTTTCTCCGACCGCAACAACGAGAAAAACATCACATTTGAAGGAGATGCATCCTATGATAATCCGGAAAAATTAATAGATTTGACCAAAAATTCGGCAACCTCAGGCCTTGCGAACAGCACAGGAAGAGCAACGTACAATCAGCCAGTGCCCTTGTGGGATAAAGATACCGGAGAGGTAACCAACTTTACAACCCAGTTCTCTTTTCTTATACAAAGTACTAAACCAGATAACTTTGGGGATGGCTTTGCTTTCTTCCTATCTTCCTATCCATCTCAAATTCCTCCTTATGGAGGGGGCGGCGATCTTGCCCTTTTCAATACCGCTACCGACATGAATGAATCGGCAAATCAAGTAGTCGCAGTTGAGTTTGATACCTTCTTGAATCCGATTAAAGACCCAAATTCAACAGATTTAACTGATTGCCACATTGGTATTGATGTAAACATGATTAAATTGACTTCTTTCAAGCTCATTCCAAATTACCTCTTTATTGGTACAAGGATGATTGCAGAGATTAAATATAACAGTTTAATAAAACTTTTGAGTCTTTCCCTCTGGCAAGAAAAAGACTTGACAAACCAATTCAACATCAGTGCAACTGTTGATTTAAGGAAACTGCCACTAAATGCATCTGTGGGCTTCTCAGCAGCCACTGGAGCAAGTTTTGAAGCACACCAGATATTCTGGTGGTCCTTTAACTCAACCTTAGAAATGAAGAAAATTTCCCCCAATTTGGCTCCATCAGAAGCCCCATCACCCGAAGCCCCATTTGTTATAAATTATAAAAACACGATAAATGTGCCATTCATAGTTGGAATACCCGTGTGCACTTTTATCATATTTCTTTTAGTAGGGATGTTTATATATCATCTCAGAAAAAAGAGTTCAATCAAGAAAATCAGAGAAATTGAGGTGATTGGTGATGAATCAATTGATGAAGAATTTGAAAAGGGGAGAGGACCCAAGAGGTTCCCATACAGTGAACTGGTTGATGCAACAAATGGTTTTGGGGAGAACGAGAAACTTGGAGAAGGTGGGTTTGGATCAGTCTACAGAGGTATTTTAAAGGATGAAAACATTCATGTTGCTGTTAAGAGGGTGTCAAAAGATTCAAAGCAAGGGAAAAAAGAGTATATATCAGAGGTCAAGATTATAAGCCAACTAAGGCATCGAAATCTTGTTCAACTAATTGGTTGGTGCCATGATCATGGAGAATTTTTGTTGGTTTATGAATTGATGCATGAGGGAAGCCTCGACAAACACCTTTATAGCAATGAAACTTTTCTAACTTGGCCGATTAGGCACATTATAGCACTAGGGCTAGGCTCTGCTCTTCGATACCTCCATGAGGAGTGGGAGCAATGTGTTGTGCATAGAGATATCAAGCCAAGCAACATAATGTTAGATTCCTCATTCAATGCTAAACTCGGTGATTTTGGCCTTGCTAGACTTGTTGATCACAACCAAGAAGTAGAAACGGTTGCTGCTGGTACCAAGGGTTATATAGCACCAGAATGTGTCCTTGGCATGGCAAATGCAAGCACGCTTTCTGATGTTTTCAGTTTTGGAGTCGTCTTGTTGGAAATCGCATGTGGAAGGAGGCCCATAATGCCTCAACAGGATCGAAGGAAGTTGAGTTTAGTTGAATGGGTTTGGGATTTGTATGGCCAAAATGCACTTATGGAGGCCGTCGATTCAAGATTAAATGGTAATTTCATAAAAGAAGAAGTCGAGTGTCTGATGATTGTTGGTTTATGGTGTGCACACCCGAAAAATTCCTCACACCCATCTATTAGGCAGGCCATGAGTGTTTTGCAATTTCAAGCTAATTTGCCAATCCTTCCTGCAAAAATGCCGATGCCGGTGTATCTTATTCCATTGGATCCTAATATGCAACTTTTTACCTCCTCTGAGGCTACTTCAAGTGGCATAGCACAAAATTCGACCAAGTCGGCTCCTGCTCCATCTTCAGACTCTTCCTGGCTGCTGAAACAAGAACCGAGAACATTCTAAACAATAAATTCGTAAACTTAGTTTCTTCTGTTTTCTTTTCTTTAGTGCTTTTGAATGCATATTACTGCAATGATTCCTATTTGGTAGCTTTCTTTGTTTTTCTATTGCATGTATTGCCCTTGTACTTTTTTTTTTCTGATGCTTTTGTTTCTGGAATTTATTTTCCCAATGTGTATTGTGTTATTCTTTTATTTCCTTTTTTGGTAGCATTTTTCTTCGGTAACATGTTACGCTAAACTAGCTTGCTCTATAATTTGCTTATAATCTTTGCTATGGTGGTTCTGTATACATTCATTTTTCATATCCTTTTAATTTTTGTTGAAATGAAGAAGACTTTCCCACATTTGTAATTGCCTCCATGCATGAAATTACACACAAATAATACTTTTTGGAAAGAGAAATGATGAAAATAATTGTATTGATTTTTCTGATTTTACAACTTATTCTCAAGGGCGGTGCCATTATGGGATAAAGATACAGGAGAGGTAACCAACTTTACAACCCAGTTCTCTTTTCTTATACAAAATACTACACCATATTACTTTGGAGATGGCTTTGCTTTCTTCCTATCTTCCTATCCATCTCAAATTCCTCCACAATCCGCTGGCAAATATCTTGGCCTTTTCAATTCCACTACCGGCATGAATGCATCGGCTAATCAAGTAGTCGCGGTTGAGTTTGATACTTCTTGAATACGATTATAGATCCAAATTCAACAGATCGATCTGTTTGCCACATTGGTATTGATGTAAACATGATTCAATCAACTTCTTACCAGCTCATTCCAAATTACCTTTTTGTTGGTACAAGGATGACTGCACAGATTGAGTATAACAGTTGGCTAAAACTTTTGAGTCTTTCCCCTTGGCATGAAAATAACTTGACAACCATAGTATGCAAAATCGGCCGAGTCGGATCGGAATCGGACGACACCGATCCGATTTTTGACCGAGTTACGCGGTGACCAATTTTTCATCGAAAAATCGGGTTAAACAGTGCTGATTCGGCCGAATCAGGCGAGTCTCGACCAATTCCAGACTGATTCTTACGATTTGGAGGCGATTCTTTATAAGATAAAGCCGATTTTGCCTTTTCTTTGCATCAATTTGGGTTTGTCGGAAAATACCGTAGTCGATTTGGGAAGAAAGAAGGAATGAGGCCGCTGTGGAGAAGAAAGACAAATATATACATCTTAAATGGACTCGGTGTACAAGTCCATGAAGTACCTAAATAGAAAAAAACAGTTGGTCCATTGTAAACCAAGAACAACGAAGAAACTCTGTTTGAGATATGGACCACTTGTAAGATATAAAACATATTTAGCGCTGCCATTGGACCCAACTGTTTGGAGGCGATTCTGCACTCCATTTCAGATGTCATTGGACCCAACTGTTTCCACAATATTTTGCATTTTTATATTTATTTTTGAATTGTTTTTTCATGTTTTCACAATGTTTTGATTTTCTTCCTCTATTTTTCTTCTATATATTTATTAAATATATAGAAGAAAAATATATTGGATTAGTATATTATATTGTATTCAATTTAGTCACTCGTGAATTATTCAATTTAGTCCATTTATAGTTTTAATACTTGTATTATATTGTATTAGTGGATTATTTGATTGTAATCATTTATTTAAACATAAATTATTGACAAATTAATTTTTTATCAATTTTTTCCTATTTTTTTAGTGTAAAACAAGCTTCTGGCCTAAAAGTCCGATTTTCCGATCCAAATCAGCCGATACCGGCCGATACCCCGATCCCGTATCGATATTGGCCGGGACCGATCCCGATCCCGATGCCGATTATTCCTACTATGTTGACAACCCAATTCAACCTCAATGCAAATGTTGATATAAGGAACCTTCCACCAAATGCATCCGTAGACTTCTCAGCAGCCACCGGAGCAGATTTTGAAGCGCACCAGATATTCTGGTGGTCTTTTAACTCAACCTTAGAAATGAAGCAAATTTCCTCCAATTTAGCTCCATCAGAAGCCCCATTGGTTAGAAAAAATAAAAAGACGAGAAATAAGTCGGTCATAGTTGGAATAGTCGTGGGCACATTTATTATGTTTATTGTAGTAGGGATCTTCATATATCATCTCAGAAAAAGGAGGTCAATCAAGAAAATCGGACAAATTGAGGTGATTGGTGATGAATCAATTGATTACGAATTTGAAAAGGGGAGAGGACCAAGAGGTCCCCCCCCCCCCCCCCCCCAATTGCATGCAATTGATAAAAGTTACAGATGAATGATGAAAAATTAGTAGGAGTTGAGAAAAAGATTAGAGATGAATCAGGATCATTAATAGTCTCCATTGAAAAAGAAAGCAAGGCTTACGGTCCATGGAATTAGTCTTTCTTACTCGTTTAACGCTGTGGTATATAGTACACCCGGTCTTGGAATTTAATGTGTATTTTTTTCTTGGAATTTCTTTTTTTTTTCACCCAATTAATTTCTCTGGAATTTAGCTGAATTTACACTGGGATCTTATGGGAATTTAATATACAACACAGTAACGAAAATTGAGGCGCATATGAGCGTGTGCTAGTGCGACTGCCATGTGGTCCCATAGGTTCTCGCCCAATCAATGCGACAGCACCAACATTCTCTTTTGTGTTGTTGATTTTCTGTATCTTTGTTCATGAGGCAACCATGATGAAGCGCTAAATAATAGTATTTGTTGTTCATTACACTAAAGTTATATTGTTCAGGCTCTAGGCAGATGGAAGAAGCTACCTTTTATTACACATTTTTTTCTTTTTTTGCTCCCAAGTCCTTAACTTTT
The DNA here is from genome assembly GCA_964058875.1 of Carex rostrata. Lineage (NCBI taxonomy): Eukaryota > Viridiplantae > Streptophyta > Magnoliopsida > Poales > Cyperaceae > Carex > Carex rostrata. Next base: position 2,723,003 of record CAXKVT010000106.1, on the reverse strand, counting down.
CGAGTCTGTATCATAGTAACACAGTTCGCGAATTATTCACGAATAATTCGGATTTGAACATCCTACGAATCAATTCGCGATTAAAACGAGAATTCGGGAATTAAACGATTTATACGCGAATTATTCGCAAATTTGATAAATTTTACGTTTTATTCGCGTTTTTATCGGAAAAAGTTTGTCACTACATCCTCCTGTCCACGATCTCATTTTTCTTTGATGTCAACGTGGCATTATTTCATGCATTTGTGTGGCAACGGACCCACCAAGTGGTGAGGTACGGTTTTTGATAAATATTAGCTGTACGCTACTTTGAACTTTGAAGAGAAAAATGAAAATTTCTCCGTACAACAAGTACAAACAGACCACGTGGGTGAAATTTTTTTTTTTTTTAATTTGAGTGAAAGGCTTTTAAATTTTGCCAATTTTTTTATTTTTACCCAAAAATATTATTATTTTAATTAAAATACCCAGCTTTTCGTCGGAATTTTAAAAATACCCAACCCGTGGAATTTTTCCACGGGTTGAAATTTGAATTCCCACCGTTATTTGTTGCAGTAGTGACTTTTAATAAATTAAATGTACTAGAAAGATCATAATATTTTCTAGATTACATAGTAGTGACTTTTGAACCGAGATCAATAACTCGGAATCTAAGCATTTTTATTTTTTTCCAATAACACATAAAGAAATATATTAATTTTTCTTACAGCCGCGAAAAATCCGATCTGAAAAATATTGATCCAGGTTATTTGTTGCAGTCTTTCTAATAAATCAAATTATATTGTATTCCATCTATTTTCAAAGAAATATATCCAATATTTCTAATATTTCAATACAAAAAATAAAAAATAAATACAAATTTCTGTTTTAAAAAAAAAAAAAAAAAAAAATGGGTCTCGCCCGTGGATATAACTTTTGAATAATAATAATTAAATAAATTAAAGTTTTTGTTTTTTTTTTTCAAAATAGATATAACTTTTAATAAATTAAATGTACTAGAAAGATCATAATATTTTCTAGATTACATAGAAGTGACTTTTGAACCGGGATCAATAACTCGGAATCTAAGCATTTTTATTTTTTTCCAATAACACATAAAGAAATATATTAATTTTTCTTACAGCCGCGAAAAATCCGATCTGAAGAATATTGATCCAGGTTATTTGTTGCAGTCATTCTAATAAATCAAATTATATTGTATTCCATCTATTTTCAAAGAAATATATCCAATATTTCTAATATTTCAATACAAAAAATAAAAAATAAATACAAATTTCTGTTTTTTTACAAAAAAAAAAAAAAAAAAAAAAAAAAGGGTCTGGCCCGTGGAATTTTTCCACGGTGGGAATTCAAATTTCAACCCGTGGAAAAATTCCACGGGTTGGGTATTTTTAAAATTCCGGCGAAAAGCTGGGTATTTTAATTAAAATAATAATATTTTTGGGTAAAAATAAAAAAATCGGTAAATTTTGAATGACTACAATTGCTGTACAATTTGGTGTGAAAGGGATAAATCTGAGCCTTTGGATCAAAAGTTATTTGCCGCCTTTAATAAGATTAGACTGTATATGAAATTTTTGGCATTGGCATGATTTCTCACTAATTCTTCATAATAACAATATGTATTTAAATCTTTATTATTTTAAAATTTTGATGAATGATTACGGTAATCCTAAAATCCATTCTTGCTTACTATTTACTGGTATCCATTCTTGCTTACTATGTTGATTTTTGTTGAACTGAGCTATAAAATTGATGTGACTCATATACTAGAATTACATAAATATGTCTATGTAAATTTTTTTATTTTTACACTAATAAAAAAATAAAAATGAACGAAACAATCTTTTTTTGTTTTACAACTTTAGTATTTTAGTATATTATTTGGTGTGTACAAAAACAAAATATTCCCGAATTATATCCAAATTATATCCGAATTATACTTTTTTGGTGTTTACAAAAACGAATTATTTCTGAATTATTTCCGAATTATACCCGAATTATACCCGAATCACGAATTTTTGATTCTGCCGAACCTTTCCCGAACTATTAAGTTGTCACTATGGTCTGTATCACCCGATAACTGAATTACAATTTTAGAAAATGGACGGTTCAGATTAATTTTTGTCGGATCAAATTCAATCCGGTACCATTGAGACTGTAGAGATTCTTAGTTTTTGAGGTTTCATCCCTAATTATTAATGATTTAACTGTGGATCTTTAGAGTAACAAAATCCGAATATATCAGTCAAAAACTTTCCCCCACAGTGTAGCGAAACAAACATGATCATAGCAAACAAATTACATTTTAGTAAATAGTAAACATCTATAAAGTAACTAATTTAAATAATTAGGTTACAAAAAAATTAATTAAAAATATGGAATTTTTTTAAAAAAATTACCAAAAAAATCATCTCAAAATTTGCTCTTTCGTTTTTGAGATCGCCTCTTCTCTTCCTCTTCGTCTTCTTTGTTTTTCTCTTCTGATTGGTTTGAGTGAATTGTGATTGAGAGGAGAGAGAAACAACTCTTTTATAGTCAATTTCACACGAAAAAATAGCTATTCAAACTTTCGGCGTCCCTATTCTTTTCTCGGCTATTGAAAATTTGATCAACCTGGGCATTTTTAAAAATATTCAAGTGAATGGGATATTTCTGTTATTTTGTATTTAATTTTGGATATTAAAAAAAAAAAGCGGTCAGAACATGTTACGATTCAAAATGTCATTCCCACCATCTACATATTAAAGCCACATGCTCACATATATTTCTAACTTTATTTTATATTTCTTTAGTGATGGGTATGCAGTCGTTGACTGGGGGTCAATGGCGGCTCAATACACTTGGAATTTTTAATTAGCACCAATAATTGTGCCTCATCTCTTCCTCTGGCACCAATGGTTCTCCCCCAATCTACACTCACCTACCTAGCTTTCTACCTTGGCTCCCGTTGCAAATGCCTCCACACCCCAAATTTTAATAAGCAAAATGGTGGTACCTGACTTGTGCTCAAGACCAATCCAACTCTTATACTTAACTACATTTTATTTATTTCTTATTGTACCTCATTGTGGGTCGGTTTCATTCAACTTCAATTTCTCAGACCCAAACACTGTCAATGAACATATCAAGTTGGAACCTGATGCATTCTATGATAATCAGGAAAAAATCAGCTTGACCCTGGAGTCCAGAACCTCGAACCAGCAGAACAGCACCGGAAGAGCAACGTACAATCAGCCGGTGCCCTTGTGGGATCAAGATACCGGAGAGGTAACCAACTTTACAACCCGGTTCTCTTTTCTCATACAAAATACTACACAAACTAACTTTGGGGATGGCTTAGCTTTTTTCCTATCTTCCTATCCATCTCAAATTCCTCCACAATCTGCTGGCAAATATCTTGGCCTTTTCAATTCCACTACCGGCATGAATGCATCGGCTAATCAGGTAGTCGCAGTTGAGTTTGATACCTTCTTGAATACGATTATAGATCCAAATTCAACAGATCGATCTGTTTGCCACATTGGTATTGATGTAAACATGATTCAATCAACTTCTTACCAGCTCATTCCAAAGTACCTTTTTGTTGGTACAAGGATGACTGCACAGATTGAGTATAACAGTTGGCTAAAACTATTGAGTCTTTCCCTTTGGCATGAAAATAACTTGACAACCCAATTCAACCTCAATGCAAATGTTGATATAAGGAACCTTCCACCAAATGCATCCGTAGGCTTCTCAGCAGCCACCGGAGCAGCTTTTGAAGCGCACCAGATATTCTGGTGGTCCTTTAACTCAACCTTAGAAATGAAGAAAATTTCCCCCAATTTAGCTCCATCAGAAGCCCCATCACCCAAAGCCCCATTTATAAAAAATAAAAACACAATAAATGTGCCGTTCATAGTTGGAATAGCCGTGTGCACATTTATCATATTTCTTTTAGTAGGGATGTTTATATATCATCTCAGAAAAAAGAGTTCAATCAAGAAAATCAGAGAAATTGAGGTGATTGGTGATGAATCAATTGATGAAGAATTTGAAAAGGGGAGAGGACCCAAGAGGTTCCCATACAGTGAACTGGTTGATGCAACAAATGGTTTCTGGGAGAACGAGAAACTTGGAGAGGGTGGGTTTGGATCAGTCTATAGAGGTACTTTAAAGGATGAAAACATTCATGTTGCTGTTAAGAGGGTGTCAAAAGATTCAAAGCAAGGGAAGAAAGAGTATATATCGGAGGTCAAGATTATAAGCCAACTAAGGCATCGAAATCTTGTTCAACTAATTGGTTGGTGCCATGATCATGGTGAATTTTTGTTGGTTTATGAATTGATGCATAATGGAAGCCTAGATAAACACCTGTATAACAAAGAAATTCTTCTTAGTTGGCCAATTAGGCACAATATAGCACTAGGGCTAGGCTATGCTCTTCTATACCTCCATGAAGAGTGGGAACAATGTGTTGTGCATAGAGATATAAAGCCAAGCAACATAATGTTAGATTCCTCATTCAATGCTAAGCTTGGTGATTTCGGCCTTGCTAGACTTATTGATCACAATCAAGAAGTAGAAACGGTTGCTGCTGGCACCAAGGGTTATATAGCACCAGAATGTGTCCTTGGCACGGCAAATCCAAGCACGCATTCCGATGTTTTCAGTTTTGGAGTTGTCTTGTTGGAAATTGCATGTGGAAGGAGGCCCATAATGCCTCAACAGGATCGAAGGAAGGTGAGTTTAGTTGAATGGGTTTGGGATTTGTACGGGCAAAATGCACTTATGGAGGCCGTCGATTCAAGTTTAAATGGTGATTTCATAAAAGAAGAAGTCGAGTGTATAATGATTGTTGGTTTATGGTGTGCACACCCGGAAAAGTCCTCACGCCCATCTATTAGGCAGGCCATGAGTGTTTTACACTTTCAAGCTAATTTGCCAATCCTTCCTGCAAAAATGCCGATGCCGGTGTATCTTATTCCATTGGATCCTAATATGCAACTTTATACCTCCTCTGATGCTACTTCAAGTGGCATAGCACAAAATTCCACCAAGTCGGCTCCTGCTCCATTTTCAGACTCTTCTTGGCTGCTCAAACAAGAACCAAGAACATTCTAAATGCACAGTATTACCATACCTATTTGGTAGCTTTCTTTGTTTTTCTATCACATGGATTGCTATTTTTTTTTTCTTTTTTTTCCAGTTGCTTTTGTTTCTGGACTTTCATTTTGTTTGTATATCATTATTCTTTTATTTCCCTTTTTGTTACATTGAATTGAGTTTGTAGCATTTTTCTTTGGTAACATGTTATCCTAGACCAGCTAGCTGTATAAATTGATTATAATCTTTTGCTATGGTGGTTCTCGTTCTCAGGTTTAGCTTACCTAGTTGTCTATTTCTGTTTATGTTCATTCTTCACAACCTTTGAATTTTTGATGAAATGAAGAAGACTTTCACACACCTGTAATTACCTCCATGCAAGAAATTTCAAACAAATTCCAGCATGTAATCGCTACCATTTCTATCCATAACACGAATGACATCAGGTTGCAATCTCACAATTCCACCCAAATCAAAACCTACAAAAAACTCTCAAATTGAGCTGGTTCAATATCCTTTTGCCTTCTTATCAATTGGTCTATCTGCGAAAGATATAGCACAATTTGAATATTAACTCAGTCTCCCTATTTGGTACCTTCATCTATTTAAAAGCCAGCAAACGCGTTCCTCTCAGGTTATGATCTGAATCAGGCTGAGGTTAGAATTGCTTGATCTGATCGGCTGAGAAAAGGTGTTTGGTGTTTGCTACAGGCCTGGCATTGCGAGTTATTTTATGCCTGTTAGTTAGAAGGAGATTTGACAGAATTTGTTGAAGATTCTTTGTTTATTTGTGGAATTTGACAGTCGCCTTAGTAAGGAGATTACTTTTCATTTTCTGAGAAAACAGAGAGAGTAGAATACGTAGGAGATTGACAATTTTGAGGTTTTGAATTTCAATCCAGTCATGAATCAGCAAACAATTTTAAAAGGCTATTATTGCCTCTTCTATGTGTGTAATAATCCACCAAAAAAAAAAAAACTGAAATTAGACTTAGATGGGCCCTAGTTCAACATCACAACTTAAATTGGCCGAAATTATACAGAAAACAATCATTTACGGTTTACCAGATCCAATCATTGTTTGTCTTGAGATTATCAGCAAATATGAATCAGCCTTGGGAGCTTAATATAATTTATGAACTTACCAGTTACAGTATATACAGAGAAATCAAATTCTTCAAAATTCCCTAGTTCCAAAAGGTACATATACAACCAACCAAAAATCATCTACACACGCTCCATATTTCACCTTAGACAGTTAATTTCAATATAAAACTCAAATTAGTACCAGTGTTGAATTTAGGGTTAGTGTTTAATTTACCTATTGAACCAGAGGTAAAGATGTGGAGCTCTCTGGTAGAGATTGGCACTTCCCCTTGCAAATGGGCCCCGATCTGCAATTGCTTCATAATCTCTACCAAAATAAATGGGCTCAATTTAAATTTTAAAAGTTAAACAAGACAGACCTAAGCACTGGAAACAGAATAACACTACTGTTCGATCTAACATAATTCAATTAAATTAGTCGCTTTACTTTTGGCTGCCAGGACAATATGCCACGCACAGCCTTCAAAATCTTGGTAAGTACATTGTTTCGGGACACAGCGACGAAATTGCAAGGGTGAGTGAGTGAGAATCGTCGCCCGTACGGGCTCCCTGACAACGGAAAGACAGCGGCCAACGAGAGAGGTATTTATAGTGGGGTCCGTGAGGCAGAGAGAGGGCGAGAGAGATTGAGGGCTGCGCCAGTATAAAAGAAAGGAAGAGAGAGAGGGTGTTGGGCCATCCTGTCAGAGAGACAAATAAATGGTAGAGGGGTTAAAATGAGGTGTGGGGTCCGATTGTAAGAGAAACATGGAGAGTAGCAATGGCATTAAATGCCGAAGAGAGATAGAGGAGCCAATCACGTCCTTTTGACAGAAAGAATAAAAGAAAATCAAAAATCAGGAGAGAAGATGAGATGAGGTGAGCTCGGTGTGTCCTTTCGTGTGTCGGGTCATATTGTTTCCTTATCATAATCAATTTGTTAGTGTAAAATTCAATCTCTCAAATACAAAGTTTCGTATTTTCGAATTTCATTTATGAATCTAAATTACATTTACATTTACATTTATCCAAAATTATAATTTTATACTTAATATATATTTTTTTAATCTGAGGTATCATACCTAGGGCTGCAAACGAATTGAACCAAATCAAACTTACCCAAGCTTGAGTTTGAGTTTGATTAAGATTCAAATCAAACTGGTTTAATTTGTTTTAGAACAAACTTCAATTGAACGACTTAATTGTGAACTATAAATTTTTTCGAATCAAAGTCAATTGAATTACAAAGTACAATTTTTTTTGGGAGTCCTAGTTATGCTGGTAGTTTATGCATTAGTTTTCTTCGCGCGGAACAAAATTCACATGGTTTCCTTTTATCTTTCACGAATTCATACTGATGGATTATGGGCCAGCCAAAGATTCCCTTACCTTTTACACTGCTAGATTGATTAAAATCACAGTATGGATCTAGTCAAATGAAACTTATTATATTGTAAATTCATTACGCTACTGAAACATTTTCCTATTATAAGTTACCATTATATTAACAATTTTGAGCTCTGATATAAATTTGGTTCATGCATCATTAATCAATTTCGAATGAATTATACTCAGTTTGAGTTTTATTTGTTCAGAACAAACTATTTTTGAATCAAATTAATTGCAAACTTTTTTTCGAATCGAACTCAAATCGAACCACAAACTACAAATTTTTTTTTATTAATCGAAAATAAATAAATAAAATATCACGAAAGGAGATTGATTTGGTGGAAATCAATATCTAGATAAAACGGAGTGGTTTCACCCGTCCCACCACGAGTGTGTATCCTCTGAGATATCTCCACTTTTGCATGACCTATGTGTCCGGTGCCTATTCGGGGGTGATGTAGGGAGTCAGTATTTTGTGTGCTTTGAGATTCGTGCAAAACGTCCTTAAATGGTTGCCACATTGTTATTGATGTAAACATGATTAAATCAACATCTTACCTTATCATTCCAAATTCCCTCTTTGTTAATGAAAGGATGACTGCACAGATAGAATATAACAGTTGGCAAAAAGTTTTAATTCATTTCCTTTGGCATGAGGCCAACTCAACAATCCAATTCAGCATCAATGAAACTGTTGATATAAGAAACCTGCCACCAAATGCATCTGTAGGCTTCTCAGCAGCCACTGGATCATCCATTGAAACACACCAGATATTCTGGTGGTCTTTTAACTCAACCTTAGAAATGAAGCAAATTTCTTCAGGGTTTTGCTCCATCAGAAGCCCCATAGCCCACAGCCCCATTGGTTCAAAAAAAAAATCAAAACACAATAAATGTGCCATTCATAGATGGAATAACAGTGTGCACATTTCTCATGTTTCTTTTAGTAGGGATCTTGATATATCATCTCCTAAAAAAGAGTTCAATCAAGAAAGATCAGAGAAATTGAGGTGATAGGTGATGAATCAATTGATTACGAATTTGAAAAGGGGAGAGGACCCAAGAGGTTCCCGTATAATGAACTGGTTGATGCAACAAATGGTTTCGGGGAGAACCAGAAACTTGGAGAAGGTGGGTTTGGATCAGTCTACAGAGGTATTTTAAAAGATGAAAGCATTCATGTTGCCGTTAAGAGGGTGTCAAAAGATTCAAAGCAAGGGAAAAAGGAGTATATATCGGAGGTCAGGATTATAAGCCAGCTAAGGCATCGAAATCTTGTTCAACTAATTGGTTGGTGCCATGATCATGGAGAATTTTTGTTGGTATATGAATTGATGCACAAGGGAAGCCTCGACAAACACCTTTTATAGCAATGAAACTCATCTAACTTGGCCAATTAGGCATAATATAGCACTAGGGTTAGGCTCTGCTCTCTTCTATATCTCCATGAGGAGTGGGAACAATGTGTTGTGCATAGAGATATCAGTGCTTCACGTCAGAGATCAGCATCAGCAAATCGGCAATACCAGATCACCTGACTGTTGGGATTTTGGGTAGGTTAAAGTGTAACAATTCAATTTAATTCATTAGATTGTTTACTACCCGAAAGTCAGAATTCATGTATAAAACTAATTCCAAAATTAATATAGAGTTTACCACTAGATGCGCAGCGGAAACTTCAAGCCCTAGCAGTATTCTTCTTCACTTTGTACACCTCATATCGGATCCACGCAACAACAATCGCAGCCACGTCTCTATTTGTATCCACACGAACAGGCTAACGAACAACTGCAAGTCGAAGTGCTAGCGCCAACTTGCAGTCCCCTCCTTGTCTTTCTGCTTTTCCTTTTATGCTGACTTAGTGTGAATTCAGATACATCAGATTTTTGGTTTCATCCAATAAAACTGAAAATACTTTTTCTTCTATTTTCTGTTACTCTTTCTCTTCTGGTTTCTTATCCGAAAATATATATATTGTATTTTTGGTTTTCTATCTATTTATTGCTGTCCGAAAATGAACAGTTCAGAAAGAAAAGATAGTGATGCACCCGAAAATAGCATATGTATGTTGTATTTATAATACAATGCAGCTGTTGATCGTATCTATTGATCAAGTCTATTCAGAAGATCTCATCACTACAGCAAAACGGAGCTTCAGCGACCGGTATCAGCGACCAGTAGTGACGCCGGTCGCTGATGTTCAATTTTTCATCAAATATAAAAATTTCCACTCAAATTTCGGCGACAACTGTATCAGCGACCGGTATCAGCGACCGGCGCCAGTACCGGTCTCTAAAAGTTTTTTTTTTTTTTTTTTTTTTTTTTTTTTCGCTGAAATTTTGGGAGTAAATCGCGTGGGCGCCAGAACCTTCTCCTCCGCGCGCCAGAACCCAATCGAAACCCTTCAAATTTTGATCGAAACCCCAAACCCTTTTTCAAAATTGATCGCCTCTCTCTCGCCTCAGACCAATGGCCCTCAGCATCTCTCTCTCGCCTCTCTCGACGCACCATCTTTCTCTTGCTCTCTCGCCGGACCAGCCAAGACCGAGCCGTTTTCGCATGCGGGTTCACTTCCGACTTGACCAGGTAACTCTTCTCTTCTTCTCTTCCCTCTGATCTAGAACTTGGCAAATCTCATCAATTGTAGTCATGGAAGAAGGAGACAGTCAAGATTCTCAATGCATTGATACAGGTAACTCTCCCTTATTCTCTCTCTAGATGGAAATGATGGAGGAGCTTGGATTGGATGCACACCAAAATCAGCCTCAGTTGAACCAGAAGCGAACAATAGAAGTCGATGTGTGAGTTCTAGCTCCTCTCTCTGATTCTACCAATTTATTATTATCAGTACTAACATTATTAATATTGCAATGCTTATTAGTTCAAGGAAAAAATAAAAGAAACAAAACAAAAGGTCATGAGTTTTCTTTTTAATGTATCACAGTGTGGTATCAGCCGTGCTCAAGGAGATGACAAATGGCACCTTCTCATCTGAGGTAGCAATCATGCTTAACAAGGTGAGCTTCCTTTATTATTAAATTGTAAAATAAATAGGACAGATAGATAGAGAACATAAACTCTGATTCTGGTAAAATAAATAGGACAGATAGATAGAGGATTTAATTTCATGCAGTTTAGGCTTTAATTTTGATCAATTTGGATTTGTTTGCTATTTTTAATGAATTTTTGAAGTTCAGCCTTTGAAATGGGAAAAAACAGCAAAAATGACAGCACTGTTCCCAGTTTACCCCTGTGTTTAGGCTACTGTTTGGTATAGTTAGGGAGCCCCAAAATTTATGAAAAATTACCAGCATATATAACACCATGTCTTGAGAATTTTCATATAAAGAACATTAAATTTGGCTTAGTAAAACTCTTGGAATGAATTTCTAAAGTTGGCTACGATCTTTTCTTGACCTCCTGTGACAGATCAGCCAGTGCAGGCTGATCAAAAGTCTAAATCCAAAATCCACTTACACAGTTAGATAGAGGACAGAAAAACAAGTGGTTTAGAGCCAAAGTTTTCTCCATTTGGATTTTTCTGCTATTTTCTAACCATTTTCAAAGTTAAGACTTTTCAAAAATATGAAAACAACATATTATACAGAATTTAGCATGATGTAACAGATATAATTGCATCTTTTTTCAGACAGACCACCTACAGCTTGTCAACAAGAACCTTCATGACCAGGTTATCAATTAATTCTAGGTCACAAGAAGATTTTAGTGTTTGTGGATTAGCTCATGTAATTAGTATTGTCAAAATGTGATATTATGTTTGATTTAGCATGATGTAATATACTCTTGCTTTGATCGATTTTGTTTGATTTGAATGTTGTTTATATTTTGTATGTTTAGATGTTGTTATTTATGTTTGATCGATGTGAATGTTTGGTATGTGTGGTACCAATTAAATGGGGGAAAGTGAATAACAAAAAAAAAACCCAAAAAAATTGACAGAAGGTTATCAGCAACCGGTTTTTGACTATCAGCGACCGTTTATTTCGTCGTAGATATGTTTTTCTGACGTCAGCAAAAATTAACAGCGACAGAAAACAATTGGTCGCAGAAAAAGTATCAGCGACCGGCCGACGTCATTCAGCGACCGGTGACGTCAGCAGAAGAGTATCTGCGACAAGGCTTTCAGCGACCGGGGTATCAGCGACCGGAATTGACTTTCTGAGACCGGAATGACTATCAGCGACCGGCGACGTGACTATCAGAGACCGGAAAACCGGTCTCTGAAAGTCTTTGTTGCTGTAGTGCATCCATTTAATCCGCACCTATTCAAATATGTCTATCCAATTATATCAAATCAGATCATATCATATCAGAAAAACAGATTATTTCGGGCTCATATTTGATATAGCCCAAAAATATTTAATTCATATTTAATTAAATATTAATTAAGGCCTAAAATATTCTGGTATGTTAGTACATATCTAACACTGACCTCTTGATAGCTCTCAGAATCGAAAAGGTGAGGTTCAAATCAGCTAATTCTCAAGTCTTCTCAAGCATTTGATACTGTTCCAAACGAGATCGGTTCCTCAAAGGCAATGTCGACGTCTCATTACAAAACAAAATTAGAAATTCTGGACGCTTTGAAAGACTTGTTGCGCCTATATTTCAAAATCCATATCACTTTTTCTACATATTTGATTCCGTTTATTAAGATCAGCTTTTTCTCAGACAATTGGCACAGGTTTTCATTATATTAATATAAAAAATAGAATATAATTTTAAGAATAACTATTTAAAAAGTCAATGGTTAGCACTTGATTTGTACTTTTATTAGTGATAACTTTTATATAAATAATTTTTTTTTAATATTTTTGCATCCAGCTTTTAACTGTATCACAAATTATGATACTTAACATTCATTTTTTATATCTAAATTCAGAATTTTTATTCCTAGCATACAAGCACTATAAAAAAAAGGAAAATTTTCGGTGTGCCCATTCAAACTTTCGAAATAACCAATTTCACCATTAACACATTATAATAGCCAATTTTCCCATATAAACTTAAATTTCTTTCTTCTATATCCTTCTATTTAGTTAACTTTTTATTTAATTATTTTAATAAATAAATTGACAAATATACCCTTCCATTTTAAATGGAGGGTCTTTGAACTAAATTGAATAAGAAATAATAGAAGAAAACCGAGCTTGAACTCTAGCCATGGCTAACGGGTCCGAATTTGGCTATTGGATCCTATTTTATTTTCAATACCGAAAGAGTTTATCGAAATAAAACACCTTAGATAGAGATTTTAGATAGTTCCTAATGTTGTGATGGTTGAAATCCGATCATTGATAGTTAGTCAAAACATGGCTGGAATTCATAAAATGACCAAAAGCAAATGATTTGATCCAATTTGGCAACTCAATTAGACCCATTTCAATCAATCAGAGAGGCTCTTCTTACTGTCAATAAGATTGCCCAATAAAAAAATGATTATAGGTCTTCTTATCTAGGTCCAGGGCCTTTCTTAAAGTAGGAATGAGTTTACTGCTGCTAAGAAATTGAGTTGACAAGGGATTTGAATGAAAGGTATCATAAAGAGAGACGATGATTAGATTGATATATAGAGTTTCTAATTTTCCTTATTATTAGACGATGTTTTTTTTTTTTTTTTTCATTCAAGTTGTTATAATGGGTGTATTTTCTAATGTATTTTTATGAAACAGGTGATACAAAATATTATAATATTTGTTTTTTAAGAACAAAGAAGAAGTCTGTGATTGCTTGTTAAAAGGATTTAAGATAAACGAAAATTGAACTACTGTTAAAATCTGAAAAGCTTGCCAATTAAAAGCTAACACAGAATGCAGCTATAATATAATACAACCCTTTGGTTAATAATATTTCAACACAGAGACATACTAGAGAAATGCCTGCTTTGGTCGGATGATACAATACTACTACAAAATGAGAGAGGCTCATCTTGCTGTCAATAAGATTGAAATGGGTCTAGTTGGGTTGCCAAATTGGATTAAATCATTCGCTTTGGTCATTTTATGGATACTAACCATGTTTTGACCATATTTTCAACCATCACAATGTTCGGAACTATCTAAAATCTCTATGTAATGTGTTTTATTTTGATAAACTCTTTTGGTATTCAAAATAAAATAGGATCCAATAGCCAAATTCGGACCCGTTAGCCATGGCTAGAGTTCAAGCTATGTCTTCTTCTGTATTTCTTATTCAATTGAGTTAAAAGACCCTCCATTTAAAATGGAAGGTTATATTTGTCAATTCATTTATTAAAATAATTAAATAAAAAGTTAAGTAAATAGAAGAAATTTTATGATGTGTTAATAGAAGAAATAATTTAAAAAGAAATTTAAGTTTATATGGGAAAATTGGCTATTATGATGTGTTAATAGGGATATTAGCTATTTTGAAAGTTTGAATGGATACATGAAGAAATTTTGGATGCAAAGGTTTTACCATTCCTCAACTAGAAATTGACATTTGCGCCTTTTTCAATAGGTCTAGAAGGCACCTTTCTTTGTTGTTCACACGTGACATGTATTAGTTGAAATAGGTGAACCCAAAACGATTTCAGCTTGTCCAAACCACATCATTTATAAAAATAAAACAAATAATTTATGAGAATCCACTTTGAATCTAGTGACAAAAGTAATATACATTCCTTACACAAGAGGGTCCAGAATCCCTAAAGTAATCCAATTTTTGAGTTTCAATCCAGACTGTCCGACTCGAATCCGGGCCAATTCAGCCCCAATGTGGAGCACATAGGGCCATTTTAATCTGACGGTCTGGATCTAAACTAAAAAGTTAATAATAAAAAAACAACAATATCTAACAAGTCAGATAACAATAAAAAAATTAATGAAATTTTAGTGTCATCTCCTTCAAGAGATTTTCTGGAGAGAGCAAATGTATTGAGCTTTTCATGGTAAATATTATAGTTTGAAATTTAAATGGGAAAATTTTCAAATAGTGAAGTATTATTGGATGTACGTCCAATTCGTCTAATCCAAAATGTAGGCATTTGTATGAGGTTTAATTAATTATTTTGATTGGAGGTTCGGATTTCAATCTCAAAATTTGAATTAATGCAAATCATACTGTTACACTAAGGGGCACCTCTAATTGAACAAAAACTGAAAATAAATTGCAATTGAAAGTAAAAGAGATGAGTTTAGAGAAATTGACACGCGGGATGATAACGGAGTTCGGCAAAACAATGGCCTACGTCTCCGGGGCGTCGCAACCTCTTTCTAGGTGCGCCTTTCTATTACCCAATATGAAAGGATTACAATTGTGAACCGTGAGCCCTTACAAAACGGGAAGTCACGGCTAACGAGAGATGAGCGCCGGCGAGCCCTTACAACCAAGGGATGTCACACGAGCAACTCGAGAACAAGAGAAACACTCAATAGATCACTCTAACATAATCTAACTAGAGATTAGTGAAGTGGATTTGAGGTTGTTTGAGATTGATTGAGAGATATTGAAGTTTTAAGCTCAATCAACAATGGTGGAACCAAGCTCTCAGAAAATCGCCTCTTTTGAAGTTTAGGGACGGCTAGGTTAGATTTGAAAGTGATCCCTTCGGTCTATTTATAGTGGCAGCTCAAAAATGAGCTGATTGAGCTAAAACGTTACAACGTTTTCCAGAAACGTTGGTAACGTTTTATGAGCCTTCAAAAGTCCGAGAGCTGCACCAAAACGTTACACAAACGTTTCAAAAACGTTACAACGGTTATAAAACGTTACAACGTTTATAAAACGTTACATAACGTTTTGCACTGTAAAAAACTTGATCAAAATCAGGAATTTCTGAAGTTTGGAAATTAATTAAAACGTTACCAACGTTTTAAAACGTTCAGAAAACGTTACCAACGTTTTAAAACGTTCAGAAAACGTTACCAACGTTTTAAAACGTTACAGCACCGTTTTTTGATTTTTTTTGATTTTTTTTGACTTTTTTTGACTTTGATCGAGTTGTTTCACAGCGTTTTCTTAAGGTATAATCGTTATAACGTTTTACAAACGTTACCAACGTTTTTATCCTGTTGAAACAACATCAAAAACACTTTACCAAGTTTAGATTTTACAATTTACATTCTTGATAAGTCTTCATGATTTCTTCAGTTCAAGTATTCCATATTGCAATTCCATTTGACTTGAACCTGCATAATTCTAAAATAGAAGAAATCGTAAAATTCAATAATTGTATGTTTTTGCAAATTAGTCAAATAGACTAAAAGGATTATTGCTAGAACAACAATCTCCCCCTTTTGACGATTTGCATAAACATACAATGCGAGTAAGTGCATAAATGAGAATTTTTTTTTTTCAATTTGGTTTACCCAATTGTTATTTTGCACGTTTAGCAATTTCTCCCCCTTTTGGAAATCGACGAAAGGGAGAAAAATTAGCACAAATTAAGAGTGCTCCCCCTCAAAATATGCACTCCCCCTCAATTTAGTAATATGATGCCGATAATTACAAATGAGATAAAATTGAGGGATTACTCTAATACTTCATGTTAAACATTTTACAAATCCATTTAAATGTCGCAATTTTAAAGCAATGATTATCAATCGACAAATCAATTCAATGCATATCAATTCATATAAAATAATTCAATTCATGCATTTCTATATATCACACAACTTGTCAAGATTCTAAGATACACAATTCTACTCATTCAACAATTTTGCAATTTAACCCTTGACAAGTTATCAATTCACACAATTCAAATAATTCATACATCTCATACATACCAACAACAAATACCAAATTAACTAAGATATAGCAATTCAAGCAATTAACATTTTTGCATTCAAACCCTTAACAAGTTCACAATTCATGAGACTCAACAATTCAAGGATTTCGTGAAAATATTGACAATTTGGTTTTTGGTGTCGATATGTATGAGTCATAGCTAACACAAATATTTTTATTTTGCTTAGTTTTATGGCACTAGTGTTGTCACACATAATTGGTATGTAGCGGAAGCGAATTTCATAATTATGCAGAGTTTAGATTGCGCATAATATTTGTGTGTAACAACAACTATCAATGATCCAAGCATTTTGTTTATGAGATGCAATCAATCACTCCTACAATAGTATATATTAGTTATTGTTGAGTTAGTAACTAACACATACGTTGTTTAATCTCCCCCTTGATTTTTGGCAAATTGAATAAATTAGGGGAGATTATGTATGAATCTAAGCTAGTTTAACTTTAGGAACCCAAACAACATTTGAGTTGTTGTCTCCATTCCTAAACCTACACTCTAAGGAGGTATGGCCAATTTTGCAACAATAATTACAAAATGTAATTGATGGCTTTTGAGCAATAGAACCTTGCTTGAAAGCGGATTGGTATTGATGCTTAATTTCATGCATGCTACACCTACGACTATCATGAGACCTATTTGCAACTTTAGATGTGACACTCTTAGTTTTGTTGAAATCAAATCGATTATGATGTTGGGGAACATCTCTAGCTACACCATTTCTTTGAGTTTGGTTTTGTAAAGCATTTTTATTTTTAAGTTCATAAAACCATCCATCGGGTCCTTTGAAATAAGTTTTGTTTGACCCCTTTGGATTAAACATGTTCTTATCACTATTTTGAAAAGTATATTTGTTCTTGAAATTTCTTTTATTGTACTTATACCTAAATGCATAATTTGGTGACTTTTTATCTTGTTTAGCATTTGAGGCATGAGAAGACTTCAATTTGGATGACTCCTTGTTCAAGGGAGTTAAACCCTTTTTGGTAAAGAATTGATAAGTTGAGTATTGCTCACAATTAAACTTAAGTTTGGCATTTGGAATACTTGAAGTTTGAGAATGTTCTCATTTTTCTTTTGGGCCTTGTATGTGATTGGATTTAAATGAGGATTTATCCTTCTCAAATCCAAGACCAACTCTATCTATTTTATGATAAGATTGATCATGTATCAAATTACTCACATAATAAGGATCTAGACTAGTGACATTTGAAGATTCACTAGGAGACCTTAATGCCCTATTTTCGGTCTCTAAGGTTTGAACTTTAACCTTTAATATGCCTATTTCACCTATGTGCGATGTTTTTAAATTCCTAACTTCACATTCTAACATGTCATTTTTAGCAATCAATTTTTGAATAATACCTTCCTTTTCAACCAAAATTCTATTGGACTCATCAAGGAGAGATTGCCACCTAGGTTCATCATCATACCGTGTTAGAATCTCATTTGTGAAATTGCTTGTATCATTGGTTTCTAACCGATTGGTACACAAGTCATATTTGGTCTCATCAATTGAATCATTATATTCTTCACCACCTTCTTCCTCATCGGTCAATTCATCTTCGGTATCAAGATCATTAAGACCAAAACTTAAATGTACCTCATTAGCGGAGCTAGTTGAGGCTTCAATTTCATCACCTTCCTTGTTGATGTTTCTTGATTTGACAAGGTCTTTAAGGAATTCGATGGTGATCTCATCGGTGATATTCTTGCTTGCGATAATCGAGTCGACATCAATTGCCGAGAGACCTTCATCTACACTTGCCATCAATGCAAGGTTTGTCTCTTGTTCATTTTCCGACTCCGTGTTGGATTGCTCGGCCTCGCTCTCATACGAGAATAAGGCTTGCAAGGCTTTAGCCTTTTTCTTGGCCTTGTACCCATCCAATTGGAAGCAAGTTTGAGTGGTGTGCCATTTTCTATGACATGCGAAGCACGTCACTCTTTTATTCTTCTCTTCTCGTTCCTTGTTGTAATTTATTTCGAGATCAAGCATGTCTTGAAACATTTTGGATAGGAGAATGGTATTTTTGGAGGTCTTATGATCAATTTTGTTTATAAATTGATCATTTGAGAGACAAGTGTTTGAGGAGCTAGAATGTTTTCGGTTTTGAGCCGGAAATGCCATGGTTTTGAATTTTGAACTTTGCTTTGGGTTTCCGGATTGCCGAAGTTTCTCTTCGAAGCTTCGTAAGTGTGCATAGAGGTCATCCGGTGTGAGTGAGTCATGTGTACCTTGAATTGCTTCTAGCGCACTCACCAAGCCGGACCATTTGTCTCTCATGAGCATGATCCTCAATAGCTTCCCTACAATTTTATTGTTAGAAAGCGGTTCTCCCAACTCGGTAAATTCATTTTGGATATGCATAAGTCTATTATACATATCCTCAATGCTTTCACCATCTTCAACCTTAAAGGTTTCAAATTTGGCTTCTAAACCGGTTAATTTGGTTCGTTTAATTTGGGTATTTCCCTCATACCGGTTTACAAGAGCATCCCACATTTCTTTTGCGGTTGAAGAGCTACCAAAGATTAAGGCAACCGATTCACTAACCAAGTTAATTATGGCATTAATTGCAAGATCATTGTCTTTCTTGGTTTGTTTGGATTCGGGAGTCTCGATTTTAATGTCGGTGGTAGTGGTAGTGAATATTGGTGTATACCCCTTGTTAACCACATCCCATAACTCAAGAATGTTTAAATAATTGATCATGGTTTTCTTCCAATGCATAAAATTTTTGGTCGAATTGCCAAAAATTAGGGGTTCCTTCACGGGTCTATAGGGTGCCATTTGACAAGTTGATCTAACTCTAATTAAGTGTGTCTTAATTTGAGTAACTTGCTCTGATACCACTTTGTTACACTAAGGGGCACCTCTAATTGAACAAAAACTGAAAATAAATTGCAATTGAAAGTAAAAGAGATGAGTTTAGAGAAATTGACACGCGGGATGATAACGGAGTTCGGCAAAACAATGACCTACGTCTCCGGGGCGTCGCAACCTCTTTCTAGGTGCGCCTTTCTATTACCCAATATGAAAGGATTACAATTGTGAACCGTGAGCCCTTACAAAACGGGAAGTCACGGCTAACGAGAGATGAGCGCCGGCGAGCCCTTACAACCAAGGGATGTCACACGAGCAACTCGAGAACAAGAGAAACACTCAATAGATCACTCTAACCTAATCTAACTAGAGATTAGTGAAGTGGATTTGAGGTTGTTTGAGATTGATTGAGAGATATTGAAGTTTTAAGCTCAATCAACAATGGTGGAACCAAGCTCTCAGAAAATCGCCTCTTTTGAAGTTTAGGGACGGCTAGGTTAGATTTGAAAGTGATCCCTTCGGTCTATTTATAGTGGCAGCTCAAAAATGAGCTGATTGAGCTAAAACGTTACAACGTTTTCCAGAAACGTTGGTACCGTTTTATGAGCCTTCAAAAGTCCGAGAGCTGCACCAAAACGTTACACAAACGTTTCAAAAACGTTACAACGGTTATAAAACGTTACAACGTTTATAAAACGTTACATAACGTTTTGCACTGTAAAAAACTTGATCAAAATCAGGAATTTCTGAAGTTTGGAAATTAATTAAAACGTTACCAACGTTTTAAAACGTTCAGAAAACGTTACCAACGTTTTAAAACGTTCAGAAAATGTTACCAACGTTTTAAAACGTTCAGAAAACGTTACCAACGTTTTAATACGTTACAGCACCGTTTTTTTACTTTTTTTGACTTTTTTTGACTTTGATCGAGTTGTTTCACAACGTTTTCTTAAGGTATAATCGTTATAACGTTTTACAAACGTTACCAACGTTTTTATCCTGTTGAAACAACATCAAAAACACTTTACCAAGTTTAGATTTTACAATTTACATTCTTGATAAGTCTTCATGATTTCTTCAGTTCAAGTATTCCATATTGCAATTCCATTTGACTTGAACCTGCATAATTCTAAAATAGAAGAAATCGTAAAATTCAATAATTGTATGTTTTTGCAAATTAGTCAAATAGACTAAAAGGATTATTGCTAGAACAACACATACAAGCTCCTAATCTTACCACCGTCTCTTCAGACATATATGTATAATTACTTTCTCAAAAACAAAGTAACCTTCGGAGGAACGTTGAAAACAACAAGCCATTACAGTAGCTGTTTTTCAATGTCCATAAGTTACCTGATGCTTCCATTGATAGAAAAATAGAATTTATTCATTAATTGCTTTTATGTGTAAGTGCAAGCTCTACACACCCGAAAAATATGTAATAGTTAACTATAGTGATCACTACTAGAATCTTCAATATTAGCAATGGCAGAATTTTGCCTGTAGCAACGGCGTGTCCTTGCTACAAGCCCCAAAAACGCCATTTGCAAGCACTGCGCTTGCAATAACTACCGTTGGTTAAAGCCCCATTGCTAATACTCAGTTTCAGACTTGTTGCAAGGGCTTATGTTTGTTAATATATTTCTCTAGGGTATCCGCAAGGGGAAACCCTAAACTTGATCGTGTGTCACAATTATTGTAGTGTGTAAGTCATATTTGATGGTCGATATCAGCATCGCAACTTGCAGGATGATGTCTCTGAATTCCAAGTCAAGTCATATTTTATGGTCGATATCAGCATCGCAACTTGCAGGATTATGTCTCTGAATTCCAAGTAAAAAATAACTTCTAGTTTAGAACAAAGTTATTCTAAGTTTCCGTCAAAAATAACTTTAGAACACAATTAAACTTTATAATTTAGATTAAAATTTAAAAAGGTCCTATTCACCTCCTTTAGGTGTCTTTGGAACCAACATATATAATTACAACAATATAATAAATAAGAATTAACTCTTACCGTTTAAAAAAATTGTACCATTTTCACTCTTTCAATGTTCGAATCTTATTTTATTTTAAAAAGAGACATGAAGCCTTTTCATTGCTGAAATAGTATAATTACAGGTATCAGTTCTGCCAGAGAGAAATCTTAGCAAAACAACCAAGCAAGCAACATATTAACTAAATCTCATATATAAGTATAACTAAGTTCCAAAAGTATTCCAAAGAAGCTATTATTAAGCCATTAAGTAAAGGGCTGAGAGTAATGTGTTTTTATTCATCACTGACATCCACTTCAGTAACTGGTTGGTAATTGTCACATTTAAACACCAAACAGTCAAATGCCACCATCTACGTTGAAGTCACATGATCAACAAAAGTCCATATCATCACACTTGAATATGTATTTCTAACTTCATTTTAATAATGTTTGCACGTATTAGAAGGGTATGCACAGTCGTTGACTAGGGGGTCAATGGCGGCTCAATACCTTTGTAATTATTAATTAGCACCAACAATTGTACCTAACCTCTTCCTCTCCGACACCAATTATTCTCCCCCAATCTACACTCACCTAGCTTTCCACCTTGGCAAAATGGTGGTATCTGACTTGTGCTCAAGACCAATCCATCTCTTGTACTTATCTTCAATTTATTTAGTTCTTATTGTACCTCATGGTGCTTCGATTTCGTTCAACTTCAATTTCTCAGAACCCATCACCAATCTTGTGAATGAACATATCTACTTCCAGGATGATGCATCCTACAATCAGCAAAAAATTGACTTGACTGGGATTTATTACAGCAAAGGAAGAGCAACCTACAATCAACCTGTGCCCTTGTGGGATAAAGATACCGGAGAGGTAACGAACTTTACAACCCAGTTCTCTTTTCTTATAAAAAATATTACATCTCACTCTGGGGATGGCTTAGCTTTTTTCCTATCTTCCTATCCATCTAAAATTCCTCCAAATAGTACTGGATGGGACCTTGCCCTTTTCAATATCGCTACCGACAAGAATGCATTGGCTAATCAGGTAGTCGCAGTCGAGTTTGATACCTACTCCAATCCGGGTTTAGACCCAAATTCAACAGATCCAACTGACTGCCACATTGGTATTGATGTAAATACTATTAACTCAACTTCTTACCAGATCATTCCAAACTACCTTTTTGTTGGTACAAGGATGACCGCACATATTGAGTATAACAGTTGGCAAAAACTTTTGATTCTTTCCCTTTGGCATGAGGCCAACCCGACAATCAATTTCAGCATCAATGCAACTGTTGATTTAAGGAACCAGCCAGCAAATGCATCTGTAGGCTTCTCAGCAGCCACTGGATCATACATTGAAACACATCAGATTTTCTGGTGGTCTTTTAACTCAAGCTTAGAAATGGTTACAAAAAATAAAAACACGAGAAATAAGTCAGTCATAGTTGGAATAGCCGTGGGCACATTTATTATGTTTATTGTAGTAGGGATCTTCATATATCATCTCAGAAAAAGTAGTTCAATCAAGAAATTCCGAAGAATTGAAGTAATTGATTTTGAATCAATTGATTACGAATTTGAAAAGGGGAGAGGACCCAAGAGGTTCCCGTACAGTGAACTGGTTGATGCAACAAATGGCTTCTGGGAGAACGAGAAACTTGGAGAAGGTGGGTTTGGATCAGTCTACAGGGGTATTTTAAAGGATGAAAACATTCATGTTGCTGTTAAGAGGGTGTCAAAAGATTCAAAGCAAGGAAAGAAAGAGTATATATCCGAGGTCAAAATTATAAGCCAACTAAGGCATCGAAATCTTGTTCAACTAATTGGTTGGTGCCATGATCATGGAGACTTTTTGTTGGTTTATGAATTGATGCATAAGGGAAGCCTTGACAAACACCTGTATAGCAAACAAACTCTTTTAACTTGGCCAATTAGGCACAATATAGCACTAGGGCTAGGTTCTGCTCTTCTATACCTCCATGAGGAGTGGGAACAATGTGTTGTGCATAGAGATATCAAGCCAAGCAACATAATGTTAGATTCCTCATTTAATGCTAAGCTCGGTGATTTCGGCCTTGCTAGACTTATTGATCACAACCAAGAAGTAGAAACAGTTGCTGCTGGCACCAAGGGTTATATAGCACCAGAATGTGTCCTTGGCACAGCAAAGGCAAGCACCCATTCTGATGTTTTCAGTTTTGGAGTTGTCTTGTTGGAGATTGCTTGTGGAAGGAGGCCCATAATGCCTCAACAGGATGAAAAGAAGGTGATTTTAGTTGAATGGGTTTGGGATTTGTACGGGCAGAATGCACTTATGGAGGCTGTCGATTCAAGTTTAAATGGTGATTTCATAAAAGAGGAAGTCGAGTCTCTGATGATTGTTGGTTTATGGTGTGCACACCCAGAAAAATCCTCGCGTCCATCTATTAGGCAGGCTATGAGTGTTCTGCAATTTCAGGCTAATTTACCAATTGTTCCTCAAAAAATGCCGATGCCGGTGTATACTATTCCATTTCATACCTCCTCAGAGGCTACTCCAAGTGGCGCATCCAAAATTTCAACTTCTTTTTTTGAAGGTCGGTGACTGACAATTTCATTAATAATAAGAAAGTTATTAACAAAAACCGGCTCAAACATGAAGCGAGAACGCTCTAAATAATGAATTTGCAAACAATGTTTCCTCTGTGTTTTTTTTTAGTGCTTTTAAATGCACAGTACTACCATGATTCATATTTGGTAATTTTCTTTGTTTTTCTATATATTGTGCTGTTTTTTTTCTCTGTTGCTTTTGTTTCTGGACTTTCTTCTTGTAATATGTACTGTGTATAATTGTTTTTTTTTCTTTATCCTTTTTGTTTGTACCCTCATTCCTAGATATTAACTCCTTTATTCTCTTGAAGTTATTTACACTACTCTAATCATCTAATCATACTTATTTACAAGTCTTGAACACCCTATTACGTCATTCCTAGGGGTGTAAACGGTCGGATACGGATCGGATAGTGGTCAAACAGTATCCGTATCCGTTATAATTTTTCGGATATGGATAGTCTCAAAAATGGATATGGATCGGATATTAAACGGATGCGAATACGGATCATATATCGGACGGATACAAATAATGATATGAATATAATTCGGATAATTAAAATAAGGGAAAATTGGTTATTTGCCACTCCAAAACCTTCCAATTGTGAAAATGCCATTCTAAAATTGAAAATTGTGACAATGCCACTCTAAACTTCATCAATTTTCATTTTTGCCACTCTAAATTAATAATGACGAAAATATCCCTATCTATCAGCCAAACCGTGTCCCCCTCTCTCTCACGCAAAAGCCCTTCCTCTCAGCCAAACCTAAACTCTCTCTCAGGCAATTTCTCTCCGCTCCGCCTCCGGCTCAAAACTCGGCACCAACATCTCCAGCGACAAACACTAGATCTCTGAACTCTACCCCTCTGCCCGCCCCTTTCTCTCGGTATAAACCCTAGATCTCATAAACCCTAGATTACTCTATCTCTCTCGTTCTCTTCACCTTCTACATCGCATAAACCCTAGATCGCTAAACTCCGGTATGCTCCCTCCCTCTTCTCTCTATCTCTCTCATCCAATTACGGTGGTTTTGGTCTGAATTGTTTTCTGGGGGATAGGGTTTGGCTGATAGAAAGGGATATTTTAGTCATTAATAATTTAGAGTGGCAAAATTGCAAATTGATGAAGTTTAGAGTGGCATTGTCACAATTTTCAATTTTGGAATGGCATTTTCACAATTGGAAGGTTTTGGAGTGGCAAATAACCAATTTTCCCTTAAAATAAATTACTTGTGTACATTCTAATAAAAAATAATATCTAAATATAATTTTTTCATTCATAAATTAGATCTAATATTTTCATAATAAATTTGTTAGTTAAAAAACATACATCATATTATCAAAACATTAATCACTAATCATGTCATGGTATTATATTGTTTATTGAAATATATATGTATATGCAGTTTAATAAATAATTAGTATGTATATGCAATTTAATAAATTAATTTAAGAATATAGAGTATATTTGTTGTGGTTTAGGGGTGTAATGGTCGGATACGGATAGTTAAAAGTTTTACTGTATCCTTATGCATTATAAATTTTCGGATACGGATATAAATATGAATAGTCTCAGATTGAGATGGAATAGAAACTGTATGCTCCGATTGAGATGGAATAGAAACTATACGCTCCGAGTTCTGACATTACTGCGCTCTAGGCTTTACTCAGCTGGTCTTCCTCTTCTCTCCCTCATTTTCCTCTCCGCTCGAGGAGGTAGCTTAAGGTGAAAAGAGCGAATAGAGCAAAATTCGCATTTTTACCAGGTTGCAATCTCGCCATTCCTCCCAACTCAAAACCCAAAAACTCTCAAATTGAACTGGTTCAATTTCCCTTTGCCTTCCCACCAGCTTGTCGATCTGTATCTTTCACAGAACAATTTGTCAACTTCAGTTTCCATCTTGGTACCTTCATCTATATATCTAAAAACCAGCAAACGGGTTCCTCTGAGGATATGATCTGAATCAGACTGATGTTAGAAGTGCCTGATCTGATTGACTGAGAAAAGGTGTTTGGTGCTTGCCACATGCGTGGTGTTGTTAGTTGGAAGGAGATTTGACAGAATGTGTTGAAAATACTTTGTTTATTTGGACAATTTGACAGTAGCCTCAGTAAGTACTTTATTTTTTATTTTCTGAAAAAAACAGAGAGAGTATATTAAGTAGAAGATTGAAATTTGGAGGTTTTGAATTTAAATTCAGCACCGAGATTGCGGTGTTTGTTGCACAAAGAGGGCCTGAATAAGGATATATTGGGAGGTTCGATTCTGTCCATATCATAAAAAGGCAGGAAAGCAATAATAGAAACACTGTGTTCGGTGGCAGACCCAAGTGAAATGGATGGGGTCAATTGATCCCATTTCTTTTAAAATTTTAAAATTTATATATTTTTTGTATATCATTTAGACTAAAATTTAATAGAATTGTAAAATTGACCACCGATTTTTATATTAATTGGAAAAATAAAAATAAAATATCGATTATGGGGTACACTTTCGGAAAATTTCAAAAAATAGGAAAAACTTTATGATTTATAACGTCGAATTAATCGGATCGTTAATGATCACTAATTAACCAAAAACACTGTAGCTAGAGTCGTCTTGTTGGTAATTGCATGTGGAGGGGGGGGGGGGGGGGGGGGCATAATGCCTCAACAGGATCAAAGGAAGATGAGTTTAGTTAAATGGGTTTGGGATTTGTACGGTAGGAAAGCACTTATGGAGGCTGTCGATCCAAGATTAAATAGTGAGTTCGAAAACAGAGAAGTAGAGCGCATGATGATTGTTGGTTTATGGTGTGCACACCCAGAAAAATAATCCTCACGCCCATCT
Source organism: Carex rostrata (assembly GCA_964058875.1). Classification (NCBI taxonomy): domain Eukaryota; kingdom Viridiplantae; phylum Streptophyta; class Magnoliopsida; order Poales; family Cyperaceae; genus Carex; species Carex rostrata. The sequence goes on along the minus strand of CAXKVT010000106.1, from coordinate 2,696,413 downwards.
ATTAGACATGCCATGAGTGTTTTGCACTTTCAAGCTAATTTACCAATTCTTCGTCCAAAAATGCCGATGCCGGTGTATATTACTTCCTTTGATCCTAATATGAAACTTTATACCTACTCTGAGGCTACTTCAAGTGGCATAGCACAAAATTCCACCAAGTCAGCTCCTGCTCCATCTTCAGACTCTTCCTGGCTGCTCAAACAAGAAACAAGAACATTCTAAACAATAAATTTGCAAACTAAAAAAAAAAAAAGTTCCTTTTTTCATTTTTTTTTTTTTTTTTCTTCTTCTTTAGTGCTTTTAAATGCACAGTATTATAATGATACCTATTTGGGAGTATTTTTTTCATCTGTGTTTTGTGTATCATTATTCTTACATTTCCATTTTAAGTATGTTGAATTGTGTTAGTAGCATTTTTCTCCGATGACATGTTATGCTATTAAAACAGCTAGCTGCATAAATTGTTTATAATCTTTTGCTATGGTGGTTCTCATTTGCTACAAGGTTCAAATGTCATGCAAATCAAGCTCAGCTTACCTAATTGTCTATTTCTGTTTATGTTCATTTTTCACAACCTTTGAATTTTTGAAGATTATTTTTTTATTTGTAAAATTTGACAGTTGCCTCAGTAAGGATATTACTTTTTATTTTCTGAGAAAACATAGAGAGTAGAATAAGTAGGAGATTGACAATTTTTAGGTTTTGAAATTTCAATCCAGGCACAAATCAGCAAACAATTTTAAAGGCCATTCTTGCCTCTTCTATATATGTATGTAATAATCCACAAAAAATATCCTTGATGGGCCCTAGTTCAACATCGCAACTTAAAATGACCGAAATTACACTGAAAGCATTCAATTACTAGACCCAATCATTGTCGGTATTGGGATTATCAGCTAATATCAATCAGCCTTAGGCGCTTAATATAATTTATTAACTTACCAGTTAAGAATTTATACAGAAATATTATATCAAGGTCTTCAAATAATTCAGCTCCAAAAGGTACATGTACAACCAACCATAAATTGTCAATATATACTCGCTTCATACTTCACCTTAGCCAGTTAATTTCAATATAAATCTCAAATTAGTGCCAGTGTTTAATTTAGGGTTTAGGGTTTAATTTACCTATTGAACCAGAGGTAAAGATGTGGAGCTCCATGGAAACTCACAGTTGGTTTGAAATTGGCACTACCCGTGGCAAATGGAATTCAGATCCAGTGAAGTAACTCAATTTTTGGATTTTAAATAGGGACCCTCCAATTTAAATCCGTGACAATCCATTAGCGCACACATCTCGAGCATCGAATCCAAATTCCGAGACAATCTTGAGCAATGGATTTGAAAAGGATTGTCCGGATCCAAAACCCAAAAGTTGGGTTACTTTAGGGGATCCAGACCCTGGCAAATGAGCCTGATCTGCACTTGCTTCATAATCTCTACCAAAAAAATGTGCTCAGACAGACCTAAGCACTGGAAACAGAATAACACTACTGTTCGATCTAACACAATTCAATTAAATTAGTTGATTTACTTTTGGTAAGTACATTGTTTTGGTTTATTTTTTTCTTTTTTACAGGTTTCCCCCCAATTGCATGCAATTGATAAAAGTTACAAATGAATGATGAAAAAAACTAGAGATGAATCAGTACCATTATTCCATTAATAGCCTCCAATCATCCCGTTTCTTTGTGACATTCAGGTCGAAAAAGAAAGCAGGGCTTACGGTCCATGGAATTAGTCTTTTCTTACTCGTTTAACGCTGTGGTATATAGTACACCCGGTCTAGGAATTTAATGTGTTATTTTTTCTTGGAATTTCTTTATTTTTTTTTCACCGAATTTCTCTAGAATTTTGCTGAATTTACACTGGGATCTTCTGTAATGGGAGAGTAACGAAAATGGAGGCGCATATTGTCACACCCCAAACCAGAAATTCTGGATTAAGGTGTGATCAACCTCGCCTCGTGCTTAATTAATCATTAAGCACGCAAGGCTATTCATAAATAATAAATCAAGCAGCAGCGGAAGCAAAATAATATAAATGTCAAGCATCAGTCACATAGCAAATAAATAAACATACACATACATAACATATAATTCGATCCATCTCGGATCCAAATAACACCATCTATAGAAGGGGATACATGATCTATCGAGCCCGTATATATAACACGGAAATACGGGACTCGTAAACCTAATCAAAAGCCTAACCCTAACTAGGTCAAGTGGTATGGCCCTCAGGGACAGCTCCTGACATCTCCTGCTGCGGACTGCCAGAACCTGTACCTAAAACCCACGAAACAACTTGTGGGTGAGCAACGAATCGCCCAGTATGTGACCCAGAATTATCCTCTCAGGGATTCTCTACGATCAAAGCACTTTTATTTATAAAATGAATACAATTGAAAATATGCACATGTGCGAACCTATATTAATAGCTAATAGAATTTACAATACTTTTGAATGATGCCATGATGCGATTATTCTATTATGCCAATCATGCGAAATAAACCCAAAATAAAATCAAGGTGTAATATCGGATATAAATCAAGTCGGAATCCAGTACTCCTTGCACTGTGTGCCCAAATACAATAATAATAATAATAATAATACGGATAAAGTAATCACCCCGTGCCGTGCCAATAGGATCAAAAAGATCCAAACAATATAATCCAAGGACTGTGATCAGAGTGCAATGATACACGATGCCTAGTGACATCGAGCATTGCTCCACAAGATAATAGCACACTAGCCGATGGTTATATCAAATCCAGTGTGTCATCTCGCCTAACGATTCATCACCCAAACATGTCCAATAGGAGAAATCATACAATGCAGGTCGTAAAAAGTTAATATCTTCCCTCATGAGCAGGAGAGAACTCTATCGTCCGGCCAGTCCAATAGGTACACCACGCATGATTCCACAAGGCTCGAGACCGGCTGAGACCGGCTGAGTCCGGCTATGAGTCCGGCTATGAGTCCGGTCATTGGGTCCGGTGTGAGCCCGGCACAACCGTAGGCTCCCGTTGACCCCCGTTGACTCCCGTTGACTCCCGTAGCTCCCGTAGGCTCCCGTAGCTCGACCTTGGAATCCGTTCTAGTCAAAGTAGCTCCTAATGTAGGGAAGGGATAAATCCCGAATCGTATCGTGCCACAGAACTCGAGATCGGAACTGCTCACGTCAAATAGTAAAATGATCGAAAAAGGGTATATATATCAAAGTGTATATATATAGTATAATCCTAAAGCCATCCAAGGATCAAGTGACCCTCAGCTCAGTGGCTGTCGGGCCGTCCCATGCCAAGTGACACCAAGACGGAACGAAGTCACTCGGCTCTGCTCAGCTCTCACCAATGCATGCGTATGCACGTAATATAATAATAATATATTGTCTCCACGAGAAGAAGACAAACTAGTATCCTAATATTCTAATAATATAAATATAGTATTATTTAACTTCTCTACTCCTACAATACAGTAAATTCAGGTTTTTCGGGGCTTATGCAATTCTACCTATATTGCAGAAAGGATAAACATGCTCTACAGTTTTAATGCAACTACTTAAAAATAAAGTGCGGATGTCAGGTCAGATGGATCGACTGGTAAGAGTACGCCCACGAAAAGAATAATTCAGATATCCCACACCTGAGGGGGCTGGAGTCTCAGTCGCTAATAATCAGCGTGCTCCACGTATGCTCCGAACTGCGGGTCAGTCGGATCGGTCCACGAGTCGGACTCGTACGGAGTCGGCTGATCTGTGATCACGTAACTTAAATTAATTAAAATCTACGCTAATTGTATTCTAACCTTCGTCCCAATTAATGTACAAGTCGATTTCTCGATTATTTCGATTTTATAAAATTACCGGTTCAGTCAGTCGGACTGATCCGATTAGGCATATATTAATTAATTAATTTCATGTCATTGAGCTTAGCATTAATCTTAATTTATAAGTTCGTCAACTATTGATCATTCACCTTGGTCTAATTTAATCTAATTTAATCCTAATTAAATTTATATTCTAATGATTTAATTTGAAGATATATTGCTTGTATAAATTCAAATGTCGAATTATTCGTAATAAAATAATTGTTCGAGAGTTGCGGTAAATTATACGTGTTTTCACTTAACTAATATATTTTAATTTCCTATCTACTTGATTTATTTAGATCAGACTATAATTAATTTTAAAAAGGGTTCGAAATTCGGTTTTGAACGTTAATTTACAATTAAAATCCCTAAGGCAATCATTTAAATATAATCTATTAATTATATGATTATTGCGAATTTTATATTCCGTTTTAATATAGTTAAGCTATTTATATTCTAGAAGTGTTATTCGTTTATAAAATTTTAAAAATAGGACCTTTAATTATTTTACGTGTTTTCTAACTAATTTTATTTCTAAGTCGCGCAATTCGTTATTTTTATCACTAATTAAATTTCTACGTTTAGTTAGTCGTTTCGAATCTAAGTCCATAACGAATATTTTTCGTTGCTAATTAACTGTCATTTATTAATTAGCAACGAATTTTTGTACAAGTTCGAAAAAAATGTTTAAAATAATTATTTTAACTTTAAAACTTTTTATAAAACTTTTATTTTAGTTTAATGTGTTGGGTGTTTTAATTAGGTTTGTTTCGGGATCATACAGGTGTCCAATCGGGTTATTATAGTATCTGCTCAAATTATGTTATGAGTCATCATCGAGGCATCAGACCCTGGACGGTATAATCATTTCCCGAATTAAATTTAAGTTTACATAAGCATCCGGTTTTATTCGGTTACATTATCAAAACCTAAATTTTAAAAGCCATCATTTAATCCGTCAATTCTTTTATACCTTTCGACCCATTTGACTTATCAATTCTCAATTCACGGTCCATTCACATAAATACATACATATGGCCGGCATTATATATAAATTTCACCAATTTACACTTTGGCCCCTTCACTTAAATTATTTACACCTTTTTGGGGTAATTGTATAACTACCCCTAAATTTTTTTTAAAAATTCACAGTTTGGTCCCTGTCATTTCAAAGGCTGGTAAAACAGATCAGAACCGTACCAGAATATACACTGGGCTGGTACACTGGTACCAACCACATACACAAGTCAAACAACACGCAATCCATATTCACAGCATCAGCACAGAACAGAACAGCACAGTCACACGCAACAGACAGGCAACAAATCAGAGGGCAAAGTACCCAGCCAAACAAAACAAGCAAGGCAACAGGTCAAGGAAAACAGAACCAGAACAGAACAGAAACAACAGAGTCACACGCAACAGACAGGCAACAAATCAGAGGGCAAAGTACCCAGCCAAACAAAACAAAGCAAGGCAGCAGGTCAAGGCAAACAGAACCAAAACAGAACAGGAACACAGCCAAGGCACAGGTCAGAGAGCATGGCAACACAGCCACGTGCATTGGCTTGCCGAGAAAATCAACAACCCGAGCAAGCCGCAAAAATTCAATCTTTCACAGCACCATCACAGAAAAAGTAAGGTGCTAAAGCTTACCCGATAAGAGCTAGCACGGAATGGAGAGAGCAAGAGGAATCAACACCAGTACAGCAACAACAAGCACCAGAACCGCACCAAAATCGCACCAGCCAAGCACCAGAACAACCAGAGAACAGAACAAGCCAACCAAAACAACAGAAAAGAGGGGAAAGAGAGGGATTTCTCAGCACATGAGCGAAAATCAAGAGCGAAGCTCAAGAGAGAGAGAAAGGGGGGCTTATATACCCGAAAAGGAAAAACCACACGCAATAGGCAGTACGGCCGGCTGACAGCGGCTACTTTCGCCGTTTCGCATTAACTTCGACGGGACAACGAGAGAGAAAGAGAGCGGGGAAATCAAACCCGGATGCCATCTCCTAAAAGGGGATGAAAAGAGAGAAGGAGCACGGGGGTGGGGTCGGGCTGTCAGCCATCGAAAAGGATGTAGGCTCGTCGCTGCAGTGACAGAAGAGAGGAGACGAGGCTTTGCCTCTGTCTTGCGCAAACAGGAGAGGAAAGGGACGAAGAGGGTGAAAACCTGGCGGACCCGAATTCTTCATCTAATTGGGTTAAGTTCATATTTTAATTACTATAAGGTGCTTCAGGATTGGTGCAAGCTTAAGGATCCAATGGTTAAAAGAATTGAATGGTTTAAGGCACTTGGGCGGACCCGACAAGATTTATCAAATTTGGTTAAGCATGAATTCGTTTCAAATTGAATTGAGCAAAGGAACGAAGGATGGCTTTGGGATTCGTGCTAGATAAATATGAACGGTTTTAGATTCCTAGCAGATAGTATGATTGATTAATTAGTGGTATCAATTACATAAACTTTTAACCGATCAGCCTCACGGATTTGTATTCAAAATTATATACAAGTTTGTTGTGCTTAATTCAAAAGAAAAATTTGTTTATGATCTTCATCAAAGTTTTAGATAGATAATTTTTAATTCAGTTTAACCAAATTGATCTGATTGATCTGATTTTAAATCTTATATATATATATATATATATATGTTCATAAGTTCTAAACATATAGTTAATATCAAATCTATAAATTTTAAATAGATCAAATTTATAACTTTTATATAAAATTAATCGTATGAAAGATTCGTATAATTTATCTTTCTAATTAATATTTTATTTATTTATCTCATTAAAACCTATTGTTTTTATTCTCTAACTTTTACGTTTATATTTCGTAATTTTAGATTTGTTAAAATAAATCAACAATCTAATCGGTAATTAACTTAGAAAATTTTATTTAGTGTAAAGATAAGTTTAGCATTTAATCACGTTTTAAAATTTCGGAATATAACACATATGATATGAGCGGGTGCTAGTGCGACTGCCATGTGGTCCCATAGGTTCTCGAATTCGTATCCTCTGAGATATCTCAAACTTTGCGTGACTTTATGGAAAATCTCAACTGTTTAAATACATTCTACACGAATCTCAAAGCACACATAATACTGACCCCTACATCACTTCCGAATAGGCACCGGACACGTCGGTCACGCAAAAGTTGAGATATCTCAGAGGATACGCACTCTAGGTTCTCGCCCAATCAATGCGACAATACCAACATTCCCTTTTGTGGTGTTGATTTTCTGTATCTTTGTTCATGACGCCACCATGATGAAGCGCTAAATAATAGTGTTTGTTGTTCATTACACTAAAGTTATATTGTTGAGGCTCTAGGCAGATGGAAGAAGCTACTTTTTATTACACAATTTTTTCTTTTTCGCCCCTAACCCCTAGTTTTTGCGTCTGTATCACCCGGTAACTGAATTACAATTTTAGAAAATGGATGGTTCAGATTAATTTTAGTCGGATCAAATTCAATCTGGTGCCATTGAGACTGTAGAGAATTTGCTTTGTGATTCGTGCCAAGTTAAAAGAACGGCCCTAATTTCTCACTTGCACCTCAGTTACATGGGGTGATATAGATTCGTTGTTTTTGAGGTTTCAACGCTAATTATGAATGATTTAACTGTGGATCTTTAGAGTAACAAAATCCGAATATATCAGTCAAAAACTTTCCACCAGTGTAGCAAACAAATTACATTTTAGTTACTAAAATAGTAAACATCTATAAAGTGACTAATTTAAATAATTAGGTTACAAAAACAATCATTAAAAATATTGAATTTTTTAAAAAAATTACCAAAAAATCATCTCAAAATTTCGCTCTTTCGTCTTTGAAATCGCCTCTTCTCTTCCTCTTCCTCTTCCTCTTCCTCTTCTTTGTTTTTCTCTTATGATGGATTTGAGTGAATTGTGAGTGAGAGGAGAGTGAAACATCTCTTTTATAGCCAATTTCACACCAAAAGAAAGACTGTTCAAACTTTTGACATCCCTATTCTTTTCTCGGCTGTCGAAAATTTGAGCAACGTGGGCATTTTTAAAAATATTCAGGTGAACTGGATATTTCTGTTATTTTGCATTTAATTTTGGATATAAAAAAAAAGCGGTCATAAAATGTTACGATTCAAAATGTCATTCCCACCATCTACATTAAAGCCGACATTTTTAAAAATACCCGATTAGCAAAATATTTTAATAATAATAACCAAATTTTAGATATAATTTTAAAAGTAACCAAACCGTGGCAAAATTTCACGGTTTGATTTTTTTTTTTTGCAAAACAGAAATTTTTTAATTTTTTGTATTGAAATATTAGAAATGTTGAATATATTTCTTTGAAAATAGATGGAATACAATATAATTTGATTTATTAGAAAAACTGCAACAAATAACCCGGATCAACATTTTTCAGGCCGGATTTTTCGCGGTTGTAAGAAAAATTAATATATTTCTTTATGTGTTATTGTAAAAAAATAAAAATTCTTGAATTCTGAGTTATTGATTCTGATTCAAAAGTCACTTCTAGGTAATACAGAAAATATTGCCATCCTTCTAGTACATTTAATTTTTAAAAAGTTGTATCTACATATTTTGAGAATTATTTTTTAATAACAATCATTAAATAACTTAATTTTTTTTTTTTTCAAAAATAGATACAACTTAGGCCACAAAATAATATTAAATATAGAAATGAAAAGAAGGTAACAAATAATATTGTACCAGAATAGGCCTTAGGCCACCTGGACATTTGTGTTATATATTACCATGTTATTGGTATTGTAAGTGTATGTAAGATTATTATTACAAAAGAAAATAAAAATAAGGGAGGATTGGTGGGAGTGATGTGTTAATCTGTGATTTGATGCTATAAAATTGTTCAAAATGTTCACCTGGTATTAAAAAAAATTGGCAAATGACGCATCGCTTTTGTATGCTAATAGTGATGCCGCATTGCTAATTCATCTATGTTCTGTAGTAGTATACCAGATGGCTACCAAACAATATTTTGATTTCTAATATTTGATTTCTAATGAAATTTGCTACCAAATCTACCGATATAAAAAAAAAATTAATTATTTTGGAATTGTATTATATTTGAGAATATTGAATTACTTGGGAGTAATTATTAATATTTTTTATTTTATTTTACGTTGCTGGACTAGACACCATGCATGTTACCTTCCTATTTTTGATAACATGCATCCTGTGACCCTGTGAGTCTGTGACCTAAATGTAGCTGTTAAATTGGGTTGGGCTTTGACTTTTGGGGATGGCTTTGCTTTCTTCCTATCTTCCTATCCATCTCAAATTCCTTCTCGTGGAGGGGGCCTCAATCTTGCCATTTTCAGTACCCCTACCAACATGAATGAATCGGCAAATCAAGTAGTCGCAGTTGAGTTTGATACCTTCTTGAATCCGATTAAAGACCCAAATTCAACAGATTTAACTGATTGCCACATTGGTATTGATGTAAACATGATTAAATCGACTTCTTTCATGCTCATTCCAAATTACCTCTTTATTGGTACAAGGATGATTGCAGAGATTAAATATAACAGTTTAATAAAACTTTTGAGTCTTTCCCTTTGGCAAGAAAAAGACTTGACAAACCAATTCAACATCAATGCAACTGTTGATTTAAGGAAACTGCCACCAAATGCATCTGTGGGCTTCTCAGCAGCCACTGGAGCAAGTTTTGAAGCACACCAGATATTCTGGTGGTCCTTTAACTCAACCTTAGAAATGAAGAAAATTTCCCCCAATTTGGCTCCATCAGAAGCTCCATCACCCGAAGCCCCATTTGTTATAAATTATAAAAACACGATAAATGTGCCGTTCATAGTTGGAATACCCGTGTGCACTTTTATCATATTTCTTTTAGTAGGGATGTTTATATATCATCTCAGAAAAAAGAGTTCAATCAAGAAAATCAGAGAAATTGAGGTGATTGGTGATGAATCAATTGATGAAGAATTTGAAAAGGGGAGAGGACCCAAGAGGTTCCCATACAGTGAACTGGTTGGTGCAACAAATGGTTTTGGGGAGAACGAGAAACTTGGAGAAGGTGGGTTTGGATCAGTCTACAGAGGTATTTTAAAGGATGAAAACATTCATGTTGCTGTTAAGAGGGTTTCAAAAGATTCAAAGCAAGGGAAAAAAGAGTATATATCAGAGGTCAAGATTATAAGCCAACTAAGGCATCGAAATCTTGTTCAACTAATTGGTTGGTGCCATGATCATGGAGAATTTTTGTTGGTTTATGAATTGATGCATGAGGGAAGCCTCGACAAACACCTTTATAGCAATGAAACTTTTCTAACTTGGCCAATTAGGCACATTATAGCACTAGGGCTAGGCTCCGCTCTTCGATACCTCCATGAGGAGTGGGAGCAATGTGTTGTGCATAGAGATGTCAAGCCAAGCAACATAATGTTAGATTCCTCATTCAATGCTAAGCTCGGTGATTTCGGCCTTGCTAGACTTATTGATCACAACCAAGAAGTAGAAACAGTTGCTGCTGGCACCAAGGGTTATATAGCACCAGAATGTGTCCTTGGCATGGCAAATGCAAGCACGCATTCCGATGTTTTCAGTTTTGGAGTCGTCTTGTTGGAAATCGCATGTGGAAGGAGGCCCATAATGCCTCAACAGGATCGAAGGAAGTTGAGTTTAGTTGAATGGGTTTGGGATTTGTATGGCCAAAATGCACTTATGGAGGCCGTCGATTCAAGACTAAATGGTGATTTCATAAAAGAAGAAGTCGAGTGTCTGATGATTGTTGGTTTATGGTGTGCACACCCGGAAAATTCCTCACGCCCATCTATTAGGCAGGCCATGAGTGTTTTGCAATTTCAAGCTAATTTGCCAATCCTTCCTGCAAAAATGCCGATTCCGGTGTATCTTATTCCATTGGATCCTAATATGCAACTTTTTACCTCCTCTGAGGCTACTTCAAGTGGCATAGCACAAAATTCCACCAAGTCGGCTCCTGCTCCATCTTCAGACTCTTCCTGGCTGCTGAAACAAGAACCGAGAACATTCTAAACAATAAATTCGTAAACTTAGTTTCTTCTGTTTTCTTTTCTTTAGTGCTTTTGAATGCATATTACTGCAATGATTCCTATTTGGTAGCTTTCTTTGTTTTTCTATTGCATGTATTGCCCTTGTACTTTTTTTTTCTCTGATGCTTTTGTTTCTGGAATTTATTTTCCCAATGTGTATTGTGTTATTCTTTTATTTCCTTTTTTGGTAGCATTTTTCTTCGGTAACATGTTACGCTAAACTAGCTTGCTCTATAATTTGCTTATAATCTTTGCTATGGTGGTTCTCGTTTGCTACAAAGTTCAAAATTCAAATGTCATGCAAATCAGGATCAGGTTTATCTAATTGTCTATTTCTGTATACATTCATTTTTCATATCCTTTTAATTTTTTATGAAATGAAGAAGACTTTCCCACATTTGTAATTGCCTCCATGCATGAAATTACACACAAATGTCAGCATGTCTGCATGTGATTGCTAGCATTTCCATCCATCACACGTACGACACCAAGTTGCAATATCGCCATTTCTCGCCAATCAAATCCCAAAAACTCTCAAATTGAACTGGTCCAATTTCCTTTTCCCTTCCCATCAAGTCTATCTGCAAAAGATACAGCACAAATTGTCCACTTAAGTTTGCGATTTTAAATTTTAACTCAGCCTCCCTATTTGGTACCTTCATCTATCTAAAAGCCAGAAAACGGGTTCCTTTCTGGTTATGATCTGAATCAGGCTGAGGTTAGAATTGCTTGATCTGATTGGCTGAGAAAAGGTGTTTGGTGTTTGCTACAGGCCTGGAATTGGGAGTTATTTTACGCCTGTTAGATAGAAGGAGATTTGACAGAATTTGTTGAAGATTATTTGTTTATTTGAGGAATTTAACAGTCTCCTTAGTAAGGAGATTACTTCTCATTTTCTGAAAAAACAGGGAGAGTAGAATAAGTAGGAGATTGACAATTTTGAGGTTTTCCCCTATCAGGTTCTCAAAAAAAAAAAAAAAAATTTTGAGGTTTTGAATTTCAATCCAAGCACAAATCAGCAAACAATTTTAAAGGCCATTCTTGCCTCTTCTGTGTGTTTAATAATCCACAAAAAAAAAAAAATCCTAGATGGGCCCTAGTTCAACATCACAACTTAAAATGGCCGAAATTATACTGAAAGCATTCAATTACTAGACCCAATCGTTGTCGTTATTGGATTATCAGCTAATATCAATCAGCCTTAGGGGCTTAATATGATTTATTAACTTACCAGTTAAGAATTTAAACAGAAATATTATATCAAGGTCTTCAAATAATTCAGCTCCAAAAGGTACATGTACAAACCAAAAATCGTCAATAGATACTCGCTTCATACTTCACCTTAGCCAGTTAATTTCAATATAAACCTCAAATTAGTACCATTGTTTAATTTACCTATTGAACAAGAGGTAAAGATGTGGAGCTCCATGGAAACTCACAGTTGGTTTGAAATTGGCACTACCCCTGGTAAATGGAATTCAGATCCAGTGAAGTAACCCATTTTTTGGGTTTTAAATCGGGACCGTCCAATTTGAATCCGTGACAATCCATCCGAAGTGGAGCACACACATCCCGAGCACCGAATCCAAACTCCGAGACAATATCGAGCGACAGATTTGAATCGGACGGTCCGGATCCAAATCGATCCAAATCCCAAAAGGTGGGTTACTTTAGGGGATCCGGACCCTGGCAAATGGGCCTGATCAGCTGATCTGCACTTGCTTCATAATCTCTACCAAAAGAAATGTGCTCAATTTAAATTTTAAATATTAAACAAGACAGACCTAAGCACTGGAAACAGAGTAACACTACTGTTTGATCTAACATAATTCAATTATATTAGTTGCTTTACTTTTGGTAAGTACTTTGTTTTGGTTTGATTTTTCATTTTTACAAGTCCCCCCCCGCCCCAATTGCATGCAATTGATAAAAGTTACAGATGAATGATGAAAAAATAGTAGGAGTTGAGAAAAAGATTAGAGATGAATCAGGATCATTAATAGTCTCCATTGAAAAAGAAAGCAAGGCTTACGGTCTATGGAATTAGTCTTTCTTACTCGTTGAACGCGGTGGTATATAGTACACCCGGTCTAGGAATTTAATGTATATTTTTTTTCTTGGAATTTCTTTTTTTTTCACCCAATTAATTTCTATGGAATTTTGCTGAATTTACACTGGGATCTTATGGGAATTTAATATACAACGGAGTAACGAAAATCGAGGCGCATATGAGCGGGTGCTAGTGCGACTGCCATGTGGTCCCATAGGTTCTCGCCCAATCAATGCGACAGCACCAACATTCTCTTTTGTGTTGTTGATTTTCTGTATCTTTGTTCATGAGGCCACCATGATGAAGCGCTAAATAATAGTATTTGTTGTTCATTACACTAAAGTTATATTGTTCAGGCTCTAGGCAGATGGAAGAAGCTACCTTTTATTACACAATTTTTTCTTTTTTTGCCCCCAAGCCCTTAAGTTTTCGAGTCTGTATCACCCGATAACTGAATTACAATTTTAGAAAATGGACGGTTCAGATTAATTTTAGTCGGATCAAATTCAATCCGGTACCATTGAGACTGTAGAGATTCTTAGTTTTTGAGGTTTCATCCCTAATTATGAATGATTTAACTGTGGATCTTTAGAGTAACAAAATCCGAATATATCAGTCAAAAACTTTCCCCCACTGTGTAGCGAAACAAACATGATCATAGCAAACAAATTACATTTTAGTAAATAGTAAACATCTATAAAGTAACTAATTTAAATAATTAGGTTACAAAAAAATTAATTAAAAATATTGAATTTTTTTTAAAAAATTACCAAAAAAATCATCCCAAAATTTGCTCTTTCGTTTTTGAGATCGCCTCTTCTCTTCCTCTTCGTCTTCTTTGTTTTTCTCTTCTGATTGGTTTGAGTGAATTGTGATTGAGAGGAGAGAGAAACAACTCTTTTATAGACAATTTCACAAGAAAAAATAGCTATTCAAACTTTCGGCGTCCCTATTCTTTTCTCGGCTATTGAAAATTTGATCAACCTGGGCATTTTTAAAAATATTCAAGTGAATGGGATATTTCTGTTATTTTGTATTTAATTTTGGATATTAAAAAAAAAAAGCGGTCAGAACATGTTACGATTCAAAATGTCATTCCCACCATCTACATATTAAAGCCACATGCTCACATATATTTCTAACTTTATTTTATATTTCTTTAGTGATGGGTATGCAGTCGTTGACTGGGGGTCAATGGCGGCTCAATACACTTGGAATTTTTAATTAGCACCAATAATTGTGCCTCATCTCTTCCTCTGGCACCAATGGTTCTCCCCCAATCTACACTCACCTACCTAGCTTTCTACCTTGGCTCCCGTTGCAAATGCCTCCACACCCCAAATTTTAATAAGCAAAATGGTGGTACCTGACTTGTGCTCAAGACCAATCCAACTCTTATACTTAACTACATTTTATTTATTTCTTATTGTACCTCATTGTGGGTCGGTTTCATTCAACTTCAATTTCTCAGACCCAAACACTGTCAATGAACATATCAATTTGGAACCTGATGCATTCTATGATAATCAGGAAAAAATCAGCTTGACCCTGGAGTCCAGAACCTCGAACCAGCAGAACAGCACCGGAAGAGCAACGTACAATCAGCCGGTGCCCTTGTGGGATCAAGATACCGGAGAGGTAACCAACTTTACAACCCGGTTCTCTTTTCTCATACAAAATACTACACAAACTAACTTTGGGGATGGCTTAGCTTTTTTCCTGTCTTCCTATCCATCTCAAATTCCTCCACAATCTGCTGGCAAATATCTTGGCCTTTTCAATTCCACTACTGGCATGAATGCATCGGCTAATCAGGTAGTCGCAGTTGAGTTTGATACCTTCTTGAATACGATTATAGATCCAAATTCAACAGATCGATCTGTTTGCCACATTGGTATTGATGTAAACATGATTGAATCAACTTCTTACCAGCTCATTCCAAAGTACCTTTTTGTTGGTACAAGGATGACTGCACAGATTGAGTATAACAGTTGGCTAAAACTATTGAGTCTTTCCCTTTGGCATGAAAATAACTTGACAACCCAATTCAACCTCAATGCAAATGTTGATATAAGGAACCTTCCACCAAATGCATCCGTAGGCTTCTCAGCAGCCACCGGAGCAGCTTTTGAAGCGCACCAGATATTCTGGTGGTCCTTTAACTCAACCTTAGAAATGAAGAAAATTTCCCCCAATTTAGCTCCATCAGAAGCCCCATCACCCCAAGCCCCATTTATAAAAAATAAAAACACCATAAATGTGCCGTTCATAGTTGGAATAGCCGTGTGCACATTTATCATATTTCTTTTAGTAGGGATGTTTATATATCATCTCAGAAAAAAGAGTTCAATCAAGAAAATCAGAGAAATTGAGGTGATTGGTGATGAATCGATTGATGAAGAATTTGAAAAGGGGAGAGGACCCAAGAGGTTCCCATACAGTGAACTGGTTGATGCAACAAATGGTTTCGGGGAGAACGAGAAACTTGGAGAGGGTGGGTTTGGATCAGTCTATAGAGGTACTTTAAAGGATGAAAACATTCATGTTGCTGTTAAGAGGGTGTCAAAAGATTCAAAGCAAGGGAAGAAAGAGTATATATCGGAGGTCAAGATTATAAGCCAACTAAGGCATCGAAATCTTGTTCAACTAATTGGTTGGTGCCATGATCATGGTGAATTTTTGTTGGTTTATGAATTGATGCATAATGGAAGCCTAGATAAACACCTGTATAACAAAGAAATTCTTCTTAGTTGGCCAATTAGGCACAATATAGCACTAGGGCTAGGCTATGCTCTTCTATACCTCCATGAAGAGTGGGAACAATGTGTTGTGCATAGAGATATAAAGCCAAGCAACATAATGTTAGATTCCTCATTCAATGCTAAGCTTGGTGATTTCGGCCTTGCTAGACTTATTGATCACAATCAAGAAGTAGAAACGGTTGCTGCTGGCACCAAGGGTTATATAGCACCAGAATGTGTCCTTGGCACGGCAAATCCAAGCACGCATTCCGATGTTTTCAGTTTTGGAGTTGTCTTGTTGGAAATTGCATGTGGAAGGAGGCCCATAATGCCTCAACAGGATCGAAGGAAGGTGAGTTTAGTTGAATGGGTTTGGGATTTGTACGGGCAAAATGCACTTATGGAGGCCGTCGATTCAAGTTTAAATGGTGATTTCATAAAAGAAGAAGTCGAGTGTATAATGATTGTTGGTTTATGGTGTGCACACCCGGAAAAATCCTCACGCCCATCTATTAGGCAGGCCATGAGTGTTTTACACTTTCAAGCTAATTTGCCAATCCTTCCTGCAAAAATGCCGATGCCGGTGTATCTTATTCCATTGGATCCTAATATGCAACTTTATACCTCCTCTGATGCTACTTCAAGTGGCATAGCACAAAATTCCACCAAGTCGGCTCCTGCTCCATTTTCAGACTCTTCTTGGCTGCTCAAACAAGAACCAAGAACATTCTAAATGCACAGTATTACCATACCTATTTGGTAGCTTTCTTTGTTTTTCTATCACATGGATTGCTATTTTTTTTTTCTTTTTTTTCCAGTTGCTTTTGTTTCTGGACTTTCATTTTGTTTGTATATCATTATTCTTTTATTTCCCTTTTTGTTACATTGAATTGAGTTTGTAGCATTTTTCTTTGGTAACATGTTATCCTAGACCAGCTAGCTGTATAAATTGATTATAATCTTTTGCTATGGTGGTTCTCGTTCTCAGGTTTAGCTTACCTAGTTGTCTATTTCTGTTTATGTTCATTCTTCACAACCTTTGAATTTTTGATGAAATGAAGAAGACTTTCACACATCTGTAATTACCTCCATGCAAGAAATTTCAAACAAATTCCAGCATGTAATCGCTACCATTTCCATCCATAACACGAATGACATGAGGTTGCAATCTCACAATTCCACCCAAATCAAAACCTACAAAAAACTCTCAAATTGAGCTGGTTCAATATCCTTTTGCCTTCTTATCAATTGGTCTATCTGCGAAAGATATAGCACAATTTGAATATTAACTCAGTCTCCCTATTTGGTACCTTCATCTATTTAAAAGCCAGCAAACGCGTTCCTCTCAGGTTATGATCTGAATCAGGCTGAGGTTAGAATTGCTTGATCTGATCGGCTGAGAAAAGGTGTTTGGTGTTTGCTACAGGCCTGGCATTGCGAGTTATTTTATGCCTGTTAGTTAGAAGGAGATTTGACAGAATTTGTTGAAGATTCTTTGTTTATTTGTGGAATTTGACAGTCGCCTTAGTAAGGAGATTACTTTTTATTTTCTGAGAAAACAGAGAGAGTAGAATACGTAGGAGATTGACAATTTTGAGGTTTTGAATTTCAATCCAGGCATGAATCAGCAAACAATTTTAAAAGGCTATTATTGCCTCTTCTATGTGTGTAATAATCCACCAAAAAAAAAAAACTGAAATTAGACTTAGATGGGCCCTAGTTCAACATCACAACTTAAATTGGCCGAAATTATACAGAAAACAATCATTTACGGTTTACCAGATCCAATCATTGTTTGTCTTGAGATTATCAGCAAATATGAATCAGCCTTGGGAGCTTAATATAATTTATGAACTTACCAGTTACAGTATATACAGACAAATCAAATTCTTCAAAATTCACTAGTTCCAAAAGGTACATATACAACCAACCAAAAATCATCTATACACGCTCCATATTTCACCTTAGACAGTTAATTTCAATATAAAACTCAAATTAGTACCAGTGTTGAATTTAGGGTTAGTGTTTAATTTACCTATTGAACCAGAGGTAAAGATGTGGAGCTCTCTGGTAGAGATTGGCACTTCCCCTTGCAAATGGGCCCCGATCTGCAATTGCTTCATAATCTCTACCAAAATAAATGTGCTCAATTTAAATTTAAAAAATTAAACAAGACAGACCTAAGCACTGGAAACAGAATAACACTACTGTTCGATCTAACATAATTCAATTAAATTAGTTGCTTTACTTTTGGTTGCCAGGACAATATGCCACGCACAACCTTCAAATCTTGGTAAGTACATTGTTTCGGGACACAGCGACGAAATTGCAAGGGTGAGTGAGTGAGAATCGTCGCCCGTACGGACTCCCTGACAAGGGAAAGACAGCGACGAACGAGAGAGATATTTATAGTGGGGTCCGTGAGGCAGAGAGAGGGCGAGAGAGATTGAGGGCTGCGCCCGTATTAAAGAAAGGAAGAGAGAGAGGGTGTTGGGCCATCCTGTCAGAGAGACAAATAAATGGTAGAGGGGTTAAAATGAGGTGTGGGGTCTGATTGTAAGACAGACAAGGAGAGAAGCAATGGCATTAAATGCCAAAGACAGATAGAGGAGCCAATCACGTCCTTTTGACAGAAAAAGTAAAAGAAAATCAAAAATCAAGAGAGGAGATGAGATGAGGTGAGCTCGGTGTGTCCTTTCGTGTGTCGGGTCATTTTGTTTTCCTTATCATAATCAATTTGTTAGTGTAAAATTCAATCTCTTAAATATAAAGTTTCGCATTTTCGAATTTCATTTATGAATCTAAATTACAATTACATTTACATTTACATTTATCCAAAATTATAATTTTATACTTAATATATAATTTTTTACAAACTAATTACATATCGTGTAAAAAAGTATTCTCATCCAGTAATAATACGTTATGAACAAACCCTTAAAAACTTTGGCAAGAAATATACTCGTCCTGTAAAAAAGGGTGGTGGTTTTTGTCCAAAAATATTTTGGACAAACCTTTACTCAAATTCAAGCCTAATTAAATCGTATGTCTAATGTGCGTCAAAAATTACGCAAATAGTCACTAGTGGAAAATATGGAATCAGGATCAGTTATATACGCATATCAGTATCGGAATACAACCGATCCTGATGAAGGCGATACTGATACTATCAAGATCGGTTGTTTCAACAACCGATTCTGATAATAACTATCAGGAACGGTTGTTTATAAACAACCATTCCTGATACTATTTTTTTTTTTTTTTTTTTTTTTTTTTTGCAGAACCAAATTTGAAAAAAAAAAAAATAGTATCAGGATCGGTTGTTTATAAACAACCGATCCTGATACTTTTTTTTTTTTTTTTTTTTTTGCAGAACCATCTTTGAAAAAAAAAATAGTATCAGGATCGGTTCTTAGCTAGGCACCGATCCTAATTATCAAGTATTAGGATCGGTTCTTAGCTAGAAACCGATCCAATTAGTTCATGTGCTATGCTTTCATTAGTTTTTAGTATCAGTTTTATTGATAAAACCGATCCAGATAGGTATTAGTATCGGTTGGTTCATACAGCCGATCCAAATAGGCCGATCCTGATTTCAGTTTTTCCACTAGTGAGTGTAGATTTACATATCATGTAAATTTATTAAGTTCTAAATTAATTTGCATAAATCTCAATCAGAATGGTATGGTTTAATTAGAAATTGATTTGGATAAAATTTGTTTAAATCGACAAAACCCAAGTACTAAAGACCTTTTGGTAGACATATATCATTTGAAGTTATTTTCAAGGAGATCCCTTTTTTTGCCAGAAATTTTGAAGGGCAAAAATATTTGTTTTCACCCTTGTTAATTAGTCCATCTGTAAATATAGGGTAGATCATAGGTCATATATAAAAAAAATCCTTACAATAAACAATGTTGATAACTTCAAAAACTAAGTAATTGTTGAAGTATGTCACCCAAATTGTGCTATAAACGCACTCTGAGGTATTTTTTTTAAGGGATTGAGCTTTCCAATTTTCAAAATAATAAAATATTTATTTTCTAGTGAAAAATAATTTATTGAATAACAAGTTAATTTTGTTATAATATTTAAATTAGATATTCAAATTATTTCTATATCCATTTAATATCCAATCCATATTTGTATTCGTTTAATATCCAATTCTGTATATATATATAAGTTTTGATTATCAGAATATTTCTTTACTGACTACTATTTTCTTAATAATTTCTAGGAACATTGTTAAAATGGTTTATACTAGAGGTGCACAAGTCTCCGGGAGCCACAATGCAAGCTGGCCCCAGAGCTCAAAGTGCAATGGTAGGCGAGTTCCAATAACCAATGAGCACTCAATCGGAATTAATAACCGGTACAAGAACTATGTAAGAACTGATTAGTGCTCTTCGATCGGGAGAGACAGCACCAAGAAACGCACACATTTCATGTGCTCGTTGGCGAGATGACTGCAACATTACAAGATTTTTTTGGTTTTGTTAGAGATGTATCTTAGGAGCTGCTTTGCCCACTGTCAAACACAGTTATGATTCTATTATAACCTTTTAGATTTGTTAGATTTGTTAGAACATTTCATAGTGATTGCTTGTAATTGTATTACTTAGGAGAAAATATAATAAAAATATTCATTGAATACCTCTTTCGATTTTGCTTGCTTGGTTTTGGTTGAGGTTGTGTTAACTTAATTTCCAATGTTTTTTCAGTCTTTCTCATTGGTTGATTGGTGAACCCAAAACGAAATTAGCTTGTACTAACCAAATCATGTATCAAAATAAACCAAAACTATTATGAGAAGTTGAGAACTAACTTCTAGTCTAGTTGTAAAGGTAATATCCACCCCTTACACGGGAATGCTAACATATTTCCACAAAACAAATTAACAATAAAAAAAAACGATATTCTTATAACAAGTTAGATATCAATAAAAATTTAATGAAATTTTGGTGTCATCTTATTCAAGAGAAAATATTTTATGGAGATCAGATAGCAAATGTTTTGAGCTTTTCAAGGTAAATATTCTAATTTGAAATTTAAATGGTAAATTTTTCAAATAGAGAAATTTTGTGGGATATACGTCCAATTCGTCTAATCCAAAATGTAGGCATTAGTATGATGTTTAATTAATTAATTAATTTTTTAAAGTAGTTTTGCAATTTCGTTTAGTATGGGCATTATCACTCGTAATGGTTGATTTAGCCAATTAATTTTAATTTGAAAGGAACATTCATGAAAACAACAGGTGAGTTAGAAGTTAGAACACACTTGGTCGCTGGAACTGTTCCAATTTTGGAAGCATGCTTCTAGATCACTAACTTTGCTTTAATTGAGTTTTGATTAAGAAGTGAGTATTATCCAAAGTCGGATCTAAACCGTTCAATCTGATTCATATGAATGAATTTAAATCTTCACAAATTTAAATTGTCCGGTGAATCTAAACTGTTTGTGTGAATTTTGACGCTGAGACCCAACTTTTAGATAAGATTTTTGTCCAAATTCCTTTGAGCAAAATCTCCACCCTCAAACTAAATATGATGACCAATTAAATTCATATAACTTCATGAGCTAATAAGTCAAATAATAGTTATTTTTGTCAAAATAAAGTCCTGTCAATTTCTAGTGCAGCTGACTGAGTTATATTTGTGTGAAACAATTGACCCAGCAATTTTTAAGATTTTTCTACCAATTCAAGTAGTGGCAACATCATATTCAATGACTTATAACTAAAAATTCTATCTCACTTCATCCTCTGCCTCCACCCTCAAACTAAATGTGATGCCCAATTAAATTCATATAACTTCATGACCTAATAAGTCAAATAATAGTTATCTTTGTCAAAATAAGGTCCTGTCAATTGCTAGTGCAGCTGACTGAGTTATATTTGTGTGAAACAATTCACCCAGCAATTTTTAAGATTTTTCTACCAATTCAAGTAGTGGCAACTACATATTCAAGGACTTTTAACTAAAAATAATATCTCACCTCATCCTCTGCCTCCACCCTCAATCTTCCCCAAACAACAGTCACCAAGCTTTAAACAAAATGGTGATACCTGACTTGTGCTCAAGACCAATCCAACTCTTGTACTTATGTTCAATTTATTTATTTCTTATTGTACCTCATGGTGGTTCGGTTTCTTTCAACTTCAATTTCTCAGATCCCAACACCGTCAAAGAACATATCAACTTCGAAGGCGATGCATCCCCTGATTATAAAGAAAAAATTAACTTGACCGAGAACATCACGTACAGTAAAGGAAGAGCAACCTACTATCAGCCAGTGCCCTTGTGGGATAAAGATACCGGAGAGGTAACCAACTTTACAACCCGGTTCTCTTTTCTTATAAAAAATACTACATCTGAGTCTGGGGATGGCTTAGCTTTTTTCCTATCTTCCTATCCATCTAAAATTCCTCCAAATAGTAATGGAGGGGCCCTTGGCCTTTTCAATGCCGCTACCGACAAGAATGCATCAGCTAATCAGGTAGTCGCAGTCGAGTTTGATACCTTCTTCAATCCGGATTTAGACCCAAATTCCGCAAATTCAACTGACTGCCACATTGGTATTGATGTAAACACTATTAACTCAACTTATTACCAGATCATTCCAAACTACCTTTTTGTTGGTACAAGGATGACCGCACATATTGAGTATAACAGTTGGCAAAAACTTTTGAGTCTTTCCCTTTGGCAGGAAAATAACTCAACAATCCAATTCAACCTCAATGGAACTGTTGATATAACGACCCTGCCATCAAATGCATCAGTAGGCTTCTCAGCAGCCACTAGATCAAATATTGAAACACACCAGATATTCTGGTGGTCTTTTAACTCATCCTTAGGGATAAAAGCATTGGTCAGCAAAGATAAAAACAAGATAAGTGTGTCTGTCATAGTTAGAATAGCAGTGGGCACATTTATTATGTTTATTGTAGTAGGGATCTTCATATATCATCTCACAAAAAGGAGCTCAATCAAGAAAATCAGAGAAATTGATGTGACTGGTGATGAATCAATTGATGAAGAGTTTGAAAAGGGGAGAGGACCCAAGAGGTTCCCGTACAGTGAACTGGTTGAAGCAACAAATGGCTTCGGGGAGAACGAGAAACTTGGAGAAGGTGGGTTTGGATCAGTCTACAGAGGTATTTTAAAGGATGAAAACATTCATGTTGCTGTTAAGAGGGTGTCAAAAGATTCAAAGCAAGGGAAAAAGGAGTATATGTCGGAGGTCAGTATTATAAGCCAACTAAGGCATCAAAATCTTGTTCAACTAATTGGTTGGTGCCATGATCATGGAGAATTTTTGTTGGTTTATGAATTGATGCACAAGGGAAGCCTTGACAAACACTTGTATAGCAAGGAAACTTTTCTAACTTGGTCAATTAGGCACAATATAGCACTAGGGCTAGGCTCTGCTCTTCTATACCTCCATGAGGAGTGGGAACAATGTGTTGTGCATAGAGATATCAAGCCAAGCAACATAATGTTAGATTCCTCATTCAATGCCAAACTCAGTGATTTCGGCCTTGCTAGACTTATTGATCACAACCAAGAAGTAGAAACAGTTGCTGCTGGCACCAGGGGCTATATAGCACCAGAATGTGTCCTTGGCACCGCAAATGCAAGCACCCATTCTGATGTTTTCAGTTTTGGAGTTGTCTTGTTGGAGATTGCATGTGGAAGGAGGTCCATAATGCCTCAAAAGGATGAAAGGAAGGTGAGTTTAGTTGAATGGGTTTGGTATTTGTATGGGCAGAATGCACTTCTTGAGGCTGTTGATTCAAGTTTAAATGGTTATTTCATAAAGGAAGAAGTCGAGTGTCTGATGATTGTTGGTTTATGGTGTGCACACCCGGAAAAATCCTCACGTCCATCTATTAGGCAGGCCATGAGTGTTTTGCACTTTCAAGCTAATTTACCAATTCTTCCTCCGAAAATGCCGATGCCGGTGTATATTATTCCATTGGATCCTAATATGCAATTTTATACCATCTTCTTTGAGGCTACTTCAAGTGGCATCACAAAAAATTCCACCAAGTCGGCTCCTGCTCCATCTTCAGACTCTTCCTGGCTGCTGAAACAAGAACTGAGAACGTTCTAAATAATGAATTGGCAAACATAGTTTCCTCTGGTTTTTTATTTGTTTTTCTATTGCATTGATAGCTGTTGTGCTTTTTTTTAATGTTCTTCTTGCAATACGTACTGTGTATAATTATTCTTTTCTTCCTTTTTTTGGCACATTTAGTTGTGATAGTAGCATTTTTCTTCTCCAATATGTTATGCTAAACCAGCTAGAGCTACGAATTGCTCAGAATCTGTTTGTACTGAGTTGGCATGTCTACAAATCAGGTTCAACTTACCTAATTGTCTATTTCAGTTTACATTCATTTTTCATAGCCATTGATTTTTTTATGAAATGGAGAGGACTTTCGCACATTTGCACTTACCTTCACACAAATGTCAGCATGTTGCTACCATTTCCATCTATCACAAGTAGGATACCACGTTGCAATCTCACCATTCCCCCCAAATCAAAAACCCAAAAACTCTCAAATTGAACTTGTTCGATTTCCTTTTTCCTTTCCACCAGCACTCAAAATCCACCAGATTACACCCGCTAGTCTATCTGCAAAAGATATAGCACAATTTGTCAACTTCAGTTTCCGTTTTTGAACTTTACCTAGCCTCCCTATCCGGTACCTTCATCAATCTAAAATCCAACAAATGGGTTCGTCTCAGGTTATGATCTGAATCAGGCAGAGGCTAGAAATACTAAACAAAAGCTGTTAATACCTAGGTCAAATGACTGAAGTGGATGTTGAGCCCCCATCACGTGGCAATTAATCCTTGAATATTAATTAATCATCACGCAATCCTGAATTATGCAAATATGCATCAACTAAGCCTCAAATTAGAATCACATAAAATCTTGAATGCACAACTTATCCCAACTAAAGAAGCCAAAAACAACATTGAAAACATAACGTCGGTAAGATAGGTATGGTATATGCATTTCTAGGTATCACTGAAATAACACTGTTATTTTTTATTTTTATATTTTTTTGTGTATGGGAATGGTTTGTTAACATGTGAGAATATCAAGTTGATCACTAATATTGGCAAAATGGTCAATTTCTGCGTTATTTTCAGAAACAAGGTGTAAATGATGCTGAATTGCATAATTAACCAATAAAAAACTTGATATTTTTCCAAAGTCTAACTCACACTGGAAAATCTTTTTCGCTGGATTTGGCACCAAACTAAAAATACTATAAGATAATTTCCATGTGAAAAGAGTTTACCTTCAAGCTCATAAAGGATTGCCTCAGCTTGGACTTTGGAAGGAGGCTTCCAATTAAAGATAATGCTCACTCACATTATAACATGCCAGAGGAGATTACTGGTACAGACAAAGGCTGCATCCAAAGAGAAAAAGAGCTGTCAGTTTTCTCCTTTCCCCGTCCAAGAAAATCGTCAATCTAAAGAATGGAATACAAATCTTCAGAAATTTGGCTAAAAATAAAAGATTTGAGTTCAATTTCTCTGATCCCAACTTCAATTTCTTATTGTACCCCATGGTGTTTTGGTTTCATTCAACTTCAATTTCTCTGACCCCAACACCATCAATGAAAACATCAAATTTGAAGGCGAAGCATACTATGATTATACGGACAAAATCGATTTGACCAAAAATTGGGCAACCTCAACAAAAAATTTCCATGTGAAAAGAGTTTACCTTCAATCTCATAGGAGGCTTCCAGCTAAAGATAATGCTCACTCACATTATAACACGCCAGAGGAGATTACTGGTACAGCCAGAGGCTGCATCGAAAGAGAAAAGAGCTGTCAGTTTTCTCCTTTCCCTGTCCAAGCTAGACAAAGAAAATCGTCAATATAAAGAATGGAATGCAAATCTTCAGAAATTTGGCTAAAAATAAAAGATTTGAGTTCCTAGGGTTTAACATTGCCAAATTAATTTTATTGATTAGATTTTTAAATATAGATTGTTAAGCTTGTTAACACTTACAATTCACATGACCAATTTCAAAGCCTTGAAAGGTTTTATAAAATTCGTAAATAAAAAGGAAAATTCATAAAATCCTCAAAATCTACAAAGGAAATTCATTAATTTCACAAATTCACATCAATTAAATCCAAAATCCCAAGTCTACATAAGTAAAATTAAACACATTACACAACAATCGGTGGTTCACTAGTTCACAGATTAAATTAATCACTACAAAAACACACTTCTTAATTGTTTGAAATTTTTACCGAATAGAAATAGAAAGCTGAACTGCTAACTGAGCTGCCATGCTAGATTGATAGGACTGAGAGATCGGACTAAAACACGAGCTATTATGCTATTACCTTAAGTTGGAGCTCAAATACAGAAGCTGAGAAAATAAGTTAATTGATAGAGAGAGAGGCGGAGTGCGTATCCTCTGAGATATCTCATTTTTTGCGTGACCGACGTGTCCGGTTCCTATTTGGGGGTGACATAGGGGGCCACTATTATTTGAGCTTTGAGATTCTTGCAGAACGTATTGGAACGGTTGGGATTTTCCAAAAAGTCACGCAAAATATGAGATATCTCAGAGAATGCGAATTCAGAGAAGTGAAGGAGATAGAGTACAGGAATTCGTATCCTCTGCATTAACTCAAGAGGGAATCTTTTGAGTTAATGAATCCTGACCATTCGATCTATTTCAAGATTCGTGGAAACTAGATCTGTACTAATATTAAAGGACCTCCTATATCTTAAGCAGGGGCCGGATTGTCTCCGTTTAAAATCAGACGGTTGATATTCATTAACTCAAAAAGATTCTTTTTTGAGTTAATACAGAGGATACGCATTAAGAGTAGAGAGGCGGCTAAAGAAATGCTTTTTCCGAAATGAATGAATGAAGCGACCAGGGGTATAGCTATTAACAGAGTATTTCTCAATTCATACTGCGCACGGACTTCAGAATCTAAAAAGCAGTTCATATGGTTATTGCTCTGCATGAAGTGATAACTACTCTGTTAAAATCTTTACCCGGCTTTAAAGAGTCCGTATCCTCTGCATTAATACACCGTTTGTGTTTATCTTCATAACGTCCGATTAGAATATAGGCTCTTTAATATTCATGCGGATTTAAATCAGACGGATCAGATCTAAAATGAAAATTTGAGTTAACTCAGAGCAACTTTTCGGCTTTAAGACGAGTAGCGAGTAGACGACTTTGAGAATTCGAATGGTTCCGGATAAATTCCAAATTTGATTTATCTCAAGGAGACTAAACTCAAAAATATATGAACTATGGAGCATCAAGATAAATATGATTTTTATATTGTATGTTTGAAAAGTAAAGTGTAGTGATTTTAAGTTACTTAATACATTAAACAAAAATATTTAAAGTCCAAATAAACTTAACGTAATTTTTATAGGTTACTAATTAAATTATCAAATTCTTCAACTTTAGATTATTTTTCCACTACTTTAAACACATTACATGAAAATAGTTTAGTGTTTTTGTTTGATACTATTTTTATCTACTTATTTCACTACTATAAAACACCAATATTATAAATTAAACTTTGCTTTGATTTAACTTTAATTTACTTGTCAAATATATTGATAATAACAAATTCATAATTCAAAAATAATTTCCTAAGATCTAAAATATATGATTCGAATATAATTAAAAATATTTCGTTGTTATGAATTAAATAAAGAGGATGGTTCAAATGCACTCTATCTTTCAAATCATTTTTCTCCATTTTCAAAGTCCAAATAGTCAATTCAAATCATTAGATGCGATCTATATATTAAGATGTGCTTGGAGATCAAATTTTACATTTTTTGAAATTTTTTTACTATTTATTAAGGCACTTTGAAAATCGCTGATTTTACATTTTCTAGATCATTGGATCAGCGATTTTAATAATGCCTGTACGTATTACTTCATTGAAGGGTATGCACAGTCTTTTGGTGGTACCACCCTTATCTAACGGAATCTTTCTTTTAATATAAATGTGGGCAAGACTCATTTTTATTCAAAAAGGATATGCACAGTCCTTGACTAGAGGTCAATGGCGGCTCAATACCCAACCTCTTCCTCTCGGACACCAATTATTCTCCCCCAATCTACACTCACCTAGCTTTCTACCTTGTCCCCTCAAAAAAAAAAAAAAAACTTTCTACCTTGGCAAAATGGTGCTACCTGACTTGTGCTCAAGACCAATCCATCTCTTGTACTTATCTTCAATTTATTTACTTCTTATTGTACCTCACGGTGCTTCGATTTCGTTCAACTTCAATTTCTCAGAACCAATCACCAATCTTGTGAAGGAACATATCAACTTCCAAGGTGATTCATATTACAATCAGCAAAGTATTGACTTGACTGGGAACTGGGAGAACAGCAAAGGAAGAGCAATCTACAATCAACTGGTACCCTTGTGGGATAAAGATACCGGAGAGGTAACAAACTTTACAACCCGGTTCTCTTTTCTTATACAAAATATTACACCAACTAACTTTGGGGATGGCTTTACTTTCTTCCTATTGTCCTATCCATTTGAAATTCCTCTAGATAGTTATGGAGGGACCCTTGGCCTTTTCAATACCAATACTTCCATGAATGCATTGGCTAATCAGTTAGTTGCAGTCGAGTTTGATACCTGGCGGAATTCGAGGTATCATGACCCAAATTCAACAGATCCAACTGCCTGTCACATTGCTATTGATGTAAACACTATTATCACAACTTCTTACCAGATCATTCCAAACTACCTTTTTGTTGGTCCAAGGATGACCGCACATATTGAGTATAACAGTTGGCAAAAACTTTTGATTGTTTCCCTTTGGCATGAGGCCAACCCGACAATCAATTTCAGCATCAATGCAACTGTTGATTTAAGGAAACAGCCAGCAAATGCATCTGTAGGCTTCTCAGCATCCACTGGATCACACATGGAAACACATCATATTTTCTGGTGGTCTTTTAACTCAAGCTTAGAAATGAAGCAAATCTCCCCCAATTTAGCTCCATCAGAAGCCCCATTGGTTACAAAAAATAAGTCGGTCATAGTTGGAATAGCAGTGGGCACATTTATTATGTTTATTGTAGTAGGGATCTTCATATATCATCTCAGAAAAAGGAGTTCAATCAAGAAAATCGGAGAAATTGAGGTGATTGGTGATGAATCGATTGATTACGAATTTGAAAAGGGGAGAGGACCCAAGAGATTCCCGTACAGTGAACTGGTTGATGCAACAAATGGCTTCGGGGAGAACGAGAAACTTGGAGAAGGTGGGTTTGGATCAGTCTACAGGGGTATTTTAAAGGATGAAAACATTCATGTTGCTGTTAAGAGGGTGTCAAAAGATTCAAAGCAAGGGAAAAAAGAATATATATCAGAGGTCCGGATTATAAGCCAACTAAGGCATCGCAATCTTGTTCAACTAATTGGTTGGTGCCATGATCATGGAGAATTTTTGTTGGTTTATGAACAGATGCATAAGGGGAGCCTCGACAAACACCTGTACAGCAAAGAAACTCTTCTAACTTGGCCAATTAGACACAATATAGCATTAGGGCTAGGCTCTGCTCTTCTATACCTCCATGAGGAGTGGGAACAATGTGTTGTGCATAGAGATATTAAGCCAAGCAACATAATGTTAGATTCCTCATTCAATGCGAAGCTCGGTGATTTCGGCCTTGCTAGACTTATTGATCACAACCAAGAAGTAGAAACAGTTGCTGCTGGCACCAAGGGTTATATAGCACCAGAATGTGTCCTCGGCACAGGAAAGGCAAGCACCCATTCTGATGTTTTCAGTTTTGGAGTCGTCTTGTTGGAGATTGCATGTGGAAGGAGGCCCATAATGCCTCAACAGGATGAAAAGAAGGTGATTTTAGTTGAATGGGTTTGGGATTTGTACGGGCAGAATGCACTTACGGAGGCCATCGATTCAAGTTTAAATGGTGATTTCATAAAAGAAGAAGTCGAGTATCTGATGATTGTTGGTTTATGGTGTGCACACCCAGAAAAATCCTCGCGTCCATCTATTAGGCAGGCTATGAATGTTTTGCAATTCAAGGCTAATTTACCAATTATTCCTCAAAAAATGCCGAGGCCGGTGTATACTATTCCATTTCATACCTCCTCAGAGGCTACTCCAAGTGGCACAGCCAAACTTTCAACTTCTTTTATTGAAGGTCGGTGACTGACAATTTTATTAATAGTAAGAAAGTTATTTACAAAAACCGGCTCAAACATGAACCAAGAATGCTCTGAATAATGAATTTGAGAACAATGTTTCCTCTGTTTTTTTTTTTTTTAGTGCTTTTAAATGCACAGTACTGCCATGATTCATATTTGGCAGTTTTCTTTGTTTTTCTATTGTGCTGTTTTTTTTCCTCTGTTGCTTTTGTTTCTGGAGTTTCTTCTTGTAATATGTATTGTGTATAATTGTTTTTTTTTCCTTTATCCTTTTTGTTTGTACCCTCATTTCTTCATATAAACTCCTTTATTCTCCTGAAGTTATTTACAAGTCTTGAACACTCTATTACGTCATTCCTAGGGGTGTAAATAGTCGGATACGGATCAGATAGTGGTCAAATCGTATCTGTATCCATTATAATTTTTCGGATATGGATACGGATATGGATAGTCTCGGAAATAGATATGGATCGGATATTAAACGGATACTAATACGAATCGTATATCGGATGGATATGAATATAATTCGGATAATTAAAATAAATTACTAATGTACATTCTAGTAAAAAATAATATCTAAATATAATTTTTTCATTCATAAATTAGATCTAATATTTTCATAATAAATTTGTTAGTTACAAAACATACATCATATTATCAAAACATTAATCACTAATCATGTCATAGGGTTATATTGTTCATCGGAATATATATGTATATGCAGTTTAATAAATCATTAGTATGTATATGCAATTTAATAATATAGAGTATATTTGTTTGTGGTTTAGGGGTGTAATGGTCGGATACGGATAGTTAAAAGTCTTACTGTATCCTTATGCAAAAGTAGGGCAGGGCAGGGAGTGGTGCAGGGAGGCGAGCGGCGCTGTTGCAGTGAGGCGCGCGAGGGTGGGGAGCTGGAAAAGGGGGGCGTCGGTGGGGAGAGGGGTTGTGTTGTGTGGGCTTCACGGAGACAGAACGAGAAGAGAGAGATCACGGAGACAGAGGGAGAAGAGGGGAGCGTCGGTTTGAATTAAAAGGCTCGGCTCGTGAATAAATTCCACGGGGGAATAAGAAATTCCGGACCGTGAAAAATTTCCACGGGGAGAGTGGATTAATTCGGTCTGTAAAAAAATTCCACGGGTGAGATATTTTTATAAATCCAGCTTAACTGTGGTTATAATTATTAAAATAATTTTCTTTTGAGGTAAAAATAAAAATCTCGGGGTTGTGTGTATATAGAGAGTAAAACTAGGGTGTGATGTGCTCACCAAGAGGGTTTGGTGAGCACAACTCCAAAAGTATATTGGATCGACTTTAAATGCTGAATCCAAACCGTTGAAATCCTTGTACTTCATAAGTGATGCATGTACATATAAAATTTTAAAAGTTTCGAGTTTATTTGCTACACGGTCAAGTGGTCAAAGAAATGATAAAAAATGAATATATAAAACAACTTATAAATTAAGTTATAAAAAATTCATTTCTTTAACCGCTTGACCGTGTAGTAAATAAACTCGAAACTTTCAAAATTTTATATGTACATGCATCACTCATGAAGTACAAGAATTTCAACGGTTTAGATTCGGCATTTAAAGTTGATCTGATATATTTTTGGAGTTGTGCTCACCAAACCCACTTGGTGAGCACATCACACCCTAACTTTACTCGTATATAGATATATACATAGCAGACCATGTGATTAATATGTGCGCACTATTGAAGAGATATTCTGCTTCTGTATTTTATTCCTCAATTTTCTCTTATAGATTGACATATGGCCATTAAGGCTCAATCAACTCTCTTGTCACGAAAAAAAAAAAAAAAATGAAAGAGTAGATAATTGAATCCAAGGAGAGAGATTGTGTCAGGTCGCACTCCATGCAACCGTACCGATGGCACATAACGAAACTCTTGAAATTTTAGCAAAAAAAAAAAAAAAATCAAAACCATGAATTTTTTGGATGGTTTGGACATTTTTAAAATTTACCAAGACCCTGATTATTTTTATTAAAATATTTTATAAGATGGGTAAAGCAATTGTTCCTATTTCTATTAAAATTTTTAAATTTATATATTTTTTTATATCATTTAGACTAAAATTTAATAGAATTGTAAAATTGATCACCAATTTTTATATTAATAGGAAAAATAAAAATAAAAATATCAATTATGGGGTACACTTTCGGAAAATTTTGAAAAATAGGAAAAACGTTATGATTTATAATGTCCAATTAATCCGATCGTTAATGATCACTAATTAACCAAATAGCTGGACGTTATGGTCTATGAAGTTCAGCTATAGTTTCAGTTTTGGAGTCGTCTTGTTGGTAATTGCATGTGGAAGCAGAGGCGGACCCACAGTTGCACAGGGGGTTAACTGTACCTCCCTCTAGATTTTCAAAAATATTACTAAAGATATGGTTATTTGACAATTGGGCTCCAGATTGGAATTTAAATTGCCCCCTCTACAGCCCAATATAAACTCTGGAGCCCAATCTGGAGCCCAATTCTGTTTTGGCGGATGAGGCGCTAAGCCCAACTCGCGTACATAAGTCTCTCTCTCTCTCGCTCTCTGAATCGCATGGACGGCTGGACATGTGACTGAATCGCGTGGTCTCTCTCTCGCGCTCTCTGAATCGCGATTGCGCCGCTGAGCCCAACTCGTGAGATCGATCTCGCTCTCTCTGAATCGTGATCTCTCCCTCTCTCTCAGATGGTCTCTCTCTCTCTCTCGCTCTCTGACTCGCGATGGTCTCCCTCGCTCTCTGACCCCCTTTTGGATGGCTGAGGCGGAGCCCTTTGGCAAGAGTGGTTAGAAATCAATTTATTATTTTTCCATTTTGGTATTTCTTGTTTTCTAATTTGTGGTTGGATCAAAGTTTGAAAGTTCAAATTAGATTTAAATTAGAAGTTAGAGGATTTTAATTTTGGAATAAATTAGGGTTATATTTAAGATTAAATTTGTACCCAATTAGTTGGGTACTAATTGGTTTAAATCCGATTCTTACCCTCCTCTGATAGAAATTCTGCGTCCGCCCCTGTGTGGAAGGGGGGCCATAATGCCTCAACAGGATGAAAGGAAGGTGAGTTTAGTTACATGGGTTTGGGATTTGTACGGTAGGAAAGCACTTTTGGAGGCCGTTGATCCAATATTAAATAGTGAGTTAGAAAACAGAGTAGTAGTGTGCCTGATGATTGTTGGTTTATGGTGTGCACATCAGGAAAAGTCCTCGCGCCCATCAATTAGGCAGGCCATGAGTGTTTTGCACTTTCAATCTAATCTGCCAATTCTTCCTCCAAAAATGCCTATGCCGGTGTATATTACTTCCTTGTATCCTAATATGCAACTTTATACCTGCTCTGAGGCTACTTCAAGTGGCATAGCACAAAATTCCACCAAGTCGGCTTCTGCTCCATCTTCAGACTCTTCATGGCTGCTAAAACAAGAACCGAGAACATTCTAAACAACAATTTACAAACAAAGTTTCCTCTGTTTTTTACTTTAGCGTTTTTAAAAGCACAGCACTACAATGATCCCTACTACGTAGTTTTCTTTATTTTTCTATTCCAATTGCTGTTGTGTTTCTTTTTTTTTTCTTTCTTTCTCTGTTGCTTTTATGTCTAGACTTTGTTCTTGTAATATGTATTATGTATGATTATTCTTTTATTTCCTTTTTTGGTAAGTTTAATTGTAATAGTAGCATTTTTCTTCTGTAACATGTGCTAATTAACCAGCTAGCTCTATAAATTGCTTATAATATTTTGCTTTGGTGGTTCTCATTTTGCTACAATGTTCAACTGTCATGCAAATCAGGCTCAGCTTACCTAATGAAATGAAGAATACTTTCACATAAATTCCAGCATGTGAGCGCTACCATTTCCATCCATAACACGTACGACATCAGGTTGCAATCTCACAATTTCATCCAAATCAAAACCCACCAAAAACTCTCAAATTGAGCTGGTTCAATATCCTTTTGCCTTCCCATCAATTGCTCTATCTGCGAAAGATATATCACAATTTAAACTTTAACTCAGCTTCCCTATTTGGTACCTTCGTCTATCTAAAAACCAGCAAATGGGTTTCTCTCACATTATGATCTGAATCAGGCTGAGGTTGAAATTGCTGATCTGATCGGCTGAGAAAAGGTGTTTGGTGTTTGCCACAGGCCTGGCACTGCTAGTTTTCTTACACTTGTTAGTTGGAAGGTGATTTGACAGGATGTGTTGAAGATTCATTGTTTATTAGTGAAATTTGACAGTCACCTCAGTAAGGAGATTTTTTTTTTATTTTTCTGACAAAACAGTGAGAGCAAATTAAATAGGAGATTGGAAATTTTGAGATTTTGAATTTCAATCCAGAATAAGGATACATTGGGAGTATATAGAAAGGAAGTAAAGTAATAATAGAAATATGGTAATACTCTTATTTGTTGCTATTAGCCATGCATGCCGGTAAACAGGAACAATTCAACAAACAACTTTAATTGCTATTCTTGCCTCTTCTATGTATGTAATAATAAAAAAAATACCCTGAAATTGGACTTAGATGGCACTAATTCAACATCACAACTTAAAATGGCAGAAATTATACATAAAGCAATAAATTACTAGACCCAATCATTGTCAGGATTATCAGCTAAATATGAATCAGCCTTGGGGGCTTAAAATAATTTATAAATTTACCAGTCAGGAGTATATACAGAAATATCAATGTCTACAAATTAGTACCAGTTAATATGAAAATCATATATAACCAAGTCTTTAGTTCCACATGAGACGTAGTAAGACTCGCTGCTATATAATAACCCTTCAAAGGATAAGGTGTTGGACAGATTAGAAAGGGGAAAAGGGTAGTGAGTTTGAATCCGTGAAAATTTCATCCGGATACATGTGGATATCCAATCCGTTTATACTTGAGCAATTGGATTCGAATATATCCGTTATACCTGAGCAACCAAATTCATATCCGAATCCAAGTCTTTAGTTGATAATCAATAATTATTCAGATCCGAATCCGCAAATTATCCGAATCTGTTGATTCGTTTATCTAAATTCGGATCTGAACCAGATATAGAGCAGATTTGGATCCGTTTTCTTCCCTAGCCTTTTAACATGCATGTTTTAATTGAATTTTTGCCTAAATATGATACTAACTTTAATTCAATTAACCCACTAAATTGAGGGTCCTGATTCCATGTAACTCAAATTTGGACTTTGGATCCGGACAATCCCAATACCAATCCTGACAATGATTGGTCTTGATTTCATGTAACTTTAATTTTTTTTTTCATTTTAAACCAATAAAATATAAATCAGATTTCATTTAAACTAAAATTCATTTGACATGATTGCATATTTGAACTCAATAATTTTTGTTATAATAATATATAAATCAAAATTACGAATTATTTTAAAACAATGTTGTTTAAATCAATTACTTTAAAATATCTTAAATCAATTACTTTAAAACAATAAAATATAAATAAAAAATTTCTTAAATCAATTACTTTAAAAAAAATTATAAACTATTTTAAAACAATAATTTTAAAAATAAAAGTTACTCTTCTGCTTTATTCCGGACTTGGACCGGCTATGTAAAATAACATAGGCAAAGTTCTAACTTTTTTTTTGTTAGTAATTATTCTTTAAAATTAATAATTTAAAAACTAATTGAAATGTTTAGAAATTTATAATTTAAAAAATAACCATAAAGATTAAAAGAGATTAGAAATTTATACTGACACTACCTATATAGAAGTTCTCATTCATATAGCATAATTCGCTCTCTTCCGCACCGTCTAAATCCGAATTAGCCTTGGGCCGCGGCTTGGTACCGCTTTCTTCAGTTTCGACTCCGGATGATGTTGCTTGACGATCTCTATGTTGCGTGCAATTTTCAGTATCAATCCAATCTTTCAAGCACACAAGTCTCTAAAAAACATGTGCACCCAACTTACTGTGATTATCGGCGAGAATCCTATTCGCCGAACTAAAACAACATTTGGAAGGGACGGTTGACACGGGCACGACAAATACGTCGCGGGCCATCATTTCCAGCATTGGATAGGCACTTGCATTCCTCCACCGCGCCATGATGTCAACCTATTCATCTTCGTGACACATCGTAACATAGCTCAATAACTCATCTGTGCCTTGGGATGTCTGCGGGTCGTTATCCAACTGGAAATTTGATAAGCCAAACATCTTATCGGTAGCATAGTAGTTTTTTAAATTTAGATAGATAACTAATAATTTAGAGTTATTATTTTTATTGTGTTATGTAGCACGATATATTTTATTATTTATGAACAAGATTAATAGTATAATTTTTATTTGGCAGTAGTTTTTAATTTATATTATAATGATTTATGATATGAGATGTTTAAGAAATTATAATTATATTTAAATGTAAATGATTTTTCAAATGCTTTGGAGTTGTGACATATACCCGCTCCGGATTCGGAACCGTCCTGTATCCGAACCGGACACAATAATCTACAAATAAGTTATGAGTATCTATCTATCCGAAACCAAAAGACTGGAACCGAAATATTTACCAATAGATAGGTATCCGAATCCGGACCCAACCTGATTTGAAATAAATAAGTATATGGATCGAAATTCGGATCCGAACACTTTTAAAGTACAAGTCCAAATATAATAGTATCGAGACCCGACCCAACCCGATAGCACCTTTAGGTTTTGGTGGAGTTTTTGTTAACTTTCCAATGTTTTTTCAGTCTTTCTTATTTTGCTGGTACATTGTAATTTAAACTTTAAAGAGTGTGAGGAGCAGGGCGTAATTGTTGCTCTAAGTATGATGAACATTGCAAGTGTGCCTTCATTATGTTAAATGCAACAACACCTGACAACTTCTGTCATGGTATTTCAAAAAGAATACCTCTTTCTAAATCTGTCTTGGTATCAGAACCTAAATTTGCACATGCCATTTATGACCTAATTTAGGTCCTTTTCTTTACACAAAACTCTGACTCACTCAACTTCAAAAACCAAAACCCAGAATAGAAAAAACAGATCAGAAACCACTTTAATGAACCAGTAATCTCCATATCAAATCCAACTTCAAAATTATAAGTTATAACCTTAACCAGCAAACAGCCAAACCAGCTTTCTATCCAGAATCAGAAAACAAGAACTACAAAGTCAAACAGCAGTAAAATACCAGATTCAGCACGAACAAAACCACAACCAAACCAGAAAATAAAAATCTATGCATACCATAAATTCTGCTCCCCGAATCAGCATGATCAGAAAAACCAGATCAGTGCTCCCCGCCAGAGATCAGCGTCAGCAAATAGGCAATACCAGATCACCTGACCTCTTGATAGCTCTCAGAATAAAAAAGATGAGGTTCAAATCAGCTAATTCTCAAGCATTTGATACTGTTCCAAACGAGATCGGTTCCTCAAAGGCAATGCCGACGTCTCATTACAAAAGAAAATTAGAAATTCTGGACGCTTTTGAAAGACTTGTTGCGCCTATATTTCAAAATCCATATCACTTTTTCTACATATGTGATTCCGTTTATTAAGATCAGCTTTTTCTCAGACATTATTAAGATCAGCTTTTTCTCAGACAATTGGCACAGGTTTTCATTATATTAATATAAAAAATAGAATATAATTTGAAGAACAACTATTTAAAAAATCAATGGTTAGCGCTTGTTTTGTACTTCTATTAGTGATAACTTCACATAAAGAAAAACAATTTTTTTAAAATATTTTTGCATCCGGCTTTTAACTGTATCACGAAATGATACTTAACATTAACTACTTATATCTAAATTAAACATTAACTACTTATATCTAAATTCAGAATTTTTATTCCTAGCATATAAGCACTATAAAAAAAAAATACATGAAGACATTTTGGATGCAATTGTTTTACCATTCCTCAACTAGAAATTGACATTTGCGACTTTTTCAATAGGTCTAGGAGGCACCTTTCTCTGTTGTTCACACGTGACATGTATTAGTTGACATAGGTGAACCCAAAAGGATTTTGGCTTGTACAAACCACGTCATTTATAAAAATAAAACAAATAATATACACTCCTTACACAAGAGGGTCCAGAATCTCTGAAGTAATCCAATTTTTGAGTTTCAATCCAGACCGTCCAACTCGAATCTGGGCCAATTCAGCCCCAAGGTGGAGCACATGGGACCATTTTAATCTAACGGTCCGGATCTAAACTAAAAAGTTGAATTACTTTAGAAGATCCGAACTCCTACACAAGAATGCTCACGCGTTTCCTCAATACAAGTTAATAATAAAAAAACAACAATATCTAACAAGTTAAATAACAAGAAAAAATTTAGTGAAATTTTAGTGTCATCTCCTTGAAGAGATTTTATGGAGAGAGCAAATGAATTGAGCTTTTCATGGTAAATATTCTAGTTTGAAATTTAAATGGGAAAATTTTCAAATAATGAAGTTTTATTGGATGTACGTCCAATTCCTCTAATCCAAAATGTAGGCATTTAATTTGTATGAGCTTTAATTAATTATTTTGATTGGAGGTTCGGATTTCAATCTCAAAATTTGAATTAATGCAAATGATACAAACTCCTAATCTTACCTCCATCTCTTCTCTTGTACCGCCATGCACGCAAACAATATTCAAGGGCGCATGCATATTTGACTGGCAGGCAAACAATTGAAAAAATGACCCAAATTGATAAAAAGTTAAAAAGTGTTACCTCATAAATGATGATTTTCTATTGTAATGGTTGATTTAGTCAATTACTTTTCATTTGAAAGGAATAGCGTATGATTCATGAAAACAACATGTGAGCTACAACACACTCGGTCGTCCGAAATTTTTATTAATAGAAAATATAATATAAAAAAATCAAAAGTGTTCTCTAATCTGGATATTTTTTTATTATATTTCCTATTAATAAAAATTTCGGCTCGGTCGTTGGTACTGTGAAGAAAATAAAAAACTACTATTTTAGCTTATATGTGAAGAAAATAAAAAACTACTCTTACGGACAGATGCGGAGCTTTCTGGTAGAGATTGGCACCGCCCCTGGCAAATGGGCCCCGATCTGCAATTGCTTCATAATCTCTAGTCTCTACCAAAATAAATGTGCTCAATTTAAATTTAAAAAATTAAACAAGACAGACTTAAGCACTGGAAACAGAATAACACTACTGTTCGATCTAACATAATTCAATTAAATTAGTCGATTTACTTTTGGTTGCCACTTGCCAGGACAATATGCCACGCACAACCTTCAAATCTTGGTAAGTACATTGTTTCGGGACACAGCGACGAAATTGCAAGGGTGAGTGAGTGAGAGTCATCGCCCGTACGGACTCCCTGACAAGGGAAAGACAGCGGCGAACGAGAGAGATATTTATAGTGGGGTCCGTGAGGCAGAGAGGGCGAGAGAGGTTGAGGGCTGCGCCCGTATAAAAGAAAGGAAGAGAGAGAGGGGGTGGGGCCATCCTGTCAGAGAGGGAAATAAATGGTAGAGGGGTTAAATGAGGTGTGGGGTCCGATTGTAAGAGAGACAAGGAGAGGAGCAATGGCATTAAATGCCGAAGAGAGAGGATGAGATGAGGTGGGATCGGTGTGTTCTTTCGTGTGTCGGGTCATTTTGTTTTCCTTATCATAATCAATTTGTTAGTGTAAAATTCAATTACTTTGAATATAAAGTTTCGAATTTTCCAATTTCATTTATGAATCTAAATTACATTTACATTTACATTTATCCAAAATTATAACTTTATACTTAATATATATATATATTTTAATTTGAGGTATCATAACTAGGGTTGCAAACGAATCGAACCAAATCAAACTTACCCGAGCTTGAGTTTGAGTTTGACTAAGATTCGAATTGAACTGGTTTGATTTGTTTCAGAACAAACTTCAATTGAACAACTTAATTGTGAACTCAAATTTTTTCAAATTGAATTACAAACTACAATATTTTTTGACAGCCCTAGTTATACCGGTAGTTTTTTAATTAGTTTTCTTCGCGTGAAACAAAATTCACACGGTTTCCTTTTACCTTTCACGAATTCACACTGATGGATTATGGGCCAGCCAAAGATTCCCTTACCTTAAAATCATAGTATGGATCTAGTCAAATGAAACTTATTTTATTGTAAATTCGTTACGCTGCTGAAACATTTTTCTATTATAAGTTATCATTATATTAACAATTTTGAGCTCTAATATAAATTTGGTTCATGCATCATTCGTTAATCAATTTCGGACAAATTATACTCAGTTTGAGTTTTATTTGTTCAGAACGAACTATTTTCAAATAGAATTAATTGCAAACTTTTTTTCAAATCAAACTCAAATTGAATCATGAACTACAAACTTTTTTGTGCAGCCCTATTTCCAATTTTTTTATTTATCAAAAATAAATAAATAAAATATCACGAAAGGGGATTGATTTGGTGGAAATTTACTATCTAGGTAAAACAGGGTGGTTTCACCCATCCTACCAGACATGACATTTTACTCCATCCCACTAATCCAACTCCATCGCCCACTAATCAAATTTACTAAACAAAAAAATCAAAGACGGTAAATTTGTTCCCGTCCAACCGCCAACAAAAACAAAAGAAACACTCGGGGCGATGTAGACTGTTCTGTTCCACGAGCAGAAAAAAAAAAAAAAAATCACGAACGGGTTAGTCTGTCGACCCGCGACTCCCGTCCCATACCCAGCTAAACAAGCTAACTAATAACTGCTTGCATATGCTACTTTCTGTAAGTAAACAACAGACAGAATAAACTAATACGTTTTACCTAAATATCAAATTTTCACCAAATCGACCCCCTTTCGCAATATATTATTTATTTATTTTCAATTAATATGAAAATCGGGCCGTATTCCCACCATCTATATTAAAGCCACATGCTCACATATATTTCTAACTTTTATTTTATATTTCTTCAGTGATGGGTATGCAGTCGTTGACTTGGGTTGGGGGGGGGGGGGGGGGAGTCAATGGCGGCTCAATAAACATGTCAATAGCACCAATAATTGTGCCTTATCTCTTCCTCTGGCACCAATGGTTCTCCCCCAATCTACACTCACCTAGCTTTCCACCTTGGCAAAATGGTGGTATCTGACTTGTGCTCAAGACCAATCCATCTCTTGTACTTATCTTCAATTTATTTACTTCTTATTGTACCTCATGGTGCTTCGATTTCTTTCAACTTCAATTTCTCAGACCCCAACACCAGTCTTGTGAATGAACATATCAACTTCCAAGGTGATGCATCCCACAATCAGCAAAAAGTTGACTTGACTAAGAACAAGGGGAACAGTGCAGGAAGAGCAACGTACAATCACTCGGTGCCCTTGTGGGATAAAGATACCGGAGAGGTAACCAGCTTTACAACCCAGTTCTCTTTTCTTATACAAGCTACTAATAATACAAAGATAATTGGTAATAATACAAAGATATTTGGGGATGGCTTTGCTTTCTTCCTATCTTCCTATCCATCTCAAATTCCTCCTGATAGTTATGGACGGAACCTTGGCCTTTTCAATAACGATACTTCCATGAATGAATCGGCTAATCAGGTAGTTGCAGTCGAGTTTGATACCTACCATAATTGGTTTGACCCAAATTCCGAAAATTCAACTGACTGCCACATTGGTATTGATGTAAACACTATTATCTCAACTTATTCCCATATCATTCCAAACGACCTTTTTGTTGGTACAAGGATGACCGCACATATTGAGTATAACAGTGGGCAAAAACTTTTGAGTCTTTCCCTTTGGCATGAAAATAACTCAACAATCCAATTCAACCTCAATGGAAGTGTTGATTTAAGCAAACAGCCAGCAAATGCATCTGTAGGCTTCTCAGCATCCACTGGAGCAGACATTGAAGCACATCAGATTTTCTGGTGGTCTTTTAACTCAACCATAAAAATGGTTACAAAAAATAAAAAGACGAGAAATAAGTCGGTCATAGTTGGAATAGCTGTGGGCACATTTATTATGTTTATTGTAGTAGGGATCTTCATATATCATCTCAGAAAAAGGAGTTCAATCATGAAAATCAGAGAAATTGAGGTGATTGGTGATGAATCAATTGATGAAGAATTTGAAAAGGGGAGAGGACCCAAGAGGTTCCCATACAGTGAACTGGTTGATGCAACAAATGGTTTTGGGGAGAACGAGAAACTTGGAGAAGGTGGGTTTGGATCAGTCTATAGAGGTATTTTAAAGGATGAAAACATTCAAGTTGCTGTTAAGAGGGTGTCAAAAGATTCAAAGCAAGGGAAGAAAGAGTATATATCGGAGGTCAAGATTATAAGCCAACTAAGGCACCGAAATCTTGTTCAACTAATTGGTTGGTGCCATGATCATGGAGAATTTTTGTTGGTTTATGAACAGATGCATAAGGGGAGCCTCGACAAACACCTGTACAGCAAAGAAACTCTTCTAACTTGGCCAATTAGACACAATATAGCATTAGGGCTAGGCTCTGCTCTTCTATACCTCCATGAGGAGTGGGAACAATGTGTTGTGCATAGAGATATTAAGCCAAGCAACATAATGTTAGATTCCTCATTCAATGCAAAGCTCGGTGATTTCGGCCTTGCTAGACTTATTGATCACAACCAAGAAGTAGAAACAGTTGCTGCTGGCACCAAGGGTTATATAGCACCAGAATGTGTCCTCGGCACAGGAAAGGCAAGCACCCATTCTGATGTTTTCAGTTTTGGAGTCGTCTTGTTGGAGATTGCATGTGGAAGGAGGCCCATAGTGCCTCAACAGGATGAAAAGAAGGTGATTTTAGTTGAATGGGTTTGGGATTTGTACGGGCAGAATGCACTTACGGAGGCCATCGATTCAAGTTTAAATGGTGATTTCATAAAAGAAGAAGTCGAGTATCTGATGATTGTTGGTTTATGGTGTGCACACCCAGAAAAATCCTCGCGTCCATCTATTAGGCAGGCTATGAATGTTTTGCAATTCAAGGCTAATTTACCAATTATTCCTCAAAAAATGCCGAGGCCGGTGTATACTATTCCATTTGATATCTCCTCAGAGGCTACTCCAAGTGACACAGCCAAACTTTCAACTTCTTTTGTTGAAGGTCGGTGACTGACAATTTTATTAATAGTAAGAAAGTTATTTACAAAAACCGGCTCAAACATGAACCAAGAATGCTCTGAATAATGAATTTGCGAACAATGTTTC
Organism: Carex rostrata; assembly: GCA_964058875.1. Classification (NCBI taxonomy): domain Eukaryota; kingdom Viridiplantae; phylum Streptophyta; class Magnoliopsida; order Poales; family Cyperaceae; genus Carex; species Carex rostrata. The sequence goes on along the minus strand of CAXKVT010000106.1, from coordinate 2,653,241 downwards.
CTCTTTTTTTTTTTTAGTGCTTTTAAATGCACAGTACTGCCATGATTCATATTTGGCAGTTTTCTTTGTTTTTCTATTGTGCTGTTTTTTTCCTCTGTTGCTTTTGTTTCTGGAGTTTCTTCTTGTAATATGTATTGTGTATAATTGTTTTTTTTTTTCCTTTATCCTTTTTGTTTGTACCCTCATTCCTTCATATAAACTCCTTTATTCTCCTGAAGTTATTTAAACTACTCTAATAATCTAATCATACTTATTTACAAGTCTTGAACACTCTATTACATCATTCCTAGGGGTGTAAATAGTCGGATACGGATCGGATAGTGGTCAAATCGTATCTGTATCCATTATAATTTTTCGGATATGGATACGGATATGGATAGTCTCGGAAATAGATATGGATCGGATATTAAACGGATACTAATACGAATCGTATATCGGATGGATATGAATATAATTCGGATAATTAAAATAAATTACTAATGTACATTCTAGTAAAAAATAATATCTAAATATAATTTTTTCATTCATAAATTATATCTAATATTTTCATAATAAATTTGTTAGTTACAAAACATACATCATATTATCAAAACATTAATCACTAATCATGTCATAGGGTTATATTGTTCATCGGAATATATATGTATATGCAGTTTAATTAATCATTAATATGTATATGCAATTTAAGAATATAGAGTATATTTGTTTGTGGTTTAGGGGTGTAATGGTCGGATACGGATAGTTAAAAGTCTTACTGTATCCTTATGCAAAAGTAGGGCAGGGAGTGGCGCAGGGAGCCGAGCGGCGCTGTTGCAGTGAGGCGCGCGAGGGTGGAGAGCCGGAAAAGGGGGGCGTCGGTGGGGAGAGGGGTTGTGTTGTGTGGGCTTCACAGAGACAGAACGAGAAGAGAGAGATCACGGAGACAGAGGGAGAAGAGGGAAGCGTCGGTTTGAATTAAAAGGCTCGGCCCGTGAATAAATTCCACGGGGGGAATAAGAAATTTCGGACCGTGAAAAATTTCCACGGGGAGAGGGGATTAATTCGGTCTGTAAAAAATTCCACGGGTGGGATAATTTTATAAATCTAGCTCAACTGTGGTTATAATTATTAAAATAATTTTCTTTTGAGGTAAAAATAAAAATCTCGGGGTTCTGTGTATATAGATATATACATAGCAGACCATGTGATTAATATGTGCGCACTATTGAAGAGATATTCTGCTTCTGTATTTTATTGCTCAATTTTCTCTTATAGATTGACATATGGCCATTAAGGCTCAATCAACTCTCTTGTCACAAAAAAAAAAAAAAAAAAAAAAGGTAGATAATTGAATCCAAGGAGAGAGATTGTGTCAGGTCGCACTCCATGCAACCATACCGATGGCACATAACGAAACTCTTAAAATTTTAGCAAAAAAAAAAAAAAATCAAAACCATGAATTTTTTGGATGGTTTGGATATTTTTAAAATTTTACCAAGACCCTGATTATTTTTATTAAAATATTTTATAAAATGGGTAAAGCAATTGTTCCTATTTCTTTTAAAATTTTAAAATTTATATCTATTTTTTATATCATTTAGACTAAAATTTAATAGAATAGTAAAATTGACCACCAATTTTTATATTAATAGGAAAAATAAAATATCAATTATGGGGTACACTTTCGGAAAATTTTGAAAAATAGGAAAAACGTTATAATTTATAATGTCCAATTAATCCGATCGTTAATGATCACTAATTAACCAAAAACACTGTAGCTGGACGTTATGGTCTATGATGTCCAGCTATAGTTTCAGTTTTGGAGTCGTCTTGTTGGTAATTGCATGTGGAAGCAGGAGCGGACCCGCAGTGGTACAGGGGGGTTAACTGCACCTCCCCTATATTTTCAAAAATAGTGCTAAAGATATGGTTATTTGACAATTGGGCTCCAGATTGGAATTTAAATTGCCCCCTCTACAGCCCAATATAAACTCTGTAGCCCAATCTGGAGCCCAATTCTGTTTTGGCGGATGAGGCGCTAAGCCCAACTCGCGTACATAAGTCTCTCTCTCTCTCGCTCTCTGAATCGCATGGACGGCTGGACATGTGACTGAATCGCGTGGTCTCTCTCTCTCGCTCTCTGAATCACGATCACGCCGCTGAGCCCAACTCGCGAGATCGATCTTGCTCTCTCTGAATCGTGATCTCTCCCTCTCTCTCAGATGGTCTCTCTCTCTCTCTCGCTCTCTGACTCGCGATGGTCTCCCTCGCTCTCTAACTTCCTTTTGGATGGCTGAGGCGGAGCCCTTTGGCAAGAGTGGTTAGAAATCAATTTATTATTTTTCCATTTTGGTATTTCTTGTTTTCTAATTTGTGGTTGGATGAAAGTTTGAAAGTTCAAATTAGATTTAAATTAGAAGTTAGAGGATTTAAATTTTGTAATAAATTAGGGTTATATTTAAGATTAAATTTGTATCCAATTAGTTAATAGGTTTAAATCCGAGAATTTATTTGAATCCGATTCTTACCCCCCTCTGACAGAAATCCTGCGTCCGCCCCTGTGTGGAAGGGGGGCCATAATGCCTCAACAGGATGAAAGGAAGGTGAGTTTAGTTACATGGGTTTGGGATTTGTACGGTAGGAAAGCACTTATGGAGGCCGTTGATCCAAGATTAAATAGTGAGTTAGAAAACAGAGTAGTAGTGTGCCTGATGATTGTTGGTTTATGGTGTGCACATCAGGAAAAGTCCTCGCACCCATCAATTCGGCAGGCCATGAGTGTTTTGCACTTTCAATCTAATTTGCCAATTCTTCCTCCAAAAATGCCTATGCCGGTGTATATTACTTCCTTGTATCCTAATATGCAACTTTATACCTGCTCTGAGGCTACTTCAAGTGGCATAGCACAAAATTCCACCAAGTCGGCTTCTGCTCCATCTTCAGACTCTTCATGGCTGCTCAAACAAGAACCGAGAACATTCTAAACAACAATTTACAAACAAAGTTTCCTCTGTTTTTTACTTTAGCGTTTTTAAAAGCACAGCACTACAATGATCCCTACTACGTAGTTTTCTTTATTTTTCTATTCCAATTGCTGTTGTGTTTCTTTTTTTTTCTTTCTTTCTCTGTTGCTTTTATGTCTAGACTTTGTTCTTGTAATATGTATTATGTATGATTATTCTTTTATTTCCTTTTTTGGTAAGTTTAGTTGTAATAGTAGCATTTTTCTTCTGTAACATGTTGTGCTAATTAACCAGCTAGCTCTATAAATTGCTTATAATATTTTGCTATGGTGGTTCTCATTTTGCTACAATGTTCAACTGTCATGCAAATCAGGCTCAGCTTACCTAATGAAATGAAGAATACTTTCACATAAATTCCAGCATGTGAGCGCTACCATTTCCATCCATAACACGTACGACATCAGGTTGCAATCTCACAATTTCATCCAAATCAAAACCCACCAAAAACTCTCAAATTGAGCTGGTTCAATATCCTTTTGCCTTCCCATCAATTGCTCTATCTGCGAACGATATATCACAATTTAAACTTTAACTCAGCTTCCCTATTTGGTCCCTTCATCGATCTAAAAACCAGCAAATGGGTTTCTCTCACATTATGATCTGAATCAGGCTGAGGTTGAAATTGCTGATCTGATCGGCTGAGAAAAGGTGTTTGGTGTTTGCCACAGGCCTGGCACTGCTAGTTTTCTTACACCTGTTAGTTGGAAGGTGATTAGACAGAATGTGTTGAAGATTCATTGTTTATTAGTGAAATTTGACAGTCACCTCAGTAAGGAGATTTTTTTTTATTTTTCTGACAAAACAGTGAGAGCAAATTAAATAGGAGATTGAAAATTTTGAAATTTTGAATTTCAATCCAGAATAAGGATACACTGGGAGTATATAGAAAGGAAGTAAAGTAATAATAGAAAGGAAGTAAAGTAATAATAGAAATATGGTAATACTGTATTTGTTGCTATTAGCCATGCATGCTGGTAAACAGGAACAATTCAACAAACAACTTTAATGACTATTCTTGCCTCTTCTATGTATGTAATATAAAAAAAATACCCTGAAATTGGACTTAGATGGCACTAATTCAACATCACAACTTAAAATGGCAGAAATTATACATAAAGCAATAAATTACTAGACCCAATCATTGTCAGGATTATCAGCTAAATATGAATCAGCCTTGGGGGCTTAAAATAATTTATAAATTTACCAGTCAGGAGTATATACAGATATATCAATGACAATGATTGGTCTTGATTTCATGTAACTTTAATTTTTTTTTCTTTTTAAACCAATAAAATATAAATCAGATTTCATTTAAACTAAAATTCATTTGACATGATTGCATATTTGAACTCAATAATTTTTGTTATAATAATATATAAATCAAAATTACGTATTATTTTAAAACAATGTTGTTTAAATCAATTACTTTAAAATATCTTAAATCAATTACTTTAAAACAATAAAATATAAATAAAAAATTTCTTAAATCAATTACTTTAAAAAAATTATAAATTATTTTAAAACAATACTTTTAAAAATAAAAGTTACTCTTCTGCTTTATTCCGGGCTTGGACCGGCTATATAAAATAACATAGGCAGAGTTCTAACTTTTTTTTGTTAGTAATTATTCTTTAAAATGAATAATTTAAAAACTAATTGAAATGTTTAGAAATTTATAATTTAAAAAATAACCATAAAGATTAAAAGAGATTAGAAATTTATACTGACACTACCTATATAGAAGTTCTCATTCATATAACATAGTTCGCTCTCTTCCGCACCGTCTAAATCCGAATGAGCCTCGGGCCGCGGCTTGGTACCGCTTTCTTCAGCTTCGACTCCGGATGATGTTGCTTGACGATCTCCATGTTGCGTGCGATTTTTAGTATCAATCCAATCTTTCAAGCACACAAGTTTCTAAAAAACATGTGCACCCAACTTACTGTGATTATCGGCGAGAATCCTATTTGCCGAACTAAAAAAACATTTGGAAGGAACGGTTGACACGGGTACGACAAATACGTCGCGGGCCATCATTGCCAGCGTTGGATAGGCACTTGCATTCCTCCATCGCGCCATGATGTCAACTTCTTCATCTTCGTGACACATCGTAACATAGCTCAATAACTCATTTGTGCCTTGGGATGTGTGCAGGTCGTTATCCAACTGGAAATCTGATAAACCAAACATCTCATCGATAGGATAGTAGTTTTTTTAATTTAGATAGATAACTAATAATTTAGAGATATTATTTTTATTGTGTTATGTAACACGATATATTTTATTATTTATGAACAAGATCAATAGTATAATTTTTATTTGGCATTAGTTTTTAATTTATATTATAATGATTTATGATATGAGATGTTTAAGAAATTATAATTATATTTAAATGTAAATGATTTTTCAAATGCTTTGGAGTTGTGACATATACCCGCTCCGGATTCGGAACCGCCCCGTATCCGAACCGGACACAATAATCTACAAATAAGTTATGAGTATTTATCTATCCGAAACCAAAAGACTGGACCCGAAATATTTACCGATAGATAGGTATCCGAATCCGGACCCAACCCGATTTGAAATAAATAAGTATATGGATCGAAATTCGGATCCGAACACTTTTAAAGTACAAGTCCAAATATAATAGTATCGAGACCCGACCCAACCCGATAGCACCTTTAGGTTTTGGTGGAGTTTTTGTTAACTTTCCAATGTTTTTTCAGTCTTTCTTATTTTGCTGGTACATTGTAATTTAAACTTTAAAGAGTGTGAGGAGCAGGGCGTAATTGTTGCTCTAAGTATGATGAACATTGCAAGTGTGCCTTCATTATGTTAAATGCAACAACACCTGACAACTTCTGTCATGATATTTCAAAAAGAATACCTCTTTCTAAATCTGTCTTGGTATCAGAACCTAAGTTTGCACATGCCATTTATGACCTAATTTAGGTCCTTTTCTTTACACAAAACTCTGACTCACTCAACTTCAAAAACCAAAACCCAGAACAGAAAAAACAGATCAGAAACCACTTTAATGAACCAGTAATCTCCATATCAAATCCAACTTCAAAATTATAAGTTATAACCTTAACCAGCAAACAGCCAAACCAGCTTTCTATCCAGAATCAGAAAACAAGAACTACAAAGTCAAACAGCAGTAAAATACCAGATTCAGCACGAACAAAACTACAACCAAACCAGAAAATAAAAATCTATGCATACCATAAATTCTGCTCCCCGAATCAGCATGATCAGAAAAACCAGATCAGTGCTCGACGCCAGAGATCAGCGTCAGCAAATAGGCAATACCAGATCACCTGACCTCTTGATAGCTCTCAGAATAAAAAAGATGAGGTTCAAATCAGCTAATTCTCAAGCCTTCTCAAGCATTTGATACTGTTCCAAACGAGATCGGTTCCTCAAAGGCAATGCCGACGTCTCATTACAAAAGAAAATTAGAAATTCTGGACGCTTTTGAAAGACTTGTTGCGCCTATATTTCAAAATCCATATCACTTTTTCAACATATGTGATTCCGTTTATTAAGATCAGCTTTTTCTCAGACAATTGGCACAGGTTTTCATTATATTAATATAAAAAATAGAATATAATTTGAAGAATGACTATTTAAAAAATCAATGGTTAGCGCTTGTTTTGTACTTCTATTAGTGATAACTTCAGATAAAGAAAAACAATTTTTTTAAAATAATTTTGCATCCGGCTTTTAACTGTATCACGAAATGATACTTAACATTAACTACTTATATCTAAATTAAACATTAACTACTTATATCTAAATTCAGAATTTTTATTCCTAGCATATAAGCACTATAAAAAAAAAAATACATGAAGACATTTTGGATGCAATTGTTTTACCATTCCTCAACTAGAAATTGACATTTGCGACTTTTTCAATAGGTCTAGGAGGCACCTTTCTTTGTTGTTCACACGTGACATGTATTAGTTGACATAGGTGAACCCAAAAGGATTTTGGCTTGTACAAACCACGTCATTTATAAAATAAAACTAATAATTTATGAGAATCCACTTTTAATCTAGTGACAAAAGTAATGTACACTCCTTACACAAGAGGGTCCAGAATCTCTGAAGTAATCCAATTTTAGAGTTTCAATCCGTCCGACTCGAATCCGGGCCAATTCGTTCCAAGGTGGAGCAAATGGGACCATTTTAATCTGACGGTCTGGATCTAAACTAAAAAGTTGAATTACTTTAAGATCCGAACTCCTACACAAGAATGCTGATGCGTTTCCTCAATACAAGTTAATAATAAAAAAAACAACAATATCTAACAAGTTAGATAACAATAAAAAATTTTGTGAAATTTTATTGTCATCTCCTTCAAGAGATTTTATGGAGAGAGAAAATGAATTGAGCTTTTCATGGTAAATATTCTAGTTTGAAATTTAAATGGGAAACTTTTAAAATAGTGAAGTTTTATTGGATGTACGTCCAATTCGTCTAATCCAAAATGTAGGCATTTGTATGAGGTTTAATTAATTATTTTGATTGGAGGTTCGGATTTCAAACTCAAAATTTGAATTAAAGCAAATGATACAAACTCCTAATCTTACCTCCATCTCTTCTCTTGTAACGCCATGCACGCAAACAATATTCAAGGGCGCATGCATATTTGACTGGCAGGCAAACAATTGAAAAAATGACCCAAATTGATAAAAAGTTAAAAAGTGTTACCTCATAAATGATGATTTTCTATTGTAATGGTTGATTTAGTCAATTACTTTTCATTTGAAAGGAATAGCGTAAGATTCATGAAAACATGTGACCCACAACACACTTGGTCGTTGGTACTGTACCAATTTTGGGAAATTATAGAAGTACACGCCTTGGAATCATGCTTCTAGACTAACTTTGCGTTGCTACCCGTTCGACAATTTCCTTTAAATTTTTAACGGGCGGTGATGTAACCAGAATATTATTTTTTTGATTTCGTTTTACTGTGGCGGACAGAGGTACAGCTGTTAGTGTAAAAAGATTTATCGATAACAAACTAAATCAATACTTTCAAATATGTTGTCTATAATAAGTTCTGTATAGAATTTAGTGAAATATATGCATTTACTGGTCATTCAACAAAAGTTTGGAATATTGGCAATTCAGTTTTAGTTGTTAATGATCAAATATATTGAGCTGTGAAGTATCAATCACTGTTATTGTTATCGGGAATATAGCCCTTTATTAAATGTTTTATAATCTCGATATTAAAATGTTATACGAGTAGCTGCATAGTGAATGCCACCGAACGGGTAGGAAAGCTATACGAGTAGCTGCGCACCGCCCGTTAAAAATTTAAAGGAAATGGTCGAACGGCTAGGAACGCAGACCAGGGTTGCAAACGGGTCGGTGCGCCGACCCAATACGCGAACGGGTCGGTGCACAGGCCCAAGCTGTGAGCGGATTGGTCCGCAAGCCCAGTACGTGAATGGGTACGGGATCCGTGCGCGGATTCAGTCTGCGAACGTGGCGGAATCTGAATTCGAAATTAATGGGTGGTATTCATTTAATTCTGATTTATTGGGGTGTTAACTAAAAAAAAGATACTTTTATTAGTGATAACTTTTAGATAAAGAAAAACAATTTTTTAAAAATATTTTTGCATCCAGCTTTTAACTGTATCACGAAATATGATACTTAACATTGACTACTTATATGTAAATTCAGAATTTTTATTCCTAGAATATAAGCACTATAAAAAAAATATATATACATGAAGACATTTTGGATGCAAAGGTTTTACCATTCCTCAACTAAAAATTGACATTTGCGCCTTTTTCAATAGTTCTCGAAGGCACCTTTCTCTGTTGTTCACACGTGACATATATTAGTTGATATAGGTAAACCCAAAACGATTTCAGCTTGTACAAACCACATCATTTATAAAAATATAAACAAATAATATACACTCCTTGCACAAGAGGGTCCAGAATCTCTGAAGTAATCCAATTTTTGAGTTTCAATCCAGACCATCCGACTCGAATCTGGGCCAATTCAGCCCCAAGGTGGAGCACATGGGGCCATTTTAATCTAACGGTCCGGATCTAAACTAAAAAGTTGAATTACTTTAGAAGATCCGAACTCCTACACAAGAATGCTGACGCGTTTCCTCAATACAAGTTAATAATAAAAAAACAACAATATCTAACAAGTTAGATAACAAGAAAAAATTTAGTGAAATTTTAGTGTCATCTCCTTCAAGAGATTTTATGGAGAGAGAAAATGAATTGAGCTTTTCATGGTAAATATTCTAGTTTGAAATTTAAATGGGAAAATTTTCAAATAGTGAAGTTTTATTGGATGTACGTCCAATTCGTCTAATCCAAAATGTAGGCATTTAATTTGTATGAGGTTTAATTAATTATTTTGATTGGAGGTTCGGATTTCAAACTCAAAATTTGAATTAAAGCAAATGATACAAACTCCTAATCTTACCTCCATCTCTTCTCTTGTAACGCCATGCACGCAAACAATATTCAAGGGCGCATGCATATTTGACTGGCAGGCAAACAATTGAAAAAATGACCCAAATTGATAAAAAGTTAAAAAGTGTTACCTCATAAATGATGATTTTCTATTGTAATGGTTGATTTAGTCAATTACTTTTCATTTGAAAGGAATAGCGTATGATTCATGAAAACAACATGTGAGCTACAACACACTCGGTCGTTGGTACTGTGAAGAAAATAAAAAACTACTCTTACGGACAGATGCGGAGCTTTCTGGTAGAGATTGGCACCGCCCCTGGCAAATGGGCCCCGATCTGGAATTGCTTCATAATCTCTACCAAAATAAATGTGCTCAATTTAAATTTAAAAAATTAAACAAGACAGACTTAAGCACTGGAAACAGAATAACACTACTGTTCGATCTAACATAATTCAATTAAATTAGTCGATTTACTTTTGGTTGCCACTTGCCAGGACAATATGCCACGCACAACCTTCAAATCTTGGTGAGTACATTGTTTCGGGACACAGCGACGAAATTGCAAGGGTGAGTGAGTGAGAGTCATCGCCCGTACGGACTCCCTGACAAGGGAAAGACAGCGGCGAACGAGAGAGATATTTATAGTGGGGTCCGTGAGGCAGAGAGGGCGAGAGAGGTTGAGGGCTGCGCCCGTATAAAAGAAAGGAAGAGAGAGAGGATGTGGGGCCATCCTGTCAGAGAGGGAAGTAAATGGTAGAGGGGTTAAATGAGGTGTGGGGTCCGATTGTAAGAGAGACAAGGAGAGGAGCAATGGCATTAAATGCCGAAGAGAGATAGAAGAGATGAGGTGGGCTCGGTGTGTTCTTTCGTGTGTCGGGTCATTTTGTTTTCCTTATCATAATCAATTTGTTAGTGTAAAATTCAATTACTTTGAATATAAAGTTTCGAATTTTCCAATTTCATTTATGAATCTAAATTACATTTACATTTACATTTATCCAAAATTATAATTTTATACTTAATATATATATATATTTTAATTTGAGGTATCATAACTAGGGTTGCAAACGAATCGAACCAAATCAAACTTACCCGAGCTTGAGTTTGAGTTTGACTAAGATTCGAATTGAACTGGTTTGATTTGTTTCAGAACAAACTTCAATTGAACAACTTAATTGTGAACTCAAATTTTTTCAAATTGAATTACAAACTACAATATTTTTTGACAGCCCTAGTTATACCGGTAGTTTTTTAATTAGTTTTCTTCGCGTGAAACAAAATTCACACGGTTTCCTTTTACCTTTCACGAATTCACACTGATGGATTATGGGCCAGCCAAAGATTCCCTTACCTTAAAATCATGGTATGGACCTAGTCAAATAAAACTTATTTTATTGTAAATTCGTTACGCTGCTGAAACATTTTTCTATTATAAGTTATCATTATATTAACAATTTTGAGCTCTAATATAAATTTGGTTCATGCATCATTCGTTAATCAATTTTGGACGAATTATACTCAGTTTGAGTTTTATTTGTTTAGAACGAACTATTTTCAAATAGAATTAATTGCAAACTTTTTTTCAAATGAAACTCAAATTGAATCACGAACTACAAACTTTTTTGTGCAGCCCTATTTCCAATTTTTTTTATTTATCAAAAATAAATAAATAAAATATCACGGAAGGGGATTGATTTGGTGGAAATTTACTATCTAGGTAAAACAGGGTGGTTTCACCCATCCTACCAGACATGACATTTTACTCCGTCCCCACTAATCCAACTCCATCGCCCACTAATCAAATTTACTAAACAAAAAAATCAAAGACAGTAAATTTGTTCCCGTCCAACCGCCAACAAAAACAAAAGAAACACTCGGGGCGATGTAGACTGTTCTGATCCACGAGCAGACAAAAAAAGAAATCACGAACGGGTTAGTCTGTCGACCCGCGACTCCCGTCCCATACCCAGCTAAACAAGCTAACTAATAACTGCTTGCATATGCTACTTTCTGTAAGTAAACAACAGACAGAATAAACTAATACGTTTTACCTAAATATCAAATTTCCACCAAATCGACCCCCTTTCGCAATATATTATTTATTTATTTTCAATTAATATGAAAATCGGGCCGTATTCCGACCATCTATATTAAAGCCACATGCTCACATATATTTCTAACTTTTATTTTATATTTCTTCAGTGATGGGTATGCAGTCGTTGACTTGGGGGGGGGGGGGGGGGGGGGGTGGGGGAGTCAATGGCGGCTCAATAAACATGTCAATAGCACCAATAATTGTGCCTTATCTCTTCCTCTGGCACCAATGGTTCTCCCCCAATCTACACTCACCTAGCTTTCCACCTTGGCAAAATGGTGGTATCTGACTTGTGCTCAAGACCAATCCATATCTTGTACTTATCTTCAATTTATTTACTTCTTATTGTACCTCATGGTGCTTCGATTTCGTTCAACTTCAATTTCTCAGAACCAATCACCAATCTTGTGAATATCAACTTCCAAGGTGATGCATCCAACAATCAGCAAAAAGTTGACTTGACTAAGAACATGGAGAACAGTGCAGGAAGAGCAACGTACAATCACTCGGTGCCCTTGTGGGATAAAGATACCGGAGAGGTAACCAACTTTACAACCCAGTTCTCTTTTCTTATACAAGCTACTACTAATACAAAGACATTTGGGGATGGCTTTGGTTTCTTCCTATCTTCCTATCCATCTCAAATTCCTCCTGATAGTTATGGAGGGACCCTTGGCCTTTTCAATAGCAATATTTCCATGAATGCATCGGCTAATCAGGTAGTTGCAGTCGAGTTTGATACCTTCCGGAATACGTTTGACCCAAATTCCGAAAATTCAACTGACTGCCACATTGGTATTGATGTAAACACTATTAACTCAACTTATTACCAGATCATTCCAAAAGACCTTTTTGTTGGTACAAGGATGACCGCACATATTGAGTATAACAGTGGGCAAAAACTTTTGAGTCTTTCCCTTTGGCATGAAAATAACTCAACAATCCAATTCAACCTCAATGGAAGTGTTGATTTAAGCAAACAGCCAGCAATTGCATCTGTAGGCTTCTCAGCAGCCACTGGAGCAAACATTGAAGCACATCAGATTTTCTGGTGGTCTTTTAACTCAACCTTAGAAATGGTTACAAAAAAGAAAAAGACGAGAAATAAGTCGGTCATAGTTGCAATAGCTGTGGGCACATTTATTATGTTTATTGTAGTAGGGATCTTCATATATCATCTCAGAAAAAGGAGTTCAATCAAGAAAATCAGAGAAATTGAGGTGATTGGTGATGAATCAATTGATGAAGAATTTGAAAAGGGGAGAGGACCCAAGAGGTTCCCATACAGTGAACTGGTTGATGCAACAAATGGTTTTGGGGAGAACGAGAAACTTGGAGAAGGTGGGTTTGGATCAGTCTATAGAGGTATTTTAAAGGATGTAAACATTCAAGTTGCTGTTAAGAGGGTGTCAAAAGATTCAAAGCAAGGGAAGAAAGAGTATATATCGGAGGTCAAGATTATAAGCCAACTAAGGCACCGAAATCTTGTTCAACTAATTGGTTGGTGCCATGGTCATGGAGAATTTTTGTTGGTTTATGAATTAATGAATAAGGGAAGCCTAGATAAACACCTGTATAACAAAGAAATTCTTCTTAGTTGGCCAATTAGGCACAATATAGCACTAGGGCTAGGCTCTGCTCTTCTATACCTCCATGAGGAGTGGGAACAATGTGTTGTGCATAGAGATATTAAGCCAAGCAACATAATGTTAGATTCCTCATTCAATGCGAAACTCGGTGATTTCGGCCTTGCTAGACTTATTGATCACAACCAAGAAGTAGAAACAGTTGCTGCTGGCACCAAGGGTTATATAGCACCAGAATGTGTCCTTGGCACAGGAAAGGCAAGCACTCATTCTGATGTTTTCAGTTTTGGAGTTGTCTTGTTGGAGATTGCATGTGGAAGGAGGCCCATAATGCCTCAACAGGATGAAGAGACGGTGATTTTAGTTGAATGGGTTTGGGATTTGTACGGGCAGAATGCACTTACGGAGGCCATCGATTCAAGTTTAAATGGTGATTTCATAAAAGAAGAAGTCGAGTATCTGATGATTGTTGGTTTATGGTGTGCACACCCAGAAAAATCCTCGCGTCCATCTATTAGGCAGGCTATGAATGTTTTGCAATTCAAGGCTAATTTACCAATTATTCCTCAAAAAATGCCGAGGCCGGTGTATACTATTCCATTTGATACCTCCTCAGAGGCTACTCCAAGTGACACAGCCCAACTTTCAACTTCTTTTATTGAAGGTCGGTGATTGACAATTTTATTAATAGTAAGAAAGTTATTTACAAAAACCGGCTCAAACATGAACCAAGAATGCTCTGAATAATGAATTTGCGAACAATGTTTCCTCTGTTTTTTTTTTTAGTGCTTTTAAATGCACAGTACTGCCATGATTCATATTTGGCAGTTTTCTTTGTTTTTCTATTGTGCTGTTTTTTTCCTCTGTTGCTTTTGTTTCTGGAGTTTCTTCTTGTAATATGTATTGTGTATAATTGTTTTTTTTTTCCTTTATCCTTTTTGTTTGTACCCTCATTCCTTCGTATAAACTCCTTTATTCTCCTGAAGTTATTTAAACTACTCTAATAATCTAATCATACTTATTTACAAGTCTTGAACACTCTATTACGTCATTCCTAGGGGTGTAAATAGTCGGATACGGATCGGATAGTGGTCAAATCGTATCTGTATCCATTATAATTTTTCGGATATGGATACGGATATGGATAGTCTCGGAAATAGATATGGATCGGATATTAAACGGATACTAATACGAATCGTATATCGGATGGATATGAATATAATTCGGATAATTAAAATAAATTACTAATGTACATTCTAGTAAAAAATAATATCTAAATATAATTTTTTCATTCATAAATTAGATCTAATATTTTCATAATAAATTTGTTAGTTACAAAACATACATCATATTATGAAAACATTAATCACTAATCATGTCATAGGGTTATATTGTTCATCGAAATATATATGTATATGCAGTTTAATAAATCATTAGTATGTATATGCAATTTAAGAATATAGAGTATATTTGTTTGTGGTTTAGGGGTGTAATGGTCGGATACGGATAGTTAAAAGTCTTACTGTATCCTTATGCAAAAGTAGGGCAGGGAGTGGCGCAGGGAGGCGAGCGGCGCTGTTGCAGTGAGGCGCGCGAGGGTGGGGAGCCGGAAAAGGGGGGCGTCGGTGGGGAGAGGGGTTGTGTTGTGTGGGCTTCACAGAGACAGAACGAGAAGAGAGAGATCACAGAGACAGAGGGAGAAGAGGGGAGCGTCAGTTTGAATTAAAAGGCTCGGCCCGTGAATAAATTCCACGGGGGGAATAAGAAATTTCGGACCGTGAAAAATTTCCACGGGGAGAGGGGATTAATTCGGTCTGTAAAAAAATTTCACGGGTGTGATATTTTTATAAATCTAGCTCAACTGTGGTTATAATTATTAAAATAATTTTCTTTTGAGGTAAAAATAAAAATCTCGGGGTTGTGTGTATATAGATATATACATAGCAGACCATGTGATTAATATGTGCGCACTATTGAAGAGATATTCTGCTTCTGTATTTTATTCCTCAATTTTCTCTTATAGATTGACATATGGCCATTAAGGCTCAATCAACTCTCTTGTCACAAAAAAAAAAAAAAAAAGAGTAGATAATTGAATCCAAGGAGAGAGATTGTGTCAGGTCGCACTCCATGCAACCGTACCGATGGCACATAACGAAACTCTTGAAATTTTAGCAAAAAAAAAAAAAATCAAAACCATGAATTTTTTGGATGGTTTGGATATTTTTAAAATTTTACCAAGACCCTGATTATTTTTATTAAAATATTTTATAAAATGGGTAAAGCAATTGTTCCTATTTCTTTTAAAATTTTAAAATTTATATATTTTTTTATATCATTTAGACTAAAATTTAATAGAATAGTAAAATTGACCACCAATTTTTATATTAATAGGAAAAATAAAAATAAAATATCAATTATGGGGTACACTTTCGGAAAATTTTGAAAAATAGGAAAAACGTTATAATTTATAATGTCCAATTAATCCGATCGTTATTGATCACTAATTAACCAAAAACACTGTAGCTGAACGTTATGGTCTATGAAGTCCAGCTATAGTTTCAGTTTTGGAGTCGTCTTGTTGGTAATTGCATGTGGAAGCAGGGGCGGACCCACAGTGGCACAGGGGGTTAACTGCACCTCCCCTAGATTTTCAAAAATAGTGCTAAAGATATGGTTATTTGACAATTGGGCTCCAGATTGGAATTTAAATTGCTCCGCTCTACAGCCCAATATAAACTCTGTAGCCCAATCTGGAGCCCAATTCTGTTTTGGCGGATGAGGCGCTAAGCCCAACTCGCGTACATAAGTCTCTCTCTCTCTCGCGCTCTCTGAATCGCATGGACGGCTGGACATGTGACTGAATCGCGTGGTCTCTCTCTCGCGCTCTCTGAATCGCGATTGCGACGCTGAGCCCAACTCGTGAGATCGATCTCGCTCTCTCTGAATCGTGATCTCTCCCTCTCTCTCAGATGGTCTCTCTCTCTCTCTCTCGCTCTCTGACTCGCGATGGTCTCCCTCGCTCTCTAACTTCCTTTTGGATGGCTGAGGCGGAGCCCTTTGGCAAGAGTGGTTAGAAATCAATTTATCATTTTTCCATTTTGGTATTTCTTGTTTTCTAATTTGTGTTTGGATGAAAGTTTGAAAGTTCAAATTAGATTTAAATTCGAAGTTAGAGGATTTTAATTTTGGAATAAATTAGGGTTATATTTAAGATTAAATTTGTATCCAATTAGTTAATAGGTTTAAATCCGAGAAGTTATTTGAATCCGATTCTTACCCCCCTCTGACAGAAATTCTGCGTCCGCCCCTGTGTGGAAGGGGGGCCATAATGCCTCAACAGGATGAAAGGTGAGTTTAGTTACATGGGTTTGGGATTTGTACGGTAGGAAAGCACTTGTGGAGGCCGTTGATCCAAGATTAAATAGTGAGTTAGAAAACAGAGTAGTAGTGTGCCTGATGATTGTTGGTTTATGGTGTGCACATCAGGAAAAGTTCTCGCGCCCATCAATTAGGCAGGCCATGAGTGTTTTGCACTTTCAATCTAATTTGCCAATTCTTCCTCCAAAAATGCCTATGCCGGTGTATAATACTTCCTTGTATCCTAATATGCAACTTTATACCTGCTCTGAGGCTACTTCAAGTGGCATAGCACAAAATTCCACCAAGTCGGCTTCTGCTTCATCTTCAGACTCTTCATGGCTGCTCAAACAAGAACCGAGAACATTCTAAACAACAATTTACAAACAAAGAACTGTGCACTCCAAAAAAATTTGGAGGATTAGGAGTAATGGATCTAGCAACATTCAACCTTGCAATTCTTAAATGGTATTGGAAATGGGCGAAACCGCAACAAAATTTAATGAACCCGCTGCTGGCACACATGCCCATCACTCAAGAAATGATGCCTCACACAGAACTGTTCACAATCAAAGCAGCAGGGGCATTTTGGAACATTTCGGTACATAGAATAATTGGCAATGGAAAAAAAACAGTTTTTGGTTGCATGATTGGGGGTGCGGGGTATTAAAAGAGAGATTTGCAGACCTATATTCGTACACGATAAATGATGGGATCAATGTCAGAGAAGCACTAGAGATGGGGATGCAATCTCTCCTAAGAGACCAGCTATCAGATTCGGCACAAGAACAGCTTTTGACGCTCACAAATGAGATAACAGGAAGGCAAATTTTGAATATGCAAAGAGAGGATGATGTTACTTGGAGGTGGGCCTCAGCATATAAAGCAATCAAGAATGGGCCCCGAGTTGCAACCAACACACACATACTGCGGTCCATCAATGAAAGGAGGGCTTGACCCTCGTTCCTTTCTCAAAAAAAAAGAAAAGAAAGTTTCCTCTGTTTTTACTTTAGCGTTTTTAAAAGCACAGCACTACAATGATCCCTACTACGTAGTTTTCTTTATTTTTCTATTCCAATTGCTGTTGTGTTTCTTTTTTTTTTTCTTTCTTTCTCTGTTGCTTTTATGTCTAGACTTTGTTCTTGTAATATGTATTATGTATGATTATTCTTTTATTTCCTTTTTTGGTAAGTTTAGTTGTAATAGTAGCATTTTTCTTCTGTAACATGTTGTGCTAATTAACCAGCTAGCTCTATAAATTGCTTATAATATTTTGCTATGGTGGTTCTCATTTTGCTACAATGTTCAACTGTCATGCAAATCAGGCTCAGCTTACCTAATGAAATGAAGAATACTTTCACATAAATTCCAGCATGTGATCGCTACCATTTCCATCCATAACACGGACGACATCAGGTTGCAATCTCACAATTTCATCCAAATCAAAACCCACCAAAAACTCTCAAATTGAGCTGGTTCAATATCCTTTTGCCTTCCCATCAATTCCTCTATCTGCGAAAGATATATCACAATTTAAACTTTAACTCAGCTTCCCTATTTGGTACCTTCATCTATCTAAAAACCAGCAAATGGGTTTCTCTCACATTATGATCTGAATCAGGCTGAGGTTGAAATTGCTGATCTGATCGGCTGAGAAAAGGTGTTTGGTGTTTGCCACAGGCCTGGCACTGCTAGTTTTCTTACACCTGTTAGTTGGAAGGTGATTTGACAGAATGTGTTGAAGATTCATTGTTTATTAGTGAAATTTGACAGTCACCTCAGTAAGGAGATTTTTTTTTTTTTCCTGACAAAACAGTGAGAGCAAATTAAATAGGAGATTGGAAATTTTGAGATTTTGAATTTCAATCCAGAATAAGGATACATTGGGAGTATATAGAAAGGAAGTAAAGTAATAATAGAAATATGGTAATACTGTATTTGTTGCTATTAGCCATGCATGCTGGTAAAGAGGAACAATTCAACAAACAACTTTAATGGCTATTCTTGCCTCTTCTATGTATGTAATAATAAAAAAATACCCTGAAATTGGACTTAGATGGCACTAATTCAACATCACAACTTAAAATGGCAGAAATTAAACATAAAGCAATAAATTACTAGACCCAATCATTGTCAGGATTATCAGCTAAATATGAATCAGCCTTGGGGGCTTAAAATAATTTATAAATTTACCAGTCAGGAGTATATACAGAAATATCAATGTCTACAAATTAGTACCAGTTAATATGAAAATCATATATAACCAAGTCTTTAGTTCCACATGAGACGTAGTAAGACTCGCTGCTATATAATAACCCTTCAAAGGATAAGGTGTTGGACAGATTACAAAGGGGAAAAGGGTAGTGAGTTTGAATCCGTTAAAATTTCATCCGGATACATGTGGATATATCCAATCCGTTTATACTTGAGCAATTGGATTCGAATATATCCGTTATACCTGAGCAACCAAATTCATATCCGAATCCAAGTCTTTAGTTGATAATCAATAATTATTCAGATCCGAATCCGCAAATTATCCGAATCTGTTGATTCGTTTATCTAAATTCGGATCTGAACCAGATATAGAGCAGATTTGGATCCGTTTTCTTCCCTAGCCTTTTAACATGCATGTTTTAATTGAATTTTTGCCTAAATATGATACTAACTTTAATTCAATTAACCTACTAAATTGAGGGTCCTGATTCCATGTAACTTAAATTTGGACTTTGGATCCGGACAATCCCAATCCCAATCCTGACAATGATTGGTCTTGATTTCATGTAACTTTAATTTTTTTTTCTTTTTAAACCAAGAAAATATAAATCAGATTTCATTTAAACTAAAATTCATTTGACATGATTGCATATTTGAACTCAATAATTTTTGTTATAATAATATATAAATCAAAATTACGAATTATTTTAAAACAATGTTGTTTAAATCAATTATTTTAAAATATCTTAAATCAATTACTTTAAAACAATAAAATATAAATAAAAAATTTCTTAAATCAATTACTTTAAAAAAATTATAAATTATTTTAAAACAATACTTTTAAAAATAAAAGTTACTCTTCTGCTTTATTTCGGGCTTGGACCGGCTATATAAAATAACATAGGCAGAGTTCTAACTTTTTTTTTGTTAGTAATTATTCTTTAAAATGAATAATTTAAAAACTAATTGAAATGTTTAGAAATTTATAATTTAAAAAATAACCATAAAGATTAAAAGAGATTAGAAATTTATACTGACACTACCTATATAGAAGTTCTCATTCATATAGCATAGTTCGCTCTCTTCCGCACCGTCTAAATCCGAATGAGCCTCGGGCCGCGGCTTGGTACCGCTTTCTTCAGTTTCGACTCCGGATGATGTTGCTTGACGATCTCCATGTTGCGTGTGATTTTTAGTATCAATCTAATCTTTCAAGCACACAAGTTTCTAAAAAACATGTGCACCCAACTTACTGTGATTATCGGCGAGAATCCTATTCGTCGAACTAAAACAACATTTGGAAGGGACGGTTGACACGGGTACGACAAATACGTCGCGGGCCATCATTGCCAGCGTTGGATAGGCACTTGCATTCCTCCATCGCGCCATGATGTCAACTTGTTCATCTTCGTGACATATCGTAACATAGCTCAATAACTCATATGTGCCTTGGGATGTGTGCGGGTCGTTATCCAACTGGAAATCTGATAAGCCAAACATCTCATCGATAGGATAGTAGTTTTTTTAATTTAGATAGATAACTAATAATTTAGAGTTATTATTTTTATTATGTTATGTAACACGATATATTTTATTATTTATGAACAAGATCAATAGTATAATTTTTATTTGGCAGTAGTTTTTAATTTGTATTATAATGATTTATGATATGAGATGTTTAAGAAATTATAATTATATTTAAATGTAAATGATTTTTCAAATGCTTTGGAGTTGTGACATATACCCGCTCCGGATTCGGAACCGCCCTGTATCTGAACCGGACACAATAATCTACAAATAAGTTATGAGTATTTATCTATCCGAAATCAAAAGACTGGACCCGAAATATTTACCGATAGATAGGTATCCGAATCCGGACCCAACCCGATTTGAAATAAATAATTATATGGATCGAAATTCGGATTCGAACACTTTTAAAGTACAAGTCCAAATATAATAGTATCGAGACCCGACCCAACCCGATAGAACCTTTAGGTTTTGGTGGAGTTTTTGTTGACTTTCCAATGTTTTTTCAGTCTTTCTTATTTTGCTGGTACATTGTAATTTAAACTTTAAAGAGTGTGAGGAGCAGGGCGTAATTGTTGCTCTAAGTATGATGAGCATTGCAAGTGTGCCTTCATTATGTTAAATGCAACAACACCTGACAACTTCTGTCATGGTATTTAAAAAAAAATGCCTCTTTCTAAATCTGTCTTGGTATCAAAACCTAAATTTGCACATGCCATTTATGACCTAATATAGGTCCTTTTCTTTACACAAAACTCTCACTCACTCAACTTCAAAAACCAAAACTAGAACAAAAAAAACAGATCAGAAACCACTTTAATGAACCAGTAATCTCCATCTCAAATCCAACTTCAAAATTGTAAGTTATAACCTTAACCAGCAAACAGCCAAACCAGCTTTCTATCCAGAATCAGAAAACAAGAACTACAAAGTCAAACAGCAGTAAAATACCAGATTCAGCACGAACAAAACCACAACCAAACCAGAAAATAAAAATCTATGCATACCATAAATTCTGCTCCCCGAATCAGCATGATCAGAAAAACCAGATCAGTGCTCCACGCCAGAGATCAGCGTCAGCAAATCGGCAATACCAGATCACCTGACCTCTTGATAGCTCTCAGAATCGAAAAGATGAGGTTCAAATCAGCTAATTCTCAAGCCTTCTCAAGCATTTGATACTGTTCCAAACGAGATCCGTTCCTCAAAGGCAATGCCGATGTCTCATTACAAAAGAAAATTAGAAATTCTGGACGCTTTGAAAGACTTGTTGCGCCTATATTTCAAAAATTCATATCACTTTTTCTACATAGTTGATTCCGTTTATTAAGATCAGCTTTTTCTCAGACAATTGGCACTGGTTTTCATTATATTAATATAAAAAAATAGAATATAATTTTAAGAATAACTATTTGAAAAATCAATGGTTAGCGCTTGTTTTGTCTTTTACCGTTTTTTTAGCTACCATCCCAATAAATCATAATTAAATGAATACCACTCATTAATTCCAAATAGTGTATTAATGGTCGGGCGGGTACGGGTACCCCGGGTATACCCGGGACGGGTACGGGTACGTCTCGGGTACGGGTAGGACGGCTAGGACGGGTAGGACGGGTATAAGGGTAAGGATATGTCGGGTATATTTTTCAAAAACCATACCCTACCCGTCCTATACCCGTACCCGTGTACCCTTGACGGGTAGGGCGGGTACGGGTACGGGTATTTTTTTTTTTTTGCTGTTTTTTTTCTGATTTTTTTGTTTCTGTTTTTTTGTTGGTTTTTTTTTTGCTATTTTTTTTTTTGCTGTTTTTTTTTCTGGTTTTTTTGTTTGTGTTTTTTTTGCTATTTTTTTTTCTGGTTTTTTTATTTCTGTTTTTTTGTTGGTTTTTTTTTTTGCTGTTTTTTTTAACAGTGTCGTATAAATGTTATTACGTGTTTATAATTCGACTTTTAAAATATGAATAATTCAATATCAAATAGTGTGTATATATATACATAAAATTATCAAGTCACATCTTTATAATTCCTAAATAATTAAAATTTGTAACTTATATATATAAATTATTATTGCCAAAATTTGTATGTTTAGTCGGCTAAGTACAAACGTATTTATTTATTTCTTTACACGAGTCATTTTATTTTATTTTATTTTTAAATTCTCGTTCTAATTATATAGTTTCATAATTTATTTATATCTCGAAATTTTGTGGATAATTTAGTGGATAATTAGGTGGTGGCATTTGGGAGGAAGAACTATCAAGATAATTAGGCGGATAATTTTGTGGATAATGAGATCGTGGCATATCGGGGCCAAAAAGTGAGATCGACAATCTCTAGGCAAAATCTTCATCCCCGTCACGAGGAGGAGTTGTCATATTTTAAATCTATTCAAAAAACAGAAATAAAAAACCAGAAATTAAAAAAACAGAAATAAAAAACAGAAATTAAAAAAACAGAAATTAAAAAACAGAAATAAAAAAAAGAAATAAAAAAAATAGAAATAAAAAAAAACAGAAACAAAAAAACAGAAATTAAAAAACAGAAATTAAATATGACCTATTCAAAATAAATCTAACATTTTCAAAAATAAATCTAATCTATTCAAAACAAATCTAACATTTTAAAAACTAAATCTAACCTATTCAAAATAAATTTAACATTTACAAAAATAAATCTAAAAAATAGAAATAAAAAAACAGAAACAAAAAAACAGAAATTAAAAAACAGAAATTAAATCTAACCTCTTCAAAATAAATCTAACATTTACAAAAATAAATCTAAAACACAGAAATAAAAAAACAGAAACAAAAAAACAGAAATTAAATCTAACATATTCAAAATAAATCTAAAATTTACAAAAATAAATCTAAAAAACAGAAATTAAAAAACAGAAATTAAAAAACAGAAACAAAAAAACAGAAATTAAAAAACAGAAATTAAAATAAAGAAACAAAAAAAAAGAAATTGAAAAACATAAATTAAATCTAACCTATTCCAAATAAATCTAACATTTTCAAAAAAAAATCTTACCTATTCAAAAAAAATCTAATTACTTCACATATTTTCAAAAATAAATATAAACTATTTTTTAAACCTATGAAAAATAAATCCGAATTTCAAAAATAAAATCTAGCATCAAAACAAATTTAATTATTTTACATCTAACAAATCTAACATAAACTAAATAAATCTAACATATTCAATAAATCTAATAAATCTAATTACTTAACAAATCTAACAAATCTAAATATCTAATTACTTAACATCCAATAAATCTACATAAACTAAATTTACTCTACAAAAATAAATTAATCTAACATGAAATAAATATAACCTTTAAATCTCGCGGAAAAATCTTGCGGAAGGTCCCGAACTTCGTAATTTCGATATCTTCGCAATTCCGTTTGCGTATTTGTAGAAGGAATTAAATGTATAACTATATATTTTTTTAACAATAAATTTAAAATTTGAGAATAATAGAAATTTAGATTAAGAGAATGAGAGAATGAGAATTGAGATGGAGATGTGAAAATGAAGGGAGGAAGAGGGGTATTTAAAGAAATTTTGATTGGAGGGATAAAATTTTAATTTTTAATTTTTAAATTTTTAAAGAATAACAGAGAAAAAAAAACATCCCATCCGGTCGGTCCGGTCCGGTCCGGGTGGGTCCGGTCCGGTCCGGGTGGGTCCGGTCCGGTCCGGGTGGGTCCGGCCGGTTGGGTCCGGATGGGATGGCACCGGGTGGGAGGGAAAAACCGAATTTTTGAATTTTGAATTCCAATGAACAGTGGTCGGGTATCGGGTACGGGTACTCGGGTACTAGGGTACAGGTATAGTTGGGTACGGATATGGTCAGGTAGGGTATGGTCTGGTATTGGTCCAAAAAAACAGGTCCGGTCCGGTTTTTGCCCGTACCCGAGTACCCGAGTACCCGAGTACCCGACCCATACCTGGGCTCGGACACGGGAACCCCGGGCGGCGGGCACGGGCGGCGGGCACGGGCGGGTATGGTCGGGTATACCCGACCCGGATATTATTAATACTCTAATTCCAAATTCAGATTCTGCCACGTTCCCAAACTTTCAAATATGTTGTCTGTAATAAGTTCTGTATAGAATTTAGTGAAATATATGCATTTACTGGTCATTCAACAAAAGTTTGGAATATTGGCAATTCAGTTTTAGTTGTTAATGATCAAATATATTGAGCTGTGAAGTATCACTGTTATTGTTATCGGGATATAGCCCGTTATTAAATGTTTTATAATCTCGATATTAAAATGTTATACGAGTAGCTGCATAGTGAATGCCACCGAACGGGTAGGAAAGCTATACGAGTAGCTGCACATCGCCCGTTAAAAATTTAAAGGAAATGGTCGGACGGGTAGGAACGCAGACCAGGAGTGCAAACGGGTCGGTGCACAGGCTCAAGCTGTGAGCGGATCGGTCCGCAGGCCCAGTACGCGAACGGGTATGGGATCTGTGCGCAGATTCAGTCTGCAAACATGACAAAATCTGAATTCGGAATTAATGAGTAGTATTTATTTAATTCTAATTTATTGGGGTGGTAACTAAAAAAACGGATACTTTTATTAGTGATAACTTTTAGATAAAGAAAAACAATTTTTTGAAAATATTTTTGCATCCAGCTTTTAACTGTATCACGAAATATGATACTTAACATTAACTACTTATATGTAAATTCAGAATTTTTATTCCTAGAATATAAGCACTATAAAAAAAATATATATACATGAAGACATTTTGGATGCAAAGGTTTTAGCATTCCTCAACTAAAAATTGACATTTGCGCCTTTTTCAATAGTTCTAGAAGGCACCTTTCTCTGTTGTTCACACGTGACATATATTAGTTGATATAGGTAAACCCAAAACGATTTCAGCTTGTACAAACCACATCATTTATAAAAATAAAACAAATAATATACACTCCTTACACAAGAGGGTCCAGAATCTCTGAAGTAATCCAATTTTTGAGTTTCAATCCATACCGTCCGACTCGAATCTGGGCCAATTCAGCCTAAGGTGGAGCACATGGGGCCATTTTAATCTAACGGTCCGGATCTAAACTAAAAAGTTGAATTACTTTAGAAGATCCGAACTCCTACACAAGAATGCTGACGCGTTTCCTCAATACAAGTTAATCCTCCCTACTAAATAGCACGTTGAAAATTTTGGGCTCCAAGCACCTATTCACCCATATCAAATCTCAGCCATTGATTCTCTGAATCTCAGCCACTGATCAAAATTCATGTCAATCTCAGCCTTTAATAAAATTTTTTTGATTTTATACATATGTTTCATGTTGTCAAGCGTGTAGAAATCTAAATTTAATTAACGACATATCCATTACATGAAAAGCCACAGACACATAGAAGAACACCACGCGTTTTCCTTTGCCTTCTCCACGCGACCACGCGTTTTCTTCCGAATTCGCATCCTCTGAGATATCTCATATTTTGTGTGACTTTTTTGGAAAATCTCAACCGTTCAAAGACGTTCTGCACAATTCGCAAAGCTAAAACAATACTGGCCCCGCGCTATCCCCGAATAGAAACCGGACACGTACGTCACGCAAATATGAGATATCTCAGGGGATCCGCACTCTTTTCTTCCGATGCTTACCCTTTTTTTTAGTTTTTTTTCCGACGACGCCATAGAACAAAGGCGGTTCTTCGATCTCTTGTCAGGAGAAAACCCTAGAAGAACACCGCCGCATCTCCTTTTTTTCCTCTTTTTTCCATCTGGTGCTTCGATCTCTCCTCTGAAAAAAAAGTTCCGCCATTCCAAGTTCAAACGACTGGTTCTTCGATCTCTCTTCCATGGATTTGACAGGTAATTTTCCCGCCCTTGCAATTTCAATTGAACCGACTCTTGTATCTTTATATATATCAATCAAATTTTCTCCTCTCAAATTGCAAACCTGATTTTTCATTTGTCGATTTGCAGTTGCACAATCGGCCTCTTCACTCAAACCCGGTGCTGCTCCTAGAATTTTACTGAAATCAGAGATAGGGGTTCCGCAATTAGCACAGAAACTCAACCAGGGTATTTTCTTTGTTAATGTTTTGAAGAATTTTAATTTTAGTTGGTTCTTTGTTTTTGAATGAAACTTCACAGTTTTAAATTTTAGTATCAATATGAAGTGTGTACCAATATGAACTGATCACTCTTAAATTTAAAGGGAGGATTTCACAAAATTTCAAACTCTTAATTGAAACCCTTAAACATTACAAGGTTATTTTTTTGAAACTCTTAAACATTACAAGGTTATTTTTTTTAGAATCTATTGCCTCAAAGTAATTCACAATTACGAGTTACTTCTACTTTAGTTTGATCAAACTATGTAGCTCATCAAGTTCATTTTTTTTTTTTACATTTTAATTGAAGTTAAAATTCATTCAAGAAAAACCATTGAAGTTGAAGAAGAGAACTCGATTGTCAGCAAAGAGCGATTGTATTCTTTAGGTATGATCTCTAATTCTTTTTCAAATCCAGCTTTCTTTATGGTTTGAATTAATTTGGGATATCTAAATGCTCAAGTGATAATTCTGAATATACCCAAACCAATCTTAAACTCAACAATTGAAGATCGGCTAATGTTTATGCCCTCTAGGAATGGCCTATTTACCCTCAAGTGTGCATACTAGGTTCTTCGGGATGAACAGTACACAGGTTTGTCCCTATCCGCATCTTTGAGTTTTGGAAGTCACTATGGAAATTAAATGGTACCAGTGAATTCAGTAGTATGTAGAAGGATCAGAGATGTTGATCCCTCCTGCTCAATGTGTGGATATGCCGAAGAATCGACATGCCACATGCTTTTTCACTGTACCAGCTCTAGAACGGTATGGTTCTCCTCCCTGCTTGGACTCAGGTCTGACAACATTAATGGTAACATACGTGATATTTTCACTCTCTTTGGTCGGGTCTGAATGAGACTGATATAAATTTATTTGTGAATCTCATGTGGTCCATTTGGAAAGCTAGATGTGAATATGTATGTGAGGGAATGGTAAAATTGGTATCATCTATATTACAAACGGTCCGAACCTTAACAAAAACAGCTCAAAGCTGTGTCTTGCTCAAACTGGTACGACTGGTACAAGTATCACATGAAGCTGGACAGATGGGTCGTTTGCAGAACCAAATAGAGGCGGGGCTGACTATGCTATTTTCTTGGCAAGCTGGCTGGTACGGTATGAGGTGCAGTGCCACTCGGCATTCTCAGATTTTCATCTGGATGTAGTGGCATTGCATATTGCTATAAATGAAACTATTTCAGCAGGTATTCTCAAGTGCATTTTTTCATACATGACCCAATTAAGCTTGTTAATTTGGCAGCTCAGCCCTGTGTACCAATTAGCCCAGCCATGTGTACCATTTATTCAATGAAATCTAATCCAATTATGTACTGAAACTTATGTATCAGGATATATCTAATTTTAAGCCTACGGGTATTTGTACCAGCCATGTGTACCCTTTGGTTTGATGTTTCAACTGTATTTTTTATTTCATTTTCAACATATATCTCCACTTGAATTTCTTGCATTGTAATTTTTAAATCTGTTTTTTTTTCTTATTTGTTTCCCCCTCATTTTTTGAAAGATATCTAATTGTGACAAACAGATAAAGAAAATAGCTCAAAAAATTGTTTCAATCAGTTGGTCCGTTCAAAGAGTTGGTTCTTCTTTTCATAATACTTGGTTGTAGTGTAGTTTAATTTTTTATTTTCCTTCTTCTTTATCTTTGGATTTTATATGCTTGGAAGCCTAAGAAAAGCTTACATTATTTTCAGGCTGGTGAAAACCCATGTATGCCGACAATTGCAAACCTTATACTATTGTTTTCTTTATCAAATTATCTCAGGTATGCATTGCAAGGTTATTACAATTGTACTTGAATATAAAAAATTATTATGTTTATTACAAAACTGTACTCGTGCTTCTTAATATGATGATGTGCGTCTTGAAGCAGGTGGAAAGAGCTGAAAGGGATTTTGTAATACAAGCTTGGCGCAACTTTGCCAGTGATAGACAAAAAGGAGTATGAGTAGCGGGCTGGAGAATGTGGTGGAGACGGTGCGAGTGCTGAACCACAATACGCTTTCGTGCATGACAGAAAGGAAATAATTAAACAGTGTATTTTCACTACTCAAATAAATATAAATAAATTCCAGAAAAATGTGCAAATATTTGTACAAGATTGCAAAAACATGTTTTGTACAATTGTGATAAACAATCATATGCCTTTGTGTAACAAAAATCTAAGGAAAAAGTTTACTTTTGAATTCATTTCAAATTTTTGATTGAAAAGTATATATAATAGAAAGAAATGATTTCATCAAGTGAATTTTGAATGAACTGAGTGCTTCAGTTTTTATTTTATTGGTTTCATCATAAAAATGATAAATCATTTTGCTCTCTCTCCCTTGCAGAGTTTAATTGATTCTATAGTGAGAAGGTTCCCAAGCTGGAGGGGTGGCAATAGAGCCACATATGCTCCTATTAATTGTTGCATTTTGATGAACTTCTTGAATGAATTATTTTGAGAAATGAACTCCACGAGATTCTAAAACTGCAATATGATGTCAGAGATTTACATTTAGATTTTTTGTTAGCATTAATATATGTGTTTTTGTGCTTATTATATATGGAGAAATTTTTGTGAAGGGAAGGATAAGTTGTTAAATTTTGATTGTCTCATGAATATGATATTATCATTTTCCAGTATATATTTATTTTGATATTTTGTCTGCACGGTTCTCAATGATACTTGTTTGTTTTTCAAATTCATGCTTGAATGTTTGTTTCAAAGCGATATATCTGCTATTCAAATAATTCAAATTCATGCTTGAATGCTTGTTTCAAAGCGATATATCTGCTATTCAAATAATTCAAATTCATGCTTGAATGCTTGTTTCAAAGCGATATAATGCAGTACTTTCAAATAATTCAAATAATGGCATATACATTCATTTTATAAAAAATAATTGCATCTGAAGAAAGTGATCAAAATAATATTTCAATTCCGTTGCAACGCACGGGCACTTGACTAGTAATAAAAAAACAACAATATCTAACAAGTTAAATAACAAGAAAAAATTTAGTGAAATTTTAGTGTCATCTCCTTCAAGAGATTTTATGGAGAGAGCAAATGAATTGAGCTTTTCATGGTAAATATTCTAGTTTGAAATTTAAATGGGAAAATTTTCAAATAGTGAAGTTTTATTGGATGTACGTCCAATTCGATCGTCTAATCCAAAATGTAGGCATTTGTATGAGGTTTAATTAATTATTTTGAATGGAGGTTCGGATTTCAAAATCAAAATTTGAATTAATGCAAATAATACAAACTCCTAATCTTACCACCGTCTCTTCAGACATATTTTGAAAACGAGTTATACGTACGAACAGGCCATTACGGTAGCTGGTTTTCAATGTCCATAAGTTACCTGATTCTTCCATTGATACAAAAATAGAATTTATTCATTAATTGCTTTTATGTGTAAGTGCAAGCTCTACACACCCGAAAAATATGTAGTAGTTAATTATAGTGATCATCCGCACAACACAATTAACGTTGGGTATAAAATTCAAACTGATGATTCATTCAATTAATCAAGCTCGATCGTGTATCACAATTATTGTAGTATACAAGTTATATTTGATAGTTGATATCAGCATAGAACTTGCAGGATGATGTCTCGGAATTCCAAGTCAAGTCATATTTGATGGTCGATATCAGCATCACAACTTGCAGGATGATGCCTCGGATTTCCAAGTCAAGTCATATTTGATGGTCGATATCGGCTTCGCAACTTGCAGGATGATGTCTCTGAATTCCAAATCAAGTAGTCAAATATTTAAGTTTTCATGAAAAAAAATCGACCTACCATTGGCTCCACAATAATTCTGACTGCTGCCGTACGCATCCTCCTAGCATGAAGAACGTCCCCGCTGTGACAGATGAGCTACTGAATACGACTCATCCATAAATTGTATTAAGCATATCATATGACGGCCGAGGTTTTCAGAATTCATCGACCCCTTGAGTATATATGATATTTACTGTTCGCATGCTGTACTATATATTAATATTACATTCTCCTGTCTTTCAGATTCCTATTAGTTGTGAAATCATGTTCTTAATGTGAGGTTTTCAGGAAAATGGCGCGGCTGTTTAATTAGGTTGTTTATTTTTTTTTTCTAAAAAAAATTAAAAGAAGTTCAGTACGTACAATTATGGGAGCCAGTTTCAAACTCTTATGGAAAATAAATAAATAAAAACTACTATTTTAGCTTATATGTGAAGAAAATAAAAAACTACTCTTACGGACAGATGGGGAGCTTTCTGGTAGAGATTGGCACCGCCGCTGGCAAATGGGCCCCGATCTGCAATTGCTTCATAATCTCTACCAAAATAAATGTGCTCAATTTAAATTTAAAAAATTAAACAAGACAGACTTAAGCACTGGAAACAGAATAACACTACTGTTCGATCTAACATAATTCAATTAAATTAGTCGATTTACTTTTGGTTGCCACTTGCCAGGACAATATGCCAGACAACCTTCAAAATATTGGTAAGTACATTGTTTCGGGACACAGCGACGAAATTAGGCAAGAAGGGTAAGAACCGAGCAAACAATATATTTGACCAATTTGTATGGAAAATGATGTGTGCAATTGTGAATGTTTTCAAGGTCTAATTTGTAAAATTTTCTGCTATCAACAATATTTGAGCCTTAAATTTCTAAAAATATGAGGCAAACTTGCATGTCATACCAGGAACAGTACCATAACAGATGACAACTCATTCATATCTGATTTTCAACAATTTTTTCTTTTTGTAAAATTTTTAAAAAGGAAGATTATGAATTTGCTTTTAGGTGTGATATTTGAATGTAAAATTTGGTACAGTACCAGTCATTGTCTGAACTTGTTTTTCATGTGATGAATGTGATTTTACTTGCTTTGTAATAAGATTTGAGTCTAAGGTGGGTTGTGTGTTTTAGTGGGTACATATACTACCCTGACAAGAGAAGAAAGAGAAACAATTAGTGGGGTTGGATGACAGGTTTAAGGGATGGTGATTTTTGTTCTTAGTATAAGATGTTTTAGGTAATATGAAGTGCTACTGTTTTCTATCAGTGTTCTGTTTCAATTTACTTTTTTGGAGGTTTAAATGACAACATCTGTCATTGGTATTTTGTTATTTTGTTTTATTAGTCTAAGATATGTAACCATCCCTCTATTATGAAAGAATTTATGCTGGCAGTTTTGTCATAATATTAGATCATTTAATCATGTTTAATTTTGTTACTTACATTATCTTATCATTTTCAATTCTTTAACCCCACAGTAGTACCAATCAGTGAGGATTGAAGGGCATTTTGGAAGTTATGAATATATGGTGGTTGCTGGCATTAAACCCTGGTTTCAAATGTGTCTATATATTACTCGTCTTGCTAACTGTGAAGCAGATGCATTGGCTAGGGCAACGTGAATAAATCAGAAATCATGTAAATTTGTAACTTGTAATTTTTTTTTGTAGATAGTACCCTGTGGAGAATTCAGATCCAGTGAAGTAACCCAAAAATTGGGTTTTAGATAGGGACCGTCCGATTCGAATCCGTGAAAATCCATCTGAAGTGTAGCACACACATTGAGCAACCAATCCGAATCCCGAGACGATCTCGAGCGACAGATTAGAATCAAACGGTCTCGATCCAAAACCCAAAAGTTGGGTTAATTTAGGGGATCCGGACCCCCTGTGGATTTCTTCTAAGAAATAGAATCTAATTGGGGAATCCATAATTTCATTTCCAATGTGTCTAATTCGTTGATTGGCCAAGATGAAGAAGAAGGGACAAAAGAAGGGAAGGATTTGTCGGAGAAGACTAACAATGATGTAGTGAGAAAAGAGGTGGGTTTGGAATGGATGCTCAAGGCAGCAAGCAAAAGAGAGAATAATCCACTTGAAGCGAAGAAGAAAGAAGAGATTCTAAGGGTGAAGAGGTAATTCATGATAAATTTTGTAATTTTGATATGCAAGTTTAAATAGGTAATTTTCAAGAAATATAAATGAGGTGCTGGTATATAGAAATACAAATCTAGGTATTATAATCTTACATAATTTTATAGTTTTACACAGTTTGTGCATGGTTAGTTCAGTAATTAAAACTTTTATTCATTTTTCTGTTGAAGATTTAATTTGAAAGGTGTTTTTATTTTATGTAGGTTGTCAGAGAGAGGTGGGTCTCTATAGGTGACCTAGCGGCATCTGTTGCTACATCCCAGGCTGCTCCTCATGCACACTTATGCGTAATCAGATGGTGGAGAACGGGACAATCTGAAAACCCTAATGAAGTGTCCAAGAAGCACGAAAGGCAAGACAACTTGCGAGATATTTCCTCTAGGCAGTCTCAAATAAGATGACCCCGACAGGAGAGAAACTTGAGAGCAACTTGAGCTGGAGGAAGGGATAAGGGGCATAACAGTAAACAAATAGTTGCATATAACACCTAACATTTCTTATGCAAGGATAACCATATCTTAGTTGCTAAATGATCCATAAAAATGTTGTCCTTTTGTTTTAAGTGTGAGAAATGTTGGTGTTATCTCCAGATGCAGTTTTTGTAAAAACAACAAAGAGAAAATTAAAAATAAATAAATAAGATGATGCATAAATTCGTTTCAGCTAATTAATTATCGGCCGTCTATTGATTCTTTTGCAGAGTATATTCTTCTTCTTTGATTAATTATTGTACCAGTATGGTACGATTCTTGCCTTTTTCATTTTAAATTTGATAGGAACTGAGAAATTTGTAGAACTAAATAAGTTATTCTTCTTTTTTCCATCTTCAGATTTTAATTGTAAAATTACAACTCAATTTAACTCAATTTGTTTACTTGTTTTCACAACTTTTAAGCAGTATGGCATGGTGTTCGTCCTAATGTACCAGATCACATTCTTTATTTTTAATATAATCCTCATTCAAACTTTGAAATATTACTCGGGCTTACAAATTTCTGGATGAGATGAAAGTCCAAGTTCACTCTTATTGTTTTGCAGAAGAAATATGTTGGAGTTCGAGATATTATTTGTATCTTTGATACTAAAGTGGAAAAACATGTGCGCTTCCAGAAAACATTGAAGCTCATATTACACCCTTTGAAAAAAAATATATTTATAGTTATACTATGAAACAAGTAAATTTATTAAATTTTGAATTATTCCAGTGTACTCTAATATCTATATTGTACACAGTATTTCAATCTCCGTTGCAATGCATGGACACTTGACTAGTTTTAATAATGCTTGTACGTATTACTTTTTTTTTCTTTTTTTTAAGCCTTCAAAAAAAGAAAAAAAATTTTTGAAGGGTATGCACAGTCGTTGACTAGGGGTCAATGGCGGCTCAATACCCAACCTCTTCCACTCAGACACCAATTATTCTCCCCCCAATCTACACTCACCTAGCTTTCTACCTTGTCCCCTCAAAAAAAAAAAAAAAAGCTTTCTACCTTGGAAAAATGGTGCTACCTGACTTGTGCTCAAGACCAATCCATCTCTTGTACTTATCTTCAATTTATTTACTTCTTATTGTACCTCATGGTGCTTCGATTTCGTTCTACTTCAATTTCTCAGAACCAATCACCAATCTGAATGAGCATATCAACTTCCAAGGTGATGCATCCTACGACCAGCAAAAAATTGACTTGACTAAGAACGGATTGAAAAGCGCAGGAAGAGCAATCTACAATCAAATGGTACCCTTGTGGGATAAAGATACCGGAGAGGTAACAAACTTTACAACCCAGTTCTCTTTTCTTATACAAAATATTACTGGCTCTCGGGATGGCTTTACTTTCTTCCTATTGTCCTATCCATATCAAATTCCTCAAGATAGTTATGGAGGGACCCTTGGCCTTTTCGATACCAATACTGCCATGAATGCATCGGCTAATCAGTTAGTTGCAGTCGAGTTTGATACCTTCTCTAATTCGAGGTATCATGACCCAAATTCAACAGATCCAACTGACTGCCACATTGCTATTGATGTAAACACTATTATCTCAACTTCTTCCCAGATCATTCCAAACAACCTTTTTGTTGATACAAGGATGACCGCACATATTGAGTATAACAGTTGGCAACAACGTTTGATTCTTTCCCTTTGGCATGAGGCCAACCCGACAATCAATTTCAGCATCAATGCATCTGTTAATTTATTGAAACAGCCAGCAAGTGCATTTGTAGGCTTCTCAGCAAGCACTGGAGAAAAAATTGAAGCACATCAGATTTTCTGGTGGTCTTTTAACTCAACCTTAGAAATGGTTACAAAAAAAAAAAAACCGATAAATAAGTGGGTCATAGTTGGAATAGCAGTGGGCACATTTATTATGTTTATTGTAGTAGGGATATTCATATATCATCTCAGAAAAAGGAGCTCAATGAAGAAAATCGGAGATATTGAGGTGATTGGTGATGAATCAATTGATGAAGAGTTTGAAAAGGGGAGGGGACCAAAGAGGTTCCCGTACAGTGAACTGGTTGATGCAACAAATGGATTCGGGGAGAACGAGAAACTTGGAGAAGGTGGGTTTGGATCAGTCTACAGAGGTATTTTACAGGATGAAAACATTCATGTTGCTGTTAAGAGGGTGTCAAAAGATTCAAAGCAAGGGAAGAAAGAGTATATATCGGAGGTCAAGATTATAAGCCAACTAAGGCACCGAAATCTTGTTCAACTAATTGGTTGGTGCCATGATCATGGAGAATTTTTGTTGGTTTATGAATTAATGAATAAGGGAAGCCTAGATAAATACCTGTATAACAAAGAAATTCTTCTTAGTTGGCCAATTAGGCACAATATAGCACTAGGGCTAGGCTATGCTCTTCTATACCTCCATGAAGAGTGGGAACAATGTGTTGTGCATAGAGATATAAAGCCAAGCAACATAATGTTAGATTCCTCATTCAATGCTAAGCTCGGTGATTTCGGCCTTGCTAGACTTATTGATCACAACCAAGAAGTAGAAACAGTTGCTGCTGGCACCAAGGGTTATATAGCACCAGAATGTGTCCTTGGCATGGCAAATCCAAGCACACATTCCGATGTTTTCAGTTTTGGAGTTGTCTTGTTGGAAATTGCATGTGGAAGGAGGCCCATAATGCCTCAACAGGATCGAAGGAAGGTGAGTTTAGTTGAATGGGTTTGGGATTTGTACGGGCAGAATGCACTTATGGAGGCCTTTGATTCAAGTTTAAATGGTGATTTCATAAAAGAAGAAGTCAAATGTCTGATGATTGTTGGTTTATGGTGTGCACACCCGGAAAAATCCTCACGCCCATCTATTAGGCAGGCCCTGAGTGTTTTGCACTCTCAAGCTAATTTACCAATTCTTCCTCCAAAAATGCCTATGCCGGTGTATACTATTCCATTGGATCCTAATTTGCAATTTTATACCACCTCCTCTGAGGCTACTTCAAGTGGCGTAGCAAAAGATTCCACCAAATCAGCTCCTGCTCCATCTTCGGACTCTTCCTGGCTGCTCAAACAAGAACATAGAACGTTCTAAACAATAAATTTGCAAAAAAAAAAAAAGTTTCCTCATTTTTTTTTTTTTTTCCCTTTTTCCTTTTTCCTTTTTAGTGCTTTTAAATGCACAGTATTACAATGATACCTATTTGGGATTTTTTTTTTTCTCTGTGTTATGTGTGCCATTATTATTTTATTTCCAGCTGGCTGTATAAATTGCCTATAATCTTTTGCTATAGTGATTCTCATTCGTTACAAAGTTCAAGTGTTATGCGTATCTCAGGTTTAGCTTACCTATTTGTCTATTTCTGTTTATGTTAATTTTTCATAACCTTGAATTTTGATGAAATGGAGGAGAATATCACACATTGGTAATAACCTCCCTGCATGAAATTTCACACAAATGTTGGCATGTGATTGCTACAATTTCCATCCATAACACGTACAACACCAGGCTGCAATCTCACCATTGAGCTGGTTGAATTTCCTTTTGGCTTCCTATCAATTGGTCTATCTGTGAAAGATATAGCACAATTTGAATATTAACTCAGCTTCCCTATTTGGTATCTTCATCTATCTAAAAACCAGCAAATGGGTTCCTCTCTGGTTATGATCTGAATCAGGCTGAGCTTAGAATTGATTGATCTGATCGGCTGAGAAAAGTTTTTGGTGTTTGCTTCAGGCCTGGAATTGCGAGTTTTCTTATGCTGGTTAGTTGGAAGGAGATTTGACAGAATGTGCAACATAATCTAAATTTACTAATAAATTAAATTTTTACATTATATTACTATTTCTTAGATAGAAAGAAAATTTACATGATATAAAGGATTCTAAACCATTTAAAAGTAGTAATTTTTTATCTATCCAGAAAATTAGTAAAAATGTTTTAAAAATGTGTAAGTTATTTTGTAAGTAATTTTATATAGAGATCATGTTGAACGGTTCAAATCAACTGTTTGGATTTTGACAACACAGATATTGATCCATAATATAGACTGATCTGCACCATGCATAGTCTCCAAGCACATTCTAATATGGAGAACATGTTGAGCGCTTCAAATCGACTATTTGGATTTCGAAAATACAAAAATGAATTATAAGTATATGCCCTTATATGCTAATGTAAGTAGAGTTGCCAACCTCTATATATATGTATGTATGTATTTGTCGTCAAAAATGTCCTAAACGAGTTTTGTGAAGAAGGGAAATAAATCTGTTGTGAAAGATTGGTCTTAAAACAAAATAAAAAAATAAAGAAGAATAGATAAAGATACAATGTGAGATTCAATTCAAACAATTTATGAGTTTCAATTTTAAAAAAATGAATAAATTGAAAAAAAAAATGTAGAACTCTCGATTATTTAATAATCAATGATAGAACTTTAGATTGTTGAAAATCACTAATTAATTAATAAAATTATTTCTGATCCCAACTGTAAATTTCTTTCATTACAAATTTAATTATACCTCCATAATTGCAGGACAGGTCCACTCGGCCCCACCAAGCTGAAGCTAGCTGTGATGGAAGACCAGAACCTCTGGTCCAATTTTTGGTGGTGAGGAGAAGATAGAGGTTGGAGAGTGATATGTGGGACCTTGACCAGCTGAAATCTAATGGCAGCACCTAGTTATTGACTCTAACCTTCATATATAACAAAACTAGAGAGAAGCTAGTTTTCAACAGTGATGCTAACATTGTGTTGAAAAATCTCATGTCCCATAT
The DNA here is from genome assembly GCA_964058875.1 of Carex rostrata. NCBI lineage: Eukaryota > Viridiplantae > Streptophyta > Magnoliopsida > Poales > Cyperaceae > Carex > Carex rostrata. The sequence continues at coordinate 2,615,706 of CAXKVT010000106.1, read as the reverse complement.
ATTAAAGCTGAGCTGGAAGATAGAGATTGAAGAGCAATAAGGCATTCATATATAACAAAATAGAGGATAGAGTTTTCAATAGAGTTCACAAAAACATTCAATTATTCATAAGCAAATTTTGCTTAATTCACACGTTTTTGGATCTAGAATGTGATTTAATTTGGAGGTATATAGATGTTTCTTTCATCGTATATTTTATTTCCTTTATACTATACTGATTTTAGTATTGAATAGATGATACGTTTCTGATGAGTATTGGTACAAAAGTAATTTAATAACATTTATCATAAATTTGTTTTTTTTTTTAAAAAGATTTATCATAAATTTGTATCCCTCACAATATATAATTTAACCCAAAGAGAAATGCTTCATTCTGACTTCCACTGGAAAGAGAGGCCTCTGAATAAACCTGTTATGTGTCAAGAAATACAAATGAAAAGGAAAATCAAACCATTTTATTCAGTACACGGTACACGCATCGTACATGGCTCGGAGCAATTTTCAACAGAACAATGTGTAAAGAAGGGAGGGAGGTACGAAAATGAGTTCATCCCTGAAGTATTATTGTGTTTGAAGAATATTTTTTTAGACACAATTTCATATATATATATATAGAGTTAGGCTGGGGTGCTATGGATAGCATAGTGGCCTCTATGCTACGGCTCAATATTCGAGTTTTCAAAATCCAAACGGTCGATCCGAACCGTTCATCTTATTCTCCGTATTAATATCTGCTTGGAGACCAAATTTAACATTTTTCTGATTTTTTTTACTATTTATTAAGTATTTTACAAAATTGTTGATCCAACGGTGGCTGCACAAAATAGTAAAACTGTTGGATTAGCGATTTTCAAAGTGGCTTAATAAATAGTAAAAAAATTCAGAAAATTATAAAATTTGGTCTCCAAGCAGATATTAATATGGAGAATAAGATGAACGGTTCGGATCGACCGTTTGGATTTTGAAAACTCGAATATTGAGCCGTAGCATAGAGGCCACTATGCTATCCATAGCACCCCAGCCTAACTATATATATATATATATATATATATATATATATATATATATATATATATATATAGTTAGGCTGGGGTGCTATGGATAGCATAGTGGCCTCTATGCTACGGCTCAATATTCGAGTTTTCAAAATCCAAACGGTCGATCCGAACCGTTCATCTTATTCTCCATATTAATATCTGCTTGGAGACCAAATTTTACATTTTTCTGAATTTTTTTACTATTTATTAAGTATTTTACAAAATTGTTGATCCAACGGTGGCTGCACAAAACAGTAAAACCGTTGGATTAGCGATTTTCAAAGTGGCTTAATAAATAGTAAAAAAATTCAGAAAATTATAAAATTTGGTCTCCAAGCAGATATTAATATGGAGAATAAGATGAACGGTTCGGATCGACCGTTTGGATTTTGAAAACTCGAATATTGAGCCGTAGCATAGAGACCTCTATGCTATCCATAGCACCCCAGCCTAACTCTATATATATATATATTTAACTATAAAATTACTTCTTCTTTTTGCTAAAATGAGTTCATCCCTAAAGTATTATTGTGTTTGAAGAATATTTTTTTAGACACAATTTCATATATATATATATATTTAACTATAAAATTACTTCTTTTTTTTCTTTAAATTTTATATAATTACATATGACGCAAAGTGGTCCCGTTATGATTTTGCACGTTAAGCTCACGTACTAGTTTAATAGTAATAGAGAGAAGAATATAAGAGGGATAAAGCCACAAAATAACACACAAATAAACTTTTCATTCAAACAACTCTGCCTCATCAGAGGTCTTGATACATATTTAAAGTAATAGAAAAAGATCTTCTTGAAATTAGAAATACTATTAATTGTTAATTGAGGAGGGTTCAAATGCCTTCATTTTTTGTGCCACCATCATGCCTCCATTTTTTAAAACTTTAATATATCAAAATTTAAAACTTAAAAATCAAAATAAAACTGTTGGATATGATCTACATCATTTTATCTATGCACATATAAAAAATTATGACATTTCAATTTTATTTTGATTGTCATCAAGAGCTTGTAAAAAATGCACTAATTTGGATGATTTCTAGACGTTGATTTTTGGACTTGTTGATTCACATAAAAACAAAATTGAAATGTGATAATTTTTATAAGCACAGAGAGAAAATAATATAGATCACATCTAACGGTTTTATTTTGACTTTTAAGTTTTCAATCTTGAGTTATTAAAGTTTTAAAAAATGGAGGCATTTGAACCCTCCTCGTGTTAATTTTAGTTGATCAACAAAAAGTTTTAATACGGCTTTAACGCTCTAATAAAGTTCATATAGTCTCCCGTGCAGTCAAAAGTCTATCCAAAATTGTTTAATTATTGAGAAAGGGGAGGTAGCACAATTGGTTAGATAAAAATCTTAGAGTTGTTGTATCCAAAAGTCGAGAGTTTGATTTCCCCTCACGACTTCGCATCTTCTGCGAAGGTTTTAAAAGAAAAAATTGTTTAATTATTTATAAGACTGCCCATGTCATTTAATTATGTGGCTTAGATTTCAAGTTGTACATACATCTCCTTCATTCGCTTGGATCTGATGTGGCCATCCTTTATGTCCTAATCTAAATCAGACATTTGTTCAATACGCACCGCGTCAGCATATTTACTATTATAAATTCTAATAACTCTGTATATTCAATTTTTTTTTTTTTATTACAGAGTTAATCTTTTATTTGAACCGCAACCCCTGACCCGATGATCGTAAGCTATGTCCTGCATCAAGATCTCAAATGAAACTATCTATCAATATGCATTTAAGTTATGATAACCAATTTAACCGCTGTTTAAACATCTTTAAACGACAGTAAGTTTTTAACAAAAAAATAAATAAATGCTGGAGGCTCCATAAAACGATTTAACAGCAAGTTCGATTTTATTTTCTCAAAGCTTGACACAACCATGTTTTATCAAATCTAAAAGAATAAACAGCCCATCTTACACTGCACAGTTCTTTTTACAACATTTTGCCAACCCCTCTCTTGTCATGCCACCTTGCGTTTTTCTCTTGGCATCTCTTTCACTGGAATCAGTTGCCACATTGATGAATTTTGTACTGTCAGGTAGGGCCAGGCCTTGACATTGACTATTATTGCCGTACCGAAGTACTCGGGTTGCCATTGCGGATGGATGGAGGGGTTGCAACCAGTGTTGTTCATATATAACAAGCCGTTGGTACAGAAGTCCCGGTGAAAGAGTACCATTTGCCGATTAAACAGAGGACCTGAAGAGAGACATGGAGAAGTCTCTTGAGGACTTGTGAGACGATCGACGGTATGTACCAAAATACATTGACACTTGGAAAGTGAAATAGGTACAGTATGAATTAGGAAGGGACCATGTATTTTAAGCGGCAGAAGCCAGTACAGCACTATTGTGTACAAATAATCAGTCATCATTTATATGTAACAGTGTTAGAGATACAGTACTAGGTGATGTGTAACAACTTCGAAAATGCTATACTGTATATCACCTAGCTACTGTATCTCTAAGAAAGAGAAATACTTTGTTTAATGAGATATAAGAGAAATACTTGGTCCAGTAATGAATTGATTTTAGAGGAGGGTTCAAATGCCTCCATTTTTTGTGTCTCCACCATGTCTCCATTTTTTAAAACTTTAATACTTCAAAATTTAAAACTTAAAAATCAAAATAAAACCGTTAGATATGATCTACATCATTTTATCTATGCACATGTAAAAAATTATGACATTTCAATTTTATTTTGATTGTCATCAAGAGCTTGTAAAAAATGCACTAATTTGGATGATTTCTAGACGTTGATTTTTGAACTTATTGATTCACATAAAAACAAAATTGAAATGTAATAATTTTTTATGAGCACATAGAGAAAATAACATAGATCACATCTAACGGTTTTATTTTGACTTTTAAGTTTTAAATCATGAGTTATTAAAGTTTTAAAAAATGGAGGCATGGTGGAGGCATGGTGGAGGCACAAAAAATGGAGGCATTTGAACCCTCCTCTTGATTTTATATATGAGATTTATTAACAAATTGACTTCAATTGTCAATAACTTACAAATAAGTTGATGTTACATTTTGCTTCATTTTTGTTTTTTAGCCTTTTTATTCCAATTTTATGAAGAAATTGATGTTGAGTTGGCTTCTTGTTTTATCTCATTTGTTTTTAAAACAAAATTAAACAACTGGTGATAAAGCCGGCATCTTTTACCATGGCCCGTGATGGTGCAAGTGGAGGTGGTGTTCGTACTGAGACAATAAGTATTTTCTTTTTTTTGTGCTTTTATGCAATTAGGGCTTTAGTAGGTGTGAAAACAGTATGGATAATATCCGATATCCGAATATCTGTGTGGATAAGGATACTGATATAGTTTTCATTAATCCGAATAATAGATATAAATACCATATATTTTAATATATATTATGAAAATTTTATGTTAGTCACCATTATAATTAGATAAATTTTATGAACTTCAATATTTTTTAATATTTATTAATATTATTTTAATAAATATCTGATCTGATCCGAACCCGTATCCGTATCTGAAAAATAAAAATAAAGTTATGGATATGATTTTAATACTATCTGCTCTGTATCCGCTCCATTTTCACTCCTAGGTTTTAGACATGAAAAAGAATTGATAGCTGCAATGTAAAATTTTGTTTATTGCAGATAAATGCTGAAGGTGTCACAAGAAAATTCTACGGAGGGGATACATTGCCTCTATGGCATGGCATGATGAACTGGAGCCCACAAACTCATGTTGGATGCGTCAGATTCTTTAACAAAAAGGCAATTTTCATGTTTTCTAGATCTGGTATCCTTGCTTGATATCCTCTCTTTCGGTACCTGAGCCCATGAGTACATGATCAAAATTTCTCTCATGTGTAAGGATAATTATGTGCATCTTTTTTTCTTCTCAGTTAAATGCTTGTATTTTCTCATAAGTAATAAATTACCTGGATTGAACTTTCTAAACAAAGATTTTATGACAGTGATGTTGAATTTATTGATAGTCTTTTTAAGCCTGTTGTATTTTTATTATTGTGCATTTTTTTCTTGGTAGTTTAGGTATGGGTTAACAGATCTGAAAATCTAGTTGGTCAGGGATGTGTGCTGATTGGTACCTGGGAATCGAATCATTCTACATAGCCATTTTGTGATTTATAGTGTTTTAAAATGCGGTTTTATTCATGCATGCGGAAGGCCACTACATACCGTATATGCGGTATGCGGATTTTAAAATAAAAATTCACGTATATATATAACTACATATATATATATATATATATATATATATATATATATATATAGGAATATGCTAGCATGCCAATAGTAGCCTAGAGGACCTCCGTGCAACGACTCAATATTCGGCTTTTTAAAATCCTAACAGTCAATCCGAACCGTTAATCTTGTTCTCCATATTAATATGTGTTTGGTGACCAAATTTTACATTTTTTGAAATTTTTTTACTATTTTTTTAAACTTATTGAAAATCGCTATTTTCAGCAAATCTGAACCATTAAAAAACAGCAATTTTCAATAAATCTAAAAAAATAATAAAAAAATTCCTAAAGATCAGAAGAGAATCAACGCAAAAGGCAGCATAATATTTAGTTTACAATAAATGTAATATCTTGACAATTAATGTAATATTTAGACAATCCTAGATTAAGGAAGAAAATAACTAGAAAGGCTATATGAAGTATTATTAAATGCTGTCATATGCGGCCACATATGCGTATGCGCCCTCAAACCGCATAAAAATTTCATATGCGGACCGCATATGTTAAAAACAGACATAAAAATATTAATAATCCATTAACGGATCCATTAACTGAGCCCACATATCCAAAATGTCAAGTACCCATTAAATGAGTTCCGAACCCGGATCCGTTGAGAAATCCATCACCCTCCGGTCTCCTTTATAGCTCTCCAGCGCTTAACTAATATGTATTTTTAAATTGTGGAACTAAGTCGGAATGTAGAAACTGGACTGGAAGCGCTGGACTTTGGTGACTTTGTTAAGTGGGCCGCGCATTAATTCACTGCTTTGTTGGGCTTTGGTAAAAGTTCTTTCAATAAGGGCGTGTTCGGCCGAATTACTATTCACGTGGGAAAAACAAATTCAGTTCAACTGAATTTTTTTTTTCCACGGGAACAGTGATTTTCAATTCAATTCTCGTGCCCGTGCCCGTGCCCATTCCCATTTGTCGGCCGAACAGGCCCTAATAATTCTGATTTAAGTGGGCCACGCTCGACTGGTGACTTTCGTGACTTTGTTAAAGGTCCTTTCAATTGAAGCTCATTTAGTAACACTCCTTTGAACACATGAATTAAATTAGAATTATTATTGAGCTTGTGTGTTTAAAAATTAAACAAAGTATATTAAATACATAAAAATAAAGATATATTAATAGAAGTTTGTTACTAAACATAATATATAGATAGATTGAACTTTTTTTTTTCTTTTCATTATTAAAAATCCGCATATATAAATCCGTATAAAAATCCGCATATGCGGCCGTATACCATATATGCGGTATGCGGCGGCCTTCCACATACCGCATAGAAACCGCATTTCATAACACTGGCTATATGAGAGGCTGTTGTGCTGTGTTTATATTTTCTAATAATTTGATATGGTATCAGAACCATTATTTGTGATTATGTGGAAGTGAGGGTAGCTTAAATCAATTTCCTGTGCAATCGGATATTGATACTGCATAGGCACTGTTTTTGTTTCTCTTCTTTCTCTTGTTTTCTTTTATTTTTCACTGTTATGCCTGAAAAATCAGTGGATGATAAACCAGATAACACCTTTCTTTTGGAAAACTTAACTAATGCTCTATCTCAAATTCTTCTTAAGCAGAAACCAAATAATCCAAGTCATGATGAATTCGTTTCCGCAATGACAATTAAACTTTTTTTTTTGATATCCAGGTAGTGACTACCAACTATACAAAAATAGATGTGATTACAACAATTAAACTTGATGGCAAGAATTTTTATCTAGGTCACAGATATTGAAGATGAAACTTGCCGGGAGAGACAAACTCGGTTATATTGATGGAACAAATCTTCGACCTTCTCCGACCAATGAAAACTACCGAAGGTGGTTAGTAGATGATTCTATTGTCAAAGATTTCTTGATCAATTCAATGGTTTCGTCACTAATAGGTAACTTTCTTTCGTATTCTACTGCCAAAGATTATTTGTTTATTTGTGGAATTTGACAGTTACCCAGTAAGGACTAAGGAGATTATTTTTTCTGACAAAACAGAGAGAGTAGATTAAATAGGAGATTGACAATTTAGTGGTTTCAAATTTCAATCTAGGCACGAATCATCAAACAATTTTAATGGTCATTCTTGACACTTTTATGTGTGTAATAATCCAACATCACGACTTAATTAGACAGGCCAAAATTATACAGAAAGCAATTAATTAGTAAGCCCAATCATTGTTGGTATTGGGATTATCAGCTAATATTAATCAGCCTTAAGGGCTTAAATCTAATTTATAAAACCCCCAAGCAAATCAGCAGCAAAAAAACTGAACTGTTCTTACCAGTTTTTTTGCTTATACCAGAAAAACCCCCAAGTAAACCAGCAGCAAAAAATAACTCATCTGTTAATATCAGTTTCTTTTACCAGTAAAAATCCAAGCAAAAACTAGCAGGAAAAAAACGGCTGTTTTCTTCAATAGCTCTTACCAGCAAAAACTGTTTACAAGAAACCCCTTACCAGAAAAACTGTTTACCAGAAAACCCATTACCAGAAAAACCAACCAATTCACATCTGAACTGATACCTGTACCAGTAACCAGTTTTTTTTTTTTAAAAAAAAAAAAAAAAAATCAGAAACCACATAAATTTTTTCACTTATCTGAGGGCTCTTAAGCCAAGTTAATAAGCAATTTGTTGTCAGATCTTGACCTCAGTCGAAGATGCCAAGTCTTGACAATATGGTGGTAAGAATCCAACAAGAGGAGTCTAGCCGTCTAGGAGAGCCCTCATGAACCCTCGACAGTTGCAAACCCTTTTTCCTCTATATTTTTTTATATTACTTGGTGGTGTTACAAACCAATTAGAGTATCAATTCGTTTCTGTGACTTGGTTAGAAGCGAGGTGGAGAAGGTAACAACCGACTTCAACCTTGGTACTGACCGCCTCTCGTCAAACACTCAGTAAACATACCAGTTAAGAGTATATACAGAAATATCAAAGTCTTCCAAATTAAGTTCTAAAAGGTACTTAAAAAACCGAACCATAAAGCATCTATACGCGCTCTAATAAAATAAACCTCAAAGGTAAAAATTGTTGAACAAATGGAAACACAACTCCAAATCTGCTGTTATCCTAGCAATAGAGCCGGGCCTGTTATCCCTCGTTTCCTCTCCCCTCTCTCTCTCTCCTGAACGGATTTTGCCATGTCGCCAGGCGAGCTTTCAACGAGGCACCAGCACTTGCGCCATGTCGCCATCCATCCTGTTTCTTTGTCGCATTCAGATCGAAAAAGAAAGCAAGGTTTACGGTCCATGGAATCGGTCTTTACAGCCGGTCCAGGAATTTAACGAGTATACTATTTTTCTTTCTCCAGGGATCTTCTGTAATGGAAATTTCACGTACAATGGAATAACGAACAAAATTAATATGATGCATTAACCATTATAGAAATTCTGCTGCAGAAAATCGAGGCACATATCCGCGTTTGCTCGTGCGCCTCAGCGCCTGCCTGGTTTTCCCGCACGTTCTCACCCAGTCAATGCAACAGCACTAACGTTTGTTCTGTGTTTCTGATTTTCTGTATCTTTGTTCATGAAGCCAACGTGATAAAGCGGTAAATAAGAGTGTTACCTGATCATTACACTGAAGATTACATTGTTGAGGCTCTAGGCAGATGGCCGTGCTACTTTTTATTACACAACACAATTTTGCTTGTTGCTCCCCACCCCCCAAGATTTTTACTAATTGCGGAAAGGTAAGAACGTTGGGGGGCATTTGGATCAATCCTAGGAGTGCCAACGGGTTGGATATTATCTATCCGATTCCGTATCTGAAAATTTAATCCGGATATCCAATATCCGAATATCCGAGTGTATATGGATACGGATATGGTTTTGAATTTTCATTATCGTATTCGAATAGTAGATATATATTATATAATTTAATATGTATTATATAATTTAATATGTATTATTAAAAAAATTATGTTATTCACTAGGATATCCATATCCGTATCAGGTTAATATCTGATTCGTATCTGTATCCGTCTAATATTTGATCCGTATCCGTATCCGGAAAATAAAAATGGATACGGATATGGTTTTAACACTATCCGATCCGTATCCGATCCGTTTGCACCTCTAATCACTCCGTTACTGCACGTCTAATTATTAAATCTAGACCGTTCTGTTAACCTAGCTAGCATGAATCTTAAAGCAGATTTCAAAATGTTTGGCCCAGTTGGGAGTAAATATGAACCATAAAATTGTGGGCCCTACTTATGCAGTACTTGAAGATGATACAAACTCGGACAGAAGGGGGTGAGGGGTGTTGAGATGGGCGTCATAATTATACCAAAATCAGTATGAATTTATCATTCGAAATCAATTCAATAGATTTTGAAATTCAAAAATATATTGTTGAAATTCAAAAAAAAAAAGTTAACCGAATTCAGATAAATATAAAATAACTAAAAAAGTTAAGCTAATTTAAGCTGCTGAAGTAAGATGAAACATTGTTTACTAATAAGCTAGTGAAGTATGGACCCAATTTTTAATACCGCAAATTCACTCGCCCAGTTAAAGCCCGTAAAAATAGAGCACATATGATCTTTCAATTGTGTGGTCCTTGACCCGATTTAAAAAAAAAAAATTAAATCTCCTGCCAATAGAATCCGTCCATCCATCTATTCATCTATAATTAGAACAGTCATAATTAAAATATTAGAGCATTTGAAATTTGAGAAGACAACCCATATTTTAATATTGACCATTCAGACCATTCAGATCATACCATATGTAGGTAGGAGATTCGATTTCCGATTTAGACTACAATTAATTTTTCTTTATCAGAAATATATTAAATATTTTGTCAGAAAAAAGAAAGGTGGAAATTGATTCAAACCCCATCATTAATTTCATTCCTTCAAACTTTACCCACATAAAATGTTAGATCTCCATACAAATATTAAGAAAGAGAATAACAATTCAATTCCAATCAAGATTCTAAATAGCGATTATCGCGTCATAGCGGAAAGGCTAAAAAAAAATATTGCATAGCGTAACTATAGCGAAAGCTATCATATATAGCGCATTTTGTTTAAAAAATTATATTTTATATTTCTACTAATTATTAGCATTATCTAAAGTCTCATAAAGCAATAAGTAACACAAAATTGATTCAGGAATTAGAATCTTTATATTAAACTAATACAAAGTCCAAATTGCTATTCAAAATATATCTAATAATATCATAAATTATCTATTTTTTTCTATTCAAAATAACTTAAGAATCATGGCATATGCTTATAAGTTATTTTTGCATTTTTAATGTCCACATCCATATTAGAATGTGGTTGAAAACAAAGTTAATTACTTCAAAACGGCTCTATAGCCTCAATTTGTATAAATAGCTAGCTTTATGTTTGTACATTGTAAAACTCCTCACCTTCTTTAGAATCATCTGAAAACATTGAAGAAGAATAAAGAAGGGAAGGAGTCTGTGGCTTTGAAATTCTTGATTAATTCGGTATTTAGAGAAAATGGATGCATGCATGTCGGGACCATTGAGAGAAATGCTTAATTATATCAAATGGTATAAAGAAAAAGATGCGAAAAATGAGAAAATGTTTCAGTTGAAGAGATTAATAGAAAACGATAGTAACTATATATAAAACTACAAAACATTATTTCATAAAAAAATTAATGTGTATAAGCCAACTGCTCCAAGTTTAAAAAAAAAATCGGATTCATGTGTATTGAATTTTATATAATTAAAGTTTTTTTTTTTAATGGGGTGAAAGATCTTTGTCTTCTAACCTATATATTGAGCCTTCAATAGTGATAATTTTCTTTAAATCTGAAAAATGACAAATATAATTTAATTAAAAGATATCAGACTTGACTTTTTAATTTAAATCATAATAATTCACAGCGCAAAACAATATTGTGTTGTGAAATAAGATCATAGTTGCAAGGATTGAGACCTAGGATTAATTAACAGCTAGCAATACACAACAGAGAATCAATATATAGGTCCGTTGCATTTGCATCTTTTAGATAATTTGATCACCTATTATGTTCCTTAATTCTGCAACCTTCAAAGAGTCAATGTAAATAAGTGAAACGAACCAACAAAACAGAAAATTTATATAGAAAATAAAAATGTAATAGAACACGATATAGAAAATAAAAATGTAATAGAACACAATTTACACTATGAGAACCATGCACAACAAAAATGTTGGCTAAGACAAAATCTTATACCTATATATCATACAGGAAACAATTTGAGAAATCTAATTCTCTCATCTCATGTTAAGAAAAAAGAAATGTTTTAACCCTAATGTGATCCTACTACAATACATAATTTGAGTTCTCCTAATCTAAGTATTGTAGGATGTTTCACTAGAAAGCACTCTGTTAAAATTGATTGCTAATAAATAGTAGACAACTTTTAATAAAAAAAATAAGAAGATAAAGTTATTGCACCAATATTAAGAAGTGTCTATTACAAGAGAACAGTACGTAATCCTTCTGAGCATCCCCAAAACTGACAGCACAAAGCCATCACCAATTTTCAGAAGGATAATATCATTAATTAACTAAAACCTAACTCTAGTTAAGCCTTGCAAAATCACAAAGTCAGCCCCAATCCACAACTGCAAATTAATCATCCCATGTTGTTAAAAGAAGCACCCCATTGCATATACCCATCTGGTTTTGTGGCACTGACAGACGAGTTCGGCCCGTAGTAGTATCCATTGTTTCTCGTATCGGCTCCATAAGGATCCGTATTCACAACCGTGCCATTATACTCGTCTCTAGTAGTAGCACTAGTACTCGCTTGGTTACTTAGCAAGTATCCATTAACACCTCCATTTATCACTCCATTATACGCAACAGCGCCATTCATTCCAACATCACCAGTACCGTACATAAAGTTGTGGGTACCATTTGTCAGTTGCAACTGCTGATAGTCTTGCTCCGGCTTGCACCAACCGAGTGGTTGGCCGTACGGATACTGTAAATCAAACTGTGTAGGTTGGTGGAACGCAATACCTGGCCAACGCTGATAAATACCACTCTCCGAAAGCTGGGGTATGAGAGCGGTGCTTGTGCCGGCTTCATTATTCTCAGTCGGCTCCTTGAGCCGTCTAGTGGGACCACCAACAGGGAGTGTACTGCTGTCGAGAATGCTCTTTACATCGTACCTGCTCATGTCGAAATTTGTCACCGCGTTCAAGCCGCGGAATTTGATAGCTGCTATGTCGTAGGCCTCAGCCGCCTCTTCTTCAGTACCTATAGTTTTAATTATGTCTTTACACGTAAAAATTGATACAACTTTAAGTTGTTCCGTACATATGTCATATATATATATATATATTAACATGGCACTTGCACAGCTTGCATGCATGCGTGCGTGCGTGGAGAGTTGGGATGTGGGAAATAGGGTTTTACTAGTTGACTGTTGAATTCCTGCCCCAGGATTCTGAGACAGCCTCAGACATGAGCTTAAAAAGGGATGTCAAGGGTCTCAAATTAAACTATAATAACACTACTTAATGTTTTTAATTCCATAGATATATTAAATACATATATAGGAATAGGATACCTTTTGCACCTATCTGAAGCTAGATTACAAAAACAAGAGTATAAATACAGCAATACATAGTGCATGTCTTGGTTTTAGTAACATTAATTAATGTTTTATATTATTTGTAATTGAAAAGAGAGGTATGAACAATGAAAATCTTACTAAAGGTTCCTAAATAGAGATCTTTGTTCCCTGCCACCCTTCCTATTCTTGCCTGCCATCTTCCATGCTGGTGATGCCTTTAGGATTATATAACATGGTTAAAGTATATATATGAAACAAATTAATAAAAAGCTTGAAAATGGAATGTAGCTAGCTAGCTACAAATTAATTAATTAGCTTGAAAAAGGAATGTAGTTATCTAGCTAGCTAGTGATCAAAATTACATATTAAAATTTAGGGTTTAATGTAATAAGCTGCAATTAATAGTATCAGGAATCTATGTTACCTAGTGACACCACGATATTTTGATGCACCACGGGAAAAACCACTGCTGTTCCTGAAATCAAATTAAACAATCCTTTCAGGTTTATTTTTATTCATCTCTTTTATAGTATAAAATCTCAGTTGTACGGTTCATAGATGTGTGTATACCTTCTGAGGTATGCGATGTATTCCTGCCTAGTCATATGTTTCATTTCCTCCAATTCTTTTTCATAATTACTGACCTGCATGGTGCAGAATAAAAATCGAGTAAATGACAATAATGTGCCAGAGAATTGGAGCATACAGAAACTTTATATCCATTATTTGTTGGTGAAAAATTGTAAGAACACTAGTATATAGAGATACTATACCGGGAAATTTGTCGTTGTAGTTGTACCCCAGTATTTAAGAGCTGCCAAATCATATGCCCTGGCAGCTTTTTCTTCTTTGTCATAACCACCTAAAGTAAGCAAAATTTACATGAATCAATTATATTTTCATCATAGTTTTATATCAATGTTTCTTATAGAAGAAAATGTCATCTAAAAGGAAGAAACAAATTGTAAGCTTACCTAAATATACTAAAGAAGCCGGTAGAGCGCATACATTCAATGCAAAAGGAGACACAGAAAATCAGTAATTAGCTTACACTTTTTTCAGTTTATTAATTAGTAAAATGATGGAAAATTCTAGTGCATGTATACCTTGTCTACCCTTGCGGGTTTGTCCTTCTCTCCGGCAACTATTGTCCCAGAGATGAGCCTCGTACCTTCCAGTCCATCTATGCCTGAAGAATGAAATGATGAACAAGGATTCAATGATGAATTTTTATAAATTGAGAAATTCTGTGTGAAAAAGAAAAAGAAAAAATGAGTCAAGAAAAATGTAAAGCAAATGAAAAAAAGTTAATTGTATGCAATTTCATGTTGGTCACTATTATTCAACTTACACAAAAGATGGAAAATTTGTTGGTTAACTAATTATTAACTGAAGTCTATGCGTTAAACATCAGTACAAAATGCACAAACCAAACTAGAGTTCAGAGACCGGTTGGGCGAAAGAAAATTATAAAAACATATGTAGTTAATTCTATCAATTTTACAAGAATTCTCCATTTATTTTAAAAACACAAACGTGAACAAGAAATCAATGTTGTATTGTATGATTATATGAGTCACAAACCTTGTAACACCACGGTAAATCGAAGTCCTTTGTCCGAAAGTATCGCTTGCCTTTCGAGCTTCTATAGGAGCATTCGGTGCATCAATACCAGAATTTGCACTCCCCTTCTGCACAGCCTCAGACGACGAACCCTCTCCCTCTCTACTAACACCTGCCCCGGTACTCATCGACAGCCCCAACCCTTGCGAAGTACTACTTGGTGCAACTACACTTCCTGAAAATCCACTTGCGCTTGAATCACAGTTCATCTCATCTGTCTGCAGCCCAGGGCCCTGATTGTTGTTCCTCAACCACGTTTTGATCATAGGTAGCCCAATGGTGTTGTTCGAGTTTGTGTTGACATCTTCATTACCGATCATTACACCTCCTTGAACATTGGCCGTGAACAAGCATGAGGCGTCTTGATTTTGGTCAGAGAATGAATTGCCCCCAAGGAAATCTTCGAGCTTTGGTTCTTTCCCCTCGAGATTTCTGTTTCCACTACTCGATCCAACCACCATTGATAGCTCTGAAGAGCCGTGATTGAAATCCATACTCTTCATGTTCCATTCTATTAAATATTAAGAAAAAAAAAGTTATCAAATAATCTCATTTTGATGTTTGCAGGTGTTTTTCTTTTATTTATTTAAAATTATTATTTTTGCTCATGGTCTTCTAGGAATCATTGGTGTGTGCCAGAAACTAATTAATAATATGTTGACCTAAGAAGCATAAAAAATTACAAAACTAAAATTCAAGCTCTTCACTAGTTCTTTGCATTTGTTTCTTAAGTAATTGATTCCAGAAAAAAAAATCTTTAATTGACATAGGAATATATTGTTGGAAAAGATGAATAAATTGCAGCACAAAATAATAACATGACCATCTTACCTTGGGATTCATTCAAATTTCCATATGTTTGATAGGGCTCTTCATGGAGACTATTTGAGGTGAGGCCATAACAACCGATATTGGAGTCTGTTCGGGGCTGCGTATCAGCTTGAGATTCATTTGCGATAGATAGATCTTGAGGGTTGAGAGAGAAGCCTAGCCAATTATTCATGGTGAAATAAGCTAAGAAAAATGGTGGGTGTTAATTAGATGAAGAGAGGTACGTACTATCTAAGCTCAGTTAAGGTACATAAGCTAGAGAGTACTGGAAGGAAGAAGAAGGGTGCAATAGTAGGGTTACAAGAGAAGCTTAATTAGTAAAGGATTGAGAGGTCTTCTATTCTCTTTAGGGGACTTGAATTAGGTCAAAGGGACATGAATACCTCGGAAGCAGAAATAGTGCTAAACTAAACATGATAAGATTAATTTACGTTTTCAAGAAATTAATATATATTAATTCTTTAGATACTCTTACAACACACCCCATTCATTCCCCCATTATTCATGACTGTGCTATACTCTGTTGTCATATATTTATACATGAAGACATATCATTATTTTTGACAAAACATGTATTTCTAATGAGGAGGGATCCAATTACACCAATTTACAGTGACACATCTTGACACCATATGTTTTATAAATCATATTTATAATTTTAAAATTCAAATAGTCAATCTAAACCATTCAACATAATCTTCATATTAAAATGTGCTTGGAGACCAAATTTTTCAATTTTTGGAAATTGTTTACTATTTATTTATAATTTTTGAAATCGTTGTTTTCAATGATCTAGAATTGTCCAAAAACAACAATGTCGTATACATCTTAATAAATACTAAATAAATTCCAAATAATATAAAATTTGGTCTCTAAGCACATTTTAATATGGATATCATGTTGAATAGTTCGGATTGACTGTTTGAATTTTAAAATTATAAAAATGACTTATAAATATTTAGTGTCAAGATGTGTCTCCGTAAAATGATGTAATTGAGTGGTTCCTTATTTCGGACACTCCATTTTCTGTTTTGTTGTTTAAACAATATGAGTTAGTTAAAATCAACTGAAGTGTTGGATATATAATAAAGTATAGTAATGTGGACACAGGTAATTTTCAATTGGTCTATTTGCAAATTGGCTTTTACCAAGAGAGTAGAGCTAATTAGTTTATACATTTTCAATTGGTCTCTTTATGGAATTAATATCTTTGCTTGCTGTCATAAAGTAATATTTTGTCTCTTTGGCAGTGTCACTTTCTAGCTGAACACCTTTCTTGTTACCGTCCCTACCCTATTTTTTTTTTTCTCTAGAAATACTACAAGCACATTTAAATGCATTTAGTACAAAAGCATTTTTTAATTGAATCTTCAGTGTCAAGTCTTTTTCAGGAATGCCATCTTGGCAGAAATAAATATACAATTGCTCAAATTCAATCTCCATAGTAGGATTGCTTTATCAGTACTAAAAATCATGATCATATACAATTATTCACATAAATGAGAGCTAATTTTCTCAATCTGTCCCTCCAAGTTTTAAACTGTTGTGTTCTAGCTTGTAATGGTTTCTCGCGCTTCAAAAACAAAAAGCAAAAAAAAGAATGCGTGAACATCCACATACCACGTGAGGCTCCAAACGATCAATCAATGCATGCCCACATTGTTGATTATACCTTATACGTACACCTTATACTATCTATTATAAGTATTTATACCTTCACCACTTGATGTTTATATTCATTCTCTTGCAAGTACACGAATTAATAATGAGGGAATGAAATGCATGGGGATTACATTACTATCTTACTCGCCACATGCATAGGCTTGATCTGGGTTTTCATTTGCCAACTCCTGACTCACTAAGTCTCAGTTCTTGGTGAAATCAAGCAGGGCGAGCTTTTATCGATCAATATGTTTGGGAAATAGAACAAAAGGAGAGGAAAAAGGTAGGGATAGTGGAATCACAATATATATATTTTTTAAAGAAATGAGTCAAATTCTTTCGGAGGTTAAACTGTTCAAAATAATGGCCCGAACTTTAAATAAAAGTGACTATGCTATGTTTTAAAGTAAAATTTTAATATTTTAGTGCTTTACATTATTTTGTATATTAACATACTTTTTTGATAAAATTTGAGTTTATGATCTAATTTGACCAATTTCTACCGATTCTCTTAATTTTGTTTCTGATAAAAATTAATAATAGTTTTTTAATATAAAATAATAATAAATTAAATGAAAAAATAATTATATTTTTGTCTATTAATTCTGATGAAAATTTAACTATGCCTCCTGTGTAATTGATGCAAAGCTAATTAAATACTTACAACAAATGCATATAGTACTCAGGTGTTTACATTTCAGTTGTCCAGTGTTTAAATGTGAATTGTCCGATGATTTTTTTTTTTTTTTTTTTTTATGTTTACACTTATGTTACCAATTATTAATACTAGATGTTTATACTTATGAATTTCAGTACGTAGTTTCTTGCTACATATACACAGGGGCGGAGTCAGACCTCAGACTATGGGGGTTAATTATGAATGGAAGTCAATTATATAAATATTTATACTACAAATGGAATCAATTTTGTAGTATTCATATATAGTATTTTGTTCTAAACTATATAAAAAATAAACATGTTAATATAATATTCTGATATGTAATTTGGATTAAAATTAGTGTTAAAGTTAAGACTAAATTTCTTAAATTCGGATTGGTAATTAAAAGTAAAAGTGTTAGATCATTGGAAATTATAAATTAGAGCATTGTTTTTTTATTTAGTACCTGATTAGCTATTTAAACCAGATTCACCCCCAAACCCCACCACCCACACACACACACACAAAAAACCCAACCTCATATGATATTTACATATAAAGTTTTAAACTATTAATTTGTAGCATACGAAGGATACATAGACCATAGTCACCTTTGTCAATAACTCAATATATATAATCAACAGATTTACCTCCGCTGACTGCTGTCAGTCCAAACAGAAATTAAAACACTGATCAAAGACATACTTTCTATTAAAGCAGAAAAAAATTACAACTAATGAGAAGGTTAACTCACAACATGTCAATAAAACGAACCAGAAAGAAGAAAAAGTTAAAATAAAATAAGAAATACAAATTAGGGTTTACTTGTTGTACCCTAAATGAGGACATGAACCCTTGTTTTGTGGGTCCTAAAGCTTATTCATTCTCTAAAGCAGTCCCCAAAGCAAGATGACTAGACAAAAATTAATAGACTTTAACCCTAATTAGTCCCCTCCCCCTTAGGATCCTCATTGAACAACTACAAAATTGTTCTCACTTTTACTTTTTTTTTTATGACAGTACAAAGTGGAGCTTATTTTTAAGTAGAAATAGGTATAAAACTGGTGGTTTTACCTAGGTTGATGGACTAGTTGCCTCTTCTTTGACCATCATAGAGATTAGCGGAGGTAAAAATTACACATGGTCATGGTCTGCCTCTTTCTATTTTCCACCACAAAAATGAAAAAATAAATTAATAAGTGTATAATACGTATATGAAATAGTGAAATTAATTAGAAACTATACAATTTTTGCTTTTCCTTTGTTTTGTAATATATAGAACTATATATCCTGAACCCTAAACCCTAATACTGTGTTAATAATGTCACCTCTCCAATATTTCTTTTCCAACTATTAGTACCTAAAAGAAACATATATTTTGTTGTCACTGATTAAAATACATTTTTTATTACTTAACTATACGTTATGTAAAGTAAGTCCTAAATTTTATTTTAGTTTAATTAAAACCTTTATATTATATTTGATTAAATATATTTGATTGAATTAAATTTTATTTTACTTTAATAAAAAAAATTCTAATTAAAACTAATAAAATTGCATTTAATTAAATTATATTTGACATAATTAATCATTTGATCTGAAAATTATATACCATTTAGATCAAGTGATTTTCTACCTATCTAAAAAATAGTAAAAAAATTCTAAAAAATATAAAATTTGGTTTGCACGGGGGCCCTCTATGCTACGTGTAGCACCATAGCCAACTCCATGTATGTGTGTGTGTGTGTAGAGAGAGAGTTTACTTTACGTCTATATCTTTAATTTCATAGTTCAAAACGTCGATCCGAACCGTTCAAGTTGATCTTCATATTAAATTGTCCTCGGAGACTAAATTTTACATTTTTTTGAAACTTTTTACTATTTTTTTAGAATTTTTGAAAATCACTATTATTCAGAAAATTCTAGACCATCAAAAACAGCGGATTTACAAAATTCTAAAGAAATAGTAAAAAATTTCCAAAAAATGTAAAATTTGGTCTCCAAGCACAATTTAATATGGATATCAATTTGAACGGTTCAGATCGACATTTTGAACTTTAAAATCGCAAAATATGAGTGTGAAGTAAAATACTCATTTTACTTCACGAAGCACCGTAGCCCAACTCTATATATATATATATATATATCAATATGTGCATGTGTTTGTGTGTGTAAATTAGATGATATGATGGGTGGACGAGAAAGCACGTACAGAAATATCATCTGAATACTCATGTACAAATTAAGAAAGAGTTTTTTCAAAGAAATATTTTGCTTAATTAATATTGAATCTATTTAATTTTGTTTGTTAGCTTTTGTATAATATCTTCTGTTATTTCTTCATTTTAATCTATATAATTAATTTGAGTATTTTTATAAACATCACTTGAAAGGTATATATATGTACATTATTTCCTCAAATGTTTCACAATTATAAAGTTATAAGAAATTAATGCATGCTTTTTATCCATTAGGGTTTAAGAAAATATGGATTTACTTATTTGTTTAATTGCTTCCCATATTTTCTAACGTGTGTTATAAAAAATTTACTGAACAAGTGGAGTCAACTATAAATTTAGGAAGCAGCTAACAGTCCTCCAAAAATCTCCGGAGATTTTCAACTAATTATGTAAACATCAATACTAAATCCTGTAAACATCAATACTAAATTCTGTAAACTAATTCAACAAATCCTGTAAACATAAAAACGCGTGAAAGCTGTTAAAAACGCGTGACAGCTGTTGAAAACGCGTGACAGCTGTTGAAAACTCGTGACAGCTGTTGGGGACCACCTTCTGTGAACATACACATAATATCCTGTAAATATATATACACATATTATGCTGTAAACATACACATATTATCCTATAAACATACATAGTGTACTTGAAATTATAGCAGGTGAACATACACATAATATCCTGTAAACATACACATATTATCCTATAAACATACACATATAATTCTGTAAACATACATAGTGTACTTGAAATTATAGCAGTTGAAATTATGGCAGTTGTGGCAGTTAAAAACGCGTCAGAACTAAGTTAAAAAGGAAAAGCTTTTATACACGGAGATTTTTTGGGGACTGTAGCTCGGGGGACATTACCTTTTCTCATAAATTTATATTTTTGTTTTGCATAAAATTAATTAAGAGTTCAATGGTTCAACCTAGCTATTTCCAATGTTATTAAGTTTAGTATTAATCCTTCTGCTTTAGAGGTTGGTGCTTCTTGTATATATATATTAACTTGAAAATAATGATTAAGACAATAATTTTTTTGAAAATTTTGCAAAAATTTCACAAAGTCTTCCTAACTATTTTTTCTAATAGGTCTAGTAATTCAGTTATAAAAGCAGTGTGACATATCATAATCCTAACGAGATCCAAAACAAGGGCCTCTTGAACCAAATATTATTAATTACTAATTCAGTACCGCATGGTTTCAAACCTAACAGAACTTTTGGTCAAAGCTTGTCAGCTTTTTATTCTTGTGTAGGGTTGAGTTCAGATCAGTAAGTCATATTGCTTATGACTTCATGCTTTTATATGGACTAAATTAAACATGTTAAGGAAGGCAACAAGAGCAAAGAGGCAAACAGAGATAAAAGTTGAGACCCTTTTGATATCGATCATACCACATTGTAATAATAATAATGGAAAATGAGAATTATCGCTTTGAAAGCATTCTACCGCCTCTGGGGAGGTCATATGAATGGGATCAATTGACCTCCATTTTTTTGAATTTTTTATTTACATATGATTTTTAATATAATTTAGAGTAAAATGTCACAAATACTGTAAATTGACTCCATTTTTAACATAAAAATTCTATATGATTTACCCTCATTATGTTTTTGATCCACATAGTTTGGAAGTCTGATTCCGCTCCTAATTCACCTAATGCATTTTTGCGTGCTAGTATGAATATTAATGTGCAATATAAAAATGATCATGTGTAAGAAGTCTCAACGATTATCATGAATTTTAGGATGTTGATTTTGAATTTTATATAAAGTTTGTGTTGATCTTAGATCAAGAACACCGTTAAGAATAATTAACCATGCAAGTATGTTTTCTAATACTCTACCGTATAAATTACGATGAAAGAGTTAATTATGTATAAATGTTTAGTACATACGGAAAGATGAACCGAGTTCATCCTTTCTGATGTATCAAAATTTGTGTCCACAAATTATATATCAATATTCACGCTAGCATCCCGATGAGCGTAAGAGGTTCACCTTCCTAATGGTAGTTAACGATCGTTTATAATATTAATTAAGCTGAAAATTATTGATAACCGAGGCATTAACACGAGAGATAAATTAATTACTAGAATCAAATACAAAGATAGAATATGAAATTAATAACCTGCTTGCGTGGAGTACACTATGCTAAACAATGTTTAACTTATTTAAATAAAAGCAACATAAAAATTAACCTATAAAACCAAAACCCAATGCTGATCCTCCTCTAAGTTGGCCCCAAAAAAACAGTTGTTAGTTTTAATTTTTATTTATAATCTAGCTTCATTATTTGAGGAGCCATTAACTTTTATTTCCAAGCACAGAGTCCAGTGGTTTCAGTTATATAGTTTAATTTATTGTGTTTTACTCAAATTGAATAATTAAATTGGGTATCCTTCTAATTACATGATTTTGAAAATCTAGCTTATTTAAGTACAATCATAACGACCATGTTGTACTATAGAAAATAATTTAGATAATACACAACATGTAAGGCAATTAAAAAAAACTAGAGAAAAAGAAAGTGATTCTGCACAATCAGAGATCAGTCAATATAGAGTATGGCTAATATAACATCAGTGTCATTTCAGTTTATATAACACCAACTCCAAAACCTATTAAATCGAGTTTAAATGGTGAATCCAAACCGTTCAAACCAATTTACTTTATGAGTGATGCATTTACATGCAAACTTTTTATATTTTCAAGTTATGTTAGTATCAAATCAAGCAGCAAAAAAATTGAAAAATGAATGTATTAAAATTAACTTAAAAACTCACACATTTGACCGCTTGACTTGATACCAAATAAACTCAAAAACTTATAAATTTTACATGTAAACGCACAACTAATGAAGTAGATCGGTTTGAACAGTTTGGATTCACCATTTGAACTCGATTTGATAGGTTTTGGAGTTGGTGTTATATAGACTGAAATGACACTAATGTTATATTAGCCATACTCGTCAATATATATCCATGCATGCACACAAGTACTCAAAAACATAATATATATTGTCTCAAGAAGAAACTGCACTTCATATATATATACACAGTATATCATCACAAGAGGAATATTATTTTAGAAGAATATACAATTATACTTCTACAGTATATATATTAAGTCAAAGTGTCAAACCATATCATCCATTTAATAAACTAAAAAAAAAAATTATCATAACCTTTGAGAGAAAGGTTTTAGCTAGTGCATGATGACTGTGTATATATATATAATGTTTTGCATGCACATAGCACTAATACTCACATGCATGCATGGGGTATCTGACAATAAATGAAGCAAATGACAGGGAATGGCGGCTTTTCCAGAGTGAAAGCGTTTACTGAAAATAAATTAAGTCAGGTAAAACAAGAATAGCAGGTTACAGTAAGTGTGACTGTGAGGTGTTACGAGGAAATTAACCAATAAAATGGGTAAATAGGCACTGGTCGGCAGAGGTCGGTCAGTCAATAGTACTGTATATATGCTTATTATAGAATTTGTATATTTATATATATAAAACAAGAAATTATTTTGATCACCGGGTCGGACACCAAAAGATGCGCATTCATTACGTACGTCATGTTATATTAATTATGTGCAAATTATTCACATAATAGTATAAGAATTTTGTTCAAAAAAAATTATGATGATTTATATTTAAACGTATAATTTAAAGAAGAGGGGTCAAATTAATGCCTCCATTTTTGTGTCTCCATCATGGATGCCTTCATTTTTAAAAACTTTAATAACTCAAAATTTATAACTTAAAAATCAAAATAAAACTGTTGGATATGATTCACATTATTTTATCTATGTAAGTGTAAAAAATTTTGACAATTTTGACTTGGTTGTCATTAAGAGTTTGTAAAAATATACTAATATGGATAATTTTTAAACGTTATTTTTTCAACTTATTGATTAATATAAAAACAAAATCAAATGTACTATTTTTTATGAGCACGTAGAAGAAATAACATAGATCGCACCTAATGGTATTATTTTTAATGTTTATGATTTCAATTTTGAGTTATTAAAGTTTTAGAAATGGAGGCACAAAAAATGAAGACATTTGAACTCTCCTCTAATTTAAATATGATGTTAATGGCTTCAACATACATTTTTTTTATAAAAGTAAAATTAAATGAATAATTTTTTGGCTTCAACATTCATCTCTAAGATAGAGATTAATTATTCATGCATAACCACCCAACTAAATTTTTGAGATAAATAAAATGTTCTTCATCTTTAAATATTCATAAAGGATCTACATTCCGATTTTGAACAAGTTATTTTTCAGATAGAAAGCATTGGTTTTAGCCACTAGATTAAAAGCTAGTTTTTAAATGCATAATGATTTTTTTTATTGTTTATATTATAAAATCATTTGTTGTTTAGAGAGGCATGGATTATGTTGATTCTAAAATATTGCAAATTAAACAAGATCATATACATTTGACTGAATCCAATCCAATCCAATTTCAATTCAAAATTCACTAAGAAAATTAATGAATATGGAATTTTTCCAGAATCTGATATAATCTCTGTTGGATTTGGATCTGGATTTGAGTTCTTTAAATCTCCAAGGGATTTAAATTTAGTTACTTTTTAGGATTTTATCCAAACCTACCACACTGACAGTTTGCTGATCAGCAGCATGTGGAATGAACTTATGTAAAAAATTATAAAAATATGTAAAAGCATGCCAATTAATTAAATCTTTATCATGTCCTTCTCTATAGATTATGTAAGAGAGAACTAGCTAGATCTCCTTAAATAGTGGAGGAAGGCATATAAGTGCTTCACAAGTTAGGACTACTTATAATAAAAGCAACTTCCTTTTTCATCATTCCTTTTGTCTTTTATATTTTAGAAAAATTTCTTTTTAGAAGATCTTGGTTCAAGCAACTTCTATTATCCACGAGAAATCTTTCATTCAAATTTTGAACTTGTAATCTCATACACAGAGAGTATTTTTTTTTCTTTTTTAATAGATCGAAATCTTGTTCTTCATTCATTTTTCCTTGTTACCTTTTTTATTGAGAAATTGCAAGTTTGTATTTATTTGCATCATACATGTCTCAAAACTTTTAAAAAGAATTTAAATCATAATTTGAACTTTTGTGAAAAATTCTTCAAGAATTAATTTGATGCATATAAAAGTTCAAGTACAAACTTGGTATTTCTTTCATAAATTTTGATGATTAATGATTGAAATTCTCTTTTATTATTAATTTCTACTTTTTAAGAACATCTATGAAAGAGTAAAAAACAAAAAATACAAACTGCTTTATCATCTCTCTTTTTGTTTGAAAAAAAAAAAATCAAAATTGGGCCATCAGCTAGGAAGCCTAGGCCCACTTGTATTGTTTCCAGTGCAATTCCAGACATCACCAAAGAAAAGGGGAGGACTGTTATTGGGCTTTAATTGGGCCTAGCTAGTAAGTTCCTTTGATTCCTTCTGGGATAGTGGAATGAACTACGTTCCAATATCTTTTATATATAGTGAAGACCTATACACCAAGAGGAGGGTTCAAATGCAGCATTATTTTTGTGCTCTATGTTCCACGTATACTATGTTATTTCTCTTCATTTTCAAATCTGAACAGTTGATTCTAACTGCTCAACATGATTTTCATAATAAGATATGCTTGGAGACCAAATTTTATATTTTTTAGAATTTTTTTTACTATTTTTTAAGATAGATACAAAATCACATTTTTAAGGAGATTCTGAACCATCCGATAAAGTCATATTGTACCTATCTAAAAAAATAGTAAAAATATTCTAAAAAATATAAAATTTGGTCTCCAAGCATATCTTATTATGAAGATCATGTTGAGCAGTTCGGATCGACTATTCGGACTTTGAAAATGGAGATAAAGGATGTGGAGCATATTGGAGCACCAAAATGATGGTGCATTTGAACCCTCCTCATATATCAATATATGCCACATTTCTGTGTATCAATGGTCCAGTTCCATAGTGTTCATTAGTTCATCTCCGTCCAAACCGAATTAAAATAGTCAAATCAAACTTCTATTTGATTTTCAAACATCAAATCGAACCGAATCAAAATAGAACAAAACCGAATAAAAACTGAATCAAACAAACCAAATTAAATTTTGATTTGTTCGGTTGAACCAAAATATAATATTGATTATAAAAATAAATATTTTTTGTTATTTTTTTAAAATTTTTTGTAAAGATGAATATAAATTATGTTTGGTTCAGTTTAATCGGTTTTAAACCGAAACAAGAAACATACATTATGTCATAATTTAAAAAAAAAATTAAATGTTTTATTTGAATGGGAGATGGGTTTAAACATTTTCGTCGGCTCGATCTAATCGGTTCAAAAATTTCTAAACCGAACAATCCAAACTATTAAACCGGTTTTAAAAAAAAACGAACTGATTTAATTAACCGAAAAAAAAACCAAACTATTTAAACTCAACTTTCTCAGTTCAGTTTAAAACCTTTTAAACCGGTCGGTGTTCGCCTCTATAAATGAATGGAGTTTTGAATATTAATACAAAGTCTTTATTCCCCCTTTTTTTTTTTCTTTCTTTCTTTCTGATATTTTTTTCCAGCCTGTTGTCTGCTGCTTCTAAGTCCAAAATGACAACTGCAAGATTCTTGTACCATCAAAACAAATATTTATTTACTTTAAACTTTGTCTGATTATATATATTTTTTATTTCATTATGACTTCTACATATCCTTCTTTGATACTTATCGTTTCTAATTTTCTACGCTGTTCCTATTTTTTTTTTTTTTCAGACAATGTCAATGATATCTTTTAAATTTTACAAATCTTAAGATTTTTACTAAGGCACTGTACTGATTCTCTTTTATAGGTTACCTGATATTTTCTGATTTGGCTCAATAATTCATTGGTATATTGTGTATAAATTTCTGGAATAATTCATTGGTATTTTCTATTAGAATGCATATCTAAGAAAATAAAAAATTTAAACCATTGGCCTAACAAAGATATTAATTAGTGACGAAGTACGTACTAAAACGCATATTTAATTTCTGGAAAAAAAAATTCATAGAAAATATTGTAAAATAATATAAGAAAAAAAGAAACACTTTCAATTCTATGCATAGAAGAACCGGTAAAAATTCTACCGATTTAGATTTTTTTTTTTTTTTTTTTGAATAAGCCCTGCCTGAGATCTTCTGTGACAAAAAGTTAAGAAATTTGAAGGCAATTTTGTTTTTGAAGACCCAAAATTTGTCCGATCCACAGAGAATTGATCCAAAGCAACTTTGGATCGAAACCTTTCGAATGGGGGGGGGGGGGGGGGGGCATTGTTACCGGTTCAAACTTTGGACCGAAGAGGGGGGGGGGGGGGTATTATTTCCGGAGTGAGTCTATGGTACTATGCATATCACGGGTTGTTATAGTGCTACGGCTCTATATTCGAGTTTTTAAATTTTAACGGTCGATCCGAACCGTTCATTTTGTTCTTCATATTAATATGTGTTTGGAGACCAAATTTTACATTTTTTGAAAATTTTTTACTATTTTTTAGATATTTAAAAAATCACTTGATCTGAAAATTCTGGACCATCCAAAAACAGTGATTTTCAATAAATCTAAAAAAATAGTAAAAAAATTTCAAAAAAATGTAAAATTTGGTCTCCAAACACATATTAATATGGAGAACAAGATAAACGGTTCGGATCGACCGTTAGGATTTGAAAACTCGAATATAGAGCCGTAGCACGGTAACAAATCGTAATATGCATAGTACCATAGACTCACTCTTATTTCCGGTTCAAACTTTGGACCGAAAACTTTTCTACTTGCATGAGATCCCTCCTCAATCAAATCAAAAAGGCAAGTTCTACTCCCGGAAAGACTTGACTTTGTCTTATCCCTTTCTTCCATGTTTTGTCTACGCCGACAAGGCATTCCCTTCTTCACATGTCATACTCTTAACTTTGGACCGAAAACTTTTCTACCTGCATGAGATCCCTCCTCAATCAAATCAAAAAGGCGAGTTCTACTCCCTGAAAGACTTGACTTTACCTTATCCCTTTTTTCCATGTTTTGTCTACGGCGAAAAGGCATTCCCTTCTTCGCATGTCATACTCTTAACTTTGGACCGAAAACTTTTTCTAACTATCCTTTATGCATAAAAGATATTTTTTCTCTTTTTCTATATTATCATTAATATTTCTACGAATAATTTTTTTTTCTAATTCCATTAAGAAAAGTCTAAAACAAAAAAAATACTTATATTGATAATGTATTGGTTGACCACTTGACCTAATGTAGATTGTGAGCTTTCTTGAGGACTATTGTGTAAATTGTGCATAGAGATAAAGATGCTGGTTTGTTTTTATAGTATTTGGTTTATAAAAGTCAGGAATCGGGTACACAATGAAATAGGGGTTTTATTCAAAAGAGCAAGATTCATGTCAGATATAGGTCTAATTGTTTATAAACATTTTTGTTAGGTCCCACAATTTAAAAAAACAAAAAATAAAATAATCCTTCAACTTCATCTTCATACCAATAATTTAAGTTCATGTGTCTTTCAATTTCAAACTTGTTAAAATCGGTCGCTATTGAACGTCATTACCTCATTTTAAATATTTCAATTTCAATAAATAATTCCTCTTCATAATTTACAAACCTAATATATATATATATATTTTTTAAAAGGAACCGTGAGAAAGTCCAATTATATGGGAAGACCTCAAATATTTTAAGATTGGGGATCCCAAAAGGCTCTGAGTGTCAAACAAGAAATTTGTGAATATTCTGACTTTGAATATTCTTTTCCGAAAAATTCTCTTAGACCTCATGTGATGCTATTGACACAATAATTTGTTTTTATTAACACAACAACTTCAGATCTTTTCTACAATGCACTTTCTTTATATTAAATGTTACTGATTATTTATTTTATTTCAATATAACTTTAGTCAACTTAGTCGAATTTATAACATTAAATACTTAATTTATTGTATTATATGTTGTTTTCTTTTTCTCATTTTTATTATTCTGCATTAGATGGTACTAAAAAAAATTATATTGTCGAGTTTTGAAAAGAAAAGTACAAATTACATTCATAATATATTATCATAACTCAACAAAAAAATTATCAATTGAAAATACACTTCGCACTGACACATAGTAATATCTAACAAAGTTGTTTGATGGAATGGAATTTCCATATGTAAAGAATGAGTTTTTAATTTATTATTTTATATTCTTTGAAATTGAAATGTTTTAGGGTAAGTTTCAATTATAAAAATAAAACAAAGAACATATAAACATTAATATTAACAAATACACATGTATCTTCGTATACAATTTGGCATTTCTTTACTATTTGATAAATTTGCAACAAGATCAATATATATATCGTATTAATCGATCGTCTAGAAAATTACTTTATTTTCTAAGTTACAATATCAACAGCAGAAATTGTACAATTTTTGTATGATTTTCATTATTCAAAATTTTATTGTTTCATTAAATAGAGTAGAACTAGAGTGCTCTTAAGCTCACTAAGCAATTTGGGAGTTTCAAATGATGGTAGAAGTTGTTGAAACCGATCTACATCATGAGTGATGTGTTTACATATTAAATTTATAAAATTTTGAATTAATTTAGTACAAAATTAAGCAGTTAAAATTATAAAAAATATTTTAAATTAAAATATAAATTTTCTGTATTTGACCGCTTGATTTTATTCTCAATTAATTTGAAATTTTAGAAATTTGATTTGTTAACATATCACCCATGAAGTAGATCAATTTCAACAGTTTGAATACGTTGTTTTAAATAAATTTTGAAGTTCACTTGGTAGTCGATAGTCACTGCCAAGCCTTTAAAAAAAATAAAAAAAAATCGTGTTAAGCTCAATAATGAATTAGTGGGTTTAAGAACACCTTAGTTGTACTCCAAAAAATATGTACTTGTTTTCAAAATCTGTTGAATTAATTTATTTCTTACAAGTTATCTTCTAATAAAATTTTAATATTTTTTTCCTTCAAATTAATATTTTTCTTGCTGAAACAAAGCTCGAAATATGTAATGTAATATTTTTAAAACCTACAAGCGGGGGAGATAATAAGCAATTCCATGCATGATGTGGCGTTACTGTTATTCTTGGGAATTAACGATCCAGATTTACAAGATCTATGATCCATTAAAGGAACGGAAAGGAATTAGAGGTGAAGAGCGATCAGATCGAACCTGACCGAAGTCATTTATCTATTTCAGAAGAGAAAAATCAGAGAGGACGCAAAGGAGAGAAAAAGAGAAATAACTCGTATAGAAAAAAAGAAATAACTCACTTTCAGATCGAAATGTAAACAGAATAAACAATCAGTAATCTCTTCCTTCTCCTTCTGTTTCTTCCCTCTATACATAGATTTTGTGAAGAACGTTCTTTAAGTTATAAGTAACATTGTGTTCCGAAATTACCCCTGTACTTTTTAATATCAATGATCGGAATAAACAAAAACAAATTGGCTCTTTGACTCTTACCAATTTTGTATATTTTATTTTGTACTGTTTAAATCATTAATGTACAATAATATATATAAAAATGAATAACAACCTTATTATGTGCTCTGGATCTGAAGGCATCTCGTGAGAACCTCGAACTTAACCGCTGGTATATATATATATACAATTTGTACTAGCATTATTTTTTTGCAATTTTTTTTTTCATTTCATGCTTCTCTTTCTTTTCCTCATTTCTTATTTTTTTTCTTAGAGTTGGTATAATAACCTCATTTTTTTTTTGTTATATTTTTGGAACTTATTCTCCGAAAACAATTTAATTTTTTTTTTCTTACAACGAATTTCATTCTGTTATAGTGGGCACAAAGAGAGATCATAAATTTGTCAAAAAAAATTACATCTTCTTGTAATAAGGTGAAGAATTAGATGACGAGCCGAGTCAGAACCGAGCGATTTAATTATGAAATTTTTCCGAACCAATCTTGCACGAGTCACAAGCAAGTGAGGTGTTTTTTTTTTTTTTTGTGAAAATCTTAATATATATGCGCATGTAGAAAATTTTAATACTTAATTTTTAAATTATATTTTTCAGAACTCAAAATCCAGAAATAAGAAAATTTAGTTATTTCTTTATATAGAGACGGAAATTTTTATTGGTTGTGTAAATAAAAACATATATGGACGGAAATTACGAGATTTATCTCCTCAAAATTCTATAGTTCGCACATTACCACTATTTAGACCAAAAATTAGAAACTAGCAAGTGGGCAGACACAGTTTGCACACTATTTTTTTCTGTTATGTTTCGGTTAACAATTCAGCCAAAAAAAAAAACATAGATTTGGTTTGCACACGTGGCAACTTCTGAATTTTGGTCCAAACAATGGTAAAGTGCGAATTATTGAATTTTGAGGTGGTAACTAACAAAATTTGGGAAATTTGGTCTACCTTTTCTATATATAAAAAGAATGATTTTTAAAATTTGTATACATTTAATTTTAAAATATATTATTTATTAAACTTTCGTTGACTCCGTTTACTTATATAAGAAATTATTTAATTATTGTCAATTAATGGCCGGTTATTAATGATCAAGCAACCACAATTTAGATCTTAGCTGCCTTATAACAAAAGTATTAAATTTAATCTAGGTAAATTAGTAATTAGACAATTACTATGAGACTCAAAGCAAAAGTTATTACTGATAATTACAGGCTAACTTATCCCTATATAATTAAATTAAGCATCATTGATCATTGACATTTTTATTATATAAAATTATTAAACTAATTTTATATTAAATGAAGAAGTCAATATTCATTTTAAAAATAAATGTTTAAAGTCGGCAGCATTAAACTAAAAATCAAATCAATTAATATAATTTGTTCACACTTATCTATTTGAAGCAACTTATTCCTGAAGCAAATTCTTATACCTTTTTCATGAAATTAAGGAAAAGTAAACTACAATAATAAAAATAAGGGAAATAATACAATTATTTATTATTGGTGTTGTTGGTGCGGCTCTGGATTTTATTATAATCTTTGGTTTATCTAATATTTTTTTTTTTTTTATTCTAGACTTAAGTGCAAATTATAGATTCTTTTTGTCCTTTGTTTATGACAAAACAAAATATATAGCAGTACGAAAAAAGGAAAAAAAAAGGAAGAAGAATTTTCCTTTTTTGAGGGAATTTGAGTCACTGTTGTCTTCAATGTTTCATTAAAATAATAAAAAAAAATTAAAAAGTAAGTGCGCGGGTCCCAGTTTCTGACTCGCCACATATTTTCGTTTTTGTGCTTGCCACAGAAAATTGGGGTTCACGGAATCACGGCTACACTGTTTAAATGGCTACTTTTTTTTTTTTAAGGATAAATGGCTACGTCTTGGTGCGACTATCTAGTTGGTTAAATATATTGACAGAACAATTCTGACATATTGCAGCGCAATTTCATTAGAGACAATTCGACTGATGTGTTACATAAAGTCAAACAAACTCTGTAAATATCCCGCGGTCACGGTACTTCCCAATTTGGTTAAATATATTAACAAACTAAGTTTCTCTTAATACAGCGCATATTCAGTGGAGAACAAGAAAAATATTGCACTAATGTGTCACATAAAGTCAAATCAGCTCTGAACATATAAATTTCATTTGCATGATTGCATCCCCCCTGTCTACACGGGCAAAGAAAACGACACATTCAATCGAGTCCGTATCCCCTCAGGTACCTGAGGTACAATCCAACAAAACATACGGTCTAGATTAATCTCAGCTGATTCAAATTAGATCCGGTGCCTATTGAAGCTGAGGGGTCTGCTTTGAGATTCGCTCCACATAAAAAGAACGGTCTAGATTTGACAATTGCACCTCAGGTACCTGGGGTGATACGGATACCATTCAATCCTGGATCACATAAATTAATTAATTAATATCCACAACATAACATACTTAGTATATAGTCCAATTAACAAAAAGTGAAAGTCTTCCTTTATCAAATTATCATCACCACATAAAAGGAGACCCCGAAAAGCTCTCTCCACTTCCCTTCTCACTTTCTCCTCCGCCACACTAACCAATCCAATGAACCGCTTCAACCCGACCACCGGTAAGCCCGAACCCATGGGTCCACCCGGTCTCACCCGCTACGGCTCTGCTCCTGGCTCCCTCCTTGCTAGTATAGCTGACTCAGTGATCAATTCTCAAGGGAGGACACATGGCGGTGGCGGTGGTGAGTTCTCTGTCGTCGGATCAGAACCTATGATGAGTCGGTTCTACCCGGGCGATTCGTCTGTTCTGACCTCATCCGATTCAAGCTGCCGGACCGGGTCCTCCACCGATCCACATGGCACAGCGAATGGATCCTACGCCTTTGGAGGGGTCCACTCATTGATCCCTGATTTGAGTGAGTCCCACAAGCCAGTTGTCGTGCCTCCAGCTCCGACGCTTATTCGCCACAGCAGCTCTCCGGCGGGGTTGCTCTCGCATCTTCTCGTCGATCCACAAGGTACGCACATGGAGACCTCTGATTTGCTCTATTGCTTTTTTGTTTTTTGTTTTTGTCTATAGTGGCTGAGGTGTCGATTTTTGATTCGTTAGTCGGAATTGGTATATAGTCAATTAGCGCTAGTTCTGGAAATAATTTCCGTGCGCCTGGACCACAGTCAAAGGATGAGTGTATGTTTGACTTTGACTGAAATCGTAATGGTTCTGGTTCCCTTTTGTGTATATGCTCCTCCTTCCTGGATGAAAAACGTGGGACCCGCTGTGATTTGATGTGTTGCGATCTGATTGGGTATAAACTAGGGAGTTAGGTGCCTGTTTGTGCAAGTGCAAGGGATGTATTAAAAAGTGGTTCTTAATTCTTATGCATTTTTTCTTGAATTCGGATCCTCTGAGATATCTCAAACTTTGAGTGACTTTATGGAAAATCCCAACCGTTTAAATACGTTCTGCACGGATCTCTAAGCACACATAATACTGACACCCTACATCATCCTATTCGATTGATTCCGTTGTTTTGATATTTTATAAAGAATCAATTTACTTGTTTGGTTCTTTAGAGTTCATATACACATTGAGATCTATATACAAACTATAAGGAGTCAAATTATTTGATTCGGTTCTTTAAAAAATATCTAAAAGAACCGGATCAATAATTATATTTCTTTTAGAGTGAGTCTATGGTAATATGCATATCACGATTTGGCACCGTGTTACGGCTCTATATTTGAGTTTTCAAATCCTAACAGTCGATCCGAACCGTTCATCTTGTTCTCCATATTAATATGTGTTTGGAAACCAAATTTTATATTTTTTGAAATTTTTTTACTATTTTTTTAGATTTATTGAAAATCACTGTTTTTGGATGGTCCAGAATTTTCAGATCAAGTGATTTTCTAAATATCTAAAAAAATAGTAAAAAAATTTCAAAAAATGTAAAATTTGATCTCCAAATACATATTAATATGGAGAACAAGATGAACGGTTCCGATCGACCGTTAGGATTTGAAAACTCAAATATAGAGCCGTAGCACGGTAACAACCCGTGATATGCATAGTACCATAGACTCACTCTTTCTTTTATTACACTTAAAATTTTTTCTTTATCTTTCTCCTTTCCAACAAAATATTTCATATATTTCTAAATATAAAAAATATGCTGCAAAACTATCTGAATTATTTTTTCTTACCATCTTTCCAATAAAATAAATAGAATTAACATATTTTTCAGAAAACAAATATTTTTTTTACCAGGAACGCAGATTTAATTTGCACACCCAGGTCCCAGGATACGGATGTAAATTTAAATTTGTGCTCCCTAAAAGGCAATAACATTTATGGTTATGTCTTTCTAAATGACAGTACAGATTTATTCAAAATCCGTACTTTGGGTGGGTGCAGATTAAATCTGCCTTCATGATAAAAATATAATTTTTCTTAAACTGTTTATTCTTTTTTTTTTTGAAAGATTGTAAGAAAAACAAAACTATCCCTTTTATTAGTGTCGCTTTTGATAGATGAGTTGGGAATAATCAAAAGCAACATCACTTGGTCATGTTCATTGCCTTTTTGGAGTCGCCGCCTCAACTAATTGGTTCAATGTATTTTTAAACTGGATACGAAATCCCACTATTAGCGTCAAACAAGTCTTTCTGAAAAGTTGTGAGCGTGATGTAAGGTTGAAGTAACCAGTAATATTATTCTAATTGGTAGTCACAGTTAGACTTTTATAGTATTATCAGCTTGTGAGCCATGCTTGTTTATTTAATAGAAATATTTAAGTCTTGCCTTGTTATTTTACTTCAATAAAGAATTAATGTATGTTAAACAAAGGAGAGAATATTAAATGTCTAATAACGGTTTTATCTGACAAAGAAGCCCTTCGTTCAAATATTAATTACATTCACCATTAGTTTTGATATTGAAGATCTGTTTGATATAACTTATAATTAATAAATTCATATTTCAATACAAAAGGAAAAAAAAAAACTTTTGAGTGAGGTTATGGTACTTTGCATAGGACGGATCCGCCCATACTATACATTAGTATTTTCGTTTTCGAAGTCTAAACTGTCGATCTAAATAGTTCAACATGATCCTTTATATGAAAACGTAGTTGGAGAATGGATTTTATTTTTTCTAGAATGTTTTACTAATTTTTTAAGATAGGTTGAAAATTACTAGTTTGGATGGTTCAGAATTTTTACATTAGGTGATTTTCTACATATTATAAAAATTCTAAAAAAATATGAAATTTGATCTACATATATTTTCATCATAAAATAAATGTATGAATCCACAATTCGGATCAATGTGCACTTTGCAAATTAAAGAGTTCTTAAATTCTATTAGTTCTATTAGTTCCAGTGCATTAGATATTTTCAGTTTCGCCTATTTAAAGAAAAGACTTGATAGTGATCAGTGGAATCATTGTCACTTCTATATGTAGAGTTTTATTTGCAGCAATAGCGAATGATATGGACTTAACGCAAATCAACCTGTAACAATTGGAATAATTAATGAACTGGTAAATAAAATAAAATAGGTCTTTCTGGCACGAAAGGCATGGGGGGCTACTCCCATGCAACTACTGAGACGGTTGACCTGCTGACAGACAGCAGGATAAGGCCACAGTGGAGTTTCTCTCGACAGGATTCTCTGTCGCAGCTCTCAGACATGAGCATCCCTGACATCGGCGAAGGTACTTGGGCTGAGAACAGTTCTATCTTCTCCAATCACTTGAGTAAGCGCGGCCGGAATGACAGTGACGACTTCATTGCTAGTTTGGGAAACATGGATGAGGTGAGTTTGTTTTATTTGTTATCAAAATTGGGGTAAATATTTTAACAGAGCAGTTTTGATTTCATGCAGCGCACAAACCAAATGCTGCTCTGTTTTGAATTTATAGTCCGTGGGCTGCATGTAGCCAACACTGCTATGTTAAAATATTTATCCCAATTTTTGTGAACTGTTGGAATGAAATTTGATGGAATGGAAAAGGAGGTATGAAAATGCTCTGTTAAAAATCGGGGTAAAGATTTGAACAGAGCAATTTTGACTTCATGCAGCGCATATACCATATGCAGCGCTGTTTTGATTCTACAGTCCATACGCTGCATGAAATCAAAACTTTTTTGTTAAAATCTTTACCTTGTTTTTGGTTTTTTTTATTGAGTAAAGGTTGGAGGTCAAGCCACTCAACTATTTAATACCTTCGTAATACAACAAAAGATTTTTTCCATCTGGGTTTTGAATCCATGACCTCCCATATAGAGACCATGTGCCTTTGCCACTAGACCAAAGGCTAGTTCTTTACCCCCTTTTTCGTGAACTGTTGGAATGAAATTAGATGGAATGGAAAATGAGGCATTATGAAATGTGGGAGTTTAGAAACAATATAATCCTGATTGATCACATTAACTAGGAAGAAAATGTAAGCAGATATGTCACAAAAGTCTCATTTATTGCTGGGGTGATAATACTGGTAAGAATTCGGTTCTAAGAATGGCAAAAATGAAATACTATATATTCTATCTAAAAATCGTGCAGCATTATTTTCCTTCTTTACTTAGAGGACAGTATCTTTTTTATTTTCAGAACTAACATATCCAGTATTTGTAAATATAAAATGCTATTATTTATGCAGATGTCAAATATGGAGTATATGCAAATGCAGCAGGATGTTGCCACATGTAAGCTTCGTGCGAAGCGTGGGTTTGCTACTCACCCCCGGAGCATTGCTGAGAGGGTTTGTAATTTCAATGCATTTTTTATTTAATACACTTTTATAATCTAGTTCTGGATTTATTGAGATCTAGTTATACTGGCATATTATTGCAGATCAGAAAAGCTGTCACAGTTGACTTGTACTTCGTTGTAGCAGTACTGACTCAACCATAGTTGTAACCATGTTTGAGTGAAACTCTAGCATTTATTGACTAAACTATTCTTAGTCCAATCTAATGCAATCTAATCCAAGACTATCTGATCCGCTTTAAGATCCGTGCACTCAGCTTTAATATTCATGCACTTTCACTTCAATTTTCCTGCACATGGATCTAGAAGCACATAACTAAAAGTGGATCGGACGGTCTTAGGTCCCATTGAATCTAAAGTAGGTCCGATCGGGCCTACTCCGCTCTCAATGCAAACCAACACTAAATCACATCTAAATCAATCAGTATCAATATTGGGATCCAAATCTTTGATTTGAATTATCTCTAAAAATATTCATGAACTTGTAGGAGAGAAGAACTCGGATCAGCAAAAGGCTTAGAAAACTGCAAGAACTAGTGCCGAACATGGACAAGGCATATCTCATTCTCTCTATACAATACAATAAATGACATTTCTTTTTTCTTTTCCATAAAATTGGAGAAGTATTTACCGATTTCTTAAACTTTCTATATGGTTTTTTGTACACAGCAAACAAGCACATCTGATATGTTAGATTTCGCAGTGCAATATATTAATGATCTTCAAGGCCAGCTTCAGGTGTGTTTCTATTCTAATCTAAACTCTACCATGTGATGTATGCTTTACTCCAAATTAAACAATTTCTATAACAAAATACAACAATACACCACTCATCAAAAGATCCGACAGATAACTAATAATTAATTTATGGCAAAAGATTTATAATTATATAATAGATGTATATACTTTTTTACTTTTCTTTTTTGTAGAAAATAAAAGAAGAACAACAGAAATGCACATGCTCCAACAAAGTTTTATGAGACAGGAACCATCTGATGCATCTCGTCCTCTACTGTTAATAATTAATATAGTAAACACTTAAGAGAAGGTGGATTTCTTAGTGACAAAAATCATGTACTACGTATCATTTATATTTAAGCAACAATTAATTGTCGTCTTCTGTATTTTTATCTCTATTTGCTGTTCTAACCATCTACTAGTGAGCATCTCTAAGTTCCTTTTTGCTGTAAAATTTTTAAGAACATATCTTATTTTATTCCTTTCCTTGATCTCATATATGTCTTCCTTTATGAACACTAAAACTCATCTGTTAATTCCAGAGAATCAGGACTGAGATTGCGAAAGGTAGGTTCAAAGGAGGAGATTGTTTACGGTAGACCTGCTTAAAACATTGTTAGTTGTTAAACAAATTAAACATTGGTTCATACATCTTACTTAAGGGAAAAAAGGGTAGAATATTCACAGCGGACCAAAATCAATTCGGTGCACTAGGTGGAATATAGGGGTCCGCTTTGAGATTTGTGCCAGTTCAAAATGGACAATTGAGATCTCATTCTACACAGTCAGGTATTGCACTGGATCTGAATTCGTGTTCGATGGTTGATGCGTAGTCTACACTTTTTGATTCCAAATTTTGAGTCCGCTTGATTAACGGAGTTTCCAATATAATCAAAATTAAACCTGCTACATCAAATCCATCCGATCGTTGCTTTCATATCTCTGTCTTTCTCATTTTTCTTAACACTGTGGTTACCCAAAAGTCGAGAGTTTGAGACCCGCTCATAGCAAGCTGCAAAGCTTTTAAAAAAAAAAGAGATAATATGACACCGTACCACATCATCTTCTTAATGATAGAAAGTGCATGATTGACCCAAGTAGGAAAATTGGAAAGGTTTGATTGAACCAAAGAAGAAGAAATAATTAATAAACCTAAATATATAATATGTTGGGAGCTAAAAAACCAGACTACTTCAACTCAAAATTTCGAAAACAAGAATCACATTGTTGCATTCTTTGTCTCGGCGCAAATTTGAACTCAGGCCCAAAGTAGAAAATTTATAGCTGTTAATTGTTTTTCCACTCATCCTTAAAGTGGCGAGCCCAATTTTCACGAAGGGCCCAATTTTCTTCGAGGATCCTCGTGTCAAAGATCTCTCCAGTATTATTTCCTTGGAACAAAAAAGAGGTGATTTACATAGAAAATTTATAAATTTTTGAATTAATTTAGTGTAAATTCAAGCGGTAAAAAAATAGGTTTATAGAGTTGGACTATCATGCTTTATGATATAAGAGTCATTTCTTACATCAAATTCATATTTCAATTTTAAAATCCAAACAGTAAATCCAAACTTCTTAACATGATTTTCATATGAAAATATCATTGAAGGCTGAATATTACATTTTTCATAATTTTTTTACTATATTTTAAGATAGGTAAAAAATTGTTATTTTTAATGATCCATAATATTTTCAAAACAATAAATTTCTATCTATTTAAACAAATATTAAAAGAAGTCTGTGTTAAAAAATAGTAAAATGTTATGTATGAGATTTTGGATCACGATAAAAAAGAAGGGCCCACCTCTGTTCTCTCCCCGAAATATAAGGGGTAGTTATATTTATGCTTAATTTGTGTTCATTCGTTCAATTTTAGAACCTTCTTATAAAAGCAAAATATATTAGCTTTATTAATATATATGCACACACACATACTCTCTGTATCAGAAATTATTATTCTAATTATCCAAGGCTTCAAAGAGGATGTTAGTTTAGTAAGGGTCCTAAGGTAATACACCATGGCATGGAGAAAAAGCAAGATTTACTCTATGGAATATAGTAGATGTGATACCTAATTCAAGTAACTTGCTTTTATTCCATGCCACGGTGTATTACTTGGGGATCCTTACTCCAGTAACCTGCTTTTATCAGCCAACCCGGTAAGTATAGGGGTGCAAACGGATCGGATGGTGGTAAAACCATATCAGTATCCGCTTTTACTTTTCGGATACGGATCGGATATTTGATGGATATGTAAGGATACGGATTAGATATTAGATAGATGTAGATATATGCATAAATATTTTCATAATATATATTAAATTATATGGTATATATCTACTATTCGGATACGGATAATTAAAATTCAAATCCAAAACCTTATCCGTATCCGCACAAATATTCGGATATCGGATATCCGTATCTAATTTCTGGATACGGTCCATTTGCACCCCTAGGTAAGTAGATCAGGTATCCCCGGATCCGCCTATGCACAGCCGTGGTTCCCTTAAGCCTTGCAGCATATAGACCTCAAGTTCAAGCGGATAGACGGATCTGGGTCTGTAACTTGGTGGATCATGACACATGTAACTAGTTTGTAGAACAAATTACTGACCGGTTTGGCTATGCATTGGCCATGCAGATTGTGACATGTGTCAACTGTCAAGCCTTCCATTGTTGATGGAGGGCATGACTCACTCATTTTCTCTCCTAGCACCAATGGCATTCAAGGGGTCTCTAAGCAAAGGTTAGGGATGAAGATGAGATGCACATGTTATTCAAATGTGCTTTTTGCAGGACTTGTTGGTTTGCTAGTGATCTGGGACTCAAAACGGAGGGATCCGTTACAACAGTTAAAGAGATTCTGATGCTTCTAATGGAAGGGACCTCATATGATACGCATTAAATTTATCCCAGATAACAGATCATTATCCACCCTAAACTGGGTCTCTGATATTTTAATGTTTCCTGGTGTTGTTTTTTTTTCCCCAATTTTTGTTACATTTTCTACTCATCGAGGAACTAATTAAAACTGTAATCGATTATGCTGATGCTTACATTATGAACATGTAAGATAAAACTTTGTTGGCCAAAATAGAGTTATTAATTGTTCCACTGGTGGTTTTTCTGAATTTCTGTAACAGTGCATCTACACATATTTCAGGAAATTGAAACCTGTATGGTCCATTGAATTGAAATATCAGATAAATCCACAGAATCAGGATTGAACTGAGAAATTGGATATTTGAAGGATGGTTCTGCAAGATCATTTAATGTTGCATATGATCTTTACTAGCACAAGGTAGGTTGAAAGGATGAAATTGATTACATGCAAGTTTGTTAGAGAATCACACACACAAGACCATAAACCTAATTCATTTTTTGCATCTCCGAAGTTGCATGTGATATCTCTACCTTTTAAATTATTTTGTTTCAATATGTCTATCAATTAAGTTCATTTTAAATTACGAGAAAACTAATTACACAGCTGACAGGTGGGTCCCATTTTCAGCTTAATCTTTCTCTGCCCATCTGACTTCTCTGGCTGCTGCCGCGCCCTTCCTCTTTGAAATTATTGATTATTCTTCATTCCCACCATTCCTTCGAAATTATGGATCGTGTGTGCAAGCAATTTTATGAATTCTCAACCCAAAATCCCACTATCAAAACAAGAGTTTATAATAACAATAAATTTTAAAAAATTATCAATCACTGTGCTTCCATGCAGTTTTCTCTTTTAGATTCGTCGTTGTGCATTGTTTCAAACACGTGTTTGTATTTTGGTTAAAAATACCAATTTTAAGGGATATAGGTGTACAGTTAATAGCTTTTAGTATGCTTTGTTCTTTATGCTGTATGTTACACAACTAATTTATTTCTTATGGAGATTCATTTGGTGAGTGTTATGGCTAATTTTTAGGCTCAATTTGAATGTATCCTGGTATGGACAAATTGCATAAAACCTTAATTGAAACAGAGACAGAGGCTGAAGAACTTCTCATGACAAGGCATCAGATTTAGTCTATACTGCTTTCCCCCAACTAATTAAATTGTATATGATATGAAGTTAACTAAAGTTAATTAAATCTTTTCTCACCAAAGGTTTTCATGCTGGTAAATTTGGTACCAGTACTGCACCATCATTGGTATTTGGTATCTTGTTTATCTCATATTTGAGATAAATTCTAAAATGAACTCCATATTGAGTGGTCCAATTTCCATATGATTAATCAAACAAATCAACAAATTAAAAATTGTTTTAATCAATTTCTGTTGCGGAATTTTGATTTGGGAGATGCTAAGCATGCTTTAACACTGTAAATTATATTTATTTCGCTTATTTATGTGAACACATTTAGCTTAATTTGTTGGTGTTATTAAATTGATTTTTGGTCTGCTCAGAAAGGGAGAACAAAAACATCCTTTCATAAAACCAATTTATTAGCATGTTCTGTATGCATGTATTTCTTTAAACTCTTGTTCAAAAATAAATGTGAAAATTCGTCCAAAAAATTTTGGTCCAGTGACATTTTTCATTACATATGTATTCCCGTTTAAGAAAATTTGCACTCAGAGCAAGTTTTTGGTGTATTTTGGGTTCAACATAAAAAAATGTACTCAAGAGTCAAGAGCAAAAGAATGTGAAATGACTTAGTTAGAACATAACTGGACTTACTGAATATATATATTAAATTATCATTTGTTTAGTGGAGCAGTGCTGCACCCCTTAAATTGTTTATGGTATACTATATAACAACACCACAGAGAAGGAGAGAAATTAGCAAAGAGATTTCTGCAACCACACAAGTGGAGTTAGGCCCACTTCTAATACTACTCTTGAGTCTTTACAACTACAAGTCATCAAATCAATACAATAATTAAACTGGCAATTCCAGATCAAGTATGTTTATTATGAAAATAATACTTTTAAGTTGGTGAGGTAGCGCTAAATTCCCTCAAAAGTATTAAGTTATAATAAACAAAAGAGCAGTGATTTTCTATCTTTTGGGAACCCAATATGAAGAGCATCTGTTTGATGTTCAATGTACCTCGAAATCTCTCCATTTATGCTGCAGAGGAGGCTTGTTTTTCCCCTAGATCTCATGATGCTTATTTTGTTGAAAGTTAATTCAAAATTATTTTTAGATAATCTCTATATTGGTTTAGTTTAGTTAGAATCAGTTTTTAGACGTATGAAAACTGCAATGACTATTTTAGGCATTTGTTATTTTAAGCATAGTTATTTTAGGACAGTAGGCATAGTGGTTAGTTATTTTTAGCCTGTTGTGTAGTGGGTGCTTAATTTAGGGAAGTTGTGGGTGTTTATTTTAGGAACATTGTATTGCTTTAAATACTGCATAACTTTATGTAATTGAGTAAGAGAGAAAGGAAATAAAGCGTTGTTTCTATTCAGAAAAATATTCTTCTCTCTTCAATCCTTTGCATACTGGCACAAAGCAGTGCAGTATTGCTTAGTTTATCCCAACAAAATGGTATCAGAGCCGATGGTTCGGTGGGCAAGCAATTGAAGGCAGAGTCAATTTGCAATTGATGGTAGAGTCAATTGGTGCGCAACCTTGAAGAATTGCAGCAGCAACAATTGCTAAAGAAGCATTGACAACCTTGAAGACGGCATTTCAGGGAAGTTCTCGAGTTGTGGCAATCAAACGACAAATCCTACACGGAGATTTGTTGCATATGAAAATAGAAGAATCAATGCAGATTTTTCTGGTGAAGAGTCATGATCGTTGTCATCCAAATTCAAGCATATGGAGACAACATCTTAGAGCAAACCATGGTGGAAAAGGTGCTGAGAAGTGTAGCACAAAATTTGATCACATGGTGGCAGGAATTGAAGAATCAAACAATCTTTCAACCTATTCCTTTGATGAACTGATGGGATCACTGCAGACCCATGAAGCAAAGTTCAGATCAAAGGAGAAAGGAGATGAAAGGGCATTCTACAGAAAGGGGGAGTCCTCTCAAGGCAGAGGTGGACGTGGCCATTGTAGATTTGGCGGTTTTGAGTTTCAGCACGACAAAAAGATGTCTAGTGCTTTCAGCAGAACAGATATGGCTGTGTGCAAGCCGATTGTTTTAGAAAACAGAGGGAAGAACAGCAAGCATGCTGTGAAGAAGAAAAATAAAGAGCAACCCATGCTTTTCATGGTGTATACAGCAGGTGGAAGGCAAAGATCCACAATCTTTGAAGAAATGGCAGAAAATGAAACATGGCATCAAGCATTGCAAGAAGAAATATTAGCAGCAAGAACAATGGAGATCAAGAGTGCAAGTTCAGAAGAACATAAGGCTGAAATTCTGATTAAGGCATTGGCAAGAGGAATGTTTGAAGAATTCAAAGCAGTTTTTTGGCATAATCAATTTTGAATTAAGGGGGAGTGTTGAAAGTTAATTCAAAATTATTTTTAGATAATCTCTATATTGGTTTAGTTTAGTTAGAATCAGTTTTTAGACGTATGAAA
The DNA here is from genome assembly GCA_964058875.1 of Carex rostrata. Lineage (NCBI taxonomy): Eukaryota > Viridiplantae > Streptophyta > Magnoliopsida > Poales > Cyperaceae > Carex > Carex rostrata. Next base: position 2,571,322 of record CAXKVT010000106.1, on the reverse strand, counting down.
ACTGCAATGACTATTTTAGGCATTTGTTATTTTAAGCATAGTTATTTTAGGACAGTAGGCATAGTGGTTAGTTATTTTTAGCCTGTTGTGTAGTGGGTGCTTAATTTAGGGAAGTTGTGGGTGTTTATTTTAGGAACATTGTATTGCTTTAAATACTGCATAACTTTATGTAATTGAGTAAGAGAGAAAGGAAATAAAGTGTTGTTTCTATTCAGAAAAATATTCTTCTCTCTTCAATCCTTTGCATACTGGCACAAAGCAGTGCAGTATTGCTTAGTTTATCCCAACATATTTTGTTGTCAACTTTGAGTGTTGTTGTTTCTTGTGGAGGCTGCTTGAATCAGTCTCCCACATTTATTCACCATCTTCAATCACTATTGCAACATTTTCAATTTCATCTTGGGTTACATTATATTGGCTGTGCAGTTCTCACTCATGATGGCTTGAATTCGGTGAATGGACACCTTGGGTTGTGTCATCACGGGAAGTGTTGCATGTATAATTCTTCTTTCCTCTTTACAGTTTATGCCACCATTTCCTGGTCCACTGCTTCCTCCATGGGTTGATCCAAAGAAACCCCAACACTAGAGCAGCCTCTTCTATCCAAACAGAAAAACGGCGGCATCTTAAATGATTTTGAGCATGCAATGGAGTCGAGTCACATTTTGGTGGTTAAATACAGTTTTTGAAAAGGGAAGCCATCATAAGCTTGAACTAGAGCACATTCAATTTGAGTGAAACCGCTGAGAATTCATTTACACTGCTTCTGTTTCCTCAGCGGCTTCTGATTTCTCAGCGGTTTCGGTGGTAGGAACTAATGGAATGTTCTCTAGTTCAAGTCTCGCACGGTTTCCCTTTTCAAAAACTGGATCTAACCACCTAAATGTAAGTCGATTCCAGTAACTTGCGCGCTGAAAATCATTTAAGATTCTGTCGTTTTACTGTTTGGATAGAAGAGGCTGCTCTAGTGTTGGGGTTTCTTTGGATGAAACCATGAAGGAAGCAATGGAACAGGAAATGGTGGGATAAAATGTAAAGAGGAAACAAGAATATATAGGTGATATGTTTGGTACAGTAGTATAACAGGAGCGAATGGTACACATGTGGTGCTGAGGTAGTGTTAAGATTACACTCAATTTCAGCATAACTTGGAGATCAAGCCGAATCCTCTAGAAAATTTATATCTACTCAAGAAAAGAAAAGAAGAAATTCAAGGATGTCAATCATATATAGTAAAATAGGTAATAGATAGTATTTGATTATTTGTCATTAATTCTAAGAATTGGTTTTCATGTTTAGCATGATATACAAAATATTTATGAATTAATAAATAGATATGTAAGAACCGTGTAATTCATAATAGAAAAAAAAAGAAATAAAAAAATCTGAGAGGAAAGAGAGATTCATGAGAGTCTTGTATTCTTGAGTTGTTCTATTAGTTTTGACATGTAGTTATAATTTATAAAGGTAAATGAAATTAAGAAAAATTTCTAATCTCTCTCTAATTTTTCCAACAATTAATAGATTCACAAGCAAGCCAAGTATGAAAAGCTCTTAATTTATCACTTCAAATTAATACGGTGCTCCAATTTTTTTTGCATCTATCAAGTATCAAAGTTTCATATTAAAATAAAATTCCAAAAACCATTAGAGACTAGACATAAGACATCTAATTAATTAATAGCAAATAAAAATAATAATCTATTATTAACTCTTTAATGGGTGAAAATACATTTAATTAATTCAATAATAAAATAATAACTAATACAATATACTCATTGCTAACTCTTTAATGGGTGAAATTACATTTAACTAATAAAAATAGTAAATTAATAACTAACATAATATAATCAATTAATTGTTCTCACTTTAATGGGTGAAAGTTGATGGTTGGTCTAAGTGTGAGTACATGAGAAGTAAAGAGAGCCTAGAAAGGAGGGATCTTTTTTATCATGTTAGCTCATTAATTACTTCATGAACCCACATACATGGATCCAAGGAGCATCCTGCCAAAGTTGACAGAGCTGGATAGTGGTAGCATGACAAGAAAGCTATCTGAAATTAATCATAGCAGAGATGGAGCAGTAAATAGGTTTCCTGTTTTTGTTCGGTTGAAAGCTGCTTATTTCATTTGAGTAAATTCTGATGTGGAAATAATGATGAAGAAAATAATATTTATGATATTTGTGGAGCTAGTCATGTTTGTAACGACATGCTAGTACATTCAGTAAAATTTGGTTTTAGTAGATGAGCTACCATTCATTTATTTATTTATTTATTTTACCTGATTTTTTTTTTTTTTTACAAAAGTAATGCATTTTGTTGGATTTAATTAGGGGGTGAAAGTTGACAGCTTTTACCATGCATGATCTCTTGAAAGGCCATGTGAGTGCCTTCAGAAATAGAAAGGAAAAAAAAAAAGCAGCTAGCAGTACGTCCAAAAGAGAAAGTATAGCTTACAGTATCAGTAATGGGCAAATGATTTATTTAATTTTGTAGGATATGCTCAAAGGAAATTAAGCTGGGTTGCCAATTTTGAAAATAATGTTTAATTGTAAAATTCATAATTTTTAAATGTTATATAATTATAATTATATTTATGTGATGGAAATGAAATATGCGGTAAGATTTTAATCTCATGTTTTATAAATGGAGGGATCAACTTACAACAATTTTTGAGTTACAACAAGTTGTCACAACTATTTTTTACATTTTCAAAGTTCAAATCGTCAATCCAAACCGTTCAACATGATATCCACAATAAAATGTGCTTCCAGATCAAATTTGATATTTTTTGAAATTTTTTTACTATTTATTAAGATGGGTACAAAATTCAATGGTACGAATTTAACTAGTTTTTGTACCCATCTTAATAAATAGTAAACAAATTCCAAAAAATGTAAAATTTGGTCTCCAAGCACATTTTATTGTAGAGATCACATTTAACGGTTTGGATCAATGATTTGAACTTTGAAAATATAGAAAATGGTTGTGGTGACTTGTAACTCAAAAATTGTTGTAACTTGATCCCTCCTCTTATAAATGAAGATCATGATATATGTGTAATTAGGAACAATATCCTATTGAAGATTTTGTTATTTGTGTAAGTAGGAATAAATTTCCAGCTAAATATTGTTCTAGCGTCCATTAACTTTTTAAAATTTACAAAAAATTATATTGGACGACTTTTGGTAAAATATTAATTAACATTTAAATTGCATATATAACTTACAAGGTGCACAACATATCGATCTATAATTTCTTATCTAATTTAAAATTTGCTAAAAATATTGCTAAAAAAAATCTAACATATGTAAAATATTATATTTATGTTTAAATTTATAAAAAATCAATTGATGGTATCCTGTAGTGTTTTAAAATGCAGCCGCATATGCTTATGCAGTCGGCAGCCGTGCTCAGAATGCCATGCAGTCTCTCCCATGCGGTTTTGAGCATATGCGGTCCGAATATGCGGATTAAAAACGTAATATGTTGCGCATGTAATTAAAAGTTCATATGCATTATGTGGAGTTTTATTATTCCATCCTAAATTATTGTATTTTTTATGTACAATAAGGCACACTTCATGTCGGTTATGTGGAAATAAATTTAACTATATGAATATGAATATATATATAGAGTGGGGTTAAAATGCACCCTCCTTTTTGTGCTCCTAACGTGCACCCTCCCCTCGTATCTTCATTTTTAAAGTTCAAATAGTTGATTTGAATCCACCAATGTGTTCTACATATTAAAATGTGCTTGGAGACCAAATTTTACATTTTTCGGAAATTTTTTACTATTTTTTCAGAATTTTTGAAAATCATCACTGTGCTGAATTTTTTATTATTGTTTAGTTTAATAAAAAATTCTGAAAAATAGTAAAAAATTTCCAAAAAATGTAAAATTTGGTCTCCAAGCACATTTTAATATGTAGAACACGTTGGTGGATTCAAATCAACTATTTGAACTTTAAAAATGAAGATACGAGAGGAGGGTGCACGTTAGGAGCACAAAAAGGAGGGTGCATTTTAACCCCACTCATATATATATATATATATATATATATACGTGAATTTTTATTTTAAAATTCACATATATAAATCCGCATTAAAATCTGCATACCGCTTATGCAGTATGCAGTGGCCTTCCACATGAACATTAGGATCATGTATCAATAGTTCGGAATCATGTATAAAAATTCTAACTTTCTAACATATCTTATATAAGAACTCTTTTTCTTCCCTTGCCGTTTTTGCTTTTTGGGCCCTTCAACTTAATTTAATTGTGATCAGAATCATTTTAATGCTATGTGTTACTGAACCTTTAGTTATAAATGATTGGAGAAGACATTAAAATTATAATAAAAGTATATTAAATAAACAATCAAAATAGTATTCCATGTGTCATATTTAAATTGACAGCTAAAACATACAGCACATATGCAGATGCACACATTAATACAATGCATGTTACTGATTTCCTTTTTATGGTATTATGTACTACTGAAGTGCATGAAATACTAGTTGGATAGCTTTCCAGTTCAGATGGCATACAATATTTTAATAATTTAGGAAATTATTTTTGCAATCTATTTCTCTATGATTATATATATGCACTCCCAAAGTATTTATAGTTAATGTGTAATTTTTTATATTTAAATATGTAAGTGTATATACTTAGTCTACAATTAAAGTGTTCATTACTTCTATCTCCTTATTCAAACTAATAATAAGAAACTTTCATGTAAATACTTTCTTGAATAAAATATAATTAAATTTTAGAATTTTTATTGGTAGTGATGTAATAGATATATAAACACTTTTATCATTCGTTATAAAGAAAAAGTATAAACAAATCAAATGTCTTGATAATGAATACATTAAACACTATTTAGGAATATATAAAGTTATTTCTTGAGAGGAATTTTAAGTATTTTTTGATGGAAATTGAATATCTATACATTACATTATTTCTTTAAGATTTTTTGATAGAAATTGAAGATCTATACAGTTTTGAGTATTTTTTTTGATAATTCTTTGAGATAATTACAATTTGTGCCATTATCGTGTTTTTCTATTAATTAATTAATTAATATAGTGTGTATTGGATGGGATCGAGCAAATGCGCTAAAAGAGTAAAAGCCCAGCAGAAATTCGGCTAGGCCTAGAGAGTGGCATTAATGTAAATAATGAAATGAAATGAAGAGGAGTAGACTTAAAGTTAAAGAGAAGATTGGTTGACTAGTCAAAGAGATGATAGCTCTTCAGTTTCTTAAATGAACCAACCTATTATGAAATTACTATATGTCCTCAATTAATATGAGATGTGACCTCATCTATTCATTAAAGAGCATATTAGTAATTTGAGAATTGAAGATCTCTCTTGAGAGGTCTTACAAGCATATCTAGAAGATTCCTTGAGGCCAAGTTATATATGATGAAAAACTAGAAAATAAATATGCAATTTATTTTATGGCCACAATACAAAGCACCCATACATTAATATAGTACAGAAACTGAGAAAACCAGCAACCAAAACAAATGAACACATGCACTCTTACTTAAATCATATTTAATCCTCCTAATTAACCAAACTAATTGTGGAACATGATACGCTTGAATAAACATAGAGATTCAACCGATTAGCCTGGGGCTATCAGCCTGAACCAGTTTGATCTGGATGCCACCTATGGTAACGTTGCCACTGGCCGGCACGATCGTAACAACTAGCTTCTCAGCATCATCTCCTTCAATATCCTCCAACAATGCAGTGAGACCGAGATTTAGGCTCGTCTTCTTTCCCTTGTACTTTTCCACTCCAGTGTTCCCTTCTTCCATCTTTGACTTGTGAGGCATCTTGACAAAACTTCCCGCAAATTTACCAAAATCGGGGACTGCCAAGTCACCATAAGCTGCATCAACAAACACGTCGAACCTGGCAGGACTGTGTGATTCAACCTGGATATCTTTGATTTGAAGCAACTCAACTTTCTCATCCTTCTCCTTCTTCGTGCGGTTTTTCTTCGGGCGGGGTACCATGACACGTAACGGGGTTGTCCCGAGCTCACGCGGCTGTGTACCAAACTCGCTGATGCGTAACAGGTTCAGGTCCTGTTTGCGCCTCGTTTCATTGGTCTTCTGTACCTTGAGGCTTCCCATCCAGGGAATTGGCACTTGCTTATATGTGTACCGCAGCTTCGCCGGGGTCAGACAGTCCTTGACCTATATATTTCATATAATTAATAATGCTTACAAGCTCGGGGATCACCGGAGTGGAGGATTTCTGATGGGCATTCAACCGAATTTGGTGCAATTTCCAATTTAAATCGTCCGATTCGCATTTAGATTTGTGGATGAACATCAACTGGATGCGTATCATTAGTTGCGTCGATTAGATAGACATGCATGAATGCAATATATATGCCATGGCCAATCATGAAAACTTAAGATATTGATTATTGAATAAATCTAGTAATAAATGTTAGGTACAGTGTATCAATGATCAAATATTATAAGGATACAGGACTGGGGCACATAAATTGAAAGAGTAACGAAATCCTGCTCATTATAATTAATTTATTGTAAGTTATAACGGAGTGATGTTTATAAACTTTATAGTACAGCATTCTTCAAATTTCTAAGCAAGGATTTTAGTTTCCCAGATATTCCATTATTTCAGCCATATAGACTTCTATATACTTCTATCTTTACTAAACCGAAATGAAAAAATGAATTTAATTAATTAAACTCACTCAGACTGAATCTGTGATCATAATTTGAAAATCTGCCGTTTGGTTTTGAAATGACAAATTCATTCCTTTGACTTCGATATACATGACAATTTTATATATTTACATTCCTTTTTTCATATGGTGAGTATTGTATAAGATCATTGGATCAAACAAATGAATTATTAATTTTAGAGTATCATTTTTTTAGTGAACACTGTAAAGGGTCCTGACCTAAAGTCAAATGCCAAGATCTGCAATTTTTTCTTAGCTTGTTCTTTGCGTTTAACCAAGTTTGATTCAATGATGTGCCAACATATAAGTTTGGTTGTATCAAAATTATAGTGTATATAACATTCTTTACCTTGACACGAACGACCCGTTCATGCTCGTCGTAGAAGATGAACGACATGTCAAGCCAGTCGGGCTCATGGAACTCAAGCCGATTACCCCTGATGTTCCTATAGAGGTGCCATAAACGGTCCGCATTAGAGTGCAGGCTATAAAACAAGCAGTCTTTCGCTGCCGTAGCAAAATTGCCCATGTCTGTGTGCGGATACTCTGTGGGCCCCACAAACTCATGGATGCTGTTGTGGATGCCCTCGAGGCCCCGCATGAACAGCTCAGGCAGCTGCAGGCCGTTCTTGAAAGTGGTTTGCATGTAACTCATGTTCTCTTGCACCAGTTCTTCACCCGTCTTGTTCGACCCACAAGACAGTTCGCCGCATATATATGTATACCTGTAATCTAGAATTTCAGGGTGGTAGTGGTTCTTGTTCCTGCTCATCAATTCAAAGTAACATTAATGTTAGTCTTCAAATATTTGATCATGTGCTTAATTAATTAAGAGTTAGTCAAACTTGTTTGGTGATTTGAAAATGCATTAACCAATTTTTTTTCTTGTGATAGCTATCTCCAGATGAGGAATAGTAGAATATAAAATTTAATTAGATACCTATTTTCATTGTAGATGGGAGAGTTTGGATCGGAGGTGAAGATATCTGGAATTGTCATTCCTTCCTTCACATCAAAGTTCCAATACGGCAACGTGAATGTGTCATCGTCTATCAGCCTACCGAGAATCCGCTCAAAGAAATGCAGGTAGTACCGATGCCATGGCAGGAAGTGCCAGCCGTAGTGTACTCTTGCACCGGTGAAGTATGCACAATGCACGAGTGCCTGCTGGTAGAAGTTCCATGGGTGGTCGCTCTTCAGCTCCTTCATTTTTCTCACCGCCTCCTTGTATTTTGCCATGTACTCATTATCATCCTTCACCTCGTGGACCGGCCGCCTCACCCGCAGAGGCGTATGCGGGAAGTCATAGTCAATAAACTCTGCCATGTTGTATGGCGGACAGCATGTGTTGTTGTTCACGGGAGCGCCTGAAGTGGCAATGTTGCATTTCAACAGGTTTGGTGGGGCCAACGGAGCACCCATTGCTGGAAGAAAGTTTAGTGAACTTGAGACTCTTGATATTAGAAATACAGTTGTAGTCCAACTAACAACAGGACTTGCTATGCTACAGAAGTTTAGCTATCTACATGCTGGATTTGACCGCCATAAAAACCTGGATATTGATCATCCAAAGGGAATAGCTCAATACATTGATAGGATGGAATTAGTATTTGAGACAAACTTAGTATAATTTAGTAGTTAAAGAGAAAACACTCTGTGATAGAAAATTTCACAATAAGAATGAGACACTTTTTGCGAGAATAAAAAAATGACTTTTTGCGACGAATTACTCTCATTGTTCAGCTTTTTCTTTTTGCGACGGATGACCATCTTAAATGCGTTTTTTCCCTCGCAAAAAGTGTCTACTTTATTATAGTGTTTACTTTTATTATCATATTCTCTTACTCACTTTCTCACTTACATTAAAAGGACTTCTTACATATATAATATTGAGTAAAGCTAACGTGTGACATGCTCACCAAGAAAGTTTGGTGAGCATAACTCCAAAAATATATCGGATCGACGTCAAATGCCAAATCCAAACCGTTGAAATCCATGTACTTCATGAGTGATGCATATACATGCAAAATTTTGAAAGTTTCGAGTTTATTTGCTACACGGTCAAGTGGTCAAAGAAATGAACATTTTATTATAAGTTATTTTATATATTCAATTTTTATTATTTCTTTGACCACTTGACTGTGTAGCAAATAAACTCGAAACTTTCAAAATTTTGCATGTATATGCATCACTCATGAAGTACATGGATTTCAACGGTTTGGATTTGACATTTGACTTCGATTCGATATACTTTTGGAGTTATGCTCACCAAACTTTCTTGGTGAGCATGTCACACACTAGCTTTACTCTATAATATTATATAGAATCATAGAAACTTTCTACACACTCTACTATGAGTAAATAATATTTAATCCTCTCAATCTTCTCTATTTCATATATACGTTTTTCAACATCCCAAGACAACTTAGAAGATTACAACATGACTTCTACATAATTCCAACAATAATTAATATATTCATCATACTTCTAGAGAGTTCTTACATTAACCATTACATTAAACACTAATTAAGATTATTATTTTCAACATACATTTATAACAAAATCGATACCACTGTACAATGGCCAACATACCGATTAGAAGAAAGTTTGGCCATTATTCCGAAAACGTCATTTGTTGGTTGACTATTCTGTACTATATGTTGTTCCATAGGAATATATCATTGTATGTTATACAAAGAAAATGTTAACTAGAAGCAAAATTTGCATACGTACGTACAATTCGTTTGAGGTGAGGGCTATTCGAGGAATAAGTGAATTAAGGTCCTGAAATATACTTGGCATGATTGATATCAGTCGGAGCAAGAGTTTAGCAATGGAGTTGTGGAATCTTGCCAACCTATAGGTAAGTTAGCAATGATTGATGAACTTAAGCACTTGAAGCAAAGAGTTGGCTTCGGACATGAGCACGTGAGTTTTAATGATCCACATACCAGAACTATGATCTAGGAAATAATGTCTAGGGGTAGTGTTATAGGCTTTAGTTCATAAGGGTAGTGATTTCGGGTCAAGGACGTAGGGCTTAGGACTTTGGTCCCTATAACCTATAGTGTAGGCATAATATAGTTTGTATTATTACTATTATTTTGATATCATTATTACTATTAGTATTATTATTAATGTTATTGTTGTTATTTTATTACAATCTAACTTGGCTTTCTGACTCTAGTTGGATTTCATTTCTAGCCTACTCCAACTTGTTTGGAACTAAAGGCTTTGTTATTGTTGTTGTAATATCATTCTAAACAGAGGGGTTCCAAATAATCATGCATATATTCAGGAATAAAATTTCTCACCCCACGGTACAATACAGAGTACATCTTACTAATGGTTATCAACATAATTGATTCTGATTTATTTCATGTCAATGATTCTAATAGTATTTCCTCTGAGTCATTTTTTTTTCATAGCACCCCTCCTGCAGCATACCAGTCAACAATTGGTTTCAATGTAAAGTTCACCACTTCAAATGATATAGGTCAATTAACTCCACTCAAATTTACAATGTTCGTTTAAAATATCGATATGTAGTTAACTCTTTCATTAATGTACTGGCAAAGTACCTAAATTGCCACACTAAGATCATTTCTCTCTGCACAACTTATATCAATAGAAGAATCAAAGAACCAAACTAAACAAGCAATACAGGAACTAATAATAATAGAACAATTCCTCAGTTCTCATATTATTGAGGTACTATTATAAACTACAACAGAATGTTGGTGCATTTTTTTAGGAATGCATATTGATACTTACCTGTGCCTTTTACACCAAGCTCTGACAAGACGAACATGAACAACAATCTCATGATATTTGTACAGTGGAGAGAAATGTTGCAAGGCCTCCACCACCTACTGAAAATTGTGTTGGAAATTGGCTGTTCTGATGCTGATGTTCTGTTGTTCTTGGTACCGCTGCTGTCTCTGTGCAGTATGCAATTGGTAGAGGCTGCATGCTGGAGCCTTTGCTGGTACACCTCCTGGTACATAAGACAGGTCTTTACACTCTGTGTTGTGATACTGGTAGAGAGGAACAGTATTACTTGAACTAAAAATAAAAGTATTACAGAAAAATGCTTGATTATATTTTTTCCATACAACAAATTACAGCTGTCCATTCCTATTTAAAGCTCTACTCTATACCCAACAATGGCCACCCATTACTTGTTAAAAATACACTTCAATCTAAATATAACATCTATTTTTCCGAAAATGCCCCTGCTATGCATTATGCTGAAAATGCTATACATGTACTAACTATCGACTTAATGCTAATTCAAACATGCTGATTATGGAATCCACTAACTCAACTATTGAATCAATCAATATTCTCATATCCGTTATTTCCAATTTTCCATCTCGAATCACAGGAATTGACACATTCTGGGTTATCATTGCAGGCCTTAGTTTACAATTTTCCTATAAAATACAAGGCCAATTGTCAGAGAAACTTTGTAAATACAATTGGAAATTTCTGTATTCAGCCCTTCTTTTCTTTCAGTAAATTTCAAACCTTATCAGAAACAGTGACAAGGACTTCAAAGCTTTGTTCCATTTTTAGGCTCATTTGTAATGGCTATTTTAGCTTGTAAGGAACTGTGTTGTACAATGATGTATAACAATTAATTCTATCAAATAAAGTTCTAATCAAAACAGCATTCTAAAAATAAAATGGTATCTGAGCAATGGTAAAGATTTAAGTTCATAACAGTAAAAGGGAAGTGCATACCAGTAAATATGTCATTTTGAAAGTTCAATACAATCACTGATGCCAACCAATCGTGGAGCCTCACAACTGTACCACTTAATGGCACAACTACTATTCTTAGAATCCATCAATTATCGCATTATTTGGGAAAAGAGATGGTTGGCTGTTTTAACAGTGAGATAAAATCACCTGCTGAACTGAAAATTTGGCAAAATAATGAGATTGCAAATGAATGATAATTGTTTTTTTTTTGTTTTGTTTAAAATGCTGACAGCGGCTGTCAGCTACAAGTTACACATGAAAAAATAAAAATAGATGTAAATTACAGCATGCAAACATACATCACCAAAATAAACTCTTAGCAATTCTGCATCCACAGTTTCGCTTCCTGCAACGTACATTCCTCAATCAACTTCAAAGGTGTTTCTCTTTCTTCTAAAATCTTTTAATTCCATTGCTTCCAAATAGCCCAGCAAGTAGAGATGAAGTATACCGACCATTGTTTTTTCCCCATTCCAAAGTTGGCCGCATTCAGCACAGATTTGTTCCAAGTATATCATGAACTGTTACCTGTACCGACATTGAAAAGCTGCTCAACCTGAAGATCTTTATATGCCATACAACTCATTTAAAGATCTGAAGGAACTATGCTTTGGGGAGGGTACATTTTCAGTGCTGCAGGTAATAATGATTCTCGATGGACTATAAGAGTTAGAATCATAGTAGGAATTATTGGTATCAGGATTGGGATCGGAGTATCGGCTCAGGATCGGCATAGGATCGGCTCAGGATCGGGTTTTTTTTTTTTTTTTCTTTATAATTTGCTACGTGAGGATCGGCTTAGGATCGTATCGGACTCGTCCGATACTGATACATATCGGACTCGTCCGATACTGATACGTATCGGCCGATCCGTATCGGTATTGGCTGATATTTCCTACTATGGTAGAATCGGTGTCAATTGAAAAGACAGCATTGGGAAGACTTGAGCAGCTAAAGATTGGGAAATGCTGGTCTATTGGACAGAAAGGGGTGTCAGGGTTGGAGTTTCTTGTACAGCTCAAGAAGATGGAGGTGGTGGTTATTAATCATAGAAGATTCTGCTATTTGTGTAATCAGGCAAAAATATCTCAGCTAGATATTATTTGATTATGAGAATAACTATTTGATATACTTTCCTTATTTCTGTGTATAGAATATATGATAGGATTTATGTCTATGTTTGACTAAGTTGTACCAGTATATGTACAGAGAAGATTATAATGCAATACATCTAAAATTTTTCACCAATTTCATTCCCTCTAACTTTTTCTCAGTGGTATCTGAGAGTGAGAGTGATAAAACGTTTGCGGGCAATTTGCAGGAGAAGCTCTTGATGCTTCCACAAAAACCCGTCCTCACGGTGTCTAAGACTGAAGCTCCAAATGAATAATGGTGCGGTACCTATTTACTTTTTGCTTGAATATTTAATGTATTGTATTTAAAGCTGGTTTTATGAAAATTATGATAGTCGTATAAAATGATTTGCACGTTTTATGAACTGCATGAACCAAACATTTAAGTTTACGGGTAACCTTTATTGGCCCCCATTACCCTGAGTTTATTAGTAGAGCTTGTGCAATTAACAGATTAAAATATTCAATTAACATCTGAATATGCACAATTAAAAATTGAATGATTATTTTTAACAATGTCTGGGTTGATTAGTCATGGAGATATACGCCATTAAAGAAATTTGCGTTTCACAATTCAACATTGGTAATTAACGTATAAAAAAGGGAATTATATATGCATATATTTGACCATTGTGGTTTATCAGAGTTCTTTATTTATTTCAATTTGTTCCAACTTATTTACAAGCTATGCTAGATATACCTACCAGTTTTTAATATTCCATCTCTGATTTTTTTTCTTCGTTTTTAATTTCCAACAAAACAAGCTTTCAGCAGATCACTACAGAGAACAGAAGAAACATGTGAATTTTCAAGTCTCAAGGGGCTCAGGTGAAATATGGAAAGGCTAGTTGTGTTCCTTACAGCTGCAGCATATGTACGCATCAAATTAAATTACCAGTTTTTCTGGCTTAACACATCATTATCCACCAATCATTGTTTATGATCTCAGAGTTATGTATTTGTTTTTCCTCCAATCATTGTTGCATTTTCTATTTGTTAAGGAAATAAAAACTGTAATCGATTATGCTGACATTTATATTATGTATTTGTAAGCTAAAACATTGTTGGCCAAACTAGATTTGTTGTTCCACTGGTGGTTTTTCTGAATTTCTGTAACAATGTATCTAAATATATTTCAGAAAATGAAATCTTGTATGGCCCAGTAATTTGAAATATCAGATAATTCCAGAGAATCAGGACTGAATTGCGAAATTGGAAAATTTAAAGGTTGGTTCATAAACATTTAATGTTGCATTTGATCTTTTGCTGGCACAAGGTAGGTTAATGGAAATTGTACACAGTAGACCCACCCCATTTCAACAATTGTTTACTTGTGAAGCAACCATTGGTTCATAGTTCATACATCTCATCAGTGAAATATCTCAGTGAAACAAACCTACCAACAAATTTGCACCAGATTAAAAAAACAAAAAAAAATACAAAGCATATGCATTGCTACTTCTATATGCTAAATTTTACCATTACTCTATTTTTTTTCTCAATTAATTTTATTTTGTTGTGATTCTGCTTCGAACATATTGAGAACATCTTTTTTCACCTCTTCTTCAGCATTTGTTCCCTCTAATCTCTCCTTCTCAATTCTTAATCTCCTCCTTTATCTCATCTCTTCTTGTAATTAGATTTTCATCCAAGCTCATGTCATCATTTGGTGATTTCTCAACATAGCTGGTACCTGTTGCGGTAGAAGTACAGAAATTCAGATAGTTAAGAATTTTAATCAAAATAAATCAAATTGAATTGAACTGTTTTAACCGGATCATGTGAACCACTGTCCTTCATCATAGTACGAATGGAGATATTAAACAAATATATTGAATTGGAAATTTTGAGTTTTAAATTAATGATTCAACAGTACCAAAATCTGGTATGAAGGTCATCATATTTTTAAGTATCTCCTCCATAACTTCTACAACCCATTCAAATATTGAAAGACCCGGTAACTCACCGAACAAATCACATATTGCATTTATAACATTGTCAAGCTTGTCAGGCAGGGAATCCGCAAATCTAGCAAGGTTGTCAATCTTTGAAAAGATGTATTCAGATTGAGGGAAAATCTTAAAGGCGATCCATTCAATGGTCTGGATTCGCCTGTCGATGAATGAGAGCTGTGATAACCATTGGAATCTTATCCACCAAAAAATTGGGAATACGACAAAGGCTAACTTTCTAGCTAGCCATCCGATCATCCCATCTCGATCTTTGATTTTCTTGTAGGTTCTCTCACCTGTAGTCATAATGGCAGATCCATAACTTCTCAGTAGGTCTCTTCTCGGGCTTTGTTCTGATTTCTCTGAAACCTAAAATATTGTCAAATATATGATAAATTAATGCATGCAATGTATTTCAGACTGGAGATATTAAAATTGACATTGTAGTCAGTGAACAAAGAAACAATTCACTGGTGCTTTTGTCAGAAAATAAATTGCAGGCGCCAGACTATACTATTTCAAAAATCCATCATACACAGAAACACTATATTAGTGAAGCCAGGCGGTCAGATGGGCATCAGACAAATCTCGGTCGAAGCCGTCTGATCTGCATCAAGAACAGATCAAGATTGCACGAATTTTGATGCAGATCGGATGGCTCCGACTCGACCTCGGAAGAAATTTGGCCTGAATTCACATCGGACCGGCCCTACTCCGCCTATATAATTGCAGCAAATAATATATGAAAATGTACAAACCTAATTAGATCTATAAGATAATTAAATGTCATATATAATGGCGAATTTATATATCTCCCCATAGATTAAGGAAGCTTATTTGTTGAAAAGGGATAAGAAAACAAGGTTGAAAAAAAAATTAAGTGGCTTACAGTATGCTTGTTATCCTCACCATCCATTCCTTGAATGTTTTCTGTTATTCGCAAAACAAACAAACGACAATTTTAGTGGGAAGCTGGCTTCAATAAAAAAAAGAACTGAGAGATGAAAAGTACAGATTCAAGATATAAAATACCAATTTTCTAACCGAAGGAATTTAATAGAGCAACGATGTTTTCTTTCTAAGAAGAAGAAAATATATTATTTCCGTGCAACGCCGATCGGGAAGGAGATGAGGGGGCGGTTTGGCGTCAAGCTTGGAGATGGTTATCTTTAATCGATGTTTCTAGGCATCTCTCCAGGTATGAGTCATTTCAAGGAGAAATTAATACATGGACATAATTTGCATTAATTACTGTACACCAAAGGGTCGATGCTGAAGGAGACGAATCTGGATCCTCCACAAGTAACTCAAATTTTGATATGAAATCCGAACTAATTTGGTATGATATAAACGAAGGGATCCTTTATAAGGAGTTAGGCTAATATGACACTAGTGTTATATCAAACTAAATAACACCACATCTTAAACTCTTAGATCTGCTTTAAGATTCGTACTATCTGCTTTTACTGTTCAAGTACTTCATTTTGTACGAATCTTAAAGCAGATTTAAGGGTTTAAGATGTGGTGTTATTTAGTTTGATATAACACTAGTGTCATATTAGCCTAAGTTACAATACTCGTATTAAAGTAAATCAGATGATCGACTTTAAGAGTAAAGTTAGTATTTTAATATTAATGAGATTAATTATCTATAAAATTTCATGTTGAGTTTGTTCATCAATTTACACTTAATTATATAAAAATAATAATGTATAAATATATAAATTTAAAAAACAGAGGTTAATTGATTCTCAGATGTTGAATGTGCATCTGCCTCTGACAGTCCGAGTGTAGACAAAAAAAATTGAGTTAGTTTTGGTGATATGACTCGTGTGCTGATTTTTTTTTTATTTGACTTATATGTATGAGTTTATTTATTATTTAATTTACTGGTCTTTTAGCTATTTTTTAATTTTTATTTTATTAAATAGGTATTTTGTTAGAAATTTACATATAAAATTAATAAACCCAATTAATTTTTACATCTCAGAAGTTGCATGTAATATTTGTACTATTCAAGTTTGATTTTAAATTACGATTTAAATAATTAGCCCCCATCCTCAATTCTGCTATTGTTCTCAATGCTAAATGTTATTAACTTTAAATACTAGACCAAGTCTATCTGCATTATACATTGCATGAATCGCTTCTGCCACGTGGTCTATGATCTTTGATTCTTTACAGCTAATTTGGGCCTTGAAAATATGTAGGACCCAAAATTTGCCGACATTTTTAAAAATATTCAATTAGCAAAATATTTTAATAATAATAACTATATTTTAGATAGAATTTTAAAAGTATCCAAAGTCTAAATTTTTTTCACAGTTTTGAATTTTAATTGGAAACCGTGAAAAAAAAAATACATGTCTTCAATTTTTTGTTTTTTTTTTGCAAAACATAAATTTTTAAATTTTTTTATTTTTTATTGAAATATTAGAAATGTTAAATATATTTCTTTGAAAATAGATGGAATACAATATAATTTGATTTATTAGAAAGACTGTAACAAATAATCCGGATCAACTTTTTTCAGGCTGGATTTTTCGCAGCTATAAGAAAAATTAATATATTTCTTTATGTGTTATTGGAAAAAAATAAAAATGCTTGAATTTTGAGTTATTAATTCCGGTTCAAAAGTCACTTCTAGGTAAAACAAAAAATATTGTCATCCTTCTAGTACATTTAATTTCTAAAAAGTTGTATCTATTTTTGAAAACAAACAAAAACTTTAAGTTATTTAATAATTGTTATTAAAAAAAAATTGTCAAAATAGATACAACTTTTTAGAAATTAAATGTACTAGAAGGATGACAATACTTTTTGTATTATCTAGAAGTAACTTTTGAATCGGGATCAATAACTCAGAATCTAAGCATTTTTTTTTTTTTACAATAATACATAAATAAATATATTAATTTTACAATAATACAAAAAAAAAAATTCGAAGCTGTGAATTTTTTCCACGATTCCGAATTAAAGTGAATTTTTTTCATGGTTCCGAATTAAAATTCGAAACCGTGGAAAAAATTTACGGTTTGAATACTTTTAAAATTTTATCTAAAATCTGAATATTATTATTAAAATATTTTGCTAATCGGGTATTTTTAAAAATGTCGGCAAATTTTGTGCATGAAATCCGACGTCTTTTTACAAAGGCCCCTTTAAAATAAAAAAATAATTAGCAACTCTTGTGGATTACCTTATTATTATCTGCAGGAAAATGTTTGACTATAATAATTTGGCGGTTGAGATAAACAGAATTGTCCCACCGTTCACCTATTAATTTTTAATTACAGATACTTTGTTAAAAAAAAATAATCGATTGTGGTTGTACGTAATTGGTAAAAAAATTGGTGCAGATTTTTTCTTTTGGTTCTATTCAGTTTGTTTGGTAATTTGGGCTTGTAAATTTACACTGCGCGACAAATCATTTTTTCTTTCACTTTTACCAGCAAGAGTAAATTTGCACTACAAAAAAAAAATCTATTTTGTTAAGGCACTGTAGAAAGGATTTTTCTATTGTATTTAATTAATTAGAAATGCACCAGCTCTGAAATGCAAAATAAAAAAAATATTTAAAATTTGTGTTATGTTTGAAATAGGCACTATACTGATAGCTCAACAAATGAATTCAAAATGAATAACTAAGGATAAAAATTAAGAAAAAATGAAGAAGAACCTTAAATATAAATGCAAACTAATAAGAAAAAAAAATGATTTAAAAATTCAATATATATATATATATATATATATATATATTTTTTTTTTTTGAGAAAAAAATCTTGAATTTCTTTTCTTCTAAATTTACAAAGAAGTTGAGAGAATTAAAAGAAGAGACTGAATTATACAATGCATTATACATGATTTGCTAACTTGGGCTTTCATTTAATTATGGATTTGTTGGGCTTTTACAGTCAAATAATTTCCTTTTTCGCAAGTGAAGAGAAATGAGGGGTTTAAATATATTGTATAATAAATTTAGTTATATTATGAACCGTTAGATGCCATCTCTATAATAAAATGTGCTTGAAGATTAAATTTTACATTTTTTATTTTTTTTTACTAATTATTAACCCAGTTTTAAAATCGCTGATTTTAATAAATAGTGAAATTTTTTTGGATCATTGAAAACAACAATTTTAAAACTAGTTTAATAAATAGTAAAAAAATTTAAAAAAATAGAAAATTTGGTCTCCAAGCACATTTTATTATAGATTGAATGTTGAATGATTGTTTGGAATTCGAAAATATAAAAACCAAACCGTTTGTTCTACGGTCCAGGAATATGTTCCACAGCCTAGCAAAATGTAAAATCGACTGTTTGTTGTCATACAAAGACGATTAGGTTTTACATGTTAATTTGTATTTATTATTTGTTGCACAAAATATCTATTGCGAGATAATTAAAATGACAATTAGGTTTTACATGTTTTAGCTATGGTTTCTGTTTGTTATTTGAGGGTTTACTGCTTATTTTGGATTAGTCTACCTTTTCTTTTGGTTTAATTAGCTGTTATGCTTTTGTGTATGATCTGATGTAAGAAAAGCTGTAACAACTCAAGTGCTTGTCTCAGGTTTCCTCTTTAGGTACTTTTGTAGGGGTTTTTTGGTTTCAGTATGAAATTCATGGACTATCAACTATTTAAAAAAAAAATGGCAATATATTGTGACATTTTATATAGGAAAATGTATGTGTATTGCATTTTGATTGTTTTCAATGTTTTGTTAAATAATCAATATGAAATAGTACTCTGGTGCCTCCAATTTTTTTTTTTTTTCTTTCTCAAATTAGCATATCTATGACTAATTTTAAGGTTTCGACAGAGAAATCAGAACAAAGCCCGACAGACTAATTAAGATTAATAAACAAACAAAAAAAATCAACAAATCCTCTTACTACAAATAGCCAGAGAGAGGGGACCCCAAAGAAAAAAAAAAAAGTACATCGAAAGTGCAAAACATAGCCAAATTATTGCCGATTGCAGCATAATATCAATCACAACTTCACAAGTCAATTTTATTACACACCATTTCAAAAGGGAAATACATGAGGGAAAAAAGAAGAAAATAACAAGAGTTCCCTTAATTAATTTCGAACTAAACAATTTACACCATTTGAGGAACTATATAACAAATTGATGCATACTAAAGCTGATACTAAACCTCACGTCTTCCTCTTTTTTTTTTTTTTTAGGAAAAATAAGGGTCTTGCCCCTATTTCTTTGATTAATTGAAACAAAGCAGTTACAAAGTTTGTACCCACTCAGAGGAAACACGGAAATTAAATGAAATGTAAAAATGATCAAAATAATTTAGCCTAGAAATTGGAAAAGAACAACTAAACTAGATTAAAGTGAAAAAGTACGTAGAAAGAGAATAAAAAGACAAAGTATTGCTAGAAGTTCTTATTTCCTAATCGTGTAGCTTGCTGGCACGCCATTCTGACTTCTCCATCCATGTACCACTAACCAACCTATACCGGCTAGGTACCAGGTCCAGATCCGTACCAGTGAGTATGGCAGCCGATTCTTTTTCCAATTTAACCCATGCGAAGGGTTCTGCAAACGGGTTAACAGGTTTGCGGATCCTTATCGGATCTCTAGCTGGTTTGAGCTTCTCCCATGTTTGTAAAAATCCATTTGCCTTACCACTTCATGCAATAATTTGTCACTGCCCTTCTCTATATTTGTGAAACTTCGTGTGCAACGAGAGTTTCTCCTGCAAGTGGGATGCATCGAGAGTTTCTCCTCACGTCTTCCTCTTTAATCACCCTAAGGACGGGTTTTGTTGGATGCATCGAGAGTTTCTCCTGCAAGTTGCTCACAAACAGGTTATTTCTCTGCTGTGTTTTTGCAAAATAATCTGCTAATCTCCCGAACGTTATCTTCTGCAGAACTTCAGAATTATAAAAAGATAGCACCTGTACCACCTCCATCTCCTTGAGTTGTTCAAGAAAGTTCAACCCCGACACCCCATCCTCTCTCATCTCCCAGCATCTTCTGATCTTTAGCTGCTCAAGTCTTTTCAATGCTGTCTTTTCAATTACCACCGATTCTAAACCTCTTAGACTCTCAAGAATCATTACCTGCAACATTGGAAATGTATCCTCGCCAAAGCATAGTTCCTTCAAATCTTCTTCAAACGAGCACCACAACAAATAGAGAATCTTCAGGTTGGGCAGCTTTTCAATGACTTTAATTCCTCTCGTTAGATAAGTGCCTCTCAAATGTATCTTCTCTAAATTTTCAAGGGAACTAATCCAATTAGGCAAGTCACCAAGAGAGCTATACAACTTTAGGCTTTGAAGATACTTGGGTGGGGAAGATACATAATCTAAGCAACACCTGAGCCCTGACTCATCTGCTGCTGAAAGGAATAACGACCTTAAGTGCTTAAGACCATCAATCACCTTTGCTAATGTTTTCCTATTCTTCTTGGTGAAACCAGTCACTGCTAACTTGCGTAGGTTGGTAAGATTCTGCATCTCCTTTGCTAAACTCTCGCAACTCTCGCTCCCACCAATATCAATGACACCAAAAATATTTAGGGACCGTAATTTACCTATTCCTTGTGGAACCCTCACCCCACCTGAAAAACGGCTTTCAGTTTTATTTTTCACAATCTCTTCTAAAAACGCACAAGGAATAATTGGAAATAAACAACAAAAAATACACAAGATTCTAACAAAATCTGAAATAGAACGTGCCGTTTCATTAACTGTTGGAAAACATTTTTCAATGAACTTTTTGTGCCAATTCTCAGTGAGACTATTTATATGACCAAAGAAATCACCTATTGGTGTTGTCCCATCAATATAGTGAACTGATCCTGCACGTAGATAGCTTAACTTGTGTAGCTTGGTAAGTGCTATTGGTAATCGGACTACTCCTGTGTTTCTAATATCAAGGGTCTCAAGTTCACTAAGCTTTCCCAATGAATTCGGGAGTTTTCTAATTTTTGTCCCCCTCAGACCAAGGTACTTTAAGTGACGAAGTTTGCCTATGCTCCTCAGATCCCCATCATTCAAATTTATAGTGCCTTCTAGATCTAGCACTCTTACCAACTTCATTCTAGAATATTTAAGATAATCTCCAACCTCTCCAAATATGGATAAGGATCGCATGTGGGACAAATCCACTCTTTCCAGGACTTTGCCCCTAGTGCATGGTTCACCAGTGATGACAAGGTGTCTAACCTTATCTGTCATGGAATTGAGTTCTCCATCTTGAATGACTGACACCATACTCTCATCTATAGCCTTTCTAAGAATCAGTTCGTACATTATGTCATGAATGTTACATCTTTTAACATCTCCATTGACAATTGTGCTCATTTGTGATGGTAAGATTAAGCTTCTCCCCATGAGCTCATAAAAATATCCATTTTTTATCTCATACTCCTTGTTTATACGACCTTCAATTACATATCCATCAGCCATCCATCGCCTAATTATCCTTGATCGCCTTATTTCCTTATGATTATGGAAAACACTTAGATACAATAAACTTGGCTTCAGATGGTATGGCATGCCGTCATAACTAGAAGTTAGAACAGTGTTCACCTTCCCTAGGTCCCCATTATTGGCAAGCTCTGAGCTAAGATGGTCATGCATGTCCTTCCATTCAGCACTTGTTTTTGGTTTGGTGGCCATATAACTGCCAATTGTTACAATGGCTAGTGGTAATCGACCGCAACTTTCTACAATTAAACCTGCCTGGGTCTTCATTTCCTTGGTCATGCTTTGTTCCCGCACTTCACTATTCTCTTCCGTTGTCTCAGGGCTATTGGAACCATTTTTCATGTTACACTTGTTTTCGTGGGGCGGTTCTTCTATAATTTCCCTATCCTTTTCGTCGGTAATATTGTTGGTTATGCATTGCTTCTGTGTTTTACTATCCCCTTCTGTTGTCTCAGTGCTTCTGGGATAATTAGCGGTCTTGTAAACTGCTTTAAAAAAGAGATCCAATGCGTCATTTTTGGAAAGTTCCTTGATCTCATATATATTTTCACTTGGGTGAGATATATGTTCTGCCAGAGGACTTCTAGATTGTGTGGTTACTATGATTCGGCTCCCATTGTTGGAGGACAACACATCCTTTATCATATCCCATTCTGGCACACTAGACAGATCATCTAGTACAATCAAATATTTTTTATCTTTTAAATATTCTTTTACCTTCTTTTCCAAACTTTCTTTTGTTGTTTTTTTGGAATTTTCCTCTGACTTTTTCTTCTTCCCTTCCATTGTTTCCCCCTCATCATCAACCGCTTGGAAATTAGACAGGACTTGTTTGGCCAGGCTTTCAATAAATTCATCCTTGTGGAATGGATGTTGGACAGTAACCCAAGCAAAATGATTATTAAACACATTTCTCAGTTCTTGGCAACCATAGACCTCTCTGACAAGAGTGGTCTTTCCAAGACCTCCCATTCCTACAACTGATATCACTTTCCCATTCCAAGGTTTGTCTACATATTCTATATGCTCCATTCGAATAAGATCAACCAGTTTTCTCTTCGGCACATCGAGACCTACAAGCAAAGCTTCTATATTGGCAATTGATCTAGTTGAGGCACTCTCATTGTATTTGTGACCACTATTGCCCTTCTTAATCAGCTCATACCGAAGATTTCTCTTACTCACGTCCTCAATTCTAGTTTTCAACATCCGAATTTTTTTTGCAATATCATCTCGTTTCTTCACTGAGCACATAACAGGTAGGCAACTTTTTTTCACCAGGTGAAATGAAGCCTCCTGGAGACAATCCTCCACATCAAATGCCAACTCTTGGACTTGCTTGACCCATATGCTCACCAGCACATCTTTAAGATTGTCTGTTTTGGCAACCTGTAAGAAGCCTTGCATCATCTCAAGTTCTTCCTTGATGAAAAATAACTCTTCTTGAACCCCTAGCAGTAAACCAATTTCATTTGTGATGGTTGTTACTGCCGTTTGAACTACTGAATTCAATGCAGTATTAGCTACGCCTATAGCAGCAGCCTCCATTAATTTCTGCTAACGGCCAATATATCAACTTTCTCTGCAGATAAAAATAAGAAAAGCACACTTCAGCCAAAATAAACATCATTACCTAGTTCCTTTAAGTAATTGAACCAAGGATTTCTTTTGAAGATGAAATAGTTTTCTTGCTTTCGATTTATAATTACCAAATATAAAATTAATTCAGCCAAATCTCTTAATCATGTCCATGTTAAAGACATGCATATAATTTCTTTTGGTTTGTTTCGCTACAAAGATAATGATTTTTCCGCAAAATTATAAACAGTATTGTGCCCACGAACCTTAAGAAAAAAAGAGTAAACAAATTTCTTTTAAGATTTAATGCTGTCAATTATTTAAACTAGAAACTTTTATTTTCATTTGATATTTCAAATTTTGTAACGAATATCTCATGTCTAAATTTTTATAATTTTACAAAGTAAAAGAGGATATTATGAAAAACACCTACAAGCCTAAAAAGAGAAATTGGTGAAATTAGTGATGAAATTTATGGTACATTTAAGAACAAATAGTGATTAAAAACAGAGATGGGCTACGGTGAGTTGCGAAGTAAAGCGACTATTTTGCTTCACGCTCATATTTTGTGATTTTTAAGTTCAAAACATCGATCCGAACCGTTCATCTTGTTCTCCATATTGAAATGTGCTTGGAGACCAAATTTTACATTTTTTGGAATTTTTTTACTATTTATTAAGCAATTTTGAAAGCCCCTGATCTGATGGTCCAGAAAATTTTACTGTTTTAACTGTTCACAGCAAAACAGCAATTTTCAAAAATGCTTAATAAATAGTAACAAAATTCCAAAAAATGTAAAATTTGGTCTCCAAGCACATTTCAATATGGATTAAACATCTAACGGTTCGGATCGGTCGTTTGGACTTTCAAAATAAAAATACGGCGTGAAATAGAAACGCATTTTACTTCGTAACTCACCGTAGCCCACCTCTTAAAAACAATGATGTTTATTAAATTTAAAAAAGAAGTACAAATATTTTGTTCTACATTTGCATCAAATGTTCATATATATATATATATACCTCATTAATCCTTATATATTTTTAAAAGAATATAAAATATCTCTCTAAATTTCTCAAAGAGTTTTGGTTCGAATCTGAATTAACATTGACATCTATATTTTTCCAATTAATTTGAAAAAAGTATTTTTCACAAATTTTGTTAGTGATTTAAAAAAAATTATTCCTTCAAATAACATTTCGCAAATAATTCCACTTCTAATTTCAAAATTGTCTAATTAAAAAATATTGATGAATATATTTTTTTTAATTTTCTACTGACTAAACTAAACAGTTTGAAAGTAAAAAAATATCAAACTTGGATAAATAGTATTGGGCTGAACAAAAAATGGACGAGACGAGCATTACCATCCAAAAAAAAAAAAAAAACCTGAACAGAGTAAATGGAGATTTGAGTAGCTAGATGTCAATACGAAAATTAGCAATGAAAAGTAGCTAGATGCCGGCATAGAGGACGTCGAAGAGGCTGGTGAGTATGAGAAGGAGGACGAGATTGACTTCGAGTCATGATTCTTCAAAGAACTAGTTGAAGACCAGTTGAGAAGGAGGCCCAAGTTGTAAGTTGTGCAGTGGGTGATGTGGAGAAGCCACAAGAGAGCACTGAGTTGAGGCATCACCAAGAAGGATGATAATGACGAGACTATACAAAGGGGTGTCATCGTTGTGAAGAAAACTACGGGACGGGAATTCTTGCATGGAGATGCAGTTCGTCAGGTGATCCATTGTGAGAGGAAAAATTGATGATGAGTTGGGCCAAGGCGACATAGGAAGAGGATTCGAGAAACTTTTCTTTTGGAGTTGATTATTCTTAAAGATCTACCGCTGATATCTAAGCAACTTTAAGCTCAAAAAATTAAAAGAAGCAAGACAATATACAAACGTTGAATATTGAAGATCAAGAGAATACCAAATTGGTGCTGATCGATGCAGAGTATATTGAAAGTTACGACACCAATATTATGGAGAGCTTACTAAAGTGTTATAGTTTATTCTAGAATATGCTAGTTTATTCTAGAATATGCTAGTTTATTCTAGGTTACTTTACTAAAGTGTTATAGTTTATTCTAGAATATGCTAGTTTGTATGAGAGATGCATGCATATTCTAGAAATATCTTATAATGGATAAAAAAAAAGCTACGATCTGAGGGCTATGGTTGTAGTTGAGAGTGAGAGAAAACCGAAAATTTTATTCAGAAGAAAACAAAAAATAAAAACATCAAAAATAAAAAATCTCGTATGAGAATTTAAAAAATGAGAAGTCAATAACAAAATATGGTGTCTCGTAGACGCCATTGCAATCTCAATCCTTTGAAAAAAAAAGGAAATTTTTTTCAAAAGTGGGACACCATAGGGTAACCCAACCCAGGAAACCAAAAAAAAAAAAAAATTGGGACGCCAGGGGATAACCCAACCCAGGAAATATAAAAATAAAGAAACAAGTTCCTAAGATTTGGGAAGGAAGAATTTTTTGTTTCATAGGTTGGGTTGTTCCATAACGTTCCATTTTTTTTTTCTTTCCTGGATTGGGTTTCCCCATGGCGTCCCACATTTTTTTTTTTTTTTTTCTATTTTTTTGATTGGGTAGCTCCATGGTGTCCCATTTATGAATTATTTTTTTTTCATTTTTTTCAGTCTTGAGTGTGCCATGGCGTCCCGCAGGGACGTAATGGGCCCCTACCGCCTTCCCATTTTTTCAAATTCTCACACGATATTTTTTATTTTTTATTTTCCTATGTATAAAAATTTCGGATACAAATTTTCCATAATTTAGTACATTGAACTATTTTAAGATTGCTGAATACACTTAAAAAATTGGTATGATAATCTGCTGAAATTTTTATTTATAAGAAAACAAAAAATAAAAAAAATAAAAATATGAAATGTTGTATGGGAATTTCAAATATGAGAAGGCATGAATAAGCCATGGCGTCCCTGCGGAAAAAAATGAAAAAGAATAAAAATTTCATGGGCCACCATGGCCCATTCAAAAAAAATGGGCTGCCATAGCCCATTCAGGTCCATAATAAGATAAAATTTTCAAAAGCACAAGGGATCCATAAAGTAATTTTTTTTTTAAAAATAGTTATTTCTTTGATTGGGATGGGCTATAGCCTAGTTTTTATTTTTATTTTTATTTTATTTTTGGTTTGGATGGGCCATGATGTCTCACTTTTTTTTTTCTTTTCTTTTTCTTTTTCTTTTTTTTTCCATTTTTTTTTTCCATTTTTTCATGGTTTGTGTGCCATGGCGTCCCTTATTCCTGCCTTCCCATTTTTAAAATTTGCATGCAACATTTCCTATTTTAAATTTTTTTTCTTTATTTTCCTATGAATAAAAATTGCGGGAGAAAATATAAATCATCCTTGTACTCTCCTTTGAAATAAAATAAACTTTACAAACTCCTCTCATGATTCCACAATCCTAGTAATTAATTCCAGCAGTATGTATTATAAATTTTTACCCTCTAGCTAGGCACGATGTACTCATAGAATAACAAAGCAATGGAGATGTGAGATGTAGGTAGTTGTACCTTGTATTTGAGGCTTGAAACAATTCTTCGACGGAGAAATAAATGCAGCAGATGTGAGAGGCAGTAGGTTCGGAGGCACCAAGAAGGCTTCGGGACTTTAGGCTTCTATTTTCCGTAGAGCTGTACACAAAATAATTTCAGATCGGATTGGACAAATTAATTTTGTCAACATTTTTTATTCAATTTATTTTGACCAAGATGTAGCTATTTCATTTCTTCAGATGTTGATTTTTTTTATGAAGATTTCTATAGAAATACTTGTTTTCATCAAAACCTTGAATTAGTAACTATCATGGATATTAATTGTTATATGATGAAAATAAAACCTCACCTTATTCAAGGATATGACGATGAACAAATTACCTAGCTCCCTCTCCCCCTAAAATTTCATGCATGAATAGTGCTTCTGAGATCAATCAATATACTTTTTTCCTTTTTCAAACTTGACTTGGCCTTTAGTTTGTGCAAGGGTTCAGCCTTTGGTGTAGTAAGACATAGGCACTACTATAAAAATGATAACCATCACTATGACAATATCACATATTATACACGGATGAGAAAAAAATTTGATATTAACAGTGTGTAATTGAAGGCGCTCGCGAGAAAAAAATCTCCAACATACATATGCAGTTTAGAAGTTTTGAACCATGTTCAGAAGTCATGTTTATTTGTATACGGTTTAAAAATATTGAACCATGTCCGGTTCTACTATTTCATACACAGTTTTTCCCATAGTAGGAAAAATCGGTATCGGTATCGGGATCGGTCCCGGCCGATACCTATACGGGATCGGAGAATTGGATCGGGATCGGCTCAGGATCGGGTTTTTTTTTTTGTTTTTTTTCTTTATGATTTGCTATGTGAGGATCGGCACAGAATCGGATCGGGGCCGGCCAATACCGATAAAGATCGGCCGATTTTGCCTACTATGGTTTTTCCTTAAAAAACTCTCTAGTGGAATTATTTCTGTTTAGTCATAATATATTAAGGGACTTTAAATGACTCAAATTTGAAGGAACCATACCTTCTAAGATGTTATCTTAAGGTACAACTATGTGAGGTGTCGAGGTCCACACTGCTCACTGGCCGCTGGTGCACTACTCACTGGAGGCTGGTGACTGGCGTCTAGCTAGCATTGGCGTAGTGGTGTTAGTTTGGTCTTTCCCTTTTCTGCATATGAGAGAGCGACTGGTTGTGATTTTTTCTTTTGAATCAGGGTCTCCTGAATCAATGCTCACGCCTCACAGACCGTCTTTTATTTTTCCTTCTGCTGGACCGTGAAAATTCAAGAGGACTGATTGTGATTCAGGAGTAGGCACAATTAAATATTACTACTTGGTATAAAAAAATACAAAATCTACTG
Organism: Carex rostrata; assembly: GCA_964058875.1. Classification (NCBI taxonomy): domain Eukaryota; kingdom Viridiplantae; phylum Streptophyta; class Magnoliopsida; order Poales; family Cyperaceae; genus Carex; species Carex rostrata. The sequence continues at coordinate 2,542,775 of CAXKVT010000106.1, read as the reverse complement.
GGTCAGTTTAGATTGGTGTCTGACCATATAGGGACTACTCAGTACTCCATGATAGAAGAGGAAAGCAAGGAGATGTTACAAAGTATACCTTTGTGTTTGAGAGTTGAGATAATTCTTCAGCGGAGAAAGAAATGCAGGGCTTAGAGGGAGAAATGCAACAGATATGAGAGAAGGACAAATGCATTAGAATATTATCTATGAGGGAGTAAGTTCGGAGGCACCAATAATTGATTGGTAGTGCTCCAAGATTTTTTTGGCAATAGTGGATGCACGCTTGTGATAATGAAAGCCTACGGGCATGAAACTTTGTAATAATAAAAAAAAAAAGGGATTTTTTTTATTATAATATTTTTAATTCACAATTAAATACAAATTAATAATCCGGTGAATTTGTGCTACTATTAATAAAGGTATAACAAAGTACTTTTAATAAATAAAAAGTACTTACAAAACATAATCCAATAATAAATGACAAAAATAGAATTCATTATAAAATTATAAATTTAACAATATTCATACAATAATATTCTATGTTATACAACAGGACAAATTTAACTAATAATAAGAATACATTTAATAGACAACATATTAGCATAGTAATAAATAATCCAAATTTTATAAGCAAAATAATATATAAACACCTTCAATGATACATAGTTTATTTTGATCCAAAACGTACATCATTCAAAACTCTCCACAAAATTTATTAGAAAATACAAATTAAATTACATGATACAGTCGAATCGGGTTTTAACCGTTTTAATATTTCAACTACATAACCAATATGTAATTTTCTAGTTAAAATCCAATCCATTCCTAATCAAATAAAATTTAGATATATTATTTCAACTACTTCTTGCATTCTCTGATAGTTGTAATCCGAACTATCCATAACATTTTTGTTCTAATTTGATCTCAACACTACAACAAAGTAGACACTTTTTGCGGGAGAAAAAACGCATTTACGACGGCCGTCCGTCACAAAGAGTACCGTCGCAAAAAGAAAAAACTGAATAATAAAAGTAGTCCGTCACAAAAAGTCATTTTTTTTATTCTCGCGAAAAGTGTCTCATTCTTGTTATGCAAGTCCTAGCGCTTTCCAACTATTCATGACACCGGTAGCCTTAGAGAAAATAAAAAGTAGAAACATCATTAGATACGATGAAAAGAAGTCGGAATTACTTGTGCCGCATGACAGCGCGGTGGCTTTATTCTCTTTCACAAAATAATTTGGAGCACTTAGAATGAATAAAGGTGTAGAAAAGAAAAAGAATATAATTTGATAATGCGCTCTCTTTAATCTCTTTCTCAGAAGATGCCCTTGAGCAATCTGCTTCAACTTTTATACCAACCTGGAAAAGCCACTTTACATCTTTTCAACTTTGGAGAGAATAAAAATAGAAACAACTGTAGCGATGATTAAAAAGAAGTTTAATTACTATTATACTTAAGGAGGCTGATAATTAACCCCGCACCTCCCACCCCGCAATTAACCCCGCACAAAATGCCAAAAAACTCCAGCTGTCATTTTTTTTTCATAAGGTATTAATACTTACGTACAAAAGTATTTATCTCTAAGAACGAAAATATTTATCTCTAAGCACGAAAGTATTTTAGGGGACCATGCAAGTTTTTTTCATGGAAGGTGGGGGGAATCTCAAATCACATGGGGGACCATGCACATTTTTAGAGGTGGATTTTTTTATCTCATTTCAATCTCGTCCACATTTCTCACAATCTATGATAAATTTTGCGAATCTAAAATCACGAACATTTTCTACGTAATTTTCTCTTGCAAATGAATCCATGATGACATACTTTCGAGCAAGTCGTTACAGAAGTATTTATCCCTCATCGTGTAAGTATTTATATCTATACTTGAAAGTATTTTTTTGCATATAATACTTATAATACTTGATATTAATACTTTCATATGTCAGTATAAATACTTATAATACTTGATATTAATACTTTCATATATCAGTATAAATACTTATAATAATTGATAGTAATACTTTCATATGTCTGTATAGGTATAAATACTTGCACGATGAGGAATAAATACTTCTGTAACGAATTGTCCGAAAGTATGTCATCATGGATCTCATTTGAAAGAGAAAATTATGTAGAAAACATTCGTGGTTTTAGATTCGCAAAATTTCTCATAGATCGTGAGAAATGTGAACGAGATTGAAATGAGATAAAACTAATTTGGAGAGAGATAGAGTGGGGGGATGGTGGGGGGATGGAATGGGGGGGAGGAATATAATTGTTCTATACTTAATGCATTAAGATGTTGTGTTGCATGACTAGTGCTGAAAATGGATCCGGTATTAAGACCTGAATACGGATAAACGAATTCGGATAATTTCATAAATATGATCCGGGTATTTGTTAAATGTACAGAAAATAATCGAATACGAATTGGGATAAATATTCAGATTAAAAATCGTAACGAATACCAAATATATCTTCAAACCTGAAGAGAATCCGAAACTGGAAAATCATTAAAGGTCGGAAATTTTTATATATTTGTTTCAAACTCGTTTGAGTTGCTGTTGTGGGACTAATCGTTTGCTCCGGGGTCGGTACGGATTATTGGCTGCGCTTCCTTTTGTTTTGTCTCTACACTATATATATACCTATGCTGCTTCTCTTCTCCATTGCAAACAGCTCCATTCGCCGATTGTTACTGATAGATCAAACCACACGGTGTTATTAATCCGATTGTTACTGATTAATACTAACAAAATTTTAAATCTTACGTCATGGATTGCATATAGGAATGTAACTGTAGCATACTCTTTAAATATCAAAGGAGTTTCCTTTTTTAAAAAAAAAAAAATAAGATCTACTTATCCAACTTATAGATAATGACATTTATAATTTTTTTGAAAGAAGTAACGATATTTACATTATATTAATATTAAAATTATTTCATAAATTTAACTCTGTAAAATATTTATCAAACTCTAGAAGATGAAATTGTATATGTATCATTGTTTCTTCATAATTTGATGTGATTCAAAATTCGATTGTTCATTTATCAAGCAGTTAAACGCCACATCAAACAAATCTTTTTTTTTTTCTAATTTGATTTTCTTAATTTTCATAATTTTCATAATTTTCATAACTTGCTTAATTAATATTTGCATCTTAAAATGTTTGTGACTCAATTATCTAATGATTATTCGTTTTGTATCCGTATTTGAATTCGCATTCATAGATTTTCCACTTCCTATTTGTATCCGTTTAAGGCATATTTGAATTTAAACTTTAAAACATCCATTTACTATCCATATACGTATTCGTATCCCGTAGTTGTATTTCTCTTTTTCAAAAGTTGGTATTGAACTTTGAAGAACATGTTGAATGATTAAGATTAACTATTTGAACTTTGAAAACATAAATATAAAATCATAGTATGAGCCTATTCGCGTATTTCTAAATACCATGGTCTCACACTATAGGGAAAGCGATTTAGATTTATACTATTTTGTAATTTTGCGATTAGGTTTATACTATATAATTTTTTTTAGAAAAAAAAAGTAAATTTTTCGAAAAAAGTTGCAAAATATGGACTTAAGGCAACTTTTCGTTCTATGAGCAGGAATAATTGAGTAACACAACCCCAGTTAAGTTAGGATTCTTCTGTTTACAATTGCGACCGTGATAGAGGTTGATGTAGCTTCTTTCTATAATGGTAGCAAAATAATATTTTTATTACCAAGAAAATATCTTTTTTGTGGGTGAATTGAAATTGATTGTTTTATAAATTATAGTGAATACTCAAAATTTAATTTTAGGAACTGAGCAAAAACTTGTAAATAAATATTTCTGCTACCATTATTTATACTACGCATTGGGCAAAATATTTTGATTGTACTTAATGTCAATAATTTCATTTCGAGAAGATCTAAATGAACCAGGTCTTGAACTATAATTCCTTTTATCACACATTCATGGGTTTGGAATCTGTCCAAATCCAATTGGATTAAACCATTGTCGAAAGCATTTTTAAGCCATACGATTAACAGGATTAAGATTATGTTAATTAATGCTCACAGGTGTAACAACAAAAAAAGGAAACTATCTTTCTTTCTTTTTCTCTTTGTGAGACAAAGAAACGGTTTTTTTCCCATGGTTTCAAAATTCGGCCGAGTCCAAGTTGACTCGACTGAGTCAACTAGCTCAATATTGGTTGGGTCCAATCCTAATTTCACCCGAGTTTCGCACCAAAACTCTGTTGGAGAGTGTTTGACTCGGCTGAGTTATCTGATATTCATGTTGAGGCAGTTTGAGTCAGACACTCTCCAATCATAGATTAATAACAGTTATTAATCTGAGTCCTATTATTTTACAATTTTTTTCCTAACAGTTATTAATCTATGATTTTAAATCAGACAAAATGAAAAAAAAAAATATTATATAAACATAATTTGAACTGCAAAAAAACTTAATAGATAACTTGTCAAGATAATTCTGCATTAAATTTATCCAGCCAATGTGATCTTGCTTTTTTATGCATAAATTATAGCTAGCTTGCATAAAAGGTGTAGTTTATTTGTAATACTTATATTATATTATATAATTAGTGAATTATTGTAGTATAATATTTTGTCTATATAGTTTTCTTACAATTTATTTTTTACCATTTTTTTACTATTTTTGGCTGCAAAACAAGGTTCTACCAAAAAAGTCGGAGTTTCCAATCTGATTCTTTCGATTATGGCCAATTAATCCAATTCCGATTCCGATTCCAAGTTTTAGAACCATGTTTTTTTTTTCTCCACGTTGAATCCAAATCAAATTAACTGCAAAAGCAAACAAACAAAACCTATAGAGCTTTTGTCCCTCTTCCATTTCATGTGCATCCTGAGAAAGCATCATAGTTGAGTATTGTTTAGTTTTATTTTTTTTAAGCAAATTGAGTATGTTTTTATTTTTATTTTTTGGATATAGACTAGCTGAGTTTGAGAGTCGTATATTTTGTCCGTAATAGTTTGCATGTGTGCTACTAAAATAAAGATGTGCTTATACATCAAATTACGTGCTTAAGCACTAAAATTTAACACTAGAACGAATAATATTTAATTCACCAAGTACTGGAATATATATTAAAACACTCAATCAATAAGTATCAGAAAAAAAATGAATTTGAGATTTTAGGTTGGATTATAAAAGAATATTTCATTCTTGATGAAAATGAGTGAACAATGCAAGACGAAAGATTAGAGAAAAAAAACAAAATAAGCAAGGCCAAAAGAGAGGAGAAACTCTTTCCATTGTTACTTTATGCTTGGATAGTTGGATTTGATTCCAAAAATTAAATTGAGAGAGGAAGGTGTCAATTTCCATTGTTGTCTAAACGGAGAGAAGCTGCAAATGTCTGTTAGCATTAAATGGCTTATAAATGCTTTGGAGAGAAATTCAGTCCAAATGGCTTTGGAAAAGTTGCCAACCTAACTTTCATTATTCAACAGGGAACCAAAATTTTCTTGTAAGATGCCATTTTCATCTGATTTTCCTTGTATGCATTCAATATGAATTTCTGATATCATGTTCTTAGGGCAAATGAGCATGGGCAAATGGGTATATTCCAAAACAATTCAATAAGACCGGCAATGCCAAGGGATATTGTAGCACAGGCGTTCTCTGTTCTCCAAAACAGTACTGAGGCTCAGGTTCTTAGCCCTTCCATTTACTTAATTTTTCAATAGTTAATGCAAGTAATCCAGCTAGCTTGAGCTGGAAAATAGATAATTAAGCTTCTCAATGGACTTGATCAAAATCTGTTTAGAAACAATAAGTATAACCCCGGTCTCCTTTTTATTGCCCCTAATAAGTTCTTTTCATCATTGTGCAGAGTGTGGTGGCATCTGTTGTATCAGATCCGAATGTTTTGGATGCTGTAGTGAAGAATGTGAAGCTCATTGAATATTTCTGCAATCACCAATCAAGTATGCTTTTACTTATTCTGTTCATTTGATGACTTCATTTCCGTTAGTCTTTCGATAAATTCCTGAAGAATACTCAAAAAATATTTGCCAGTTTGTGTTTCGCTACTCCCAGAAATTTTGAAGTTTATATCACCCTACAAATGACCTTTTATCATTTTGGTCGCTTTACTTTTCAATTAAAAAGTGAATGCAATTGCTAGTTAGTGCTGGCTGGAATGGTCCATTAATTTGTAATGCAAGGTAACTTGCCAAAAGTTACACCTTGAGATAAAATAGTTGCAGACTGAAATGTTAAGCTGGGAATTCCGAAAACTGTAATCATTATTACTTTCAGACCATTTCAGGGACAATTATAGTATTCTTGTTTCTAGTTGTTACTTGGGACGTGAAAAATATATTGCAGGTTTCTATGAGGATACTTTTGGGGAGTCACTCAATACTAACAAGAGCGAAGAGATTCATAGCGAGGTGGGAGAGGCTCCACATGGCAGCAATGGTATTTCGAAATTTTTGAACAATGTAAAGGTGAAAATTAACTCCAAAATATTTGAAATACAGCCCATATTACTATTTTCCATAAGAATCATTAACTTCCATAAAGATTAATGTTCTTTTTCATTAGAAATTCAGGACGATACTTCATGCCCCAGTTTCAAATTATGAGAAATTCCTCTCCAATCACACACACACACAACAACAACAACAAAAAAAAAAAATTTAATTATCTTGTCCATGTTAAAGACAATGCATATAATTTCTTTTGCTTTGTTTCGCTACCAAGCTAATGATTTTTGAAGCGTATATGAGGCAATTGTCTAGGACAATATCTCTACTATATTTGTGAGAGATTAATGTGAAATTATAAACAGCGTACCAACCACGAACCGTAAGAGAAACAAGTAAACAAAATTATTTTTAGTTTCTGTTAAGATTTAATGCTTTCAATTATTTGAACTAGAAACCTTTATTTTCATTCAAATATTAAAATATTTGTAACGAATATCTTAAATTTATTGTGATTTTAAAATGACAAGCTTACTACCTACACATAAAACATGTTAGTCAAGCATATCTCATAAAAGTATATGTATGTTATATATTTGGTTCAATTATGAATATATGTATGTTAAATTAATGTTGAATATATTCATTGTTTCTGTATTTTGAATGTTGTATAAATATGATGGATTTATGTATGATGTGATGTTAAACATTTATTGAATTATGGATGTGTAATATTAATTGTATGTTTAATGGCTAACAAATATGGATGCTAGCTAATTCTAAATCAATTTTTTTTTTTTAAAAATCGTACATGGTTTTAAATAACAAACTGTATGTAGTTTCCAAAATAATACAGGGATGCCTTATAGAAGCCGTGTATATAATCCTTGTTATTGTACATGGCTACTTTGACCGTGTAGAAATCACTATTTTCAACGCAGTTTTTTTTTTTAGATCTAACATAGTTCAAGTCTATTAACCGTGTATATTAGTATTATACAGACATGATTCAGACACTGTGTACAATGTACCCTCCTATTCATACACGACACTCGCGGACACGGTCGTTGAACCATATATCATTAGCTTTTCAGACCGTGTATAGTCGCGTTTGTACTAGTGTCCGATCAAGCTAACGGCTCTGATCTCTCCACGTCAAGCCATATTCATACTTAAAATTATATGGTTATTGAAACTTTCAAATGCCAACCGAGAACAAACTTTGATACAGGTATAATTATCCAAATATTTTGCGTTTAAAATTAGTGCTTCACATCTACATGAAATTAAGCACCTCTAGGCCTGCTGTGTTAAATCTATTGAAATCTATATGTAAAGAGCTGAAACCACCTTTAAGTCTCTCTTTTGTGAAAACGAGACCAAAAGCAACATGATTAGCAAATATAATGTAGATGGCTTCTTTGGATGCTTTAATTAACAAATACTAAACCATTGAGGAATCAAATTTCTAGCACAACCAAATATTATTCAGCAAATATAATTTTATATGTTAAATTCAACTGTTATCTAAAGCAAAGACATTTATTGACAATCTAATTATAATTCGATTAACTATGACAATCAATGTAAAATTTCATCAAAATAAAGAAATTAAATATATTGAGCATGTATTTTGATGAAACTATAAATTGATGGAGATCAGTTGCACTAATCTGAAGTACCTCAACATGGCCAATATATCTAACTTTTATTATGATAAAAATATATCACGTTGATTGCCACATTTATTAAATATATTTTAAATATAACCGCATAATACAAGTAAACTTAAATTTTATAATAGCTTAAAGCTGTAGTATTAGGCTTCTTTGAGTGGTCGGTCTTGCAATAATCAGAAATAAGAAACTCCTTGTACCGTGGAGGATTCTCATCAGATAATAGCAATTTCAGAGGGCCAAAAGGTTTCCCAGAATCGGGATCTGGAGCAAAAAAGACTGGAACTGAGATCCTGGGTCCTCTTTTGCTTGCTAAAACTTGGTGCTCAACGCTCCTGAATTTCTCATTGGTAAAACACTATTTAAACAAAACACAAAAAAGATATTGATTAATTAGAAAAGATCAAATTTATCCAAAATAACCACTTGGTATATTTGTACTTTGCTTTTTTCGAGTTCATATATATTACTATAATATAATTATTATATTAAATAATGAATTCAGATGTTGAACAAATAAAGAAGCCTACTTTATTTGTAAAGCTACAAGATATATGCATACTTTTGTACCAGTTTGAGAGGAGATAATTATGATTTATATGCACCTTAAGAAGATCACCAATAATGACAACCAAAGCCCCCGGAACGGGCATGACATCAACCAAATAGCCATCATGGAGCACTTGAAGGCCACCGAGATCATCCTGGAGGATTACCGTGATGAAGGAATATTTATCGGTGTGCATGCGAATACCCATTGTCAGCTCCGGCTCTGGACAAGGGGGATAGTAATGGGAAACCACATTTTGCCTGCTTGCGTAGTTCATACTTATCATGTAGTCTGGAGGCAAGCCTAGTGCCACTGATAGGAACTTGTACAATATTTCTGCAACTCGACAAATCCCTTCTTTATACTTCATAATTGCCTCCCTGAAATAAAACCATCATTGTTGATGACCGGGATAGTAGATATTACTATGTATGTCATGAATCAAATGATGCCATGTCTGATGTTCGGTTCTAAATTGTTAGCATTACATGTTGTACCGTTAAAAGAAGAATAGCATCCTTTTAAATATCTATACTATCACATCAAGAGTTTTTTTGTTTGTTAGTACTGGGGCTGAAATACTAATTTCTTGACTTAGAAAAACAAAAAGAAAAGAAGCATATGTAAGATTTGAATTTGTATACATTTCTTTTGGATTGTACGAAGTTTTTACCTGCATACCAGCGGTATGTCAGCAGGATCCAGCAATCCGTCAAACTTACAAACAAGCGAGTCATTCCACATTGCTGCACCCGACTGTAATTGGTGGGAGACAAACCTCACATTTTTGGAAAAATCGTTACTGTAGAGCTTCTTCTTGATCTCCTGATTTCCCTCATGAAACTCTTTTACTTTTTTGATGACATTGTCTAACTCATCTTTTGCAATCCCATGATTCACCACCTGGAAAACGCCCCATGAACCTGACGCTTGAAGTACCTATTAGAACAATAGTGGGCCCAGCAATATATATGCAAATGCAATGGTCACTACCTAATATATGGCAGCTGACACAACAGTACACAAAAGTCGTATATAGGATCATTTATTACTATATTATGGTGTCGTTCGTACCTCTTCAACAATCCGTTTATAGGAAGCTTCATCTTTGTCAAATGATTCAAGGTCTATGATAGGAACCTGGAGGCCGGGAACAGGTGCCCCAAAGGAGACTTCTTGACGATTAAGAAATAATTCGTGAATCTTGCTTATGCCAGAGTCGACGAGGCCTTTCACACCTGTTTTTCTCTCATATAATTCCTCAAAATTTTTCGGGGAAATGTTTCTTTGAATGGGGCTACTTTCATATATTGGTGTTGCCATAATTAATGTTAGAGCTGAAAAGCCTTGTGAGAACTATGTACTTGGGGATTGAATTTATAGTTGCCACCAGAAGAAATTGTAGTTAGTTTAACTTGATCCTGTAATAAAAGTGATGTGACATGGCTAACTTATTATGATTTCATCACGTTCGTGATATATATGATATGACTAATATTTTTTTGCATGAAGTGATGTAATATAATTTAATGGAGGACACTCACAGTCACAGTCACTGTCACATTTAATCATATTTTTTCTGATTGTAAGTTAGTGGGTTCTAAAAAAATGTGGAAAAAAATTGGAAAATTATTTTAAAGTGAAGGACAGTTATTGGGAAAATTATTTTGCATACTGCAATTCCAATGTGCTCGTTCTAATCAAGATATTAGAAAAATTATTAATAACTTCTGATATGTACAAAGAATACAAACTTGACTATAACAATTCGTTTTGTACAAGGAACGACAGGGAATTCAAAGATATTACTTTGGATTTTAAATTGAAGTAGTAATGATTAAAATTTTAGTTTACCAGAATAAGGGGAAATTAATTACTGAGATACTGTTATGTATAAATAAAAATGTTTATAAACCTTAATTCTTGAAATGCTCTGGGGCAATGACCAAGAAAGAAAATGGTGAGAGAGAGTGCGACACTTGAGTTCTCAAAACCATCAAAGAGCAAGCCCAAGACAAAATAATTTCTCGATCGAGATGGGAGTACTTGGTCCGGATTCGTTCTGTCCCTATATATCTTGTCGACCCAATTAATAGATAGTAAAGACAAAATTTTGAAGGTAGCATTTCAATTTCCAACGGCAACAGATCATATAGCAGATCGAGCAGCGTGAGACCCGCACGATCAATACACCGATCGAGTAGTAAATGTAAATGTATATCTGACAGCCTAATTGCTTGGTCACGTGACAGACAACCAGTCGCATATGCAATCAAATTATTTTTTTCAGAAAATAAATGTCAGACTACATTAATATTATATTTGGTCTCATTAATTTTCCAAAGTTATAGTACTATACAGGAGTTAGGCTAATATGACATTGGTGTTATTTCAAACTAAATAACACCACATCTTAAACCGTTAGATTTGCTTTAATATTCGTACAAAATAAAGTGCTTGAACAGTAAAAGCAGATTGTACGAATATTAAAGCAGATCTAACGGTTTAAGATGTGGTGTTATTTAGTTTGAAATAACACCAATGTCATATTAGCCTAACTCACTATACAGTGTCATGACAACAAAAAATCTGTTTTTTTATTACTATATATACACACACACATATCTATATACATATATCTATGTACATATATGTATATCTATGTACACACATATGTACGCATATGTACATATATATATATTTCCACTTTGCAATCACATACGGGTATGAAATTCAAACTACGTACGGGTAAACACGAATAGCCTATAGATAACATACAATACAGAAAAAAAATCAGAAATCACATGCATGCACGTAATTAACTGACCAACGAATTATATTATAGGTGTACTTCAGAATTGGATAATTCAGGCCGGATATTATAAACAAAAGCGCGAATCGAATCGAATCGAATCTTGTTGTTTTGCATTTTGTAATTATCAACCAGGCTTCAAGTGGCAGCTTCTGCCACTTTACTCAATAATAAAAAAAAATATATATCAATCATGCTGTCCGTGCTTAAATTAAAAATTACCTCAGACAACAATTATGTATTTGTCCTCTAAAGTTCAATTTATTAACTTTTCTATTTGAACTCATTTAAATTATAAAGTACTAATTTTGTGGAGGTAGTTTCGTCTAGTGCTAAATTTTCCATGACACTCTAACTTTTCTCAGTAATTTTTTTTTTTTTTTGTCTTTTTTTTCCTCTCCTTTTTTTTCTCTCTTTTTTTTTATTAAAAAAAAATCTATAGAAAACCAAACACCACTAAACAACAGAGCAAAAAAACAGCTTCAAGGTTTGCTCCAAGATCATAAACCGCTCTGGAAAATTTACCCCCACGTGAGCAACGTTACATATATTTGATTTTTTTTCTTTTCAATTCCTATTCACCTTCCTGGAAAAAAAAAAAAAAGGGGTTTGAGAGATGGGTGAGATATGCATCCGTCGTTTCGTTTCCGTCCAATCCACTTTAAGATCCGTGTGCATACGAATATTTTAAGTGGACGTGCACCAATATTGAAACAATGTTGTATGGATCTTAAAACCAGTCAGACGAAAACGGAACCCATCCGACTCGAATTTGGACATGGGACCCACCTATTTCCCATGGGAGACTGTTTCATAGTCCGGCCATGTATTTTTTTGAAAAAATGGTAAAGTGGATGTGAACAAAGATTTGCCCTGTAGAAATAGCTAATATTTGCCTCTCTTTTTTGGTGAAACTCCTATATAGAACTAGCAAGGTAATTATTTTAACCTTCCGCTGCACGTACGGTAGGCCAGAAAATAAACCGTGACTATGTTTTTTCAGAGAAAACTTAACCATTACATACAAGGGTGAGCAATCTTGAGCCGTTGAACAAAATTGTAGGTGAATCTCAACTCAAAACCAATAGCAAAAAAAGAAAATTGAACTTTATAAATTGATTTGGCCTCACATGAAAATAAAACTAGAATTCTTATATCTTAAGAGGCAGGAAGTGATTTAGATTTGTACGTACTATTTAATCTGTAACTAGCTTTTGTTGTTTATACTATTTACTTGATTTAAAAAAAAAAATGTGCGATGGTTGATGGAGACCAAAAAATCAAGACTCAGTTCAGTTGTAGATTGCCACATTGAAATGTTAAAAAAAAATTAAAAAATAAAAAATTAAAAAATTAAAAATTGTACAATATCATTTGAACTCATAATTCAACAAATTACAAGTTATATTGCACAAAGTTCATCATACTAGACCTTCCAATTCATTAACATTAATGTACTATTAAATTGAAGAAATGCAGCTAGGGGTACAAACAGATCGGATATTATCCGACAGTATCTGAATCTATATCCGAAAATTTAATAAAAATATCCGATATTTGAATATCTATGCTGATACGGATACAGATATGGTTTTAAAATTTAATTATTCGTATCTGAATAATAGATATATATTATATAGTTTAATATATATTATGAACAAATTTATATTATTCATTATAATAAAACGTATCCGTATCCATATACAATTAATATCTGATCTGTGTTCGTATACATCTAATATATGATCCATATCCGTATCTGAAAAATAAAAATGAATATGATTTTACCACTATCTAATATGTATCTGATCTGTACAATTAATTGATGTAGGCCCGTAAACTGTTAGCATTAAATGATGTGTCCCCTGAATGTCATACTTCTTCACCTTTTTATTTTGTATTATTACCCCCCATGTTGGGCACGAGACACTTATTTTATTTTTTTATTTTTCAATTTCTATTTATTTTTGTGGGAAAAAAAGGAAAAAGTTCATCATCTTATGTTTTTTATTGTATATTACCCCCACGTGGGCCACGTGACACTTAATTTATATTATTTTTCTTTCCAATTCCTATACACCTTTCTAAAATAAAAAGAAAATAAAAAAGGGTTTGGGATGACCATTTTTTTCCCCTCTAAATTGACTGTTTGGGATAAATCCCAATTCAATTTTTATTGTTTTTTAACTGTCCGTAGACTCTAATTCATTGAAAAGCCATTATAGTTGGAGAGCGAGCGGGGAACAGAAAATTAGAAAATTGGAGGATGGAGAAAGTTTCTATAAGATATATTACACGGACTCATCCCACACAAGTAATAAATAGCCTTTCCACCGTAAGTCGGATCTATCTATTTATCACAACATTTGGAACCTCTACTAGCTCTAAAATGTCTAGTGGGGAGGTTCATACATTTAATGTGGTGTTGAATATGGTCCACTAGTTTCATTTGGGCTACCAAATCCGGTCATATTGGGTCTTGCGGGTACTCACGCTAAGCAAATTTTTATATAATATGGTTGTTTGTTTACATGTCCTCAGATATTGATATATTGTTCATCATAGCAAATTAAAGTTCATAAAAATAAGTTAATTTTATCTTCACAGTCATGACAACTGCGTGAAATACTCTCCAAACTAAAGAGAGATTAGTTGACGTAATCAAGGTAACTAAGGATTGATATTATGTAGTAACAAATAAGCAAGTGGAATTCATAAATACCGTTCACGTAGTTATCTTGACTGACCTAGTTATCTCACAACAAGAATGAGACACTTTTCGCAACAGACTACTCTCATTTTTTAGCTTTTTCTTTTTGCGATGGTATTTTTTGCGACGGACAACCGTCATAAATGCGTTTTTTCTCTCGCAAAAAGTGTCTACTTTATTGTAGTGTCTTACTATCTTCAAGGTCTCGGTGCCCAACAGGAGACTTTTAACGGGCGGGTGGTTGATAACTAAGTACTTGTTCTGTACCTGAGAGGAAGAAGCTTGTGACACCCGGTAAAATTTTATATTAATTTTGAAATTTATTTGTACTTATTTATAATATTAGAAATTTGAAGGTGTATTATGTAAAATGAGAAAACTTAAAAAAAAAAGAAAAGAGACAAGCCAACGTAGCACACATGCCACGCGGCTCATGCCTGTTGCCCCTCTCCCCATATTAAACTTCTTTGTCTCTCTCTTTTGATGTAGGAGATGAAAAAGAAAATGAAAACCGAAAATGAAAAAGAAAAGAGAAAATCCAAAGAAAAATTAAGGAAATATATTGATATTTGATTTCATATTCGATTGGAATTTGGACTACGTCGTGTTGATTCTAAGCAACCATTGCAACTCGAATTGGATTTCTGAATTAATCGCTATCAGGTAACCAGAGTTATCTATAATATGTGGTTTCGATTTGTATGGTTTATTTGCTATTTGAATTGGGTAATCGGATTATGATAGCATATTTAACTGGAATATGAGGTCTACATACTGAAATTGTTTTTAATGGATTGGAATACTAGGAATTGCCTGTTTCAGGGATTCCAACTGGATTGGAACTGATTTTACTGAAAAACTAGACCCAACTGATATTATTGGTTAAATATGCATGCATAATCTGATTTTTAATTGTGTGGATTAATCCAATCCTATTGAAATGGTTGATTACTGTTATTAAGCCAATTATAGAGAAGCTGTGTCGTTAAATAACTGGTTACTCAGCTTTGTAGCTGACTCCATATTGTTTCTGTTTATTTCTGTTGCGACGTAGGTTGACAAGACGGCAGATGGATGCGAGGATGTCATTCTGTCGCGTCGCGTGCCCGGCCCGGCCGTTGGGGCGTGACAAAGCTGGTGCATTCCTTTCAGTAAATTAACTGTTCAAGCCAAAGCAAGACTAGTTGAAGTAATCAAGGTCACAAATTAAGGATATCATCTAGTTCAAATAAGTAATAATTGTAATGCATCAATAAAATTCATGACTGACCTTGCTAGCTTACTATATTCAAAGTGACGGCACTAGTATTCCGGGCAGGCGATTGATAACTAACTACTCTTTTCTTATCTTCTACAATATCCAGAAAATTTCTACTGGGATAGAGGAAGAGGTTAGTGAATTCCTTTCATTCCCAAATTGATAGGAAAGATCTAGACTTAGCTTAAACTATGCCGATTTGTTGAAAAGTACCCCCAGGGTGGAAAAAGAAGCTTATCATATCCGATAAAGACACTGGATCCTGTTCACAAATAATTCTCATTCTTTCTTATCTGTAACGGTTCCTCAATTAACGCTAAATAGCAAGATTTTTCTCGCCAGATAATTATAAGCAAACTTACTGAATCTATTTTTGCATGGAAATTAGAATAAAATTAAGTACAGTTCTTTCAAATATAATATAATTTAATTCAGAATATCTTCATTTGAGAAACTAATTAAAAATTATTACGTTGATTAGAAATGAATATTGAAAGTGTCCTTTATAATTAGCAATTTACAATTTGGAATGAAAATCCTTAAGTTTGAGAACGTGGGATTATAAAATAGAGAAAAGGTTCTTGTCCACTGGCTTTTGTCCACCATCTGTCCACAGCACCTTATCCAACTCCCGTTCAACTGTCGGTCTCCACCTCCACTTCGTCTTGCTATTTAAACACCCGATCTCTCTTTCCGATCTCTCTTTTCTCTCTTCTTTCCGATCTCTCTTTTCTCTCTCTTTCTCTCTGATCTCTCTTTCTGATCTCTCTTTCTCTTTCTCTCTTTCTCTCTTCTTTCTCTCTCTCTTCTTTCTCTCTTCGTTCGCGAATCGCCAATTCAAATCCAAATGAAATTCTCGATCGCGAATCTCATTTTTGTTTCGTTCGCGTGTCTCAGTCGCAGGAACCGAGGAGATATTCACTAATAGTGAGCTGGTTCGATTTGCTTCAATCAAGTATCTCCGATCAGGGTCACAAGGGCTTCGATTAACCTGGTTCGATTTGCTTCAATCGTGGAGCGCGATCGAATAGAAGTTGTTTTTGTTGAAGAGCACGGTAAAATTCAAATCTAGTAAGTTTTCTGTTGAATTTGTTGTTTTCGTTGTATGCAGTAACAGATCTAGCATTTCAAATGAAATCCGGATGAAAGAGATGATAGAGAGGCGATATGGAGTATTGATCTGTTAATTTTACTGTATTGCCCCGTTAATTTACAGTATTCATCTTGTGAAAATCTGGAGGAAATAGATGATAGAGAGGTGATGGAGTATTAATATGTTAATTTTACAGTATTGCCTTGTTAATTTTACAGTATTCGTCTTGTCATTTTACAGTATTCATCTTGTGGAAATCTGGAAGAAAGAGATGATTTGTTAATTTTACAGTATTTATCTTGTAATTTTACAGTATTCATCTTGTAATTTTACAGTATTGGTTCGATTTGTCTCTGTCCTTCATTTGTCTCCGTCCTTCAATAAAGCCCTTCGCTCTTCATTTGTCTCTGTCCTTCATTTGCTTCAATCAAGTACTGGTTCGATTTCGGCTCGCTACTCCGAACAGTGAATGCATTGTTTCAAGCTTTGGTAAGAAATATTGTATTCATATAGTTAAAAAAAAAAATAAACGTAAATCGAAAGTGCCACATAAGACAAAATATTATCGATTGTAGTATAATAACAACATAAATCAAGAAAATCAGGTTAATTTATTACACACAATAACAAAAGTATAATAGTAACATAAAGTCTAGAAATATCAGGTCAAATTATTACACACCAACAAAAAAAAAATACACAAGGAAAAATAAAAAGAAGAAAATACAACAGTTCCCTTAATTAATTGCCAACTCAACAGTTTTAAACCATTTGACCAATAAGTAAATGCTTATTACAACCAGTAGCATCATTTTTATTGAGAGCTCCATTTATTCATCACCCTGAGGACGGGTTGTTTTGGAAGCTTCTTGAGTTGCTCCTCTATGTTTCTCACAAACTCTCTATTCCTCTCGCTATTTTGCCCCGCCCCGTTATCAGCATAAGGATACTCCACCTCTATCTCCTTGAGTTGTTCAAGAAAGTCCAACCCCGACACCCTATCACAATTCCTGATCCTTAGCAACTCAAGTCTTTTCAATGCTGTATTTTTAATTGACACCAGATTGAACCCTCCTCCAGTGATATTCAATACCTGCAACATTGGAAATGTACTCTCGCCAAATAATAGTTCTCCGGAAAAATTTCTACATAGGAAATAGAAAATCTTCAGGTTGGGCAGCTTTTCAATGGCTTTATTTCCAGGTACAATAATGTTGAGATGTATCTTTCTCAAATTCTCAAGGGAACTGATCCAATCAGGTAATTTATCAAGAGGGCTGTAAAACTTGAGGCTTTGAAGATACTTGGGTGGGGAAGATACAGATTCTAAGCAACATTTGAGCCCTAAATTATCTGCATCATTAAGGAGTAATGACCTTAAGTGCTTAAGCCCATCAATCACCTTTCCTAATATTTTCCCATTCTCCTTGGTGAAACCAGCCACTGCTAACTTACGTAGGTTGGTAAGATTTTGTAACTGCTTTGCTAAACTCTTGCTTCCACCAATATCAATGACGCCAAAAATATTTAGGGACCGTAATTTACCTATTCCTCGTGGAACCCTCACCCCACCTGAAACAAGGGAGTACTCAATCGCTTCTAAACATACAAAAGGAAAAATAGGAAAAAAACAACATATAATACAGAATATTCTAACACCATTTGAAACAGAATGTGCCGTTTCATTAATTGTTGGCAAACATTTATCAATGACCTTTTCTTGCCAATTCTTAGTGATACTATTTATATGATGAAGGAAATCAAATATTGGTGTTGGCCCATTAATATAGCGAACTAATCCTGCACGTAGATAGCTTAACTTGTGTAACTTAGTAAATCCTGTTGGTAATCGGACTACTTTTGTGTTTCTAATATCAAGGGTCTCAAGTTCACTAAGCTTTCCCAATGAATTCGGGAGTTTTCCAATTTTTGTCCCCCTCAGACCAAGGTACTTTAAGTGACGAAGTTTGCCTATGCTCCTCAGGTCTCTGTCTTTCAAATTTATATTGCCTTCTAAATCTAGCACTCTTAACAACTTCATTCTAGAATATTTAAGATGGTCTCCAACCTCTCCAAAGATGGATAAGGATCGCATGTGGGACAACTCCACTCTTTCCAGGACTTTGCCCCCAGTGCTTGATCCACCTGTGATGACAAGGTGTCTCACCTTATCTGTCATGCAAATGAGTTCTCCATCTTCAAGTACTGACACCATACTCTCATCTACAGCCTTTCTAAGAATCAGTTCGTACATTATGTCATGAATGTTACATCTTTTAACATCTCCATTGACAATTGTGCTCATTTGTGAAGGTTGAATTAAGCTTCTCCCCATGAGATCATAAAAATATCCCCTTTTCATCTCCTCTGCCTTCTTTATACGACCTTCCATTACATATCCATCAGCCATCCATCGCCTAATTATCCTTGATCGCCTTATTTCCTTATGATTATGGAAAACACTTAGATACAATAAACTTGGCTTGAGATGGTATGGCATCCCATCATAACTAGAAGTTAGAACAGTGTTCACTGCCCCTAGATCATGATTATTGGCAAGCTCTGACCTAAGATGTTGATGCATTGCTGACCATTCAGCACTTGTTTTTGGTTTGGTGGCCAGATAACTGCCAATAGTTACAATGGCTAGTGGTAATCGACCACAACTTTGTACAATTGAACTTGCCTGGGTCTTCATGTCCTTGGTCATGTATTGTTCCCGCACTTCCCTGTTCTCTTCCTTTGTCTCAGTGCTACTGGAACCATTTTTCATATTACAATTGTTTTCGTGGGGCGGATCTTCTTTAATTTCCTTATCATTTTCCCATGTCTCAGTGCTACTGGAACCAGTTATGGTTATGAATTGTTTCTGTGCTTGACTATCCCCTTCTGTTGTCTGAGTGCTTCTGGAACCCTCATCACTCACAAGAGGATAATTTGGGGTCTTGTATACTGCTTTGAAAAAGAGATCCAGTGCGTCATTTTTGGAAAGTTCCTTGATCTCATATATATTTTCACTTGGGTGAGATATATGTTCTGCGAGAGGACTTCTAAATCTTGTGGTTACTATGATTCGGCTCCCTTTGCCCATTAATAACACATGCTTTATCATATCCCATTCTGCGACACTAGACAGGTCATCTAGTACAATCAAATACTTTCTATCTTTTAAATATTCTTTTACCTTGTTTTCCAAAATTTCTTTTATTGTATTTTTCGATAATCCCTCTAACTTTTTCTTATTCCCTTCATCATCAAACTCTTTAGACGGGATTTGTTTTACCAGGTTTTCAATAAATTCTTGCTTGTTGAATGGATGTTGGACAGTAACCCAAGCAAAATGCTTAAACTTGTCTCTAACTTCTTGGCAGCCATAGACCTCTCTTACAAGAGTGGTCTTTCCGAGACCACCCATTCCTACCACTGATATCACTTTCCCATTCCAAGGCTTGTCTACAAGTTCTATATGCTCCGTTCGAATAAGACCAACCAGTTCTCTCTTCGGGTCATCTAGACCTACAAGCAAAGCTTCTACATTGGCGACCAATCTGGTTGAGGCACTCTCATCGTATGTGTGACCAGCATTATCCTTCTTGTCCTTCTTATTCAGTTTATACCGCAGGTTTCTTTGACTCACATCCTCAATTCTAGTTTTCAGCATCCGAATTTGTTTTGCAATATCATCTCGTTTCTTCACTGAGCACATGACAGGTAGGCAACTTTTTTTCACCAGGTGAAAAGAAGCCTCCTGGAGACAATCCTCCACATCAAATGCCAACTCTTGGACTTGCTTGACCCATATGCTCACCAGCAGGTCTTCAACTTTCTCTGTTTTGGCAACCTGTAAGAAGCCTTGCATCATCTCAAGTTCTTCCTTGATGAAAAATAACTCTTCTTGAACCCCTAGCAGTAAACCAATTTCATTTTTGATGGTTGTTAATGTTGTTTCAACTACCGAATTCAGTGCAGTATTAGCTATGCCTATAGCAGCCGCCTCCATTGATTTTTGCTAACAGCCAATATATCAAGTTTCTTTGCTGATGAAAAAAAAAAAAGAACACTTTAGCCAAAATAAACATCATTACCTAGTTCCTTAAAGTAATTAAGCCAAAGGACTTTTTTGCAGACGAAACAATTTTCTTGCTTTTGATTAATAATTACCAAATATAAAATCAATTCAAACAAATTGTTAGTTCCACATAGATTAATATAACCCAGTTTAAAATTGACTCCAAAATGTTTTGAAGACAACCCATGTTACTATTTTCTAATTTAAAAGAACATTAATCTTACAACCCCCCCCCCCCCCCCCCCCCCCCCCCCCCCCCCCCCCCCCCCTCCCACACCACCCCGCCAATCCCAAACCAAAATAAAAAAAAGTTATTTAAATAAATAATAATAATCATAATGGTGATAATGATGATGATGATAATTAATGATAATTATGATGATGATCGAGAAGAAGAATAAGCAGTAGCTCTTATAATCATGTCCATGTTAAAGATTATGCATATAATTTGTTTTTCTTTGTTTCGCTACAAAAATAATGATTTTTGAAGCATATATGATGAAATTGGTCTAGGACAATAACTCACTATATTTGTGAGAGATTACCGTGAATTTATAAAAAGTACGTAGCACCCACGAACCGTAAGAAAAACGAGTGATTTATTTTTCAATTTCTGTTAAGTTTTAGTGCTGACAGTTATTTGAACAAGAAACTTTTATTTTCATTCATTTTAAGAAAAAAAAATTGTAATGAATATTTCATATCGAAAATTTTATAATTTTACAATGCAAAATAGGTATTTGTACATTTTGATAGAAGAATAAGAAAAACATCTACAAGCATAAAAAAGAAATTAATTGGTGTGATGAAACTAACAGTGCATTTAAGTAGAGAAATTGGTGATTAACTAATAACAATAAGGACGCTTATCAAAATTCAAAGAGAGAACTTATTTCAATAGAAGCGAACTAGAATTAAATTGGAAAAAAAAATACAGCGAGAATAATTCATTAGGTTACACCAAAAATAATTAGCTAATTCTCCTAATTTATCATCATTGCCAGCAATTACAGCTTACAATTTCAGCGAAAATAAAAGAAGAAAAGAAAACATAATAGAGAAATGTACCTAAAGGAATCGATATAAGAGGGAATTTACTATTTTTCGTAATTTAAAAAAAATATCAGAAAAGAGGTTGATTATTTTTATTTTATTTTTTTACAAAAAAAAAAACGTAAGTATCAAACTATAGATTTGGTTCCTTTTGTTATTTTTATAATTAATGAGAGAGTAATATTGCTTGATTCAATGGATGCAAAGAGAATGAGCCATCTACATTTAAATAGTGCATAGGACCCAATTAATAAGCAATTACAATCATACCCTGGATTAGATCCAACATTAAGACCCTGTTCAACAGATTACTGTTCATCATGGGAAAAAAAAAATTCACTTAGAGCCAAGTTATTTTTTTCACGATGAACAGTAAAAATTAGTTCAAAATTTTTTATTCCTATTCCTTAGCAGGACGCCAAAAAGGATTTAAAAGACTATGATAGTATTATGACTCATGACTGGTCCAATAGATCATAGGTCTATCTAATATGGTCTATATGACTCCAGTTTGATCAAGTCAACATTACTCTCATCTATTTAGTTAAACTCCTAGTTGACCACTTTTGACCCAAGTCAAAAATCCATCTCTCAGCCCTAACTTTGGATTTACATGTCCAAATCGCATGTTTAACATATCCACAAAACCGTCTCTGAATTCTCTACCTTACAATGCATCTCAAATGACCGTAGCATTGAGAATTCAAGACTCCATCATGTGTTTAATCAAATTAAACACATTCTCGATTAATCGAGTCATCCATTTGTACATTTCGTGTACGTCATAGATTCGAACATTCATCACATTTATTGTGTTAAATAAATACTATTATTATGTCCAATATAATTATGCATTTCTAGATTTTATATATACTGTCCATCAAAATAATTAATGGTATCACATACTTTGTGATATCTCAACCAGGAATCTTGTAGATGTGACTAATTTGGATCTGTATTGTATTGGTAATGGAATACCCATGCCATAGGTCATGAGAGACATTTAACATAATGCATTAAGCCTACCCAATGAATATTGATGATCTGTAGCCATACAATATCGTTGATGTAATATAGACATTGCTTAATATATTGGTTGTGTTGTGTTTTTCCAATATCGTATGATATCTATAATTATAAGTGCAAGTTAGAATTGTTTCACCTCTGCCTTCTAATCCATTTTGTTTCTTGATTCATGAGTTAATTATATTTATGATTAGTGCTTGATCGTACTACACGAATATATAATCTAAGTCTATCAAGGAAACCTTAAGATATCATTACTCACAATATATTCACTGATACATGTGTGAGGGACATTAGTCTTCTTAATATTTGTGACTCCATGTTATGGCCAACGTTAGACAATAACTCCACATGCATATTTCTCATTCAAGAAAGCTAAACATCTAAGACATGAGATAGTAACACTACATGAACATTAATATATATATAACAAAAAAATACATAATTCAGTTAATGTTCACATAATAGTCTATCCAATTCCATATTCACCTGATATACATCCGTGAGATTAAACTGATCTGGGATCTGTAAAACATGATCACTCATTTAATCGTCATGCTAATCTCGGTTGTAATTAGAGTTTCTTGCTAACTTTCCTGATCTAGGATCATTTAGAGTTTATTACTTATATATTCATAGTATGTCATAATTTGGAGTCCTTAACTCCGAATGAACTATTTAGTAATCATAACTCAAGGCAACAAATTGAGTTTGTCAACCATTCTATGAACAATATAAAACAACTTTTAGCTCGATCTAGAGCACTTACACTATCACAAACGACAAGTGATCAATTTAATCTCACATATGCATATCAGAAGAATATGGCATTAGATTGACCATAGATGAACATTAATTAACTTGATTCTATGTTTGTGTCATTAATATTTCATGTGGTGTCGTTGTCTCATGTCTAAGAAGTTCAATTTTCTTACATGAGAAATATCTATATATGATTGTTGTTTAACGCTCGCCATAATAGGGATTTAAAAGGGTAGCTTCTTGATATGTGTAACTTGTGTTAATGAAGTTCGTGAATGTCAAGAAGACTAAAATCTATCATATACATATCAGTGAATATTATATGAGTGATGATATTTTAATGGGTCCATTGATAGAGTATGATTATATGTGTGCATTATAATCAAGAGTTTATTGTAAATATAATCAAACTCGAGAATCAACAAACAAAATGGATAAATAGGCAATGATGACACATTCCACCCTTGCATTTATCATTATAGTATATGTGGTATTATCTATATTAGATCAACGATTGGGTAGTATATTGGCAGTATGGTACATATCATCTGCCAGCATGATACAAAACCGAATTGGTCACACATCTATAGAGTTCTGGGTTGTGCTGTAAGATAACATATAGCGAATATAGAAGTGAAGAATGTTAGGTAGTGCTATAGGCTAGCAGGTACAATTTAAATTTTTTTATAAGCACAAATTATATACACTTTTGCTTAGGGTTTTGTATTGATAACTTGATCAATTTTCGTGTATTTAGGTTAATTTAGCGTAATTTAGCTTAGAAATATATCAAGAACCAAGTTACTGCTGTTTGCTCATTTTATTTATAGTTTTGGAGCATTTGCAAGCTTTGGAACGGTCTCTGGGGCACTTGGTGCGACCGTATCCACTTTGGAAGAAGCCTCAATCAAAAAAGAACAAAACCAACCATGTCAGAGAGGTTGTGCGGCCTAAGGTATGGCCTGGTCGACTCGTATACCTCTCAGAAGCACAGAAGACAAAGCACAGCACAATTGGTGTGGGCCCCTATGCGACTAGCCCTGCCCGCACTCCCAGCCGCACACCTCAACTAAATACACCCCAAAAGTTAGAGACCTTTTGCAGGTGAAGGTGCGGCCACCCCTGCCCGCACACCTTTTCTCGCTTCACAGGACATCCACTTGTGCGGCCACACTAGGCCGCACCCTAGGCCGCACCAGACAGTATTTCAACAAATTTTGTGCATTTATTGCGAGATCTTCGCCCGATTCACTTCCAGATTGCGCCTGATTATTCCTCAAGTCATGAATTTGGTTATAAAAGACAAAGGAAGGAGGACCGACGTACACAAAGTTGACGAAGTGACAGCTTTGCAAGCAAAGGTAGAGGCCATTGATATCTTGCAAACTTATCTATATTCCAACCTGTATTTTGTACCAAAACATATGTTTAAAACTATTAAATAGGTCATATTTCATTGAAATATCTATAGAATGTGGTACTGCTGCGAGTTTGTTCTTATTTTGCAGGAATTAGGTGAAATCAAGGAAGAATCTAGAATTCAGAAGTTTTTACACGGTCCGTGTACCATCTTATGTGGACTGTATCAACCTCGACTCGACAACAGACACAACCGCTGACTCATCCATAGAAGAAACACCGGCACACAGCCTGTGTAGCATTTCACACGGGCCGTGTCAAGCATTTCCGGAAACAAATCTAGAATTTGGAAATAAGGCCAATTGAAGGAAGGTTGGTCATGCCAATCAGTGAGGCGCCCCTGCTTCACCATCGCTCCATGTATGGTTCGTTTCCATATATTTCTTCTATTTACTTTTTTTTGTGTGAATTTAAGTATTGGGGTCAATGATTCATTCAAGTTTTGGGGGGGGGGGGGGGGGGGGGGTGAAATAGAAGAAAATTGTATTTGCATTTAGGTCATGTTTATTTTTCAAAAATTGCATTTTTAGATGATAAACTTGTGTGATTGCTTGAATTAAGAACTTGTTTGAAAAAATTTAGTTGTGAATTGGATGACTTTGAAAAATTGGAAATAACCCATGTTTAATCGAAAAAATTGCATAGGATGAGATGTTTTGAGAATTTGAGAAAATGAAAGATTGGATTTTATTGAAAAAGCATTTTAAAACCAAATTATGTCTTTTAATTAGGGAATTTAGGATTTTTAAAATAATAGAAAGATTGGAATATCCATTGGTATGAAAGAATACCTTTGGATGTGTGTATTCATGATATCTTTGCAAAAATAGTTGAAAAATTATTAAATTGAAATTTTTTGTGAAATAAATTAAGACTCTACTTGCCTATGTTACGGTGACATGATGTACTTATGGCAATGAATCTTTGACACTCTGCTCTGCTAGTTTGCCCAATAAAGTGGCCGAGTTTACATCACAAGCATGTGCTCATGTCATGGAAGGGTTGAACCAAGAGCATGCAAATGCACTTTCGAATTAAAACGGTTGGGTATGGTTAACTACTTATAACTAGCTGGCTTTATACTAAGGATAAAGAATATAGTGTCATAAAAAATAAAAGCAACAAAAGAAAAATGAATTTTGCATGATATCAACACACGAGGTTCATAACTTTCTAGCCCAAGCTTATTCCAAGCTTGGAGGGGCAAAAAGAAAAATCACCACAAAATGAGGGCATAATTTTGGCGAAGAAATGAAATATTGATAAGTTCAAATGATTAGTTTTCATAAATATTAAAGCATTTTTTATTATGAAATTTGAGTGATTGAATTGTGGGGTGAATTATAATTGATTAAGGAAGTCCAAATCATTGTTGAAAATGATTCTCGCAGTTTTTAACAATAGCAAGATCATGTAAGTTTTTTGCATTTAGGAACTTGATGGAATTTTGGTAAGTTTACATACCGACCTGATACCTAAGTTTGGACTTTGTTTAAGGGCAAGCAAGGTTTAAGGTTGGGGGAATTTGATAAGCACAAATTATATACACTTTTGCTTAGGGTTTTGTATTGATAACTTGACCAATTTCCTTGTATTTAGATTAATTTAGCATAATTTAGCTTAGAAATACATCAAGAACCAAGTTACTACCGTTTGCTCATTTTTATTTGTAGTTTTGGAGCATTTGCAAGCTTTGGAACAGTCTCTGGGGCACTTGGTGCAACAGTATCCACTTTGGAAGAAGCCTCGATCAAAAAAGAACAAAACCAGTCAAGTCAGAGAGGTTGTGCGGCCTAAGGTGCGGCCTGGCCGACCCGCACACCTCTCAGAAGCATAGAAGACAGAGCACAGCACAATTGGTGCGGGACCCTATGCGACCACCCCTGTCCGCACTCCCAGCCGCACACCTCAGTTGAAGACACCCCAAAAGTCAGAGAGCTTTTGCGGGTGAAGGTCTAGCCACCCGTGCCTGCACACCTCTTCTCCCTTCATAGCGTAGCTGCCTGTGCAGCTTGACCAAGATACACCCTGGACCACACCAGACAGGATTTTAGCAAATTTTGTTCATTTATTGCGAGATCTTCTCCGATTCACTTCCAGATTGCGCCTGATTATTCCCCATGTCATGAATTTGGTTATAAAAGGCAGTAGGCAGCCATCTGGAGACTCATGCTTGGATACCACATTTCTCTTCCATCAAACCCTAATCACCTTCTTCATCCATCTCATCTCTGAAGTGAATTAAAGGCGCGAAGGATTGAAGAACTTGGCAGAGCTCAAGGAGTTTGCAAGGAAAAACTGGGGCGTAACTTGGGAATTGGTATACTCTCTTTCTCTTGTTATTATCTTATTTTTCTTGTATTAGTTTACTTGTTTTTTTTATCATGGATGTTATTATTTTTGTGAATGCACCCATGAGAGGCTAATTTTCTCTCTAAGGGCTTAGGTTGTATCATGAACTTGTGATAGTTTATTTACTTGGATGTTCTCTTTATTATGATTGTTTTGGCTTGATGTTTGGTTCTATTTTATATTTGTGAGTCATACATGATTGTGTTTTGATAACCAGACCTTACAAAGGTAGTGACAGTGCCTCCTGTCTCTATGGAAGTGTTAGAAGAAACCCCTTTCATTGTACACAAATCACCTTAAGGATAATAGGTTAGATGGACCAAGTCTAGTCTACCCCGTATTCATAGAACCAAAGGTTTGATATGGAAAGCTTTGGGAAATCAAATGTTCGATTACATACGTTAATCAGGAATCTACCAAATTCAATACCAAGTAGTAGTAGATGACTTCAATTAAAATAGGTAGTGACAGACCTAGACTGGAGGTATATTAATGTGAAGACACGAAATTACAAAAGGTAGATGTTAGGAGGTAGACATAATCCTTATCAAGACAATAACATGAATTTAGATAACTCCAAATGTAAATAGAATGACCAAGTGATTGTTGACTGAAATCCTTTAGACCTCGTTATCTTGATTTACAAAATCCTATTTATTTGAATTTAATTTAGTTTTTTGTTACGAACCAACTGCTTCGTGTTTTGAACCCAAATTTAGTTAATTTGCAACAACCTCCCCTATTTACATACTTGCAATTTATTTAGTTTTAATTTAGTTTAAGTAGAAATTACAATTGCCTTAATCTTTGGATCGATACCTTCTTACTACAAAGATAGATTGTGCGCTTGCAATTCAATTTTCTTTGCGTATTTAGGTTTATAAATTTAAAGAAAAAGTGTAAGAATTAGACCCAAAAAATCTACACCTAAAATACACAACAATTTTCTAGCGATCTAGAGATGATCTTACGATAGAACATGCAATCAATCCCACACAATTAATGAATCGTGCTGCATGCATGATCAAGCAAAGTGTTATAATCATACCTCTCTAATTTAGTAGAGCAAGATTGTTGCGTAACATTCTTGGCTAACAGGTACAATTTTAAAATTTTCTAGCATCTACAGATGATCTTACGATAGAAGATGCAATCAAGCCCATGCAATTTATGGATCGTGCCACACGCACGATCTAGCAAAGTGTTAGATATAATACCTCTGCAACATTTGGAGTGACATAAGGTTGTCTGCAACTTAGTCTCCCTTGATTGAGTTTTCAAAATGAAAACTTCAAGCTTCACGCACCAAGGTGTTGATCAAGAATGAGAAGAGATCAATGCTAGTTGTTTGAATCCCATCATCCTTACGAATCTACTTGCTTGCTCACTACTTCAAATCCGGTTGAACGGATATTGTGAAGTGCACCATGCTGTGTGGTATTATATTTTCCGAAGAACGATCACAAACGATATTGAATCAGGCCACGTAACCGGTACACATGTCGTTACAGAATAGTACTGTACCGTTTCGTGACGTGTCCGATCATAGAATATGGTGCACACATACCTAATTCTAGACCGGATATATTAAAAAATAAGATGTTCTCACTGGTCTATTTCCTCTTTTCTCAACCAGAGAAGAATTAAAAGAATTGAAATAATTAATCAACGAGTCCCTCTGATTGCTTTTCTTTCTTTAGGTAAAACGAGCCACCGCCCCCCTGCCACGGCACGTGCGCAAGTGACCTCCCAATCCCTAATACACATCTCCTGGAAATGTTCCAGCTGCTCTAGGTATTTTTCTCTGCCTACTTCTATATTATTTTGGTATGAGATATATGTCAGATTTTGACCTCACATGCATTTTAGATTTTGCTTAAAATGTTTACGTAACAATAAATTGAAGGAACGATCAAATTCATCACCTGACATCAAGAGTTCATAGCATTAGTAGATGAAAATAAAAATGAGTCTGGACCTTGATCATACTTTGTATCTAGCTAGTAGAATACAAATGTTATACTGGTTTAAGCGCTACCTGTTGTGTAGCATTCAATGTTATGTTTAGATACAAATGTTGCTTTATGCATATGGCAGAATAACTTGCAGATTGTATTATCGTTTTGAATGGTTAATACACGATGATACATCATGACTCAGAACAACAACAAGAAACGTAAGTTAAGAAGAATAATTTGGATTACTTATACTTGGCATTGCCGTCTAGACCATATAAATGAGAGATGCATCAAAAAAATACATGGGCATAGATGTATTGGACAATTTGACTTTGAGTCGATTGATACATACAAATTTTGTTTAATTGGCAAGATGTTAAAGGCTCATTTCTTCAGAGAGGCGAAAGGGCAAGTGACCTATTAGAACTCATACATAGTAATGTGTGTGATTCGATGAGCATTAGTTTCAGAGGAGTTTACCAATACTTAATCCTAGTAAGTAATGATTTCAGTAAAAACGGTTAACTTGACGAGGCAAAAATATAAATCATTTGAAAAGTTTTCAAGGAGATCAAGAAAGAAGTTGAGAACCAACCCGACAACATAGTCATGAGTTTGGTGAATATTAAAGGGAGTTTAGAATTGTTTTGTGACTCACGCCTCCAAGTACACCACAATGGAATGATATTTCTGAGAGAAGAAACCAAACACTGTTGGACATGGTTCGGTCTATGATGAGCCAAACTAATATTTTTTATATCTTTCTTGGGTTTTGCACTTGAAACTGCTACGTTCACTCTAAATAGAGTTCTATCGATTTTAGTTGAAAATACACCACATGAGATATGGACAAGGAAGGTTCCCAGTTTGTTATTCATTAAGATTTGAGGTTGCGAGGCTTATGTAAAGTGTTAAATGACCACTAAATTCAAATCCAAGGGATCGAATCTCCTGCCCCCAGAGTCACTGTTAGTGGGCCCTCTAAACTCTAAACCCTAAACCCGGCCCCACCCACCCTAAACCCGACACCACTCCGCAGTGACTGAGGGGGCAGGAAAATCCTGCACCCCGGGGGGGCAGGTGATCTGCTTCCCAAATCCAAACCTACAAACATATCTTTGTAGGATATTCCAAGAAAACTAAAGGATACAACTTTTACAACAAATCAAAGAGCAAGGTGTATATTGCTCAGTTTGTTGTATTCTTGGAGAATGACTTTCTCACGACAGGTAGTGGGAGTAATGTGTGACTCGAAGAGGTTCAAGCCACCTCAAAAGATGTCCCATTTGGTGACATACCATAATTTCCCTATGGAGATATCGAAGCTCCTGGAAGCAACGAAGAACCCGCCGCATAAGAGGTTGCGGAGGAGGTTCAAGAACCTGCTCAAGAGGATATACAACTATACGAACTCCACAAGACATATGGTTTGCACACATATGAACCCATGACGTATTTGGAAACGATTGATAGAGCTAATCCCAATGGTTGGCTAGAAGCCATGAAATATGAGATGTAGTCCTTGTACGACAATCAAGTCTGGGATTTGATTGACCACCCAGAGTCGTAAAGCCCATTGGGAATAAGAGGGTTTAAAATGACATGGTCGGAAATCTGATTGGGTACAAGACCAGACTGATTGTGAAAGGGTTCAGGCAAATTGAAGATATTGATTATGATGAAACCTTTCACAAACGTGCTAGAAGCCCAGAGACACCTCTCCATAAGTCATAGAAGGCTTATATAAAGGCTTAGACTTTGGATTTTTATTGTATCTTTCATTAGGGAAACTTTAAGGGCATTTTAGGACAAAGAAAGTCTATTTAGGTGTATTCCTTCCATGTCTTTGTCCTCTTTGGTATTGTATAATGTCTTTATTCTCTATTATCTCATTGTTAATTTTTCTATCATAAGATGAGAAAACTCTTTCCTAGGGTTATAGCTATAAACCTGAATTCTTATGATGTTTAATTATTTTATAAGTTGCTTTAAATTTCCCTTGCACTTGATTTGATTTCCTTATGTACTTTATCTTTTATCACTATCTAATTTGGTGATTTCATTCTCGTTTGCTTCGGTGATGAGCACATCAAGCTGTAGTTGAGGGTTCGATTTATATTTGCTTATTAGTACATGTTGATTGGATATTAAACTTTCTTCTATTATAAAGGAGAGTATATAATGATTTGATTTATATTTACTCTCACTCTCAGCTACAACCATAGCCCCTTGAGACCTATTTATACCCATCCTAAGATACTTTTACCTCCTCTACAAGTTAGCATGTTCTAGAATATACATATCCTAGTATATTCGAGATTTATCTTGAATATTCATACACCTATATATACTATAAAACATTCTAGAGAATTCATGAATAATCGATAGTATTTTAGACTAATAAAAAATAATTTAGAATAATCTAGTAAGTTCTCCATAATATTGGTGCTGCAACTTTCAACAGTACATTTGCATGAAATGTTGAAATTCCTCATTAATCCTTATATTTTGAAAATATATAAAGTACCTATCTACACTTTCAAAGAGTTGGATATATTTGTAATATTTTGTTTCCATTTTAA
Organism: Carex rostrata; assembly: GCA_964058875.1. Lineage (NCBI taxonomy): Eukaryota > Viridiplantae > Streptophyta > Magnoliopsida > Poales > Cyperaceae > Carex > Carex rostrata. Next base: position 2,510,991 of record CAXKVT010000106.1, on the reverse strand, counting down.
TATGGATATAAAAAAGTATTGTTTCACATCTTATTACGGTGTCACATCCCACCATATATGGCCATATAACCGTAAATTCAACTTCTTCCTTGCGCATATCACAACATATTGTAATGGAAAATCAATATGTAATACTGTTTAATTTTGTTTGACGTATCAATTAGATATGTGATGTGCCTTCTGTCCATCTTATATAGTTAACAATTAATAATAATAGTAAAATAAAAAGAGCGCACACTTACACTGGGATTGTTGCTTCTTTTATTCACCTCAGGAAAAAAACCATGTCTGATTCGTTTGTTCTATATTGGTGAGACATGAAAGAAAACAAACAAGTAAAAACTGGCCTTTTTAGTCGCATAATAGTGTATATTATAGGAACTCCTCACTGAAGAAGCACGCTAGAAGAATAATACGAGTATAAACTGGTCTTTTTAATCGCATAATACCTTGTGTTTGAGACTTGAGAGAATTCTTCAAGAGAGAAAGAACAGACTGAGAGGAGGAGAATACAGCAACTGTGAGAGAGAGTAGGTTTGGAGGTAACAATAATTAATTGGTAGTAGATGATTTCCTAGCAAAGTATCAATAATAGAAGGACTTACATCAGATTCTCTGGATTGGAATAATTAAATTGATCTTTACCATGTGGGCGGCTTTTTTCTGTAGGTGTTACGCTGTCACGGGTTAGGTTTAATTTGTCCGATTGTATTGACATTGTCAATAAAAATCATAATCACGGGTTGGATTGTTGGATTATAATATTTTTTAGTCATAATCAAGAGCGACAATTGCTAATCTGTTCAACTTGCACTTTCTTTTAATAAAAATATAACTAATTATTTTCAATAATTAAAATACGTAAAAAAATTAATTAATAAAAAAATACTTGAATAAAAGTATTAATAAAAATTTTAAAAATAAGAATTTACGTGCATTAGTATTTTGTATGATTCAACAAGACATGTCTTAACTCACAATAAGAATTTCTTCTATGGGACAACATAACATTATAATAATAAATAAACGAAGATTTTAGGCAAAATAAATGATATAAACATATTCAATGATGCATAAGCATAACAATTATGTTTTGAGATCTAACATATATGAAAATAAAAATTATATTATATTTTGCAGTCGAACCCTATTTTGACCGATATAATTTTTAAATTGTGATAATCAAAATATTTTTGTTAGCCTCGTTTCTATTCAATTTGTATCTAACTAAATAAAAATTAAATTAATTATTTATCGTATCTAACCAGATAAACTTCAAATTTATTTTTATCGAATGAGGTTCGTCGGTCTTGAAGAAAAATAATATTATCAATTTCCACAGCGACGGCGAAAACAAGTCTGAATTATTGGATTCAGATCAACAGGCCTCGTCTAAATAAACGACATATTTTGTTTATATCTCGGGATAGCTCCATAATCATTTGGTTATTATATTTGGCGCAGATGAACAGTGTTGTGATGGTTTTTCCAGTGGTTATTACTCTGTAGATAATCATGAAGCGAATTAATACCAGATGAAGAAAAGGAAACTTCCGAGGCAGAAACGTTCAGTACTGCATGGAAAGAGGAGCAGAAAAGCAAAACAAGTAGGAGACGTTGGTCCTGTGATGGCGTGGTCTGATGGTGATCGACTTAATTTCTCCAACCATGAATTTTCTTTTCGAATATATCTGATGTGACCCCTGGCAGCTACTCCAAAATAGAGAAAATTTTCTTAATCGTACAATTACAATTTGCAGCTAATTTGTAGCAGAATAATTATGAAAGAAGATTTACAATTGTGTTTCTAACAAATAACGCCCTGAAGGCTGGACAGAAGAAATTTATCGCCCTAGTTGGAATTGCTGAATTTACATTAGCATACAGGGTGAAAAATACAATTATACAAATTGAACGGACAAAAGAGGCATATTCGAAACCTTGTACAAAGGTTTGTATATCTCAAGGTTTCACGCAAATAAACCACAAGAAGATTACACAAATAGATAGTTCTTTTGTAATGCAAATTTAATGGTGAAAGTCGAAGAATTAAACATTGATTAAATAACCTCTTGGACATCCTATTTCACCTCAACCACCATATAATTATAACCAAACCTGTTAAACTATTTCTGCAGTGAAATTAAAATGATATTAAATACAGTTGTCATACAATTTAGAAAAATTTCATTTGAAAAAGTAATCAACAATTATTACGTTCATTAGAAATTAGAATTGAAAGTTCCATATGTACTTAGCAATTTACAATTAGCGAATGAAAATTCATAATTTTTTGACAACGTGAGAATTATTAAATTATTTATTTCAAAATAAAATATTTCTTATTTAAAATATTCATAAACCTAAAAAATTGGAAAATAAATTTTGTCACGTTGAATTATAAATTATATTAAAAAGTCCAAAAAAATTGAGATATAATTGGTAATTTTATGACGACCTTTCTATAAGGTCCGACTTGATGCATAAATTTGGGCCTCAAAGAGAAAGACTTTTTTTTTTTTTTGATATCTAGATAGGGACTATCCAGTGTACCAAAGAGAAAGACTTAATACGGGTCTTTGTAGACCCAAAATATGGGTTCAGAATTAACGACCATTAACCAGCAGGTGGCTCATGCAATGTAAAATTCAGATAGACTTGGTCTAATATTTAAAGATAATAACGGTTGCATTGAGAATATCACTAGTACTTAATTTACTCGTAATTAATTACGAAACTTAGAAATAGAAATAATGAAAAAAAAAAAAATTAAGTACAAATATCACTTATAATGAATTAGGGTTGTGGATTTTGTGTGTGAAACATACTCTAACAAAATTTTCTGTCCAAATAAGAATTAAAAATAAAAAACAAATAAGATGTCGTGCAAAATGGTAATAGATTTACACATTTACAGATAAATGAGATTTACTAGTAAAGAAATTACGCATACAAATTTATACATTTACACATTTACACAGATTTACGCATACACATTTAATAGATTTACTAGTAAAGAAATTGTATCCTAACCATTTGGTGTAAAATAACTAATTGCAGGTTGACCTTGAAAGAAACACTAATAACATGTGGAGTCCTTGTATTAATTTCTGCTTCTAATGACTCATGTGATGTGAGAGATATATATGTCTGGAAACTCGATATATAACCATATCTCCGAAGCAAGCCGCCAAATCGCCCTCATCTCCTTTCCTCTCGTCTTTTTCTAATACTCGAGGGAAAAAGAATAGATATAAAGAAAATTGCTATTTATTCTTATAAAATAAAGACAAAAAATAATAAATAAGATATAAAACACATAAAAAATAACAATATTTTTATTCATACATTTTTCATGTATACGATACAAGATTACAAAATCTCTATTTATAGGCTACAAATTATAAATAAAAATGTCATCCAATATTAATTACAAGAATAATTATAAGAAACCCTGCACTCCCATCTCCCCATTTTTCCCGCACTCTCTCTTTCTTAACTGCTATATATCTCCCCACTAATTTATCTAAAAGTTTCCTTTTATCTCCGCATTAAATTAGACTGTCATTTAATACCAATCCCCGCATTAATTATGGCTTCCTCTAATATCAATTCCTGCATTAATTATTTCTTTAAAAACAATCTTCGCATTAATTATACTGTTATCTAATAACAATCTCCGTCAATAAATGCTTATCTGTTAATTGATGTTCAAAAAAATATTTATCATTATTTCTGAGAAGTATTTACCCTTGTAACATAGAGTATTTATCCATGTAACATAGAGTATTTATCATTATGTTTGAGAGTATTTATCATTGATGTTTTACTGTAAGTTGCAATTATGTCTGAGAAACATTTATCTATGCAATACAAAGTATTTATCCATGTAACATAAAGTATTTTATCATTATGCATGAGAGTATTTATCATTGATGTTTTACTGAAAGTTGCAAGTATGCATGAGAAATATTTATCCATGTAACATAAAGTATTTATCCATATAATGTAAAGTATTTATCCATGTAACATAAAATATTTATCATTATGTCTCAGAGTTTTTATCATTGGGTGAGGGGATTGTTTATTTAATGGTCTCCAGTTGTGCGGGGACGATTCAAAAAAAAAGAAAATTTTGTGCGGGGACAATTAATGGATTGATTTATTCTTTCATAAATAGAGATCACTACATAGGGTTTAATACCTGACAAATTCAAGTTAAATACTTTGATGCTTCAAGTTAAATACTAATAGTTTCTGCGAAGTATTAATTATTGAGCGGTCCCCCCCATGATATTTTTGGCAGTTTGTGTGGGGTTTTTTTGCATGGATAGACTTGCGGGGATTGTTATCAGGATCCTAATTACAATACTAGTGGAGAAATGAATTATAATAGTAGTGGGGGATGAGGTGATTAATATTGAGAGTTACAAAATGGTTGGACATCGACATTTATATTTCTAACACTTCTCCTTGGATGTCCATAAGAATATGTCTCATTAAAACCTTATTAGGAATAACTCTATGGGATAACAACTTAGTGAAAGAAAAAGAGTACAATATTCTTCTAAATATGCAACTACAACCTTATCAGAAAAATCCAGTGAGAAAAACTATGGTTAAGAAAAATATAGTGAATATTAACCCCCCCCCCCCCTCTCCTGACAACATCAATCAAGATCTTTAATTCGGGAAACTCCAATATTACACTAACTTTTAGAATATTGCAGTAGAGAGCGTCTTAGTGAATAAATCTGCTAGATGCTCACTTGAACGGACTTGATGAACATTAATAACATCATCATTTTGGAGATCATATTTGAAAAAGAACTTTGGTGAAATATGTTTTATTCTATTTCATTTAATGTATCATTCCTTTAATTGAGCAATACATATAGTATTATCATCATATATGATTGTCGGTATCATTTCTCCAGAAGACAAGCCACATGTTTGACAAATGTGTTGAATCATAGATTTTAACCAAACACATTCTCGGCTTGCTTCGTGTATTGCTAAAATTTCTGCATGATTAGAGGATGTGACTGTTATAGTTTGTTTCACATATCGCCACAAAATAGTTGTTCCACCACATGTAAACAAATAGCCTGTTTGAGATTAGCTATTATGTGGATCAGACAAATATCAAGCATCCGCATACCCAATTAAATCTGATTTGGATACATTTGAAAAGAATAAACCCATATCCATTTTACTTCAGAGGTAGCGAAGTATATGTTTAATTTCGTTCCAATGTTTTCTCATGGGAAAATAACTATATCTTACTAATAAATTTACAGCAAATGGTATATCAGATCTTGTATGTCCAGCAAGATATATAAGTGCTCATATTGCACTAAGATATAATACTTTAGGACCGAGTAGTTCTTCATTATTTTCTTGAGGTCTAAAAATATCTTTATTCACATCTAATGATCTTACAATCATTGGAGTGCTTAATGGATGTGATTTATCCATATAAAATCATTTCAGCACTCTCACAATATAATTTTCTTGATACACAAAAATATTATTTTTCAAATGTTTAATTTGCAATCGAAGACAAAATTTTGTTCTTCCAATATCTTTAATCTAAAATTCTTCCTTTAAACAATTTACTGCTTTTGGAAGTTCTTCAGAAGTTCTAATGATAGTTAGATCATCAACATAAACTTTAATTATAACAAACTCATTTTTTGATCTTTTCATGAAAATACATGAACAAATTATATCATTTTTATATACATGTTTCAATAAATATTCACTGAGATGGTTATACCACATGCGTCCAGATTGCTTTAATCCATATAAAGATTTATTCAATTTAATTGAATAATGTTCTCGAAAACCTAAATTACATGTTTTAGACATTTTAAATACTTCAGAGATTTTCATATAAATATCATTTTCTAGCGAGCTATATAAATAGTATGTAACAACATCCATTAGACGCAAATCAAGTTCTTCAAGGACTGCTAGACTAATTATGTACCCAAAAATTGTTACATCTACCACAGGTGAGTATGTTTGTTCATAATTAATTCTAGGTCTTTAAGAAAAACCTTGGGCGACAAGTTGCGCTTTATATCTTACAATTTCACCTTTTTCATTTCTTTTTCGCATAAATACCCATTTATATTCTATTGATTTTACACATTCGGGTATTGGGACTACAGGTCCAAAAACTTTTCATTTTTAAAGAACTCTGCTTCAATTGCACCTGTCCATTTTGGCAATCATTTATTTGTCGACATTCTTTAATAAACTTCGGGTTATGATCCTAATTTTTTTTTATATTTAGCGCTATATTATATGCAAAAATATCATTGACATCAATTTCATCTCGGTTTCATCTTATTTCATATTCATGATATAATCTATCGAGATCTCTTTATTTTTATGAATTTCAGATATCTGAGTTTTTGGTAGAACTCAAATATTACTTATAATTTGATTCTCTTCTAAAGTTTTATTTGATATTATCATATGCTCAACTTGATCATTTTTATTATTTTGCTTGACATATCAACATGTTATACTGTTTACTTTTGTTTGACATAACAATTAATAGTAATAACAGAATAAAAGAGCGCACATACACTGGGATTGTTGCTTCTTTTATTCACCTCAGCAAAAAAAAAAAAAAAAAAAAAAACCATGTCTGATTCGTTTGTTCTGTATTGGTGTGATGTGAAACAGAACGAACAAGTAAAAACCGGCCTCCATTTAATCATATAATAGCGTATATTATAGGAACTCTTCACACAGAAGAAGCACGCTAGAAGAATAAATCAAGGAGATGACAGAAATTAAGTATTCCTTGTATTTCAGACTTGAGAGAATTCTTGAACAGAGAAAGAAATGCAGGACTGACTGGGAGAAATGCAGCAGCTATGAGCCTGTGAGAGGGAGTAGGCTCGGACGTAACAATAATTGATTGGTGGTTGTAGTTCGGATTTCCTAGCAATAATCTGATTCGAATAATTTAATTGATCTTTATCATGTGGGCGGCTGTTTTCCGTAGGGGGTTACGCTGTCACGGGTTAGGTTTAATTTGTCCGATTGTATCGACATTGTCAATAGAAATCATAATAACGGGTTGGGTGATTTTGATTATAATATTTTTTAAGTCATAATCAAATGCGGCAATTTCTAATCTGTTCAACTTGCACCTTCTTTTAATGCAAATACAACTAATTATATTTAATTATAAAAATAATAATATAAATCATTATAACAAAAGACTTAGTAAAAAATATAACTAATTATTTGCAATAGAATTTTGTATAATTCAAGAAGACATATCTTAACTAACAATAAGAATGTCATCTATATGGGACAGCATAATATTATAATAATATACAAACACGCCTCGTTTAAATAAACGATTTCAAATATATCGCTATACGATATGTTTTTTAGAATGCGTATCCTCTGCATTAATTAAAGAAAATATTTTGAGTTAATAAATCTCAACCATCTGATTTTAAATGAAGCTAATTCAACTTTTGTTTATAATATAAGAGTCATTTAATATTTATACAAATCTAGTCCGCATAAATTTTAAAACAAATTGAACGACTTCGATGTGTTAACTCAAAATATTCCCTTTTGAGTTAATGCAGAGATACGAATTCTGTATTTTATATGTCCGGATAGCTTTACAATCATTTGGTTATTTTATTTGGCGCGGATGAACAGTGTTAGGATGGATTTTCCTGTGGTTATTACTCTGTAGAGAATCATGCAGCGAGTTAATACAAGCTGAAGGAAAGGAAACTTCGGAGGCAAAAGCGTCCACTGCATGAAAGAGAGCACAAAAGCAAAACAGGTAGGTGATGGCGTGGTCTGTTGATGACTTCCTCCAACGATATGAATTATCTTTTCGAATAGGTCTGATGTAGAGTTGAATAGATCTTAATTATGTAACTGGCACACGCGTGTGGTATATTGATTATTGAACATATTACGATTCATTGTTCTATCATATATATAATTATGATAAACCGTGTCCATAAATAACTTTACGGCTAATTTTGTCAGAACAACCATGCATGGCGGAGCCACCTAATCTAACCTAACCAGTTTTGATTTAATAACCTAAAATATATTTTATTTGTTATGTACAGATATAAAGCAAGGACACGACACACACGTACACGATACAACATTAACACTGCACATGTATTTCGTTATTATATATTAATATGGAAAATATCTTACAGTAAATTAAATATACTTATAGTATTCATCTTATGATTGTAATCCAAAAACCGTACATAAATTTTTAGTTCTAAATAATAGGAGAGTTAGTGTCACATGATCTCAAGTTATGCATCTTTTCTTAACTTTTCATGACACTAGCCTCTGCGGAGATTTAAAAATAAAAAAAAAAAAAAAAAACTTTTTATGAAACACTAATAAACTTAATGGAGAAAATAATTCCTTACATGCAGCGACCAAGAAAAAAAAAGGTCAGAATAATTCGAATAATGTGCTCAGAATACTGTGCCGCATGCATGGCGCGTTCAGAAATTAGTTTAAAGAGTTGTTACGTTCCCTCAAAATAATTTTAAATGTAATAGATTACTTTAATGTTTATACTTAATTTGTTTAGTCTTGTTTGTTAAAATTAAAAATTTGTGTTTCAAACTTTCAAATAATTTTATAAATCAAGTAAAAACATGTCCTACCTCTAGCTGAAAAGTTCGGAAAATATCGTATCAGATAGTATCTCCGATATGGTTTAATTCGATATGCAAAGTTCAGTTGTGTTAAATTTGCTACCGAAATTGCCATATATATATTATCTATTGGAAATTCCATTTCCCCTCAACCAACAAATATATATAACCAAACATCTTCCTTCAGACTATGGTAATCCAAAACAAGAAATTAAAAAAATGTTGCCAATTAATATATGATTTAGGAGGAACTTTCTAAAAGGTTGGACTTGAGGCATAAATTTGGGCCTCAATCAGAAGACTTATACGGCTCCTACATATTTGCTTGGCCCAAATTAAGTATCTACTAAATCATTCATTCATCCCGACTTAATTTGCCTAAAATTGACGAAAGATCACCACGTGGCAGAAGCGATTCATGTAATTTGTATATACCAAATTGACATTGTCTAATATTTCAAGTTAAAAACGGTACCATTGATAACAGCACTAAAAAAACAATTATGCAATTTATATATCGAATAAGTTTTACTCGTAAAATAAATTTAATTGATAGATATAATGAAAAAAAAAAATTAAGAAGTGGCTAGAAATATCACATATAAAATCTGAGATGGAAAAATAAATTAGGTTTGTGAATCTCAAATAAAATTGCCTGTTCAAATAAAAATTAAAAAATAATGAATAAAGAAGATGTCGTGGAAACCAAATAGTACCTATTAGATTCGTCTACAATGAAAGCAAAGATATAGTCAAATGAAATGAGATCAGCTATGTTCATTGATCAAGCTTTGACCCTCGGGTGTACAGTAACTAATAGCTGCAGGTTGAGTCCATGTATTAATTATTCCTTGTAAATGACTCAAAACGGGAGACATAGGTCTGGAACTCTGTATTAAAGAATAAAGATAACCCATCTAATAACCTCATTAATGGTGGACATCAAGCTGCTCACAATTCAATCCAGATTCAGGCAACACAAGGACTAGTACCAGCCTGTGCAACCAGTGGTGTCAGATACAAAGCACTAACCAGTGCTGCCACCCCTTCTCTGCCACATCCCCGCTGACCTCAGCTTTCTCAATGCCTCTGCTGATCCTGAAATATCGCATTGTCTGTAGTCACCAGCATGAGATGCAGATGTCTGTTGGGAAAGCAGCGCAAAGATCATTGCCCTCTGGCACAAAATCCGTGTCCGGTTTCTCTCTGTTTCTCTTATTGCTCTCCACTCAAACCTTTATAATATAAGAATCATTTAATATTTATGCAAATCTAGCCCGCAGAAATTTTAAAACAAATTGAATGACTTCAATAAAAATTGAATGACTTCGATGTGTTAACTCAAAAAAATTTGAAAGGTTGACATATCACATCCAAAGTCTGAAATGTATAAATGAATTTGATTAATTTAGATGAATAAACAAACAAAAAATAAATCAGCATATCATTTTACTTCAAAAGACCAGAGAGTCGGGACCTCAAAAATCTCAAATAAACTTCTCCAACTAACGAACATAATAATTTTGTTTCTTCATATAGTTCAAAAAAGAAAAAAGTGCATCGAAAGTGCCACATAACACAAAATATTATCGATTGCAGTATAATAACAACATAAGTCAAGAAAATCAGGTTAATTTATTACACACACCATAACAAAAGTATAACAGCAACATAAATACAGAGCAACAAAAGAAAAATACACAAGGAAAAATAAAAAGAAGAAAATAGAACAGTTCCCTTAATTAATTGCCAACTCAACAGTTTTAATCCATTTGACCAACAAGTAAATGCTTATTACAACCGGTAGCTCAGCATCATTTTTATTGAGAGCTCCATTTTTAAATCAATCTAAGGACGGGTTGTTTTGGAAGTTTCTTGAGTTGCTCCTCTATGTTTCTCACAAACTCTCTATTCCACTTGTTATCATACCGCCCCACCTCCATCTCCTTGAGTTGTTCAAGAAAGTCCAACCCCGACATCCTATTACAATAATTGATCCTTAGCAGCTCAAGTCTTTTGAATGCTGTCTTTTCAATTGACACCGACTTGACCCACTGTTCAATAATCAATACCTGCAACATTGGAAATGTACTCTCGCCAAATAATAGTTCTGGAAAACCTTCAAACGTTTTGTACAACATATGGATAATCTTCAGGTTGGGCAGCTCTTGAATGGCTTTAATTCCCCCCCTTAGTACAGTATCTCTAAGATGTATCTTTCCCAAATTCTCTAGGGAACTGATCCAAACAGGCAATTCACCAAGAGGGCTGTGCAATTTGAGGCTTTGAAGATACTTGGGTGGGGAAGATATAGAATCTAAGCAACACCTGAGCCCTGAGTCGCCTTTTGCTTTAAGGACTAACGACCTTAATTGTCTAAGCCCATCAATCACCTTTGCTAATATTTTTCCATTCTCCTCCGTGAAATTAGTCACTGCTAACTTACGAAGGTTGGTAAGATTTTGCAAATCCTTTGCTAAACTCTTGCTCCCACCAATATCAATGATGCCAAAAATATTTAGGGACCGTAATTTATCAATTCCTTGTGGAACCCTCACCCCACCTGAAAAATGGTTTTTAGCTTTTGTTTTATGATAATCATCTAACAGCACACAAGGAAGCAATGGAAATAAACAACATAACGTACAGAAGGAGTACTTCACATCAATAATCAATGATGCGAAACATTTACGAATGAACTTTTCTTGCCAATTGTGACTCATACTACCTATATGACCAATGAAAACCTCAAATGGTGTTGTGCAATCAATATTGCCAACTGATCCTGCACGTAGGTAGCTTAACTTGTGTAGGTTAGTAAGTACTGTTGGTAATCGGACTACTCCTGTGTTTCTAATATCAAGGGTCTCAAGTTCACTAAGCTTTCCCAATGAATTCGGGAGTTTTCTAATTTTGGTCCCCCTAAGACCTAGGTACTTTAAGTGACGAAGCTTGCCTAGGCTCCTCAGGTCCCTATCATTCAAATTTAAAGTGCTTTCTAGATCTAACACTCTTACCAACTTCATTCTAGGATAACTTAGGTAGTCTCCCACCTCCCCAAAGATGGATAAAGATCGCATGTGGGAGAACTCCACTCTTTCTTGGAATTTGCCTCCAGTGCGTGATCCACCTGTGATGACAAGGTGCCTCACCTTATCTGTCATGGTTATGAGGTTTTCATGGTCAACCATTGAGACCATATTCTCATCCTCAGCCTTTGCAAGAATCAATTCGTACATCATGTCATGAATATTACATCTTTTAATGTCTCCATTGATAATTGTGCTCACTTGTGATGGTTGAATCAAACTTCTACCCATGAGATCATAGAAATAACCCTTTCCTACATCCTCTGCCGTCTTTTTACGGTCTGCCATTACATATCCATCAGCCATCCATCGCCTTATTATCCTTGATCGCCTTATTTCCTTATGGTTATGGAAAACACTTAGATACAACAAACATGGCTTGAGATGGTATGGCATGCCTTCATAACTAGAACTAAGAACAGTGTTCACCACCCCTAGCTCCGGGTTATTATGAAGCTCTGAGCTAAGTTGGTTATGCATTTTCATCCATTCAGCACTTGTTTTAGGTTTGGTTGCTAGATAACTGCCAATAGTTACAATGGCAAGTGGTAACCGATCGCAGCTCTCTATAATTAAACGAGCGTTAGTATCCATGTCCTTGGTAAAATGGATGGTTGTGGACTGCTCTTGAACTTTAATAGCTTCTTCCTCGGTAATAGTGTTGGTTATGAATTTAATCTGCAATTTACTATCATCTTCTGTTATCTCAATGCGACTGGGACCCTCATCACTCTCAAGACAATAATTTGAAGTCTTGTATACTGCTTTGCAAAAGAGATCAAAAGCGTCCTTTTTTGAAAGTTTCTTGATCTTATATATATTTTCACTTGGGTGAGTTATGGTTTCTGCCAGAATTTTGTATCGTGTGGTTACTATGATTCGTCTCCCTTTGACCGGAGGTAACACATCTTTTATCTTATCCCATTCTGACAAACTCGACAGGTCATCTAGTACAATCAAATACTTCTTATCTTTTAGATATTCAGTTACCATTTCTTTTATTGTTTGTTTGGATAATAGCTCCTTTATCTTATTCTCTTCCTCTATTTCCCCTTTTGTATCAACCTCTTGGGCATTAGACATGATTTGCTTGGGCGGGATTAGCTTGGCCAGGATTTGATTGGGCGGGATTAGCTTGGCCAGGATTTGCTTGGCTAGGATTTCTATAAATTCTTTTGTGTTGAGAGGATGTTGGATAGTGACCCAAGAAAAATGCTTAAACTCGTCTCTAACTTCTTGGCAGCCATAGACCTCTCTGACAAGAGTGGTTTTTCCAACACCACCCATTCCTACCACTGATATTACTTTCCCATCCTCCTTCAAAATAATCTGAGCCAGTTTTTTTTTCGGCTCATCCAGACCTACGAGCAATGATTGTACATTGGCAATCGATTTGGTAAAGGTGCTCTCATCATATGCGTGTTCACCATTGTCCTTGTTAATCAGGTTATACCGCTGATTTCTGTTGCTCACATCCTCAATTCTAGTTTTCAGCACCCGAATTTTTCTCGCAATATGGTCCCGTTTCTTCACCGAGAACATGGCAGGAAGGCATTTTTTTTTCATGAGGTAAACAGAAGCCTCTTGGAGACAATCCTCCACATCAAATGCCAACTCTTGGACCTGCTTGATCCATCTGTTGACAACCACGCTTTTCACCTTCTCTGTCGAGGCGGCCTCTAAGAACGCTTGCATCATATCAAGTTCTTCTTTGATAAAAAATAATTCCTCTTGCACCCCAAGCAGGAAACCAATTTTATCTGCAATGGCTGTTGTTGCTGTTTTAACTACCAAATTTAATGCGGAAGTAGCTGTGCTTAGAGCTACTGCCTCCATTTTCTGCTTATGGCCAATATTTCAAGTTTTTCTGCAAATGAACAAAAAAACCACTTGAGCCAAAATAAATCATGTCTTTACCATAGAAGGAAAAATCAGAATAGGAGTCAGGATCTATCTTGGCCGATTCTGATCCGGAATCGGCTGATTCAGCTCGGAAAATCAAACTTTTTTTGCTAGAAGCTTGTTTTATACTAAATAATCAGAAAAAATGCTAAAAATATAATTTGTCAACAATTTCTGTTTAAACAAATGATTACAATCAAATAATTCATTAGAAAAAGATAATACAAACATGTCATTACTTGTATATAGTACAAATTACAAAGCTTATATATAAATATAGTTGTGTTTCTTACAAATATGGCTAGTATGTTGGGGTAGTATTTGTATGGGCCTTATTCAAGAGATTTGGAGTTCGAATCACGTTGGGGGTAAATTTTTTTTGGAGATTGTTATATGGCTGTTTCGGCCATTTCGGTGGAATTGGATCATCTTGGCCGAAATTTGACTGGAATCAATATGTTCCGGCCCGAATTTGACTGGATTTAGGCCGTTTCAGCCGGAATTTGACTGAAATTGGACCGTTTCTGCCGGAATTTGAGTCTTGCGCATAACTCGGTCAGAAACCAGATTGGTACCATCAAATTCCGATCCGGAACGGCCGATTTTTCCTTCTATGGTCTTTACCTAGTTCCTTTGAAGTAATTGAATCAAATTAAGGAGGTTTTTATTTTTTTCGGATCACCAAACAATTATTTAATTACTTTTGATTAATAATTAACTTATAAGATATATTAACATGAAGTTGTTACTTGTTTGTCCAGCATAGATTAATAATTAACAAAATATAAAATTAACCCCAGCGTATTGATCTGACTCAATAGATGGAACTTCTGGGAGAATTAGTGGTTATTTATTCTCTTAAAACACAAACTAAAGCACTATGCTCCTAACTCCGTTTGCATTTGACAAATTCAAGTTTCAATTTTACTCTTAATTTTATGCAACACAAATGCGTATTACCTAAAGAAAAATGAGTACGTGTAAAACTCAGAAAAGTCCTTATGGAGTTGAACTGAGTAATTTTATGAACTGCTTCGTTAATTGACATCTAATTGCTTAACAACTGTTGCTTCACTTGTACAAACCCATGCATATCACTATTTTCCTTAAAAAAAACATTGAAAACTTGAATAAGATTATTTTTTTTCTTTAAAAAATAATTAAACTTGTACAAGCCCCTGTTACAAATTATGAGAAATCAAACAACAAACCACAACCCCCCCCCCATCATTTTTTAATATAGCAGCTGCAACAACAGTTGTTCAAGTTAACAACTGGTGTAATTTCACGATAATCGATCTCTAGTAGAGGCTCATATATTAGGACGATCGACACAATTTATTGAAAATTTATACTTGGATTGACAACTTGACCTCTCAATTATCTCATCTGTTATGTGGCTAATTCTCTCTCATTCAAAATAATGCCGTTTCCTTCAATTTTCAATCTAAATTTTATATCCAATATAGGTAATATAATCGTGTGTGATAAATTTACTTGTTTGATCTTAAACAATCAAACAAGTAAAAAATGAACTTTTTTTTCATTACATAAGAGCATATATTATTGGGACTCCTCGAACACAAAGCCATGAGTAGAAGAGAGCAAGGAAATGTAATATTTACAATGTTAGTATACCTTGTGTTTAAGACCTGAGACAATTCTTCAACGGAGACAGAGAAATGAAGCAGCGCAAGTGATTGGTAGTGGTAGTCTGCTAGTGGATTTGCTTGCACAGTCAAGATCAGATTGTTTGGATTTTCTCGATGTTTTCAGGATTAAGAAGGCTTCAGGACTTCTGGTTTTTCAACTGTAAGCATGTCACAGTCAGATTGTTTGGATTTTCTCGATGTTTTCAATTTAATTTATAATTGTGCAGTCATGATATATGTAATATATATAATCCATCACCACAAATTATGATCCGTTGAATTCATAATTTTTTTTAGAGTTAGGCTATGGTAATATGCATATTACGGATCGACCTGTGCTATGCATTCATATAATTATTTCTAAAGTTCAAACAGTCGATCCGAGCCATTAAACATAATTCTCATATGAAATTTTTCTTGGAGACCAAATTTTATATTTTTTAGAATTTGTTTACTATTTTTGAGGATAGGTAGAAAGTTGCTGCTTTTGGATTGTCCAGAATTTTCAAATCAAG
The DNA here is from genome assembly GCA_964058875.1 of Carex rostrata. NCBI lineage: Eukaryota > Viridiplantae > Streptophyta > Magnoliopsida > Poales > Cyperaceae > Carex > Carex rostrata. Next base: position 2,495,149 of record CAXKVT010000106.1, on the reverse strand, counting down.
TAAATTTCAAACTATGTAAAAAAATAGTAAAAGAATTCTAAAAAATACAAAATTTGGTATGCAAGTATATGTTCATATAAAGATCATGTTGAATGGTTTGGATCAACAATTTAAACTTTAGAAATAGATATATGAGTCCATAGCACGGGCCATGGTGTATGTCCTTGGGACAGCATCAAATTTTTATTGTTTGTATCTAAACTTATATACCTTGAGACAATTCTTCAACGGAGAAATAGAGAGGGAGGAATGCAGCAGATCTGAGAGGGAATTGATCCGAAGGCACCAACAAGGCTTCAGGACTTCATCAGGTTCTCCAGATTGGAATGATTAAATGTAAACCAGGATCAAATTGGTTAAATTTTCTCTATGTTTTCAATTCAACTCGTATATATTGACGAACGATCGAGTTGCTCTTTCATTTAAATATTACAAGTGTATATTTAATATAGCGGCTGCATCAAAAGTTAACAGATGGTGCAATTTCATGATTATCTCTACAGGCTCATAAAGGTGTGATTTGAAACAATCGAACAAGTAAAAAAATGAAATTTTTTCATCGCATAGTAGCATATATTACGGGGACTCCTCACACACAAACATGTCATGAGTAGAAGAAATCAAGGAAATGTAAGATGGACAAAGTTAATTAGTATACCTTGTGTTTGAGACAGATAATTAATTCTTCAACTGATAGAGAGAACAGCTCTGAGAGGCACCAATAATGGATTGGTAGAGGTAGTCTGGTGGAGGACTTGTTTGCAACACTGAAGTGAACTCTTCCAGTTTCAGAATTAAGAAGGCTTCACGACTTCTGGTTTTCTATGTGGGCGCTGTATGCATGTCACAGTCAGATTATTCGTATTTTGTCGATGTTTTCAATTTAATTTATAATTGGCCGGTGACGATATTCTTAATATATAATCAATCACGAGAACATATAATCAGTTGAATTTATAATTTTTTTTATTTGATCAGATTTTGTGGATTTTTACAGATTTTATTAATGAAAAATAAAATGTACATATATGGGTACTAATTATTGTTAATAATTAAGAATACAAGTGAAAAATAAATATACAATTCAACAAAAATTAACATAAATAAAATATTTAATACGAATGTAAATATTTAATACGAATTTTTTTTACTAAGAATAAGAATTACATAATTTATTGGACAACATACTTATAACAATAAAATATAAAAAAAATTTAAGCAACATATAAGATAACAAATTTACTAATGCATAAGCATTTTTTGTTTTTAAATTATTTTGATCCAAAACATAATTAAGAACTCTTCAAAAACTTATTAGAAGATAAAATCGACCGGGTCGGCTTTTAATCATTACAATGTTTAAAATCCATAGAAAAGTATGTGTATTTGTCAATTTAGGTGTCCAACAAAAATATCTTACGGTCTAAACTTTGCCCGTTTAATCTTAACTAAACGGTCTGGTTAAAACAACTTATAGTATTCTTCCGTTCAATCTTAACGAAATGGTCCGTTCAATCTGAACCGTTCATAACTTTTTTATTAATTCAATTCAAAAAAGTTAGTATCACATGATCTGAAGTTGTGGTTCTTAATTTGTATACCTTGAAACAATTCTTCAGGACTTCAGCTTCTCCAGATTGGAATGATCAAATTAAGCGCTTTACCAATTTGTTGTTTCTGTAGGTCTCTGTAAACAAGGATCAAATTAATTGGTCAAATTAATTTTCTCTATGTTTTCAATTCAATTCAAATTGACGAACGAGTTGCTATTTCATTTTATCTTTTTAAATAAGGATTTCTATAGATATTTTTCTCATTTTAATCAAACTAACCTTGAATTAGTAATCATGCATATTAAATGGAAATAAATCTCACCTTATTCAAGGAGCTATGGCGACAAACAAGTGGAATCCAAACCTCTCCCTCTAAATTGCATATGCATAAGTTAAGACATAGGAGAGATGAATATGCTTTTCTCTTTTCAGACTTGACTTCGCCTCTAGTTTGTGCAAGGGATCAGCCCTTGCTGAAGTAAGGCATAGGAGGGCTTCTCTATGTCGACACTTACACACTCTCTACGCTTTTGCTTTCAAAAAGAGAATAATGAGCTTTTAGAGTATATTTTAACTAACAATAAGACTATTATTTATTAAAAAAAAAAGAAAAAAAATTTGTAAGCAAAATAAATAATAAATTAATTAAATGATGCATAAATAAAATTCGCTTTTAAAAATAATTGATTCAAAATATAATTAAGACCTCTTCAAAAAATTATGAAAAGTTATAAATTAAATTACATTATACAGTTGGGCTTGGTGTTAACTAATATAATTTCTAAAATTTATAACCAATATATATTTGGCGGGTTAAAAATTATATGCGTACCTAATCAAATAAAATAAAAATTCATTACTTTTCAGGTAGGATTTATCGGTTTAAGATTTTTCTGGTACCTAATTGAATAAAATAAAAATACATTTTCATTTCTCACTTATTTTTTGTGAAGGTGCTATATTTTTTATTGTGATAAACAGCGTTGGTAAAGAATTTTACAGAAAATTTTGAGAACAATGTGGCAAAGCCACGTGATCTAACTACATTTATTTAATAACGCAAAATATAAAACAAGATGACTTATTTTGGAAAGAAGGGTAAAGTTCTTATAATATGATTTTAATATTTATATAAAATTGATTCTTTATTACATTTATTAAAAATTTATCTTTAATATAAAATTATGAGGTCTTATTTGGGCTATGACTGAGAATATGTGTATAATTAATATATGGGCCTAAATGATGGTTTATTTCACAAGCAGATGGTGTTTGTTGAATTGACTGAGTGAAAGATTTTGTATGTTGGTCTGATTTCATGGAAGGTCTCTGTATTGGTGCCTAGGTTTCTCGGTCTCTGCTGCACGTTTGAGGCTGTTAGATGTCGGCAAATATTAGCTGATGCTTAAATTTTATATCCAAAATTATAAAAGATAGGAGTTTCAAGATCTAATTTGAGCCAAGTCTTATAATTATAAGAAACGAGATATTAAAATAGAATTAAAAAGATAACTTTTTTTTTTATCTTAAAAGTGTAGAGAAAGGAGTTAATATTACAATTTTTATCAGTTGGATTGACACTTGATATATACTTAAAAATGTTACTCAACCCAAAAATTGATCTACGCAATTTTGGATAGTATTATTGGATCATGACCGATATTGGTTGTCCAAACAATATTTGAAAATTCAGTTGATGAATTCTTTTAAATAATATCTATAAATTGAGTGCATTGGACAAAATTGTGTATTATTTGTATTATTTAAAATGGAAGAAAAATTTGGGTAATATAACGTACGACAACAATCTATGATTATTTTTATGAAAGTATTGATCTGTAGTTAAAAATTATTAGGGATAACATCAACAAATTAGCTATTGGAAATCCAATGTCACCCGAACCACAAAATAAATATAACCAAACCTATTCCCGCTGACTATAATAAAGTAATCCAAAAAAATTAAAAGGTTGCGAATTAATTTGTAATATTACGTACGACAACAATCTATGATTATTTTTATGAAAGTATTAGTTAAAAATTATCAGGTGAACCGTGGGATAACATCAACAAATTAGCTATTGGAAATCCAATGTCACCTCAACCACAAAATAATTATAACAAAATCTATTCCCGCTGCCTATAATAAATTAAGTAATCCAAAAAAAAAAAGGTTGCGAATTAATTTGTGATATTAGGAAGACTTTTCTCAACTGTTGTTTTTATTAATAAGAAGAATAGAATATCGATAATAAGGAATATCATAATATTAAGTAAATCTGATCGCTAATGATCACTAATTGACCAAAAACAATGTAGCTGGACATTATAGTCTATTAAGTCCAACTATATTGTTTTCTTGTTTTTTTCCTTTTTAACCTCACTCACTGTAGAGAAAAAAAAACACAGTGCCCGGGACGTTACTAACCATAACATTTTTCCTATATTTTAAATCTAGCAAAATTGTTCCTCATTATCGATATATATATATTTTTTTTTTCTGTTTTTCCTATTAATAAAAACAAGGGTTTTGTCAAATGTCGGACTTGAGGGTTGAGGCATAAATTTAGGCCTTAAATTTGGGTCCAACATATTTTATAGGCCCAAAAATATGAGGCTACAGAATTATTCATGCAATGTGTATTTAGCTAGACTTGGTCTAACATTTAAAGTTAATAACGGTGGCAATGTGACCAGCTCTGTCCATTGAAGATCCGACCCTTTGGTGTACAGTAACTAAATAGCAGGTTGAGTCCGTGTATTGACTTCTTCTTTTAATGACCCAACTGGAGAGACAAGAGATGTCTGAAACTCTGGAATAAAGATAACCATCCCCGAATCATGCCGCCAAACTGCCCTGTTATGCTTTCCTCTCGTCTCTGTTTCTAATACTCGAGGAAAAACAAAAAAAAATAGATGTCGTTGCTCCATAAAAAAATTCTTTGGATAGATAATTGGTATTTACTTCTTAATAATTAAAATAGATGTCATTTTTTTAATTATTGAAGCCAGCATCTCATTAGTATTGTTGTTTATTTGTTTTTGCAAATAACAGAAAATATTCAAGGAATGGATGGGGAGGATTACAAGAATTGTCTTTATATATAGTATTTTCTTTTTCAATCATGTTTTCCTATCCCATTTATTTTACTTTTCCATCTTTTTTCAACGCACAAGTTTCCTTAACTTTTTATTTTGGTATAGGCCTACAAACTATATATCATTCTCTTATAGAGCTACAAACTATATATTTATTTTGGTATAGGCCCACAAACTATATATCATTCTCTTATAGACATGTTTATATTTATTATTTGCTGCACAAGATATCTATTGGGAGATAAAATGAGTGAGTCTATGGTACTATGCATATTACGATTTGGCACCGTGCTACGGCTCTATATTCGAGTTTTCAAATCCTAACGGTCGATCCGAACCGTTCATCTTGTTCTCCATATTAATATGTGTTTGGAGACCAAATTTTATATTTTTTGAAATTTTTTTACTATTTTTTTAAATTTATTGAAAATCACTGTTTTTGGATGGTCCAGAATTTTTAGATCAAGTGATTTTCTAAATATCTAAAAAAATAGTAAAAAAATTTCAAAAAATGTAAAATTTGGTCTCGTAACACATATTAATATGGAGAACAAGATGAACAGTTCGGATCGACCATTAGGATTTGAAAACTCAAATATAGAGCCGTAGCACAGTGCCAAATCGTAATATGCATAGTACCATAGACTCACTCATATAAAATTGCCATATCGTTGCATTTATTATAGGGGGTTTGTGTATGTTGGATTTTTAATTAAATAATTAATACAAAATATATAGTAATCGGAAATTTAGCTTATCTTTGACTAATATTCATGTCTTCAATGAGAACCAGAACAAAGGAATTAGAAAGCAAAATTAAGAAGAAACAAGAAAAATCAGCATACTTCTTAGTTCAAAAAGACAGAGAGTCTGGACCCCAAAAATCTCAAATAAACTTCTCCAACTAAAGAATATAATAATTTTGTTTCTTTATATAGGTAAAAAAAAGTACATCGAAAGTGCAACATAAGACAAAATATTACCGATTGCAATATAATATATAGCAACATAAGTCAAGAAATCTGGTCAATTTATTACACACCATAACAAAAGTAAAATAGCAACACTAAGTCTTGAAATATCAGGTCAATTTATTACACACAAACAAAAGGGAAATAAATACATTAGGAAAAATGAAAATACAACAGTTCCCTTAATTAATTGCAAACTCAACAGTTTTAAACAATTTGACCAATAAAGAAATGCTTATTACAACCAATAGCGCAGCATCCTTTATAACGAGAGCTTCAGTAGTCTTTAATCACCCTGAAGACGGGTTCTTTTGGAAGCTTCTTGAGTTGCTCCTCTATGTTTCTCACTGACTCACGATTACTCTAGTTATCAGAATACCTCAACACCTCCATCTCCTTGAGATGTTCAAGAAACTCCAACCCCAACACTCCACCCTCTCTAACAGACATATAAATGCGGATCTTTAGCTGCTCAAGTCTTTCTAATGCTGTCTTTTCAATTGACACCGACTTGACACCATCATCAAGAATGAATACCTGCAACATTGGAAATGTACCCTTGCCAAAGCTTAGTTCTGGATAATCTCCAAAAGTGTTCCCAAACAAATAGAGAATTTTTAGGTTGGGTAGCTTTCCAATGGCTGTAATTTCTCCTGTTAGTTTAGTGTTTCTCAAATGTATCTTCTCCAAATTCTCAAGGGAACTGATACATTTCGGCAATTCACCAAGAGGACTGTGCAACTTGAGGCTTCGAAGATACTTGGGTGGGAAAGATACAGAATCTAAGCAACACCTGAGTCCTGATTCGTCTGCTGCTTTAAGGACTAATGACCTTAAGTGCTTAAGCCCATCAATCACCTTTGCTAATATTTTCCCATTCTCCTCGCTAAAACCAGTCACTGCTAACTTACGTAGGTTGGTAAGATTCTGCATCTCCTTTGCTAAACTCATGCTCCCACCAATATCAATGGCGCCAAAAATATTCAGGGACATTAATTTACCTATTCCTCGAGGAACCCTCACCCCACCTGAAATATGTCCAGAAGATTTTCTCTCCTCAAGCCTTTCTAACAAAAAACAAGGAAGAATAGGAATCACACAACATAGTGCACACAAGAATGTAACATAATTTAAAACATAATCTGTTGTTTCTTGAATAGTTGGCGAGCATTTATCAACAACCTTTTCTTGCCAATTCGAAATGATATCATCTACATGACTAATGTAATCCCCTATTGGTGTTGGGTAACTAAAATATTCATGTGATCCTGCACGTAGATAGCTTAACTTGTGTAGCTTAGTAAGTCCTGTCGGTAGTTCGACTACCTCTGTGTCTCTAATATCAAGGGTCTCAAGTTCACTAAGCTTTCCCAATGAAGTCGGGAGTTTTCTAATTTTGGTCCCCCTAAGACCTAGGTACTTTAAGTGACGAAGCTTGCCTATGCTCCTCAGGTCTCCATCATTCAAATTTATAGTGCCTTCCAAATCTAGCACTCTTACCAACTTCATTCTAGAATATTTAAGATAGTCTCCCACCTCTCCAAAAATGGATAAGGATCGCATGTGGGACAACTCCACTCTTTCCAGGACGTTGCCCCCAGTGCATGGTCCACTTGTGATGACAAGGTGTCTCACCTTATCTGTCATGGAAATGAGTTCTCCATCTTGAAGAACTGACACCATACTCTCATCTACAGCCTTTCTAAGAATCAGTTCATACATTATGTCATGAATGTTACATCTTTTAACATCTCCATTGACAATTGTGCTCATTTGTGATGGTAAGATTAAGCTTCTCCCCATGAGCTCATAAAAAAATCCATTTTTTATCTCATTTGCCTTGTTTATACGACCTTCCATTACATATCCATCAGCCATCCATCGCCTAATTATCCTTGATCTCCTTATTTCCTTATGATTATGGAATACACTTAGATACAATAAACTTGGCTTGAGATGGTATGGCATGCCGTCATAACTAGAAGTTAGAACAGTGTTCACCTTCCCTAGGTCCCCATTATTAGCAAGCTCTGAGCTAAGTTGGTCATGCATGTCCTTCCATTCAGCACTTGTTTTTGGTTTGGTGGCCATATAACTGCCAATAGTAACAATGGCTAGTGGTAATCGACCGCAACTTTCTACAATTAAGCCTGCCTGGGTCTTCATTTCCTTGGTCATGCTTTGTTCCTGCACTTCACGATTCTCTTCCGTTGTCTCAGTGCTACTGGAACCATTTTTCATGTTACACTTGTTTTCGTAGGGAAGTTCTTCTATAATTTCCCTATCCTTCTGCTCGGTAATAGTGTTGGTTATGCATTGCTTCTGTGCTTTACTACCCCCTTCTGTTGTCTCAGTGCTTTTGGGATAATTAGCGGTCTTGTAAACTGCTTTGAAAAAGAGATCCAATGCGTCATTTTCGGAAAGTTCCTTGATATCATATATATTTTCACTTGGGTGAGATATACGTTCTGCCAGAGGACTTCTAGATCGTGTGGTTATTATGATTCGGCTCCCATTGTTGGAGGACAACACATCTATTATCATATCCCATTCTGGCACACTAGATAGGTCATCTAGTACGATCAAATACTTTTTATCTTTTAAATATTCTTTTACCTTCTTTTCCAAACTTTCTTTTGTTGTTTTTTCGGAATTTTCCTCTGACTTTTTCTTCTTCCCTTCCATTGTTTCCCCCTCATCATCAACCGCTTGGAAATTAGACAGGACTTGTTTGGCCAGGCTTTCAATAAATTCATCCTTGTTGAATGGATGTTGGACAGTAACCCAAGCAAAATGATTATTAAACACATTTCTCAGTTCTTGGCAGCCATAGACCTCTCTGACAAGAGTGGTCTTTCCAAGACCTCCCATTCCTACAACTGATATCACTTTCCCATTCCAAGGCTTGTCTACAAGTTCTATATGCTCCGTTCGAATAAGATCAACTAGTTTTCTCTTCGGCACATCGAGACCTACAAGCAAAGCTTCTATATTGGCAATCGATCTGGTTGAGGCACTCTCATTGTATGTGTGACCACTATTGCCCTTCTTAATCAGCTCATACCGAAGGTTTCTCTTACTCACATCCTCAATTCTAGTTTTCAGCATCCGAATTTTTTTTGCAATATCATTTCGTTTCTTCACTGTGCACATAACAGGAAGGCAACTTTTTTTCACCAGGTGAAAAGAAGCCTCCTGGAGACAATCCTCCACATCAAATGCCAACTCTTGGACTTGATTGATCCATATGCTCACCAGCATGTCCTTAACGTTCTCTGTTTTGGCAACCTGTAAGAAGCCTTGCATCATCTCAAGCTCTTCCTTGATGAAAAATAACTCTTCTTGAACCCCTAGCAGTAAACCAATTTCATTTCTTATGGTTGTTAATGTTGTTTTAACTACCGAATTCAATGCAGTATTAGCTATGCCTATAGCAGCCGCCTCCATTGATTTTTGCTAACGGCCAATATATCAAGTTTCTCTGCAGATGAAAAACAAAGAACACTTTAGCCAAAATAAACATCATTACCTAGATCCTTTAAGTAATTAAGCCAAAGGACTTTTTTGCAGACAAAACAATTTTCTTGCTTTTGATTAATAATTACCAAATATAAAATCAATTCAGACAAATTGTTAGTTTCACATAGATTAATATAACCGAGTTTAAAATTGACTCCAAAATATTTTGAAGTACAACCATGTTACTATTTTCTTTAAGAATCAATAAACTCCAATAAGATTAATGTTCTTTTTCATTAGAAATTCAGGACGATACTTGAAGTCCCTGTTTCAAATTATGAGAAATTCCACCCTACACTAGCCCCACCTCCCCCCCCCAACCCAAATAAAAAATAAAAAAATAAAATTAATTAATGATGATAATGATGATATGATGATGATGATGATAATGATAATGATAATAAGAAATTTGAGTTTTTAAAATCCTAAAGGTCAATCCAAACCATTCAACATGATCTCCATATGATATGTACTTGCTTACTAAATTTTACATTTTTTAGAATTTTTTTACTATTTTTTTAGATAAATAGAAAATCACTTGATCTGAAAATTCTGCACCATTCAGATCAAGTGATTTTCTACATATCTAAAAATTAGTAAAAAATGTAAATTTTGGTTTGCAAGTACATATTCATATGGAGAACATGTTGAATGGTTCGGATCAGCCATTAGAATTTTGAAAACTCAAATATTAAGCTGTTGCACGGAGGCCCTCTATATATGCTACACATAGCACCGTAGCCAATTCCATGATAATAATGATAATAATGATGATGATGATGATGATGATAATAATAATAATAATAATAATAATAATAATAATAATAATAATAATAATAATAATAATAATAATGTATTCATTTCCATGTTAAGGACTATGCATATAATTTGTTTTGCTTTGTTTCGCTATCAGAATAATGATTTTTGAAGAATATATGAGGAAATTGGTCTAGGACAATAACTCTCTACTCTATTTGTGAGAGATTACCGTGAATTTATAAACAGTGTAGCACCCACGAACTGTAAGAAAAACGAATAATTTGTTTTTCAATTGCTGTTAAGATTTAATGCTGTCAATTATTTGAAAAAGAAACTTTTATTATCATTAAATATTAAAAAAATTGTAACGAATATCTCATATCGAAAATTTATAATTTTACAATGCAAAATACGATTTTGTACATTTTGATAGAAGATTTAAGAAAAAACACCTACAAGCATAAAAATAGAAATTAATTGGTGTGATGAAACTAACAGTAGTGCATTTAAGTAGAGAAATTGGTGATTAATTAATAACAATAAGGATGCTTATCAAAATTCAAAGAGAGAAGTGGTTTCAATAGAAACGAACTAGAATTAAATTCTTTAATTTAATTGGGAAAAAATACAGCGAGAAGAAATCATTAGGTTACACCAAAAATAATTAGCTAATTCACCTAATTTATCATCGTTGCCATCAATTACAGTTTACAACTTCAGTGAAAATAAAAGAAGAAAAGGAAACCGAATAGAGAAATGTACCAAAAGGAATCGATATGAGGAATTTACTATTTTTCGTAATTTAAAAAATTATCAGTAAAGTGGTTGATTAGTTTTTTTGTTTTATTTTTACAAAAAAAGAAGAGGTAAGTATGAAACTATAGAATCGGTTCCTTCTGTTATTATTACTCTAAATGAGATAGTAAGATTGCTTGAATGAATGTATGCAAAGAGAATGAGCCATCTACATTTAAATAGTGCATAGGACCCAATTAATAAGCAATTACAATCATACCCTTTCAACATTAGATGGATTAGATCCAACATTAAAAGGCTATAATAGTATTATGACTCATGAGTGGTCCAATAGATCATATATAGGTCTATCTAATATGGTCTATATGACTCCAGTTTGATCAAGTCAACATTACTCTCGTCCATTTAGTTAAACTAGTAGTTGACCACTTTTGACCCAAGTCAAAAATCCATCTCTCAGCCCTAACTTTGGATTTACATGTCCAAATCGCATGTTTAACATATCCACAAAACCGTCTCTGAATTCTCTACCTTATAATACATCTCAAATGACCGTAGCATTGAGAATTCAAGACTCCATCATGTGTTTAATCAAATTAAACACTTTCTCGATTAATCGAGTCATCCATTGTACAATTTGTGTACGTCGTAGATTTGAACATTCATCACCTTTAATGTGTTAAATAAATACTATTATTATGTCCAATATAATTATGCATTTCTAGATTTTATATATATTGTCCATCAAAATAATTAATGGCATCACATACTTGTGATATCTCAACCAGGAATCTAGCTTGTAGATGTGATCAGTTTAGATCTGTATCTTATTGGTAATGGAATACCAATGCCATAGATCATGAGAGACATTTAACATATATAATGCATTAAGGCTACCCAATGAATATCGATGATCTGTAACCATACAATATCATTGATGTAATACAGACATTGCTTAATATATTGGTTGTGTTTTCGCATGATATCTATAATTATAATTGCAAGTGAGAATTGTTTCACCTCTGCCTTTTTATCCATTTTGTTTCTTGATTCATGAGTTAATATATTTATAATTAGTGCTTGATTGTACTACATGCCTAAGCAAAACGAGATGACATCATATAGGGGCATATTAGTAATAGCATATAATAATAGTCCATTCGACCATTAGTCCATCCAACTTTCATTCAAAATGTTGCTTGCTCTCTAAGCAACATCCCTCTCACATTGTTGACCAATTACCAAGTCAATAGCTCTCTCCATTTGGTCCAACTGTTTGACCAATGTTTGACCATGCTTGACCAACATCAGAAGGTTTTGAATTCATCAAACTTGATTTATGTAAACTATATTGAATAAACTAATGGTATATTGGACAATCCATGAGTTATATTACTATTATGTCCGTTTAATATTGGATCTGATCAATTCTAGTAAAGTTCACTCTCTCTCTCTCTCTTAGATTGAGTTTCAATCTATGTCTCTTCTCTCCTCTTGTCTCCTTGCTAGGACGAACTAAAGGAAGAGTTGTTGGCCCTCCCAGGGTCTTCTCCTCTTCCGCTGCTCCATACCGCCGGTCACCTCTTGACCCTCCCCCGACCTGTTTGGAGCCGATCGGGTTTGAAGCCGAGCCACCAGATATAGATCAACTTCGAGCCCATCGAATATGAGTCCACCTGATATAGATAAACTTTCTCTCCTCTACCTCTAGGTCATACGCCACCACCACCAGTAACCACCTTCTCGTCAGGCCAATTGGCCTTAGAGAATCACACATCTAACATTGTATGTTCTTTTTTTCTCGACCACAGGTGTACACTGTTTGAGATTATCTAATTTGATAGCTTGGGATGAGAGGCTCAAGAGTGACAGTGGAGCTCACATTGCTGAATCTCGTTCCATTGATTGAGGAGTTATGAGATCTAAGACTCTATGCTTGTCGTGCGTGTGGCACGGGGCATAAACTGCATGGATTATTGCATATTTAATAGTAAGATCGTACTCATGACCCTAGAAAAATTATAAAGTACACGCTAACCTTTAGTATAACCATGGTTCCGAAAATCGGCCGATTCCGAGTTGACTCGGCCGAGTCGACTCGGAATCGGCGGTGTCTGGGCCGAGTTTTACCCGATTCTCGCGCCCGTGCGAGTTTTTCGGCAAAACTCGGATGAACAGTGCCGAGTCAGCCGAGTTTTGTCCGAGTTGAGCCAATTCCAAGAAAAAAATTCCGATTCTCACTAACCTGGACTGTGCTGTGCTGTGCTCTGTCGTAGGCGGTGCCATTCGAGTTTCATGGGGAAAGTCTCAATCGGCGCAGAAATTCAATTGGGGGTCTCAGGAAGGGATCGGCTGAGGAGAAGAGAAGAGATTGGCCGATTTTCAGAATTCTCCATTGGCGCAGGAAAAGATGGAGCTCGGAAATCTCCATTCGATTTTAATGGGAGAAGGAAATAAGTACGCAGTACGCACGCGGAGAAGGAAATGATAAGGAAGCATTTAGCTATCCCCCCGTAACAATCCCCCATTTCATCCCCCAGTCATTAACTACTTCAATAACTACTAACTACCTAGGGGGACCACTTACTATTTGGGAACCACATAATATTTGAAAGATTTTACAACTGGCGCGCGCAAGTATTCATCTATAATGCATCAAGTATTCATATATAACACATCAAGTATTCATACCTAATATATCAAGTATTTAAAAAAAAAACTGGACACGTTTTTAGAAGTGGAATTTTTTTTTCTTCGTTCAATCTAATCAATATTTCCAACGATCGGTGAGAAATTTTGCAAATCTAAAACCACGAATGTTTTTGACATAATTTTATCTTTAAAATGAGATCCATGATGATATACTTTCGATTTGTCCGTTGTACAAGTATTAATCCTTATCGAGAAAAATATCCATCCTCGTCGTGCAAGTGCAAATATAGAAACTGGACACATCACTCATCCATCTTTTACACGTTTTTAGAGGTGTTTTTTTTCTCCGTTCAATATAACTAATATTTCTAACGATCTATGAGGAATTTTGCAAATCTAAAATCACGAACGTTTTCTACATAATTTTATTTTTCAAATGAGATCCATGATGACATACTTTCGAGTTGTTCGTTGCACAAGTATTCATCTCTTATCGAGAAAGTATTAATCCTCATCGTGTAAGTGTAAATATAAAAACTAGACACATCACTCGTTCATTTTTTACATGTTTTTAGAGGTGGGTTTTTTTTTCTCCGTTCAATCTAACCAATATTTCTGACGATCTGGGAAGAATTTTGCAAATCTAAAACCACAAACGTTTTCTACACAATTTTATCTTTCAAATGAGATCCATGATGATATACTTTCGAGTTGTCTGTTGCACAAGTATTAATATCTTGTCACGCAAGTATTCATACATAAGATATTAAGTATTCATTTATACACATTGAAGTATTCATATCTAAGACATCAAGTATTCGTTCAATATCTCTATTTTTTTCAAAATTTGTTTTTATGTCATTTATTTAATACACAGTGGCCTAATTCACCATTAATAAAGTTTTGTTATTTGCAAAACTCGCTACTTCATGAGGAAGGAAAACATAAATATGAAAAAGATTAACTGCATATACATATACAAAATTATTTTGATACGATCGACAGTGACGGATCTGACCCGGTAGAGACGTGCTTTAGTATTCATTCAAACACATTGAAGTATTCATTCATACACGTTGAAGTATTCATTCCTGGCAGAGGCGTGCTTGATTGGGATGGAGTGACGGATGATCTCCGGCAGAACGTTCGCTAGAGCAGGAGCAGCAGGCATAGAGGGAAAAAACCGATGTGAAAGTGTAAGAGTGAGGGAGCTTATTGTTTTTATCATTTCGAGGTGGGAGAGGGATGGGAGCTTATCAATGGAAAAACGGAGGTGGAGGAGGAGGTGGGATGCGGAGGTGGGAGAGAGAGGTAGAAGCGGAGGTGAGGTGAGGTGAAGGTGAGAGAGGGAGGTGGGAGGCAGAGGTGGGAGAGGGAGGCGGAGGCGGGAGAAGAAGATGAAGGTGGAAGAGGAAAATAGAGGTGGAAGAGAAAGGGAGAAAGGGGAAAGAAATAAAGGTTGTTAGAAATAGTAGTTATAGTTATAGTTAAAATAGAAAGTTAGTTGGGGGATGGATAGATAGGGGATATTATAATTACCCAAATGATAAAGGGGTCATTTCGGTGGGGTCAGCTGATCAGTGAAGTAGAAGAGAAAGAATTTAAGATGGGGGTGGGGCCATCTGTCATAGAATTAGAAGGGAGGAGTAAATCAAGGAATCGTGTCGTCTTTGGTGCCGTATATAAGACTCTGAATTAAATATTATGCATCCAATTGTTTCATTGAACCGTTAATTCTATTCATTTTAATAAAACGTTAATTATAAATTTTCATTCTAAGCTAATTTGTTAGCTATTTGTTTCATTAGATTCGAAAGTTCTATTTATAATTACGTTTGTGTTTTCTATTGACATGTTTCAATTTTAATTAATCAAATTTGTTTTACACCACTTTTGTATAAAGTTGAAATATTTTTAACAATTGTTTTTAATTAATGATCGATGTTGTACGTTGGGTTTAATCTAGCCAGCTCGGCATAGCTTCTGACAATAAAAGTGTGTGTTATATTTGTAATGTTTATAATACATTATATAATTATTGGATTATTTGAGTGTAATATTTTATCTTAATTAACATAGTTTTTTTACAAATTTTTTTTATCAAATTTTTTTTCTATTTTTTGGCTAAAAAACAAGTTTCTGCCAAAAAAATCCGAGTTACCGATCCGATTCTTCCGATTCCGACCGATTCATCCGATTCTGATTCCACGGTCAAAAATCTGATTCCGATTCCGATTCCGATTCCGAGTTTCAGAACCATGAGTATAACCCTATACATATATAAATTCGATAATACAAATACAAAAGATAATATCTATATAAACAAAATTTTCAAATAAATTTAATCATAATAATATGTGCTGAATCTAAGATTCGGTCTAGGTGTAGAATTCATTACACTGTCTTTTTGGTATTTTCTGTGGTCTTATGATAACGGTGGAGTACAAGGGGTTACTGACAATAGTTCAGTACCTCTGGGATACCGAATCTATGATTCGATATTTATTTATTTTTCTAAAGAAAATTGTATTCAACCTCTTTTCTCTTTTTTTTTATTAATTACAAAAATAAATAAAAAATCTATGAGGGGCTTGATCGTTACCTGGTCGGAGTTGTTTTGACTGTCGAAGCCGTCAATGGCACCTGTCGTCTTAGCTACGTGACGGTGTAATTCGATTCTCGTCCAATATCAATGCTTCTAACTTAATTTTGTGACGGAACTTTTTCCTCGTCAAATCGGGCTGCACCTCCGTTGAAGTAGGGTTTAATGTGAATTGTCTCTGATCAACAAAAAGAGTGAAAAATCACATTCCATTTCTCGTTTGAGCGAGAAATTATCTCACTTTCCGATTATGGCCTACCGGATCACAACATATATTAATGCAAAGTCATACAATGTATAACAATGTTTACTTTTGCTTGACATATCAATTGGATTTGGATGTCTTATGTGTCACATATCATATGAGACCTATCCATTATAGCTTTACAATTAATAATACTAAAATAATAAGACACCAACATAAGGAGCGAGAGGGTTTCCAATAGCTAGTATCGGACAGAATTTAGTTCCAAATTTCAATTGAACCGTTTGAACCACATTTAGATCTGTGTAGACAGATTTAAATTTCTACAACTTTAAGCCCTCCCTCCTGTGAATATAGGGTAAGGGGGGTGTCCGATGGGCATCGGACCATATCCTGTTCGATGGGCTGTTGGAACCGTCGAATCTGCTTTAGGATTCGCACCCGCAATTTTGCGTCTGCTTTAAAATACGTGCACACGAATCCTAAAGCAGATCCGACGGTTCCAAAAACCCATCGAACAGGATTTGGTCCGATGCCCATCGGAAACCCCCTCTCCCTGTGAATATAACCGTCCTCATGAATGTAAACGCAAATGATATAGACCAAACATTAATCCGAAATGGTGCGCGATACCCATCGGCACGACCCCTGTTCCCGTTTCTTTTGTTATCCACCTCACAAAAAAAATATATATCATGTCTGATTCATTTGTTCTATAAAGATGTATATCTGAAACAATCCAACAAGTTATAAAATGACCATTTTTCATTGCATATATAGTAGCATACATATTTTAGGGACTCCTCCGTACTGCACGCTACCAGATTAAAGCAATGAGATGAGACAAAGATTGTATACCTTGTGTTTGAGACTGGAGACAAAATCTTCAACAGAGAAAGGAATGCAGGATTGAGATCTGAGAGGGAGAAATGCAGCAGATCTGAGAGGCAGTAGGTTTCCAGAGGCACCAATAATTGATTGCTAGAGGTAGATGATGCCGTCGCAACACTCGAGGTCAACTCACCTACTCCAAGGATTAATGACTCAAGGTCAACTTTCACATTCCCATGCAGGATTAAACAAGAAGGCTTGAGGACTACATGTTATCCGTATTAATTTGAATAAACAAATATTGAGCTGTGCACATATGCCATGTGGGCTGCTGCTTCCCTAGGGTGTGTACACAGGTTTCGAGGAGTCCGTATCCTCTGAGATATCTCAAATTTTGTGTTATATATCTAACGTTCGGAATGCATAGTTCATTATTATTGAACTTCGAGATTTGTGCACAAAATATTTTATCGGACCAGATTTTTCATAATTGAATTGAGCTGTGTCATGTGAACTCTCAAAGTTTGAGTTTATCTAAAACCGGGTCAAATACTTTTTTGGTGGGCTGTAAACGAGCTGGCTCGGGCCGAGCTGGGCCTTAGCTCGGCTCGTTTATTTTGGTCCGAACCTAGACCGAGCGAGCTGGACTTAGGTCTCCCGAGCTAAAATCCCTGGCTCAGCTTGTGACAAGCCAACTCGAGCTAGCTCGCGAGCTGACGAGCTGGCTCGCTGGACTTTATTATACAAATTCAAAAATAAAAAAATAAAAAAATAAAAAATTTCATTCAAAAAATTTAAGAAATTGTCCAACAAGCACATCTTCAAGCAACTAAAGCCCATATTCTTTCTTTTCAAACCGAAATTACATCAATTTTGCATAATTGCGTCTTTGAAAATAGGACTGGACTTAAAATTATACAAGACTAAACCCTAAATCAACTGTAGCTTAACGAGCCGAGCTAGCCCGGTCCGAGCTGACCTTTGGCTCAGCTCGTTTATTTTGGCCCGAGCCTGAGCCGAGCTAGCTCGTTAACAGCTCGGTCCACTACCGAACGTGCTGTTAGCGAGCGAGTTAGAGGCGAGCCATGAGACGCGAGCTTTTTTGACAGCCCTATTTGGTGCCTACTCGGAACGCAGGGGAGGCATTTTTATTGAGCTTTCAGGTTCGAATATGAAAAAAAAAAAATCAAATACTTAATTATTTGGACATAAATGACCCATCTATACTTTAAGAACAATAATCTAAATTTGGAGTGATCAGAAATTGCATGATATTCAAAACTTGCAATATTCAAAACCGAATTAAGTCGAACTGAGAGGAAATGTGATACCGCATATAATTTTTAAAATAAAAAATAACATTTTGTTAAATCCAAGTCACATGTGTCATAGTTAATTAAACCCAAAAGTTCATAGAGTACCAAATTAATGGATGCAAAATAACTCTTGCGCGGTACTTAATTATTTTGCACTTCATTAAAATCCAAGGCCTGCACGATCACAACATATATCTATTATTGCAATGTCATCATGTAATAATGTTTACTTTTGCTTGACATATGAATTGGATATATATGTCATAAGTATCACATGGAATAAAATCTACTGCGATCCGAATTTGATAAACAGTACTCTGAAATCCTGCTTTTTCAAATCCAACCATTCAACTTTTTCTGTGTACGCATCTCCAAACATCTAGTTTTTCTATGTACGCATCTCAAAATAAATCAACAGTTGGATTTAGAAAAGAAGGGATTTCAGGGTACTGTTCATCCAATTCGAATCGCAGCAGATTTGTTTCCTGTATCACACATATGATCATATAACATCTATCCTTTACAGCTTAACAATTAATAATAAAAAAATAATAAGACACCAACACAGGATTGTTTATTCCAACATAAGGAGCGAGAGGTTTTCCAATAGCTATCGGACAGAATTTAGTTCCAAATTTCAATTAAACCGTTCGATCCACATTTACATCTGTGTAGACAGATTTCAATCTCTATAAATCAAAACCTAGCTCCCTCATGTGAAATATAAACCCTCTGAAATCTGAACTCGGATAAAACGATTCAGACATAACATTGCACTGACGGTGAGATGGCACAATTCCCTGTTCCCGTTATCCACCTTGCGAAAAAAAATGTCATGTCTGATTCATTTGTTCTACAAAGGTGTGATCTGAAACAATCGAACAAGTAAAAAAATGACCCTTTTTTCATGGCATGTATAAGCATATATTATATATTTATATATAGGGACTCCTCAGACAAAAACACGCTAGCAGAAGTAAGCAATGAGATATAGTTTGTATACCTTGTGTTTGATACTTGAGACAAAATCATCAAACAGAGAACGGTATTACAAACGAATATTCTACTGTAACTGAATATGATGTCAATAAATCATACACGGTTTTCAAAGGATATCCGTGTGTGTATCCTTAATTACCAATAATCGGTTCATTTTCTAGAAACAAGTAAATGGCCTGTCGTAACACGCTTTTCGGAAAATTATGCACAGTTCTATTTAAATGTCTCTGTATAAAGTGAATCTAGATGCAGTTCGAAATTTCTAATATTGTGTGCAATTTATTGAACCTTTCACACACTATGTGCTCATACACAGTTGTGAATCTGTGTTATTAGCGTTTTGAACCATGTATATTTGCTATCGTGTAGTAGTGAAGGGATACTAAAACGTAATTAGCTAATTCTCCTAATTTATCATCGGTGTCACCAATTATAGTTCACAACTTCAACAAAAAGAAAGGAAGAAAAGTCAGGAAAAAGAAAAAGAGAAAGGTAAACGAATCGATATAAGGATATATCATTACCTGGTAAGAGTTTTTTGTGATTGTTGGAGCCTTCAATATCACCAGTTGTCACAGCTGTGTGACATGCATGAGCTAGTGATCTAGTGATATCAATCTTCACACGGTCTAATTCGATTGTCGTCAAATTTCTATTATTGTAACGTAATTTTGTGAAGAAACTTTTTCCTCGTCAAATCATGTTGCCTCCATTGAACTTGTGTTTGTGTTAATTGTCTCTGGTCAACCAAAGATCGAAAAATCACATTCCAGTTCTTGTTTCAGCAAAAAAATCCCATTCAGATTAAAGCTTGCCGTATCATACCATATATTAAAGCAAAGCCAATTGGATATATGATATGACATCTATTCATTATAGCTTAACAATTAATAATAATAATAAGAGTGAGTCTATGGTACTATGCATATCACGGGTTGTTACCGTGCTACGGCTCTATATTCGAGTTTTCAAATCCTAACGGTTGATCCAAACCGTTCATCTTGTTCTCCATATTAATATGTGTTTGGAGACCAAAATTTACATTTTTTTGAAAAAAATTTACTATTTTTTTAGATATTTAGAAAATCACTTGATCTGAAAATTCTGGACCATCCAAAAACAGTGATTTTCAATAAATCTAAAAAAATAGTAAAAAAATTTCAAAAAATATAAAATTTGGTCTCCAAACACATATTAATATGGAGAACAAGATGAACGGTTCGGATCGACCGTTAAAATTTGAAAACTTAAATATAGAACCGTAGCACGGTAACAAATCGTAATATGCATAGTACCATAGACTCACTCATAATAATAATATAAAATGAAAACAAACCAACGCAAGGATTGTTTCTTCTTGTTGGGAGCCAGAGATGTTTTAAATTAGCATCTGACTTTGCTTAGTTCGATAATCAGTTTAAACTGTTTCATCCACATTGAGATCCATGGTGACGTATTTAAATTATTTACAAATCTAAACCCTCCCACTCCTGTGAATATAAACCATCCTCATGAATCTACATTTGAACCAAACAATTTCGATCAAACATTGAACTGAACTCAGTGCGATTCCCATCGGGACAATCCCCCGTTCCCGTTTCTTTAGTTATTAACCTTTCAAAAAAAACCTCGTGTATGATTCATTTGGTCTATAAATATGTGATCGAAAACAATGGAACAAGTAAAAAAATGACCTTTTTTTTCATAGCATGTATAATAGCATACATATATATTAACATATAGGTATTCCTCAGACACAAACACGCTAGCGGAATAAAGCAATGAGATGAGAGATAGTTTGTATACCTTGTGTTTGAAACTTGAGATAAAATCTTCAACAGAGGAAGGAATGCGGGATTGAGAGGGAGAAATGCAGCAGATCTGAGAGGGAGTGAGCAAAACTCAAGGTCAACTCTCTCCAACTGCCAGGATTAATTAAGAAGGCTTCAGGACTATACAAGTTCTCTATATTTGAATAATCTAAATGAGCTGTGCGCCTGTTCCATGTGGGCAACTGTTTCCAACTTTCCATGAGGGTGTACACAACCGTTCTCTATATTTAAATAATCCAAGTTTTTTAGTTTATCTAAGGCTGGGTCAAATCTTTTTCTGTACCTAGGGCATTTCCATTGAGCTTTGACATTTATATATGCAGAAAAGATTTAAACGATTCATATTTTTCAAGTGTTAACTCAAAGTTTGAGATGTCTCAGGACATGCGAATTCGGTTACAAGTTGGTTGGCCGAATTTTGTATATTTTTTAATCTCATTTATAATTATCCAGTTAAAATACTTTTAATTCGTTCAATTAATAATCAGAACTTACAACCCATTGTACTCCAACATTTTTTTAATTGATCAGGGTTTGTTATTTTTGCTGATTTTATTAATAAACAAATAGCATGTACATATACAGAAGTGTAATGATTACTTTCGATAATTAAAACAATACAAATAAAACATAACTAAATAAAAATAACACAAATAAATAATAATAATAAGAATCTATGAGTAGCGGTATTTTCATACCACAGCTAGCAATCTATTTAATCCAATTTTTCATATTTTAACTAACAATAAGAACATATCGATCATTTCCTATACAACATATTAATATATAAATAAACAAAAAATTATGAAAAATAAAAGATAAACAAATTCAATGATACACAAGTTTAGTTTAATTTTAAATTATTTTGATCCAAAACATAATAAAGAGCTTTTCAAATTTTGGGATGATACAAATTAATTAAATTAAATCTTATTATGCAGTGAGACCAGGTTTAAACTCATATAAAATTTAAAATCCACCAATTTGTATTTGCTGGATTAGTTCAAATTTAACCGTACCAAGTCATATTGAATATAAATTGATCATTTTTCAATTCAATTAATTTAGTCGGACGAACAAGTCGAATTGATAAAATTACATGTTAACCACTAATTTTTCATATGTCAATGGTTTTGGATGGCTGATATCAAAACTTCTCAAAAATTCATCAATCCCCTGAGTCGTGCAAAACATGTATTACTCAGCAGAGGCGTATAAATAAATGACTTGGAAAATTTCTCGATGTCATACAGCTGTATATATGAAAAAATGGTCAATGTCAGGCATATATATAAATCTATTCGAATAATCAAATTAAGCTGTGCCGTGTGGGCTACTGTTTCCTTGGGTGTACACATAGCTAGGTCACGATTCTAATTGATCAAAATTTTATCTGCATATTTAATCTCATCCACAATTGTCCAGTTATATTACCGTTAATAATTCATAATCAAATCATCATCACTTATAATTCGTTAAAGTCAAGACCATTTTCAAATTGATCAGGTTTACTAAATTTTGCACATATCATTAATAAAAATTATCTTCAACATAAAAGTGTACTAATTTTTTTAAATTATTAAAAAATACAACATGAAATATAATACAACAAAAAATAACATCAATAAGAACACTACTGCAAAAAAACATTTTGTTATCGATTGCAATCGTGTTCCGCCATCTGATGTCAAACCGATACTTATCATCCTGATAGAAAATGTGTACCCATACGCTGTCGGAATAAACGTTTTGTGCACCATTATTTTTTATTTTAGTGTTTTAATGCACTTGGATATATTGTATCCGCTACAATTCACGTGTGTGGAACAAAGTATAACTAATGGTCTAGCAGTATTTTTCTGATGGTAGTCAGCTGCATGTCTTTTCCATAACATTTAGCTCTAATCAGAGAATTAGTATTACAAGACATCTTATTAACTTTTCATGACACAAATTAGATACAGAAAAACATGACATGACTAACATGCCGTGACTAGTCACATCATGTCATAGCACATACAAATTATATTAGAGACAGAAAAACGTGACGTAAAGTGATGTGACTAAAATAATGGACAATTAATAGTCATGTCATGTGAGTAATTACGTCATATGCGGTCATGCTGTTACTACAGGTGAAGTTATTGATCGAGTTTAATTATTGTTTTGAAGTTTATGTTCGTACAGAACAAATAATAACAAAATATATCAAAAAAATTAAATTGTTACGAAATAAATTATTATTAATAAAAAAAATTGAAAACATTGGTCACGTGACATGATGCGACTAAGATGTTTTCACGCAAGTCACGTTACGTACTCAATACACATAACGTGATATGATGTTACGTTATATGTGACTAATAATGGCATGCCTAAATCTCTCTAACACCAATGGCTTAGAGAAAAATAATAATATCCTTTCCTAGCAGGAAGAAACGTATCAGAAGAAGTCTGGATTACTCTTATAATGCGTTTAGATAGTGTGCCGAATAGCACGTACGTGCCAGCGCATAATTCGATGCGTTCGATCAATTTAAGCTTTGCTATTTTCAAAAACTTTGTAAATACCTTTTTATCAATGAAAGTAGTGAGATGGCAGTTGTCAACTAACTCTTAAAAAAAAAACTAAATAAACAATTTGGAAAGTATCGGCAACGGGGCACCCTACAGCTTTAAATTTTTCTAACTTATAGCTGTATTCTTTTAAATATCTATCTCAATGAATGGATCAGCCAAATGAATTTAAATTAGAGAGGGAAATATTATAATTCTATATCAGGCCCCCGGAAGATAAACATTACCAGTACGGGTTTTCCTGCGGTCATGCTCTGCAGAGAGTCGTACAGTGGGTTGTAACTAAATGGAAAAAAGAAAAACTAATCAGAGGCAAAACCGTTCGCTGAATGGAAAGACGAGCAGGAAAAACAAAACAAGTAGGAGATGACAATCACGTGGTCTCTTTCTTCCTCCAATAAGTATATATTGTTAAAAAAGGCCGTTTAAGCCAATTAATAGACTGATTATTCTTTGGCTACGACTAAACCGTTAATAGAATGATGATTTCCGATTATTTCTGATAAATCATTAGCGGTATCCTATCCGTTCGGCGAGCGCATACCATTATTTACAACACTGCCTCCAATAATGGATTCTTAAGAAGTTACAATATGCGTGAGTCTTAATAAATTAAAAAAAATGAACATATATATTAGATTCGTTGAACATAGTTCTACACTTAACTATGACAACTAGTTTAATTTAACAACTCTGACATTTTTTATTTATGAATTATATATAGATAAACTTAAGAATATACATTATTTTGGGAAAAAAGAGTCAAGTGGTTGTGATATACACCTATTAAGGGTTTAAATGATCATAGGTAAGTGCATATAATGTGATTTTAATATTTATTGAAAATTTATCTTGAATACAGAATTATGATTTCTGAGCAGAGGTGCTAATGGGCAGTATCTCCAACCGTTTTCTAGTTCAGTACAATGTAAAAAAATATCAAACTTGGAATCGGCCCGTTATGGCCCATGTCAATGATGCTACACTGTGTATATTATATGTATGGACCAAAACCATGATTTATTTCACATGCGGTAGGTGTTGGGCCTAATTCATGCAAGGTATCTGTAATGGTGCTTAGATTTAGCGCTCTCTGCCGTATATTGGTCTTATTAGATGATATTAAAAATTTACGCTCTAAATCAGCAAAGATGGAAGCTTCAAGATTTAACTTGAGCCAAGTCTCATAAATATCTCAGGATCAAAACCAGATATTCCTTAGAAACAGTTTTGATTTACTCTTGATGATAAAACTGGAAGAAATTTTCATCTCGTGTACTGTAAATAAAATCTGAACGAAGATTCTGTGCTCCAAAATTTTTTAGCAATTATGTACGACCACAACCTATGAATATGCTCATGACCTATTTGCTCTCACACTCTCTCTCTCTCTGTACGTTTTAGCTTTAAGGAGAGAAAAATGAGCTTTGAGAACATATTTTAACTAACAATAACATATTATATATTTATCAAAAAATTAACAAAATTTGTCAGCAAAATAGATGGTAAATAATTTAATTTGATCCAAAATATAATTAATACCTCTTAAAAATTTACGAAAAGATAAAAATTAAATTACATTAGACAGTCAAGCGGGCGTTTTATCTAATATAATATCTAAAAGTCCATGACCAATATGTTTTTTCATGTTCATTAAAATTAAATATCCATATCTAATAAAATAAAATAAAATATTTTTCGGGTAGAATTTGTCGAGTTAGGCAATTTTGTCAGAATAAGCAGACGGCTAGTACCCCTCATTAATTTTCCTTGTGTCAATGGACTTGAATGACTGTATTTCGCTACTATTCTTGTGTCGAACAAAAGTATCTTACGGTCAAACTACTTGTAGCATTCATCTGATGGTTGTAATCCAAACCGCCCATATCGGATGATCTCAAATTCAACATGGTATCAACTTTCCATGACACAATTGCCTTGGAGAAAAAAAAATAATAATACTGTCCATCCCCTATAGATGGCAACGATGAAAATAATTCAATTAGAAGTATTCATATCATGTGTTTAGATACTGTGCCACAAAAAGAATAAAAGGGAGATGATATATATAGTTAAGGTATTAAGAGCAAGTCAAGTGTTCAACACAAAAAATATATTTTGGATCAAATTCAAATTCTAGAAGGTTTGCGGGATGAGAGGGATCTGTCTAGCTCCGAACAAAATCAATGGGTTCATTTAAAAAGTCAACTTGATGACATTTACTTGGAGGAAGAAAGGTACTGGCACCTTAGAGCTAAACAACAATGGTTAAAAGAGGGAGACTCTAATACCAAATATTTTCACCGGGTGGCCAGTACTAGACATCGAAAGAATAAAATTCTAGCTTTGGAAATTAATAACGCTCTTAATACTAGCACCATAGATATACATGATCACATTCAACATTTTTACAAAGAGTTGCTAGGGGTAGAGGGCTGTACTTTTGGTCAGATTTGTGAGGGCTTTTGGGACCCTAGTGACAAAATCTCGGTTGCTGAAAATTCTTTTCTTACTGCTCCCTTTTCGATAGATGAAATTCATTCGGCGGTTTTTGGGTCTGATCCACACGGGGCGCCTGGACCTGATGGGTTTACTTTCCTATTTTACCAAGTGTTTTGGGATGTAATTCAACCCGATTTGCTCCAGCTTTGTCACACTTTTCATTGTGGCAATTTAGACCTGCAATTTCTTAACAAATCCATTATATGTCTTATCCCCAAGAAACCTGATGCCCAAAGGATTACGAAATTTCGTCCCATTAGCCTTGTGAATTGCAGTTTTAAAATTCTTTCCAAAATATTGACCAATCGGGTGGAGCCTGTTTTGCAGCGTATCCTTGATCCCAATCAATCGGCTTTTCTTAAAGGCCGATTCATTTTAGATAATGTTGTGCTAAGTAATGAGGTTATTCATCATTGCAACCACACCAAACAAAAAGGGGTCGTTATTAAAATTGATTTCGAGAAAGCATATGACCGAATTAATTGGCGCTATCTCCTCACATTGATGCAAGATCGGGGTTTTGATGCTAAGTGGCTCAGCTGGCTGTCCTCTTGGCTTACAAGTTCCCAGTCTTGCATCAACATTAATGGAGAATTAACCCCTTATTTTTTCTGCAAACGAGGGGTGCGACAGGGTGACCCCCTGTCCCCATATCTGTTTAATTTAGCTGCTGATTCTTTGTGTAAATTGTTCCATCAAGGGAAACAAACAGGGGTTATCGCTGGACTGGGACCTCCCTGCTCTTCACAACAATCCGTGACTAACTGTCATTATGCTGACGATACCATATTATTTCTTAATGCTGATCAGCGGAATGTTGAAAGAGCATGGTGGTTAATGGTCATGTTTGAATCTATCTCTGGTATTCGAATGAACTTGGATAAAACTGCTCTCTACCCGATTAACTTAGATATCCATGCCAGTCAACTGATGGCTGATACATTCCACTGCCAATTGGCTCAATTTCCGTTCAAATATTTAGGGGTTCCTCTATCTGATACAAAATTACTCGTTCGGGATTGGGGATTCTTAATCGACAAATTTGGTAAGAAATTGCAAGGTTGGAAGGGGCAGTCTTTTTCTCTAGGTGGTAGGATTACCTTGATTAATGCAGTCCTGTCTTCAGTACCATTATACACCCTTTCACTTTATCGATTACCTAAGAAAATCCTTAAAAAGATTGATCAAATTAGGAGGCAGTTCCTTTGGCAAGGGACATGTCTCAAAAAAAAATATTCCCTTCTGAATTGGCCTAGTGTCTGTCTCACCAAGGAATTTGGTGGCATGGGCATTTTAGACCTCGATCAAATGAATTGTGCATTGCTGTTGAAATGGTGGTGGCGGGTTAATGATCCTCAATATATGAGTTTATGGAAAGAAATATTGCTTGCCAACCTTCATTCTTCCATACCTCCTTCTCCATTCTGGAAGTCTATCCAAAACATTGCGCATATAGGTGAGTTGGGTGCCAAGAAAATACCTGGCAGTCAGGGACAGGTACAGTTTTGGCATGACACTTGGTTCCAGCAATGCCCCTTGTATATTTCTTTTTATAATCTGTATTCTGTTTGTTCTAACCCACATATATCAGTTCAAGAGGTGGTGGCAACCCAGGGAAGGTGCCTCAGATTTCGTCGGGGTATCACCGGGGTACTCCTTCAAGATTGGACTAAAGTCATGGGGATTATCAGCTCCATTGCCTTTACACATGGGACAGATCAGATGGCTTGGCAATGGACCTCGACTGGCAAATATACGGTTCAATCCGTTTACCAGTTTCTCAACTTTCGAGGGGTCCGAAAAATTAAACCTCTATTATGGTGGAAGCTCCCTGTACCCCCAAAAATTAGAGCATTTATGTGGTTGTTACACAAGAATAAGATTCTTACCAAAGTTAGGTTGCACGAACGCGGGTGGGATGGTGATATGACATGTCAATTCTGTCCCTCTGCTGAGGATGTTAATCATTTATTTCTTCACTGTTACTTTGCTAAACATATTTGGTTTCACATGGGACATTGTCAAGCACTGAACCCCTCATGGCAGTCTTTAGAGGATGTGGTCACTTTTGCTTTGACTCTTTCTAAAATTAGGAAAACAGCGTTTCTCATAGTTGTGAGTGCTGTGTTATGGTGCATTTGGAGACACCGGAATGATCTCTGTTTCCATAACTCTATTCATCATTCTAGCCGATTGATTATCTTACAAATTATTTCTATTGTTTCTTATTGGACAGGTCACCTTAGTGAGGAGATGCAGCAAGCTGTGCAGGAATGGTTGCCGGCCGACTTGGATGCCGTGCCCCTGCAGGTGGCGCCCCTTGAGATGGAGCAGATGATTGTCTGGCTGTCTGCGGATTCCACCTAATGGGTCTCGAACGCTTTGTGCGTTGTCTACATTTCTACTTTAACATGTAGTGATTAGCACTTATGTGGCTTCTGGAGTGTTAGTAGTTTCTTGATTGGCTGCATGGATTTTGTTTTCTTTTCATACTATGGTTTCTTTTGTTTGTTCGTTTTTGTGTACTTAGTAGGCTTACAAGGAACTTGAGATGTAAGTTGTGGCAAAGTTTCATATTAATGAAACGGGCTTATGCCTTTTTTTTAAAAAAATAAAATAAAAAAAATTAAGAGCAAGTCAAGAGGGTATGTAACAGATCTGTGAATCTCCAGAGAAAAACCGATGTGAACAAAAAGGAGAGGAGAAAATTGTGCTAATTGCAGGCCGAAATAGGCTATACGGGTCAAAAAATTTCGGGCTCAAATTTGGGCCTCAAATCGGAAGACATAAACGGGCCCAAATTATATCTGTAGAGAATCATTTATTTATGTCGACTTTGCCTCAAGTTTAAAACAAGTGTTAATTTTTTGCTATTCGAAATAATTTAAATATTATTTGAATTGTGTGATTTTAAATAACACTATCTCAGAAATTGTTAACTTGTTGTTCTTAGAAAAATTAAGTTGATTTATGAAATAGTGTTACTCCAACGCTAATTTAAAAAGAGAGAAATGTGTTTAATTATCAAATGAAAATAGCATCATTCTTTTAAATTAGCGAGCATCATGCATCCAAACATAATTATTAAGCTACATATTTAATTGGATATTTCTTTTTTTATTAGATCGAGGGTGCCACTAAACTCCAACATCTTTGAGATGTTATTTTCGAGAATTAATTTAACCTAAATATCTTTAAATTAGAGAGGTCAGAGTTTGTGTGTCACTACATTAAGTCTGTAGTTTTATTTAATTAGATAATTAGACGATTAATTAATAGATCTATAAAGTACCACATATATTTGTGTTTGAGGAGGTTTGAGGCTCGAATCTTTCTTTCCTTAGAGAGAGAGAGAGAGAGAGAGAGGCAGAGATGCTACTTTGGCGGGCTTTTCTCTCAAATTGGAATACTTATCTAAGATAAGTAACATTGAGTTTAATTATATATTATAGAAGTAAACGTAATGACGTGGTTGTTTTAACTTGGGTTACTTATTAATAGTTTAATCTGAAAAAGTTTACTTATATTGATATATATATATAGGAATATGCTAGCATGCTATGCATAGTATAGAGCCCCTCCATGCAACGGCTCGGATTTCGAGTTTTCAAAATCCTAACGGTCGATCCGAACCGTTCATCTTGTTCTCCATATTAATATGTGTTTGGAGACCAAATTTTACATTTTTTGAAATTTTTTTACTATTTATTTAGATTTATTGAAAATCGCAGTTTTTTTATGGTCCAGATTTGCTGAAAACAGGGATTTTCAATAAATCTAAAGAAATAGTAAAAAAATTCCAAAAAATGTAAAATTTGGTCTCCAAACACATATTAATATGGAGAACAAGATGAACGGTTTTGATATTAGCCACCCTCTATATATATATATATATAGAGTAGGGTTCAAATGCACCCAAATGCACCCTATCATTTTTCTCCGTTTTCAAAGTCCGAATAGTCAATCCGAACCGTTAGATGCGATCTATATATTAAGATGTGCTTGGAGACCAAATTTTACATTTTTTTGAATTTTTTTTACTATTTATTAAGCCACTTTGAAAATCGCTGATCCAATGGTCCAGAAAATATAAAATCAGCGATTTTCAAAGTGGCTTAATAAATAGTAAAAAATTTCATAAAAAGTAAAATTTGGTCTCCAAGCACATCTTAATATATAGATCGCATCTAACGGTTCGGATTGACTATTCGGACTTTGAAAACAGAGAAAAAGGATTTGAAATATAGGGTGCATTTGAACCCTCCTCATATATATATATATCGATCGCTAATTGATATGTATAATATGAAAAAGTTTACTTATATTGATATATATATATATATATAATCTGAAAAAGTTTACTTACATTCACAGGCATTTATTTTTAATTTTGTAAGTAGTTTTCGTTGATAAAACATGCATATACCTAGTGTTATAAATAACAGTATACGTTTGTCAAATGGATAGAGTATTGGCAAACAATTAATTGAGAATAATTGAAAATAATCAGTTATAATCAGAAATAATTGGTCAAGTAGTTGGAAAAATCCGTGATAATTTGATTGCCACTAATGACTAATCGACCTAAACAACTGTTTTTTACAATACATATATCTTCTTAATTCAATTATTAGATTAAGAGGCTAGCTCGCTAATACTTGTTTGAGAAAATTTTACCCACTGTTAAGTCAACTTTTTTTTTCATGAATATAAATTATTTATAAATTTAAATTTATGTTGAGTTATATTTCATTAAAATTATGAAGATTTCTCTATTTGTACAAAGAGGCTAGCTAGCTAGAGATTGAACGGAGCAAAATTTATCTTGAAGAGAGAAAAATAAATTTGTTCACATTAAATTAGTACAATACAAATAAAAAAAAATATGTGGTAGCAAACTTTATCTTAGAAAAATAATGAGAGGTAAGCAATGGAAATCAAATAAAAAAATAGCATCATTATAGACTGGAAAAATGTGCACGGAAATTACAAGTGTACAATAGGCCATGTGCATCTCATATAATGTTCTTGATCCTGGCACATGGCCTGTTAGTACAATAGGCCATGTGTGTCTCTTAAATTCATATTTTATAGTGGAATAAAATACAGAAATGAAAAATTATTTTTATTTCATTTAATTTTATTTAAAATGATGATAATTTTTCTTTATTACATTATATTATTCTGACAAGATTAATTTGCTAGTCAAAACCTACCTAGGAAACATATATAACTAATTAATTTTGTAGAAAGTACACACGGCTAGTTTCTTGTGTAAAATTTCGAAACACAATTTATTCTTTTTTTTTTCTTTTCCGTAAGAATTATATTGAATATTTTTTTTCATAAAAATTAAAATATCTAACTAGAATATCTTTGTTTGTATAGATTTGACAAGAAAAATTATGTTTTTGAAAAGTATCACTACAATAGACATGGTTTTGCAACCGTATACAATTTATCGACACTTTCATACATAATGTTTGGAGGCACAATTGTAAAACCATATTTATTTTGTATTTTTAACTGTGTATAATTGCCTTTTCTGCAGTAGTGTTTAATACAATCCATCAGACACTTGAAATAAATTAATCAAAATTAGTTTTATAAATTATTTCAATATTATAATAATTTTATAATAATACAATTTTATGTAGTCTTATTATGAATGTATTTTGATATTTGATATATTTTAGATATAATATTTAATATAATTCAAATTCGATCTGAAATTTATCATTTTAATCCTCGCCCATTTGAATTATATTATAACCTGATTCTAATCCAATCTTTGACTTTGAGGTTATATTAAGTTTTAACAAAACCCAATAAGGCAATAATATCTAGAAGATGCCTTTAGATCAGAGATAACATTAAAAATTTAAAACTAGAAAAATAAATATGCAATCTGCTATTTCACGAGCACAATACAAAGCACCCATACATTAAAGGAAGCCACTAATTATAGTCAAAGATTATGTATCCAGTTTGTATTCAAGCCTAATTGTTATTTGACTACCACCAATACAGTAAAACTCAAGATATACTGGATACTGTACGTAGACCTCAATAGCAAATAATATATAATAAGTAATTGAAATTTTTCACAACTAGTGACTTTTGAAAGATGTTCCGATCGAGTTAGTTGCTAACTGCTTGTAACTTGCACAACTTGTCTAGTTTCTTCTACTTCTTCAGAACAACTTGTTATACTTTCATCAGAACCACTTATAGAATTTTGTAAATACGATACCACTTTAAATTTTAAAACACTTTCGCCTGTACTTTCTCAAGGAGAAAAGGAATCGTTGCTGCTAGCTGCAAGTATGGTACTTTTAAGATCAGTCTATAAAGATATGTTGTACATGCTCTTCTTTTGTTTATGAAGATCGGTTTATAAAAAGGCCGATCTTAATAGTGACTTTTAAGAACGCCTTTTTTATTTTGTCCGATCTTAAAATATTTTAGTATCACATTTTTGACATATCCGATCCTAATGAGGCCATACAAATAGTACATTTTCCACTAGTGGGTAGGAATGAGATCCGGTGTTATTATTTTCATGTTCTTTCCATGTTCTTCTCTCTATCTCTCTTCTCTTACTCTCTCTCCCACGTGATCTTCTTTCTCTTTTTTGAAGAGAGAGATAGAGAGAAAATAAATAGCAGGATGCTGCTATTCTCATTAGAATAGCAGCAGATTGGGATCCCTAGTGGGTAGTCCTTAGACATGATTTTTGTTTCTGAAGATGTGGGTATGTCTTCTTATTTTGTTTATGCATGCTTATGAAATTGTATATGAAATTGTATATGAAGATGCTTATGAAATTGTATGTCTTCTTACTATTCTCTTTTTTGTTTATGAAGATGCGTATGCATGTCTTCTTCTTTTGTTTATATACGAAATTGTATATGCATGTTTTATGATAGTAACATTTTTTAATAGTAAAATATGATTTTATGAAGATACATGATGGTCTATGTTGTTTATGATTAATTTAACTAGTAAATTAGGGGGTCTAGCTAATTTTATAAATGAATAAATTTTGAAAAAAAAAAAAACCCTTGTATCGGTACATCTGTACGTACCAATAAGAAAATCACATTTCATCTATCGGTATATAATGTACTATCGCTAAAAGAAATACAATGCTCCAATCGATATGCCTAATGGCTTTTCCTCAAAAAAAAAAAAAAAAAATTGTAACTAATTGGTATGATCATACCAATTAGCTAGCTAGTTTTTTTTTTATTGTTCCCACTTATTATTTTCCGGCATTTTTTTCCACGTTGATTTTTTGTCTTATGAGATCCACTTTGATTGAAATTAATAAGTGCTCGTGTCAGAAAGTTGTTCATTGATTCGTGCTGACACATGAATTACAGTGCTTCGTACAAATGACAATAACAAAATAAGGACATGTTTTTTTTTCTCTTGTGACATGGAATCCTTATCTCTTCGTCTCTCTAAGTACGAATTCACATCCTCTCCAAAACCTGATAAGGGAATCTTTTACAATTATTAGATCTGAACCGTTCTTTTTAACTTGGCACGAATCTCAAAGACCAAAAATACAACCCCCTATTGTGATCCGAATCCCAAATTGGTTGAGATTTAATCTTAAACCGTAAAGTGAAGGTGATCCTCTGCAATACCTGAGAGGATACAGATTCTCTCTTAGTACCAGACGTAGAATTATACAATTCAAACTTTTTTAATCTGGCATGAATGTCAAAGCGAATCTCGTATATCTACAATAGGCATTGATTTTATTTTGATCCGATTAATTAGGATTAAATCTAAACTGTTATATAAATATTGTAGGAGCAAAATAGCTGATATTGTATTACTTGAGAAATTAGAAACTCTTCACATTGCTTCTATTAAAAAAGAAAATTCTAACTCACGATGTCATGGTTAGAAGGGGAATTCAATGCGATCTGTAGTGTGTAATGTGTGATTCTGACCATACAGAGTCAGCATCTGTGTTACCACTACCAATATGCTAGCAGGGTATGGGAGGAAGTACAAAGGCTATTAGGCAGAAGAATATTGGTGAATGCTGGTTCTGTTCAAATAATTTGGGACAAGTCGTGGAATCTCATCAAACAGGTGGGAGGCATGCCAAGGAAAAAGTGGGCTACGATATTCATGTGTATTAGCTGGCACCTCTGGAAACAGAGAAATGAAAAGATATTTAGAGGTAATGCAAAACCGCCATGTGTAGTTGCTAAGTTAGTGGTACAGGAATTTCAACTTTGGATGAAGTACTGTAGTGGTGTAGTGAGAACAGAAGGTATAGGCTAGTTGGCTTGAATAGTAAGGAGGGAGGTTGGGTAGTAAACTAGATATTGTCACATTTGCTGCTGTAAGATTGTAAACATTGGTAGCCTCTACCAATATTTTCAAAAATAAAGAATAAAAAAATAAAATAAAAAGAAAAATTAGAAACTTAAGTAATAGATTTTGTAATGAATCAAAATAATTTTAATACCATCTATCAAATACATTAAATAAAATAATCAAAATTAATTATATAAATTAGTTTAAACAACATTAATTTTTATAATATAATTATATTTGCTCTTATAATTAATTATCATGTATTTTGATAATATATTTCAAATTCGATCTCAAACTTATTATTTTAATAAATATTATTAAATATTAGTATGTAAATCATAGAAGTTTATTAATCCAATAACTACTCCCGAATCTTTGACTATGTGGTTTAAATTAGGTTTTAACAATACCCAATAAGGCAATAATATCTTGAAGATTTCTTGAGGCCAGACATAACATTACAAACTAGAAAATAAATATGCATGCTATTTATTTCACGGCCACAACCCATACATTAATTAGCACAGAAACTGAAAAAACCACAACCAAATTACTAAAGAACACTCTCTTACTTAAATCTTATTGAATCCGCCTAATTAACCATACTAATTGGGGAACTTGATATGATGATCCATTAAACATGATCATCATGGATAAACATAGATATTCAACCAATTAGCCTGGGGCTATCAGCCTTAACCAGCTTGATCTCGATGCCACCTAAGGTAACATCGCCACCTTCCGGCACGATCGTAACAACCAGCTTCTCAGCATGCTCTACTTCAATATCCTCCAACAATGCGGTGAGACCGAGCTTCAGGCTCGTCTTCTTTCCCTTGTGCTTTGCCACTCTTTCATCCTTCTTTGCCTTGTGAGGGAGCTTGACAAAACTTCCTGCAAATTCACTGAAATCGGGGCCTGCCAGATCACCGTAAGGTGCAGCGATAAACACGTCGAACCTGACGGGACCAGTTGATGCAACCTGGATGTCTTTGATTTGGATCAACTCAACGTGGGCATCCTTTTCCTTCTTCTTGTGGTTTGTCTTGGGGCTCACGTGGCTGCATACCAAATTCGCTAATGCTTACCAGGTTCAACTCCTGTTTGCGCTCAGTCTCTTTGGTCTTTTGTACCTTGAGGCTTCCCATCCAGGGAATTGGCACTTCCTCGTATGTGTACCGCAGTTTTGCCAGGGTCAGACAATCCTGGACCTATATATATTATAAATAATTAATAATGCTTAAAAATAAGAATTATCTTTTGATTTAGTGACAAAGACACATGTACTCTAATGTGAAAAATCATTGGTTAGAAATCCGTATGAGAGAGATCATTTTTTTTTTTTTTGTAATAACAGAAGTTTGAAATTAGTGTTGCTTCTCATTCAAAAAAAAAAAAATTAATGCTTAAAACTTCTGATTCGCATTGGTTTGAACAATTTTCATGTGCATCATAAACCTCCCGCATTGAAAGTTTGTAGTTAATCAAGCAAGTTAATTAGCTATAGATTTGCCTCCCTAATAACGTATAAATTAATTGACTGATCAAAATAATATGTTAGTTGAACATCAACTGGATCTATATCTTTAATTGCATCGATTAGATAGACATGAATGAACGTAATAAATAGCATGGCCAATCATAAAATCAGAAGATATTGAAAAAAAATCTCATAATAAATGTTAGGTACAGTTTATCAATTAATGCGCGGAGCTGGTAAATCTATATACTATAATAATTGATACAATCCAAATATTATCAAGGATACAGGACTAGAGGACCAATAAATTTAAACGAGTAATGAAATCCTACTTATTATATATAATTATATATTTTGCAAGTAATAACGGAGAGATGTTTATTAACTTTATAATATACAGTGTTCTTCATATTTTAGTTTCCCAGATATTATATTATTCCAGCCACACTTCTATATATTTTAATTTGAAAATATGCCGTTTCGTTTCCGAATGACAAATTCATTCCATTGACTTAGACATACTTAACAAACTATAATACTACATATTTACATTCCTTTTTCATAAATATGTTTCAAGTACATTTTGTATAACATAATTAGATCAAAAAATGAATTATAAATTTTAGAGTATCAATTTTTTAGTGGACATGCAAAGGATCCTGACCAAAGGCCGATCTTAATAGTGACTTTTAAGAACGCCTTTTTATTTGGTCTGATCTTAAAAGATTTTAGTACCACACTTTTGACATATCTGATCCTAATGGGGCCATACAAATAGTACATTTTCCACTAGTGGGTAGTCCTTAGACATGACTTTTGTTTCTGAAGATGGGTCACTACTGCAGTTATACATTTTCCACTATGTTGTTTATGATTAGTTTGACTAGTAAATTAGGAAGCGGACTAATTTTATAAATGAAATTTCAAAAAAAAAAAAAATCCCTTGTATCGGTACATCTGTACCAATAAGAGAATCACATTTCGTCTATCGGTATATAATGTACTATCAATAACAGAAATATAATGCTCCAATCGATAATGTGTTTTGTACAGATAGGAGCAAATTAATCTACTATATAGCGGTACGGAATTGCTAAAAGTATTCATGTTTTCCCTGTCGTGTTTGTCTCTAGCAGTAGATCGAGCATCTGTTAGTAAATCCAGCTTTTATTTGATAGAAATCTGCAGTTCTGTAATAGTGTTAGCTAATTAAATTGTATAACTAATTGGTATGATTAGCTAGCTAGCTAGTTTTTTTATTGTTCCATTTATTTTTTCCGGCATCTGTTTCCACATGGATTTTTTTTCTTATGAGATCCACTTTGATTGAAATAAGTGCTCGTGTCAGAAAGTTGTTCATTGATTAATTCGTGCTGACACATGAATTACAGTGTTTCGTACAAGTGAGAATAACAAAATAATTAAGCACATGTTATTTTCTCTTGTGACATGGAATCCTTATCTCTCAGTCTCTCTAAGTACCAGACGTAGAATTATAAAATTCAAACTTTTTTAATCTGGCACGAATGTCAAAGCGAATCTCCTATATCTACAATAGGCATTGATTTTATTTTGATCCGGTTAATTAGGATTAAATCTAAACTGTTATATAAATATTGTAGGAGCAAAATAGCTGATATTGTATTATTTGAGAAATTAGAAACTTAAGTAATAGATTTTGTAATGAATCATATACGACTTGGAATACGCAATTCATTAATCAAAATAATTTTAATACCATCTATGAAATACATTAATAAATAAAATAATCAAAATTAATTATATAAATTAGTTTAAACAACATTAATTTTTATAATATAATTATATTTGCTCTTATAATTATCATGTATTTTGATAATATATTTCAAATTCGATCTCAAACTTATTATTTTAATAAATAATATTAAATATTAGTATGTAAATCATCGAAGTTTATTAATCCAATAACTACTCCCGAATCTTTGACTATGTGGTTTAAATTAGGTTTTAACAATACCCAATAAGGCAATAATTAATATCTTGAAGATTTCTTGAGGCCAGATATAACATTAAAAACTAGAAAATAAATATGCATGCTATTTATTTCACGGCCACAATACAAAGCACCCATACATTAATTAGCACAGAAACTGAAAAAACCGCAACCAAATTACTAAAGAACACTCTCTTACTTAAATCTTATTGAATCCGCCTAATTAACCATACCAATTGGGGAACTTGATATGATGATCCATTAAACATGATCATCATGGCTAAACATAGATATTCAACCAATTAGCCTGGGGCTATCAGCCTTAACCAGCTTGATCTCGATGCCACCTAAGGTAACATCGCCACCTGCCGGCACGATCGTAACAACCAGCTTCTCGGCATGCTCTACTTCAATATCCTCCAACAATGCGGTGAGACCGAGCTTCAGGCTCGTCTTCTTTCCCTTGTGCTTTGCCACTCCTTCATCCTTCTTTGCCTTGTGAGGGAGCTTGACAAAACTTCCTGCAAATTCACCGAAATCGGGGCCTGCCAGATCACCGTAAGGTGCAGCGATAAACACGTCGAACCTGGCGGGACCAGTTGATGCAACCTGGATGTCATTGATTTGGATCAACTCAACGTGAGCATCCTTTTCCTTCTTCTTGCGGTTTGTCTTCGGGCGGGTTACCATGACACGCAACGGGTCTGTCCCGAGCTCACGCGGCTGCGTACCAAACTCGCTGATGGTTACCAAGTTCAACTCCTGTTTGCGCTCCGTCTCTTTGGTCTTCTGTACCTTGAGGCTTCCCATCCAGGGAATGGGCACTTCCTCGTACGTGTACCGCAGTTTTGTCGGGGTCAGACAATCCTTGACCTGTATATTACAAATAATTAATAATGCTTAAAAACAAAAATTATCTTTTGATCTAGTAACAAAGACACATGTAGATGTAGAAAATCATTGGTTAAAAATGTGCACGAGAGAAATCATTTTTTTTTCCTGTAATAACATAAGTTTGAAATTAGTGTTGTGTGGCTTCATCTCCAACCTTCTAATTCAAAAAAAAAAAAAAAAAAAATTAATGCTTAAAACTTCTGATTGGCATTGGCTTGAACAATTTTCATGTGCATCAAAAACCTCCCGTATTGAAAGTTTGTAGTTAATCAAGCAAGTTAATTAGCTATAGATTTGCCTCCCTAATAACGTATAAATTAATTGACTGATTAAAATAATATGTTAGTTGAACATCAAGTGGATCTATATCATTAATTGGATCGATTAGATAGACATGAATGAACTCAATAAATGGCATGACCAATCATAAAAGCAGAAGATATTGAGAAAAAATCTCATAATAAATGTTAGCTACAGCTTGTCAATTAATGCGCCGATCGGAGCTGGTAAATCTATATACTATAATAATTGATACGATCCAAATATTATCAAGGATACTAAATTGAAACGAGTAATGAAATCCTACTTATTATATATAATTATATATCTTGCAAGTTATAA
Source organism: Carex rostrata (assembly GCA_964058875.1). Lineage (NCBI taxonomy): Eukaryota > Viridiplantae > Streptophyta > Magnoliopsida > Poales > Cyperaceae > Carex > Carex rostrata. The sequence goes on along the minus strand of CAXKVT010000106.1, from coordinate 2,455,666 downwards.
CGGAGAGATGTTTATAAACTTTATAGTATACAGTGTTCTTCATATTTTATTTTTCCAGATATTCTATTATTCCAGCCACACTTCTATATATTTTAATTTGAAAATATGCCGTTTAATTTTGAAATGACAAATTCATTCCATTGTTTTCTTTTTATAAATCATAATTAGAAAAAAGAATTTTACCAAACCAACATGATTACTTTTTTTTTTTACAAAAACCATAAGGATCGAAATGTCATTTCGGTCCCATCCGTTTTTACATATTTCGAGAAAAAATACATTGAAAAATTATAAAAATACCTAGGACCGAATTGTCATTTCGGTCCCAATAAAGAAAAAAAAATCGAGACCAAAATGATATTTCAGTTCTTATAATTTTTGTAAAAAAAAAAAGTAATATTGTTAGTTTGATAAAAATCTTTTTTCTAATTATGCTTTATAAAAAAAAAATCCCATTCCATTGACTTAGACATATTTGACCAACTATAATATTATATATTTAGTCCTTTTTAATATATATGTTAAGTACATTTGCATAAGATTATTAATTTGATCAAAAAATGAATTATAAATCTTAGAAATCATTTTTTTAGTGGACATGCAAAGGGTACCCTGACCAAAAGTCAAGTACCAGATCTGCAATTTTTTCATATCATGTTCTTTTGCTTTTGACCACATTTGATTCCAAGACCGAAATATTAGTGTGAATCCGCATTCTCTGCATTAACGTGTTTGATCAGTTAATTTAAGAACTGCATGTGCCATCAAAATTCGGATCAATCTGTTGCATTTCTATAACGCACGGAGCTCTTAATATTAGTGTGGATTCGATCGGTACAGATCAGAGTTTTAAATAGCATGCTATATTGATACTATAACATTTTTAGACCATAAAAATTATAGCACTATCGGCATTATAGTGAGCTATAGAGCGTAATATAGGCATAACGTTATTTTTTCAGCTGTTCTGCTATGACACGATAAACGCTATTTAAATCTTTAGTACATACCTTAACTCAAAATTTGAGTTAACTCGGAGGATACTAATTTAATATTAGTTTGGTTGTACAGAAAATTTAGTGTACGTATATATCAATCTTTACCTTAACACGAACGACACGCTCGTTCTCGTCATAGAAGATGTACGACGAGTCAAGCCAGTCGGGCTCGTCGAACTCGACCCTATTACCTCTGAAGTTCCGGTAGAGGTGCCATAAGCGATCCACATTAGCGTGCAGGCTGTAAAACACGCAGTCCCTCGCTGCTGTTGCGAAATTGCCCATGTCAGTGTGATCACCTTCTGCAGGCCCCACAAACTGGTGGAGGCCGTTGTGGATGCCCTCGAGTCCGCCGGAGCCCTGCCTTGAATCCGGCTCGCCGGCTCTCAGCGGGTCCCCCATGAACAGCTCAGGCAACTGCAGACTGTTCTTGAAAGTGGTTTGAATGTAACTCATGTTTGCTTGCACCAGTTCATCACCCGTCTTGTTCGAACAAGTTGGGGCACAGCTATATGCATATCTGTAATCTAGAAGTTCAGGGTGGTAGTGAGCTATGTTCCTGCTCATCAATTCAAAATAACATTATCGTTAGCTATTAAATCTTTAATCAAGTGCTTAATTAATTAAAGAGTGAGTCAAACTTGTTTGGTGATTTGAAAAAGCAATAACCAACTTCTTCTTCTTTTTTTATTTTTTTTTTATTTACAGCTAGCTTAATAATTGGATACCTCTTTTCATTGTAGAGGGGAGAGTTTGGATCGGAGGTGAAGATCTCAGGAATTGTCATTCCCTCCTTCACGTCAAAGTTCCAATACGGCAGGGTAAATGTGTCGTCGTTTATCAGCTTACCGAGAATCCGCTCAAAGAAATGCACGTAGTACCGGTGCCATGGCAGGAAATGCCAGCTGTAGTGTACTTGAAGCAATACACCGGGGTAACCGGCCTGATCAAAGGCACCGTTGCAGTATGCGCAATGCACAAGTGCCTGTTGGTAGAAGTTCCACGGGTGGTCTTTCGGCAACTCCTTCATTTTTCTCACCGCCTCCGTGTATTTTGCCATGTACGCTTTGTCGTTCTTCACCTCATGGGCCGGACGTCTCACGCGAAGGGCTGTGCGTGGGAAGTCATAGTCAACAATATCCACCATGCTGTAAGGCGGGCAACATTTGTCCATGCCCGGGGGACTGCCTGTGGAGGCAGTGTGGCATTTCGTCAGGTCTGGTGGGGCAAACGGAGCAGCCATTGCTGGAAGGATGATTCCTCCGGGAGTCATGACAGTGGCAGCAGTGGCAGCAGCACCACCAAGACCGAGCAGCACATCACGCCGGTCCATGGAAAATTTGTTCGTGGGACCATTGTTGTTGGAATTTGTGCTTGCACGTGGTGGTACGAGACGGACCCGGCGTTCGCGTAAGCGACGCTCTTTCTGGACAGGGCATGCAGAGGTGGTGATGAAACCAACACGACAAGTGGCCATTTTCAGTTTTCTGTTACTTTCAGAAAATGGAAGTATATATTTTTGTTCTTTCTATCAATGTGGCTATGTATGGATATGAATATGAGAGGAGAAAATAGAGCACCGATGGGGATACACTACACAAGCACAACCCAATCAGTAGTGAGCTTGGGTTTGAGTTGATCTCTGATAGGGTTTATATAAAATTCCAAGGAGGCGAGATTAGTATATTCAGATAAAACGACTGAGATTTCGGACGAAATTTTCTGTTCCGTTTGGAATATGTTGAAATACCGAAATCTTACCTTCTTTCTATTCTCTCTACATTTTTTTTTTACTTTTATATCTAGCGAAAATTCTAGAAAAATGTAAAAGTTACTTTTTTTAAGTAGCACGTGCTACAGTAACATGCAAAAATAGGATTTTGTTAATTCCCCAAATCCCTATCATGTAAGCTTCAAAGAGATCCTTAATTGCAATTTATGTGTAGGTTTTACAAATTAGGGACCTCACTCGTGCCTACATAAAAAAAAATGGATGGTTCTTATTAATAATATAAATATATAAGCATATTCTTGAAAATACATGCGGTGAGCATTATGACATCGCGCAGAAATAAGGCTTTGTGCCAGAAAAAAACAAAAAAAAAGCATAATTAAGAAAATATGATGAAGTAATATGATATAGGCTTCTCATTAGTGTGTTTTGAATTTAATTAGTAGTGCCATGCTGTATTTTTTTTTTTAAATATTTCTCTCATCTCTTCAGATTTAAGCTACTCTATGGGGAGAAGTCTCGCGCGACTTTACATCTGATGAACAATGAAGTTCAAATTGCTAATTATAATACATTTAAAAAAGGCTCATTTTTTCATTATATTAATTAATATGGGTTACATAAATTTTCTCTGTAAATTTGAAAACCGGGGGCCAAACAAATCTGTGTTTAAGATTTTGTTAAATGAAAGGATGTAGGAATCTGAAGTAGAGTGGTACCAAATTGTAAATAGATGAAATGATGGTTTGTTTTTAGAGAAGGACCACTGTAATTAGAAAATTACAAATTAATAAAATTTTATCCTAGGCAGCAACTGCCAGGTTTATCAAAAAAAGAGAAAAAAAGAAAGATGTGTATTAAATATTTCAATTTTTTTATTCAGATGTCAGAACTTCAGTACGTAGGTTTCTTAATGAATTGCGATGAGCAATAAATTGCTCACGTTACTGATGTATTCTTGTCAGGGCTGATATATATTTCTTCAAAACATGTTATCTATAAGTTTGATAATTACTTTGTTTTGTAAACCTAGCGGGAATAAATGAGAAGGAGAGGGAGGTTAGGATAAAATTGCGGGTCATGTAGACATTTTTTTAATAATTTTGAAAAAGTAATACTTTGTTTGATGATTTGAAATGGTAATATTTTGTTTGATGATTTGAAAAGGTATGATATTTTTCAAAATTTCTTGTTGCAGTAACACAACCTAAAGTATGTTATATATATTATGCCAAATTATTTATTGAAGTTACTAAATAAGCCGGAACCAGAATAATTAGAAAAACGAAAGATAAATACAAAAAATTCATTGCATTTGGTTATTGCTAATTAGCACCTTCTAAATTATATTCCTTTATTTTTATGAGACATATGGGTGTTTTAAACGCAATATAACTCTCATTTTTTTTTTTTTGGGTATTTTATGCGTGGTTGTTTTCTCAAACTAATGCGCTAAAGATAATTTATTAATTCTGTATAAAAATGAGAACTTGCATATATTCAACGTACCATAAGTAAATATATTTTATGCATGCTGTGTTGATCCAGAAAAGGTAAAATAAATTATAAACGCGCGCGCGCGTTTCCCATGCTTATATATTTTAATCATGATCACGTGGTCGGTGAACGTACCTGGCAATGTTAAGTGATTTAGGGAACAAAAGATACCCCACATGAGACTTAATAATTAAGCTAAATTAAATCCAATTAAAAAAAAAGGCGAATCAACAAGTTGATAGATTACTAGATTATTAACAACTTTTATGATTGAAATAATGCATGTACGTGTCATGCTTCGTTGACATGTCTTTGTGAAAGGAAGTGGGATTAAAGTATACTAGCATGCTAATTAATGCTTCGCTTTGTTTCCACAATGACGATTGAAATAAGTTGTATGAGATGTTTATGATATAATGTAAGAACAAACAGAACTAAAAATATGGTGTTGTATATGATTTTAGATATTTATTTAGGAGTAGAACTAAGGTGTTCTTAAGTTCGTCAAGCTTCTTGATAAACTCAAGTCTAAAATCTATCAAATTGATTTTAAATGATAAATCCAAACTGTTGAAACATGTCTATCTTACGAGTGATGCGTCTACATGTGAAAATTTTAAATATTCAAATTAATTTAGTATAAAGTCAAGCGGTCAAAAACCGTTCAAAAAATAAATGCATTAAAATTAATTTATTAACCTTCTAATTTTGACCGATTTACTTTATACTACATTAATTCGAATGTTTAAAATTTTCACATGTAAACGCATCACTCATAACGTAGGTGGGTTTCAACAGTTCGAATTTGTCATGTAAAGCCGATTTGACAGGTTTTAAACTTGAATTCACTAAAAAAAACTTGGTGAACTTAAGAGCACCCTAGTTCGACTCATTTATTTAGACCATATAAATGGAACATAAAGTGTACACATAAGCTAGTTAATATTATTCTAGATTTCCCCTACCGAATCACTCTCATATGAAACAAAAACTGTACATAAGTTATGTTAACACTTGATGAACAAAAATTGTACAGTTGCAAATTACTGTGTACATGAAGAAATGAACAAAATATTATTTACAATAACGATCAAAATCATTTTACTTTTTTATTAACGGGTGGTTGGAATGTACGTAGTTGCATGCTCTTTCTTTTCTTTAGGCGAGCAGAAGAGAGTAGCGTAGCTAGGCTTTAGAGAGAGAAGAGAAGAAAAAGTAGAAAGAGAGAGGCGGGCTCGGCAAGGGGGGAGGCGGGTTTACACAAATAGCAAGGCGGAGAAGACGAGAAACGAAAAGCTATCACGCATCAACCGTGAGATAGGGATCAGACGGAGGAGAGATGGGGTGCTACTGTAACAGTCATGTAAACCAAAATGGGAGTCGAATTTAGTGTACATTTGTTCTTGGATATTATAAAAAAAAATAGTAAAGTTTAAGAAAATATTTAGATGAACAAAATGTCACAATGGAGTTTAGATCCGGACCGACTGATTTAAATCCGTAAAAATATTAGAAAATATCATGCATCAAAAGGTGGAATCTGTATCGATCGTCTGCAGTAACTAAGAATTTGAGTTAATGAAAAATAAATCCCGACCGTCCGATTTATGTTATCACGGCTATTAAAGGAATCCTATGCATTCTGTTTCAAACCGAATTAGTTATGAGTCTGATCAGACGGTTTGATCTGAATTATGATTGAACAGTCTGGAACTAAACTTAAAATTTGAACTTCTAGAGATCTCCTTGTTACTGGTGGCTGAGACATTTTGAAATAAAAATAAAAAATTAAACGACTATGAGCCACTTGACTGGATCCAATCTCAAAACTCCTCTAAACTAGGCTGCCACGTGCGGGGATACGGACTCCAAGGTTTTTTCAAAATTTAATTAGCATAAGATTCTCGTGTTTTCAGATTTCTATAACGGGAACTGTTTATGGAAATTAATTTGACTTTGGACCAATTAATCCGGGGGTGTAATTAGAACTCTCTTTTTTATCTTATGAGCTTATCCCAATGTAATTGAATAAAAAAACTTCATTCAATCTAAGCAGGGGGGATTTCATGTATACCATCAAAAACTTCAATATTACGTGTTTCATCCATTAAACTTTGTAATATTATATTTACCTTTTTAAACATCAAAAATTCGCAAATTTACCAATTTTATTACATTTTCTATTAAAACTTTTAAATTTATAAAATACCAGTTATACCCTTTCCCTTCTCCTTTAAAAAATAAAAGTTTTTTAAAATATCAATTACTGTACAATACTAGGTAATTTAAAATAGAAGTATTTGTATTTGACGCTTTTTTTTAGGTTTTATTTTTTGACTAATTTATAATCTCTAATGAAGGTGAGAGTTGTAGACTTGTAGGGGAAGGAGAAGGTGAAGGTACAACTGATATTTTATAAATTTAAAATGAGTTTTAATAGAAAAAGTAATAAAATGAGTAAATTTGTGAGCTTTTGATATTTAGAAGGACAAATATGATATTATGAAGTTTACAGGGGGCAAAATATATAATATTGAAGTTTTTGAGTGATACACATGAAATTCTAGCACTCTTATCAAGATCTCTTATCTATAACTATTCCAAATAATCTTCTATTCTAACACTATTCCAAATAATATTGAAGTTTAGGGTTTGCTTGGTAATCTTCTATTCTAGCAGACTAGCACTATTCCAAATAATGGTGTTGTTTCTCTTAAAGGTTGTTTGTCAAATATATATGTTAGGCACATGATCATCTTTCTCTATTACTTTTAATTTGATATATTCTTTCAAGTACTATTTTTCAAAACGATTGTAGATATTGTCATACCAACCGCATGCAATAATATATAATAATAATAAATAAATAAAAATAATAATAATAATAATAAATAAGGAATGAGATTTAAGTTGGTATGTGTCCCTAACACAATAAATATTTAAATTGGTTCATGTGCTGATAGGATCCGAAAAGATAGGTCCATAAACCAACTTAAAGGCATTGGTCCAGGTACCCAGTTACCTCAGGGCTCAGGTAATCGAAAATTAAATAAAGGGCGAATTTTATGTATATCCCTCAAAAATTTTAATATTACAGATTTGTTTCTCCAAAATCAATAATTACATATTTATCCTTCAAATTTTATAAAATCTCACGTATTCGTCCAAAGTTACAAATCATATATTGATTGAAGGTTTGACATATTAGAGAGAAGATATATTAGATAGATATAAGGGAAAGAAACGCTGTAAAATACTTCTATTTTAAAAAATTAATTATTTTTGAAGATATTTGATATATTATAGAGTTAGATTGGACAAATATGTGAGTTTTTATAATTTTTAAGGATAAATATGTAATTATTGATTTTGAAGAAATTAATACATAATTTGAAACTTTTGAGGGATATACATGAAATTCCCTCTAAAATAAAAGGAATAAATGAGTGGATGAATTGCCTTAAAAAAACAGAATAAAAAAAAAGGGCGGCCCAGCGCCTTCGAACAGATTGTATTAAATCTGAGCCCTCAGCCCAAAGAAAACTAAGCCCAGTCTCAGTCGGAAGTAAATTGGGCTTGAATATGGCCCATACCTAAAACTAGCTGCATTCTTTGAAGTGAATTACCTCTTGTTTTGACTATATTAAAATGTGGTGGAATTTTCATGTCTGGTCCCTCAAAAGCTTGAAAATTACGTATTGTCTCCTGTAAAGTTCAAAATATCATATTTACCCCCTCTAAATTTAAAAAATTAAATATCACTAAAAATTTATAAATGTGTTTTTTATTAAATATTTACGTCCCATAATGTGTTTTTTTATTTTCTTCATGGAGGTGGGGTGGTGTTATGGTGATAAGACGAGTAATGAAGAGTTTGTGAGATATATACAGGAGCAACTAAAGAAGCTTCCAAAAGAACCCGTCCTCAAGGTGTCTCAATAAAAAAAATGTGTTGCGGTATTGGTTGTATAAGCGTTTGTTAAATGTTGAGTTCAATTAAGTGGACTGCTGTTATTTTCTTCATTTAATTTTCCTAATGAACTTCCTTTTTGTTATGGTGTGTAATAAATTAACCTGATTTTCTTGACTTGTGTTGTTATTATATTGCAATCGGTAATATTTTGTCTTATGTTGCATTTTTGATGTATTTTTTTTATTTTTACCTCTATGAAGAAAACAAATAGGCAAAGGCTTCTATGGACATAAGGACCTATTTGTAAAATGTAACATATTTTTATTTTCAAAGTTCAAACAGTCGATCCGAACCGTTCATCTTGTTCTCCATATTAATATGTGCTTGGAGACCAAAGTTTACATTTTTCTGAATTTTTTTACTATTTATTAAGATGGGTACAAAATTCAATGGTCTGAATTTGATATTTTTTTGTACCCATCTTAATAAATAGTAAAAAAATTCAGAAAAATATAAAATTTGGTCTCCAAGCACATATTAATATGGAGAACAAGATGAACGGTTCGGATCGACTGTTTGAACTTTTAAAATAAAAATATGTTCATTTTACAAATAGGTCCTTATGTCCATAGAAGCATCACTCAAACAAATATTATGTTCTTTTAGTTGGAGAGGTTTCACTACTACAAAAAAACACATTTACTATCGTCTCTTTACCATCGGATGTCCTTCGGTTCAGATGGTGTATGTAACCAACGATAGCGTTGTAATTACATTGAATATTTTACCGACTCTCTTGTAGTATTTCAAATTTATACAACTTGCAAATGGTTCCTAAAATTTTTAGAAAAAAATAAATTCCAATTTGCTATTCTTTTTTTATTATAACCCGACCCTCTTGTATTATGTAATATAATTTGAGTGAGTCAATGGTACAATGCATATCACGATTTGGTATGTAATATGGATCAATATTTTCGTTTTTAATATCCTAATGGTCGATCTGAACTGTTCAAAAATGATTTTCATATAAATATGTACTTGCAGACTGAATTTTATATTTTCTATAATTTTTTTACTATTTTCTAAAATAGATAGAAAATCACTGTTTTTGGATGGTCCAAAATTTTCAGATCAAGTTGTTTTTTACCTATCTTAAAAAATAGCAAAACAACTCTAGAAAATATAAAATTTGGTTTGCAAGTACATATTTATATGGGGATCATGTTGAACGGTTCGGATCGACCATTATGGACCAACCCGTGATATGCATAGTACCATATATATATATAGACTCACTCATATAATTTGTATCTATTCTAAATTTTTTTGAAGAGTCGTGAATTATGTTTTGGATCAAAATAATTTTAAAAACGAACTATGCTTATGCATCATGCCTAATAAATAATTTTTTTTTATTGTTAGTTAAAATATATTCTAAAAGCTCATATTCCTGTCCCTGAAAGCAAAGTGCAGAGAGAGAGTGTGTGAGAGTTAAAAGGAACACTTCTCTCCGATATATGCCTTTCCTTCATCAAGGCTGATCCCTTGCACAAACTAGAGGCGAAGTCAAGTCTGAAAAGAGAAAAGCATATTGATATTACTCTCAGACCAAAAATAAAAGTTTGTAAGTGGTTATTACATTTGAGTCTCTGAAGTACTATTAATTCATGCTTGAAATTTGGTGGAGAGAAAGCTAGGTGTTTTGGAATCCACTTGTTCATCGCCATCTCCTTCAATAAGGTGATGTTTATTTCCATATAAAGTGCATGATTACTAATTGAAGGTTCGTTTCATGAAAATAAGTAAAATATCTATAGAAATCTTTATAAAAAATTAACATCTATAGAACTGAAAGATTTACATGGTGGTGTAAATAAATTGAATAAAAATTGTACACAGCATTTCACCAATTTGATCCGTACGTAACTTGTGTACAGCCATACGAAAAATAGCAGCCTGAAGTCCTGAAGCCTTCTCTTGGTGCCTCTAGACCTACTCCCTCTCTTCTGCATTTATTTCTCCGTTGAAGAATTGTCTCATCTCAAGTTTCAAACACAAGGTACAACTACCTACATCTCACATCTCCTTGCTATCTTATTCTATGAGTAGATTGTGTATAGGTAGCGAGTAAAATTTTATCATACGTATGTACTTAACTTGCATATGCACCGAACTTACACCATGGCCTTGTGTGTATCGTGTTGTGTCCAAATCCCTTACCCTCTGCATGCGCACAGACACAATAAGGACACGTCTAGACACAGCATGAGCAAATCTCTGTGCTATATGTGGTGACGTGTCGGAGCTAGCCATGTTGTATGTGTTTCAACAATTCACTATATATTTCCAAAATATAAGGGTTAATGAGGTATTTAATTTGAACATTTGATGCAAATCTACAAAAAAAAAAATGTACTTTTCTTTGAATTTTTATAAGTGTCCCTCTTATTAATCATTATTTTTGCTTAAATGTACTGTAAATATCATCACTGAAATTACCAATTTCTTCTTTTATACGTGTAGGGGTGTTTTTCTCAATTCTTCTATCAAATTGTACCAATTGTATTTTACTTGGTAAAATTAATAAATTTATATACATGAGATTATTTGTTATAAAAATAAAAATATCTACTGAAAATAAAATTATCTAATGCAAATAATATTAACAGTATCTAATCTTGACAAAAATAGAAAGAAATTTGTTTATTTTCTTTTTCTTACAAGCCGGGGCACTACACTTCACTATTCCCCATTTTTTTCTGGCAGCCCGTACTCTTTTATCTTTTTGAGTAAAGTTGTGAGTCAAACCATCTAACTGATTTAATATCAACAAAGAAAACATTGTCTCTGCCACCAGACTAATGCTTAAATTTGGCGCTTACTTGAATTTCAACCTAGTCTCTATAAGTTCGTAGTATGGACTAGATTAACGACAAAATATGAGAGTATTAGCTACTTTCTAGATGAAATAATTTGGAGGCCAATTCTCAATCCATAATTAAATACATATTAAACAAGAATTTAAAAAATATATTTCGGTTAAAACCCAACAAGTTTGCATCATGTAATTAAATTTTGTACATTTAATTATGCATATGTTGGTATATTGGTAATATGATAGCTTTTTAGGGGCTTTTTTGCATATTTGTTTAGGTATATTGGTGATATGCAGGTTGCAATCCGATTCTATAAGTTCTGTTATTTTGGTATACTTTGTTTGTTATTTTTGCTTATCAGTATGCTTGTATTGTGCTCGGTACCACTGGTACCAGTAAACTTTGTAATGGTTTCTTGCAATGGAAATCGGTGGCATAAACCACTTCTTCAAAAAAAAAAAAAAAATTATATTTAATAAGTGTTTGACTTGTTATATATAAATTAAGTTTGTGAACTATATATGCTTATATGCATCATTGAATAATATTCTTATTGTTAGAGAGAAGATATCTCTGCTATATATGCCTTACTTCACCATGGGTTGATCCCTTACACAAACTGGAGGCAAAGTAAAGTCTGAAAAGGGAAAAACATATTGATTGCTCTCACACTGAAAGGAAGTTTATAGGTGGTTCTAGTTTGTAGCTAGGTGGATTATATTTGAGTTTCTGTAGTATAATTATATATTCATTCATGCAGTTTAGGAGGAGAGGTTTAATTTGGAATCCACTTGCTTGTCGCCATCTCCTTGAATAATTAAGGTGAGGTTTAATTGTTTTCATATAATTAATATCCATGATTACTAATTATAGTTTAGTTTGATGAAAATAAGTAAAATCTATAGAAATATTTATAGCTGCTGTTTATAGGAGTCTTGAAGCCCTCTCCGATATTTTGCTGCATTTTCTACAAAGTTAGACGAATTGTCTCGAGTCTCAATTAAAGTACATATATCTCACATCACCTTTCTTTCTTATTGTAGCGTGCTTCTGTGTGAGTCCCTATAATATATGTTCAATCTTTTTATATCACACTTAACAAATGAATCAGACGTGATATTTGTTATTTTCCCTTAGGTGAACAATATATAGAACAATATTCCTGCCGATTGTCATAGCATTAAAAAAATTATAATTTAAATCGGTCGCATCATTTTGGAAAAATATTTAAAAATAGCATGATTGTAATGATTCATTCCATTATTTTATTGGACACTATTGTTTATCGAGGTTTATTAATTTTTTTTACTGTAAAAATGTCTGTAGAAAATTAAACATAAATTCAGAAATAATATTCTTTTTAAATTATTTGTCAGAATGTTATTTGAAGAATAATTATTTTTTTTAACTCCGAACTAATTATTTGTCAAAATGTTATTTGCAAATTATTTGTGAATGATATTCCTAAAAAAATTGCAGATCAAATTTTACATTTTTCTGAATTTTTTTACTATTTATTAAGATGGGTACAAAAATTCAACAGTCTGAATATAGCGATTTTGTTAAATACTTAATAAATAGTAAAAAAATTCCAAAACATATAAAATTTGATCTGCAAGCACATTTTAACATATCCAACAAGTTGAATGGTTTGGATCAACTATTTGGACTTTGTAAATTTTGAAAATGGAGAGTGTAATTCGGTGTCACAAAAAAAGGGTGTAATCGGATCCCTCCTCATTAAATAAATATAATATTAGATTAGACTAGTATTAAATAAAATATTAATTTAAATATTAAATTTAATATAATATTAACTTAAAATATAGATTAGTATTTAATAAATATAATATCAAATTAGATTAATACTAAATAAAATATTAGATTAAATATGATATTGTAGTCAATTGAATATCAAATGTAATATAATATTAGTTTGAATATTAGATTAGTATTAAATAAAATATTATATTAAATATAAAATACAATTAGTTTAAATATTAAGTTATATAATATTAGTTTAAATATTATATTAGTATTAAATAAATATAATATTAGAGTAGAGTAGATTATTATTCAATAAAATATAATATTACTTTAAATATAATACAATACTAGTTTAATATTAATTTAAATATTAAATGTAATATTTTATTACTTTAAATATTATATTAGTATTAAAAATATTAGATTAAATAAATATTATATTAGTTTAATTACTATATTAATTTCATTCATTCCCTCAATCTTCATCGCTACTCCTATTATATAATCCAAATGAAAATTTACTCAATAGTTCAAAGTTAGCATTATTCTGGAACCTTAGCACTGTTCTCAACTATTCGGGTTGGTTTCTCATAATTTGGAAAAGGGGATTGGTTACATGGTTTTAAGGGCTTTAAGATATAGCCCTTTGATGAATTTACAAATGGTTAAAGAAATGAAAAAAGAAAAGAAAAGAAAGATTAAATAGGCTTCATGTAACTTCTGGATTTGAGAATTTCCATTGAATCATCACTTCTTCTGCCAAATCCTCAATCATTTGAAATTGTTTTCAAAACAGTCTTGCACAGCGCTCTCGTCATATTATAAATATTGCAATTAGTAATAATCCCCTAAATTCCTTAGGCTTCTTGTTATCAAGCAACATTACTTCATAGTTTGCATCTCCAGTAAATTGTGCACTGTTGAGGAAACAGTAGATTGGAAATCTGAGTGTATAGTAGCTTCGAGAACACACATTCTCTAAATAGATGCACAGAAGTTTCTTGTGATGCTTGACACAAGTAGACCAAATTGAATCCCATATTATTTAAGTTTTCTGTGGTCAAGACTCTATTCAACAATAATAACCATCCAAAAATTCTGAACTGTGAACAAACCGGTTGAGTGAACCTTCCACATTGCATCGTCTAGATTTTCTTGTGAAAACATTAACCTTGACTGGTCTCTATTATCTGATGAAATGCTTCAAACTCAAAATGAGCCCTTTGTACAATAGAGTAACACTTCTCACTACAAGAATGAGACAGTATCTGCAAGGGTACACTGGCATAAAAGTTTTATTTCTTAGCGTGTCGGTATTATGGACGGGAGTTAAACACGTATTCTTGTAGTGTCTTAAGCAATCAGATGTCTATTTAATGAAGTAAATCATACAATTACGCAGTTTATCTCCTTTTCCTTTGTTTAGTTCGTTTTTGTGTTGCACAGAATATTAAGAGTCAACAGGGATCTGAAACATGGATTTGTTCAAATTCCAATATAGTTCAATCATAGTGCTTTAGCTCTTTAGAGGATAAATTCCTATATAATTGAGTCAGGTCAATATGCTGGGGCCAATTTTATATTTGGTAAATTATTAATCTATATATGCTGAACCAACAATTTTGGGTCATTATTAATTAGAAGTAAGAGAATTGTTTTGTGTACAAAAGCCTCCTTTGGCTTAATTACATTTTTAGAAATAGGTAAACACGTCGTTTATTTTGGCTTAAGTGTTATCTCTGGTCATTTGCAGAGAAACTTGATATATTGGCCGTAAACAAAAATGGAGGCGGTTGCTATAAGCACAGCTAAATCTACATTGAATTCGGTAGTTAAAACAGCAGCAACAGCCATCACAGATGAAATTGGTTTACTGCTAGGGGTGCAAGAAGAGTTGTTCTTCATCAAAGAAGAACTTCAAATGATGCAAGGCTTCTTACGGGCTGCCTCAACAGAGAAAGTGAAAGGCGTGGTTGTGAGCATATGGGTCGAGCAAGTCCAAGAGTTGGCATTTGATGTGGAGGATTGTCTCCAGGAGGCTTCTGTTTACCTGAAGAAAAAAAGTTGCCTTCCAGTTATGTGCTCAGTGAAGAAACGGGACCATATTGCGAGAAAAATTCGGGTGCTGAAAACTAGAATTGAGAATGTGAGTAACAGAAACCAGCGGTATAACCTGATTAACAAGGACGATGTTGGCCACGCATATGATGAGAGAACCTCTACCAGATCGATTGCCAATGTACAATCTTTGCTCGTAGGTCTGGATAAGCCGAAAAGAAAACTGGTTGAGCTTATTTTGAAGGAGGATGGGGAAGTAATTTCAGTAGTAGGAATGGGTGGTCTTGGAAAGACCACTCTTGCAAGAGAGGTCTATTGCTGCCAAGAACTTAGAGACAAGTTTAAGCTTTTTGCTTGGTTCACTATCCAGCATCCTTTCAACAAAGAAGAATTTATAGAAAGCTTGGCCAAGCAAATCCCATCTAATCCAGATGATAAGAAGTATTTGATTGTACTAGATGACCTATCGAGTAAGTCAGAATGGGATAAGATAAAAGATGTGTTACCTGTGGCCAATGGGCGCCGAATTATAGTAACCACACGATACAAAAGTCCCCTGGCAGAAACCATAACTCACCCAAGTGAAAATATATATGAGATCAAGAAACTTTCAAAAAAGGACGCTTTTGATCTCTTTTGCAAAGCAGTATACAAGACTTCAAATTATCATCTTGTGAGTAATGAGGGTCCCAGTAGCACTGAGAGAACAGAAGATGATATTAAAGTGCAGAGTCAATTCATAACCATCACTATTTCCGAGGAAGAGGATAGTAAAGTGCAGGAGCAGTGCACAACCATCCCTTTTACCAAGGACATGGATACCAAAGCACGTTTAATTATAGAGAGCTGCGGTCGGTTACCACTTGCCATTGTAACTATTGGCAGCTATCTAGCAACAAAACCTAAAACAAGTGCTGAATGGATGAAAATGCATAACCAACTAAGTTCAGAGCTTACCAGTAACCCGGAGCTAGGGGTGGTGAAGACTGTTCTTACTTCTAGTTATGATGGCATGCCATACCATCTCAAGCCATGTTTGTTATATTTAAGTGTTTTTCATAACCATAAGGAAATAAGGCGGTCAAGAATAATAAGGCGATGGGTGGCTGATGGATATGTAATGGCAGACCGTAAAAAAACGGTAGAGGAAGTAGCAAAGGGCTATTTCTATGATCTCATGGGGAGAAGTTTGATTCAACCATCACAAATGAGCACAATTATCAATGGAGACATTAAAAGATGTAACATTCATGACATGATGTACGAATTGATTCTTGCAAAGGCTGAGGATGAGAAGCTGGTCTCAGTGCTTGAAGATGAGATCCTCATAACCATGACAGATAAGGTGAGGCACCTTGTAATTGCAGGTGGATCATACACATGGGAGAAAGTCCAAAAAAGAGTGAAGTTGTCCCACATGCGATCCTTATCGATCTTTGGAGAGGTGGGAGACTATCTGAGATATCCTAGAATGAAGTTGGTAAGAGTGCTAGATCTAGAAGGTACTTTAAATTTGAATAATCAGGATCTGAGGAGCATAGGCAAGCTTCATCACTTAAGGTACCTAGGTCTTAGGGGGACAAAAATTACAAAACTCCCAGATTCATTGGGAAAGCTTAGTGAACTTGAGACCCTTGATATTAGAAACACAGGTGTACTTGTACTACCAACAGGACTTACTAAGCTACACAAGTTAAGCTATCTACGTGCTGGATCGAATAACGGTTTTGAACCCCGAACACCAATATTGGATTGCCTTTGTTCTATTGTTGGCTACGGAAGAATTGATTGCTGTTGTGTTTTGTGGTTTCTATGTTGTTCGATTCCTGTTCTTCCTTGTTGTATCTTAGAAATGATTGAAGAACACAAACTACAACGTTTTTGTTATGGGGTGAGGGTTCCTCGAGGAATAGGTAAATTAAGGTCCCTAAATATTGTTGGCACCATTGATATTGGTGGGAGCAAGAGTTTGGCAAAGGAGATGAAAAATCTTACCAACCTACATAAGTTAGCAGTCACAAGGTTCACCAGGGAGAATGGGAAAACATTAGGAAAGGTGATTGGTGGGCTTAAGCACTTAAGGTCGTTAGTCCTGAAAGCAGCAGATGATTTAGGGCTCAAGCGTTGCTTAAATTCTGTATTTTTTTCGCCACCCAAATATCTTCAAAGCCTAAAGTTGTACAGCTCTCTTGGTGAATTGCCTAATTGGATCAGTTCCCTTGAGAATTTGGAGAAGATACATTTCAGAAACACTAAACTAAAGGGAGGAACTGAAGCCATTGAAAAGCTGCCCAACCTAAAGATTCTCTATTTGGGGGGCTCCTCGTTTGAAGAGGAACTACGCTTTGGTAAGGATACATTTCCAATGTTGCAGGTAATGATTCTTGAGGCTATAGATGGGTTACAACCGGTGTCGGTGTCAATTGAAGAGACAGCATTGAAAAGACTAGAGCAGCTAAAGATGAGAAAACGCTTATCAAGTATAATGGGTAGGGTGTCGGGGTTGGAGTTTCTTGAACAACTCAAGGAGATTGAGATGGTGGGCGATTCTCGTTCTAGTGAGTTTGTGCAAAACATAGAGGAGCAACTCAAGAAGCTTCCAAAAGAACCCGTCTTCAGGGTGATTGAACACTATTTATATTGATGATGATGATGATGATGATGATGATGATGATGATGATGACGAGAGTAATAGAGAGTTTGTGAGAAACATAGAGGAGCAACTCAAGAAGCTTCCAAAAGAACCCGTCCTCAAGATGTTATAAGATCCAAAGTTCAATAAACATAATGTTGCCGTACGTATTGGTTGTAATAAGCGTTTGTGTTTTCGTCAAATGGTGTTACATGTTCAGTTTAGAATTAATTAAGGGAACTGCTGTTATTTTCTTCTTTTTATTTTTCCTACTGTATTTCCCATTTGTTATGGTGTGTAATAATAAATTGACCTGATTTTCTTGATTTTATGTTGTAATTTCGATGTACTTATTTTCATTACCTCTATGAAGAAACAAAACTATTATGTTCTTTTAGTTCAAGAAGATATATATGTTGATTTTCTTGTTTGTTTATTCATCTTAAATGTCTCTCGGGCTTTGTTCTTATTTCTCTTTGGAAAGCTGAAAATTAGTCAAAGATATGCTAATTTCAAAAATATTTTGAGGCACTAGACTACAAAAGAAATATATAATTTTGTAAGGCTCAGTAACGCTTCTGCGAGTGAAACTTCAGGGATCGAAATACAAATTTTCTGTCCAAGCTTTGATTATGCCTCTTTTGTTCTCAGAATTTAAATGATAATGTAAAACAATGTAAATTGGTGATAATGTAAAACAATTTAAATGGTGATGGAAGCTGTTTTGTTCTGCTATTGAGAAAATAGACGTGCAATTGTAAGAACAATTTTTTTTTTTTATTCCAGTATAAATAGTGTTTAGGTTTTATTCGATTTTCACTATTTTAGCCAAGTTGTGCTCAGCTCAGAGTGCACTCAATTAATAGATGTGATTTGAGAGAATTTATCAATTGAATTGTTCAACTATTGTCTGGGTCAACATCGGTCGTGATGAAATTTTTCAACTATGGTCACATGACTCGCGTGTCGCCTGACATGCGTTCCTTCGGTCGAAAATGACACAGGATGATACGTCACACAAAACCGACATTGTCAATCAAATAACAATTCTACAAGTACATCCTAATAATTATCAGAGAAACTACCGACTAAAACAAAATTTCTTATTATCGAATGGCCTGCAATCGTTTACTAAGCAATTTTCAAATATGGAAATTACTTTCAAAATCAACTCATTCCACAAGCACCTGAATCCTGTCTCCAGCAGCATCATTAAAATCGAGCAGAATCTTTCCACTCTGCGGGCTGCCATCTGCATCAATCGGTGCATCATCCAACATTTCCATTATATTTACACCAGCCAAGCCTAATATCATGCACATAAACAACTAATGAAATATTCAAGGAGTGTACTAAATAACACTTGACAATTATCATATTACCTATTTGTATACTTTGTTGTGTTGGTTTCTACTAATTAACTTTTCTTTTTTTAACTATCGAAAGTTTGCTGATATGATTATTGATGATAATCAGAGATTTTAACTGTAGTTTTGTACATTTATTCTGGTGTATCCCACAAGAAAAAGAAGTATGAAAGGAAACGAGTGAGGCTATCTACTATGGGTCAAATAATCACATCTTAATCATTCAACATTATCTCCACATGAAAATGAACCTGCAGGTTAAATTTTACATTTTTTAGAATTTTTTTACTATATTTTTTTTATAATAGAAAATCACTACTTTTGAATGGTCTAGAATTTTTAGATCAAGTGATTTTCTACCTATCTCAAAAAATAGTAAAAAAATTCTGAAAAATGTAAAACTTGATTTACAAATACATTTTCATATGAAATTCGTGTAGAATGGTTTAGATCAACTGTTTGGTACCTGAAAACAGAGATATTGATCCATAGTACGGACCAATTTACGCTATGCATAGTACCATAGCCTCACTCAAAAGGAAACAGGGGTTTTTTTATACCTGGAATTATTCTTGACATCCCTTCCAAAAATCCAGCCTGTTTTACCGAAGGAAAACTTGTCATAAAAAAATTCTTAAAAAAAGAAGTATCATTATTAACATCTAATTAATAAGACTGCATTAAACTTAACTAGCAAGTACAATTAAAGTTCAAACAATTGAAATAACTGTCACTATTTATCCTTGCCAAATATTATGCTAAACCCACAACAACTAAGATTAAATTTTCACAAGGAAAAGGAAGGAATTTTAAATTGGAAAAAATTAACCAAGGAACTTACTGGAATTCTAACATCAAGTTTTTGAAGCCCGTCCTTTCCAGTTATCTTTAATCTTAAAGTGCGAGACCAAATCCAAGACATGCGATCTCTTGAACTATTTGTGTTTAAGTTGTCATATACAACTGGAGGTAAGAGATCAATTATTGGATCTGAACCTCCTTGCCTTATCCTTTCACCATAAGTAGGAGACGAATAACCTGTAGTTAACATACAAGGAAAAAATAATAAAAATATATTAAAAGGCATTTATGTTGATTCATTTTTTTAATCCCAAATTAACTCGTGCCAGTGAAGGATACTGTACCTAAAAGCATACATTGGTAATTTCATTCCAATTTCAAATCCTAGGTGGGAATTTTGTTTGCAATTTCAGAGATGTATAATAATTTCATTAATAAAAATATTTTTTTAATGAAATTGCTTTCAAAACATCGTGTCGGCAAAAAAATTAATTCATATTCGCTAGTTCATCTCAGAAATTAATTTCTATAATGTTTGAAAACGTCTAATTTCATGAATGTAGATGCTCTAAGCATTAACTAGACCGACGAACACAGAAATACTTGAAAAGAGACAAGAAAACACAATATGTTGGGATTTTTTTTTTTTTTTTTTTTTTTTTTTTTTTAGGAAAGATATGATGGGATTGAATCTGGATGGTACAAAAACAGGTACACTTTCAGACCCAATTGTCACATTATATCAAGATTTGGGATTAAAATAGTCTCACCAGTGCCATATGACGGCTGGGAATTATTGACCATGTATCTTTTCTCCTCTTCATAATAATTATTAAATCCAAGAGTCTCTTTTATCTCATCAAACGATGGCAAGCTCCCTGGAGGCGGGACCCGCCCGCTTTTGATTGCTGCCAGGCCATCCTACAAGGTAGAACAAGAGGAGAAACATAAAGACAAAGGGTCATTTGAAAATAAGAGATAAAAATATACAATTGAAAAAATATATATTTATATACCTCCATTGCACGCATGGATACACCAATTAAAGAGAGAGGATAGCTGATGAGTTTAAATCCGAGTTCCTCTAGTTCAACAGGAGTAAGTATCGGAGTCTTACCCCCTCCTTCCAGCATATTAGCCTTCAATAATTGTTATACCAGCAGAAGAACAATCTTAAGTTATAATTTACTTGATAGTAATTATAATTTTATACATATGATATTAAATTAAAAAATAAAAAGACCCAAGTAGAAAAATAAAGGATGAAAGCATAAATCTTGAGAATTTTTAACTTGAATCGGCTTCAAACGATAAATCCAAACCGTTCTAACCGATCTACTTCATGAGTGGTGTGTTTACATGCAAAATTTAGAATTTTTCAAATTTATTAATTATCATGTGAAAGCAGTCAAATGTGGGATTTTTTAAGTTAATCTTAATGCATTCATTTTTCATCATTTTTTTACCGCTTGACTTGGTACTATAATATTTTGAAAAATTACAAATTTTGCATGTAAATGTATCACTCATAAAGTACAATAGATTGAACGGTTTGGATTTCTAGAATAAAGTTTTGAGGTTATATACAACCATAGTAGGCATTCAGGCCACTAACCTAAAAGGAAAAAACAATTTTGACCTACCATTTTTGGAACTAATGGAGAGACCTCACAAAATGCCTTCATCTCTTCTCTTGAGGCAAGGGCATCTATGAAAAGAACATCTGCGCCAGCATCAGCAAAAGCACGAGATCTCCAAAGGGCCTCCTCAAGTGAAACTGCCTGACGCGAATCTGACCTGGCAACAATCACAATGTCGGACCCACTCTCCTTTCTCGCATCAATGGCCGCTTTTATTTTCATGACAGCTTCTTCTCTTGACACCACCTTCCTTCCCTGTGTGTGGCCGCATGCTTTTGGTGCTACCTTCCAAGTAAGAAAAATAGAAGTTCAGAAATTAAGGTCATGAAAATTGCATCGAATAGGTCATGCCATGCTGGCAATGGTGCACAGCATTGAGTGGTAAACCTGGTGTTTGAGATCCTAAAAAATTACCTGGTCTTCAAGAAGAATCCCGGCAAATCCAGCTTTGATAAACCCTTTCACGGTTCTCTTGACATTCATGGCATTTCCATACCCGTTATCTCCATCTCCAATCACAGGAATTGACACGGCCTGGGTTATTAATGAACCTTGATCAACCATTTCTCCATATGATATAAGGCCGACATCTGGCAGCCCCAAACGCGCAGCAGAGATCGAGAAACCTTGCATGAAATCAAGTCAACATACAAAATTCTTCACTCAGCCAATTCAACAAACACCTACTAGGTGTGAAATAAATCATGATTTATGTTTATATATTATTATATATTATACCAGAATGTTAGACATAACACAGTGTCAGCCATACCAGCATCCCAATTCAGCTCCTCTCAACTAATATGATTTGACCAGAGTCAAACAGTAACTGTTTCTGTCATAAATTCTGAATAAACAATACTGCACGCACCATTACAGAAACCTTGCATAAATCAGGCCGACATATAAAATTCTTTACTCAGTCAATTCAACAAACACCTATTAGGTGTGAATAAACCATGGTTTTGGTCCATATATTATAATATATTATACCCATAATGCCATGATCTCTCTCTCTCTTTCTCTTTACTATTACAATATGCAATTCTGATTTCTTTTACAGAATGTAACGGTATCAAATGATTGAACAAGACCAGAGAAGAGAACAAACACTTACCACTGGTAAAACAAAACCCGAACCCTGCCCGCTCGATCAGCTTGGCACTAAGTGCATCAAAGCAAGCGGGTCCCTGATGGATACCCGACGACTCCAACAACTGCCTGAGCGCCTTCGCTGGCGAGTCGGAGGTGGTGATCGGAGGAGTGTAGTAACTGCTTCTAGGGACAGTGGTACTGATCAATTGGGAACGGAGGTTGGTTTTGGAGAGATTGGGGTACAAGTGAAGTTGGTTTTGGAGATTGGACGGAGGTGGGTGGTGACGTGGCGAGAAGGAGGCGGTGCTGTTCGGCTGGCAAAGTAGCGGATTGCTGCAGCAGGCCATCTTTGGGTTCTCTCGCTCTTACTCGCTGGTTAGCGATTTGGGAAGGAACCCCACACTCGCTTTCTCCGAGGTGTTGCACGTAATCAGAACCGTTGATCTGCAGAAGATTGAGGGGAACTGTGTGAAAATCAACGGCTTAGATCACACGAAGGATGTCAAGTTCAAGTACCTCAGTGATATACCAACGGGCAACGGCTTAGTCTCGGTCGGACGGGAGTTCGTATCCTCTGACATATCTCAATTTTTGCGTGACCAACGTGTACGGTGTCTATTCGGGGATAGCCCACGGTGCTGTATTAATTGTGCTTCAAGATTCGTGCTGAACGTATCCTGAAAAAAACTCAAAGTTTGAGTTAACTCAGAGGATTGATATTCGTCGGTCGGAAGTTAAGTGGGTTTGGATATTGCCCACACCAGAACTCAGAAGTGCCGCTAATTGAACTGAGCGGCCCGGCCCGTTAATAAACGGGCCGATTAATAAATGAAATTGTTAATGAACAGAACTATAAATGGGATGGGCTCAAAACTTGACCCTGATTCAAATTCTGATTAATTGACTCGACTTCCCTCCCAGCTCCACAGTCATTGGCCGAAATGTATTTCCTTTTCAAACATTTTTTTTTCTCATCTCAGCTCGTGATGTATTTTATTAAAAAAATAATTTATCTAGAGATATTGTACAAATTTTTATTAAATATTAATATTCAACAAAAAATTTGCAAGTAGAGATTGAAAGAGATATCGAGAGGAAAGAAGAGTATTGCATGACTCATGCATCTATTACTTCATTTTATTTTAAATATTTTCTTATTTATCTAGCAACCAAGTTAATTTTTATATTCAAACAGAAAAGACAAATAAAAATGTGTCACAATTTTATTCATAATTTTGTACATATATATCAATGTTGTATTAAGAGATCAGAGAAAATTAAACATCTCCACAGCCTTGTAGAAGCTCTTCAGTTTGTAACTCAAATTTTAATATTAAGGACTCTATATAATGTTATCTCTAGTAAAATTACATCAATAAATAACTAATCATCTATCTCTCTTGTGGGTTGGTCAAGGTCACATAATTTATTGAGCATGCAGAGCTGTTAATAGATGGGTCCACAGCTTCCTCTGTAACTCTCACATTGAAGTACGCCGGCTTCTTAGGCTCTGGTAAAACTATACCCTCTGTGGTAATAAACACGATCACATCAGACATGATGGGTCGATCGGTTGGATTCTCTTGTACACACAGTAATCCTACATGGATGCATCTCTCTGCCTGTCTTTGGGACACTTCCATTAATGTTGAACAAATTAGCTCTGGAATATTTCCTCCTTTCCATCTGTACCAAGCCTGACAAAGATTAAATCCAGTTCAGAAACAAAATTCTCTTTTGAAGTTTGTAACATATGAATATTTTAAACTTAAGAGTTTTAGTTGTTTATATGTTTCATTACATATCCAAGAAGGTTGAGAAATTCTTCATACTGGTGGAAACCTGTATTCCTTTTGCCACTTACAATCTCTAGAAGCAATACACCAAAGCTGAATACATCTGATTTTATTGAGAAAAGACCCTCAGATGCATACTCTGGAGCCATGTAACCGCTGGTAAAAAACAAGGAAAAAACATCATTATATGATCATACAACTGATCAGAATATTATATTTTCTTGTAATAATAACTAGTAGTTTTACCTTATCCATATACTGATTTACGTTATATTAGTGTGTGTGTCTGTGTGTTTTTTTTGTTGAATTATGCTCTTTGTTTAAGCACTAATTAATATAGCATCATACTTACTATGTTCCTACCACCCTATTGGTATTTGCTTGGAGCTCCTTGGGACCAAATATTCTGGCTAATCCAAAATCAGATATCTTTGGGTTCATTTCAGAGTCTAAGAGAATGTTGCTCGCTTTCAAATCCCTATGAATAATTCTTAGCCTGGAGTGTTGGTGGAGATATAGGAGTCCTTGAGCAATGCCTTTAATTATCTCAAAACGCCTTTCCCAATTTAGAAGTGCTCCTCTTGTTTTATCTGTAATACAACACTATATAAAAAAACTGTCTTATCTTTTCATTTCTTCTTTTGAAGTCTTGACAGTGGCAGTCAAGGGTACCAAAAATACAGAAACAAAATTACAGCCTAGTCCCTCAACTTAGACTAATTAGAACTGAGTCCCTCAACAGAATTTAAACCATAGTGCTCTCTCTTGTAGAATCTTTCCCTCAAATACTTCTGCCCTCATTTTTCTGTCATCATATCCACCAGAAGGTGCCCAGTACACGATTTAACAATTCCCCTTTCAGCATATTGCCCTTCTGTTTCACTTCTCTCCACGACTGGTCCCAGATATCCGGTAACGACATACCCTGTACCAGTCTTCGTGCCAGTATCCTTTTTTTGATGGAATTTTGCATGTAATTCCACACTGATAATGCGTACTGGCAACTAAAAAGCAGGTGACTTTTTTATCTCTGCACATTGAGCAATTTACATCGCAAAATATGTGTCTTCTTTCCAATACATCCGTTGTCAGAATATTATTTTTATTAACAAAGTAACCAAAAATCTTGACTGATGGGGGGACATTGGCCTGTACATTGTAATGCCAGAGGGTCAGTCTTTCCTCCTTCCAAAAGCACACTGTACATTGACTTAGATGTATATGTACCTGTTTTGCTCCATTTCCATATAATTGTATTTTCCTGCTTGTTGAAGTTAAGAACCATCTATGGAGCGATTGAGCGCAGCAAAGGCTCAGCTTCTCTAAGTGAGATTGACGGAATTGGAGGTCTACAATTATGATCGTAACCAACAATCGGTAGTCCATCCCATCAGTCATACCAAAATGCAATGCCTCTCCAATTGCCAATTTGCAATGTTGTAGACCAATGGAATAAAGGTTTCAGTCTTATCAGAATTTTCCAGAAAAAATAACCTGCTGACCTACATGTTTTCAGTGCGTTGGTACTAGTACCTGTACCGGTGCTCTTTGTGCATAGATTATGCATTATCTGAGTCCAAAATTCTTTATTGGCAGTATACAAATGCCACCACCATCTTATTAGGAGAGCCAAATTTTGTAGATTCCTAAACCCTCATTTCTTTTTCAAAGGCATGTACTCCAATTTAACAAGGCCATTCCTCTCGTCCCCTCTTCTCCTCTCTCCCATTTAAAATATGTTCTAAGCTTGTCTTTCTTTGAAAATCTCTCAAATTTAACAGGTTTCTTT
Source organism: Carex rostrata (assembly GCA_964058875.1). NCBI lineage: Eukaryota > Viridiplantae > Streptophyta > Magnoliopsida > Poales > Cyperaceae > Carex > Carex rostrata. The sequence continues at coordinate 2,429,702 of CAXKVT010000106.1, read as the reverse complement.
AGATTCGAACAACCCCAATTTGCTTGGTCTTGACTTGTTACTTTTTAAAATGGAACTTACGGGTGAATAGGTTCTTAGAATGGAACAGAGAGGAACCTTGTAATCTGAGAGGACTCCAAATTCAGGACATTAGCTATATGATTAAAACTAGTTGGTTAACTAACAATCCAAGTAATTTATTACAGATGACTCAGTAAGTACAAGTACCCTTTAAAGAAATGAGTTTTGTAAAATGGAACTAGTACTCTAATTTTATTTATCAGATAGAAAAAATGGGTAAAAAAGTTACAAAACCATTGAAAAATAGGTTTCTAGAAACATACCAAATATGAAATAATCTAAGCTCTTGTTTGGCATGAACTCATAAATCAATATTTTCTCCTCTCCTTGGATGCACCACCCAACCAGCCGGACTAAGTTTCTGTGTTGCAACTTCGCAATAAGTTGGATTTCATTTTTAAATTCAACTAGACCTTGACCTGAACATGAAGAAAGCCTCTTGACAGCTATCTCAAATCCATCTTGCAGAAGCCCCTAGAAGAAGAACTTCAAATCAAAATAAAACCCACAATTTATTTTAAATTCATCATCAATAACTTTTATGCATTTTTCTAATTTGTCGGTTCTTTTAATTATTTTCTTTACTTTAATGGCCACATTAACCTGTGTATTTTCTTGCTCTAAAAACATAATAATGAAAACAAGTAAGAAAGAAAAAACAAAAAGCGGTATTTAGATTGAAGGAAATAGGAAGCACCTTATAGACAGGTCCGAATCCACCTTCGCCAAGTTTATTGTCCAATGAGAAGTTACCTGTCGCATTGGCTATTTGGTTGAAATCAAAGAGTGGAAAATCTGAACTTCTTTCTCTGCTCCACAGATCCAGTGTTTCGTTGTTAGTTGCAAACATTTTTTCTTCTTGAGAAATGTCGGGATCTAAATCATCAAAGAACATGTTAAGTGTTAGCTAGGTTTTCATGCAATGAGTATGTCGACAAGTACTGTTCAATTAAATAAAGAGTTTAACCTGCATATCTCAGTTTTCTAATCAACAAAAAGCCGAGGAAGCAGCCAATAATAATAATCAATGGCACAAATACACTGATGATGATAATGAGGTGCCTATGCCTGTTCTTTCCTCATGCAGAAATTTTTAAGGTTGAAATTATCAACACATCAATAGTTTCTTTTGCAATTTTGCAAAGATGAGAACAAAAGAAAAAGATTTAAGTCTTTGAATTCATTGGGTATATTGGGTCATTTTAAAATTTAAATTCTGATTGAACGTTTTTGGTTTAAGTCGAATCTAGTTAGCATGTTTGAGTTTTCGAGATTTATCAGATGAGTTTGGATTCAGATTGGATGGACAGGTCATTTAGGTAGGGTCATTTAGTCGAATCTAGTTAGCACCAGTTGTTCTGATTACTTAATAGACTGCAAAGGAAACTTCATTCTGTTTATCTTGAAATGTATATATATTAATACAATTACTTCATTCTGTTTATTATTTTTTCTTGTATGTGACTAAATGTAAACAGGTTATGTTAGGTAGCAATACATAGAATTTTATGAGATCTAAATTTTTTATTTAGCTATTATATGAAATGTATATATATTGGTACAATTAACTTGTGTTTATTTTTATGTTAAGTAACCTTTTTTTTAATGAAATATTATACAGGAAGAAGGTATAGCCATCTTTTTCAAGATGTATGGGAAAATTGGGAATTTTTCATCTGAAAGTAAATACCAGACAACTTTAAAAGGAAAATTAGAAAGAAAAAAAAAAGGGTTAGCTTTTAATATAATATTTTAAACAGTCATAGGCATAAAAGTTACTTTATTAGTCAAACTCTTGTATCTTGTCTTTATTAGAACTGTTATGTCAAGACCTCATTAATTATACCAAAGGGGAAGGGAAAATTTACAAAAGAAAAAAATAAAAAAGGAACTGTCCATAATTTACAAAAAGAAAAATTAACAGGATAATTATAAAATATGCAAGCTACTAACCTTTACCACCTTCACGATCGAGAACCTCTATGGAGTTTGCAAAGCAACCGGGCCGTGCTACAAGATCACTTGAATAAGTAGTTGATAGCAGAGAAAGCGCTCCGCCGTTATTTTGGAATGAGAAAATGTACTCAAAAGATGGGGCAAGGTCATTATCTGGCCTCGAACAATTCTGCAGAGGTTTATCATCTTCATCAAGAGATGGCGAGTAGCTAAGGTTGTAATCCGTTCCAAATATCTCGGGTGGCGATTGTATTTGATTATGACGGCCACATCTCACAGAAAAAAGGCTAGTATTCAATACCTCATACTTGTCATAGTGAAATTCAGTAATAGAACTAGACAAATTAAAATAAAGATTACCACAGCCAGATTTATTCAAAGAACTACTAAGATGAGTATCTTGAATTACAACAGTGTTGGGGTCATATGAGATGCTTTCTAATGGAAATAACAAAGAAAGCCAGATGAGAAATGGCTTATAATTATTGTCACATCCAACCGGTAAATAACCCGAACAATTAAGATCCACAGTAATGTTTGATTGGAAGTAAAAAGGAGGCATGATTTTAATAGAAGGATCACATGGAAGTTCAGTTGTACATGAGTAGGAGAAACATGGAAGGAAGAAAATGAAAGAAAGACAAGCCAGTACTGAAGCAGCCATTAAAGATGGAACCAACTGAGATATGAAGTTATAGCTATTTCTAAACTTTGGAGAAGACAAGAATACAGACATGCTATTCTTGCAACCTCTTGCATCATTTTCCATGGATTGACAATAGCACAGTTCCCTATTCATATTGGGGTATTGAAAGATAAGCAGTTGGACCCTACAATTTTGAAAAATATCACCAAGAAGTTAGTTTAGTTTTTACACTATTTGTATCTATGGTGTTCATTGCATCCGGTTTATTTGGTTTTCAATCAAACTAACAAATTTTGGATCAAATGGTTCAGTTTTTCGGTTTAAATGGTTCGGTTCGGTTAAATATTTCAATTACTTTGTTTTTTTTATTTGGTTCTATTTAACCTCTTTTATTTCAGTTCAATCAAACAAACCAAAATTTATTTTATACTTAATTTAATTACTTGGGGCATTTTTTTATATTTGGTTTAGTTTAAAATATCTTATTTCGGTTCAACTGATATATATTTAGAAATTTATTTCTATGATTATTAAATGTATTTGTTTATGTATTGAGTAGTGTGATTGGAGGTAGAAAGGAGGCATAATTTGAATAGAAGAATTACATGAGTTGGAGAAGCAGGGAAGGAAGAAAATGAAAATAAGATAAGCCATAACTGAAGTGGCCTTTAAAGACGGAACCAACTGAGATTAGTTATGGATAAACTTTGGAGAACATAAGTGAAACAGGGACAGATGTAGATTATGTGAATGGTGGCCAGTTGATCTTTTTTTTTTTTTTTTTGAAACTTTTTGTATTTATATATAATTTTCTATATAATTTAGAATAAAATGTTCTTGGTACTATAATTTGACCACCATTTAGTATGGAAATTTTATATGATTATCCCCCTATTATGTGTTTGACCCCTATAGTTCGGAAGCCTGACTTCGTCCCTAGATACACACATGCTATTCTCACGGCCTTATATAACATAATTTCCATGGAATTAAATTTGACCTTCACTGAGATACTGAAAGACGAGCAGTTAGGCTCCTACAATTATGAAAAATGTCACCAAGAACCAAGAAGGTAGTTTAGTTTCTATATAATATGAATCTCTTTGACTTTTCAGGTGGACTGGCTGGATAGCCGAACAATTGAACCTACAGTCCTCCACGCAATTTTCTAAATGAAGAAAAATACAAGGACAATAATTGTTTGTTCCTACTAACATGATAGATCAGTTGTGAAGTAATTGTGTGTCCTTCAGTTCTTATCACTTTCTAGAGTCTATCTGGGTCATAAAGTAAATGGGAGCAGACGCCTCCAATGGGCATGAGACTCGAATTGGTTAGATGCCCGCTCAGAACCGTTCAATTTGTTTTATGATCCATGTGTTCCGTTTCAATATTTGTGTTCCGCTTCAATAATATTTGTGCGGATCAAAAGCGCACAGATTATTTTACTATCTGTATTGGAGAGGTTTGGAATATATACCCAAATTATAGAAAAATAGCTAAAAAAAATATTATAAAGGAAAAAGAAAATAGCACCTCAATCTGTTAAAAAAAAAGTAAAAAGACCAAATGAAATTGCTTGACGTGATTTATATTTTGCAGAGGTTTCTAAAACTAACATCTTTTTTTCTTCTCTTGCATAATAAAAAGGCAACACAAGAGCCCTCCCTTTCATTTGACCAAGTCAACATAATGCTTTCATCCCTTAATTTCTAAATCTAGGTTTCTATGCAGTAATTTGTCTATAAGGAATTGGTAAAGAAATTCATCCCAATTCAAAGATATTGGGGATTTATAGAAACTATGCAGATATATTGACAACTTTTGAACTTGAGATGGGTGATTTCAATTTGTCGGCAACACCCAACCAGCTTGCGAGAAGTCGAAACACTCTCTCGTCACGTAATAGACCCCTGTGATCGCATGCCTCAATACCAACTCTTTCAGTAGCAGAGAATCCATCTGCCTATTTTTTCAGAAAAAGGAAAAGAATAACAAATTTCAGAATAAACAGAAACACTTTGTGCAAAGGTCAGTAAGAAAGGTTATTTTTTTAACCTTATAAATACTTTAGGTCATGTTTGGTTTTAAAGTAAGAGGTGAAGTAAACTCTTTACTCTTCACTTAAGATGCCAAACAAGTAAAATAGGAATAACATGGAGTAAGAAGTGAATTAAGTTTAAGATGGAGTAACTTAATCCACCTTAAGTTTAAGCAAGGGTCTAAATTTTGTTTTCCATTTAACTAAAATTGAAAATAGTGTAAAATAACAGGGAAAATATATTATTACCATGGCAGATTCAGAAGGAACAGTGCCGTCTCCATCAACATATCTATACTCGCTCTGAAATTAAAAATAAGTAATATGATTAAGTCTTAATTAATCCATACAATTCAGAATGAGAGGAAATATGAAGTAATAATATATGGTAAAAACTAAAACATACCACTGTGCTGCACACTTCTGATAAATCTTCAATTGGGGAGCTTTCAGACCCATAACTACAATTAAAAACAGGAATTACATTAAACCAAATATGGAAATATTTCTCACATAAAAGATGTTTTTTTGTTTATTCATGGATTTAACCTCTACCCTACAAATATCTAACTGTTAACTTACTTTTTGGTTTAGCATCTATCACTTCTTAAAAAAAAAACAAAAATTCTTAATTTGCAATCTTGACAACCATCATAAATAATTTCTCAAATTCTACATCTGGAATATGATCTAATACTATATGTATATCAACACATGAAATATGATGAAAGTCGGTGCTTCACCATTCATTCAACTTGCGTCACAACTTCAACCAGTCTATATATAACTGCATTATAATATCAAATCAAAATGCCACTCGAATTGCATGATTGTAATCTATACAACATGCCTACAACTTCTCTTTTTTTTCTTTTTTTCTTTTTTATTTGGTTTGATTTTGAGAAATATTGTCAAGAGTGTCAACCAATTGTAGCATCTAGAAAAAAAGTTTTAAAAAAAAAATAGGAAGATTATTTGAAGCATTTCTTACCAGACATCATAAGGTGTTTCGAGTGAGACACCATATATGTTATAGAAGCTGACACTATCAGGTAATTGAGCAGTGTCAAGTATTTTGCGGGTCTCACAAGCCCACTTGTAGATTGACTCATTAAATGGAACTGCAACCGACTTTCCATTATACGTCAACTGTAAACATAAGAGCAAATAACAGAAAAAAAATAATATATTACATCTATCACAAAGATCACCTCTTTATCTTTTACCAAGAACATGGCAGTTAGACATCAACATTTTGTGGGACCCAAGTGACGCAGTTCCTTGACAGTTTTAACATTTGTCCTTGTCACTTAATTTACTGAAATTTTGGATACAAATTTATTGTGCAGTCTCAATCAAGAATCAAACACAGGTCAAGCGTTCAAAGCCATAAGTCGAACAGTCGATCTGAACTGTTCAACATGATCTCTATATGAAAATGTACTTGCAGACTAAATTTTTAATTTTTAGACTTCTTTTTAGATAGTAGAAAGTCAGTACTTTTGAATGGTCTAGAATCATTAGATCAAGTGATTTTCTACCTATCTAAAAAATTAGTAAAATTTTTTTTTTTTAAAATGTAAAATTTGATCTACAACTACATCTTTATATGGTGATCATGTTGACCGGTTCAAATCAACTATTTGAACTTTGTAAACAGAGATATGATCCATAGTACAGACCAATGTGCACTATGCATAGTACCATAGCCTCACTTCTATTATATGCATCCTAAATTGGTACCTCATTATTGCGTAAAGCTCCCTCAAAGAGAGAAGAACAGTCGGTGGCATCATATTCAGTTAGCAGCACTTCACCATTGTCAGAATTTTTTCGCCAGACATGGAGCACTGGCTGTTGTTTCCACTTGAAAGTTGGATTAGGTAACATCTCGTATATAGATGGGCATTCAACCAACTATAAAATACAAAATGATTTCAGTGCAGCTGAGGATATGATATATACATTTTGAAATGATTGTGGCAAGATATAACCCATAAAAGCTTAATGAAATTATGCAATATAATCTACAGAAGAAAAACCATTGAATTGAGAGACTAAACCCTTCTGGAATCAGAGTTTTGACAAAAAAAACACATGGAATGCTGATTTATATTAATTAATAAGTTGAGTTTCAGGAACCAAAACACTTTTATTATAATTATACACTCACTGTGACTAAAGTTAGTTATGAACATAATCAGTTATCAAAATGACCCTATTTAAATGAAACTACTGTGGTTAAAAATTTAAAGACATGTTACTACATACTTGAGTATTTGTAGGTAAATGTCTTAATAAATCTAAGAAAGTTTGAGCAAATGTGGGGGGATATAAATTAATCTAACACGTGTAGCTTTTCCTGAAAGCAAGTTCAAATAATCTAAGAAGAGCATTATCCCAATGACTAGTAGAGAAAAAAAAAACCACTAATTCTTATAACAAGGAAAGAAAACAAATTACCGATTGGTGCATACTCCATCTGAAAACAAAAGGAGTATAAAAAATAAATTACCAGTTGGTGCATAGTCCATCTGGAAACAAAGAAGTAACTCGCGAAACCATACACAAATTGCAATCCAGTCAAGAGAGAATCATTGATGCATCCAGGTGCACCTGTCCAAAACACAAACACACAAGTATTAATACTTTGGAAAATTAGCTATTCTTAATTTATAAAAAAATTGTTTGTGAGTATTAAATTACCTTGAAATGGGCAAGCTATGGAAATCCATTTCTTCACGTACTTAGCAAATATCTGGCCGAAACAGACAAATATCACATCATTCAACAGTATATAGGTACTAACTCATATACACCCCTGCAAAGTGTCAAAATATGTTATAGGGACAGTGCTTATAGTTTGCAGGGATACAACAGATTGACATTTTGCAGAGGTACCCAAAAAAGAAAATATATTGATATGCACATACATCATTGTATAGTGCTAAAAAGCACCGAACAAGCAATCCACCCATGGAGTGTGTAATCAATGTAACTTTTCTCCCACCCGAGTCCTTATATGCTGTTTCTAGTTTTGCTTTCAGACCAGCCATTGTTTTCTCTAACCTGTTTAATGCAAGTAGTTAACTATAACATTAGTTTGTTGAATTAGCATAATATTCTTCAATTTAACTACAACATATTAGAAGAAAATATCAACTTTTACCTGTTAGTTTGACGGAAGTCATAGCCATATCCAAACAGTGTTGTGCCCTTTTCATATCCACATTCAACTAACATATCAATCATATCATGGAAATGATAAAGCTCGTCCAATCTCAAAATCTTTACAAACTGATTTTAAAAAATAAATTAAAAAGAGTCAGATCTTCAAGTAATTTGGATGAAAAATATTGGCTGTGATTGCATTAAGCCAACAAATGTTATAATAAAATAAATAAAAGTTGTGTGAAAGAAACAATGGTAACTAGCTCCAACAAGTGGTCGACGCTATTTATAAAGAAAGGGTCTTAAAATTTTAATTTTAGTATTATTCAGATGTTTTCCAAATCAGACCTAATGAAACTTTTATTAGTAGGTTAGTATATATAAACAGCAATATTAACCAAGAAATTAAAGAACATGAGTACCAAAGTTTAAATGAACATACTTCTTTCCAAATATACCCATCATTAAATATCATAGATGATAAACTAATAGATTTGGACTACCGCAAAAAATTAATTTTAGGGACTTACCCAAGAAGGATCTAAAATGTCAATAGCATACAACCCGGAATCATCATCTGGGACCTCAATCTCAATATCTGGATCCAATGGATCCACATAACCTGAAACAGCAACAAAAAAGCACATTTTTTTATCCCAAATATATATATATATATATATATACACACACATCCTTGTATGCTCTAATTTGGAAAGCTTCTACACTCCAATAGTTAAATAATCTTTCAATTAGCTCATTATATGTCTGTATTTAGCAACAAATTTTCTTCCCTTTCAGAAATTTGACTTATCTTGAAAAGGTTTATTTCAGAAATTTTCTTCCCTAATTGAGTTAACAGTCGTAATCTATACTAAAACTAATCCATAAAACATCCCGAGACACAATCTTTTAAAGAAAATGAAGTACAAAAACACACTACACAAGCAGAAATACACCTGTGAAATTGGAAAAAGGAAGAGAAAAGAAACTACAAACCAGTGTCTGGATTGTACATGGACCAGAGATACTTCTTGAACTCTAAATTCGCCAGGAAAATCCGAACCCAGACTCTCAGTTCGAAGTTACTGTTACTCTTCTTCTTCGCATTCAAGATCGATCCTGCCATTCCAGAGATGAGAAGCACAGGATCGAGTGCCTCGTCATCAGTAACCTTCTCTCTACCTCTCCGGCGACTTCTCCGGCGGAATCGGAAGCGGAGGAGGTGGCGACGGCGGCGCTGGAAGAGCCAGCGGAGGCGGAGGCGGAGACTGGTTAGCATGGAGAGAGGTGAAGGTGAAGGTGAAAGGGAGATGAGAGAAGAATGGAGAAGGCATTGGAAATTGAGAGATTGTGAGAATGGTAATAAATAAGAAGAGGAGAGGGAGAGAGAGGAGGTAAGTTGCTTTAGCTGTTGGTCATCTGTTAGCACCTCGCAGTCAAAGAGAAGGGCAGCAGCCAAGTCCTAAAGTAACACAAATTATGTGTTTGGATATAAACCGTCGATCTGTCTCTACACGAATATTAAAACCCATACATGCCCCCATATACCGATCGGACGGCCTAAATACAAACATAAAATTTGGGATACTATAGGGTTCAGGCCAAACTTGTACGATCTGAAGCACGGAAAAGAAGTGTATCCGAGGGGCACCGGACCAAATTCGTCGAATTCCTTGTTGGAGCTGTTAGATTTTCATCAAGATGCGTGCAATCTTATTATCATGAGTCCGGATCAATATTGCACGAATATTGATGCCGATCGAACGGATTAAATTTGGTCAGATGCCTGTCAGAATGCTCCCTATTGCGGAGAAGCACAGAATAATGTAGATTTATCTGAAAAAAAAATTTGAGAATATCTGAACTGACCTTTCGTGTAATGTATGACTGCCAAATGGATCCAAATATAAATGCTCATTTAATTAGTATTTACTACTACAACAATCTACTGCTCGAAAAGAAAGATCAGAAATGAATTTATATCAAAGCTTTTTAATTTGTAGAGCTTTAATTTTTTGCTGGTCCAAGCTTTAATTTGTACAGAGCTTTTCTGAAAATGTGGGTCCAAGCCTTTTAATTTCTACATAGCTTTAAATTCGGACTCATCAGAACTGAATTTATATCAACTTCTCCTCCAAGTAACTATGAGTGCGTATCCTTTGAGATATCTCAACTTTTGCGTGACTGACGTGTCCGGTGCCTATTCGGGGGGTGATGTGGGGGTCGGTATTATGTGAGGTTTGAGATTCGTGCATAACGTATTTAAACGGTTGGGATTTTCCATAAAGTCACACAAAGTTTGAGATATCTCAGAGGATACGAATTCAAGTAACTATTGTACCTATTTTTTATCCATTCAATTTAATGTAATTGTTGGTAACTTTCGATATATAAAGACTAGACACAGATGAAATGCCTCAACATAGCTTAATCATCCTCACACACTAGAAAAAAAAATGGATCATTTCCATTTACAAATATTAGACAATGATCATGATAAATATACAAGTGTTGTTTTCCTTACATAAAGAAAAACTTGTTCGAATCAACTCCTTGTCATACTTCAATTTTAACAGGAGTCATGTTTGTTAATGAAGTTTTAGACGGTCATGAGCGTCATTGCAGACGAGAATTTTGTATGGAGACTTTTGTGTTTCGCGCTTTAGTCAAATTGTTAAGAGAGAAGTGATGAGCATAAATTAGGTATACTTTTAGTTATGATTTTATATCGATAACTTGATCAGTTTTCATGCATTTAAGTTAATTTAGCATAACTTAGCTTAGAAATACATCAAGAACCAAGTTACTGCCGTTGGCTCGTTTTATTTGTAGTTTTATAGCATAACTTAGCTTAGAAATACATCAAGAACCAAGTCATCGTAGTATAAAAAAGATTTGTTATACCACCTTTTAGCCTCCTTAATTGTTTGCAAAATAGGTGCCCACACTTCTTCGGTAGCATCAACCATTTTCCTTGTAGGATCCCACCCGAAACCACTTTGATCTCTCAATCGTTGTATAGTTTTGTATTGCTTCATAAGAGTGTGTTATTACTCTTTAAGTTGCGTCACCGAGAAATTTGAATCTATAAACTTCGCTTTGAATCTTCGCGCCATGTCATTCCATGCAACACTACTCCATGCATTTTGTTGGCGTGTACCGGGTCTATTAAATTCAACAAGCAATTCCATTAGAAATGCATTTTGCAACTCATTCCAAGAAGCTCTATTGTTAGCCTCATTTTCATTGCCTGCATGTTAAAAGAAAATTTTATTGTCCAATAACTCTCATGTACCATCCAGTCAATGTTAATACTTACAATAACAAAATTGAGAGATTCTGTGGACTGAAGATTTCAAAGTGGCGCATTGACAAAATGTAAAACCATGGTATTTTGTTAAGTTCCAACAAATACATAAATCTGATGGAAGATGCAAAGTCCAAATTAGACTTTTAATTCAAATTTACAAAAAGAGAGGTATGTTTTAAACACTCTCTTCTAAATAAAAATATGTTATGAGTGTAAATTAAATAATGTAAATTAATACATTTATACTTTTTTCACAAAAACACATATTGAAAGATAATTCTAAGAATAATCTTGAATATATATAGTTCAATGATAGTTGTGACCATAGCATTATAAGTAGCTTCAAATTAATTACTTTCAGTAATAAAAATTTAAATTTAAATGTGCATCACTGTATAAGCACAAGAACAAAGAGGTATATAACTTCTCTGCACGCATAACAACATTCACCCAATTGTACCTTCTCTGATATGCATTCTTTTCACAAGAAAGTTATTAAATGAAATAAAAACCAATGATAAATATTATCCAAAAAATATTCGTAAGAATTCCTCAAAAATTCTTCAGTCACATTTTGTCAAACATCTTATGTGCACACCTTGTAATGCCTAGCTAAGATTAAAAATAGTAAGACCAACTTGTACCTTCTCCAGCCATGGCCAAAGTGAGATGCCAAGAGCTATTTGGATCTGTAAAGTAAATTATGTGTTCTTTCTCTCCTTCTCCTCCTCTACAAAACAAGCTAGTTGAGTCTATGGCAGCTTATTTATATTGAGGGCTTGTATTTTTTTTGCTCAAATTTTCTGCGCAATCAATTTTCGTTGGTGTTTCCCGCCGAATCTGTTGAGAAAGAAAGAGAGGCGATTGGAGCGACTCAGCTCTTTCCTTGTGGGCCCAAATTCCCTTGGAACGCTATCCTCTGCGGAATTTTTCCGTGCAGAGCTTTTAATTTGGTCCGTTCGTTTCGGATCGGACGGATCAGATCAGATCAGATCTTGTCTGATTAGAAAAAAAAATTCTCAAAATTTGCAGAACTTTTAATCTGATCCGTCCGATCCGAAACGAACGGACCAGATTAAAAGCTCCGCACGGAAAAATTCCGCAGAAGATACGCTTCCAATTCCCTTTCATTCCCGTAGAAAATTTAGTCATAGCCCTTAGATAGTGCAGGAAAGTATCGAATGTTCCCGTCCTTTTTAGTTCCATCTCTTTTTCTTTTGTTGACATTTTTTCTTTTTCTTTGTTGATATTTATAGTTTTCTTAAATGCTCACTTTTAAATAAAAAACGGTTGACATTTTTCTTGACCTTTAACGGAAGATGCTGCATGTATAATTTTGTATATTCCCATTTTTTTCTATATTACACAAATTATACATGCATTGGCTATTTAACTATTTTTTCTATATTACACAAATTATACATGAATTTGGTAGAGTTTTCTGAGTCTGTTTGTGCATTAGTTGGGACATCAAACTATGCACCGGGTCCCGGGAGAAATACAAACAAACATTCAGTTAGGACCATTACATATTAGAATTAGTTGCAATTAGGTGCTCCTTTTCTAATTCGGACGCTTACAAAAGCATATATACATCGAAGTAGAGAAATGATTCATTTGTCCTAGGAAACCATCTAATTAAGAAACTAGCAATTTTCTAAAACATGATATATATATATTTTTTTTTTCTTTTTTAATGAAGGATAAAATGAGTTTTAATTAAAAAGACATTAAAATGGATAACTTTATGAGTTTTTAAAGTTTGGAAGATAAATATAATATTATGAATTTTAAAGGGTAATTACATAATTTTGAGGGATATACATGAAATTCCCCAAAAAGTAATTATTATGATATGCTTATGTATAAGCACGCTGCACGTACGCAGGTGACAATAGGATATTAATTTTATATTTAAATTTTTGATTGGAGTGTAGTGTAAGAAATCTCGAAAAGGGTGTGAGACACGTGGAATGATTATTAAATTTGAAAGGTCGAATAATCCGGTGAATAAGTGGTGAGAAATGAGCGAAAGTATCTTGAAATTGGAAAACAAGATATAGAATACTGAGCGAATATTCTGCTGGATTTCCTGTTCTAGAACCACTGTGAATTAAATTCATGATGCCCCATCAGGTCGGATAAACATTTTATCATATAAGTTTTGACTTTATGCAGTGTATGTACTTAAGAATTAGTATTTTATCATATTTTGTACTTCTACGATTAGAAAAGATCGGGTATGTTTGGTTGAAGTAAGAATAAGTTATTATTAGAACAAGATTATTCAGAATAGCTTGTTTTTTGTTCGAATGAAGTTAAATAGTTAAAATAGTAAATTCAACTTTTTTGTTTTATTAGAATGGCCTATTCTTACAAAAAAAGAAGAAGTTGAATTTGACTATGCTAATAAGACAAATGGTAAAAGAACTATTCTTGTTATTCTTATTTTGCGACCAAACATATATATATGTTTCAAAAGATTTAATTCCAATTGTTTCAAAAGAAATTCGGTGCATATGGTAAATGAGAGCCAAGTAGGTTTAATGAACTTTGGATTTAAGTTTAATGAACAGAAAAACCGTTTGAAGTGCTTTGAAATGTGTGCACACAAATTTCAGAGCAGGAGCATACACATTTTAAAGCATATCGGACGGCTCCAGTATCCATCAGATCTACACTTTTCTAATTGTAGATATAAGAGGTTAATTTTGATGTTTGTATCAGAGTTAATAAAAGAATAGTCTGAATTTAGTGATTTTATCATCTGTACTTAATCAAATTCAACCAGCCAAACTGTTATGTTATAATTGAATGTGTTATTGTAATTTAAAAAAGAAAAGAAAAAAGAACAGCATAAGAGAGTGAAGCAATGTCAAACTTTGTATCAAAGAAAAAGAGAGAGAGATCACTTGGATTAAGATTTTTTTTCTGGAATATTAAATGGATCACATCAATTTTGCATTTTTATTTATAATCAAAATTTTAAATCTAAATGTCAGATCCCAATCGTTAATTTAATTCATTTTTATTGGAGAAATGTTCACGTAAAATGTTATGATTTTTGAAGTTCATGTTTGATTGATTTTAAAGGACTTTGATGTGGAATTGCCTCAAACTTCCAGGATATGACAATTTTTGGGTTTTTTCATTGATCTCAAAATTTTAGAAAAATCTACCCAGTTTATTTCCAACATGGGCTTTTTTCATTGATCTCATAATATGACAGTATTTGGGCTCCAATTAATTCAAGTCATCTAAAATATCTATTTTTGAATACTGGACACAATGTTATTTTTGAATACTGACACAATGTTTAGGTCTCAACCATTGTTTTACATAATAATTTATATTATGTAAAACAAATTATCTATTGACAAGAGGGATATAGTACAACTAATCACATCTAAATGTAACATATAATAAACAAAGAAAAAACAAATTACAATGAAAATAAAATAAAATTTAACTCATGTTACCAAGTTTATCCAATGAACCTGATATGTGCGTTTATAAGCTACTCACATTTTAACGAACATGGTTAATTAAGGATGGAAGCATAAGTATTATTTGATTCCTTATTTTGCTCAATAAAAGAAGGCCTAACACAATTAATTAATTAATATTTTAATTTATCCATAACAAATTAACAACAGCTTTGAAATGGAAAAAATTAAAATAGCAGCATATTGTAATATTATAGGCCGGTATATATAGTAGTTCTAAGTATATGACACAACTGTTATGATATAACAGCTAGCATATTGTGCCATTTCTTGGTTGACTGTAAATAATGCAGATCATAAGAGAAATCAAGAAAAGAAAAGCAAAAACCTTACCACTATAATCATCGAGCATTAGCATAGTAAATTAATTCATGCAACTTTTACAGTTTCACTCCTGAAGAATGACGAATTCGGATCCCATGAAGTAATACAATTTTTTAGTTTTGATCCAGACCGTCTAAGATGCTCTAACACGAATCTTAAAGAGCCTCAACCCTTCAAATAATACTGACCCCCTACGCTATCCCCGAATAGGCCTAACACAATTAATTAATTCCATAACAAACAACAGCTTTGAAATGAAAAATAACTACTGATGCTACTGGTAGAGCCTACAGAGGTGTAAAATGCAAGAGTTTGAATAGTTAGCATGTACAAAGGACATAAACCACTAATATGTGCATGCATGTGCGGAAATAATGAGAAAATGAGGCCACTATTTAAAATAAGTAGATTAAATGAAAAACAATCAATTATTAATTTATTATAGGTATATAAATCTTTGAAACTGGCAGAGAGCCGATGTTTGTTCATGTTGCAATGTGTAACATTCCAACAATAAAGGACAGTGCCGATGTTTCTATTGCAGCAATGCATTATAAAAATACAGGTTAGTGCTTCTGATTGAATCCAAGCATTAAATCGAGTATAACAGTACCAGTACCAAGGTTCTTCTTACCAGCTGATATGAAGAAATTTTTTTTTGAGGGTCAGTGAACAATGGCTCACTAACATTTTGAATTAATTAACGAAAAAAAATATTTACAATGCCCTAATCTGCAAGGTCAAAGTCAAGACTAAGTATCAGAATCACCTTGACTTAAGTTACATGAATGAAAGAAAGAAACAAACAAACAAACTAATATGAAAACCTAACTATTAAATAAAACTTATAGGGATGCTTTATCATTTTGTTTGCCCTGCCGCACAAAATTAGCAACAATCTACAGTTTACCAAGAAAGAAAAAGAGAGAAACCATATATAAATCTGCTCCATATTTTATGAGCATAATCAACAAATCCATAAATCGGGTGACAAAAGAGAGAGTAACAGCAAAGAAAGAAAAGTACCTGAACCTAGATAGACAGAGAAACACAGTACTACTCAATCTAATTTGCCTTCAATTTTCTATCTAGAATTGATCCAATCAAGTCAATGTCTGTGAATCAACAGCAGCAATAGGTTAGTCTGATTACCAAATGGTACCTGGCATAGTGCTTTAGAGAATATTCAGCTAAATTGAGATCTGGTAAACTCCTAATTCAGTTTAAAGTCCCAATTAAACAAAAATCAATGAAAATCAGTATACAGCAAAAAATGGTTCAAAAAAATAGACTTTTCTAAATGGCAAGGAACCACAGGTTAATTTGGGCACCGACTAGTAGGGGTGCAAACGGATTGGATAGTGGTAAAAATCACTATCCGTATCCGCTTTTATTTCGGATACGGATATGGATACAGATATCCGTTTTTTATAATAGTAGATAACATAATTTTTTTATAATAAATATTAAAATATATAGTATATATTTACTATTCGGATACATATAATTAAAATTTAAAACCACATTTATATCTGTATCTGCACGGATATTCGCATTTAATTTTTGAATAAGAATTCAGATACAATCGGATAATAAGCCCAAAGAAGTTTTTACAGGAGACAGAGTCAAAATGAACACTACCGACTAGTGTAAGTCCAAAGAAGTCTTTATAGGAGACAGAGTCAAAATATTTAAAGAGAGGCAAAAGTTTTAAGGTGAATTTTAATTTTATAATTATTTTCAATATTAAGCATATTATTATATATATTTTTTTAGAAGTATAAAATAAAAGTATATTTTGAAGAGAATTAAAATGTAATATATTTTAATTTTTTTTTAATCTTAAGTATATTTTTCTAATTGTTATTGAGAAAAAAATATATATAAAAAAACGCATTTATTTTTTGAGCTATAGGACACGTGGCTCCGCACTTGATTTATGAAAATTCTTGCTTTCATTTTCATATGTGGGGATCCAAATCGCCTCCCTTCCCATATTTCTCATATTTCATTTTCATGCCTCTGTTTCTCCAACACAAACTATTGCTCTGTTTCTCCCTTATTATTTCTTTTTATTCCATCTGTTGCCAAACTAGAAGTATTAAACCACCATTTATGGAGGAAGCAAGTGTCTGCATTTTGACGGGCAACCTGATGCGTGCCCAATACCGCGCCTAACGTGCCATCATCCGAGCAGGACGTGCCGGTGCATCAAACCAGGAGAACAGGCCAGGAACTCTGCTTCCTGGGTAGTAGCTTGGCTGTGATGGAAAAAAATAGTGAAGGAAAAACGAGACGTGACATGACGTGATGTGACGTTACTAATTGTGTTTAATTATTGTTTTCAAGTTTTAAGTTAGTTCAAAGAAAATTATAACAAAATATAAAAAAAAAATAAGAAACTATTAAAAAAACAAATTATAATTAAGAAATAATATTGAAAATATTGATCACGTATGTGACCAATATGGTAGAGAATAGTTACGTCACATGATCAATACGCATGACGTGATATAACTAACAACTGCATGACTAATTTTCTTCTCTAGAAAAAATCAATGTTGTAGTCACATATTATGCCTTCATCAATCTTTCATATGGTTTTACCTATATTTTACAAATAAAATATGATTTTTACCTATATTTTATTTCAATAACTTCATATGATTTTTTTTTTATATAGATTTTATGTAGTATATTGAAAATTTACGATACATGGCATGTTAATAATTTTAAAAAATTAGAATTGCCATGATATTATTAGAACATAAAAATATAACATTACGCAAATTTAAATTAAACTGCAGTGAAAAAAATATAGCAAATTATAATTATCTTACAACATCTCAAACCTAACCCCTCCGAATAAATGATAATTGGCTTACGAACTTCCTACCACAGATAATAAAACAAATAATGAATAATTATAAGATAAATTAATAACTTATGTAATTTAATCTAAAAATACAAGGTTCTAAATAGCATACTATAGCATTTTTAGACTATAAAAACTATGACGCTATCGGTACTAGAGACCGAATCATCTGCCCCTAGAGTCACTGTTGGTGGGCCCCCAGTTCAAAAATTAACAGTGATCGGCCTCACAAACAGTGACTGAGGGGGCAGGTGATCTCTTTTCATCGGTACTATAACAACGCAATATAAGTATAGTGCCTTTTTTTCATCCATTCTGCTATGACACAATAAATACTATTTAAGTTTTTGTAAAAATATAACAATATATGAGTAAAACTAGAGTGTTTAAGTTCCAACTTCCTCAGACAAAGGAGGACACTTCCTGACCTGTGACAAATGTGAACACTTGCTTCCTGACCTGTGACGAATGTGAACTACTTTATGGGAGAAAGTTCTTACTTAAGGTCCCTTTCCAAGAATGTTTTTTTTTTTATTTATTTCCTTGAAGGTCTTTTTCCGACAAAGTTGTGCTAGAAAGTGTTCATATTCGTCACAGGTGAGGAAGTGTTCTCCTTTGTCTGACGAAGTTGGAACTTAGAAACACTCTATGCTTATTTACAATCAGTGTTGTAAATAACGGTATGCGGTTATCGGACGGATAGAGTACCGCGTGATTAATCAGAAATAATTGGCTATAATCGAGAATAATCAGTCAATTAGTCAGAAAAATTTATGACAGTTTGGTCATAGACAACGACTAATCGGCCAATTAATCGGCCTAAACGGGCGTATTTTACAACACTGGTCACAATAACACCGCGTGTGGCAGACCATACCGGCCACAGAAGATCTACCGTGTGTGGCAGTCCTTACCGTAGACCCGACCCGATACACTTTTTTACAATATGGGCATTTTATTAAGTCCAGTTTGACCCAAAGACTGTTGAAATATTATTGGACACAAATGCCTAGAGTGGATTAGGGCTGTAATGTAATGAGCTGTAAAGCGAATAATGAGCTGTAAATAAATGGAGTCAACTCATCAAGTTATTACTTATTGTCTCAACTCTCAAGTTTATTTAAGTTGACACTATTATATTGTAATATATAACAGTGTTGTAAATAACTGTATGTCATTGTCGGACGGACAGGGTACCGTCAAGTAATTAATCGGTATGCGATCGATTAATCAGAATTATGTGAATAATTTAAGAGAATGCACAATTTAATTGGAGGACTCGAGTGCTCTATTGTTTTTATATTCTAATCATATTTTTAAAAATTTTACATTTATAAAAGAAATTATTTTTTAAGATAGATATAACTGTTTTTTAAAAAAAATTTAAACACAGCACGACTAAAAACACAATATGTGACGCACGTCTTCACGTGCAAATGTGGTATGCTCTTATTTGAATATGGTAAAGACAATAAGTAGGTGCGGACTCGTGATTTTTTGTTAGAGGGGAAAAATATATCAAATCGGATTTAAACCCATTAACTAATTAGGTATTCGATCGATAAAAAATAATGTTTTAACTTATACTTTATAATATTTCAACTTGTAATTTCTGATTCTCTAACCCATGATTATAATTACCAATCATAATTCAAAAAAAATAATTTAATTTTAATTCTAAATTTAACCCGAATTACAAATCAAACATTTAGAGGGGAAAAAAATCGTCTCGGTCTCCACTAAAACTCAAAATCCAGGAAGGGCAGCTACCCCCTAGGACTACATGGATTCGACCTCACTGCACCGCGCTCCGACGACCAGATCTACTCACCATCATACTCCCGAAATTTTTAAAAATACCATATTTTCAAAAATGATAAACCAAATGACCATGATTTTGTGAAAATTCAAAAAATAGCATGGCCGCATCCCCAAAATGCGGCCACTTTTATAGTGACCGCATCTAGGGCCACTTTTAAAAAATGCATGTCGATAAATTTTTATGATTTTTGAAGGTGTTTTGATATGTTAACTAGAGGTGCATAGTTGGACTAAAAAAAATAAAAAATTTCCAAACCGTAAGGAAATCTTACGGTTTGAATTTTTAATCCAAACCGTAAAATTTCCTTACGGTTTGGGTAAAAATATAATTTTGTCAAACTTCTGATTATTTATAATAAAATATTAATAAATTTGTGTATTTTTAAAAAACTCGGTAAATAGTACTTCATTGTTAGCGCATAATGTGATTGACTTCAAAATATATGACGTACGTGATGCTAATTCTAATATGACGTAAGATAGTATCTCACGTTATGACGTTAATATGACGTCAAAATAGTACTTTCCGTTAAAGTTCCCAATAAATAACATAAACAATAACTTATTTTGAACAAAATCAATATAAAAATTAAAAATGAACATAATAAAATGAACTTATTAATTTTGTTTAACCCTTAACTTTATACTAAATTAATTCAAAAATTTATAATTTAATTTATAATATGCTAATTTATATATTGTGACCATTCACTTTTTGTGATCAGTGTTCACAATTTAGTTTACAATATTTTACGAGATGTAAAAATTTAATTTGATTAATACACAACACATAATTTAAGTCACACACCATGACTAATCACGACATCACCTGACAAATATATATCTTTAATATGAATATGTCAAACTGACACACACAAAAGTACATATTGTCTTTACCATATTCGAATGATGAGATCATACCATAATCGCACGTGAAGACATATTGTCTTTACCATATTCAAATGAGATCATACCATAATCACACATTAAGACGTGAGTCACATATTGTGTTTTTAGTCTATTTTTTTTTTTTTGAAAACTATTTGTACTTATCTTAAAAAATAGTAAATTTTTAAAAATATAAAATTTTTAAAAATATAATTGAAATATGAAACAATAGAGCACTTGAGTCCTCTAATTAAATTGTGCATTATGTACTATAATTAGTGCATGTACTATAACTATATATTTTTTTAAAAATTTAAACGTCTATTATATACAATATAATAGTGTGAGTTTAAATCAACTTGAGACAATAACTTGATGAGTTGACTCGCTCATTTACAGCTCATCACAGCCCTATATCCATGACTTTTCTAAATGGCAAGTAATCACAGGTTAATTTGGGCATGTGATATCTACTGACCAGTGCAAGTCAAAGCCAACAGGCTCAACACACTATTAACACTGCAGTTATAAAAAAAAAACAAGAAGAAGTCTTTATATGATCCAGGTCAAGTTTGAGGGTGAAATTTAATTTTATAATTCTTGTGAATATTAAACATATTATTATAATTTTTTTAAAAAGTATAATTAAAAATATATATTTGATGAAAATTAAGATGTAATATAATTTATAAATCTTTTTGAATCTTAAGAATATTTTTCCTGATTGTTATTGAGAAAAAAAATATATATAAAAAAACACGTATTTTATTTTCTTATTCTATAGGACACGTGGCTCCGCACCTGAGTTAACGTTTTTAAAGGTTCCTTGAGACAATCAGAAAGTTCTTCCCATATTTCTCTGGAATTAAATCTTGAGGATTTCAGGGACCGGAAATTCCAAATCCAACCATCTAATTTTTTTTTACACGAATCACAAAGTAGACAATTTTTTATGCACAAATCTCGAAACATATAGATGGTTAAATTGAAAATTTCAGAGTTCTTGAAATCCCCGAGGGTTCCAGCAAATTTGTTTCCTATTTCTGTACTACAAAAGCTCCAAACAGCTGCTCTGTTTTTCTAACACAAACCACTCTTCTGTCTCTCTCTTTCTTATATTTTTCTTTTATTTCCAACGGTTGCCAAATTAGAATAAACAACCATTTATGGAGGAAGCAGGAGCACTCTACTTGATAGGCAGCCTAGTGCGCGCGCAATACCGTGCACACCGTACCATCATCCGTGCGGGTCGTGCAAGAACACCAGACCAGGAGAACATGCAGCTTCGGTACCTAGGTAGTAGCTTGGCAATGATGGGGAATATCAATGCTGTAGTTGCATATTATGCCTTCATCAATCCGACGGCCAGAAACCTAGCCGATCAAAATCCAATATACATGCATGTGATAATCTCAGTCGTTCAAGGTTTTATCTTTGTCTCTGGGATCATCGCAATGGCAATCGGTTGGCTCTTGGTTGTCCATGATAACCCCCTCCAACATCACCGTCTTGCAAAGGTGATAATGTTACTAATCCAGTTTGCATCTGCTTTCGCCTTGGGAATCCTACTCTTGGCCTGATCTTCTTCAGTTGGTCTGCATTAATTAGACCGCGGGGTGTGTGCGTGCGCCCCCGTGCACTCTTATTTGAGAGTTCTGATTCCCTACAATATCTAGATATTCTAGAGTCCTCATATCGGAGGAATGCCAAATCCATGGTTTATAACATATTATTGTAGTTTCATTTTCAGTCATAGAAACTCACGTTGTTTCAAAATTGTATCTATATATGGTTTAAAACATTTTATGGTACTGTGTTCATTTTCAATCATATATAGATACTCATGTTGTTTTAAAATTATATCCACAATGTAAATCATATTATTTTAATTAGTATTCATTTTCAATCACAGACACTAACGTTGTTTAAAAATTGTATCCACGTTTGAAAAGATATTATTTTAGTGTTCATTTTCAATCATAAACTTTATTTCACGTTGCTTGAAAATTATGTTCACGATTTAAAACATATTATTATAGTATTCATTTTCAATTACAGACACCCTGAGTGAGACGGCTGAGGCAAAATCCTAGCAGTGAAAGGGGTGACGCGGCTGAGACGAAACCCTAGCAGTGAGGGCTGCTAGTGAGAGGGGCAGAGCAGAGAGGGTTAATTTGCTCATCCCTTCTCCGTCCCTATGAACAGCGAGGAGATGAGGTGGCTGAGGCGAAACCCTAGCAGCAAGGCGGCTGAGGGGAAAGGGGCGATGCAGCTGAGGAACAACCCTAGCAGCGAGGGTTCTTGCGAGAGAGGCGGAGAGGCTTTGGCCATCCCCTCTCTATCCCTATGCACGCGGCGGGAGGGAGGGCCGAGTCACGCGAGGCAGCAAGGGTTGCTTGCGAGAGGGGCAGCGGGGGTTTGGCTGTTCCCTCCGACATAGATCGAGAGTCATTGAGCACAGCAGGGATTAATAAAGGTACTTTCATGCCTGGATTGTTGCATGGCATGTGTTGATTTTGCTTGATGAGACCAATTTTAGGCACTGGTTTTTGTTTTTGGGTAGATTTTCTTTTTTACTTGTAACTCTTTTGTGTTTTGAAACTTTATATTTTGCATATTATTCTAATGGAAGGGCTTAATTATGTTTATTTTCCCAAAAAAAAAATACACGGATTAATAAAGTGAAACCTTAGATCGAAGACAGCTAAGACGGGCGGGTAGCCGGGCAAAGCAACGAGGGTTGCTTGCGAGAGAGGCAAAGAGGATTCGTCCGTTCCCTCTACACCCCTATGGGTGTGGCGAGAGATGCGAGGCAGCTGAAGCGAGGTGGCAAGGCATGTGAGGCAGGAGGTGACCGATACTGATGAATTAGGTGGTAGCTCAGCGTTTGAGATGGAATAGGTTATGTTAAGATTCTGGTAGTTAGGTTAGGATTGTAAATAGTTTAATATTAGTAAGTGTTAATTTGTAGAATTAATGAGATGTAAATACTTTTTTATCAATGAAAAATTGTAAGATGGTAATTACTTTCTTACTCAAAAAAAAAAAAAATTACAAACACCCTGTTTCAAAATTATATCCACAATTTTAATTTATATTATTGTAGTGTTCATTTTCAAAGTAACCACAGATTAATTTGGGCATGTGTTTCATTTAATATTAATTTGGGCATGTATTTCATTTAATATTAATATATGTTTCTTGAGCAAACTTCAGGAGACGCAGATGTATATCTACAAAATTCTTGTCATCTTGTCTATAGGACACGTGGCTCCGCATGAACCTGATTTGTGAAAATTTCTATCAACTTATTTTATTTTCTTTGATACAATCAGAAAGTTCTTGTTTTCATACTACAGATAGCAAAGCAAAAAAGAACTGCTCTGTTTCTCTAACACAAATCAATTTTCTTATATTTTTTCTTATGTTAATTCCATCAGTCGCAAAATTAGAATAAAATTAACCATTTATCGAGGAAGCAGCAGGAGCCAATACCGCGCACACCGTGCCAGAGCACCAGACCAGGAGAACACAGAACTTCGTCTCCGCATATCATGCCTTCATCAATCAGCCAGCAAGAAACCTTGCAAATCGAATTTCAGTCGTTCAAGGTTTCACCTTCGTCTTTATTTATATCCATTGGCTGTTACTGTTTAAACATGCAGAAATTTGATATATTTGTACAACTAAATCCAGACTTATTTAAAAAATATATTATTTGTTTATTTTTAATTCCATAGGTCACGTTCAGCAGAAGCACTAGCTATTCGCTCGTCAACGCCAACAACATTCTGACAAGTCTATTTATAACAGTTTGATCACCTGGGAAGTAGCCTGGCAACAGTCCGCTATGACGCGATAAACGCTATTTAAACTTTTGAGCATAATTGATCAATACACTAAGTCTATTTATAAATAATTATCCAATTATCTTTTTTATACAAAGAGCCTCTATTTATCTTTTTTCCAACTCAACAAAACTCAATTTTGTTAAATTCAAAATTGACAAAAAAAAAAAAATGAATCAAGCCACAACTTAAAGAGAATCGTGGCAGGGATAGGTAATGACCTAATTTTTTACAAATGTATAGGTAATTTTCAAAATTCAGGGGTAGGTGGTTATCTACCCTGATTCATGCTAGCTCTGCCTTTGCTTGACAGTGATGGGGACAATCAATGCTGAACTCGCATATCAAGCATTCATCAATCCAAATCTAACCTACATGCATGTGATATTCTCAGTCGTTCAACATTTTACGTTTGTCTTTGGGATCACTGCAATGGCAATCGGCACGCTCTTGTTCGTCATGAATAATTAACCTCGGCCAACACCGCGGCCTTGCAAAGGCCATCATTCTACTAATCCAATTTGCATCTGTTTTCACCTTGGGAATCCTACTCTTACCCTGCTCTCCTTTGAGTTGATTTGCATTAGACTGCGGGGTGTGCGCGTGCGGGGCTGCGCGTTCTTCTTCGGAGGTTTGACATGTATTAATCTGTGGAATGCAAACATCTTTCTGTGTTTTTGCTTTTCTTTGTATCCAAATTTATATTTCTAAAGCTAATTAAATCTATGCGGAGTTGTATGCAAATCAATTCGCATCTCATAAGATATCTCAAATTTTAAGTTGATGTCAAAAATCCTGACCATTCAAATATTTTTTTTCCACAAATTCAAAGCAACAATAATATTTTCGCGTGCATACTGAATATATGCCGAATTAAATTTTGTCCAAAGGCTTTGAACAAAATTTTATTTAAAGCCTAGTTTAAACTATGTGATTCATGTCAAACTTTGTACAGACAATGTAAATGTAAATAATTGTTGAAATTTATTAAGTTCGACATCTATTTGCACAAATTTGAACAAATCTCAATGCACATCGAAGAATTTCACCTGATTTTGAATAAAATTTGTCCAAAGCTTTTGGATTGAACCCACCCAAAAAATTTCATTTATAATGTACAAAATTTATTGGAAAATTTAAAACAACTAACAGAGAAAATCATTAATAGCTCTCAAATAAGTGAGGGTATTCCTTAAAAAAAGTTTAAAATTAAACAGAAAATTATAAATTTAGTTTCTCAAATGCAGATTTTTCCACTTCTTGCAGGTATTTTTGTTTTTGTAACATTTGGTAATTTTATTTATCTTTCTGAAAGTATATTATTTGGACCAAATTACAAAATTGAAATACTTCTTATTTTATTTATAAAATTTGGTTGGAACTGTTTAAGATACTAAAAAGTTTAAAGACTAATTTGTAAATTCACACTTCGGTGACTGAAGCTAATTCTTCTTACTTTAAATTTGAGTTACTTTAGAGAATCCAGACCTCCCACCCGACTACCACAGGGTACTCTGTTTCTGCAACACAAACCTCTCCTCTGTTTCTCCCGCTTTTATTTGTTTATTTTAAAAAAATCATCGGTTGCCAATTTAGAATAAACAACCGTAATGGACGAAAGCCAAAGCACTCCATTTGATGGGCAACTTGATGCACGCGCAATACCGTGCAACATTGTGCCATCATCTGTGCGGGCCGTGCCTGCAGGGGCGGATTCAAGATTTTTGTCAGGATAGGGCACTAATTGAGTTCAAACCCATTAACTTATCGGATTTGCAATTACAACTCAATCTCTATAACTATGTTTATTATAAAATTGTTTGACATAGTATTGAAATATTTTTAGTAAGCTGATTAAAAATTCATTTAGCACAATTCAAAATGAAATTGTTCTTAGTTAATTAGCAAATTGAAATCAAAGTTTAGAAACACTTTTAAACGAAATATACGTGTTGAATAATAAAAGGCATAAAAAGTTCGGCCAACCTATTTCTTAGAATTGCAATAATATGTCCCACCATTAAATCTTTCTTGTTCCCTTATTCTCTTTCATTATATTTGTTATATCCCAAAATTTTAAATAAATATTAATTATGCTAATTTAAAATTTTCACTCAAATTAAAATTTTGCTAATTAAACTAATGATCATTTATAAATTATATTATCAATTTAAAATATAAACTAAAAATTTCTAGATATAAATAACTTATGAAACTATGTAATTAAAATGAGAAATTGTAAATAAAATAAAATGATTCGTGTAAAGAAACAAATAAATAGATATGTAATTAGTAGAATAAATATACAAATCTTCGTACGAATAATTTTATATATAAATTACAAATTCTATTTATTTAGGAATTATAAATATGTGATTTGATAATTATATGTGTCTATATATATATAGAGGAGGGTTCAAATGCACCCAAATGCACCCTATCTTTCAAATCCTTTTTCTCCGTTTTCAAAGTCCGAATAGTCAATCCGAACCGTTAGATGCGATCTATATATTAAGATGTGCTTGGAGACCAAATTTTATGTTTTTTGTAATTTTTTTACTATTTATTAAGCCACTTTGAAAATCGCTGATTTTACATTTTCTGGACCATTGGATCAGCGATTTTCAAAGTGGCTTAATAAATAGTAAAACAATTCCAAAAAATGTAAAATTTGGTCTCCAAGCACACCTTAATATATAGATCGCATCTAACGGTTTGGATTGACTATTCGGACTTTGAAAACGGAGAAAAAGGATTTGAAAGATAGGGTGCATTTGGGTGCACAAAAATTTGGGTGCATTTGAACCGTCCTCATATATATATATACTATTTGATATTTAGTTATTTAGATTTTAAAAATTGAATTATAAACACGTAATAATATTCGTATGACATTATAATATTTTACGAACCTTCGATTCGAAATTTGGACGAAAACATATTTTTAAATAAATTAAACGAGTACATATTGATTTTGGATTGTTTGAACCATTTGATTTCATCCCAACACGAATTTTGAAGCAACCATCCCCTATTTACAAGTCTTGTAATCAGATACGTTTTTCAATTCAATTAGATAATAGAAATTTTGCAACATAATTATAAGTAAGAAATTATTTAAAATAATAATAATAATAATAATAATAATAATAATAATTTTATCAAAGACGTTGATGGAGTTTGTAAATAAAATTCTTTTGAACTAGGGACAATGAACATTCGACTTGTACATACATATATATATATATATATATATGTTTCAAATGCAAACCCGTTAGTATAGTTGATTTAAAAGGTTGATTCATTGATTATATTCACACCATATGTATATAGAGGAGAGTTCAAAATGTCTCCATTTTTTGTGTCTCCATCATGCCTTCATTTTTATATGAATCAAGAAGGTGAAAAATCAACGTCTAGAAAGTATCTACATTAGTATACATTTTTACAAGTTCAAGATGACAATCAAAACGAAGTTAAAATATCATAAATTTTTACACGTGCATAGATAAAATGATATAGTTCATATCTAACGGTTTTATTTTAAATTTTAAGATTTAAATTTTGAGTTATTAAAATTTTTAAAAGTGAAGACATTTGAACCATCCTCATGTATATATCAATCTATTAATGATTGTTTCTTTTGGAAAATCTCAATCGTTCAAACCATGCAGAACAAATCTCAAATTTTGAGTTGAATTTGGATTTAACCAAATTGAAGTGGGATTTCGGGTCCACACCAGCCCCCTTCGTCCCTCTCTCTTCATTTCCTCCTGGAGACGAAATTTCCCCTCTCCTTTTCGAAATGCTATCCTCTGCGCAAATTCTCTGACAACCAACAAGACAGTGACGAAAATTACACACGAACGCGTGAGAGAGAGAACGACACAGATCGGTTCGTCTCCGTTTCTTCTCCAAGAAAAACGAGAAAAGGGGGGGAAAAGTATCCTCTGCGAGTTTTTCCGTGCGGTACTGTGCGGCACTTTTAATTTGATCCGTTCATTTCGAATCGGACGGACGAGATCAGATTTTATCCGAATTTTAAAAGAACTCAAAATTTGGAGAACTCTTAATTCAGTCCGTCCGATTCAAATCGAACGGACCAGATTAAAAGCGCCGCACAGCATCGCACGGCTATAAGTGCATGTACTATACCGATATATTTTAAAAAAAATTTAAACGTCTATTATATACAATATAATAGTGTGAGTTTAAATCAACTTGAGACAATAACTTGATGAGTTGACTCGCTCATTTACAGCTCATCACAGCCCTATATGGCTATATCCATGACTTTTCTAAATGGCAAGTAATCACAGGTTAATTTGGGCATGTGATATCTACTGACCAGTGCAAGTCAAAGCCAACAGGCTCAACACACTATTAACACTGCAGTTATAAAAAAAAACAAGAAGAAGTCTTTATATGATCCAGGTAAGGTTTGAGGGTGAAATTTAATTTTATAATTTTTTGTGAATATTAAACATATTATTATAATTTTTTAAAAAGTATAATTAAAAATATATATTTGATGAAAATTAAGATGTAATATAATTTATAAATCTTTTTGAATCTTAAGAATATTTTTCCTGATTGTTATTGTGAAAAAAAAAATATAAAAAGCGCGTTTTTTATTTTCTTATTCTATACGACACGTGGCTCCACACCTGAGCCAACGTTTTTAAAGGTTCCTTTAGACAATCAGAAAGTTCTTCCCATATTTCTCTGGAATTAAATCTTGAGGATTTCAGGGACTTGAAATTTCAAATCCAACCATCTAATTTTTTTCTACACGAATCACAAAATAGACATTTTTTATGCACAAATCTCAAAACATATAGATGGTTGAATTGAAAATTTCAGAGTTCCTGAAATCTCCGAGAATTCCAGCAAATTTGTTTCCTATTTCTGTACTACAAAAGCTCCAAACAGCTGCTCTGTTTTTCTAACACAAACCACTCTTCTGTCTCTCTCTTTCTTATATTTTTCTTTTATTTCCAACGGTCGCCAAACTAGAATAAACAACATTTATGGAGGAAGCAGGAGCACTTTACTTGATAGGCAGCCTAGTGCGCGCACAATACCGTGCACACCGTGCCATCATCCGTGCGGGACGTGCGAGAGCACCAGACCAGGAGAACATGCAGCTTCGGTACCTAGGTAGTAGCTTGGCAATGATGGGGAATATCAATGCTGTAGTTGCATATTATGCCTTCATCAATCCGCTGGCTAGAAAACTAGCCGATCAAAATCCAATGTACATGCATGTGATCCTCTCAGTCGTTCAAGGTTTTACCTTCGTCTCTGGGATCATCGCAATGGCAATCGGTTGGCTCTTGGTTGTCCACGATAACCCCCTCCAACATCACCGTCTTGCAAAGGTTATATTGCTACTAATCCAGTTTGCATCTGCTTTCGCCTTGGGAATCCTACTCTTTTTTTTTGACGGTTGACAGCAATTGCTGTCAACAAATATATTAATAAAAGATGATTTACAAAGATGTTTTTGAAATGAGAGAGACCGTAGCCATTCTCATAATTACACCAATAGCCACAGTAACCCTTACTCTTCACCCTTCCCCCCTATATTGTATTTTAAAAACTAATTACAAACTATTTCTCCACCTCTCTTGGCCTGCTCTTCTTCAGTTGGTCTGCATTAGACCGCGCGCGGGGTGTGTGTGTGCGCCCCCGTGCGCTCTTATTCTAGAGTCCTGATTCCCTGCAATATCTATCGGAGGAATGCCAAATCCATTGTTTATAACAATTATTGTATTTTCATTTTCAGTCATAGAAACGTTGTTTCAAAATTGTATCTATATATGGTTTAAAACATATTATGGTAGTGTGTTCATTTTCAATCATAGATACTCATGTTGTTTTAAAATTTTATCCATAATTTAAATCATATTATTTTAGTATTCATTTTCAATCACAGACACTAGTTGTTTAAAAATTGTATCCACGTTTGAAAAGATATTATTTTAGTGTTCATTTTCAATCATAAACTTTTGCGTTGTTTGAAAATTATGTTCACGATTTAAAACATATTATTATAGTATTCATTTTCAATTACAGACACCCTGAGTGAGACGGCTGAGGCGAAACTCTAGAAGTGAAAGGGGTGAGGCGACTGAGATGAAACCCTAGCAGCGAGGGCTGCTAGTGAGAGGGGCGGAGAGGGTCCATTCATCCCTTCTTCATCCCTATGCACAGCGAGGAGATGAGGTGGCTGAGGCGAAACCTTAGCAGCGGAGTGAAACCCAAGCAGCGAGGCGGCTGAGGGTAAAGGGACAACGCTACTGAGGAGAAACCCTAGCAGCGGTCTCTGTTGAGCCCGGAGAATTTTAATTCTGAGAAGTCAAATTGCATGAAAATCCTTTAACCGACGGCCCAGATTAGTCTAATTACCGATCAAGATGGACGGTTCAGATTAGCCTTTTGTTTGCGCCCTTTCATCGGGTTTATCTTTTATTTATACAATTAAATCTCTCTGTAATTTGCTTGTAACTAACTTTGAGAAATAGTGAATTTTGTTTGGCGAGCGGCCATGGGTTTTCTTCGCCTAGAGGTTTTCCCACGTAAAATCTGTGTGTTCTGTTTGTGATTGTTCTCAATTTTCTTTCTTTCTGTGTTGTGTGATTTCTCTCGGGTACTCGTATTCTCAACACTAAGGCGGGCGGGTATACGCCAGGCGAAACAACGAGGGTTGCTTGTGAGAGAGGCAGAGAGGATTCGTCTGTTCCCTCTAAACCCCTATGCATGTGGCGAGACATGCGAGGTGGCAAGGTATGTGAGGTAGCGAGAGGCAGGAGGTGACCCGTCATGATACTGATAAATTAAGTGGTAGCGCAGGCTTTGAGATGTGGCAGGTTCTTTTAAGATTCTGATAGCTAGGTTAGGATTGTAAATAGTTTAATATTAGTAAGTGTTAATTTGTAGAACTAATAAGATGTTAATACTTTTTTTTATCAATTGTAAGATGGTAATTGTCCTAAAAAAAAAATTACAGACACCCTGTATCAAAATTATATCCTCAATTTTAATTATATATTATTGTAGTGTTCATTTTCAAAGTAATTAACCACAGATTAATTTGGGCATGTGTTTCATTTAATATTAACACATGTTTTCTTGAGCAAACTTCAGGAGACGCAGATATCTACAAAATTCTTGTCATCTTGCCTATAGGACACGTGGCTCCGCATGCACCTGATTTGTGAAAATTCTTATCAACGTATTTTATTTTCTTTGATACAATCAGAAAGTTCTTGTTTTCATACTACAGATACAAAAGCACAAAAGAATTGCTCTGTTTCTCTAACACAATTAAACCACTCCTCTGTTTCTCTTTTTCTTATATTTTTTCTTATGTTAATTCCATCAGTCGCAAAATTAGAATAAACAACCATTTATGGAGAAAGCAGGAGGCAATACCGCGCACACCGTGCCAGAGCACCAGACCAGGAGAACACAGACGTCTCCGGCCAGGGTTCGTGGCTTGGCCAGGAGACGAAGTTCAATGCCTTCGCATATCATGCCTTCATCAATCAGCCAGCAAGAAACTTAATTTGCAAATCGAATTCCAGCATACATGCGTATGAATGTATGATCATTTCAGTCGTTCAAGGTTTCACCTTCGTCTCTATTTATATCCATTTCCTATTACTGTTTAATCATGAAGAACTTTGATATATTTGTACAACTAAATCCAGACTTATTTAAAAAATATTTTATTTGTTTATTTTGAATTCCATAGGTCACGTCCTGGAGGAAGCAGAATTGCACTCTAGCTATTCGCTCGATCGTCAACGCCAATAACATTATGACAAGTCTATTTATAACAGTTTGATCAGCACGAACGATTAATTGACTAGTTAATTATGCTAAAAAGATGGTTTTTACAACACTGTTAAACCCTGTTGAATTCGCATTAAAATTTGATCAAATGGATCACACTCTATATTTTCAAAGTCCAATTACACTCTTTTTTTATGACACCGGATTACACTTTATATTTTCAAAGTCCAAATAGTTGATCCAAATCGTTCAACATGATGAATATGTTAAAATGTGCTTGCAGATCAAATTTTACATTTTTTAAAATTTTTTTTACTATTGATTAAGATGGGTACAAAAATTCAATGGTCTGAATATAGCGATTTTGTTAAATACTTAATAAATAGTAAAAAAAATCCAAAAGATATAAAATTTGATCTGCAAGCACATTTTAATATATCAATTATGTTGAACGGTTTGGATCGACTAATTGAACTTTGAAAACTTTAAAAATCAAGAGTGTAATTCAGTATCACCAAAAAAGGATGCAAGTGGATCCCTCCTCATATATATATATATATATATATATATAGAGGTTGGCTAAGATCAAAGTGGTAGTTCCTTAGCTTTGGTGCTACCAATTCGTTTTTCAATTTTCAAAGTTCAAAACATCGATCCGAACCGTTCAAGTTGTTCTCCGTATTAAATTGTGCTTGGAGACCAAATTTTATATTTTTCTGAATTTTTTTACTATTTATTAAGCCACTTTGAAAATCGCTGATCCAACGGTGGCTTAACAAAACAGTAAAATCAGAAGCCACCGTTGGATCAGCGATTTTCAAAGTGGCTTAATAAATAGTAAACAAATTCAGAAAAATGTAAAATTTGGTCTCCAAGCACATTTTAATATAGAGATCAACTTGAACGGTTCAGATCGACGTTTTGAACTTTGAAAATTGAAAAACGAATTGGTAGCACCAAAGCTCAGGAACTACCACTTTGATCTTAGCCAACCTCTATATATATATAATAAAATAAAATAAATAAAAAATTTGATCTGCAAGCACATTTAAATATATCCATCATGTTGAACGATTTGGATTGACTGTTTGGACTTTGAAAACTTTCAAAATATATGGTGGAATTCGGTGAAAAATAGTTTAAGTCGATCCCTCCTCATATATATATGAGTTTGGCTAGTATAACATCAGTGTCATTTTAGTCTATATAACACCAACTCTAAAACCTATCAAATTGACTTCGAACGACTAATCCAAACCGTTCAAACGAATTTACATTATGAGTGATGTGTTTACATATAAATTTTGTATATTTTCGTGTTATTTTAGTATCAAATCAAGCGGTAAAAATATTAAAAAATTAATGTATTAAAATTAACTTAAAAACTCACACATTTGACCGCTTGACTTAATACTAAATAAATTCGAAAAGTTATAAATTTTGCATGTAAACGCACAACTAATGAAGTAGAAATAAGGTTTGAACGGTTTGGATTCACCGTTTGAAGTCAATTTGATAGGTTTTAGAGTTAGTGTTATATAGGTTGAAATGACACTGATGTTATACTAGCCAAACTCTCTCTCTCTCTCTATATATATATATAGAGAGAGATGGGCTATGGTGCATTGCAATGCATGAGCACCCTTGTGCATTGGACTATAAATCACTGATTCAAAATTCAGATGACCAATCCAAACCATTCATCTCGTTCTTCATATTAATATGTGTTTGGAGACCAAATTTTATATTTTTTGAATTTTTTTTACTATTTATTAAGCCACTTTGAAAATAGCCGATCCAGTGGTCCAGAAATTTTTACTGTTCAATTTTCAGATTTTCAAAGTGGCTTAATAAATAGTACAAAAATTTTGAAAAATATAAAATTTGGTCTTCAAACACATATTAATATGAAGAACGAGATGAATGGTTTGGATTGGTCATCTGGATTTTGAATCAGTGATTTATAGTCCAATACACAAGGGTGCTCATGCATTGCAATGCACCATAGCCCATCTCTCTCTCTCTCTATATATATTAGCATCGTACCCGTGAGTTGCAAGGAAACATATTATTTCATTATAAAATATTATAAAATGAAGAAGATCAAGTGTTTCATTATTTCATTATTTGCGTGACTTTTTTGAAAATCAACCGTTCAAATACGTGCTACACAAATCTCAAAGCAATAATAATACTGATACGATACGATACAGATACGGCGATATGGCAATTTTCAAAAATGAAGGATACGATACGGCTATTAATATATATATTTTTTATTATTTTATATATGATATTTATATAATTATAATTTAAATCAAATTTGTAAAGAAAAATAGTTAAATACTATATTTATCTACAAGATAACACATGTGAACTCTAGTGTAGTGGTAAGAATTTTGGCACCAACAGAACCCAACTGGGTTAGAATCCCGCCTTTAGCAGAAAAAAAGGGTGCGAGGTGCACAGGCTCGGTCCGCAGGCGCCGTGCGTTGTTCAGAGGCGCGCGGTCCACGGGTGCGGCACACGGTCTACGGGCGCTGGGATCATATGCGGCGCGACCAGTGCATGCTTAAGTGTTGAAGCATATAATTTGTAAAATTTATCTATGTGCGATCTGAAAATTCAACGGCTGAGCATCCTCCAAAAAAAAAAAATCAGTAAATCCGAACCATTGCAGGATCTAGACATTAAGCTCCTTAATAAGGAGGAGATATATATAGACAGTCAGTGCCAAGACTTTCAAAAGAAAAAAAGAAAAGATATATAGATACTACATCATTTTCTTATTAAGTTATATATAATTAGTAATTAGAGGAATGGAAGATAGATACTACATCTTCAAATCCACGGCCACAATCATCTTGGAAATACATAATTTATATTTGCTTGCTTCAAGTTAATTTCCATTGCCAATAATTATAAGTCAAACGTCTTTTTTGTTAGGTCAACTTTTCATGGTGAAATTGTGGATTGTATTTCCAATTGTGCATCGAAAATACTCAACAGTTTTCAATTTTTGTCAAATCCTCAATTTCTTTAATTATGAGAAAAAAAATTATTTTGGATCCCTAAACTTGTTTGAGTATACAATTTTTTCATCAAAAAGTTCCCTACACAAATGTGTTTGCTTTATTATAATTTTTTGTATTGCGGACTTTTTTTTTTTTTTGTAAATTTTATTGGTAATTTAAAATACATATAATTTCAAACGTTAAACTATAACTTCATATTAATTTGTTAAATTCAGAGTTTCTTGTAAAAGAAAACAATTCATATGATCTATTTATTTGTCAGATCTCTTACTGATTTTACTGAGAGTAGTTCAATCAGACCTTTTGGTTATGTAACATGTTGCACACTCTCAAAATTTTGTACCGAAGCCGAAGGTATATAAAATTTGCAGTTCTTTTTTCTTTTTAGAAATAAAAATTAATTATTTAAGAAAGAGAATGAATATTTGTTTTTTCGAAAAACAGATGTAACTCCACTAATTATGCGTTCACTAGAGGACAGGTTGTCGGAACCGCACCAATATAAAGTTCTAGTATTTTTAATTAAGACCTTAAACTCCATCTTTACTACATATTTGCTTCAAAATTGCTAAACTCGCACCAGTTCCATTATTCCATTTTTTTTTTTGAAGAAAAAATATTTCCGAACATTTTTTTTTAGTTTATAAAAAGAAAAAAAAATCAAATGTGTCATGTGAATTTTTTAGTTTCTTTTACATTGGCCTTTTTCATTGATCTCAGAATCTGAGAAGTTTTGGGCTCCAATTTAATACTGGAACATATTTTTTGGGTTTCAAGTGTACCATAATATTCCTTCTTGATCATTAGACTTAACTTGTTGAATGCAATTGGCTATAATTTAAATTTTAGAAATAGTATGGACAGAATTTTAATATTAGATAATTTACTACTACGTCATTTGTATCAAATTAATTTATTACTTGCTTATAGCTATACTCGTGTTAAAATAAATTTTATTCAAAAATTAATTAAAAAAGTCGAGTTCTGCCGCAAATTTAGCCAAACCTTCAATTTGTATCAAATCGATTTTTTTAAGGTTCCTTGAGACAATCAGAAAGTTCTTCCCAATTCCCATATTTCTCTACTACAAAAGCTCGAAACAGCTGCTCTGTGTTTCTAACACAAACCACTCTTCTTTCTCTCTCTTTCTTATATTTTTCTTTTATTTCCAATGGTCGCCAAACTAGAATAGACAACATTTATGGAGGAAGAAGGAGCACTCTACTTGATAGGCAGCCTAGTGCGCGCGCAATACCGTGCACATCGTGCCATCATCCGTGGGGGTCGTGCGAGAGCACCAGACCAGGAGAACATGCAGCTTCGGTACCTAGGTAGTAGCTTGGCAATGATGGGGAAAATCAATGCTATAGTTGCATATTATGCCTTCATCAATCCGCCGGCTAGAAACTTAGCCGATCAAAACCCAATGTACATACATGTGATCCTCTCAGTCATTCAAGGTTTTACCTTCGTCTCTGGGATCATCGCAATGGCAATCGGTTGGCTCTTGGTCGTCCACGATAACCCCCTCCAACATCACCGTCTTGCAAAGGTGATATTGCTACTAATCCAGTTTGCATCTGCTTTCTCCTTGGAAATCCTACTCTTGGGCTGCTCTTCTTCAGTTGGTCTGCATTAGACCGCGGGGTGTGTGCGTGCTCCCCCGTGCACTCTTATTCGAGAGTTCTGATTCCCTACAATATCTATCGGAGGAATGCCAAATCCATGGTTTACAACAAATTATTGTAGTGTTCATTTTCAGTCATAGAAACTCACGTTGTTTCAAAATTGTATCTATGTATGGTTTAAAACATATTA
Source organism: Carex rostrata (assembly GCA_964058875.1). NCBI lineage: Eukaryota > Viridiplantae > Streptophyta > Magnoliopsida > Poales > Cyperaceae > Carex > Carex rostrata. The sequence goes on along the minus strand of CAXKVT010000106.1, from coordinate 2,392,603 downwards.
TGGTAGTTTGTTCATTTTCAACTATAGACTCATGTTGTTTAAAAATTATATCCACAATTTAAATCATATTATTTTAGTATTCATTTTCAATCACAGAGACTAGCGTATTATAGTATTCATGTTCAATTACAGACCCCCTAAGTGAGACTGCTGAGGCGAAACACTAGCAGCGAAAGGGGTGAGGCGGCTGACACGAAACCTTAGTAGTGAGGGCTGCTAGCGAGAGGGGTGGAGAGGGCTCCTTCATCCCTTCTCTGTCCCTATGCGCAGCAAGGAGATGAGGTGGCTGAGGCAAAATCTTAGCATGCAGCAGAGCGAAACCCTAGCAACGAGGCGACTAAGGAGAAACCCTAGCAGCAACGCGGCAAGAGGGCCAAGTCACGCGAGGCAGCAATGGTTGCTTGTGAGAGGGGCGGTGCGGGTTCGGCTGTTCCCAAGGGCGGACCCATGTGGAACCAGAGGGGGGCAGGCGCCCCCTCCTGGATTTTGAGTTTTAGTGGTGATTTGTCGATTTTAATCGACTCTGCCTCTCCCTGAAAATTTTTTGGTCCCTCTCTAGATGTTTAATTTCTAATTCGGGTTAAACATAGTGTTAAAATCAAAATAATTTTCTTAAATTATGATTGGTAATTAGAATTATAAGTTCGACGATCAGAAATTACAAGTCAGATTATTATAAAATATAAGTCAAAGTATTATTTTTTATCAAGTACCCAATTAGTTAATGGATTTAAACCCGATTAGCTATTTAAACCCGATTCAATAATTTTTTGCCTCCCCTTGACGAGAATCCTGGATCTGCCCCTGGCTGTTCCCTCCGACTTAGCTAGATCGAGAGTGGTTGAGCGCAGTAGGGATTAATAAAGCGAAACCTTAGATCGAAGACACAAATAAGGAGGACGAGTAGCCATGCGAAGCAACGAGGGTTGCTTGCGAGAGGGGTGGAGAGGATTCGTCCATTCCCTCTACACCTCTATGCGTGTGGCGAGAGATGTGAGGCGGCTGAAGCGAAGTTGCAATGCATGTGAGGCAGCGAGAGGCAGGAGGCGACCGGTCATGATACTGGTAAATTAGGTGGTAGTGCAGGCTTTGAGATGGGGCAGGTTATGTTAAGATTCTGGTAGTTAGGTTAGGATTGTAAATAGTTTAATATTAGTAAGTGTTAGTTCGTAGAACTAATGAGATGTAAATATTTTTTTATTAATGAAAAATTGTACAATTGCTTTCTTACTCTAAAATAAAAGTTACCGACATCGTGTTTCAAAATTATATCCACAATTTTAATTTATATTATTGTAGTGTTCATTTTTAAAGTAACAGATTAATTTGGGCATGTGTTTCATTTGATTTTTTTTTTTTTTTTGAGGGAAACCGTAGGTATATTTGATTGAAACATAAATATGGAGCTACGAGGCAGTTCGTACCGGTACATCAATTTTCAGAAAATAAATTAAATTACCAGTAAAAAGGTAATAACTCTACCTAATTATTGAAAAACATAAAATTGTGACAAGAGCTGTAAATCTATTCCTAGTTCGCTGACCAGCTCCATGCCTGTGCTTCCTGAGTTAGCCTTTCTAATACTATGTTTTCTTGAGCAACCTTCAGGAGACAGCAGATATCTACCGATTAGTGTATGTCAAAATTCTTTTCATCTTGCCTACAGGACACGTGGCTCCTCATGCACCTGATTTGTGAAAATTCTTATCAACGTATTTTATTTTCTTTGATACAATCAGAAAGTTCTTTTTTTCATACTACAAATACAAAAGCACAAAAGAACTGCTCTGTTTCTCTAATACAATTAAACCACTCCCTGTTTCTCTTTTTCTTTATTTTTTTCTTATGTTAATTCCATCAGTCGCAAAATTAGAATAAACAACCATTTATGGAGGAAGCAGGAGCCAGAGCACCAGACCAGGAGAACACAGAACTTCGTCTCCGCATATCATGCCTTCATCAATCAGCCAGCAAGAAACCTTGCAAATCGAATTCCAACATACATGCGTATGATCATTTCAGTCGTTCAAGGTTTCACCTTTGTCTTTATTTATATCCATTTGCTATTACTGTTTAAACATGCAGAAATTTGATATATTTGTACAACTAAATTCAGACTTATTTAAAAAGTATATTATTTGTTTATTTTTAATTCCATAGGTCACGTCCTGGAGGAAGCAGAAGCACTCTAGCTATTCGCTCGTCAACGCCAACAACATTCTGATAAGTCTATTTATAACAGTTTGATCACCTGGGAAGTAGCTTGGCAGCAGTAGCATATTCAGGATTTTATCAGGGGTAGACAAAAAATAAATTATTAAAAATATTTATTATTATTTTTTTAAAAGAAATTTAAAATTGTTAATGCATCATTTCTTAAAAATGATTTTTTTTTTCTAAATAGTTTGATAAAAAAAATCAGGTTAAAAATTCATTGTTTTTTTATTATAGTTTGTGTTTAAAAATAAATGAATTCATTGTATGTTAAAATTGCCAAATACCAATGCACAATGGTCTGAAACTATAAAATTGAATGTTAAGACTCAAATAATTTCTAGATGCTCCTGGTTCTCTATGAACCAATATATATATATATATATATATATATATATATATATATATTATAATTTTAAGCGTAATCAAGGTTCTAAATAGCGCTATAGCATATTTTCGGACCATAAAAGCTATGGCACTATCAATGCTATAGCGCGTTATTCCGCATTGTAGCGCCGCTATTTTAGTATAGCGCTTTTTGTTAGCTAGTCCGCTCTGATGCGATAAATGCTATTTAAACCTTTGAACGTAATTGATCAATACACTAAGTCTATTTATAAATAATTATCCAATTATCTTTCTTATTCAAAGAGCCTCCGTTTACTTTCTTTCCAACTCAACAAAATTGAATTTTGTTAAATTCCAAATTGACACAAAAAAAACTATATCAAGTCACAACTTAAAGAGAATTGCGGTAGAGGTAGGCAATGACCTAATTTTATACGAATGTAAAGGTAATTTTCAAAATCCGAGAGTAGGCGGTTACCTACTACTCCTGATCCATGCTTCGGGGGGCACCAGTGATCTGGCTGGACCCTGCCCCCCTCATTCAGAGCTCAGTCGTACTCCGTTGGGACAAAAGTAATTCATCTCTCCAACGATTGCCTTCTCGTCACTGGCTCAAGCTCTGCCTTTGCTTGACAGTGATGGGGACAATCAATGCAGCACTCGCATATCAAGCATTCATCAATCCAAATCCAACCTACATGCATGTGATATTCTCAGTCGTTCAACATTTTACGTTTGTCTTTGGGATCACTGCAATGGCAATCGGCACGCTCTTGTGTTCGTCATGAATAACCCCGGCCAACACCGTGGCCTTGCAAAGGCCATCATGCTACTAATCCAATTTGCATCTGTTTTCACCTTAGAAATCCTAGCCTACTCTTACCCCGCTCTCCTTCGAGTTGATTTGCATTAGACTGTGGGGTGTGCGCGTGCAGGGCTGCGCACTCTTCTTCGGAGGTTTGACATGTATTAATCTGTTAAATGCAAACATCTTTCTGTGTGTTTGCTTTTCTTTGTATCCAAATTCATGTTTCTAAAGATAATTACATGTATTTTGAGTTGTATGCAAATCAATTCACATCTCATAAGATATCTCAAATTTTGAGTTGATATGTCGAAAATCCTGACCGTTCAAAATTTTTTTTTCACAAATTCAAAGCAACAATAATATTTTCGCGTGCATATTGAGTATACGCTGAATTAAATATGATCCGGCTTTAGATAAACTAAAGCCTTCAGCTATTAATTACATATGCAGAGGCATACATTCAAGAAATGGGGGGGGGGGGGGGGTCAATTGATCCATATTTATTTTGAAATTTTTTGTACTTATATACGATTTTTTATATAGTATAGGGTAAAATATTGTAAATATGTAATATTGATCCTCATTCGCAGCATGAAGATTTTATATAACTAGTACTCATAACTTAAAAGTCTAGCTCCGCCTTTACATGTGATCCTCTTAGTCGTTCAAGGTTTTATGTTTGTCTAGGGGATCATCACAATGGTGATCGATCGGCTGGCTCTTGTTTGTCAAGGATAACCCCCGCAAACACTGTCGTCTTGCAAAGATGATAATGTTACTTTTGGCCTGCTCTTCATAAGTTGATTTGCATTAGTTTGCAAATTAACTTTTATTTTTCTTTTTGTTGAAAACTCATCTCATACCAGCTTTCTGAGATAGTGGAGTTTAATTAACAATTACGTCCAAATATTACAAACTAACTATTATTTTTATTTTTATTTTAACTATTTTTTAATAATAATTGAAGATTAAATCATCTACAAGAATGTGACAGTCTCCGCGAAGGTAAAACGTGACTATCCATGAGAATATACCGACATAAAAGCATTTTTTCTATTAACGACAGTAGTATATGTCTGCGACGGTATACCAATAGTATTCCTCGCGGATATTGTTCCATTCTTAATTGTAGCATCCAAACTATTTAATATTCACACAAAAAAATTTCCCTTTCGATTTTCGTAACTCTTATTTATTGATTTCTACAAATAAAAATTCTCTTTTAAATGTGACGGAACAAATTATCACTACAACAAAGTAGACACTTTTTGCGAGGGAAAAAACGCTTTTACGATGGTCGTCCGTTGCAAAAAGTATCGTCGCAAAAAGAAAAAGCTGAACAATGAGAGTAGTCCGTCGCAAAAAGTCATTTTTTATCCTCGCGAAAAGTGTCTCATTCTTGTTGTGTATGTAGCTTCCTAATGTGATTGCCTTCAAAATATATGACGTAATTAAGATGGTACCTTTCGTTATGACCTTAATATGACGTCAAAATAGTGCTTTCCGTTAAAGTTTCCAATAAATAACATAAACAATAATTTTTTTGAAACATAATCAATAAAAAAAATTAATAAAATAATTATGCAAAGGAGATATATTGGTGCAAAATAATGAAACATTAACATAATAAAATTAACTTATGTGCTTTATTTAATACTTAACCTTATACTAAATTAATACGAAAATTTATAATTTTAATTTACATATCGTGACCATTCATTTGTTGTGATCAATGTCCACAATTTAATTGACAATATTTTACGATACGTAACAAATTAAATTGAGTGCCACACAACACATAGTTCAAGTCACAACACCACTTGACACGAATGTATTTATCTTTATTTTAATATGAATATGTCAAACTGACATACACAAAAGTGCGTATTGTCTTTACTATATATTCAATGGAGAACATATACCACATTCGCATATGAAGAGGTGCGTTATTGTGTTTTTAGTCGTGTTGTGTTTATATATTTTTTTTTAAATAGTTGTACTTATCTTAAAAAATAGTAAAATTTTAAAAATATAAAATTTAATCTCCAAGTAAAATTTATATATATATATATATATATATATATAGAGTACGGCTAACGCGCTTCCTCTAGCATATGGGCCGAAATGCTTCCGGTGGAAAGTTGAAATTTCAAAATCCAAAAAGTCGATCTGAACCGTTCATCTTCTTCTCCATATTAATATCTGCTTGGAGACCAAATTTTACATTTTTCTGAAATTTTTTACTATTTATTAAGCCACTTTGAAAATTGCTGATCCAACGGTGGCTTACCAAACAGTAAAAATCAGAAGCTACCGTTGGATCAGCGATTTTCAAAATGGCTTAATAAATAGTAAAAAATTTCAGAAAAATGTAAAATTTGGTCTCCAAGCAGATATTAATATGGAGAAGAAGATGAACGGTTCAGATCGACTTTTTGGATTTTGAAATTTCAACTTTCCACCGGAAGCATTTCGGCCCATATGCTAGAGGAAGCGCGTTAGCCGTACTCTATATATATATATATATATATATATATATTTTAAATATAATTGGAATATAAAAACAATAGAGCACTTGAGTCCTCTAATTAAATTGTGCATTATCTGCTATAAGTGCATATACTATAACGATAATCCTTTTTTTTTTTTACTTTTAAACGTACCAATCCTACTACTGTGGTTCCAATTGAAAGATCAAATAACAAACGAAATCTTTTCAAAGGAAAGCTTAACTATTGAAACTGATAGAATTCGGCACGTATCTCAACAACACAAACTGGTGTAGTATACCATGCTATAATGGTTTCTTCCTTTAATTATTTTACTTCTTCTTCAGTTTGCGGGAAAGAGATAGCAGACGATTCTAAGCATCTACTAGGATTACGTACTCAAGTTGTAATTACGTAATTCGCATCCTCTGAGATATCTCATATTTTGCGTGACTTTTTGGAAAATCTCAACCGTTGTAATACATTCTGTGCGAATCTCAAAGCTCAAATAATACTGGCCCCCTACGTCATCCCTGAATAGACACCGGACACGTTGGTCACGCAAAATATGAGATATCTCAGAGAATACGCACTCTTTTCGAACCAGAGCGAAAAAGAAGCTATAGGCTTTTATCGCGGATAGAGCCAGCCCGGACTACAAAATAAGCTATTCCAAGCACTTTGCTATTATTTTGGCTAGTGAGCCGACCATAACGGAAGAATTGAATGTGTGAATTTAAATGAACTTGAGATAATATCTTGATGAGTTGACTTGCTCTTTTACAGCTCATTACAGCCCTATAAATATCCATGACTTTTCTAAATGGCAAGTAACCACAGGTTAATTTGGGCATGTGAGATGTACTGACCAGTGCAAGTCAAAGCCAACAGGTTCAACACACTATTAACACTGCAGTTATAAAAAAAATGAGTGAAGAAGTCTTTATATATATATATAGGAGGTCAAGTTTGAGGATGAAATTTAATTTTATAATTTTTGTGAATATTAAACATATTAATATAGTTTATTTTAAAGGTATAATTAAAAATATATACTTGACGAAAATTAAGATGTAATATAATTTATAATCTTTTTGAATCTTAAGAATATTTTTCCTGATTGTTACTGACTAGTTGGAACAGTGCTCAGACTGCAGCTATAAAAATTCAAGGGTGCATTTAGGGGTGTCAATGGGTACGATACGAAGAGGGTGGAACCATTTTCATGCCCATACCCACTAAGAATTGACCTTACCCATACCCTACCCATACCCGTTAAGAATTTGTCTTACCCTACCCTACCCATACCCGTTATGATTAACGAAACGGTAGTGGACGAATAACGAAAATACTAATATAATGGTTCGGACAGCATAGGGTCAATTTTGTCACTTGTTACATTCTTTCTTCTAACATTTCATTCCATCTCATTCAATTATTAAATATATATATATTCATAGTATAACCTTGAGAAAGCTGACATGTGATGTAAAATTCAGGCTCCAACACCTGAGCTGATATTAATAGATTACTTATTTGGACCAAACAATACATTATTGCCAGAAAATAAGGTGAGGATATATTTTCTTTGAAACATGAAATATTTTCATTTGTAGAATTGAGAAAAAGACAATAACGATGAATAAGGAAGAAAACAAGGAAATGAATTCGTTGATATATATGTCTCTAGTGTTGATACAGGCATACAACAATATGAAAAGAAGAAAAATAAATAAATTGGATATAATATATTGATATATTTATATATAATATATTTCATATAATTACCCATTACCCAACGGGTATGAAATAACCTTTACCCGTATCCATACCCGTTTATCTAACGAAAAAAAATCTTTACCCATACCCATACCCAATAAACTAACGAAAAAAAAAACCTTACCCATACCCGTCTCATCGAATACGATACAGGTAGGGTAAACGGGTAAACGGGTGTCATTGACACCCCTAGGTGCATTCAAGTTCAAAGGAAAGATTTAATTACAAAATTACCACAAGGAGCTGCAGTGCAATTTTGAAACTCAAGAATAACTCTTTGGCATTTTGACCTTATTTAATACTAATTTTGAAACTTTTCTTGTTGAGTAGCGTGTTGACAATTCGCTATTAAAACTAAGACTAACACTACAGCAGAAGCAACTTGGCAATTGGAGCAAAAGAGTTGTCAGGAGTATAGCTAGAGAGGGGAAAGGAGATATGAGATAATTTTTTTTTTCTTAAATAACATTATCATTTAATAGGACAGATATTAGAGAGAGAAAGACTTGAAAGGTAAAACAGGTACATATAGAGGAAATTTTCTCTTAGTCCTCAATATTGCAATAGCTAACCTCAAAATAGCACTCCCCATATATAATATAATAGTGTGAATTTAAATGAACTTGAGAGTTGACACAATAAGTAATAACTTGATGAGTTGATTCGATTTACAGCTCATTACATTACAGCCCTATTATCCATGACTTTTCTAAATGGCAAGTAACCACAGGTTAATTTGGGCATGTGATATCTACTGACCAGACACCAGTGCAAGTCAAAGCCAACAGCCTGTGCAGGTTGGCAACAGGCACAACACACTATTAACACTGCAGTTATAAAAAAAATAAGTGAAGAAGTCTTTATAGGAGGTCAAGTTTGAGGGTGAAATTTAATTTTATAATTTTTGTGAATATTAAAAATATTATTATAATTTATTTTAACGGTATAATTAAAAATATATATTTGACGAAAATTAAGATGTAATAATTTATAATCTTTTTGAATCTTAAGAATATTTTTCCTGATTGTTATTGAGAAAACAATATATAAAAAACACGTATTTTATTTTCTTATTCTATAGGACACGTGACTCCGCACCTGAGTTAACATTTTTTAAGGTTTCTTGAGACGGATTCAAATCTGCTATTTTTCTTAAGAAAATAATTATCCTTCTATTCTTCCATCCGAACCATTCAAAATTGATCACACAAATTCAATTACATCTAAATCGTTTTAATAAATTATATTTATATAAAAAAAATAATTGAAGCCGTGTGATTGATTTTGAACGGTTCGGATGAAAGAATAGGAGGGTGCTCCTTTTCTTCAGACAATAAGAAAGTTCTTCCCAATTCCCATATTTCTCTACTACAAAAGCTCCAAACAGCTACTCTGTTTTTCTAACACAAACCACTCTTCTGTCTCTATATCTTATATTTTTCTTTTATTTCCAACGGTCGCAAAATTAGAATAAACAACCATTTATGGAGGAAGCAGGAGCACTCTACTTGATAGGCAGCCTAGTGCGTGCGCAATACCGTGCACACCGTGCCATCATCCATGCGGGTCGTGCGAGAGCACCAGACCAGGAGAACATGCAGCTTCGGTACCTAGGTAGTAGCTTGCCAATGATGGGGAATATCAAGGCTGTAGTTGCATATTATGCTTTCATCAATCCGCCGGCAAGAAACCTAGCCGATCAAAATCCAATGTACATGCATGTGATCCTCTCAGTCGTTCAAGGTTTTATCTTCGTCTCTGGGATCATTGCAATGGCAATCGGTTGGCTCTTGGTCGTCCACGATAACCCCCTCCATAATCACCGTCTTGCAAAGGTGATATTGCTACTAATTCAGTTTGCATCTGCTTTCGCCTTGGGAATCCTACTCTTGGCCTGCTCTTCTTCAGTTGGTCTGCATTAGACCGCGGGGTGTGTGCGTGCGCCCCCGTGCACTCTTATTCGAGAGTCCTGATTCCCTACAATATCTATCGAAGGAATGCCAAATCCATGGTTTATAACATATTATTGTAGTGCGAGGCGGCTGAAGCGAGGTGGCAAGGCATGTGAGGCAGCGAGAGGCAGGAGGCGACCGGTCATGATACTGGTAAATTAGGTGGTAGTGCAGGCTTTGAGATGGGGCAGGTTCTGTTAAGATTCTGGTAGTTAAGTTAGGATTGTAAATAGTTTAATATTTGTAAGTGTTAATTTATAGAACTAATGAGATGTAAATACTTTTTTATCAATGAAATATTGTAAGATTGCAATTGGTTTGTTACCCTAAAAAAAAATTACAGACACCCTGTTTCAAAATTATATCCACAATTTTAATTATATATTATTGTAGTGTTCATTTTCAAAGTAACCACAGATTATTTTGGGCGTGTTTCATTTAATATTAATACATGTTTTCTTGAGCAAACTTCAGGAGACGCAGATATCTACCGTCTACCGATTCATTAGTGTAAGTCAAAATTCTTGTCATCTTGCCTATAGGACACGTGGCTCCTCATGCACCTGATTTGTGAAAATTCTTATCTAAGTATTTGATACAATCAGAAATTAAGTTCTTGTTTTCATACTACAAAAGGACAAAAGAACTGCTCTGTTTCTCTAACACAAACCACTCCTCTGTTTCTCTTTTTCGTACATTTTTTTTTTTTATGTTAATTCCATCAGTCGCAAAATTATAATTTTTTTTTTTTTTGCATTAGAACATGCCCGTAGGCTTTACATAGGTTTCCTAGTACATCATCTATCAGAATCTATATGGTAAAAACTTAGTACATCTGACATCCCATTCCCTATCTAGAGAAAAAACAGTAGCTCAAACATAATTGGGAAACATAGGATAAGTGAAGCCCGTGTATCTGTCCCCTGTTTCACTTCCTTTCCTAGCCAAACTATCTGCTTCAGTATTAAACCTTCGAGGTCTATATAAGCAGACATAGCCTGTCTTTTTTATCGCCTTCCAGATGTCCAAAAATTCCTTGTATGCACGCCAATCCGCCTCTATTGGTGGCTTGTGGTCCATAGAACGAGTTGCCAGCTCCTTGCAGTCTGTAAAAAAAGTACATGTTTCAATCCCTCTTTCCATGGCAAATTCAATGGCCTCCTTTAAGGCTTGAGCCTCTGCCTGTACCGCACAGCAGACCTTTACCCCCGCTGACCTATATGCAACCAGCGCATCCTCCCAGGTCATGATGAAACCTATCCTTCCTATCCATGTGTGAAACCATGATCCATCCACCTGACACATGTAGCCCTGCGAGGGGTTTGTAGTGTGTTCAAAGTCGACTTCCTGTGACGGGTTAAGCGGTAGTTGTGCTGTAGATGCCATTAGTGTTTCAGTTTGGATCGCTCGCAGGTATCTATTGAAACCTTCCTTCCCCGGTTGATCTCCTCTGTACCGTCTGTCATTTCTACTCCTCCAGATTGCCCACATGACATTTGTTGCCACTGACCACTGAGTATCCGTGGTGATTTGAGCTAGTCCATACAAACATTCCTCCATATTGTTTGGCAGCTGCGAAGTTCTAACAGGTATGGGGCTTATTAACCAGCATGCTCTTGCGAATGGACATCCAAAGAGCATGTGATGCATATTCTCCACCTCATGCCCACAGGTTTCACAGCCCGCCTCCCCTTTTGATGTTCTTGCTCTCAAAATTTCCCCCAGTGGCAGAGCATTATGTATGGTTTTCCAAAGGAATATTCTCAGTCTAGGTAGAACCCCTTTCCTTTTCCATATTATTTCCCATAAAGAACCATTTATGGAGGAAGCAGGAGCCAATACCGCGCACACCTTGCCAGAGCACCAGACCAGGAGAACACAGACAGAACTTCTTCTCCGCATATCATGCCTTCATCAATCAGCCAGCAAGAAACCTTGCAAATTAATCGAATTCCAACATACATGCGTATGATCATTTCAGTCGTTCAAGGTTTCACCTTCGTCTCTGGGATCACCGCAATGACAATGATCGGATTGCTCTTATTTGTCATAAATAACCCGAGCCATATAGTAGTAAATTCACACTTCGGTGACTGAAGCTAATTCTTCTTACTTTCAAACCGGTTGCCAAATTGCATAACTTCTTGGAACTCCGACCCTAATATTTATATCCATTTGCTATTACTGTTTAAACATGCAGAAATTTCATATATTTGTACAACTAAATCCAGACTTATTTAAAAAGTATTTTATTTGTTTATTTTTAATCCCATATTTAGGTCACGTCCTGGAGGAAGCAGAAGCACTCTAGCTATTCGGTCGTCAATGCCAATAACATACTAACAAGTCTATATATTTATAACAATTTGATCACCACGAATGATTAATTGACCAATCAATTAAGCTAAACAGATGTTTTTTACAACACTGTTAAACACTGCTCGATTCGCATTAAAATTTGGACAAACGGTTTAGATTCACAGATTTATTTATATTTATGAACTTTTATATTTTTTCTAGAAGCAACTCTTAATATTAATGTAGAGAATGTATGGTGGGCATTATTCGCTTGTACTGGTAGAAGATTCTCTGAAAGGTTTCTAGTTTCAATGGCCATTGGCATTAATTCCCCCGCTTCTTCATCCTACCATGGAATCCTTAATTTCTAAATTCAGTTGGTTATATGTATGATTCAACTAAATGCTGGCCGGATAGCCTCTTAGTTAGCAAAAGAGTCTCCATCGATCGTTCGTTAAAATGGAGAGGTTATGGCTGGTGGCTCTAAGAATAGTATTCAGGAAGACTTGCTTTTGAATACGTAAGATCAAGGAAGACCTACCTTATTCTTTTAAATAGGCCTCAAAGAATAAGGTAGAAATTAAGCAAGGCAAATAGTTCAATCCCAAGCCATGCTTTAATAGTGCCAAGTTACAAACTTAATAAATATGGCCGCACAATTTTTAAAGTAGATAAGACAGTTTAGGTTCGAACATTGAATAAAATTTGTCCCTACATAAATGTGTGATTGTGTTGGTATCCAAATTAATGTTGGTGAAACTAATTATTTTTTATTAAAGAATTCAGTATACCTGATCTATGTATATATCTATATATCTATATATAGGAGAGTAAGGCAACTATGTTTTGCAAATTAAAGTGAGTGTTTTAATTTACACTCATATTTCTAGTTTTAAAGTTCAAATAGTCAATTCAAACTTCTCAATAAGTTCTTCATATTGAAATGTGCTTGGAGACCGAATTTTATATTTTTCTTGAAATTTTTTTATTAGTTTTTTAGAAATTTTCAAAATCAGTGTTTTTCTGAATGTAACATGTTGCGCAATCTCAAAATTTTGTACAGAGCATATATAATATGTAGTTCTTTTTTCTTTTTAGAAATAAAAAAATTAATTATTCAAGAAAGGGAATGAATATATTTTTTTTGAAAAACAAATGTAACTCCAATAATATGGTGCATTCACACTACAAGAACAGGTTGTTAGAACTGCACCAGTAGTACAGTTCTAGTATTTTTTAAGATGTTAAACTCCATCTTTACTACATATTTGTTCGAAAATTACTGGGCCCGCACCAGTTCCATGATTCCATATGTTTTTTTTTTCTTTTTTGAAGAAAAAAATATTTCCGAACATGTTTTTTAGTTTCTAAAAAAAAAAAAAATTAAATTTGTGTGTTGTGAATTTTTAGTTCCTTTTACATGGGCCTTTTTCATTGATCCCAGAATCTGAGAAGTTTTGGGCTCCAATTTAATACTGGAACACATATTTTAGGTCTCAAGTACCATAATATTCCTTCTTGATCATTAGACTTAACTTGTTGAATGCAATTGACTATAATTTAAATTTTAAAAATAATATGGGCAGGGTTTTAAAATTAGATATAGAGTTAGACTATTGTACAAATATAGTTTTATTTCCTTTCCTATAATTAAAAATGACCTTTGGCAATTTTCTTTTATTTTTAATCTATTTTTTGCCATCTTTCATGAATCATAAAAAATAGTAAAAAAATTCCAAAAATAATAAAAATTAGAATTTTACAAGTTTAATATATAATCAATTTACTGAGCTACCTAGTTCGATGTTTCGAATTTGTTTTTTTGATAATATTTTAATTTTCAAAATTTTAATAATGTAGAATTATATATTTAAATGTTAGATATGATCTTTGTATTTTTTTTTATGCATGTAAAAATTATGACACTTTAACTTTATTTTAATTGTTATCAAGAACTTATAAAATATAGTGACGCGGATAATTTCTGTATATTTATGAACATTGATGGACAAGAAAATTATTCGTACTCAAATTTTTTCATATTTTGTGCATCTATTATATTTTTATTTTTAAAATTTTAATAATATGTAATTAATTATTTAAATATTAAAAGTATAAATGTTATATATATATGATCTTTATAATTTTTTCAGGTATACATGTAAAGAATTATAACATTTCAACTTTATTTTGATTGTTCTCAAGAGCTTTTAAAAATAAATTAATGTGGATAAGTATGAACGATGAATTTTTTACTCGTAAATTTATATAAAAAAAGTATAATATTTTTGTGCATGTGAAAAAATAATATTAATTATATTTAATAATTTTATTTTGACACATAAATTTAAGAAAAATGTTATTAAAATTTATAAAAAGAAATCATAACAAGGATAAAAAAAAAAATAACGCGAGTAAAATCAACAACATGACATATAACTGTGATGGGGTCCATGTGGGGGAATAAAATTAACGCGAATAAACAAAAAGGGTAAAGATTTTTACAGAGTAGTTTTACCTTCATGCAGAGCACAAACCATATTCAGCACTGTTTTAATTCTACTGTCCGTGCGCTGCATGATGCCAGTTATGCTCTGTTAAAATATATACCCCTTTTTAACAGATGGATGGATTTTGGATACATGAACTTTTTGCGTGGTCCCAATTGACCACACCGCTTACCGATATCACGCGTCTCTAGCGAAAAAGTTGCTTTTGGACTTTATTAGGCAGGTTCGTCCGCCAAGGCATAACCTTTAAATGATATGGGTGATGGGTCGAAGATACCGTTACAAATCTGCATCACATGATTCCGCATGGATCCGGTGTATGAACATTGTCCTGTAAAAAGTTCGGTTGGTTCAATGTATGAAAGGACCATGTTCAGGGAAAAGTTGGATTGGGTATACCTTTTCGACATGACGATATTAATGCAGTATGAGGATAAAGACGACAAAAGTCGTTTTTTCTTCGCTTTAAATGACTAAAGGCAATCAATGAGAATCCGTTTCCTCCCAGGTACCTGACTCCACACAATTGCAACAGACGGGTCAGATTTACTCTCATCCGGTCGTGATTCGGAATTTGTGTCAATCCATTTTCGGACCGTCCGATTAATTCTACTGAGTCAGGTAACCTGAGGGGATTCGAATTCCAATCAATCACCCGATTGCTTGCTGTAGATTCACTTTCCTTCTTTATTTGCTATGTCCCACAAGCAAATTAAACAAGCTGTTCCAGTGCATGTGTGCAACCCTTATCGAAAGCAACACAATTCCCCCCTCCAACAATTCCCGCATTCTTCCTCCATGAATAACCAGAATAACCAAACTGAACAAAAAGTGCACGAAGAAACAGAATGGTGTAAGAGAAGTAAATATTGCGCTAAGAAGCTTGAGCCTCTGTTACCAGGTTTACCTGACGATCTCGCCCGACAGTGTCTCTTGCACCTCCCCCCATCTCTTCTCTTCAGCGTGTGCCACAAATGGCGTCGCTTTATGTATTCCCCTTCATTCCCTTCACCCACGCTCTCTGTTTACTCCCTTCTTACCGACTCCGATTCATCCAACCCTTCCTTGTCTTTTTCCTCCTATGATCCTCTCTGTGCCAGGTGGGACACGCTGCCGCCTCCACCACTGCCCTCGTCTCTCCTCCTCAAGCACCCTGGCTTCATCTCTCGCCTCCTGCCAGTGCAATCCCTCGCCTCTTCTCCCTATCTTCTCCTACTCTCTGCCTCCACTCCATCTCTGCAACCAGCTCTCCATTCCCCTCTCCTTTTCCATCCCTCTCCTCCACGCTGGCAGGAGGGACCTTCATTTCCCATCTCCCCACGCCGTTGGTGTGCCACGGGCTCCTTAAATGGGTCAGTTTATCTATTTTCGGGAGTTGGATCCTCGCATTACAATGCTTCCCTTGCTCGCTCTGCGTTTAAATGGGACACTGTCAGAAGTGCATGTCACTGGAAGTGGGACCCGCTGTCTCCTCTAAGAGATGGTACCTTCAGCAGAGAGGCAGTGGAGGCGGTGGAATCGAATGGCAAACTGTGCATGGTGAACCTGAGAGGCCATTGCCCGAAGGAAGGCGTGGTCTATAATGTACGCATGGACCAATGGGAAGACATGCCAACTGGTTTGCTTTCAGGATGGACCGGTCCCGCTTCGGCCGACGAAAAAGGGGACATCTACGTTGTGGATGAGACAACTGGGACGCTCCGAGTATACCAATGGTGGAAGGACACGTGGCGGACAGTGGTGCAGGACGAGGAGAAGCTTAGAGGTGCCACACAGATAGCAGCACGAGGAGGGAAGGTTTGTGTTGTGACGGGAGGCGGTGAGGCTCTTGCTGTGGTTGATGTGAAAGGAAGCGGAAGGAGGATATGGATTGTTGATCCACCACGTGGCAAGAAGATCCTGAATGTGCATATCCTACCCAGGATGTGCCGTGAAGAATGCTGATTCACAAATTAGATTTGGTCGCCAAATAGTAAATACTCGATTGTGATTGCTACTTTTTTTGTGGCAGTAGTATATATGTTTCTTATTACTTTTATAGAGACACTTTTGTTATTCCTACAAAAAGGTACTTTTGGTTTTCTAGTGCTTTTTGGGTGGCACAGAATATGGATAAAGGTATATGGCATGCAGTAAAGCAAAAAGAAAGAAAGAAATGTCAAAATATCCAATACTCGCGCATGTCAAACATAATTCTTCGGTTTGATTAATTCTGAAAAGATTACTTCGGCAAATGGAATTCGTTTTGTTTTTTTGCTTTGCAATTAATGCTGATTTAATTGGTACTGTAGTGAGGCGATAATTGAAACACATATGCCAAACCTAATTGGTTTGCTTTTTGATATTCGTGTTAGAATTAATTAAATAATAATTTGGATTTAGTAATACTACCTTGTCAGTATCTGGAGAGATCTGATCAATCCATTCAGTCAAACTGCTATGCTAAAATGAATTTGTATTCTCTTAGATATTGTATTCTTATTACAATTAGAAAAAAAGGGTCTAGATTTAGTCTGGAACGTGTAAAAGATGCGCTTTGAAAAAAAATTGATTCCTATTGACTATTGTGGATATAAAAGATGCGCTTTGAAATTCGTGTCAACTGTTAAAGTTTAAAAAGGTCAGAATTACATTTTGAACACACCGACATAACTCTCATTATTAATTGAATGTTTCATTGTAATTTTACCAAAAAAAGAAAAAAAAATAACAGCATAAGAGAAGCAATGTCAAACTTTGTATCAAAGAGAGAGAGAGAGAGATCACTTGTATTAAGGTCTTTTTTTCTGGAATATTAAATGGATCACATCAATTTTGCATTTTTATTTATAATCAAAATTTTAATTTAAATGTCAGTTCCCAAATTTGCTAATTTTATTTATTTTTATTTGATAAATGTTTACATAAAATGATATGATTTTTGAAGTTCATTTTTGATTGATTTTAAAGGACTTTAATGTGAAATTGTCTCAAACTTCCATGATATGGTAATTTTTGGGCTTTTTCATTGATCACAAATTTTAGAAACATCTACCCAATTTAGTTCCTACATGGGCTTTTTTCATTGATCTCAGAATATGACAGTATTTGGGCTCCATTTCAAGTAATCTAGTATGTCACCTAGTATATCTATTTTTGAATACTGGACACAAGGTTATTTTTGAATACTGGCACAATGTTTAGGTCTCATTTACAGTTCATTTACAGCCTAGTATGACTATTCTAAATGGCAACCACGAATTCTGCATAAACTCAGAAAGGAATCTTTTGAGTAATATATTTCTAGACTGTCCGATTAGCTTTAAGATTCGTGCGAATTACATCTGTACTAATATTAAAAACCCCCTATGTTTTAAGCGGGGACCGAATGAACTCCGTTTATAATCGGACGGCTGATATGTATTAACTCAAAAGATGCTCTTTTAAGTTAATGCAGACGATGGTCGATGCGAACTGATCAGTAACCACAGGTTAATTTGGGCACCAACTAGTGTAAGTTCAAAAGTTTTAAGGCAAAAGTTATAATTATTTTGAATATTAAGCATATTATTATTATATATATATATTTTTAAAGTATAAAATGAAATTATATATTTGAAGAAAATTAAGATGTAATATATTTTGATAAATTTTTTTAAACTTCAAGTATATTTTTCTAATTGTTATTGAAAAAAATTAAAACGTATTTTAATTTTAATTTTACTCTTAATTATGTTATTTTGTCATAAAATGACTTGTGAGAATGTTATATTGTATCTCAGAGATCGGTGCTGTAGTTTGTCCTTGATGTGAGAGAGGACATGAGAGACTATCACACGAGTAGTATGATTTTCTTGAATAGAACAAAGATCACAACAGACACCCTAATTATACACTCATTTTTCTTACCTTTTTTAGACTGCAAGGACGTGTGTCGGTGTTTGTGAGCTTGCACTACTAAAATTTTTTACATGCGTAGGTATTGTTTTTTGCAAGGTTAGGACGGCCCATGTAAAAGAAATGATATTTTTGAATTTTTCAAACTTGTTACAAAAATAGTCTCATATAACTTGTACCGCATGAAAATGTGTGATTTGCAACCATGTAATTGTATTCGTCTTCCTGTAAATACATTATGAAAGCTAGATATTATAATTAATTAGATGTCTATGCAAATACTCAACCCTTTATGAACTCGGGAACAAGCTCCAACCGAGGATAAAGTACTTGCGTGTGCATGGGGTTGAATATCTGCATGGGGTAAAGTATATTTATCTCCAGTATTGAATGTAATGCTGATATCAAATTGCTTGTAGGTCTAACACTAACACATTTTCCACTAACTTAAATGCATAGCGTTGATAAAAGGATATCTCCAGTACTGAATGTAATGTATGTAGATAGGGAGAGTCTACCAAACGGCGACCAAGTGGACTTTTTTGGAGTTTTTTTATTTAGCGGTTGGATCCCAACCGAATGCATATAGCGTTATGTAACTTGTAATGCATAGCGTTGCGTCATTCTTCATAGATTACTTAAAATATTAAAAAGTACGAACTTTCTCACGGTTACTTTTTATACTTGGAAAAAGTCTACCAAATGTATGCACGTTTGGATCCCAACCATTGATATTGATAAAGATTCGCGCATGAAAAAGTTTTTCCGTTAAAATGCACACATGATAATAACAAATTTTATTTTTCTCACACAAAACTTTCTGCATATGTGGGGCCACCACAAAAAACAATTTTTGTTTATGAATTAGGGCCCCCACATTCGCAATCTAGGTACACATCTTTCTCTATAAAGGCACAAAATATATCCTCTGTTTTTTCGAACATAAGCCCTTCCTCCTCTGTTTCTACCTCTTTTATTTGTTATTTATAATTCCACAGGTTGCCCAATGGAGGAAGCAGAAGCACTCTATTTGATCGGCAACTTGATGCACGCCCAATACCGTGCACACCGTGCCATCATCCGTGCCGGCCGTGCCAGAACACCAGATCAGGAGAACACGCAGCTTCAGTACTTGGGTAGTAGCTTGGCTGTATAGGGATGATCAACGCTGCAGTTGCATATCAAGCATTCACCAATCCAATTTCAACATACATGCATGTACTCCTCTCAATCATTCAAGGTTTCACCTTCGTCTCTGGGATAACCGCAATGATGATCGGCTGGATCTTATTCGTCATGGAAATTAAACCCACGCAAACACCACCACCGTCTTGCAAAGGTGATAATGTTACTAATCCAGTTTGCATCTGCTTTCGCCTTGGAAATCCTACTCTTGGCCTGATCTTCTTCAAGTTGATTTGCATTAGTCTGTATTTTGTTTGAAGTAGTTTATTGAGAACTTGTGATGTCTTAATTTATTTATTCATTTGTCATAATTTACAATTATTCCTTTTTAGTATAGCTGAAATTACTGTATCTAAATCCATGTGATGCAATCATGATTTTGTCTATATTTCAACTAATTATCCATCAATTTCAAATTTCCAAGTGTGGCACAAATATTCTCTGATTCAAGTTATTATGAGAAAAAAATTATCTTGGGGTCCCTAAACTATTACAGTTAGTTAAATATAATCCTAAATACTTTGAAATATATTCAAAGAGTGAGGTTACTGTAATATTCATAGTGCACTTTGGTCTATACTACATATTCATGTCGCTATTTGAAAGTCTAAACAATTGATCTATTCCACTCAACATGATTTCCATATGAAATTATGGGGGGATGGATCTGTATCCAGGTACCTTATTGAGAACAATGAGCTCCCAACCGAGCTATTGAAATTTGGTGTCTATGTATATATAGGGGAATTGCTTTGAGATTCTTGTTAAGTCATTGCCGACCACTAAAATGTAACTGTACTCGGTCAGGTTTTTTTTTTAAATGAAGGGTGAACTGGTGAAAGTCTAGCTTATCAGTTTTTTCAAATTCATTATATTACAGAGGATTTTCTTAATTTATGAGTTTTAAATTCATAACTTTCACATGAGTCGTGTATTTTTACCACTAGACTAAAGATTAATTCATATTCACTCGTGTATTTTTACCACTAGACTAAAGATTAATTCATATTCTCAGTCAATTATTGCAATGGATCTGAATTCATGGGTTTTCTATGTATTTTATATCGAATTGATACCTCAAGTGCAATAAGTAAATCCATACCTTATTTTTTAACTTGGTACAAATTCAAAACATATGCAAAAATAATTTTTATAGGCATCGGATTAAATTTAATTTAATAGACATTCATCTTTATAGATATCGATTGAATTTGAATCTAATTGTCATTCATCTGGACTAATTTCTCGTGCTAGCCAAGCCTCAGCCTGAGGGGATACAGACTATTTACAAGGTATATATATATATATATATATATATATATATATATATATATATATATATATATATATCTTTTAAAGTTGAATTTACAAATTAGTCTGTAAACTAATTAATTTAAGAGTATAATAGTTAGGTCCAAAATTTTATAAATTAAATCTGAAAATTTTCAATTTTGTAATAATTAGGTTCCAAAGAAAAAATTCAGACGATTTTTCATCTTAGCAAATATTAGAGGAACAAATTTTGGACGGGATGCAAAATAGTCTACCAGATCTAGAAGTAAGAGGTGTCCATAATCATATTTGAATCATATTTGATAAGGTGAATATGGACAATAATTTCATTTCATTAACTTCATAGGTGTCGGTATTAATAAAAAAATAAAAAGTCGTTAGCTTATAGGATAAGATTATGGATAACAACTATATATTTCACATCAGTTAGTTTAGAGTAATGACAAATATGAAATTAGTAAGGATCTACTCACACTTTTCTTTGGTGAAATCATCATATTACACTTTACATTTTTAAAGTTTTTAAAGTCCAAACAGTTGATCCAAACTGTTTAATATGATAATATATTAAACATGAGTTTGCAGATCAAATTTTATATATTTTTTTGCATATTTTACTATTTATTAAGTATTTTACAAAATCGTGGTTTTCAGATCATTGATTTTTTATAACCATCTTAATAAATAATAAAAAAAATTAAAAAAAAATATGTAGAATTTGATCACATTTTAATACATCAACAATGTTAACGGTTTGAATCGACTATTTGGAGTTTGAAAATGTAAAGGGTAATCCGGTGTTACAAAAAAAAATGTGCCAGTGAATCTCCCCTCATAAATATTGGAGGTTAAGCTACCTAATTATTTAATATCCACAAAGAATTGTTTCTCTTATGAATTTTTAACCTATAACTTTTCACAAACAGAGCATTGTTTTTACTAGTAGACCAAAGTCTAATTTTTATAATAGAATCCTGTTATTTTGTGATAATCACAATATATTTGAATCTCTACCAGCTGTAAGGAGTGGAAAGATATGCAACGTCACTGATGACCTATTCATGATTTTTTTTCTTTTAATTCTTCAATAAATTTGCACAATATAAATGTTTCTTTTTTATAAATAACAAAGTGGAGGGATTAGACACTCCTCTCTTTCTAAAAAACAAAGAATTATGATAAAATGATCACGTAAGTCAACTTTTGATATGATAGGACTCATGTGGTGTGATTATTCGTGCACTGATAATTATTTCTTAATATTTTAATCATGACATATGAAAAATTAATCTAATCAAAATATATCACAGCACGAGATCAAAATCACAACATTCTAACCGCAGGTTTGCGTCTAGTGGATGCTTGATCATCTCTTAACATTTGACCAAGTATATGATGACAATTGTGATCTCTTTAGTTTTGACTTCCTCATGTCTCGGGAAGTTGCTTCATGTAATATTATTCAAAGCTTAAGTGATAAAAAACTAGTATAACATGCATACGTGATCAAAGCTTAAAAAGATAAGAAAAATGAGTGTAGAATTACGATATTTTTAATATAATTTTGGTGATCAAAGCTTTAATGTCCATCATGCGAATTTAAACCAGTAAAACCAATATATTTCAAAATGATACATTCAATGTAAAATTTTAAAATGCTAAATTAACTTGGTATAAAATTAAGTAGTTATAAGAAAAATTTACAAGTGCATTATTAATGTGTTCATTTTTTATTATTGTTTGACTTTACGTCAAACTAATTCGAAAATTCAGAGAAAGTATTCAGCTGCATGGCTGGATTAAAAAGTGTTTAGTTGACTTATCTTTGGTGCCACAGCAATTTTCGTTTCCGAATTGGGCCCCGCTTTCCCTCTCTACGTACACAACTTTCTCAATAAAGGCTCAAAAGAGTGCTCTGTTTCTCCAACACATGCCCTTTCTCCTCTGTTTCTCCAAAAAAGAAAGAATGTAAGGGGAACTCAAATAAAGATTGGAGATTAAGCTAGCCAATTATTTAATATACATAAAGAATTGTCTCTTACGAATTTCAAATATACAACTTCTCATAAATAGAGTATTGTTTTTAACACTAGACTAAAATCTAATTCTTAAAATAAAATAATGTTATTTTTTGATAATCACAACAGATTTGGATCTCTACCAGTATATAGCGGAAAGATCTGCAACCTCACTTATGAGCTATTCATGGTTGTTTCTTTTAGTTTTTTTTTTTAGTTCTTCAATAAATTTGTACAATATAAATGTTTATTTTTATAAATAATAAAGTGGAGGGATTAGACTCTCTTTTCTTTCTAAAAAAAATTATGATAAATAATCATTCGAGTCGTGTTTGAATACGGCATGACTCACATGGCATGATCATTTGCGTACTGATAATTATCTGTTGGCATTTTAGGCATGACATGTGAAAAATTAACTTAATCAAGACACGTCACGGCACGAGACCAAAATCACGACATTTTAATTACTACACAACAAAATATGTTTTTTTTTTCTACTCTTAACTGCAGGTATGTGTGTCGGTGGGTGCTTGATCTCTTAAGATTTGAGCAGGAATATATGTAGTGGTGAGGGATGCAAATTGTGATCTCTTTAGCTTTGACTTCCTCCTGTCTCGTGAAGTCGCTTCATGTACTATTATTCAAAGCTTAAGAGATAAATAAAATTATGAAGTACCAGTACCATCATCCTTGCTGGCCGTGCCAGAGCACCAGACCAGGAGAACATGCAGCTTCGGTACCTGGGTACTAGCTTGGTAGTAATGGGGACAATCAACGCTGCAGTCGCATATCACGCATTCATCAATTCAAATCCAACCTGGTAGTAATTGGATCTCTCTTTTGTATCGACATTTTCTAATGAAACAGGTAATTATCCACTTTTTTTTTTGAAAAAAAAAATGTAGTACATAAATTTGACACACATGCATTATCGTTTGGAAAATATATGCAATCTTAACTCTGCAAAAATAGTTAAATCTTCGGTGATTTTTTTTTTTTTTTTTTTCAGTTGGTAGTTTTGCGTTTTCAGTTATTCAAATTTAGAGAAAATGCAAGCAACTTTGATGTTATATTATACAAAAACCACATATTTTATGTGTGATGTGAATTTTCAGTTGATAGTTTTGCCATCTACTATTTTTTTCAAGAATAAAGTTTTGCCATCTACTCACAATGAAATAATCGGCTGCTTGCTACGGTTTGGTTAATCAAATTTGGGAGTAAAGTAAAAAAGAAATTACAAAGGAAAAATCTATGCTGTGGAAGTTTTAGGCATATTGGGCTATCAAGTTTAATTCTTATATGGGCCTTTTTCTTTGATCTCAGAATCTGACAAGTTTTGGGCTACAATTTAAATAGCCCAGTATATATATTTTTTAATACTGGAACACATTTTTTTAGGTCTCAATTGTACCATAATATTCCTTGTTCGTTAGATTTAACTTGTTGAATGCATGCAATTGGTTTGGCTATAATTTGAAATTTTAAAAAAAGTTTGGACGGGATTTTAAATTTAGATATAGAGTTAGACTATTGTACAAACAGTTGTATTTCGACTCAAACTATGATCGTTGAGATATGAAAAAGCATAATTTGAGTCATTTGTATTTGTTTGAAATATAGATATTTGTACAGTATATTTAAGTTATTTTGATACAATAGTCAAACTCTATATATGTCTAAATAAGTTGAAAAATGAACATCTAATAATTATGTATATCAGTACATTTTTACAAGCTCTTAATGATAAACATGATAAAGTTGAAATATCATAAGTTTTTAAACATGTATAGATAAAATGATGTCGATTGTATCTAACGGTTTTATTTTGACTTTTAAGTTATTAAAGTTTTATAAAATAAATGCATGATGGAGGCACAAAAAATGAAGGTATTTGAACTATTATATATACTCGTGTTAAAATAATTTTTACTCAGAAAATTTTAAAAAAAATGAGTTCTGCCGCAAGTTTAGCTAATAGTTCAAATATTGAAATTCATAACTTTTTAGAATTAAAAAAGACGAGAGGAAAACGTATTTAGTAAGAAATTTATTCTATTTGTTTTCTTATATATAACTTAAATCAGATAAATCAAATTGCATGTCAATATGTCATAATTACAGTTTCAATATGACTGTGCCCATAGATTAAAACTGGTTAAATTAAGAAACCTTTTCTTTCAAAAAAATAAATTAATTAAAAAACCTTTGAAGATGGTTCAAATGGTTTTAACCTTCTTCTTTCTCTTTGTTGCCTATATTTTTTTCCTAATTCTTAAAAAATTTCGCCCTTCTTTTAATTTCATGGAAAATAATTAATATTTGATTATTGTTTGTATATTGCCACGCTTCTTATAAAAAAGGACTGGTATATGTGGTATTGTTAGGCTTTGATTTTTTTATTTCTCCTATTTATGTTTCAAATATTTCTCATTAAGCTTAGTAAAGGTTTTTATTAGTTAAAAATATATAAATTAATTCACCTTTTTTTTGTGAGAGAAAATAAAATTGTTCACACTTGTCGGTCGAATGAGGCCGCATTCTTCCTTAAATGAAGACTTCATATATCGGTATCATGTCACTGTTATGTCACTAAGATCTGCACTGTTATGTCACTAAGATCGTCACTGTTATGTCGCTGTTATTTATTTAATGCAGAATCATCACGTGGTACAAAAAATTAAGATTTATAAATTAATTTCAATACGGTTCATTTCATCATTTATTTTACTGTATGATTTTATATTTTGTATGTATAATATTTATGAAGATCATCCAGTAGACACCGTAGTTCTACTTTTTTAGTGGAGCCTGTACAAAGATAAGAAGTGTTCAGCTTGGCTAATAAAAAGTTTGTTAACTGGCTGTAAGATTCAGAAAGGGGGAGCATAGCATGTGTATCAGACTAAAAAAAGTCATGATGTTTATTCGGAACTGTATGATTTATTTCATGATATGTACGATTTGTTTTAATATTTGTGCAAATTAAGCACACACGGATCATAAAACGAATCAAACGATTACGAACAAGTATTTGATGTTCAATCTATATTTTAGTATTTGATATTCAAACAACAAATCCAAACCGTTAGATGTTCAATCTATATTAAAATATGCTTGGAGACCAAATTTTACATTTTTTGAAAACTACTGTTTTTATTAAATTTCTGCAACATTGAAAAATAACGGTTTTCAAACCAGCTTAATAAATAGTAATAAAATTTTAAAGAATATAAAATTTTGTCTACAAGCACATTTTAATATCAAATCAAGACAAAATTTCACCATCTGCTTTGCTATAATTACTCGCAAACCAAACGTCATTTTCAAAAGTTATGGCTATGATTTGCGAGTAATTATTGCAAAGCAGATGTTGGACTGACGATTCAGTATTGACGAAGTTGTGCCGAATTTTTGAAGAATCGGGAAGAAGTTTCTCCCGAATTTTTGAAAACTGTTGGACTGACGGTTCACTCGTTCATCAATCATTTTCCACTACCGAATTAGGATCCCATAAAAGTAGCTCAAATTTGGAGTTTCGTTCCGGACCGTTCGATACAAATAATGAAGGGACGTGGTCACCTCATGCATTCCACCATTGGCCCTAATTCTGATCGGACGGTCTGAATCTAAACTCAAAATTTGAGTTACTCTAGGGAATCCAGACTATTACTGTCGATAAAATCTCAAAAGAGCTGCTTTTCCTCAAAAAGAAAAAAAGAAATAAAGAGCTGCTCTGTTTCTACAACACAAACCTCTCCTCCTCTGTTTCTCCCGTTCTTATTTGTTTATTTTTAATAGATGAAGCAGGAGCACTCTATTTGATGGGCAACCTAATGCGTGCCCAATACCGTGCACACCGTGCCATTATCCGAGCTGGCCGTGCCAGAGAACCAGACCAGGAGAACACGGAACTTTGTCTCTTGGGTCGTTACTTGGCAGTGATGGGGAAAATCAATGATGCAGTCGCATATTATGCCTTCATCAATCAGCAGGCAAGAAACCTTGCAAATCCAATTCAAACATACATGCATATGATCATTTCAGTCGTTGAAGGTTTCACCTTTGTCTCATGGGATCACCGCAATGGCAATCGGATCGCTCTTGTTTGTCATGAATAACCCAACACCGTCGTACAGCAAAATAAGACCATCATTCTACTAAGTACTAATACAATTTGCATCTGTTTTCACCTTGGGTATCCTACTCTTGTCCTGCTCTTCTTCCAGTTGATTTGCATTAGTCTGCGCATATCATGAGGGGTTTTGTGTGCGTGCGCGGGAGCGCGCTTTTTTTAGGGTTTGACTTGTATTAATATGCATAGTTGCACAAAAGTAAACTTTGTTAATTTATATATATAAAAATAAATAAATTAACCCGTATTCGTATGATCCCCGAACCGGCCGATGAAATTATACTATAATAGAATATGAATTTTTCAATACGAACCGGTCCATAAAATCGTTTTTCCCCGATGCAGTAGCTGAAGTGGTAATAAAAAAGAATCAAAACGGACAGGTGATCGATTCTGGTTTTAGTTCGGTTGAACCGACTGGTCTGATTCAGTTATGATAACACTTTTTTCAATTGTGGCATAAATATCGAAAATACTCAACAGTTTTCAATTTTTATCAAATCCTCAATTTCTTTATGCGAAATTTTTTATTTTGGGTCCCTAAACTTGTTTTGAGTATACAAAATTTTCATCAAAAAGTTCCCTACACAAATGTGTTTGCTTTATTATTATTTTTTGTATTTCGGTCCCTTTTTTTTTTTTGTAAATTTTATTGGTAATTTAAAATACACTAGTTAAGTGCCCATGCGTTGTAACGGAAATTTAAATATTGTTTTGATCACTTTTTTTAGATGTAACTAATTATCATTTAATTTCTTAATCATATATTAGTCAATAATGAAAACAAACGATAACTTTAGAAATTGATAATATATTATTTGTTTTCACTATCAACAAATAATTTTAATAGAGGTAATTAATTGTAAATAATTCCGAAATAATATATCAAATCTTTTTATTATAGTATTTTTTAAATATTATATGACATTTTTAATAAGAGTATCAATTGCCTCCTCTTCTCTAAAATTACTAATGACATAAATAAAAATTATCATGTAATTAAGCACAAATTTTATGTACATCTATAAAATATAGTCAAGTGCCCGTGGTTTGCAACGGAACCCATCAAAGAGATCAGCTGTATGAAACTTTTTTCCTACCTGTCCCGGTTTATTAAATATATTACAACAATATTTTAGGAGTAGAACTAGGGTACTCTTAAGTTTACCAAAGTTTTGGTGAGCTTAACTCTAAAACTTACCAAATCGATTTCAAATGACGAATCCGAACCGTTGGAACCGGTCTACCTTACGTGTGATGCATCTACATGTGAAATTTTTAAACATTCGAATTAATTTAGTATAAAGTCAAGCGGTCAAAAAACGTTCAAAAATGAATGTACTAAAATTAATTTATTAACCTTCTAATTTTGACCGCTTGACTTTATACTAAATTAATTCGAATGTTTAAAAATTTCACATGTAGATGCATCACACGTAAGGTAGACGGGTTTCAACGGTTCGGATTTGTCATTTGAAATCGATTTGATAAGTTTTAGAGTTAAGCTCACCAAAACTTTGGTAAGCTTAAGAGCACCTTAGTTCTACTCATATTTTAGTATCATATGTGTCCATAACTCTCCAATTCGGACTCAAAATGATATTTGATGCACAATAGCTTTTTTCTTTCAAAAGTGAGCCGAGTCGAGTTAGAGCATTTTTTAGTTTCGAGTTCGATTCGTTATGAAATATTGGGCCGCTCATCTCATTGATTCGCGAGCCAGCTCGACTTATTAGCAACCCTAATATATCGGCCATTTTTATTAATACCCTAAAAAAATACTTAATTTTAAAAATAACCCTGCACTAAGTTCTTTTAAAAAATGCTTCAACCGCCAGGTCCTTGGGTGACCCAAAACACCAAGCAGACCGCCCGTGGGAGGGGCGGTCCATAGCTCTAGCAGACTGTCCGTTGAGGGGGGGGTCCACTAGCCATCTATAACCCTCCCGTGATTCCTCTCTGTCTCTCCCGTCTCCCTTGATCCCTCTCTGTCTCTCTCGTCTCCCTGTCTCCCTTGATCCCAACTCCAAAACCTATCAAATCGAGTTCAAATGGTGAATCCAAACCGTTCAAACCAATCTACTTCATTAGTTGTGCATTTACATGTAAAATTTATAAGTTTTTGAGTTTATTTGGTATCAAGTCAAGCGGTCAAATTAATTTTAATACATTCATTTTTTAATTTTTTTGCCGCTTGATTTGATACTAAAATAACTCGAAAATATAAAAAGTTTGCATGTAAACACATCACTCATAAAGTAAATTAGTTTGACCAGTTTGGATTCGCCATTTGAATTTGATTTGATAGGTTTTGGAGTTGGTGTTATATAGACTGAAATGACACTGATGTTATATTAGCCATACTCATTTATATAATCATTATGTTATATATATATATGAGATGGGCTACGGTGAGTTGTGAAGTAAAGCGACTATTTTACTTCACGCTCATATTTTGCGATGTTAAAGTTCAAAACGTTGATCCAAACAGTTCATCTTGTTCTCCATATTGAAATGTTCTTGGAGACCAAATTTTATATTTTTTGGATTTTTTTACTATTTATTAAGCAATTTTGAAAGTTACTGATCTGATAGTTTCGAAAATTTTACTGTTTTTACTGTTCACAGCAAAACAACAATTTTCAAAAATGCTTAATAAATAGTAAAAAAATTTCAAAAAATGTAAAATTTGGTCTCCAAGCACATTTCAATATGGATTAAACATCTAACGGTTCGGATCAGTCGTTTGGACTTTCAATGGTGAGCCCATAGGTGGCATCTCAGACCATCCAGACTTGCAGAGAATGATACTGGAGTCGTTAGGGTGTGATCTGAAGAATATGTAGAAGAAATTGAAGAAGAAGAAGAAGGGGGAGGACGAGGAGTTCCGATATTCTGGCTACTGTATTTCTCTAAAGGCTCTCCGGTTCTTCCAGAATCAGATATTCCTTGAGACTGCTAACATTAAGGCGGTTAGGAGGTACCATTACACTCTTTAACTAACTTAGTAGTTCATCAACAATCTCAATTATTTGTATTGATTATTTTATATTGCAGGTATACTAGGGCGTATGTACTGGATTTGTGTGGTGCTGTCATGTTCAAGGATTCCAGCGGTGACTCGGTTCCGATTATGTATCTCTCCCTGCTGAGGAACATAGAGAAAGAATCGAGATGAAATTGGGGTGAAGCTGTCCTCGCCCACTTATACAGAGGCCTATGTCATGCTTGTCTGGTAAGTCTGTATTAATATACGTTGTTATTGAAGGTTGGATAAGAAGCACCGAGTTCTTATTGGAAACTCACAAAGTAAGGTCAACCCCCCACCCCACGTGAGTTGTCAATCCGTGTAGACAATTCTATTTCATACATGTTGGGATTTATAGCAGTCTTTTTGTATATTAGATGCTTAAGTTTCTGAAATGTGGTATTTTCATTAATCTCGAAGCCAAATGTGGCCTCTTTCGTGTACTGCACGTCATCTTCACTCGTTTGTAGCTTGCCGCCCACATACAGTGCAACCAACATTTTTTCCTTAACACACTACATTTAAAAAAATAATTTTATAAGAATTAAAGTAATTGTATAGTAATTATAACGGGTACAGTAATCTAATTAGAAAATAATTAAAAAAAAAACGGTTGAATGGGAAAATACAATAGAAAAATATATTAGTTTCCTAATTGGTTCGGATTTTGGAGGGTACGTTAAAAATAAAGCTGCAACATTATATAACTAGTTGAATTTGTTTAGCAAATATATTAAATTAGAATATTAAAATTATATACTATATATTCACACAGGAGGGCTCAAATGCCTTACTACATGCTCCAATTATATTCAACATCTTTATCTTAGATTTCAAAGTCCAAATAAAAAATTTGAACCGCTCAACATGATATCCACGTTAATTAAAATAGAGCATTTGAGCCCTCCTCATATTGATATACAATTAATACACAAACATTCTTGTACCTTTCTCCACCCGATCAGCGTCTATCACTTTCAGCATTAACTACTGTACACTATTTGTTTCTGAAAAGATCAAAGGAAAAAGTAAAGGTGATTGCTACTGAACTAGCTAGAGTCGTCGCGACAGATTGAAAATTCTTTCCCTGCGCGCGTATTGTCCACGCATATGCGTGTTTGACTAGTAACCTCTCACTCTGTCCAACAATGCAAGAAGTGGTCAATAGTATCTAGAAGTGAATAGCCAACTGCTTCATAAATTCTGGTAGTAGCATAGTTCAAAAAATCGGCCGATTCTGAGTCAAATCGGCCGATTCAACTCGGAATCGGACGGGACCGAGCCGATTTTTACCCGATTCTCGAGTTTGTGCGATTTTTTTCAAAAAATTTCAATCTCACTAACCTGGACTGTGAATCGCAGAAGATTCAAGCAAAAAAATAGCGATTCTCACTGACCTGGACCGAGTCTCAGCATTTGCGAAGGAACTGTCGTTGGGAACTGTCGTTGAGAACTGTCGTTGCGAAGGAACTGCCGAAGAAATTGTCGTTGAACCGAGTCTCAGTCCAAGAAGAAAGAACGCTGATTTGGTTGAAATTTTTCGCTGTCAGAAGAAGAAAGAGTATTTTATAGACCCTCACTTTGTTCAGTATTTGCAAATGATAAATCACGAAATAAGAGGGAGAGCAGCGTGTGAGATCTCAAATAGATTTACATCAGCCTTTTTTATTTGCATGTGGGACCCACTCTTTTACTTTTTCTCAAAAGTTATATACGAAATTTGATAAGTTCAGCAGATGTGGTCAAGCTTTATTACTTAGTTTGATAATTGTATACGAAATTTCCATTTAGTTAGTTGTAGCCGAACCACGTCTAAAGTTTGTAAAGTTTTAGCACAGTATTTAAAGTCGTTTCAGCATTCTCTTAGGTGTAAAGTTTGTAAAGTTTGAGCACAGAGGATGATGAGATAATTCAACCAGCTCGGTATAGTTTCTGACAATAAAAGTGTATTTTATTTGTAATATTTGTAATATATTATATAATTAGTGAAATATTTGAGTGTAATATTGTCTTAATTAACATAGTTTTTTTATAAATTATTTTTATCAAATTTTTTTAACTTTTTGGCTACAAAATAAGACTTCTGTCAAAAATACCCGATTTATCAATCCGATTTTTCCGATTCCAGCTTATTCATCTGATTCTAACTAGGCGGTCAAAAATCCGATTCTGATTCCGATTCCAAGGTGTATGTTATCGCACTTTCTATAATGTGGTGTACAAGTCTCTGTTTATTTGTGAATAGTCTTCTATTCCACTCCTTCCATAGCGCCCAGACTCCTGCTGCCCACATGCCATCCCATAGAGTTTTGCCACATGCCGACCGGTGCCTCCTTCCCAAATTCCACATTCTCGGGATTGTGTTGACCCTAGTTCCCAGGAAAGTGAAGTTGAAATGCGCACATAGCCCTCTCCAAAATCTTGTTTCATAAGTGCATTCCCAAAACATATGGTATATATCAACAAGAATGAGACACTTTTCGCGAGGATAAAAAAATAATTTTTTTGCGACGGACTACTCTCATTGTTCAGCTTTTTCTTTTTGCGACGGACGACCATCATAAATGTATTTTTTTCCCTCGCAAAAAGTGTCTACTTTGTTGTAGTCTTGTTACCACCATTGTTGTGTGGCACAGATGGCAGCCGAGTTGGACCTGACACCCTCTCGAGATCAGTACTTGTTGTGTTAGAATTTCTTTATATGTTTCAAGATTAGTTTGTTGTTGGCAGTTCTATTTCAGTTTTAGGGCATAATTTTTTATTTTCAGTTAGATTGGACGAGATTTTTAAATTAAATATAGAGTTAGACTATTGTACAAACAGTTGTATTTCGACTCAAATTATGATCGTTGAGATAGGAAAAAAGCATAATTTCAGTCATTGTATTTGTTTGAAATATAAATATTTGTACAATAGATTTAAGTTATTTTGATATATATAATTATATTGTTAGCTCAAATTGATCACCTTTGAAGTATAAAGAAAAAAATTATTTAATATTTTTTTTTAAGGCTTGCTGGCCAGTATTTGGCTGACAATAAATTAATAAAAAATAATATTTACATAATATTTTTCACCCCCTCATATTACAATCAACTAGTAATATATTTATTATTTTTTTAAATCTGCTACCTAACCCGACCTTAATGGAAATTTTATTTACTCCCACTTGATGGTCTCAATCTCTCTCTCTCTCTCTCTCAATATATATATATTTACATATCAAAAGTTGGAAGTGAGAACTTGTGGAGCACCGAGCTTCTGGTAACATAATTTCTTCTACCAAATCTTTCTTAAGGTAATTAAATTTCTATTCTTACTATAATAATTTCCTTGATTATTTCTTCCCAGATTATTAACTATCTTTCTGTATTTTGCAAGCCATGAATGTTATAGAGACCATTAAAGCTCTCCTTGTAGCCTTGAAAAATGAAAATCATGCCAAGCTTGCACGTGCCGAGTTTCTAGTTGTGTTTGTTGCCATCCTAATGTTGGTATTGTTCATAATGGATGCGTTCCGTCTCCGCACTAAAAGCTCCTTTGTCAAGAAACTCTTGTTCATCCTTCAGACAGTAACAAATCCCTTTCTTAACTACACAATTGGTTTTCTTCAGAACATACCTCTTACTAACGAGTTCTTTGGTATATGGGGGGTACTCTTGTACATCCTCGAGCCAGGCACAGAGTATATCACAGCATACAATTTAATGGACTCCAGTACGCGGCGGAGCATAGAGTTGAGAGAGTTAGCTCTGACCTTTTTTGCTGGCAACCTTATCGCTACAAAGGGGGGCCAAATCCAGGGGTTTCTCTGGGTTCTTTGGTCACTTGGACCAATCATGATGTTCTACAAGATGATCTGTTATGAGCTTGCCCGTACTTCCTTCTCCCACGGCCAGAACTCCAAGTTATTGGTGGAGTACATGATGATAAATTTGAGTCAAGCTAACAACTTTGAGAAGAACAAGAATATTTATTATTTTTGGAGGAGGTTACAGAGTGTTGTTTGATACAATAGCAACTTAATTGTTTTGAGTATTATGTTGCCCTTGTTATAGCCGCCACATACAGCTCATATATCTTCCTAATTACAACTACTTGTATATTTCCTTATTTTGTAATATTTTCTCCTTAATACAATATCTCTAAACAAGCAAATAAATCTAATCAACCTAAACTTCTGCTGGCGCATAAGAGAGCTGCTGGATTGATTGTGGCGTCTCTGACATGTGTATTCCAACACTCCCCCTCAAGTTGGTATACATATATCTGTCATACCCAACTTGTCAATTGAATCATAAAACATTTTGCTAGCCACCCCTTTCGTCAAAATGTCTGCTAGTTGTTCTTCTGATCTTACAAACGGGAGTCTCAAAATTTTTCCTTCTAGTTGGTGTTTGATGTAATGCCTATCCACTTCAACATGTTTTGTTCGGTCGTGCTGAATAGGATTCTGGGAGATCTCTATTGCGGCCTTGTTGTCGCAGAACAATGTCATCTCCTCTTTAGGACCATATCCAAGTTCTTCCAACAACTTCTTGATCCACATTAACTCTTGCAATCCATGCCGAATTCCTCTAAATTCTGCTTCAGCACTAGAAAGAGCTACTGTATTTTGTTTTTTACTTCTCCAGGTTACTAAATTCCCCCCAACAAAGGTAAAGTAACCTGATGTTGACTTCCTATCATTAACATCTCCTGCCCAATCTGCATCTGTATAACCCTCAATTCTAAGGTGCCCATTTTTCCTGAATTGTATCCCTCTTCCCGGTGCACCTTTCAAATACTTTAGAATACGATACACTGCTTCCAAATGTGTCTCATTTGGAGCATGCATAAATTGGCTTACTACACCTACTGCATATGCAATATCAGGTCTCGTGTGTGATAGGTAAATGAGCTTTCCTACTAGTCTTTGGTACCTTTCTCTACATACAGGTGCTTGATCAGGATCATGTTTAAGTTTCAAATTTTGAACAACTGGGGTGTCTACAGGTTTACAGTCAAGTAACCCTACCTCAGCTAGTAAGTCCAAGACATACTTTCTTTGTGATAAAAAAATGTCTTGTTTTGAACGACTTACCTCTATTCCTAGGAAGTATTTTAATCCTCCTAGATTCTTCATCTCAAATTCTTTTGCAAGTTGTGCCTCTAGTACCTGGATTTCTTCTAGATCATCACCTGTAATGATCATATCATCAACATAAATGATTAGTACAGTCAGTTTTTTTTTATTCTTTTTAATGAATAAAGTGTGGTCAGAGTCACTCTGACAATAACCATATTTCTTCATGGCACTACAAAATCTCCCAAACCATGCACGAGGGGATTGTTTCAAACCATACAATGCCTTTCTTAATTTGCATACTAGTGGCCGTGCACTAGAGTGTTTGTAGCCGGGAGGTAAATCCATGTAAATTTCTTCTTCAAGGTCTCCATGCAAGAATGCATTTTTCACATCAAATTGATGTAGCGGCCAATCTAAATTAGCTGCAAGAGACAACAGAACTCGAATTGTGTTAAGTTTAGCTACAGGTGAGAATGTTTCTTGATAATCAATGCCATAGGTTTGGGTGTAACCCTTAGCAACAAGTCTTGCCTTGTATCTTTCAACCTCACCATTTGCACCATATTTAATAGTGAAGACCCATTTACACCCAACTGACCTTTTTCCCTCTGGTAAGTCAACTAGTTTCCAAGTACCATTTTTTTCAAGTGCTTCCATCTCAACTTTCATTGCTTGAACCCATTTAGGATCTCTCAAAGCATCATTTACCTTTTCGGGTGCAATTTCTGAAGAGATTCTAATGGCAAAACTTTTTATTGGTTCTGGTAAATGTTTGGTAGACACATAGTTTGCAACCGGATACCTTTTTTTCTCATCTATTCCACACTCTGAAATGAATCTTTTTGGTGGTACTCCTCTATTCTTTCTATCTGGTAACCTTATTAAATTTAAAGGACTTACCTCATGGCGAATCTCAGAAGTTGTTCGAGTTGATGACTCTGTTATGTTATGTTCTTCTCTTACATCCCCCAGATCAATACAGAATTTAATTCCAGAACCAGAATTTTCAGTAGCAGTTTCAACCACCACTTGACCTGAGTCAGCTTCTATTTTATCTTTCGAATTCGAATATGAGTGTGGATTACTCACTTCGTCCTGCTTATCTTCATACAAATCTGAATGTGATTTGCTGATTTTGGCCTGCTCATCTTGACAATTTTCAATTTGTACACCTTTAGATTTTCTATCCTCCTGAAAGTCAGTTTCAATTGCTGCTGGATTTAAAGGAAAAGATGTGTGCTCAAAAATAGGAACAAATGTGTCACTGGAAGTGTCAGATTTTTCATTCCACCATGATTCCCTATTCACTGCAGTCTCCCCCTGAATAGGAATCTGATTTGGTTGAAAAAAACTTTCAGTTTCAATAAACGTGACATCCATTGTGACATACCATTTATTAGATTTAGGATTCCAGCATTTATATCCTTTTTTATTTGTTCCAAACCCTAGAAAAATACACTTTTCTGCACATGGTTCAAGTTTTGTTCTTTGAGTTTTTTGAACATGAACATAAGCTACACATCCAAACACTTTTGGTGGTAAGTTTAGAACAGAAGGAATTTGAAAATGAGAAGAGAAAGTTTGTAAGGGTGTTTTAAAATTATTTGTTTTTGACGGCATTCTATTGATCAAGTAAACAGCAGTAGACACTGCATTATCCCAAAAAATTTGAGGAATGTTGTTTTCAAACATTAATGCTCTTGCAGTCTCAAGGATATGCCTATTTTTTCTTTCAGCGACTCCATTTTGTTGTGGTGTCCCTACACACGATGTTTCATGAATAATACCTTTATTAAAGAAATAAGTTTTTAATACTCCATTAACAAATTCTCCTCCATTGTCACTTCTCAAACATTTAATTTCTTTCCCAAATTGCGTGTGAACTATATTACAGAAGTGTTCAAAACTTTGTGCAACTTCATTTTTTGTTTTTAACAAGTATAGCCAAGTCATGCGTGTACAATCATCAATAAAAAGCACAAACCATCGAAAATTCATTTTTGAAGAAATTGGAGAAGGTCCCCAAACATCTGAATGAATTAAAGCAAACGGAACAATACTTTTACTTAAGCTAATAGGATACGATACACGATGGCTCTTAGCCTTAAAACAAGTCTCACAGTTAAAATCAACTTCATTTAAATTTAAAAACAGAGAAGGCATAAGTTTTCTTAGATAACCAAATGATGGATGTCCGAGTCGCTTATGCCACATCATGAGCTTATTTTTGTTTGTAGTAGAAGGGCCACCTGCCAAATTAGCACACCCAACTGTCATATCTTCAAGATGATACAACCTCCCTTGTTTAGAACCACGCCCGATAATCTCTTTCGTGAGAATATCCTGAAACAAGCAAAATTTAGGGTACATTAGTACAACACAATTTAGATCTTCAGCCAACTGACCTACAGAGAGCAACTTTGTTGATAAAGAAGGCACTAGCAATGTATTTGATAGTGTCATGGATGGAGATATTGGAACATCCCCAGCTCCTTTGACGGGATATGAGACACCATTGGCATTTAGAATTTGTGTTCTTCTTGGCGGTACCATATTCACAAGATCCTTTTCTGAAAACGTCATGTGATCTGTTGCACCTGAGTCAATCACCCAATTGTAGTATGCATTAGTTGTATTATTTAGAGAAGAAGAATTTGACTTACCTTCACTGTTGTTACCATTTTCTAATGCACCTGAACCATTTGCATAAGCTCTACCCATCACATCAGCCGTATTAGTTGGTCCAGAGCCATCTTCATTAACTTGGGTTGGTCCAGCTGCCTGAGCCATTCCAGCCCGTGGTTTAGATGTTTGACCCCATTCTGCCTTCTTTTTCTTTTGATGCTCTTCCCACCAATCAGGGTACCCAATAATCTTCCAACACCCATCTTTTGTGTGTCCATTGTACCCACAATTAGAACATTTGATCCCGCCTTGTTTTGGTTTTTTATTGTTGTAACTTTTATTATTATAATTTTTTCCATTAGGCCTTACCAATGTCAGGTTTGCTTCCACCTCTTCCTTCTTTGCTAGCATTACAACACTAGTTGGCACCTCCTTCTTTAGCATTACGGCTTGTCTGTTTTCCTCTTGACGTATCCGACCATATGCTTCCTCAACACCAGGTAGAGGTCGTATGTTGAGGACCATTGCTCGAGCACTATCCAACCGATCATCTAGACCATCCAAAAAATCATACAACCGATCTTTCTGGATAATCCTGCTGTATTCTTGGATGTCTTCGGCACATTTCATACTGTTTGGGCATCGATAGTCGATTTCTTGCCAGAGTCCTTGGAGATTGTTGTAGTACTCTTCAATTGACCCACCAGATTGTCGAAGTCGATTGGCTCTCCTCTTCAATTCAAATATTTTTGATTCGTCACTGCCTTCGAAATAAGTACGTTTGAGAGCATCCCAAACAGCCTTGGCAGTTGGATATAGCATGAAATTTCCAACCAGTGATGGATCCAATGAATTTAGGATCCAAGTTTTCACAATTGAGTCTTCAGTTTTCCACCTTTTGAGAGAGATAGGATCATCTGATGGTGGTTCTAGGTAGGTGCCATCAATATACCCCAATTTGTCTTTGCCGGTCAAGGTTAATTGAACCATCTGGGACCATACTCTGAAATTTTTTTCATTCAGTTTAATGGTAATGAGAGAGACAGGAATATCAATTGGAGGTTGAACTGGTGGTGTGGGAGGGTTTTGATGGCCAAGTTGTTGATTTTGAAGGACGAGTTGTTGATTTTGGGCTAGGATCATTTGTAGTGTTTTGGCAAGGTCTTCGAAGATGTTGCTGTTTTTGTTTTGGATGTCATCGGAAGAGCTATCCATACTCCTTCAAAATTAAGATATAAATCTGGAGAACAACAAGAGTAAAATATCTTTAGTTTTTTTTCTGTTTTTTGTTTTTGTTTTTTCTTCTTTTTATTTTCTTCTGTTTTTTTTCTTCTGTTTTTTTTTCTTCTGTTTTTTCTTCTATTTTTTTTCTTCTGTTTTTGTTTTCTTCTGTTTTTTTCCTTTTCTGTTTTTTCAATTTGCAGTTTTTTTTCTGCAGTTTTTTTTTATTATTTATATAGTCACACAAAAAAAATGAACCAAGAACAACAAAAAAATAAAATAAAACGAGGACAACAAAAAACAAAAAACAAAAGACCAATCAGAATGAAGGAAAAAACAATGTTACCCTTTTTTCTTATTAGATAAATCGCCTTCCCTCTCTTTTACTATCTACTTTGTATACTGGGAAACAAAGTTTGTTATGGAGACAACAAAAAAAAATAAAAAAAAAATAAACAAATTACCAAGATAACCTAAGATTGATATAAAACAACAAATGCTCTTAACCTACCAGAAAAAAATATCCTAACTTCAAAAGAAAATTGAAGTTTGTGTTTTACTTTAATTATGCAAGTATCAAGATGTACCAACAGAAGGTTATTCTTAGAGAGACAAAAAAATAAAGATCCTTTGGTAGAGAATTCAAACGTATATTTCTTTTTATGTTTTTTTTCTGTTTTTTTTTTTTTGTTTTTTTTCTGTTTTTTTTCTTTTCTGTTTTTTTTTCTTTTCTGTTTTTTTTTTCTTTTTTTTCTTTTATTCCTTTTTTCCCTTTTTTTTAACCTATTACAATAGTGCCCAGCTGATGTTACACAGCAAGTAAGAGAGAAAAAAAAAATAGTAATAGCAAGAGACCCTTTCTTTCTTTTTTTTTAGTTTTCTTTCTCTTTTTCTTTCTTTCTCTCTGTGGATTGTTATTGAGGAAAAAGTTCCTTCAGTTTTTTTAATAGCAGGGTTGCTTATATGGGTAAGAATGGAATGAGATTCTGTTTTTCACAAGAGACCCTTTCTTTCTTTTTTCTAGTTTTCTTTTTCTTTTTCTTTTTCTTTTCCTTCTTTCTTCCTCCCCCCTTTTTTATTTTTTTTATTTTTTTTTATGTTTTTTATAGATCGGGGTTTAAAGAATCACAAGGATTATAAGGTTTTTGCTGTCTATCAGAATAAAACAAATAAAACAAAAGTTAAAAGCACCAATCGCAGAGATGATACCAGTTAGAAGAGAAAGGTATAAACTTCAATCTTCGAACTTCGATTTTGTTGCTTCAATCTTCAATCTTCAAACTTCAAGATCGTATCCGCTCTGATACCATGATAAATTTGAGTCAAGCTAACAACTTTGAGAAGAACAAGAATATTTATTATTTTTGGAGGAGGTTACAGAGTGTTGTTTGATACAATAGCAACTTAATTGTTTTGAGTATTATGTTGCCCTTGTTATAGCCGCCACATACAGCTCATATATCTTCCTAATTACAACTACTTATATATTTCCTTATTTTGTAATATTTTCTCCTTAATACAATATCTCTAAACAAGCAAATAAATCTAATCAACCTAAACTTCTGCTGGCGCATAAGAGAGCTGCTGGATTGATTGTGGCGTCTCTGACATGTGTATTCCAACACATGAAGATTGAGTCTCAGCCAAATCAACAAGTCGAGGTTAGCATGTTTTCACTTTTCAGAACACGTACTATATATTATGCACCATCAGAAAAAGTAAGTAACAAATAACTGCTTTTCCGACCATAAAATAGAGCTAGCTTGTACAAGCATGTTATGTATGCTGTAACCATATTGTCATGCAGAGCTTTTTTTTTTTATTATTCTGTGGGTCAAAGAATCAAAGATGTATCAAGACATGCCTAGCATATGCAATTATAACTTATAGAATCTTTGAAATAAGATGTCACAAAGATGCGATAAATCAGAGTAAGTCTATGATATGAAATTAACTACCCTAACATACACCAATGATGTTAAGGAAGTGAAAAATAAAATATTAAATAATATAAAAGCACAAGACAAGTTACTAAAACTTGTCAATGGTATACTGATCAGTGCACCGAAATCGTTCCATCTCTATTGTTTTTGTTTATGTTTCTAATAATTAGCATGCATTACAGCATTTAATTTTCTTAGGCAAGTTGTTCCAAAACTCATTTTTACTAAGAAGTGTATTTGGAAATGCTAACACATACTAAATAAGTAGCTAGCTTAGTGGTATGCTACTAAATTGCCTTGTAAAAAAGGGTCTAAGAGTTCAAGTTTCATTAGGCACAATATGCTGAGAGAATTTGAGGCTTTCATTCAAAAGAACTACCAAGTTTTTTTTATTGTTTTCCTGCCTTTTTCTCAGCAAGTTATGTAGTATTTATAATATTTAATATACGGTAGGTACATAGTTAATTATGAGTTGACAATATCATAAAGAGTTGGTTAACTAAGAATTGTTATTTACCAATATTAATTGCTATAACATAGCATATGAAGCAAGATTGTAACCTAATGGTTTCATTTTAATGAAACAGGCAATCTTGCCTTTTATTAAAAATATAGTGTTTTTTTTCTTTTTTCTTTTTTTGTTATATGTAGAAAGCTATTGCTACTTGATGGTCCACAAATTTTATAATCAATAAATTTAATTACTTCCAAATTATTTTGAAAATAATACATAAATAGTAAAGTTTGATTTCCTATAAAATTTCAATATATTAATCTCATTGAGTTGTTTGGATCGGTTATTTGAATTTTGAAAAAGTATAGCCACTGCTTTAGACATCTAACAGTTGAAATTTTTATGTCTAAATCGCTGGGAGGCTAGCTAGGCCTGAACACAATAGTTTAAAAAATATAAAGAACTCCCCTTCAAATAAGGACACTGACCTCCATCCAGTACTCGAGGATTTTAGAATAGAAAAACTTCTTGGTGATATGCAAAGCCAGGGATTCCGAGTGGAGGTAGGAATATAACTAGATAACGTTCTTAAGCCGAAATCAATACGTTGACCTTAAATCCAAATCTATCGGATTGGTTTTCAAACGACTAAACCAATCTGTTGAAACCGATATACATCACGAATGATACATTTACATACAAAATTTACAAATCTTTGTATTAGTTTAGTATAAAGTGAAGAGATCATGAAAAATTTATGAGAAATGAATGCATTAAAATTAACTTATAATCCTTTTTTTATATCTTGACTTTATACTAAAGTAATTCAATAATTTATATATTTTGCATCCAAATGTATAATTCATGAAGAAGATCATTTCTATTGTTTAGATTCGTTGTTTGAAACCAATCAGATAAGTTTTGGAGTTAAGCTTATCAAGAGACTTGGTGAGCTTAAGAATACCTTAGTTCTACTTGAGATGTAGGGAGAAACCAGCTCAAGAATGCTTTAGTTCTAGATTCATAAAGACACTAGCAATTCCAACTAATACATCACTGAGGGAGAAACCACTCAACTCAATAGATGACAAAGATGAGATAAACTTAACTCGAAAAAGATAATTTTTGTAATATTTCAATAGCTTTCTTACAAAAATGAGATTGGCTTATTTTATAGCGTAGCATCAAAAAGTCACCTAAATATTAATACTAGTATACTACATTATTTTTTCTACATCCCAAAAGCTCTTCATAATCCCTTCATGACTTTGAAAAGTCCCTCCTAGAAACCCACAAAATATAACTTAAAACAACAGTATATAAACTCCATTTTGACCATATTAATATGCACAAACTCACACAACTATTTAATGACACGCAAAATCTAAGCAGATCAATTCGGTTAACACGCCTTTTTGACCAAGATAAATTATGTTTATGGGAAATCTCCATACATGAAAGTTGTAGAACATTTTGTTAGATATCCATAGAACACTGAATCACCTTAATTGGACCACATATGAAGAAGTTAAGGCCAAAGTACCAAAGCATGTCAATCAGTGGTGGTTTTGGACAGTTCAACAGTTACTGATTGAGTCTTTATGTTTTGTTTAAAGCGTTTGGATGTTGTCAAAGCCTGTTGAGACGTCTTAGAAGTTAGAAGCTATCATGACTTGTCATTGGAACATGAGGCTTATCAGTTGAAAGATCTTTGAAATAATGCTATCCAGACGGTCTCTTGGATAAAGAAAACCTGAGGCTAGCTAGTTGGTCTGTCTGATAAATTAGTTATATGGTGTGTTGAGTAGGAACACTATATTGAAACTAATTTTATTACTCTCTCAAGATATTCTTATAACTCTAATACTTAATAATCTAACTTCCAAGATTACACCATCTACTACTTATATTATCCTACATCTCCAAACTACTACAACACTCTACTACTTATATAATCCAAGTTTGGTTTCTTGCTTGAATGGTTAAAATGAGAAACAAGGCACCCTATTTATACTTGCTCCATGAGAGCCAAAGAAACATCTAGATCTAAGATATTTTTGAACTCTTCTAAATTTTTCTACATCTTACACTACAAGATATTTTATTTAGTAGTTTCTAGATCAATCTTGTAATTATCTAATTGGGCTTGGGCCTCTTTGGTGCTGACTTCAACATGATGTTTGTACATTTTGTATGCATACTGCTAATCATTTCAGGAATTCAAAATTCAGAATAAATGCAATAGAATTCTTATTTCAGAATATTCAAAAGTCTTTAATCTCCGCACCTGAAATGGCGAGCACTATGCAAAACTCACATACATCGTATAGCGAATTTATCAGACAAGTTTGCTCCATCATTTGTATGCATTACTAATAAAACTACCAAGTCCATATTGGCAAGGGGTTATTGGGTTTAAGACAGGATTTTATGTTTTGATTCAAAAGCCAACATCAATATGAAGGTTAAACAGAGCGTTAAACCAACATGAGGTTAACAAAACTCTAGACTTATTATACACAACTAAATCTTATAAAAACTAGCAAACAGTATATTGTGTGTCAAAAAAACAAAAGAGCATTGCATAACAATAGTTTATTTTCTTTTCTTGCAGCCTGACCCAAACAATATGAACGGGTACCAATACATAGTTTGTGGTGAGGATGAGCAAGAAATTGTTGCCCAAGCACCAAGCTATCGAGTAGGGATGCGTCGAAGAAATCAGAGGAAGTTCATAACCCTTGAAGCAGTTTGGAATTGCCGCGGTCGTCTGCTTACATCCCTCGACCGGGAACTGATTTTAAAGGATGTATGTCTGTCATATGCTTTGCACAAGCTGCTACGCTGCGAAATGTCAGACCTGTCGTTACCCAGTGAATGCCATATAAAGACCCAGAAATTGTTCTTTAAGGGAGTTCTTTTGGATAAGGAGAATGACAAGAGGGTATTTAGGATTATGGAGATGCAAATTGCATTTCTTAACGACTATAGCTACACTAAACTCCCATTTA
This sequence comes from Carex rostrata, assembly GCA_964058875.1. NCBI lineage: Eukaryota > Viridiplantae > Streptophyta > Magnoliopsida > Poales > Cyperaceae > Carex > Carex rostrata. The sequence goes on along the minus strand of CAXKVT010000106.1, from coordinate 2,348,345 downwards.
GTGTCTGGTATGGGTATCCCCTCATCAAATTTTTTACCCTTCTGGTAACTATAGTGTTTGTGAGCCTTCTTATTTTCAAGGTACACAAAACAAAACCCCAACACAATGATGACTATGATGATTATTGTGACTATGTTACGTATGGTAACAAAAAGGTGGATAAAATTATCACCTATGCCCTGTTAGCCTTCATCGTACTAAAGGAGACATGGGAAATCGCTCTTTACATTTTGTCAGACTGGACAAAATTAGTTATCATATGTCGGTACGTGGAAGGTTCGTGGTTGCTGATGAATCGCTTGGTGGAGCACATTATACTGTTCCTTTGCAGGTCAAATCTCGTGATGCGCTGGCACAACAAAATGGCCCAGTATAATTTTGTGGAGTCATTTAATCACAAACCATGGGTAAAGAAAAGTTTGCATTATGGGACCGTTTTCATGGTAGAAAAACCTACTGAAGGAGCCAAAGTTGGAAAAACAATCAAAATGTTCGAAGAAGTGAAGGAAAGCATTGTCCAAGCCCTTTGCTTAATTAATATTGATGGAAGTGATCTAACAAACGGCATGGCCTTGTTGTACAAGCGTAGGGTTGGAGATGATTACAAAGAGGTGTGTAGACAAGAAACATGTGCTCACCTTATATTGATTTGGCACATTGCTACAAGCATGTGTGAAATTAAGCTATCTGAAGAACTCAGACTTGAGAGACCTTGCTTCAATTCTCTCTTGCATAAACTGAAGGTTTGCTGGCTGCCGAGAAATCCTTTCCTTGTTGATCTAGAGAGGCTTGAAGGCAGAACAAGAGCTCATTACATAGTAGCAAACAGCATATCACGTTACTGTGCCTATCTACTTGTTTCTGTTCCTGAGTTGCTCCCAGATCATGTTGTCATTTCTGAATCTGTCTTTAAAGGAACAATATCTAATGCGCGGAGCTTTCTTGGTGGTTGTGATTCACTAGAAAGTGTTTTGAGGGGACTCATGAATAGAGCAGATACAGTGGAGCAAGGTACTGAGGGGAGAACTATAATAGATCAGGGTGCCAGACTTGGTAGGAAACTATTGAGCGACGAGCAAATGGAAGTGGAAGATCGATGGGAGATGTTAGCCAATTTCTGGGTAGATCTGCTGCTATTCCTGGCGCCTTCTAAGATGATGGAAGATCATAGATCAAACCTGGAAGCGGGAGGGGAGCTTATTACGCTTCTTTGGGCTTTGTTTACTAATTGTGGTGTCTTTGATCGAACTGCTCAGAAAGATCAAGAACCAGTAAATGATAGACCTGCTCCATTAGTTGGAGAGCGACAACCCGCTAACAACGAACAGAAGGGAGTTAGTGAAGAGCAACAACATGAGATTGCAGAAGACTAGTGATTAGGGGTGTCAATGGTACCTTTTTAGCCGTTTACCTGACCCGTATCGTATTCGATAAGGCGGGTATGGGTAAGTTTTTTTTTTCGTTAGCTTATTGGGTATGGGTATGGATAAGAATTTTTTTTCGTTAAATAAATGGGTAAGGGTATGGGTAATGACTATTTCGTACCCGTTACCCTATAGGGTAATTATAAAATTCAAATATATATTCAATTCAATTTCCAACTCACTTAAATGTATATTTAATTCAATTTCTAACCCACTTAAATGTATATTTGTGTTTTTGAAGTTTTATTCTTTATAAAAAATAATTTAATTGGAATTGATTGCATATTTATTTTATTTTTTTATTAGAAATGCAATTATATATGTGTTAAAATGAATGAGTTTTTGATGTTTAATTTGTAAAATATAATAAAACTAATTATTATACTAGTATTATCCATTATTCACCCGCTACCGTTTCGTTACCCGATAATATTAACGGGTAAGGGTAGGGTAGGGTAAGATCAATTTTTAATGGGTATGGGTAGGGTATGGGTAAGGTCAATTTTAATGGGTATGGGTGTGAAAATGTCTCCACCCGACCCGTACCGTACCCATTGACACCCCTACTAGTGATTTAAGGTTATTTCAATTTTCATTGTGTTATTGAAAAAAATGTAATCCTTCTATTTTTGAAAATATCGTAATTATTCTACTTTTCAAAAGAAAAAAAAATTTAAGTTATTTAATATCTTTGTTAGAGTCTTGTCAGATATATATATATATATATATATAGAGTAAGGCTGGGGTGCTATGGATAGCATAGAGGCCTCTATGCTACGGCTCAATATTCAAGTTTTCAAAATCCAAACGGTCGATCCGAACCGTTCATCTTATTCTCCATATTAATATCTGCTTGGAGACCAAATTTTATAATTTTATGAATTTTTTTACTATTTATTAAGCCACTTTGAAAATCGCTAATCCAACGGTTTTACTGTTTTGTGCAGCCACCGTTGGATCAACAATTTTGTAAAATACTTAATAATTTTTTTTTTTGTTGTCATAACGGATACGGATATGAAAATGTCTCTGCTCGATCCGTATCGTATCCGCGCGATCCGTATCGTATCCATTGACACCTCTAAACCTTATCACATTAAGGACTTTTTCCCGTAAGCAGTCGTTCATCCCCTCTCTATCGAATTCAGATCCCATAAAGTAGCTCAAATTTGGAGTTTCGATCCGGACCGTTCAATCTGTTCAGTACAAATAATAAAGGGACATGGTCACGTCGTGCATTCCACCATTGACCATAGTTCTGATCGGATGGTCTTGATCTAAACTCAAAATTTAAGTTACTCTAGGGAATCCAGACCTCTACTATGTCTATAAAGTCTTGAGAGAGTTGCTCTGTTTCGTAAACACAAACCTCTCCTCCTCTGTTTCTTCCGTTCTTATTTGTTTCTTTTTAATTCCATCGGTTGCCGATTTTGAATAAATAACCGTAATGGAGGAAGCATGAGAACACTATTTGATAGGCAACCAGATGCGTGCCCAATACCGCACACACTGTGCCATTATCCGAGCAGCCCATGCTTTAAGATTAGTGCAAAGTTAAAAGAACAGTCCGGATCTACTAATTAGGAAATCATTCTAAAATATTCTCTTATGCGGTAGCTGGTACCCTACTAGATACGAATTCTCCCCGAATTCAGATCCATTGCAATACCTAACCGAGTACAATAAGATCTGAGCCTTCAGTTTTAATATACCACAAATCTCAAAACAGAGCTCTAATTTGAAAATTTTAAACTGTCTATAATTTGAGTTTTCTATCTGTTTGATTCAATGGAATCGTATAGTATAGAGACTCCGATGGATGGAGAGATATTTTTATAAAAAAAATCTGTTTCCTATCCGTTTGATTCAGGCCGTGCCAGAGCACCAGATTAGGAGAACATGCAGCTTGGGTATCAGAATATGCAGCTTGCGATTAATTGAACGATTAGTCAGTCTCATCTACAAACAATGTTCTGATAAATCTATTTATGACGGTTTGGCTATTGCTAATAATTAATCGGCGAATGAATCATACTACACGGACGTTTTTATAACACTGCTGAATACTAGCTTGACAATAATAGAGATGATCAACGCTGCAGTCCCATATCAAGCATTCATCAAAGCCAATTTTAACCTATATTCGTGGAGAAAGGTGTAGGTTCGATGTCCATCGGACCTAGTTTGGTTCCGATGGGCAGATATACCGTCTAATTTGCTTCCGGATTTGTGTGCACGAATATTAAAGCCAATCCGACAATGAGTGAATCCGTTGGAACCAAAGTAGGTCCGATGCCTATCAGACCAACTTTGTTTCCATATTCGTGTCATCCTCTCAGTACCATGTAAACGGTTTCTGTCGAAAAGGCTTTAGACAGTCTTATCCAAAATTGAGGCTAAATTGTTCGATTCGTATAAAAATTCAGACAAATAATTTAGATTCACATGATTGTTTATATTTATGAAGTTTTAAATATAATTGTATGAATTTCAAAGCAAATACGAAATTATTTTGAGTCCCTAAACTAATTATATAGTTAGGTTAATCAATTAAGTAAATAGAGGCTTGATCTCTATTCTTCTTTTCAAAAAAATTATACAGTTAGGTAAATATAGTCCTAATTAAATTCAACTATATATGGGATAAATGGTCAAGTTGTTTGAGTATACAAAATTTTCGTCAAAACGTTTCCTACACAAATATGTTTGCTTTATTATTATTTTCTTTATTGCGGACTTTTATTTTTGTAAATTTTATTGGTAATTTAAAATACATAATTTCAAACGTTAAAATATAACTGCATATTTGTTAAATTCAAAGTTTGCTTGTAAAAGAAAACAATTCACCTGATCTATTTATTTGTCAGATCTCTTACTGATTTTACTAAGTTCAACCTGACTTTTGGTTATGTAACATGCATGTTGCGCAGTCTCAAAATTTTGTACAGAAGGTATATAAAATATCTAGTTCTTTTTTCTTTTCAGAAATAAGAAAATTAATTATTCAAGAAAGAGAATGAATATTTTTTTTTCGAAAAACAAATGTAACTCCACTAATAGTGCGTTCACTGCAAGGACAGGTTGTTGGAACCACACCAATATTTCGGTTCTAGTTTTTTTAAGAACTTAAACTCCATCTTTATTACATATTTGTTCCAAAATTGCTGGGCTCGCACCAGTTCCATGATTCCATATCTTTTTCCTTCTTTTTCAAGAAAAAAACATTTCCGAACATTTTTTTTTAGTTTCTAAAAAGAAAAAAAAAATCAAATATGTGTGATGTGAACTTTTTAGTTTCTTTTACATGGGCCTTTTTCATTGATCTCAGAATTTGAGAAGTTTTGGGATCCAATTTAATAGTGGAACACATTTTTTAGGACTCAAGTGTACCATAATATTCCTTCTTGATCATTAGACTTAACTTGTTGAATGAAATTGGCTATAATTTAAATTTTAAAAATAGTATGGACAGGATTTTAAAATTAGATATAGAGTTAGACTATTGTACAAACAGTTGTATTTCGACTCAAATTATGATAGTTCGAATACGAAAAGTATAATTTGAGTCATTTGTATTAATTTGTTTCAAATATAAATATTTGTACAATATATAGATTTAAGTTATTTTGTTATAAATAATTGTTAGCTCAGATTGATCACCTTTGAAGTATACAGAAAAAGAAATTTTTTGCTACTTCATTTGTATCAAATTAATTTATTACTTGCTTATAGCTATACTCGTATTAAAATAAATTTTATTCAAAAAATTAATTAAAAAAATCGAGTTCTGCCGCAAATTTAGCCAAACCTTCAATTGAAATTCATAACTTTTTAATTAGATTTAAAAAAGACGAGAGAAAAACGTATTTAGTAAGAAATTTATTCTATTTATTTTCTTATATATAACTTAAATCAGATAAATCAAATTGCATGTCATAATTACAGGACTATCAATATGACTATACCAGTTGATTAAAACTGGTTAAATTAAAAAATCTTTGAAGATGGTTACAAAAGAAATATTATAATTTCATGAAAAATAATTAATATTTGATTATGTTTGTATATTGTCACGCTTCTTATAAAAAAGACTGGTATGTGGTATTGTTAGGCTTTGATTTTTATTAATCTCCTATTTATGTTCCAAATATCTCTGTAAGCTTAGTAAAGATTTTTCTTAATTAGTTAAAAATATATAAATTAGTTCACACTTTTTGTGAGAGAAAATAAAATTGTTAACACTTGTCGATCTAATGAGATTTTTTTTCAAATAAAACTAACAGTTGATAGGACAGCTGTATCTCCATTCGGACAATCGTATTGGTAATTATTATTATACGTCCTTAATTTTGAATGGTCTGTGAGTGACGCCATCAATGAACAGTGTCTCTCCATCTCATCTAATTCTGATGTGGTTTCCACGAGGCAGATTCGATTAGGCTGACGCTCCATTGCATCACCTCCAAACCACCGAAGAAAGCTCACGGTTTGATGGGTTGATCCCGCCAGTACGAATTGCAGATGGTTCTGTATTTCTCACAGTTATTTCTCTACTTTGAAACAATGCAGACTAGACTGTCTCAAAGCATAAATGATTGTCGACACCCTTTTCACTTTCTCTGATTTAAATGTTTATCTCTCCCTTGCCTTGCTGTGTTGGATTTCTTCCACTGTTCATGAAGCTCGGTTTTCGCTGAGTTGGCCGCTGCCATTTCATCTGGTTGTCCGTTCTTGCTCAGGTTCAGGTGAGTAACTACTACTCTTGCTGCCATGGTTCTAGCAGTCACATATCAAATAAAAATGGTTACTCCAATCTAAATCGTCAAATTTGCGCTTAATATTACTGTTGCACTACATTGCCTCTAATTCCTATTCCCAGCTGAATTAACATTTCTCCTCTTCAAATCATGTTCCTTTCGAGCATAACTGATACTGCAACTGGACAGTACCAGCCCGAGAACCACCAATTACACTGACAAGTGCACAACTTCATAACTGGAATCACACATATATCTCCAACGGGTTTGCATTGGGGAAAACTGAAATCAAATCAGAAGGGGAGAGAGGGACAGAGAGTTCTTGATAGATTAAAAAAACAAAAAAAGAGTAACCACACATCAAAGACAATGCAGCCCACAAATTTTCCCACTTTAATACTAGATAAGCTAGCTATTCGTGCCATGGGAGAAAAATGCACTTTTTAGGCTTCACCATATTCACATTTATGTGACCTTTATGAACTAAGTCTACAAGCTGTCTGCCAATATTGGGAAACTATAAACTATGGTCTTCACATTTTTTTTTAAAATGCACTTTTTAGGCTTCACCATTTTCATATTTATGTGACCTTTATGAACTAGGTCTACAAACTGTCTGCAAATGTTGGGAAAATATAAACTATGGTCTTCACAGTTTTTACAATTCCATCTGAACATCAACTTCGCTGTGACATTACCCAAAAAAATCTATTCTGATGACATAGTAATATGTCACCCGGTTTTACCAGTTATAGCTATGAATATTTACCCACTATGTGGCAACTTGCGCTGCTGCAATAGGTAACTTATTTTCCAGCTTTAATTTATCTTCCTGGATTTCAAATCAAAAATATTCGTACTTGCTTTTTTCAGATCTTGAAGAGAAAGTTTTTCTTTCATATTTGTTTACGAATTGCTAATTTTATAAATATACAATTGTATAAATTTGTTTATTAGCTTGAACAAATAATCTTTCCAGTCTTCAATCTTAGCCGATGGCCATAGATTAAGGTACATTATAATGTATTTTTATTTACTGGTAATAGAAATTATTATAGACTCAAAATTTTAGCATTTTTTATATGATATATATCAATGCAAATATACAATTGTGCAGGGGTACCTATGCAAAAAATGCTCTTTTCTGATGATGTGAAGGTGTGTTAAATTCAGTAGCATATCTTTACAGATTCTTGCTGATCTTGCCCCTCTTAACTCAGTGTTGATCCATGGTGGAAGGCCAACCAGACCTTGTAGGCACCATGCACAACTCATGTGCCACCATACCAGTGCATGTGCATGGCTGTACCAGCACCAAACATAGGCAAAGACCAAAGCAATGCATACTGTTATTGTACATGCTCAAACTGCCCTTAAAGCCAATAAAATGAAAAATAGCAGTTCTGGGTCAAATTTGATAAAACTGTTACATGGGCATGTAGAGAACATTCATATGACACACAGGAATAGGATTTTCCATTTTTAGAATTTTCTGTCATTTGTAATCGATTTTAGATGTTCGACTTTTGAAAGAGGTTGAGTTCAGAAAAGTGTAGTTACCAAAGAGTATATGCACATCAGAACAGAATTTGAATTTTGTTGCTGCTGTAGAGAAAGACGCCACGAAGGCCACTGTCACTGATGGCACTGTTTGCCCCTTGACTAGCTACGTTATAAACTATGTCAAGTTTCTCTTTGATTAAGTGCACTTTCGTGTCAAATGTGTAAAGGATCATTTTGCAGTTTATTTTACCAGAGATCAAGTTTGCTTACCTCTATAAAGCATGAGAAATATTTGCTAATTTCTTTCTGAGTCCTTTTCTTGTCATAAACTACGGTTAAGTTCCTCTTTGAGTAAGGACACTTCCATGTGAAATCTTTAAAAGGGGAATTTTGTAATTTGTTTTCATAATAGAATAGATGTATGATTAATAAAGTTACCTTATAATGTGTGAGAAATTTTTGCCAATTCATTTCTTTGTCTTTTTTTGTGGAACATGCACCCACCCACCTGAATTCAGATCTCCTAAATTAACTCAAAGTTTGAGTTTAGATCCAGACCGTCCAATCTACTTTGGCACAAGTATTAAAGTGCAGCCCGGAACAGATTGGCCCAGATTCTAATTGAGTTTAGGGGATTATTCATTGTCGGGTAAGTTCCAACCCGCACGAAAGGTGTAACGATCCCCCCCCAAAAAAAAAAAAAAAAAAAAAAAAACATAATACCCAATAAAGTTGAATTTACAAGTTGAATTTACAAATTAGTCTGTAAACTTAATTTAAGAGTATAATAGTTAGGTCCAAATTTTATAAATTAAATCTGAAATTTTTTCAATTTTGTAATAATTAGGTTCCAAAGAAAAAATTCAGACGATTTTTCATCTTAGCAAATATTAGAGGAACAAATTTTGGACGGGATGCAAAATAGTCTACCAGATCTAGAAGTAAGAGGTGTCCATAATCATATTTGAATCATATTTGATAAGGTGAATATGGACAATAATTTCATTTCATTAACTTCATAGGTGTCGGTATTAATAAAAAAATAAAAAGTCGTTAGCTTATAGGATAATATTATGGATAACAACTATATATTTCACATCAGTTAGTTTAGAGTAATGACAAATATGAAATTAGTAAGGATCTACTCACTTTTTTTTGGTGAAAACATCATATTACACTTTACACTTTTAAAGTTTTTAAAGTCCAAACAGTTGATTCAAACTGTTTAACATGATAATATATTAAAAATGAGTTTGCAGATCAAATTTTATATATTTTTTTTTGCATATTTGACTATTTATTAAGTATTTTACAAAATCGTGGTTTTCAGATCATTGATTTTTTATAACCATCTTAATAAATAATAAAAAAAATTAAAAAAAAATGTAGAATTTGATCACATTTTAATACATCAACAATGTTAAACGGTTTGAATCGACTATTTGGAGTTTGAAAATGTAAAGTGTAATCCGGTGTTACAAAAAAAAAATGTGCCAGTGGATCTCCCCTCATAAATATTGGAGGTTAAGCTGCCTAATTATTTAATATCCACAAAGAATTGTTTTCCTTACGGATTTTTAACCTGTAACTTTTCACAAACAGAGCATTGTTTTTACTAGTAGACCAAAGTCTAATTTTTATAATAGAATCATGTTATTTTGTGATAATCACAACATATTTGAATCTCTACCAGCTGTAAGGAGTGGAAAGATATGCAACGTCACTGATGAGCTATTCATGATTTTTTTTCTTTTAATTCTTCAATAAATTTGCACAATATAAATGTTTCTTTTTATAAATAACAAAGTGAGGGATTAGACACTCTTCTCTTTCTAAAAAACAAAGAATTATGATAGAATGATCATGCGAGTCAAGTTTAGGTATGGCATGACTCATGTGGTGTGATCATTTGTGCACTGATGACTATTTCTTAATATTTTAATCGTGACATATGAAAAATTAATCTAATCAAAATATATCACAGAACGAGATCAAAATCACGACATTTTAACCGCAGGGCGTCTGCTAGATGCTTGATCTCTTAACATTTGACTAGGTATATGATGACAATTGTGATCTCTTTAGCTTTGACTTCCTCGTGTCTCGGGAAGTTGCTTCATGTAATATTATTCAAAGCTTAAGTAATAAAAAACTAGTATAACATGCATACGTGATCAAAGCTTAAAAAGATAAGAAAAATGAGTGTAGAATTACGATATTTTTAACATAATTTTGGTGAGTTTAACTTTAATGTCCATCATGCAAATTTAAAATATAAGAAAGAGAGAGATTTCGGTAGGTTTCATGCAAATTTAACTTTAATGTCCATCATGCAAATTTAAAATTTCCAACGGTCACCAAATTTTTCTTATATATGGTAGGTTTCATGCAAATTGGGATGATGAGAGATCAAGATCAGCATCTGCTTGTCTCAGTGACAGGGAAAATTTTAAATCCATTAGCTGTGCATGTATTCTGGTAAGTTTTCAAGTTTTCATCTCATCCTCTTACTTTATATTGGGGTTTATATTATACTGAGCCTCTGAGAGCACATCTAGAGCTCTCTTAGATCAATTTTTCCTTAATGAGGGCCGGCTGAGGTGCCAATTCGACAAGGGTATGAAGGGACAAAATAAATGGGAATCGAATCGTCTGTCCTCCGGGGTACAGGAAATCTATGCTCCCAGAGTCACTGTTGATGAGTCTCCATTTTAAAAAGTAATAATAACCAGTCCCCTTAAACAGTAACCGGTCCCACCCTACAGTAACTCTGGGAGCAGAAATTTCCTGCACCCAGAAAGCAGACGATTTGATTTCAAATAAATGAGACAATATTTCAATTGCACGTAGGTTATTAAGTCAAAGGGGAAAAATAAATTAAATCTTGAATTTCTTTTAAGAGCACATAGAATACGTAACACTAGCATGATCACTACAACAGATTCATGTGGTATATTTATCTCCAGTACTGAATGTAATGCAGATATCAAATTGCTTGTAGGTCTAACACTAGCTAACACTAGCTAACACATAGTGTTGATAAAAGGATATCTCCAGCACTGAATGTAATGCATGTAGATAGGGAGATTGTCTACCGAACGGCGATCAAGTGGACTTTTTTTAAGTTCTTTTATTTAGCGGTGGTGTTGATAGATTACTTAAAATATTGAAAAAAAATCAACCGTCAGAAACAGACAGTTTCTTCTCCCGGATACTTACCATACTTTTTTAAACGCTACGGTTTGCAAATCCAATATATATATATATATATATAGGACTTGGCTACGGTGCTATGGGTAGCTAAGAGGCCTCCCGTGCTACGGCTCAATATTCGACTTTTCAAAATCCTAACGGTCGATCCGAACCATTCAACTTGTTCTCCATATTAATATGTGCTTGGAGACCAAATTTTACATTTTTTGGAAATTTTTTACTATTTTTTTAGATTTATTGAAAATTGCTGTTTTCCAGACAAATCTGGACCATAAAAAACAGCGATATTCAATAAATCTAAAAAAATAGTAAAAAATTTCCAAAAAATGTAAACTTTGGTCTCCAAGCACATATTAATATGGAGAACAAGATGAACGGTTCGGATCGACCGTTAGGATTTTGAAAAGTCGAATATTGAGCCGTAGCACGGGAGGCCTCTTAGCTACCCATAGCACCGTAGCCAAGTCCTATATATATATATATATATATATATATATATATATATATATATATATATATGAGTAAGGCTACGTTACTTCGCGAATTAATTGGGATGTTTTAATTCGTGCTCATATTTCTAGTTTTAAAGTCCAAATAGCCGATCCAAACCGTTAGATATTTAATCTATATTAAAATGTGCTTGGAGACCAAATTTTACATTTTTTGAAATTTTTTAAATATTTTTTAAGATGGTTTGAAAATCGCTGTTTTTCTTAAAATTCTGCACCATTAAAAAACAGCGATTATCAAACCATCTTAATAAATAGTAAAAAAATTCCAAAAAATGTAAAATTTAGTCTCCAAGTACATTTTAATATAGATTAAACATCTAACGGTTTGAATCTGTTATTTGGACTTCGAAACTAGAGATATGAGCGCGAATTAAAACATCCTCATTAATTCGCGAAGTAGCGTAGCCTTACTCTGTGTGTGTGTGTGTGTGTGTGTGTGTGTATATAACACATCTTTCTCTATAAAGGCTTTCAAAGTAAAAAAAAACAAAAGAGTTGCTAGATCTGTTTCTCCAACATAACCCGTTCCTCCTCTGTTTCTATCTTTTTTATTTGTTATTTATAATTCCATAGGTTGCCCGATGGAGGAAGCAGAAGCACTCTATTTGATTGGCAACTTGATGCGCGCCCAATACCGTGCACACCGTGCCATCATCCGTGCCGGCCGTGCCAGAGCACCAGATCAGGAGAACACGCAGCTTCAGTACTTGGGTAGTAGCTTGGCTGTAATAGGGATGATCAACGCTGCAGTTGCATATCAAGCATTCACCAATCCAATTTCAACATACATGCATCTACTCCTCTCAATCGTTCAAGGTTTCACCTTCGTCTCTGGGATAACCGCAATGGTGATCGGCTGGATCTTATTCGTCATGGAAAACCCACGCAAACACCACCGCCTTGCAAAGGTGATAATGTTACTAATCCAGTTTGCATCTGCTTTCGCCTTGGGAATCCTACTCTTGGTCTGATCTTCTTCAAGTTGATTTGCATTAGTCTGTATTTTGATTGAAGTAGTTTATTGAGAACTTGTGATGTCTTAATTTATTTATTCATTTGTCGTAATTTACAATTATTCTTTTTTAGTATAGCTGCAATTACTGTATCTAAATCCATGTGATGCAATCATGATTTTGTCTATATTTCCACTAATTATCCATCAATTTCAAATTTCCAAGTGTGGCACAAATATTCTCTGATTCAAGTTTTTATGAGAAAAAAATTATCTTGGGGTCCCTTAACTATTACAGTTAGTTAAATATAATCCTAAATACTTTGAAATATATTCAAAGAGTGAGGTTGCTGTACTATTCATAGTGCACTTTGGTCTATACTACATATTCATGTCTCTATTTGAAAGTCTAAATAATTGATCTATTCCACTCAACATGATTTCCATATCAAATAATGCGGGGAGATCTGTATTCTTCCGGGTACCTTATTGAGAGCAATGAGATCCCAACCAAGCTATTGAAATTTGGTGTCTATGTATATATAGGGGAATTGCTTTGAGATTCTTGTTAAGTCATTACCGACCACTAAAATGTAACTGTACTCGGTCAGGTTTTTTTTAAAATAAATGGTGGAGATCTAGCTTATCAGTTTTTTTCATATTCATTATATTACAGAGGATTTTCTTATTTTATGAGTTTCAAATCTATGATTTCCACATGAGAGTCATCTTTACCGCTAGACTAAAGATTAGTTCATATTCTAAGTCAATTAATGCAATGGATCTGAATCCAGGAGTTTTTTTGTGTATTTTATATCGAAATACTTGATACCTCAAGTGCAATAAGTAAACCCATAACCCCTTTTTTTTAAACTTGGTACAAATTTCAAAACAAATGTAAAAATAATTTTCATAAACCTCTGATTAAATTTAATTTAATAGACATTCACCTTTATAGATATCGATTGAATTTGAATCTAATTGGCATTCATCTGGACTAATTTCTCGTGCAATATATATGTAGCCAAGCCTCAGCGAGGGGATACTGACTCTTTACGAGGTATCTTTTAAAGTTGAATTTAAAAATTATGAGTATAATAGTTAGGTCCAAATTTTATAAATTAAATCTGAAAATTTTCAATTTTGTAATAAATAGGTTCCAAATAAAAAATTCAGACGATATTTAATCTTACCAAATATTAGAGGAACAAATTTTAGACGGGATGCAAATTAATAGCCTACCAGATCTAGAAGTAATTAACAGGTGCATGTCAACGAAATCTTTTTAATCGTTTACCCGTATCATATTTGATAAGGTGAATATGGACAATAATTTAATTTCATTAACTTAATAGGTGTCGATACGTATTAATAAGAAAATAAAAAGTCGTTAGCTTATAGGATAAGATTATGGATAACAACTATATATTTCACATCAGTTAGTTTAGAGTAATTGACAAATATGAAATTAGCTAGTAAGGATTTACTTCCACTTTTCTTTGGTGAAAACATCATATTACACTTTACATTTTTAAAGTTTTTAAAGTCCAAACAGTTTATTCAAATTGTTTAATATGATAATATATTAAAAATGTGTTTGCAGATCAAATTTTATATATTTTTTTGTATTTTTTACTATTTATTAAATATTTTACAAAATTGTTGTTTTTAGACCATTGATTTTTTATAACCACCATCTTAATAAATAGTAAAAAAAATTCAAAAATATGTAGAATTCGATCGCATTTTAATATATCAACAATGTTGAACGGTTTGAATCGATTGTTTGGAGTTTGAAAATGCAGAGTGCAATTTGGTGTTACAAAAAAATGTATGTCAGTGCATCTCGTCTCATAAAGATTGAAGATTAAGCTACCTAACTATTTAATATCCACAAAGAATTATCCCTTATGGATTTCTAACCTATCAATTTTCACAAACAAAAGCATTGTTTTTACTAGTAGACCAAAACCTAGTTCTTATAATAGAATCATGTTATTTTGTAATAATCACGACATATTTGAATCTCTACCACTAAGGAGTGGAAAGATATGCAACCTCACTTATGAGCTATTAATGATTTTTTCTTTTAATTTTTTTTAATTCTTCAATAAATTTGTACAATATAAATGTTTCTTTTTATAAATAACATAGTGGAGGGATTAGACACTCTTCTCTTTCTAAAAAAAGAATTATGATAAAATGATCACGCGAGTCACATTTAGACACGGCATGACTCATGTGGTATAATTATTTACGCACTGATGAATAGTTTTTGATATTTTAATCATGACATATGAAAAATTAATCTAATCAAAATATATCACAACATGAGATCAAAATCACGACATTCTAACTGCAGGTTTGCATCTAGTGGAAGTTGCTTAACCTCGTGTCTCGGGAAGTTGCTCATGTAATATTATTCAAAGCTTAAGTGATAAAAAAACTAGTATAACATGCATACGTGATCAAAGCAATGACAGTGCAATGACAGTGAGGTTGATGTGATTGTGATTGTTGAAGGCAATGACAGTGCAACTAGAACTTGGCCTCTCTCTCCACAAATGTGAAGGAGAAGGGGTATGATAACTATTAAAGGTCTTTTCCGAGAGTGTGGTAGAGAAAAAAATTTTATTGAAAGTCTAGAACTTTGTCTGCGTGAACCAAGTTGGTCTTAAGACCGAGGCCCACCCGGCGCCATATCACTGGCGTGGTTGGTTTTGTTTGTATGGTGCTTTATTTTACTTTTTTCTTCTTTATCACGGCGCCATATCACTCGCGTCTTACGGCTCTATACACTGCCCCCGAAGAACCGGGTGGCGGGGACACCCAGTAAAAAAGAAAAAAATCCTCCCGTACCGCCCCGACCGTATCCCGTAGCTAATTAAGGCCCGCATAGCGGGGCTTTACCAATTTGTTGTTGCCCTCCCTCGCTCGTTCCCTTCGGCATACTATCCAGAGATAGAGGACATAATTAATGAGAGGAACAAGAATTATAATCTGAGGAATAGGATAGGAAGGGGGCTGGGGCCCCGCCTTATGAGCTTCAGCTTCCCTCATCTAAAAAGGTTCTCCACTGTGGCCAAATAGCATATCAATTTGAATGCATAGAGCTTTCCCTTTACCCTTATTACACCCTTATGAACTGAAAGTGTAGTATTGACAAGGGTACCTGTTTTGCTTGAAACTCCCATTTCAGGCCGTAAGACGCGAAAGTAAGATCCTCCGGTTACCCCAAAATCTTCCTCTCCAGGTTGACTGCATCACTTCACTAGGTATGGTTGTTTTTGGTTCATAATGGTGGTCTAGGAAAACCCGAAGCTAGAGCACGGGATATGAATTAGAGCCTGCGGTAGGTTAAAAAATAGCTAACGAATTGCTTGTGAATTAAAAGGAAGGAATTAAGCTCTTGCTTTTACCGAAACGTACCGGATTTGAACCAGAAAAATATGAAATCACTTCGTTTAGCCATAGGAACATAGCTCTGCAATTAACATATAGAAATAATTACTAAATTGAACTAGTAAAACATAAACAACAATAAAAAATAGAGCCTAAGGAGAACCAACTCCTACATCTGGGTAGGATCTTTCCCGGCTATCCATCCTCCCCCTAACGATGTTGCCGAAGGGAATGAGCGAGGGAGGGCAACAGCAAATTGGTAAAGCCCCGCTACGCGGGCCTTAATTAGCTACGGGATACGGTCGGGGTGGTACAGGAGGGTTGTTTTCTTTTTTACTGGTCAGGCGCGTAGTGTCTGGAAACTTCTTTCAAAAGTCAACTTCTCTTTCTTTTTCACCAAATGGAGTATCCTAATCTTCAAGTTTGTTGAATCCGGACGTGCGAGACAAAACTCGTAGACTTTTAGACCGGGAACCACGAGCCAGTGACGAGAAGGAAAGAAGGAAAGAGAACAGATGAAAGTTCCCAGGCCTTGGAAAATTCTACTAGGTGGGACTAACAAAACAAATAGAGAAAAGACCGTGGCCATGGCAATTAGTGTGTATCACCGCGGAGGAGGTCCTCAGAGAGGATTTTTTCGGAAAGACTAGCTAGAGAAGACTGCACATCACTGAAGATATTTTGAGATCTTTCTTTTTTTTTAAGCCCTCTTCGCTCAATCGGCGCTAAACCTCACTCTCAATTTCAGTAGTAAGTTATTAAGATAACTTTGAATAAATCATATGTTAAAATCTTAGTGAGGATGTCAAGGAATCAGGAAAAATAATTTACTTTTATCATAGAGCCTACCTTCGCACACCTCCGTTACTCTTTAGGAGAGACTCTGTTTCTCCAAAAATATGTAAATGAATATCTACTCATAAAAATTAAAGATCAAGATAGCCAATTATTTAATATCCGTAAAAAATTATCTCTTATAGATTTTAAATATACATCCTTTCACAAAGAGAGCATTATTTTTACACTAGATCAAAACCTAATTATTAAAATAAAATCATGTTATTTTTTTGATATAGTGGAAAGCTCTGCAACGTCGCTTATGAGCTATTCATGATTATTTCCTTTAGGTTTTTTAATTCTTCAATAAATTTGTACAATATAAATGTTTATTTTTATAAATAATAAAGTGGAGGGATTAGACTCTCTTTTCCTTCTAAAAAAAAATGATAAAATGATTATTCGAGTCACGTTTGAATACGGCGTGACTCACATGGCATGATCATTCGCATACTGATAATTATCTCTTCAATTTTATACATGATATGTGAAAAATTAACTTAATTAAGACACGTCACGGCACGAAACTAAAATCACGATATTTTAATTACTAGCACAGTATGTTTTTTCTACTCTAACTGCAGTTATGTGTGTCGGTGGGTGCTTGATCTTTTAAGATTTGAGCAGGTATATATATATGTAGTGGTGAGGGATGCCAATTGTGATCTCTTTAGCTTTGACTTCCTCCTGTCTCGTAAAGTTGCTTCCTGTACTATTATTCAAAGCGTAAGAGATAAAAATCAACCATTACAACACACACACCCATCTTTCTCTATAAAGGCACAAAAGAGTTGCTCTGTTTCTTCATTTCTTACTAGTTTATTTTTAATTCCATAGGTTGCCTAATGGAGGAAGCAAAAGCACTCTATTTGAAGGGAAACCAGATGCGCGCTCAATACCACTCACACTGTGCCAGAGCACCAAACCAGGAGAACACGCAGCTTCGGTACCTGGGTACTAGCTTGGTAGTAATGGGGACAATCAACGCTGCAGTCGCATATCACGCATTCATCAATCCAAATCCAACCTACATACATGTTATCCTTTCAGTCGTTGAAGGTTTTATTTTTGTCTCTGGGACCCCTGCAATGTCAATCGGCTGGCTCTTGTTCGTCAAGGATAATCCCCGCATACACCGTCGTATTGCAAAAGTGATATCGTCACTGATCCAGTTTGCATCTGCTTTAGCCTTGGGAATCCTACTCTTGACCTGCTCTTTTTCGGTTGCTTTGCATTAGTTTGCACATTTCTGTGCGGGGTGTGTGAGTGCAATTAGGTCCGATGGCATCAAAAGTAAATTTAGATCTGATGGATATCAGAGTGATCTGATGCGCTTTGAGATTCGTGTGCATCCTGCTCTGAGATCTGTGCACACGGATATTAAAGTGCATTAGACGACTCCAATATCTATCGGATCTAAATTTACTTGTGATGACCATCGGACCTAAACTGCACTTGTATAAATTAATCTGCAAAGTGTAGACATCTCTATGGGTGTTTGTGAATCACTGAGTGAGTGTGTGTTTGCTTTTCTTTGTATCCAAATATCATGTTTCTGATGTCAATTAAATATATTTGGAGTTATTTGTAATATGGCTAAATGCTAAAGGCATGTTCCGTATAGTTATAACAACGGGATATATATGCTGAAATGAATGTTTTATTATACAGTAGTAGGAATAGTTGTGGGAATCTAAAATTTAAAAAACATATTAATGGGAAACTATGTATTTTTATTTTCTAAAGACAAGTTGTCAATAATTTATTTTTAATAGTTTTTTATCAATTCTAATAATCTAAAATTCAATATTGAAATATAGTATTATTTAGGAAAAAAAAAAAGAAAATTATAAAAAGTGGCAGTTGCAAGTGATGGTGAGAAAAAAAAATTTAATAATAAAAGAAATCAAACAAAATACATTTATGATGAAAATATAAAAAATTGATAAGTTGTATAGGTAGAATTAACATGAAAAACAATGAAGGAAAAAATACTATCCTTCACAATTAATTCCCTGTGAACCGAACGTGCCTTTAGCATTTAGCCATATTACAAATAACTTGAAATATATTTAATTGGCTTCAGAAACATGAATTTGGATACAAAGAAGAGCAAACGCACACTCACTCACACACACACACAGATGTTTGTACTCTGTACATTAATTAATACAAGTTACACACACAGATGTCTGTACTCTGTAGTTTAATTAGGTCTGACGGCTAGAAGTAAATTTGGGTTCGATGGACATCACAGTCCTCCGATGTGCTTTAAAGTTCGTGCGTATAAATATTAGTACAGAGCGTGCACGATCTCAAAGCGCAACGGATGATATTGATGCTCATCATCGAACCCAAATTTACTTTGATGGCCATCAGACCTAATTGCACTCACACACCCCGAACAGAAATGTACAAACTAATGCAAAGCAACCGAAGAATAGCTGGCCAAGAGTAGGATTCCCAAGGCGAAAGCAGATGCAAACTGGATTAGCAACATGATCACCTTTGCAAGACGGCGGTGTTTGCGGGGATTATCCTTGACGAACAAGAGCCAGCCAATTGCCATTGTTGTGATCCCAGAGATGAATATGAAACCTTCAACGACTGAGAGGATTACATGCATGTAGGTTGGATTTGGATTGATGAATGCATGATATGCGATTGCAGCGTTGATCGTCCCCATTACTACCAAGCTAGTACCCAGGTAACGAAGCTGCATTTTCTCCTGGTCTGGTGCTCTAGCACGGTCGGCACGGATGATGGCACGATGTGCACGGTATTGGGCCTGCATCAGGTTGCCCATCAAAAAGAGTGCTTTGGCTTCTTCCATTACGGTTGTTTATTCTGATTTGGCAACCTATGGAATTAAAAATAAACAAATAAGAAAGGAAGAAACTGAGGAGAAAGAGCTTATGTTGGACAAACAGAACAAGTCGTTTGTGCCTTTATAGAGAAAGATGGGTTCGAAGGTACGTTCGGCGTGTTGGGCCCAATTCGGAAACAAAAATTGCGGTGGCCCCACATATAAACCGAAATTTTTATTAATAGAAAATATAATAAAAAAATATCCAGATTAGGGAAAGCTTTTCGGGATTTTTCAGATATAAGGAAAACGTTTTTAAATATCGCGGCCACTGGCCGTTGTGAATTATCACGGCCATACTTAGTGTCTTATTAACCGTTTTAATTACATTAACAATTCTAATTGAACCAGAGAAAAAAACCGGAAAAAACCCTGTCCGTTACGGATAGAAACGGCCAGCACGGAAAAAAAAAAAAATCCAAAAATGCTGTCCATGATGGATGGCAACGGCCAGCAAAAAAAAAATTAAAAAAATCCGAAAAATGCTGTCCAATTTTAATTTTATTACAAATTGTACCAAACTCCTTTTTTTTTTGGCTGGCCGTTGCTGTTTATCGCGGACAGCCCATTTTTTTTTTTTTTTTTTTTTATAGGCTGGCCGTTACTGTTCATCGCGGACAGCTTTTTTTTTTTTTTTTTTCCGCGCTGGCCGTTTCTATCCATAACGGACAGGGTTTTTTTTTCCGGTTTTTTCTCTGGTTCAATTAGAATTGTTAATGTAGTTAAAACGGTTAATAAGGCACTAAGTATGGCCGTGATAATTCACAACGGCCAGTGGCCGCGATATTTAAAAACGTTTTCCTTATATCTGAAAAATCCCGAAAAGCGTCCCCTAATCTGGATATTTTTTTATTATATTTTCTATTAATAAAAATTTCGGCACATATAAAGAGATCATTAAAGTTTGTGCGAGAAATTTGGTTTTCAATTTTGTAAGATATCTAAGAAGAATGAAACAACCGCTGAAAAAAAAAATCTCCAAAAATGTCCACTTGGTCGCCATTTGGTAGACAATCTTCCTATCTGCATTACATTCAGTACTGGAGATATCCTTTTATCAACACCGCATTTAAGTCAGTGGGAAATGTGTCAGTCTTTATCTGTAGTACATTCAGTACTGGAGATATTTTTTATTCACAACACTACATTTTCTTTTTTATTTGAAGACCGGAGATGGAAATCGTATCCTCTGCATTAATCAAAAGATAATCTTTTGAGTTAATGAATCTTGATCCTCTGTTGCAAAATCCGTACAGACTAGATCCGTACTAATATCAAAAGCCCTCTGTATTATAAGTAGAGATCAGATTAGTTCTGTTTAAAATTAAATGATTAAGATTCATTAATTCAAATATTCCTTTTTGAGTTAATGCAGGCGATACGGATTCTCGACGATACGGGATCGGTACTAACACTAAGTAAATTCGAGCCGGGGGCGTGGTCTAGTCCGACTCAATAATTTATTTCTCAATCTTCTATCTCATCTCTCTCTATTTTTGTCTTCACTTGAACGGGAAAGGTGGCCCCCACTTTTAATTGTTTGTATCGCCTTTATTTCCTTCTTACCTCACACCTTCCCACACCTCTCAGAGCCTTTCTATTGTGGGAAGAAACAAAAGTCCTGATCCGTACCATTTTTTTTTTCTTAAAACAAAATATATTTAAATTATTGGGGGAATTTCATGTATACCCCTCAAAAACTTCAAAATTACATATTTTCCACTCTAAATTTCATAATATCATATTTACCCTTCTAAACTTCAATAACTCACAAATTTACCCATTTATTACAGCTTCTATCAAAACTCAATTTAAAATTTATAAAATGTCAATTATACCCTTCCCTTATGCTTCCCTACTTCTCTTCCCTAGCTCACCTTCGTTAGAATATAATTAGTCCAGATAAAAACAACTAAAAAAATAAGAAAAGAAGCATCAAATGCAGCAACCAAGGGTTTGGTGCGATTCCCTTAAAGGTTCTCTACACCTGCACTCAATCCTCCCGTCCTCTACCTCCCATTAGAGCTTTTTTACAAGCACCTACTGCTCGTTTGTAATGGTGAAAACTTGTTTTGTAGTCCCTATGACGTATGTTTTTTCTACTTGATACGATACTTATCAACACTTTAGAAGTTTGTGTTATTTTTTAATTTATCTTTAATAATTTTTTTGTATAGTCAGCCATAACATTGAATGGTACGTTTTGTAGTCCCAAGGACGTATTGATTTTTGTTGGCATGAAACCCTTGGCTGCTCTATTTCAGTTTTTGTTCAACAATCCTAATATTTGAGATTGAAAAGCAAATCAGAGAGAAGAAGTAATAGACAAGTTTTGAATTACTGTTTCGTTGATTTATCACAGAGAGCATACATAGAGTTATATAGGCTTCTCAATTATTCTAACTAAGGTTTACAAGATGAGTTATTATCTAACCATAGTATAACCAGTGACTGACAATTCTGGTAAATGATTCTGTTATCTATCAAACATCTTCTAAACAAACTATATTGAAGCTCTCCAATTGTGTGAGCGAATGGACATCTCCATTGGAGTGTATATGGTCTAATATTTCCTTCCGAATACTAATCTGGAGTTACGAATGGAGGTCTCAAGGCATGAAACCAGACACTCCTGAAAATGGTATGTTATTCTCAAGGCACGACTCGTTCAATTTTCTTCCTTTTAAGTTGTTCTTTCTTAAACAACATTATAATTTATAATGAATGTGAGAGTTGTAGGGGAAGAGAAGAAGGGAAGGAGGGGAAGGGCATGATTGGTATTTTATAAATTTAAAATGAGTTTTAATAGAAAATGTAATAAATGGGTAAATCTGTGAGTTTTTAAAGTTTAGAAGGATAAATATGATATTATGAATTTTAGAGGGGGAAATACGTAATTTCAAAGTTTTGGAGGGGTATACATGAAATTCCCCCTAAATTATTTGTACATAACTTTTTTTTAATAACTATTTATATAATGGTCCGGATCCGATTGTATATAATCATTTTTTGTACATAATTACATGCTTGCTAATTCTTTTTCTTTACTCTGCAGTATAAAATACATGTTTTCAAAATATATCAAGATTTCTCACAACTAATTCTATGGTACAACCAAACACTCATTTAAACATATTCCTATAATTTATCCCGCGCGTACCTGCATTCATGGGTTGCCACTTTTTACAAACGAAATGTGTTAGTCCTGAAATCATTTTGCTTTGGTAGATGCTCCTTATATGGATTACATTTAGTACTGGAGATATCCTTTTCTTTAATACTATGCATTTAATTTAGTGGAATTGGGAAATTTGTTAGTGTTAGACCAGGAGGCATTTGGTAGACGGGATTGGGTTTTGTCCAAAGGGCTTTGGACAAAGCCTCATCCAAAGCTAAGTTTAAACATCTGATTTGCATTGAGATTCGTGCAAATATATTTAAAACTTAATAAATTTAAATGGTTGCTTGAATCTAAATGTTTGTACGAATTTTGATGTAAATTGGACGGTTTAAGTCCGGCTTTGGATAAGACTTTGTCCAAAGCCGTTTGGTCACCCTTTTGGGAAGGAACAACTTTCTTCGATAAAATGACAAAATATATTAGAAAGGCACCGGCGGACCTTAAAGAACTTTTTCATAAGCAGTCATAATCATCAATCCCCAGTTCCCCACTATATAGAATTCGAACTTGAACTTTAGGGAATGCAGAGCTCTACTGTGTCTATAAAGTCTCAAAAGAGCTGCTATCACTAGTACAAAAAACCCCTTCACCGACTGTTAAAATACCCCTACACCGACTGTTATAGCGACGTCAGTAAAGCCGGTGCCAGTGAAGGTTATCTTTTACCGACGCTTGAAAAAGAGTCAGTGTTGAGCACAACACTGACTGTTTTTAGAGCGTCAGTGTTGGTGTTTAACACTAACGGTTTTTTAAGCGTTGTTGTTGCACACCAACACTGACGGTTTTTTAAGCGTCGGTGTTGAATACCAACACTGACGCTTTTTTAAGCGTCGGTGTTGAATACCAACACGGACGCTTTTTTAAGCGTCGGTGTTGAACACCAACACCGACGGTTTTTTAAGCGTCCGTGTTGGTGTTCAACACCGACGCTTAAAAAACCGTCAGTGTTGGGTTCAACACTGACGCTTAAAAAACCGTCAATGTTGGGTTCAACACTGACGCTTAAAAAACCGTCAATGTTGGGTTCAACACTGACGCTTGAAAAAGAGTCGGTGTTGATGTTAAAAATGTCAGTATATATATATATTAAAAACAGTCGTTATTAGCTTTATAACTGTCAGTGTTGATATAAAAATTTCGGCATGGTTCTGTTTATATTTGGGCTAGCCTCCATATTCTTGCTAGCCATATATTACTATTTAACATTTATTGATGTTAAACAATGTATCATACAAATAATTTAGACAACATAATATATTCATTCACCAAAAGACACATAACATAATAGATTCATTCACCAGAAAACACACAAATATGAAAAAAATATACAACTAAACTATGAACAAAATATGCAAATATAACAAAATTTACATGACAAATATGAACAAAATATGCAAATATAACAAAATTTACCAAGCATTACATGCCTTGTAAATAGATTAGTAGCTGTCCAAGAAAAATCTACTCCATTGTCTTGTTATTGCATGAAGTTGCGTCGATGTATATTTTTTGGGGCGAAACCCTCAACACAGCTCTCTAAATTAATTTCACAAAAAAAAGAAAACATAGTTTGGTACCACAATGATTTCGATGGCTGCTGCCTTCTCCAACCTCATCTTGCTCTTCACTCGACATTTCAACCCTTCTCTTCCTTGTTGGATCAATCTTCTTCATATTCGATAAACCGTTGACATCGCGTGCAATTGTGTGAATGCCAAGTTGTTTCATCCTCTCCGTGTTTGAGTTGATCCTCTCTTCCCTAGCCTTTTCGATGCCCAATGGAGGTTTTCTCATCTTGACCTAGTAAACTTTTAAGATTTTCAAAAATTTGTTCATTACAATAAAATCTTGCCACAGCAATAAAACCAAAGTCAAAAGCCCGTAGGTATACTGACAGGTCAGGAAGGGAATAGGCTTGTGTGAGAGTGGTGGTTTTGATGGTAAAGGAGAAGAGAACAAGTGATATGGAAAAAAGTGCAAAAAGTGTCATTGCAAATAAGTGTCATTATGCAATAAATAGACAGACTTAGATGTGAGCAGGAGTAGGCTGAGGCGGGGTAGGAGTAGGGTTTGTGCTCGGGGCGAGGGAGGCTGAGGCGGGGTAGGGTTTGAGCTCGGGGCGACGGAGGCTGAGAGCAAGGGTTGAAATCCCCGACGGAGGCTGAGGCGGGGTAGGGTTTGAGCTCGGGGCGACGGAGACTGAGAGCAAGGGTTGAAATCCCCGACGGAGGCTGAGGCGGGGTAGGGCTTGTGCTTGGGGCGACGGAGGCTGAGGCGGCCGGGGTAGGGTTTGAGCTCGGAGAGACAGCAAGGCGAAGGCGGAGAGCTTTGTGCTCGGGGCAAGGGAGTCTGAGGCGGGAGAGAGATAGCAAGGCAGATAGGTTTTGGGTTTACGAAGAGGGAAATCAAAATTATAAGGGGAAATGCTTCGCGTCAAGCTACCCGGGAAATGAAATTCACAATTTTAACTCTATCAAACTTTTTATTTATTTTTAAATGGGAAATAAAATCACTGACGGTTCACAACAAAATAGTCAGTAAATGGATAACACTGACGGCTTTAAAATAAACAGTCAGTGCTGGTTATCAACACCGACGGTTTTTAAAGCGTCAGTGTTGATACCTAACACTGACGCTTTAAAAACCGTCGGTGTTGATAACTAGCACTGACTGTATTTTCAAGCGTCAGTGTTGATTATCAACACCGACGGTTTTTAAAGCGTCAGTGTTAGGTGTCAACACTGACGCTTTAAAAACCGTCGGTGTTGATAACCAGCACTGACTGTTTTTCCAAGCGTCAGTGTTGAAAAACAACACTGACTGTTATTTAATAAAAGCGTCGGTGTAGGAGTGTGCTACACTGACGCTTTGGTGAAAACAGTCGGTGGTTAAGGGTCGGTGAAGGGATTTTTTATATCTGGCTAATTAATTGCTTAAGAGTTAATAAAGCTGACATGCATGTTCATTTTGTTTTTTTATTAATTGTTCGATAAAGACGAAAACCTGATCAAATAATGGTCTCTCATACAAATTTTCTCTCATAGATTTAAATAATCTAATTAGGTTTTATTTTCCATAAAGATAAAGAATAAAATAATATATGACTTAAGATAACTTGATTGGAATACCTAAAAAAAAATATGCACATAGATAAATAACTAAAAAAAAAAAAATGAGGAAATCAGTTATCTTAGTAATAACTAAAAAAAAATATGCACATAGAATAAAATAAAATATGCATGTTCACTTAGTATTTTCAATTAACTAGCGTTGCATAAGAATAATTTTCAACAAATATAGAAATTGCAACTGTTGCCATAATATTAACTAGCGTTACATAAGAATATCTTCACTTAGTATTTTCAATAAATATAGATCAATTGCAACTGTTGCCTTTCCCTTCGGGGTGAATTCAATTTTTTTCTGCAATAAATATAAATACAACATTAGAATAATTTTATGCAAAATTTGAAGTTAGAAATTAAATTGAATTTAGAATAATGTACCTTAATAGCTAATCACATTGACTGATTAATTAATTCACATATTCTCCATCTTGATGATCATGCCGTAAATAACTGGCATCATCGATATCGTCATCTCTTACTTCGTTAGATGGCACACCAACAGAGAATGGCACACCAACAGAATTAAGATGCCCAGAATTCACAAAATTCCAAACATGGGTAGCACAAATATCATACGTAAAGTAAAAAAAAACTCAGTTGCAGAGCTAAAAAGAGCAAATCTTACCGAGTTATATCGCAGTTTAGAGGAGATGAATCTACGGCGTTAGGAGGGACCGGAGAAAGAGGACGCGATCAGAGAAGAGGGAAGTGCGGCTAAGCGGGGTGAGGTAGGTCAGAACAGTGGACCGAGGCTGAGCGTAAAGGAGGCGGAGAGAGAGAGCTGAAAGGAGGCGAAGAGAGAGAGCTGAAAGGAGGCTGAGGCTAAGCAGAAAGGAGGCGAAGAGCGAAATAAAATTTACAAGCAGCTGACCTAGTTATACAGGGAAGAGGATAGCTTATAAGGGAAATAAAATCACTGACGGTTCCGTAACAAAACAGTAAGTAAATACCCAACACTGACGCCTCCCAAAAAACAGTCAGTAAATTTTGCTAACACTGACGGTTTTACAACAATCAGTGTTGCTAGTCAACAGTGACGCTCTAAAAACCATCAGTGTTGGTTACCAACACTGACGGTTTTTAGAGCGTCACTGTTGACTAGCAACACCGACGGTTTTATAAAAAACAGTCAGTGTTGGTTATCAACACTGACGGTTTTTAAAGCGTCACTGTTGAATACAATTACTGACGCTTGAAAAACAGTCAGTGTTGGTGGCCAACACTGACGCTTTAAAAACCGTCAGTGTTGACAACCAACACTGACTGTTTTTTGTAAAAACCGTCGGTGTTGAGAATAAACACTGACTGCTTTTCAAGCGGCAGTGTTGAGAAATAATACTGACTGTTATTTAATAAAATGGTCAGTGTAGGGGTAGCAACACTGATGCTTCAGTTAAAACAGTCGGTAATGAAGGGTCGGTGAAGGGGTTTTTTGTACTAGTGTATGTTTTTGCAACACAAACCTCTCCTCCTCTGTTTCTCTCCCGTTCTTATTTGTTTATTTTTAATGGAGGAAGCTGGAGCACTCTATTTGATGGGCAATCTGATGCGTGCTCAATACCGCACACACCGTGCCATTATTCGAGCAGGCCGTGCCAGAGCACCAGACCAGGAGAACACGGAACTTCGTCTCATGGGTCGTGACTTGGCAGTGATGGGGAAAATCAATGCTGCAGTTGCATATTATGCCTTCATCAATCAGCCGGCAAGAAACCTTGCAAATCCAATTCCAACGTACATGCGTATGATCATTTCAGTCGTTCAAGGTTTCACCTTTGTGTTAGAATATTCAGTTATTCTATTAAAGTTAGAATATTCAGTTATTTTATTTCTAGAATCTATTTATGGAATCCTATTTTAAGTAACCTATTTATTAAACATATCCATTTATATATGTATATATATTTTTGGAGAATGGTTACATGAATTATAATTGGATATCTATTTATGGATTAACCGCCCACTCATCCCCACTCATATCGTTGATGGATAGAATGAGTGTAGGGTATAAATTAGAGTCCTGGCTGATCCTCTCTCTACATATTCTCACATACAACCATTAAAAGGATTTTGCTCTCCATTAGCAAAAGTGAAACAGAGCGAGAGAGAGAGAAATCGACCCGGCGCAACCTCGAAGGATCTAGGGTTTGCGATCATCGTTGAAGTACTTGCTTGTTGACCACCATGAATGCTAGAGGTACGCTTATGTATTATGTTTTAATTTAATTATAGTATTTAATGTAATATCATGTTGTTTCAAGTTCTTGGGATCTTTAATGGTCTTTTGCTCTTATGATGCATTTTCTAATGCATAATTAAAGATGATCAAAGTGCTTATGTTCATGTAGTAATTCTACTTACACTTTGCCTCTGGGATCACCGCAATGGCAATCGGATCGCTCTTGTTTGTCATGAATAACCCGAGCCAACACCGCCGTTCTGCAAAGGCTGTCATGCTACTAATCCAATTTGCATCTGTTTTCACCTTGGGTATCCTACTATTGTCCTGCTCTTCTTCCAGTTGATTTACTTTAGTCTGCAAATTTTTAGTTTGCGCATTAGCGCATATCTATGAAGGGTTTCGTGTGCGTGTGCGGATGCGCGGTTTTTTGAGGGTATGACTTGTATTAATATTCATTTGGAATTAAGTTGAAAAATAAAATTGATGCATGATATTTATTGTTTACAAGCTTTGATTGTGTTGTTTGTTGTATACTTGTTGTTTACAAGCTTTGTTGTGTGTTGTTTAATCTATCTCTATTTGGTTAGCTAAGCATATAACATATTGTTTCGATTTAACAATTGAGTTACTCAAATGTTAAATCGGATATGTTGTTTTAAAAAAATTTAACTCAATTGTAAAAAGATTTAACTCAATTGTTTCGATTTAACAACTTTTTGGTTAACCATTAATCGGATATGTTGTTTTAAAAAAAAAAAAATTCCCGATTAACCATTAACCGGAAATATTGTTTTGAGTCCGGAAATCTATTAACCGGAAATTTGTCACAAATCCGGTTATTGGATAACCGGATTGGGTATTTTTCAAATTTCATTCAAACAGTGGGTAGATTCCGTAATTTTATATTTGTTTTGGGTATTTATAAAAATTTCGGTAAAGAATCAATAGCTGTCGCAATTTTATAAAGACTGGGCATCCCCAAGTTTTTAATGTGGTTGTTTAATTTAACCAAGTTAGAAGAGTTCTAAACAGAACGGATGTCGGAAAAGATACTCAGAACACTCACAATTAACTTGGCATGACGTTACAGTCCTTCCACTCTATCTTTAGCTTTCTTTTTTTTCTTGATAAACAAAGCATCTATGGAAAGGAAAATCTTCGCTAGGGGTGTCAATGACACCTGTTTGATTGTTTTCACTTCTCTTTGATTATTTTGGTAGGTTTCATGCAAATTGGGGATGAGAGATCAGGATCAGCATCTGCTTGCCTCAGTGACAGGGAAAATATTAAAATATTAATCCATTAGCTGTGCATGTATTCTGCTAATTTTTCACCCCCCTCCTCTTGCTTTCTATTGGGGTTTATATTCTACTGACAGCACATCTAGAGCTCTCTTAGATTAATTTTTCCTTAAATGAGGGGCGGATGTGACAATTTGACAAGGGTACGAAGGAAAAAAATAAATTAGACAATATTTTAATTGTAGGTTATTAAGTCAAAGGGTAAATAGAAAGAAAATTAAAAAATTAAATCTTGAATTTTTTTTTTTAAGGATACATAGAAAATTAAACTCAAACTTCAAAATTAAAGTGAAGGGGCCCATATTTATTCTGGTTCCGTTCCAACTGCAACTACTCAAATTAAACAAATTAAAACATGATATGCCAAAGATGATGTCATCTCAAGCAAAAAAAAAAAAGATGATGTCATCATACTGACATCATATTATTTCTTGTCTTTTTCTTTGCAATTTCCATTGAAATTTTTGCACGTCCTAAGAATATGTATATCTAAAATTTTGAGTTGATATGTCGAGAATACGGACCGTTCAAATTCTTTTTGCACGAATCTCCAAGCATCAATAGTAATGTCTCGTGTATTTTTTAATATACGTATGCCGAATTAAATATGATCCGACTTTAGGTAAACTGAAATCTTCGTTATTTCGAAGAATACGGACTCATATGTAAATATGGCTAAACTCATATGGAAATAACGTCTTTCTCTGTGAATTCGGATCACCCCAGGTGTACCTGATTAGAGGTGTTCATCGGATCCGATTTATTTGGTTTTCAATTGAATCTGAAAAGTTTAATTTGAACGATTCGATTTTTCAGTTTAATTAATGTTTAATTTGTCTTGGAGAAGCTATATTCTCTGCTATCAGCTTGGGCACGAAACGACAATTGTCTCTCAATTCTCGGAGACTGAATGAAATAATTTTAGAAAAATATTAAATAATTTATATAAAAGTAGATGGAGTAGTTTAGAATTTGAATATATTAAAAGAAGCACAATTATTTTTTTTAATCTATAATTGATTTTTAAATTATGATCAATAACTTAGATCCAAAACATTTTTATTTTTTTCAGTAAAATATAAATAATTATTTTTTTAAGCAGTAAAAAATCATGTCTGAAAAATATTTCATAGTACTTCTAGTACATCTAAATTATAAGATATTTCATTTAATTTGTTTGAAGTTTCTTAGTATATTCAAATTGTAAGTTGATTCATTTATTTTAAAAAATCAATAAAAATATATATTTAAGTAATGGTTGCGATCTGTCTGTTACTATAAATGGCGGATGCAATTTATGTCCGCTACCATAAATGGTGGACAATATTTATTTGTCCGCGATGATAGGTAGCGGCCGTATCAAATTTAAAATTTACAGAAAATCATGATTAAATATTTTTTATGATAAATATAAAGATTTTCCAGTTCACAATATGAGATCAGAATTTGAGGATAGGGAAAGGCGCAAGCTGACGAAGATAAAAGATGGTGACTTTGGTCAATTTTATTATGTAAATTTTAACAAAGTAACCTTCTCTTAAAAAATTTTAATCAAAATAACCTTTCAATTTCTCTTTTTTGACAAAATATCCTTGTGGGACCAATCATGCACCCTCATTTACTCTCGTTTCTTCTCCTCTCATTTACTCCCAACTATTTTAGTCTTTTAACTCATCAAAATTTAATTTGGAGCTGAAAAAATATGTAGGATTATTGAATCATTAACCTTTTACATTTATTATCTTGTTTAACAATTAGTTCTCTTTTACTATTACAAAAAATATTCTACTATATATCATAATTATTTGGGAGATAAATAGGAATGCAATCGGCTTCCTCGTTCAGCTGTTGATTTTCATTGAGATTCATGCATGAAATCTTTTGATAGTTGGATGATGTTCCTGTTTTTCCAAAAGAATGTCAATTGATTCGTACTCGAGATGTAGCATATAGTTTCATTATCATCATCACTATTATTATGAAATTAATATTTTAGAGATTTATTTTCGAGAAAATTGTTACTTGGAGACTCAGTATATTGTTTGACCCGTTAAATTTTATAATGATGTGTATGCATTGGAACGAGAGCAAGAGAAACAGTGATGGATTTTTTTTTTTTTTTTTTTTTTTGAAGTATAAAGAAGGAAAGAGAGAAATAATTGAACACAATTCACAATGAAAAAAGGTTGTCCAAAGACATTACTGAATTTGAAGAGGGATATTTCATATAAATTTTTTTAATGACATATAATCACATGGAATCACTACTCAGTAAATGAGTTGGAGATCAAATTTTTGTTATTCTATCCTCATTTCAATTTTTTTTTTTAAATTTTCGAGTTAAATGCCTATGTAAATGAGAGTTATTTTATATCACAAGTGCGCAAAAATAAAATAAAAATAATAAATTCAAAGACCATTTTGATGTAGTCACAGACTCACAGAGTACATATAGCAGTTATATATGAATGTGTATTTTATTTTATGCTCTGATATTTTTTCACATTAGGCATCTCCAGTTTATTAAAGTAAAAAAAAAAAAAAGGCCATATCAAGGGGCAAATTAATTTTAAAGAGTCAATAGATTAAATAAATAAGGTTGTACAGGGGAAGGGCAACTACGATTCGTAATAACTTTGACCCAAGAATTTAATTTAATTTAATTTATTTTTTTAAAAATTGATGACCGGTTCGTTTATTTTTTAAAATTTAATTTATTTTTTGAATATAAATAAAAAAATCGGGATAGAATTACGGAAGTTACAAAAAAAAAAAGCTCAATAATTGATAAGACCAATAGTATATCACTTGCATGATGCTCTTCTCATATAAAAAATTTGAGAAGATAAGATAGGGATTTGAGCTGCTGATCACATATCAAATTTTTTGCCACGTAGAGTTTATGCGGTCCTAAATATTGTGATTCTTTTTATGATTCTATATATATATATATTTTTTTTAGACGGGATGCAAAAAGTGTACCAGATCTAGAAGTAGGAGGTGTCAACGAAATATTTTTAATCGTTTACCCGTATCATATCAAATAAGGTGAATATGAGCAATAATTTCATTTCATTAACTTAATAGGTTGGTATTGGTAAGAAAATAAAAAGTCGATAGTTTATAAGATAAGACTATGGGTAAGAACTATATATTTCACATATATTAGTTTATATAGAGTAATTGACAAATATGAAATTGATTAGGCATACACTTATACTTTTTATTTTATTGGTGACATCGAATTATATCTTACATTTAATTTTTTTTTTTTTAAGTTAAAATAGTCGATCCAAACTATTTAACATAATGGATATATTAAAATGTGCTTGCTAATTAAATTATATATTTTTTTTGAATTTTTTTATTATTTATTAAATATTTTACAAAATCATTATTTTCAAACCATTGAAATTTTATATCTAACTTAATAAATAGTAAAAAAATTCAAAAAAAAAATGTTAAATTTGATGAATGGTTTGATTCGTACTCGAGATGTAGCTTATAGTTTCATTATCATTATCATTATTATTATGAAATTATTAATATTTTAGAGATTTATTTTCGACAAAAATGTTACTTGGAGACTCACTATATTGTTTGACCTGTTAAATTTTATAATGATGCTTATGATGTGTATGTGCCTCATTGGAACGAGAGCAAGAGAAACAGTGATGGATTTTTTTTTTTTTTTTTTTTGAAGTATAAAGAAGGAAAGAGAGAAATAATTGAACATAATTCACAATGAAAAAAGGTCGTCCAAAGACATTACTGAATTTGAAGAGGGATATTTCATATAAATTTTTTTAATGACATATAATCACATGGAATCACTACTCAGTAAATGAGTTGGAGATCAAATTTTTGTTATTCTATCCTCACTTCAATTTTTTTTTTTTAAAATATTTCGAGTTAAATGCCTATGTAAATGAGAGTTATTTTATATCACAAGTGCGCAAAAATAAAATAAAAATAATAAATTCAAAGACCATTTTGATATAGTCACAGACTCACAGAGTACATATAGCAATTATATATGTAGACATCTCCAGTTTATTAAAGTAAAAAAAAGGTCATATCAAGGGACAAATTAATTTTAAAGAGTTAATAGATTAAATAAATAAGGTTGTACGGGAATCTCACAGGGCAACTACTTTGACCCAAGAAGTTTAATTAATAAATAGTCGCGGAAAAAGAAAAGGGATTTGCAATTGCGCGATTGTGGAAATTATGCAATTAAGAACTAAAATTGATTTTAATAATCGTTTTGCAATCCTGTACCCATAGATATGGTCTTAATGTTTATTAAAATCTAAGGCTGAACACACGGAAGGCACCATTAAGTCAAAACCCAAATAATCACCTCAGGTACCTGACTCAAGCAAATTAGAAACGGACGGTCCACGACCGTTTTTTTAACTTGGCACGAATCTCAAACCCAAATAACACTGACCCTCCGCTATCTCCAAATGGGCACAGTCTAGGGTCAGGTACCTGAGAGGATTTGAATTATTATGTGGGCCAGCACAATTTTTGTTTCCGCATTAGGCCCCGCATCCGCATCCCCATTGCCATCGCCTGTCTACGTAAGCAACTTTCTCTATAAAGACACAAAAGAGTTGCTCTGTTTCTTCAACACATGCAATCACTACTTGCTCTGTTTCTTCCTTTCTTATTTGTTTAACTAAAATTCCATCGGTTGCTAAATTAGAATAATGGAAGAAGCCAAAGCACTCTTTTTGATGGGCAACCTGATGCGGGCTCAATACCGTGCACATCGTGCCATCATCCGTGCCGACCGTGCTAGAGCACCAGACCAGGAGAACATGCAGCTTCGGTACTTGGGTACTAGCTTGGTAGTAATGGGGATGATCAACGTTACAATCGCATATCACGCATTCATCAATCCAAATCCAACCTACATGCATGTAATCCTCTCAGTCGTTCAAGCTTTCATATTCATCTCTGGGATCACAACAATGGCAATTGGCTGGTTCTTGTTCGTCAAGGATAATCCCTGCAAACACCGCCGTCTTGCAAAGGTGATCATGTTGCTAATCCAGTTTGCATCTGCTTTGGCCTTGGGAATCCTACTCTTCCCCTGATCTTCTTCGATTGCTTTGTAATCTGCTGAGTGTAGACATCTCTATGGGTGTTTGTGAATGAGTGAGTGAGTGTGTACTGTTTGCTTTTCTTTGTATTCAAATTTATGTTTCTCAAGTCAATTAAATATATTTGGCGTTATTTGTAATATGGTTAAATGCTAAAGGCATGTTCATTTGTTATGGGATTTTGTCGGATAGTAATTTTTTTAGGTATAAGAACTTCCAAAGTAATTTATGCGAATCCGTATTTTTGAATATGTATGAAAACAGTTATAAAAATATGCTGAAATAAATATTTGATTGTACTGTTAGAATAGTCGTGAGAATCTTAATTTTAAAATTATATTCATGAGAAAATATATTTTTCTTTTCTAAAGACTAGTTCTCAATGATAATTTTTTTGGTCAATTGTAATAATCTAAAATTCAATAAAATATAATATTATTAGGAAAAGAAAAAAAATCATAAAAAGACGTAAAAGTAATAAGTGATGGTGAGAAAAATAATTTATAATTTACTAATAAGGAAATCAAATAAACTATTTGTATCCCGTCTAAAATTTTTACTTGCAATATTTTTGTTGAAATATATATTTTTGGACTTGAATATATAAATACTACAGTTTTAAAAGATAATATCTGGCCCTATTTATGATACTCAAAAAGTTAAAAGACTAATTTGTAAATTCACCTTAATAAGAAAGTAAGAAACTCACACTGCCACAGTGCCACTGAGAGGCACGTGCCTTTGACTCAGCCAAGGGAGGGAGTAGCTACTCCTAAAATGCAGACAAATATCGAGTCTGTATCGTCTCAATTGACGCATCTTGATCGTCTGATTAAAAAAAAACAGAATAAATCTGATCATAGTTTATAATTCAAGAAACTCTTTAAAATTAGTGAAAATTTAGTTTACATTAATCTTAAGTGAATCAAACAGTCTATATGCATTTACTCAAAAGATTCTGTTTTTAGTAAATGTAGAGGATATGAATTCCATAAATATCCTCTCAAGTATAATAGAAGATTTCTCTCACTTTATAGTTTGAGACTTATTCTCACCTAATTTAAAATTCGGATTAACGCAGAGACAATTAATATTAATATTGGACCTTAAGATTTGCGCCGAGTTTTTTTTTGAAAACTTGGTAGTAGTTACCAAGGTTCGTGAGAGGGAATCGAACTCTCGATCTTTAGATATAACAACTCTATGACATTTTCCTAACCAATTGTGCTACCTTCCCTTTCTCGATTCGCGCCGAGTTTAAAGAATGGTCCGGATACACTAATTGTAAAAGATTTTTTTTTTTCAGGCAATGCACTGGATGTGAGTTCCTAAAATGCTCCCCCTTCTTGAATTCGAATCCTCTTAGAGGTACACTTGTTGAACAATATTTGTGCAAGCGTCTCGGTGAATGCTAGGTGAATCCTCTTAGAGGTACACTTCACACCCAAAAGTAATTAGATAAATTTTGATATTTCAGGGCTTTTAAATATTGTATATTTTCATATACACACAAACACACACATGTAATTTTAATTGTTACTATATATTGTCAAACACATTTCTTAATCATAGAACTTATCCTTTATAAGAATATCCACAGAATCATTTATCTAATTTTGGTTACTTTTCTTAATTGTAGAAGTTGTTAATAGACATATTTACTACTTTCCACCTTCATGGGCTAACGGGCCGGATCCCGATAAGAGGTGAAAAAGGTCTCCAACCGAGAAACAAAATTATAATTTTTCGATTTAATTTTAAACAAAATAAAATAACAGAGTAGGGGGCTTAATTAGACTCTTTTCATATTTGCAAACCACTCCAAAAACATGAATTAAATAGAAAAAAAAAAATTGATAATACAGTTCAAACACACGCAACCCCAGTCCAAAAATGTCCACAACTCTTGCTGTATTACATATTAATAAAACAAGTCAAAACCGCACAAGAAGTACTGCTGGAGCATACAAGTGCTTCAGCGCCGCACCTAATGCAAATCAACCGATCGAAAAATAGCATGCCATGAGTAGGATTCCCAAGGCGAAACAGTTGCAAACTGGATTCAGACAAAAATACCTGAATTCAGACTCAAGAGCAGATATCAGTATCTATCCGGATACCAAACCCGCTCCAGTGAAAGGCGGAGAAGTTAATTACTTCAATTTAGCGATCTGCGTCTAGCTCTTTATAGAAGCTCCTGGGACTCAGAAAAATATGAAAAGTAATGTGAGATTAAAGGCATTCAGTTCTACAAACCGATCATGCATGTGGCCTCCTAATGGACTGGGATATTTCAGGCCCAAAGCAACGATTTAAAAATATGCCTATAAATTCTTAAGTTTATACTAAATACAGGTGCATACCATTGGAGGCTTGCCAGGTAAAACACGCCCCCAAGTCAAAAAAAGTCCCCTTACTATATGTGAGTAAATGTGGAGTAAATGTTGCAAATAATTCAACCTCATCTTGCCTTAATTTATCCTTGTTCATGCAAACATAATCTTAATTTGAAAGTTTATTTAAGCATAAACAACATAATTTTCATATGACTCAATTATTCGGCAATTATTTGTCTTATATTAATATTCGAATCCGTATCTGTAAATTATCCGCTTCGTATCCGTATTCATTTTAGGTCGATTGATTTTTTTTATTTTGACATCCGTTTACTATCCGTATCCGTATTCGTATCCGCTCCGTTTTCATTAAGAGCATCTCAAAAACCGTGGATGCCGATTTATGGGCTTCTTACGGGCTGACATAGGCCCACATGGATCCGAAAAATTAATAGCTGACATCTCGAAGTCAATGCGCCGCCCGAGACAACTTAGAAATCTGATGTGGGTTGAATATTATTTCTTTTGATGGCGCATAATATGAATGTATTTTGACGAGGTCCTCTCATCATCAGGAATTCGTATCCTCTGCATTAACTCAAAAAAGAATCTTTTGAGTTAATATACATCTGGACGTTCGGTAATCTTTAAGATTCGTGTGAATTAAATCTGTACTAATATTGAAGACCCCTATTTTTTTTTTTTTACAGAGTCGGATGAGCTCTGTTTACAATCGGACGGCCGGTATCTATTAACTCAAAAGATGCTCTTTTGAGTTAATGCAGAGGATGCAGACTGTCCGGTTTAAAACACCTTGCCACATCATACTATTTGTTTTCTCAAGCATAAATATTGACTATATCGATCTTTGTACATAAAATTATATGTATATGATCTTAGTACATAAAATAATATATATATATTTGTTTACTCAAACATGAAATTCCAGTATTGGACTATTTCCGATAAAAACCAGTAATATTCTCGACTATTTCATTATACAGCAATCTCAGTTTACCTATATATATAGACTTGAATAATAACATTTCTTAACTCCTACAAAGCTAATACAGCTCCATCTCAAACTAAACTATCACCGGTTGCCAGTTTAAGTAGAAGCAACAACCATATAATGGAGGAAGCTGAAGCACTCTATTTGGTGGGCAACCTGATGCGTGCTCAATATCGCGCATACTGTGCCATCATCCGTGCAGGCCGTGCCAGGGCACCAGATAATGAGAACATGCAGTTTCACATCTTTGGTCGTATGTTAGCGGTAATAGGGAACATCATCGCTGCAGTGGCATATTATGCCATCGTCAATCTTCCCGCAAGAAGCCTACACAATCCAATTCCAACATACATGTGTGGGATCCTCTTAGTCGTTCACGTTTTCACCTTCATCTCTGGGATCACCGCAATGGTGATCGGTTGGCTCCTGTTTGTCAATGATAACCCTCGCCATCACCGCCGTCTTGCAAAGGGGACCCTATTACTAATACAGTTTGCATCTTCTTTCGCTTTGGGCATGCTACTATTGTCCAGCTCTTCGTTGAGGACATAAGGTGAATTGAAGGGGAAGTACAAGGGTGACGCGTTGTCATGTGCAGTTATTGTGTATTTTTTTCTTTTTTGTAATTAATCTCTTTCCTCGGATAGGGTGGAGTTAATATATACTTCGTTGCTTAATTATTTGATTTTCTGTTGAATATGTTTGATTAATTTGTTGTTTGTTGTGTGCCAATCGTTTGTTGAAATTTCGTCATATATACTTCGTGGAGTCATATATTTACCTTGAATTCTAGCTAGCTTCAAGTTAATTAATTTCTATATATTGCAATTAATTATTAGTCAGATACCTTTTTTTTATTTAACCCATCATTTCATTGGCAAAATTGTGGATCGCATTTGCACTATTTGTCCATCAGTTTCAAATTTCCACGTGTGGGCCCCAGTATCCAAAATATTTCAGAGTTTTTCAATTTTTTCAAAATCCTCAGTTTCAAATTTTTATGACAAAAGTTTGTTTTTGGTCACTACATCATTACAGTTGGTTCAATATAATCTTAAATGCTACGAACTGTGTAAGTCACAATTGTACCTTAAATTCTTTCTTTTGTTAGATTTAAATTGTTGAATGCAATGCCCTCTTTTTTTTTTTTTTATGGAAATATACTCTTTAAGCATGGTCTGATTGGGTGCTAAGGATTTATGATTGAATCTAGATTTTATGAAATGAATGAGAAAAAGATAGAATAGTCAAGCAAGCTGGAGAGTTTGATTTAATACACTTTATGTTCAAAAAAATTCAGAAAATCTTTTTGTTTTGTAATAGGAGTATTTTATTGTTTATTATTACTAATATTATATAACTTAAATACAACAACTTCGACGCATTATAAAACTTAAATATAACAAGTTCGACGCATTATAAATTTGCATTCGTCAACATCTTTTTTTATTTTTTTTTATTTGCAACCCGTAGGCACTTTCGTCA
Organism: Carex rostrata; assembly: GCA_964058875.1. NCBI lineage: Eukaryota > Viridiplantae > Streptophyta > Magnoliopsida > Poales > Cyperaceae > Carex > Carex rostrata. The sequence goes on along the minus strand of CAXKVT010000106.1, from coordinate 2,309,143 downwards.
ATATATTTAAAAATTCTGAAAAAAAACCATTAGGTCATTGGCCCAAAAGAACCATTAGATCCGTTTTGGGCCCAACGGAATCTTATCTATGAGCCCAACAAGGGCTCAAAAATCAGTGCAGTAACGGTCGAAGTCGGCCCACCATTGATAATTTTTTGTCCAAACCAACACATTCAAATTGTTATCAAACATAGTTCAGGACCAAACGCAAGGAAATTACATTGATTTTAAATTAAATCAAATCTGACCAAAACAAACACATAAAAAGAAAAAAAACTTAATGTAATTCAAGAAACAAATACGCTAATAACTGAAATTACTGGTACCATTATAAGAAACAAATACTTAAATCTATCATGCATGGTACCAGTAATAAGTAGTGACTAATAATTTAATAGCAGCCCCTGCTCAAAAAAGTTATTGATCTGTATATTACAAGATTTTGCTCTTCATATTAGGAATTTGTCTATCTTTTTATTCTCTTTTGAGAATTCTTTTATAACATAGTTGTTAAAATATAAAATATAATTCAAATTATAACAGCAAGTTTATTTAATATATTAGAAAATAGTGTTTTGTAGAAAATAGTGCCTAATAATTAATAACAATAGGGAACACTTGTAAGTATAAATAGGAACACGTGTAATCAGAAAAATAAGATTATAAATACAATTTATTTTATTAATCTCCTCTCTCTGTCTTACAAAAAATAACATGTTATCAGTATTATAGATCTGAAAATTTACGCCTGTTGGAAGTTTCTTCGTAATTTTTTGCCTTCTCGGTGAATATATTCTCCCTTTTCTTATCCCTTGCTCTAATCTTACCTATTTACGAGATGTCTCAGACAAATACATGTACAACCTACATGTGCTTTAGAAATAAGAAAAATCCTCACAAAAAATAGATAGAGATTATGACAGGAAGTCACAAATCAATGATATGAAAAAGTTTGTATTTCTTTTATCATGCATAGATCATACAGTAAAATCATATACAATTGTTAAAGCATATATTATATATACACTTATCTAAAAGAAGAATGCTCTTCATTTTTTTTAATTGAACTAATACAGTATTTTTATTTTCTTTTGTCATTGAGTCAGAGTTTCACATTATCCATTTAATATTAATCATTAAAAGATTATTTGATAAATAATTTTACGCCTCAATTACCGTTCAATTACTTCTCAATTTTTCCAAAAAAAAAAAAAAAATTCTGAAGACCGCCATAATTTTTTATGGTTCTGAAAAAAATTAACGTGAGAAATTCTGACAGTTTAGATATTTTATAAATATCAGAAAACCATGAATGATAACTTATAAACAAGAATGAAATGGTCAGACCTTAAAAGAATGAAATGATAATTTGTCCTTGAAAAACGCAAGCAAGAAGTTTTGAACTTTCATAATTTTTTGTGAGTGAGTCTATGGTACTATGTATATCACAGGTTGTTACCATCACTAGTGGAAAAACAGAAATCAAAATCGGCTTATCTGAATCGGCTGTAAGAACCAACCGATACTCATAACTATCAGTATCGGTTCTATAACTAAAACCGATACTAATATCCACTGAAACCACAGAACCTGAGCTAATTGCATCGGTTCTAATATTAAAACCGATGCTGATAGTATCGGCATCGGTTCTAAACTAAAAACCGATGCTAATTATCAAGTATCAGCATCGGTTCTTAGCTTAGGAACCGATGCTGATAGTGCTATTTATTTAAAATAATGCGGATTACTAGCAGCATCGGTTCCTAAGCTAAGAACCGATGCTGACAGTCCTATTTTTTGTAATTCCATAGAAAGATATTTTTTTTTTGATTCCATAGAAGAAACAAGTATATTTTTTTTTGATCCCATAGAAGAACCAAGGATCGATATCATATACTTCACTTGCTCTCTCTCCACACTCCAAAAAGTCGGCAATGGCGAAATTATCTTCGGACGACATAGAAGGCGAAAGCGAAATGGCGAAGCGGAGAAAGACTAACGAATTGAAGATCAGACTTTGAATATTCCGTCTTCTCAAAATAAAATCAAAGAAGTAAAGACTTTGAATCCTCCATCTTAGAGTAAAATCAAGGGGCGAAAGACTTTGAATCCTACATCTCCTCAAAAGAAGACTGGAGAAAAAAATGAGATAGCCACAATCCATACCGACTTTCTGGAGTGCTCAATTTGTTTCAATCTCATGTACTCTCCAGTTATTAAAAAAAAAAGAGAGCAAGAGAGAGAGAGCAATTTGTTTCAATCCATACCGACTTTTTGGAGTCTAGAGAGAGAGCAAGTGAAGTTTGTGATATCGACTCTTGGTTCTTCTATGGAATAAAAAAAATATACTTGTTTCTTCTATGGAATCAAAAAAAAATATATCTTTCTATGGAATTAAAAAAATAGCACTATCAGCATCGGTTCTTAGCTTAGGAACCGATGCTGATAGTAATAATTTAAATAAATAGTACTTTCAGCATCGGTTCCTAAGCTCAGAACCGATGCTGATAGCACTAGTGGAAAAACTGAAATCAAGATCGGCTTATCTGAATCGGTTCTTAGCTTAAAACCGATGCTGATACTATCAGTATCGGTTTTAGTGATAGAACCGATACTGATAGTCACTATTTAACTTTTTCCTAAGTCTGATTCTTCACAGAATCAGTCTTCTTTCTTCCTCCGTTGGTTGGCGCAGCAGCTAATTTAGTGGGCATTGATCAGCTAACTCACTCTTCTTTTCTCAGGTTCATTAATTGATTGATCATTTCTTTTCTCAAGTTTAATGTTAGATCTAGCACCATTTAAGCTCTAATTCGGCTCATTTTATAAACCCTAATCTATCTTTTAGGTTTTAATACATTTTTATATTTGAAGCTTTTCTTTATTGTGAAGATGAGGAAATTCATGAAATATATGAAATTTTGATATAACTATATTTGCACATGCATGCTATATATGAGCTTTTGATATATATATACCCTAGCATGCATCATATATATGTTATATAGGATTTGGCTAATATGCTATATATGGGTTGCATAGAGGCCTCCCATGCTACGGCTCAATATTTGAGTTTTCAAAACCCTAACGGTCGATCCGAACCATTCATCTTATTCTCCATATTAAAATGTGTTTGGAGACCAAATTTTACATTTTTTGGAAATTGCTTACTATTTTTTTAGAATTATTGAATATTGCTGTTTTTTATGGTCCAGATTTGTTAGAAAATCAGCGATTTTCAATAAATCTAAAAAAATAGTAAAAAATTTCCAAAAAATGTAAAATTTGGTCTCTAGACACATATTAATATGGAGAATAAGATGAATGGTTCGGATCGACCGTTAGGGTTTTGAAAACTCAAATATTGAGCCGTAGCACGAGAGGCATCTATGTAACCCATAGCACCGTAGCCAAGTCCATGTTATATATATATATATACATCCCTTAATTAGGTTTTGATGATTTAATTTTGTAGTTTGGCTATTATTGAGAGATTTGGTGCAGCGATTTTCATCTCACTCGGTACGGCATCTAAAAAAGTTGTAAGTATAACATAAAACTCATGTTTAATTAGTTTTGTGCATGAATGTGTATTTCGATAGCTGGACTAAATAGATTTGTATTATGTATGTAGCTAGAGTACTGTCTTATGAGCCACAACCGAATGATTAATGCCTTTAGGTCATGATACCCGTTCAAAATTAATCCATTAGGGATTAATTTTGAATAGTCCCCGTTTTGGGACTGCTCTTTGAATACTTCGTCTCAATTAGGATGTGACCACGTGTTAGTCGTGTTTTAGTATTTAAGAAAATTTCTGCAGCATTGAAACACCCGATGATGAGAAGCATGCAAGTTATTCTTCAACACGTGTTGTAGCTTATTTTATTTTATTTTATAAGTAATTTTTAAAATAGCTTATGTACTAAAGTAATTTATAAACTAATAATTATACTAAATAATTTTTCAAAATAATTTTCAAGTTTATTTATAAAATATAAAATAACACATAAGCATCCCTTTTTTATTTTTTAAAATAAAATACAAAATATAAAACCTCCACACATTTATCAAAATATAAACTAATGATTATGCGGCATTGCTTACTCCACAGGAGTGGCTCACTGCACCAGTTGTTCAGATCTGGATGCTGTGAGTTAATATTTGTAATAATTGCAGAATTTTAGTACTTGTAATTCAAGTTTCACAAAATTGAGATCACCTTTGTGTCTTTATTTTGTAGGTATTGGCACAAATACCTCAAGGAGGAATATCCCGGTGAGCAGGTTGGTTTCATGGACCCCAGTCAAACGAATGCCACCCTGTTGAATGATGACCGAGGACGTGTTCTTCAATACATAGGGAAAGCACTCCGAGAAAATCGGGACAAGAGATTAATCTTCATACCATACCATCAGATGTTAGTGTTACATATATATATATTCTAATTTTATTATATTTCTTTCAATTCATATAAATTGAATAATATGACATGCTACAAACCTAACATGCAGAAATCATTGGATATTGGTCGTACTTATGCCAACAGAACGTTCATTGTACGTGTACGATTCCGATAAGAAGTCTAAAAGAATGCTGATGATCAGTGCTGCTATCGAGGAGTAAGTGCCTTTCCTAAATTTTACGTTTTGTTTAGAATACTAATGATTTCATTATTATATTATCATTTAAAAAATGTCTGGCAAGTACTGATTGTGCAATGTTTTCATATTTCAACAGCGTCTTCATAAAGGAAATGGGTGCTTCTTTAACGGTTCGTAACGATTGCAAGGTAATAGTTCCTATTGCGATATAATTATAATGAATATACATATAAGTCATTTGTATGCTCGTAATACAAACATTTTATTTTTTTGAAACTTGTTATATAGTGCCCACAACAACCAGCCGGCTGGGAATGTGCATATTATACCATGTTGCTCATGCAAGACATAATAAAGCACTGTCTCCATGTTTTTCCGCAATTGAAGGTATATATGCATTTATAAATTTTTCAAAAATAAGAATTGTTGCTTCAAATATAATCAATTTAATTGTATATATATGCTCTTCACAAATTCTAAAAATGCAGGATATTCCCGCTAAATATACGGTACAACGCTTGGCCGAGTTTCGCCATATGTGGGCCCAAGTCTTGCTGAAAGAAATTAAGACGAGAGGAAGTTAGGAACAAGAATTTTTTATAATAAGTTAGGATGTGTATGATATATAATTAATTTAGGATGTGTTTTATTGATAATTAATTTAGGATGTGTTTTATTGAAAATTAATTTAGGATGTGTTTTATTGAGAATTTAGGATTTGTGATAATTTGAAATTTCGGTCAGCTAAATAAATATGGAAGCTGGCCATTTATAAAAAATATTTTTTAAAAATTCAACAGAGTATCAGTATCGGTTGTACTGTACAACCGATGCTGATAGTAATTTCTGAATTTAAAAAATATAATTTCAAATATATATCTGCATCGGTTGTAATGTACAACCGATGCTGATAGTGAATTTCTGAATTTAAAAAATATATTTTCAAATATATATCTGCATCGGTTGTACTGTACAACCGATGCTGATAGTGAATTTCTGAATTTAAAAAATATAATTTCAAATATATATCTGCATCGGTTGTACTGTACAACCGATGCTGATAATATTTTACTGAATTTTAAAAAATCTAATTTACAATATAGATCTGTGTCGGTTGTTAATTACAACCGATGCAGATAGTAACTAGTAGTATCGGTTGTAACAACCGATACAGATTTGTTTAGTATTTGTATCGCCCTCATCAGAATCGGTAGTGAACCGATACTGATATCTGTATATAACCGATGCTGATTCTATTTTTTCCAATGGTGCATGCTACGGCTCTATATTCGAGTTTTCAAATTCTAACGGTCGATCCGAACCGTTCATCTTGTTCTCCATATTAATATGTGTTTGGAGACCAAATTTTACATTTTTTGAAAAAAATTTACTATTTTTTTAGATATTTAGAAAATCACTTGATCTGAAAATTCTGGACCATCCAAAAACAGTGATTTTCAATAAATCTAAAAAAAATAGTAAAAAAATTTCAAAAAATATAAAATTTGGTCTCCAAACACATATTAATATGGAGAACAAGATGAACGGTTCGGATCATCGACCGTTAGAATTTGAAAACTCGAATATAGAGCCGTAGCACAATAACAAATCGTAATGTGCAGTTGTGACGAATGTGGAAAACACCTTCATGTAAATGATAAAATATTTTGGAAAGGGACCTTCATTTCAACCCACATCAGATTTCTAAGTTGTCTCGGGCGGCGCATCGACTTCGAGATGTCAGCTATTAATTTTCGGAGTCCATGTGGGCCTATGTCAGCCCGTAAGAAGCCCATAAATCGGCATCCACGGTTTTTGAGATGCTCTTATTCCCATAATATGTTTCGGACTTTGGATTTTGAAAACAGATTTTTGAGCAAGGAAAAAATAATACCATTAGCTAATCGGGTTAAGTGTCGAACCTGATGAGAGGACATGCCACTTTTGACAAATAATAGGGGTCAAGCCTCTATTTATATTAACCTTAATCGGTTACATGTTGGGTAGGTTTCCGGGAGTGAAAACCTTGTGTTGTGTGGTAAAAACAGTGGAAAAAAAGAAAAGAAAAATAATAGTCTAAAGATTGGGGATCCAAGTGAAAGAATGAAATAAAAATTAGAAAAAAATAGAAAAAAAATGAAAAATTAAGTGGAAGTGCAGGTTTCAAACTGCACTAAACTATAGTGATCTCCAAACTTTGAATCTCCTAATCCTAGTCGTTCAACTTTTCCGTCCAACTTATTATAGCCGTCAAACTTTTATGAATCCAGCCGTCCAACATCTTAGACATTACAACAAATTTATAAAACAACATATTACACAATAACTCATAAAAAAAAAAAATTAATAGAAAAAAATTATAACACAAATATAGTAGCATTTCAAAAAGAAAACAAAATTCATACTAAACTGCCACACTACGGAGCGGTTGGGTCAAGAAGAGGATCACCTCACAGTTAGACGACTGTGTCTTGAAGTGGACCACCTCACTGTGCAGCGGTCAGAACATATTTTAAAATTTTCAAAAACCGATGGCATATATATTAATTTTTTTTAGGGTATTAATAAAAAAATCGGTAAATTGCAACTTAGAACTTATAAAGGAAATGCAGCTAGATGACCCACAGACGAAATAAATCTGCTGCTATTTGAAAGAATTGCAGGGTCACTGCAATTCCAAATCTCACCATTCATTTTTTGAAATGTACGAATCTCAATAGATACTTTTTCTATACGAATCTCAAAGCACATGAAAGGGTGGATGTGAAATCGCAACAGATTTGTTTCCCCCACGTAGAAGCGTGATGCACTGACACTATATACATACTAATATTATAACCGAATTTGGGCCCCACAACATCCGCGTCCATGCAACCATCTTTCTCTACAAAAAGCTAACAAGAGCTTCTGTGTCTCTCTAACACAAACCAGTGCTCTTCTTCTCCTCATTTTTTTTTTGGGAGAATTGGTTCCATGCCACTCCAAAAGTTGAAAATTAGAAAAATGTCACTCTAAAATTTCTCTTTAGTTTAATGCCACTGCAAAACCTTTTTATTTAGCTAATTGCCATCTATACTGTATTATTCTATAATTATATAATAAAAATACTAAAATTAATCATACTGACAATAATGCCCCTCATCATTCCAAAGAAATGGCGATTGAAATTGGTAATCTCATCTCCCCTCCATATCCCTTCTCCTCTCCGCCAGTTCAGAAGAAATCGAGTGTCCAGAAGAAATCGCCTAACCCTAGGTCGGCTCCGCCCTCCTCTCCATTCCGCCTCATGATTTTAATATTTGATATACCTCTAATCTTGATTATGATTCCATTCCGTTAGTTTTGCTCATTGACCTATCTTGAGAATTTCCTTGATGTAGAAAGAAATTGGCTGTGCAAGTGTACCAATTGGTATCAGTTCTAAACAACACCTTTTTTTATTAATTTGGAATTGTGTGTTTGCTTAGTCTTTGTACCAGTGCTTGCTTTGCTTACTCGGTTCTTGTACGACTTACTCTTTTCATTTCATTTGTTACTCCTTTCTTTGAGAATGAACTGAATTAAAATAGGCATGTGGATATAGCCAATGGCATAGTAAAAATTGATCTTTGGACATTTATTTAAAATGTAGCACAAAGCAAAAAAGACCGTTAATTTCAGGAAGCATCTGGATGATCTACTCAATCAAGTCAAACTGCAATGGAGATATTTGAATTAGGCTTAAGCACAAGGGTAGAATCGGAATTACAATGCATAGAGAATTAGAGACCAATAAAGGAATTTGCATACACTGGTAAATGGAATTTTATTTACGGTGGAAATACAAGAACCGATCTGCATTGATTGAGTCAAAAGAGTTTAATTTTCTTTTCTGACGATGCAAGATGATAATCTCAATTTGTAGTATCCACCTTGTCGTTAATGAGTGCTTGTTGTCAGCTTTTGTAAATTTTGCATACTTGGAATAAATTAATTTGTTTGTTAATTAAGTGCTTGTTGTAACTGATTGACTTGTATGCATTTATAACTTTCTGTCAGTGCTGGTTGAAAATCTGAACTTGTTGGCCTTGTTAATTATTTTGTTAGTTCCATGAAAAAAATGTACTTTATGATGCTGAGTACTGATGAATGTCATCTTTTCCAATTTGTGCTTTTTGTTAATCTCAAAATGTTGGCAAGGTGAAAGAAATGACCTTAGTTTAATAATTGAGGCATCGGTAATATTACTGGTACATAGTAATTAATGTTTAGTTTAACAATTTTTCCAGTAATAATTGTGGCATTTTTTCATATTTGTCCCCATTTCTATGTACTCAAATTTTTCTTTGCTAATTTGTTCAATGTACTCAAATTTTCAAATAATTGTAGCATTAACTAGAACTAAAATCTTACATAAATGAACTGGCAAATACTTCAATTCTTTGCGGTCTGATAATTTGACTTCAATAGCATTTTATCTTTTACTGATGCAAAAAAAAAGATAAATTAAGAAGGCCTGATGGATATATCAAAATAAAGAAGAACAATTCACAAAAATGCAAATTCCAACTTAAGATATTTCAAATTTATAAAAAAAAAAACAATGACCAAAATCAAAACATAAATCACCAATGAAAATTTGATAGTAATTCAATTAGAATGCTTAGCCGTGGATGTTTGTTTGCCTGATAATATTCTTACTGGTACATATAGGAATGCACACATCACCAATGAAAAGCAATATCATGCTGGTAATTGATTCATTGGTGAAGTGAAGAGTTGATGAATGGAAGGAATGAGAAGAAGAGACAAGAAGGGGTGGAGCAGATTCGTTCTTTATTTGGAGAAAAATAGTAAGGAGAAGAAGCATATAACAGGAGAAAAGAGGTAGTGAGTGGAAGGGGAGGGGAAAAGAGGTGGTGAGCAGAGGAGAGACGAAAGAAGCGATAACAGGAGAGCTAACGGAGGATGAAATGAAGCAGCGCTTATGAAATGATTCAAGGGAATGATGTTTGAAGAGGATGAAATGAAGGGTAAAATTGAAAATACCAAAATACATCTCAATATAAATTATACACAGATCATTTTATAATTAAAAAGGTATGAAATTTGTATAATTGTGGCAATTTGATAAATTTGATAACTTTAGAGTGGCAAATAACTAAAGAGAAATTTTAGGGTGGCATTTTCCTAATTTTCAACTTTTAGAGTGGCATGGAACCAATTATTGTGGTGGAATTAAGCAATAATTGTCTGCAATCTGATGGACACCTTGATGTGCACCCAACACCTTGCACACCGTACTATCATTCGTGCAGGTCGTGCAGCTCATGCTATAGCACCCGACCTAGAGAACATGCAATTTCGCGTCTTAGGTACTCGCTTGGCAATAATGGGGAGAATCAACGCAATAATCGCATTTTAGTTTTACGCCTTCATCAATACACCGGCAAGAAACCTACACTATCCAATTCCCACATACGTGCTCTCAGTCATTCAAGGTTTTACCTTCATCTCTGGGATCATCGCAATGGCAATCAATTGGAAACTGTAACCCCCCCGTCAACATCGCCATCTGCAAATGTGATCCTGTTATTAATCCAGTTTGCAACTGTTTTTGCCTTGGGAATCCTACTCATGGCCTGCTCTTAATTCTTCGATCTGTTGATTTGCATTAGGTGCGGCGCTGAAGCACTTCTTGTGGGGGTTTGACTTGTTTTATTAATATGCAAGAGTTGTGGAAATCAGTAACTGTGGTTACGTGTGTTTGACCTGTATTATGATTTTTTTTAAAATTTAAATTCATGTTTTTGGAGTGGTTTGTAAATATGAAAAGAGTCTAATTAAGCCCCCTACTTTGTTATTTTATTTAGTTTAAAATTAAATAGAAAAAATATAATTTTGTCTCTCGGTTGGAGACCTTTTTCACCTCTTGTCGGGATACGGCCCGTTAGCCCATGAAGGTGGAAAGTAGTAAATATGTCTATTAACAACTTCTACAATTAATTAAGAAAAGTATCCAAAATTATATAAATGATTCTGTGGATATATATTATTATAAGGGATAAGTTCGATGATTAAGAAATGTGTTTGACAATATATAGTAACAATTAAAATTACATGTGTGTGTTTGTGTGTATATGAAAATATACAATATTTAAAAGCCCTGAAATATCAAAATTTATCTAATTACTTTTGATGTTTCTTCTTTGTCTCAGATAAGTACTATGATAGTTCTACCAGATCCGGACTCACAGGACAGATCCAGTCCTCGATTGGATTCAGACGTGGACCCTTCTCGTGGTTTCGAAGGATCGTCCCTTCTGAGTGATATTAGTGATATTAGTGCTATTAGTAACATTTAGTAGATTTTCTTGTGATTTTTTGCTCTTATGATCATTTTGTATCTTAGGGTATGTTCTTCTGTTTTGTGTTTTGTAGATGGTAGTTCCTAGTGGTTGAGGTTCCACTAGTTGGATCTATATTCGGTACTTTGCACTAATTTTGTATGAACTTTGTAGTTTCGCAATGAAACAGGTGGAATATTTCCACTTTTACCAAAAAAAAAAAAAAAATCTAGCATTCACCGGGACGCTTGCACAAATATTGTTCAAGAAGTGTACTTCTAAGAGGATTCGAATTCAAGAAGGGGCAGCATTTTAGGAACTCACATCCAGTGCATTACCTGAAAAAAAGATTCTTTTACAATTAGTGTATCCGGACCATTCTTTCAACTCGGCACGAATCTTAAGGTCCAATATTAATATTGTCTCTGATCAGTTAATCCGAATTTTAAATCAGCTGAGAATAAATCTCAAACTTTAAAGTGAGAGAAATCTTCTATTGTACTTGAGAGGATATTTATCGAATTCATATCCTCTACATTTACTAAAAAAAGAATCTTTCGAGTAAATGCATATGAACTGTCTAATTCGGTTAAGATTCGTGTAAACTAAATTTCTACTAATATTAAAGAGCTTCTTAAATTATAAACTATGATCAGATTTATTTTGTTCATTTAAAATTAGACAACCAAGATGTATCAATTCGGACGATACAGACTCGATATTATGTTCATTCAATAAGGTTATGAGAGTCATTTCCAATCATTTCTATATTTTAATGAATGTTCTCTTTCACTATTTCAATTGTTGAGGTTGCCGAACGTAATTGAAATAGAGAAAAAGAGTGGCCAATTCCTAATTCCACAATTCATCTATTCTCCTCTATTCCATAGCTTGTCGAACATGCTCTTTAGGAATAGCTACTCCCTCCCTTGGCTGAGTCAAAGGCATGTGCCTCTCAGTGGCTAGGGGTGTCAATGGGTACGTTACGGGGAGGGTGGAACCATTTTCATACCCATACCCACTAAAAATTGACCTTACCCATACCCGTTAAGAATTTGTCTTACCCTACTCTACCCATACTCGTTATGATTAACGGGTAATGAAACGGTAGTGGGCGAATAACGAAAATACTAATATAATGGTTCGGACAGCATAGGGTCAATTTTGTCACTTGTTATATTCTTTCTTCTAACATTTCATTTCATTTCATTCAATTATTAAATATATATATTTATAGTATAACCTTGAGAAAACTGACATGTGATGCAAAATTCAGATGCTAACACCTGAGCTGACATTAATGGATTACTTATTTGGACCAAACAATACATTATTGCCAGAAAATAAGGTGAGGATATATTTTCTTTGAAACATGAAATATTTTCATTTGTAAAATTGAGAAAAAGACAATAACGATGAATAAGGAAGAAAACAAGAAAATGAATTCGTTGATATATATGTCTCTAGTGTTGATACATGCATACAACAATATGAAAAAAAAAAAAAAATTGGATATAATATATTGATATATTTATATATAATATATTTCATATAATTACCCATTACCCAACGGGTACGAAATAACCTTTACCCGTATCCATACCCGTTTATCTAACGAAAAAAAATATTTACCCATACCCATATTCAATAAACTAACGAAAAAAAAACCTTACCCATACCTGTCTTATCGAATACGATACGGGTAGGGTAAACGGGTAAACGGGTGTCATTGACACCCCTATCAGTGGCAGAGTGAGTTTCTTATAAAGGTGAATTTACAAATTAGTCTTTTGACTTTTTGAGTATCATAAATAGGTCCAAATATTATCTTTTTAAATCTGTAGTATTTATATTCAAGTCCCAAAATATATATTTCAAAAAAATTATTGCAAGTAAAAATTGTAGACGGGATACAAATAGTTTATTTGGTTTCCTTATTTGTAAATTATAAATTATTTTTCTCACCATCACTTACTACTTTTACGTTTTTTTATATTTTTTTTTTCTTTTCCTAATAATATTATATTTTATTGAATTTTAGATTATTACAATTGACCAAAAAAAATATTATTGAGAACAAGTCTTTAGAAAAGAAAAATATATTTTCTCATGAATATAATTTTAAAATTAAGATTCTCACGACTATTCTAACAGTACAATAAAATATTTATTTCAGCATATTTTTATAACTATTTTTATACATATTCAAAAATATATATGGATTCGCATAAATTAGTTTGTAAGTTCTTATACCTAAAAAAAATACTATCCGATGAAATCTCATAACAACTGAACAGGCCTTTAGCATTTAACCATATTACAAATAACTCCAAATATATTTAATTGACTTGAGAAACATAAATTTGAATACAAAGAAAAGCAAACACACACTCACTCACTCATTCACAAACACCCATAGAGATGTCTACACTCAGCAGATTACAAAGCAATCGAAGAAGATCAGGAGAAGAGTAGGATTCCCAAGGCGAAAGCAGATGCAAACTGGATTAGCAACATGATCACCTTTGCAAGACGGCGGTGTTTGCGGGGATTATCCTTGACGAACAAGAGCCAGCCAATTGTCATTGTTGTGATCCCAGAGATGAATATGAAACCTTGAACGACTGAGAGGATTACATGCATGTAGGTTGGATTTGGATTGATGAATGCGTGATATGCGATTGCAGCGTTGATCGTCCCCATTACTACCAAGCTAGTACCCAGGTAACGAAGCTGCATTTTCTCCTGGTCTGGTGCTCTAGCACGGTCGGCACGAATGATGGCACGATGTGCACGGTATTGAGCCTGCATCAGGTTGCCCATCAAAAAGAGTGCTTTGGCTTCTTCCATTATTCTAATTTAGCAACCGATGGAATTTTAGTTAAATAAATAAGAAAGGAAGAAACAGAGGAAGAAGTGATTGTGTTGGAGAAACAGAGTAACTCTTTTGTGTCTTTATAGAGAAAGTTGGGTACGTAGAGAGGCGATGGTAATGGGGATGCGGATGCGGGGCCTAATGGAAACCAAAATTGTGCTGGCCCCACATAAGAATTCAAATCCTCTCAGGTACCTGCCCCTAGACTGTACCCATTCGGAGATAGCGGAGGGTCAGTACTATTTGGGTTTTGAGATTCGTGCCAAGTTAAAAAAACTGTCCTGGACAGTCCGTTTCTAATTTGCTTGAGTCAGGTACCTGAGGTGATTATTTGGGTTTTGACTTAACGGTGCCTTCCGTCAGTTCCGTGTTTTCAACCTTTTATTTTAATAAACATTAATAACAAACTTATTTGTAATCTCTGAATTTTCTTTTTCTTTTTTTAATAAACTTGATAGCGACTATTTATTAATTAAACTTGTAAAGTCTTTTGCGAGTCGTAGTTGTCCTGGCCGCGAGGTACCGCCATACAACCTTATTTGGAGATGGCAAAAATGGCTCACCAAAATCTAACCAACCAATTCGAATCGTTCATTTTGTCCACCATATTGAAATGTGCTTGGAAACCAAATTTTATATTTTTTAGAATTTATTTTACTATTTATTAAGCCACTTTGAAAATCACGGATCCAGCGGTCCAGAAAATTTTACTGTTTTTTTCTATTCATCCGGATTTTCAAATTTTCAAAGTGACTTAATAAATAGTAAAAAAATTTCAAAAAATGTAAAATTTGGTCTCCAGGCACATTTCAATATGAAAATCACATCTAACAATTCGGATAAGTTATTTGGACTTTCAAAATAAAAATATGACGTGGTTCTCCAACGCTTAGTGAGCCATGGCTCACTCTAGTCAATCCCACCTTATATACTCTATATCTCTTCCTCTCGTTTACTTCCAACTATTTTAAGCTATTAACTCTTTAAAATTTAATTTGCGCCTGGAGAGGGCCTTTTTTTTTTAATTTTTTTTAATAAACTGGAGATGTCTAATGTGAACAAATATCAGAGCATGAAATAAAATACGCAGTCATATATAATTGCTATATGTACTTTGTGAGTATGTGACTACATCAAAATGGTATTCGAATTTTTTATTTTTATTTTATTTTTGCTCACTTGTGATATAAAATAACTCTCATTTACATAGGCATTTAACTCGAAAAATAAAATAAAAAATTTGAAATGAGGATAGAATAACAAAAATTTGATCTCCAACTCATTTACTGAGTAGTGATTCCATGTAATTATATGTCATTAAAAAATTTTATATGAAATATCCCTCTTCAATTTCAGTAATGTCTTTGGACGACCTCTTTTCATTGTGAATTGTCTTCAATTATTTCTCTCTTTCCTTCTTTATACTTCAAAAAAAAAAACAAAAAAAATCCATCACTGTTTCTCTTGCTCTCGTTACAATGAGGCACATACACATCATAAGCATCATTATAAAATTTAACAGGTCAAACAATATAGTGAGTCTCCAAGTAACATTTTTGTCGAAAATAAATCTCTAAAATATTAATAATTTCATAATAACAGTGATGGTGATAATGAAACATGATAATGAAACTATAAGCTACATCTCGAGTACGAATCAATTGACATTCTTTTGGAAAAACAGGAACATCATCCAACTGTCAAAAAATTTCATGCATGAATCTCAATGAAAATCAACAGCTGAACGAGGAAGCCGATTGCATTCCTATTTATCTCCCAAATAATTATGATATATAATAATAAAATAATTAAAAAAAAAATAGAACGTTCAACTACCATCAGGGATAGTAGAATATTTTTTGTAATAGTAAAAGAGAACTAATTGTTAAACAAGATAATAAATGTAAAAGGTTAATGATTCAATAATCCTACATACTTTTTCAGCTCCAAATTAAATTTTGATGAGTTAAAAGACTAAAATAGCTGGGAGTCAATGAGAGGAGAAGAAAAGAGAGTAAATGAGGGTGTATATTGTCACACTCCGAGATAACCCGTCACGTAATGATACGTAAGGCGTGTGCACATCACATACATTATCAATAATAATTACTCATGTAACATCTTAAAATCAAACAAAGTATTCTAACACCACAAATAGTTCAAGTACATGAAATACATTCAACATGAGATCAAGACAAACATGGTCAACAAACCGATAATTTCCATGTTAGTCAATATCAAGGTTCTAAATAGCGTTTATCGCGTCATAGCGGGGAGCCTCCAAAAAAAGCTATAGCGAAAGCTATCCCAAATAGCGTTTTTTTTTTATTTTTATAAAAATTATATTATATATTTGTACCAAATATCAACATTATTTAGTCTCATAGAACAATAAATAATATCAAATTGATTAAAAAATTATAATATTCATATTGAACCAATACAAAGTCCAAATTGCGACTCAAAATATCTATAGTAATACTAATATCATAAACTATCGATCTTTTTATATTTAAAATATCTTCAACATCATAACATAATTTATCTTTTTTCTATTTCAATTTCAAAATAACCTAGAAATTGAAAAGAAAAAAAAATCATACTTCTAGTAAAATAAACAGATGATCCTTGAAGAAATTCTTGTTAGTTCCTAAAATTTCCATAATTTAGCAATTATTTATTTGATTTATCATCAGTTAAAAAAAACCAAGAGCAAAATGAAAAAATTATTATAGCGGACCTGAATTTGATATAATATAATATTCATCAAAATTAAACAATATCTTCACCATTTATTTATTTTAAAGCTTATATAAATTGAAAAAAAAAAAAAAAAACATCAAATGTTGCATAGCGGGCGCTATAGCGGACTGCTATTATCGCTATAGCGTCCATAGCTCAAATAACGCGTTATTTTGCATAGCTTAGCGTTTTGGGTCCAAAAACGCTATAGCGCCGCTATAGCAGCGCTATTTAGAACACTGATATATATATATATATATATATATATATATATATATATATATCTCTTAATTATTTCCAGGCTTCTAAATAGCTAGCTATAGCGGCGCTATAGCTGTTCCGGACCATAAACGCTAAGCTATGAGATAAAATTGCGCTAACTCAGCTACGACCGCTATAGCTATAATAGCTGACCGCTATTACCACTATATGAGACCCGCTATGCTACATGGTTTTTTTTTTGCAATTTATATGGACTTCTGTACTTCTATTCTTATTTCTAATGCTACATGGTCTTCTACGATAAGTATACTAAACCAAACTATATGCTTCTATTTTTATTTGTGATTTATTCTATCATTCTATATCGAGAAATATTCAAATACTAATTATTCATTTTGATTACTCTTTTTATAGTATTTGTTTGTAAAATTATTATCGTTCGTTTTAATTGAAAGCTGATTTTGATTATTATTATAATTATAAAATATTTAAATATGTATATTGACTTCATTTACCTTATAAAATTAATTGCTCTTTGTTTATTATAATATGTAATACTATGAAGTATAAACTATTAAATAATGTTACTTTTTAGATTTTTTTTTCATTCTTATTTGCGTAATTGATAAAAAGTATAGACTTAGATTAGTTGTCATTTAGTTGTTACATCAATTCTATAATATTGATTATGTTGATAATTAGTAGAAATATATAATATAAAGTTTGAAAAGGGAAAATCGCTATGTGTGATAGCTTCCGCTATAGCTACGCTATTCGCAATAACTTTTTTTTTTTGTCTCCCCGCAATGCCGCTATAATCGCTATTTAGAACCTTGATTATTTCGCTTGCTACTGGACCGTTAGCAGTGGCCACACTGTGACCTATGTATTATTGTCAGAGTCCTTTTCGTACATGCCCCACTGGAACCCCAGCCACACAACTTTTATTTACATGAAAAAGGAAAAGAAAAAAAAAACATTTTAAAAAATTAATTAAAAAATACTTATTAGTTAATTGTTAGGAGAATTAAGAGGACTCATATATATACTATGACTACAAGAGAAAATTATTGTCAAAGTTAAATTAAGTTAAATTGTGTGAAAATAGTAGGAGATATATGATATATTAGGCTAGCTAGAAATATTTTGTGTAAATTAAAAAAGAAATGGATATACATTTTTATAATTGGTAAGTTATTCACGCAAAAAATAACCTTTTGAAAAAAGAAACGAAAAGAATTTTTGAGCAAATGATGATGTTCACTACAGAAAATAAAATTTATACAACCGTATTAATTTGTTACCGGTGATAAGATAATCTGGTCTCGTAAACACGACATGTGTAGGGAGGAGAGATCACTTGATAATGGTTATTTTTAAAATATTAACAATGGGATTTTCAATTTAATTCAATAGAAATTGAAAATTAAAAAGTAAATTTACAAGTATATTATTGGACTTGCAATACTTAAGAATCAAATTTCATGCAATTTAAGTATTGTTTGATGATGCATTAGATGAAATTTTAAGTGATCATTTGATGTAAGGTGAAATACACATCAAATTTCATCATATTTTATAGACAATATAGAAAGTAATTGAAAGTAACAAGGCAATAAAAAAATCAATTGATAGTAATTCATTATTTGTAAAAAAAAGGAGGTAAAAAATGACCTCCATTTGAATGCATCTATGGTCAATTAATGCATGTTTCAAATAACAATTATTTTTATTTATTATAATATTAACTTTGTTAAACTAGTAAATGGTTAAATTAACAAGCTAATTAATTAGTAAGATTAGGTGGGGAAAATGTTCATTTTAATGACAAATAGTCAAATGAAGATCTAAGAGGGTGTCACCTTGTCACTGGATATGGAAAACCTCTTTCAATTCAATGACAAATAGTCAAATGAAGATCTAAGAGGGTGTCACCTTGTCACTGGCTTACGCCAATGCTTAGAAAATTCAATCCAGTTGGGAACTTTATGTATTTACCCCTGTAATAGTACGGTTTTGTACTTACACAATCTTCAAATTGTTTTTGTAGTTCAAGAAAAGGAACCCTCCAAATTAACATAAATTATAGCTTCTCAAATTTTGCATTCAAAATAATATCTATGCTGATATATACTTCTCATATTAGATTGCTAACCAATTCTTAGTTGTCTTCTGTCAACTTGGTTTTTTTTTAATTAATTTATGGACTAATTTGAGTTAATTAACGCACCTAATTTAACTGTCATGTAGTTTAAGCAAATTGATGGTTTGAATGTGTAACTGTCAATACCAATATATTAAGGCATGATTTGTATGCAATTGATACCAATGGTTCATTTAAATATATAGAACCAATTGCCAATTTGATGCCTCAAAATGGGGTCTTATCAGATTAAACCAAGGTTCTAAATAGCGTTTATCGCGCTATAGCGGGAAGGCTACAAAAAACGCTATAGCGAATAGCAAAGCTATAGCGTAAGCTATTCAACATAGCGTTTTTTTTTTTTGTAAAAATTACATTATATATTTGTACTAAATAAGTAAATATCAACATTATCTAAGTTTTATAGAACAATAAATAACACCAAATTGATTAAGAAATTATAATATTCATATTTAAGTTAAATACAAAGTTCAAATTGCGTCTCAAAATATCCAGAATGATTCCAATATCATAAACTATCGATATTTTTATATTCAAAATATCTTAAACATCATAACATAATCTACATCTTTTCTATTTAAGTTACAAAATAAACTAGACATCATGGCATAATTAACTATATTAATCTATTCAAAATATTCCAACTATAATATAGTAAGCGTCATTTTGTTACTCCATATTCAAATAAAATAAGTCATTCTATAGATTCGTCAAACGCATCATTATCTGAGTCAGCGTCAATAAGCAATTCATTATCATCATCTCCTGATGAGGATGATGAGACAAATTCTTCTTCCTCCTCTTCAGTTGGAATGATCTTCTTTTTCTTCGTTTTAGGATTGGCATTATTGTTGACGTCTTTTCTTTTCTTTTTACTCTGTGAGGCTGAACTAGCTTGAGGCACCACATTAGCATCTTGAGACACCACATCGGCAGATCTATTGGGCTCGGTTTGAGGCTCCATTTCTTCAACTTCTTCAATCATTCTCACCCATTCGTTGCCGTCATCTTCAAGAACATCGATATCAGGCACAACAATGGGATCTCTGTTTTTATTTTCTCTCTTCTGTTGTAGTTTTGAGTTGAATTTCACGAAGACAAGATCATTTAACCTTCCATGAAGCAGTCTGGCTCATTTTTTTGAATGAACCTATGCATTTTGTAAAAGATGTGAATTAGACAAGAAATTATAAAACAATTACATAAATATTTGATTGACTTCTACAAATGTATGGTTCCTATATTTATGTTTCTATTTCCTTAGAAAGTGCATAATAAAAAATAAAAAATAATTTCTTACTTGCTCAAATGAACTCCAGTTCCTTTCACATGCAGAGGAGCTACATGTCAAACTCAAAATCCTCATTGCCAATATCCTCAAATTTGGTGCACTTGTTCCATGATTTAACCACCATTTTGCTTCATGTCAAAAATAAACATGTATATACTAAAGAGTCAGTAAATTGTAGGATAATAAGAAACATTTATGAAATTTTCATTGCCTAAACATTTATGCAAGTATTGAAGAGTTAAGTTTAGATATATTCAAATTCTCTATTAAATTTAAACATATCTTCTCATTACAAATTACCATTCCAGTCACTATAGACTCTTGAAATATAAATATTACCTGGATCAAAATTCTTGTTTCTCCTTTGTCGTTTGGCAATGTCTTTTCCAAAAGAACCTTCTTCACCTTCATACAACTGTATTTCATCTAAGATCTTGTCTTGAGTTTCTGTCTTTTCAATTAACTTGCTCACACAAGATATTATACCTTCTCTAAAAATCCCCTTCAACTCAATCTCATTCTTATTTGAATAGTAATAGTAGGGATTTAAGAAGTAGCCGGCCAAATGCAATGGCATCTTTAGTTTGAGGTCCCACCTAGTGTCAATTATGTCCAACACAGATTTATAGCAACTCTCAATATCATTAAACCGCAGAGCAATTTCTTTTTTTGCATCCAACAAACAACCATATAAGAAACCCATCGCCGGTACATCACTATCCATACGCCTTAAGACATTAACCAACGCCTCAAAGTAGTTGACCGCATCATCCACTCCACTTCAAAACCTATCTGATCGGACTACCTTAGCTGCATTCTTTCCCTTCTCCTTTTTCAAATATCCCATAACGTCTAGCTCCTCCGATCGAAACAACTTTTTCAACTCCTTCTTGTTGTCTTGGAGGCTCTTTAAATTTAAGTAAGCCGTGGCAAAACGAGTAACACCAGACCGAACCAAATCCTTCCCAAGAAATCTCCTCATCAACTCCAAAACACGAGTATGAGCATAAAGGAAAATGGTAACAGACCTTGCCTTTGAAATGGTATCTTTAACATATGGAAGGCCTCCTATATCCTCTAGCATGAGATCAATGCAATGGGCAGCACACCCGTTCCAATAAATAGAAGGCCGCTTTACTCTCAAATAACTTGCGGCTGCCTCATTAGCCTTAGCATTGTCTGTCACCACTTGAACTACATTTTTAACACCTATATCTTCAATGCATTTATCAACTAAGTCAAAGATATATTTACCATCTTTCTTTTCAGATGAACAATCAACTGATTGAATAAAACACACCCCATAAGCACTATGCACTACAAGATTCATTATCCCTCTACCTTTTCTATCTATCCATGCATCTGTCATGATTGAACAGCCGGTGAATTCCCATGCTTGCCTGTGTGACTTGAATGCCTCTAACACCTTACTCTTCCGCTTCTTCAGTAAAGGACCACCAAGCTCATAAGGAGTTGGACCTCGCAAATTTCTACCATAATCCCCAATTGCCTCTAGCATGAGATGGAAACTTGGAAGTGTAGTTGTATTATGTGGAATGCTAGCCTCATAGAACCATTGAGCAATGTATTCACATGCACGATCTCTCTTCATTTCTTTTAACTTAGTAGTCATTCCAGCTTGGACTTTCTGTTTAGTTGCTTTCTTCCGAGCCTCCTCTGGAGTTAGTTTGCAAAACTTATCAATTGGTCCAGGATCAGCAGACCCTTTACCTTTAGAGCTCCTATCTTCTCTCAATGGTTGTAATTTAATCAAATTGTCATCTTCACCATCATCACTTAACCCTTCTCCCTCTGAATGATTTAAATCAACCTCACCTCTAAGTTTCATCAACTCTGTAGCTTTTTGTCGCTTCTCTTTTTGCTTCTCAGAAACTAAATCAAACATCTTGGTTCTCACATCAACCGGGACACTGCGACAAGGAGCAACACCTGATTTTGGAATATGACCAAGATGTGAATTGGACATGTGCCATGCTCCCAGGCAGGATCTGATGAGTCAGGTACTGACTTTGGAGCTTCTGTTGAGGTGGTTGCCATGTCTATCTGAAATAATGACCAAATGACATAAGACTATACATTCACGAAATTATGAGTTTATAAGCAAATGCCTATCTAAAATAATTTATTTATGAAGTGATTTGCTCAGTTATGTACTTATGTTATATGAGGGTCTCTTGTAGAATATAAAACAAATTAGGGGGTCTCTTGTAATTTTTCATCTCTCTTTCTAACAGATGTTATTTGTACAGGAATTGATTAAGAAATGGGAAAGAAAGTTGAAATCAAAGTGAATAGGAACAAAGATATAAATCATATTTCAATTAAATGTTAAAACTTAAAATGTCTAGGTTGCTAGTTGGGATGGTTGTTCCTTGAAAGCTTTCCTATTTCTAGTTCTCTGTAGCTTCTTTATTCAATTTCGTTTGAAGTTTGAACGATCAAGACATCAAATGATTTAGGAAGGTTACTAATTTTGAATTTTCTCAAATCGCTTTTGAGCAAGAAGTGTTCCTTCTCGTTGCTGCCTAGTTCTGTAGCAAGAAGCTTGGAAGTTTCAATTGATATACCTATACGGTTTGAGACTTTGGGCTTTTATTTACTTCAATTGCTATATAGTTGGGACTTTGGGCTTTTATGTACTTCTCATTTGCACAGATAGCGCAGCCCATTTCATAAAGTCAAACAAATTGAAAAGAAAAACGGAAAAAAAAATTATGTTGCATAGCGCCCGCTATTTGCGCTACACGCTATACGCTATAGCGGACCGCTATTACCGTTATAGCGTCTGTAGCGCAAATAGCATGTTTTGATGCTATAGCATAGCGTTTGGTCTCCAAAAACGCTATAGCGCCGCTATAGCGCGCTATTTAGAACACTGGTAATTAATAACAATAGGGAACACTTGTAAGTATAAATAGGAACACTTGTAACCAGAAAAATAAAATTATAAATACAATTAATTTTCTTAATCTCCTCTCTCTGTCTTACAAAAAATAAAAAATAACATGTTATCAGTATCATAGATCTGAAAATTTACGCCTGTGGGAAGTTTCTTCGTAATTTTTTGCCATCTTGGTGAATATAGTCTCCCTTTTCTTATCCCTTGCTCTAATCTCATCTGTTAACGAGATGTCTTAGGCAAATACATGTACAACCTACATGTGCTTTAGAAATAAGAAAAATACTCACAAAAAATAGATAAAGAAATATTATAACAGGGAGTCACAAATCAATGATATGAAAAAGTTTGTATTTCTTTTATCATGCACAGATCATACAGTAAAATGGTGTACAATTGTTAAAGCATATATATACACACTCATCTGAAAGAAGAATGCTCTTCATTTTTTTTAATTGAACTAATACAGTATTTTTATTTGTTTTGTCATTGAGTTTTACATTATCCATTTAATATTAACCATTAAAATATTATTTGATAAATAATTTTACTCCTCAATTACTGTTCAATTACTTCTCAATTTTTCCAAAAAAAAAAAAATTTTGAAGACCGCCACTATTTTTATGGTTCTGAAAAAAAATAACCGTGAGAAATTCTGACAGTTTGGATATTTTTATAAATATCAGAAAACCATGAATGATAATTTATAAACAAGAATTAAATTGTCAGACCTTCAAAGATTGAAATGATAATTTGTCCTTCAAAAACGCAAGCAAGAAGTTTTGAACTTTTATAATTTTTTGTTTAACAGTGGATATTAATAAAAAGTTCGGACTGTCGAAGTTGTGACGAATGTGGAAAAAACCTTCAAAGACCTTCAAGTAAATGATAAAATATTTTTGTGAAGGGACAATTTTCTTCAATAAAATGATAAAATATAAAGGAGGGGTATAATAAAAAAAATATTAAAATTAAAATGTGTGAACTAATTGTAAGGGATAAATAAGAAATAATGAGAAGAGTTGAGCGGTAAATATGATATATTGAAGTCTTGAAGGATAAATAAGAAAATAAGTAAGAGTTGAATGACACATAAGAAATTATTCCTTAGTATTAATTATATCAAATTTGATACATAACTAAATAAAACTATAAATACAATATCTATAATTTTATTTTTGTCAACGCAACTATTTTTTCATGATAATCCATTCAGAATTATACCTATTATTTAAAACTTGGCTCAAATTTTATAGCAAATCAGACTCATCGAGGAAAGCATTGATAATAATTTAACAATTTTCTGATAAACATGGGTTTATCCAGAAAATTACCAACAAGGCAACAATTACTATAGCAATTAACACGGCGTCACAGCCCCTGTTTTGCAGAGGTGCTCTGTTATCTCTGTTCACATGCAAATGCTTGCAATCCCCAGTCAATATTTAATATTGATGAATTTGACATTAAGAATAAAGTCAAACATTATGCTAAGCAGAAGAAAACGTGGAGAAAATATGCCGAGTTCTCCCAGCTAAAAATCCAGTAATCCACAGATCTGGTCGTAGACATGTTTTTTACATGCATCCCATAAACTAGCTCAAATTTGGAGTTTCGATCCGGACCGTTGGATCTGTTCGGTACAAATAATAAAGGGATGTCGTCACATCGTCCATTCCACTATTGACCCTAATTCTAATCTGACGGTCTGAATCTAAACTCAAAATTTGAGTTACCTTAGGAAATGCCGACCTATACTTTGTCTATAAAGTCTCAAAAAAGCTACTATGTTTCTGCAACACAAACCTCTCCTCCTCTGTTTCTCCCGTTCTTATTTGTTTATTTTTAATGGAGGAAGCTGGAGCACACTATTTGATGGGCAACCTGATGCGTGCTCAATACCGCACACACCGTGCCATTATTCGAGCAGGCCATGCCAGAGAACCAGACCAGGAGAACACGGAACTTCATCTCTTGGGTCGTGACTTGGCAGTGATGGGGAAAATCAATGCTGCAGTCGCATATTATGCCTTCATCAATCAGCCGGCAAGAAACCTTGCTAATCCAATTCCAACCTACATGCGTATGATCATTTTGGTCGTTCAAGGTTTCACCTTCGTCTCTGGGATCACCGCAATGGCGATCGGATCGCTCTTGTTTGTCATGAATAACCCGGGCCATCACCGCCGTACTGCAAAGGTCATCATGCTACTAATCCAATTTGCATCTGTTTTCACCTTGGATATCCTACTCTTGTCCTGCTCTTCTTCCAGTTGATTTACTTCAGTCTGCAATTTTTACTCTGCGCATATCACGACTCGTATTCTCCTCAATATTGTAAAAGATTAACTTTTTAGAGGGGTTTCGTGGGAGAAGTATTCTCTTCAATATTGTAAAAGATTCCTTTCACTTTACGGTTTGAGATTAACTCTCTGCTGCTTTGAGATTCGGGCTATCGCAGGAGCAGTATTGTTGGATTTTGCGATTTGTGCCAAGTAAAAAAGAACGGTCCAGATTCAATAATTCTAAAAGATTCTCTGTTACGGTACCGGGAGGATCTGATTCGGTTTTGTGTTTTTTGAGGGTTTGACTTGTAATATGCACAGTTGCACAAAAGTAAACTTTGTTATTTTATATATAAAATATAACATTTTAACCTGTATTCGTTTGATCCCCGAACCGGCTGATGAAATAATAGTATATAACTTTTAACTTACATGAATTTTCAATGCGAACTGGCTGATAAAATCGTTTTTCTCCAATACAGTAGCTGAAACGGTAATAGATCTGGAACCGAACCTGACAGATTGACCGGTCTAGTTGGATTCTGATAACACTATTTCCAATTGTGACATAAATATCGAAAATACTCGTTGTTTTCAATTTTTGTCAAATCCTCAATATTTTTATGAGAAAAAATTATTATGGGTCCCTAAACTAATATAGTTAGTTAAATACATGTATGGGATAAATGGTCAAGTTGTTTTGAGTATACAAAATTTTCATCAAAAAGTTACCTGCACAAATGTTTATGCTTTATTATTATTTTTTGTATTTTTTTGGTAATTTAAAATACATAATTTCAAACTTAAAAATATAACTGCATATTTGGTTAAATTCAGAGTTTGCTTGTAAAGGAAAACAATAGGTTAATGGAACTACTAATTTCATTGTGAATAAGTCATGTGCTTCCTAAATATATTGACCGTTGGATCAGTTGACCTCATGAATTCTCATATGCCTTGTACAAAATGAACTACACTAGCTTTGATCGCAATAAAATCTAACAAAAAAATTAAATTCAACTCAATATTAAATATATGACAAGAATTGATTTAGAATTCAATATTTCAAACCTCCAATTTTCTCTCCATATGTGTATTTTCACCTCGGCGAAATCATTTCTCACCAAAACCCTTTAATTTTTCTGTAATTTCGTTAGAGAAAATATACCCTCTCAAATCCTACCAAATTAAATCATCTCCCTCCATCGTCTTTGAACAGACTATGAGCAAGAATTCTGATTTCATTTATTTTTTTAGTGGGAAACTTCTCATTCCAATGTGTTGCTACTTTAAAGTGATTGTGCTATAACAGGATACCGTGCAACTCATCTGATTTATTTATTTGTCAAGTCACTAAATTTTGTACATAAGGTATATAAAATATCTGGCTTTTTTTTAGTTGGTAGTTTTGTCATCTCTTCACAATGAAATAATTGGCTGGTGGCTACGGCTAGGTTAATCAAATTTGGGAGTAAAGTTAAAAAGAAATTACAATGGAAAATTCTATGCTGAGGAAGTTTGAGGCATAATGGGCTGCCCAGTTTAGTTCTTACATGGGCTTTTTTCATTGATCTCATAATCTGACAAATTTTGGGCTCCTATTTAAATCCACCAGTATATCTATTTAAACCGACATAGGCACTCATACCCAGCAT
Organism: Carex rostrata; assembly: GCA_964058875.1. Lineage (NCBI taxonomy): Eukaryota > Viridiplantae > Streptophyta > Magnoliopsida > Poales > Cyperaceae > Carex > Carex rostrata. The sequence goes on along the minus strand of CAXKVT010000106.1, from coordinate 2,282,059 downwards.
CAGGAATACCATACCGAAGAAAATGATGATATGGTGGTAGATAGATGTAATAATTTTGATCAAATGTTACGTGATTTAGAAGAAGATTTTGATAATGATAAGCAGTATTGTTTATTTGAGAATTTGTACGAAGATTCTAATAAGGAATTGTATCCTGGTTGTTCGAAATTTTCAAAATTGAAAGGTGTATTAAAATTATATAACCTTAAAGCATCTAACGGTTGGAGTGACAGAAGTTTTACCGAATTATTACAAATTTTGAAAGAAATGCTTCCGAATGAGAACGAGATACCACCTAATATTTATGAAGCGAAGAAAATATTGTGCCCAGTGGATTTGGAAGTTCAAAGAATACACGCGTGTCCAAATGATTGTATATTATATCGAAATGAGTATAAAGATCTTCACGAGTGTCCAAAATGTGGTGTATCACGTTACAAACCAAAAAGCAGATTACCAGCGATAAAAGTGATGATTGTAAACCGAATAAAGGACCTCCGGCAAAAGCATTGTGGTACCTCCCCGTGAAATCGAGATTGAAACGTTTGTTCTCAAATGCTAAAGATGCAAAATTAGTGCGTTGGCATGCAGATAACCGGAAAAAAGATGGAAAATTACGGCACCCCGCTGATTCTCCTCAGTGGAGAAATATTGACAGAGAGTTTCCCAAATTCGGACGTGACCCTAGAAATCTAAAGCTTGGGCTGAGTGCAGATGAAATAAATCCGCACAGTAGCATGAGCAGCAAGCATAGCAGTTGGCCGGTTCTATTGTGCATTTATAATCTTCCGCCTTGGTTATGTATGAAGCGCAAATACATCATGTTGACCTTGCTCATATCAGGACCCAAACAGCCCGGGAACGACATAGATGTGTATCTAGCACCATTAATTGAGGATTTAAAAGAACTATGGCAACCCGGAGTGCAGATATTTGATGCATACAGTAAGGAGAAATTCACTTTACGGGCCATGTTTTTCTGCACCATTAATGATTTTCCGGCTTATGGAAATTTATCGGGTTACAGTGTCAAAGGAGAGAAAGCGTGCCCTGTTTGCCTGGACGATACAGTCGATGTGTGGCTACCTAACTCCTCTAAAAACGTGTACATTGGTCATCGTAGATTTCTTCCTGCCAACCACGTACGCCGAAAAAGAAAGAAAGAATTCAATGGAAAGACCGAGAATACCAGAGCAAATTATCCGTTGACCGGTAAACAAGTTTATTCGGGGGTGAAGCATATCAAAGTTCAATTTGGAAAATTAAAAAAAAAGGCAGTGAGAAATAAAGGGGCACCGAAAATTAGTTGGAAGAAGAGGTCAATATTCTGGGATTTACCATACTGGCAGCACTTAGATGTTCGACACTGTCTCGATGTGATGCATGTGGTTAAAAATGTGTGTGATAGCCTGGTTGGAACATTATTGAATATTCCGGGTAAGACTAAGGACGGTATCAATGCTCGGAAAGACATGCAATTCTTGAACATACGGTCGGATCTACAACCAACAGAGAAAGAAAGAGAAAGTGGGAAAACTTGTATATATCTAAAACCCGCAATGCATACGCTGTCGAAAGCAGAGAAGAAAAGCTTATTGGAATGCCTTCATGGTGTCAAAGTTCCATCTGGATATTCTTCGAATTTTAAAAACCTAGTTTCACTGGAAGATTTAAAATTGACAGGAATGAAGTCTCACGACTGTCATGTTTTAATGACACAGCTTCTTCCTGTTGCAATTCGGGGCATATTGCCAAAGTGTGTTAGGCAGACCATCACGAAGCTTTGCTTTTTCTTTAACGCCATCTGTTGCAAAGTAAATGATCCTGATACGCTAGATGCTCTGCAGAAGGAGGTTGTTGTCACTCTTTGTCATCTTGAAATGTATTTTCCGCCGTCCTTTTTTGATATCATGGTTCATTTAATCGTTCACATAATTAGAGAAATTAAGATGTGTGGACCTGTCTTCTTGCGGTATATGTATCCGTTCGAGAGATACATGGGCTTGTTAAAGGCATATGTGAGGAATCGATATCGGCCTGAGGGCAGCATTGTAAGAGCTTATGCTGCCGAAGAGGTTATTGAGTTTTGTACTAATTACATGGACGATGCGAAAGCTATTGGCATCCCTAAATCTCGGCACAAGGGTAGACTTCACAGGGTAGGCACAATCGGTGCAAAATTATTCGAGCCCGACCGTACAACGATGTCACTAGCACATTTCCATGTTTTGCAATACCTTACTGATGTTCATCCATTTTGGGACGAGCATATGACTCTCTTGCGGCAATAGAATCCCAAGAAATCTGACAAGTGGTTAATCGGCGAACACAATAAAAAGTTTGAAGCATGGTTTACACGTAGAGTCATGCAAGCTCCAGAGGGAGAGAACATTAAAGAAACTGTCAGATTGTTGGCTCTTGGTCCAGTCCATGTCGTTAGGACCTTCCAAGGATATGACATCAACGGCTACACATTTTACACAAGAAAGCAAGATTCAAAGAGTACCGTGCAAAATAGTGGAGTGACGTTAGTAGCCGTTTCGAGTGATTTGTCAGATCCTAAAGGTGCCGGACCATCGCATGCATCGATGTCATATTACGGATTTGTTGAAGAAATTTGGGAGCTAGATTATAGAAAATTTAACATCCCGTTATTTATGTGTAAATGGGTCGATAACCGTAGGGGGGTTAAAGTCGATGAAGATGGTTTTATTTTGGTGGATTTCAGTAAGGCTGGATACAAGGATGATCCATTTATACTTGCAAGACAAGCCACGCAAGTGTTCTACGTAACTGATCCTGCCGATCGTTCAAGACATGTTGTCCTCCCTGGTAAAAGACGTATAATCGGGATTGATAATGTGGAAGACGAAGAAGCGTATGATCATTTTGATGAGATACCACCGTTTTCCACTGGCATGGTATTTTTACCAAGCGGTGATGGAAACGAAACAAGTCACACGCGCAACGATCATAATGAAGGAGAATGGATTGAAGGTGTTCCCACTAGCAACAATCCCTAAAAGCTTATGAGTATGTCAAAATATAAAAATATGAAAATGTGAGTTAATATTCGTTAATATTACTGACTTTGTAATTTTTTTTTCAGGATGAATTGAACCACTAGTCAGTGAGAAACATGCAAGTAATTCTTCGAAATTTGTTGTACCTTATATCCATTCATGGCGAATGTAAATTTTTAAGCTTATTTTTTAATTTGTAAATATCATCCTAAAATAATTATTTAGCTTATTTGAAAATATTATCGTAAGATAATTTATTAACCAAACCTTTTTAGATATCTTATATACATCTTTTTAAATATTTTTGTAGCTTTCATATATCTCAAATATATCTAATTATTCAAAATAAATCAGAAAAACTAAACTGGATTGGTTCTACATATAGAAACCGATCCAGATAACAATCTGGATCGGTTTTCCACACAGAACCGATCCAGACTATTATCTGGATCGGTTTTTATATATAGAACCGATCCAGATGAATTATTTTATAAATAATTAGAATATAAAAAGTTAGTAAATAATATTGTTAAATATAACCTACAAATTTTGTTGATTGAATTACAATATAAAACTTAATAAATTTTTTTTATAAATCACATCGTAAAAAGTTAATAAATTTTGAATTGATTATTCTAAAAATAAATACATACAAAAATTATTTATAAATTGTTTGATAAAATATTTTATAAATTGTTTTATAAATTATCTTATTTAATATTAATATTTTATAAATTGTTTGATTAAAACCATTCATTCATGCATATCTGGATCGGTTTTAGTGTAATAACCGATCCAGATACTATCTGGATCGGTTATTACACTAAAACCGATCCAGATAGGCATGTATACATTTTTTATGTAAATTGATTTATAAATTATTTTATAAATAATTAGAATATAAAAAGTTAGTAAATAATATTGTTAAATATAACCTACAAATTTTTTTGATTGAATTACAGTATAAAACTTAATAAATTTTTTTTACAAATCACATCTTAAAAAGTTAATAAATTTTGAATTGATTATTCTAAAAATAAATGCATACAAAAATTATTTATAAATTGTTTGATAAAATATTTTATAAAATATTTTATAAATTCTTTTATAAATTATCTTATTTAATATTAATATTTTATAAATTGTTTGATTAAAACCATTCATTCATGCATATCTGGATCGGTTTTAGTGTAATAACCGATCCAAATACTATCTGGATCGTTTATTACACTAAAACCGATCCAGATAGGCATGTATACATTTTTTATCTAAATTGATTTATAAATTATTTTATAAATAATTAGAATATAAAAAGTTAGTAAATAATATTGTTAAATATAACCTACAAATTTTTTTGATTGAATTACAATATAAAACTTAATAAATTTTTTTTACAAATCACATCTTAAAAAGTTAATAAATTTTGAATTGATTATTCTAAAAATAAATACATACAAAAATTATTTATAAATTGTTTGATAAAATATTTTATAAATTGTTTTATAAATTATCTTATTTAATATTAATATTTTATAAATTGTTTGATTAAAACCATTCATTCATGCATATCTGGATCGGTTTTAGTGTAATAACCGATCCAGATACTATCTGGATCGGTTATTACACTAAAACCGATCCAGATAGGCATGTATACATTTTTTATGTAAATTGATTTATAAATTATTTTATAAATATTTAGAATATAAAAAGTTAGTAAATAATATTGTTAAATATAACCTACAAATTTTTTTGATTGAATTACAATATAAAACTTGATAAATTTTTTTTACAAATCACATCTTAAAAAGTTAATAAATTTTGAATTGATTATTCTAAAAATAAATACATACACAAATTATTTATAAATTGTTTGATAAAATATTTTATAAATTGTTTTATAAATTATCTTATTTAATATTAATATTTTATAAATTGTTTGATTAAAACCATTCATTCATGCATATCTGGATCAGTTTTAGTGTAATAACCGATCCAGATACTATCTGGATCGGTTATGTCACACCCCGCGGCCACGGGTCGTAACAGTCTCCCGCCGTAAGCATACAACGCAGTGTATGCTTACAAGGCAATTAACAATTCAAACCAAACAACACGCAATTCAAAACAAGTTTCTAATATAAAATCAGAGTACACAGTCTGTACAGTAAATATAATACAACTTAAGTACCTCATCCGGATACAAACCATGAGGCCTACCCTAAAACTATACACCAAAATATCTAGGGTCCTGAGATGGTAAGCTACTATGGCCTACTACTCGCGTGCCTCTCTGGAATCAGTCGCACCAGTACCTGTAAAATAACCGGGAGGGTGGGGGTGAGAATAAATTCTCAGTGCGAATTTGCCACAGTTCAGACTATTGGACTTGCAATCAAACTCTATATTAAAAAATGAAACCCAAACAATAACAATGCAAGCAGATATATATACATAATCATAAATAACAGAATGTCAGTGCTCGACAACAATTTATCAACCTGAAACACAGTTCACGGAATTTCCAAGATGAATTTCAAACACAACATATATTTTGGCTTAACTCGACTCATTAGGGCTTGTAGCAACTGCAGATGTTCTTTCGAGCTGGACCCTTTATCAAACCCACATCTGTAGGGTTACTGACACCTACAGATGGCCAACCGCTGGACCCTTTATCTGACACTCATCTGCAATTGCTTGGCTTAACAGTTTATTAAGGTCTGGTTTGAATCATATAAAGAAAATCCTCTCTGAAATCATTCCAATAGTCGTAATATTCAATTGACCTTTCAAATGCATTAACACGTAGGAGAATGCCACCGAGCCACGGACGTTACACATGTCACCCACGATTTCCAATCACATCTCATAACATAATCACCCTCCCTCGTCCCAACCGGTACTGGGAATATCGAGGGCCGTTCACCTAAGGCCATTTAGGATCCTGGGAATCCAAGTCAGCATACAGCCCGACTTGGCAAATTCATTGGATCCAAGTCAGCACTCAACGGAAATCGGGACAAGAGATTGATATTTATACCCTATCACCACATGCTAGTGTTATATATATATTCTAATTTTATTATATTTATGTCAAAATATAAAAATTATATAATATGGCATGCTACAAACCTAACATGCAGCAATCATTGGGTATTGACCGTGCTTATGCCAAGAGAAAGTGCATTGTACGTCTACGATTCCGATAAGAAAAGTAAAAAAATGCTAATGATCACTGCTGCGGTCGAGGAGTAAGTGCCATCCTAACTTTTATGTTTGTTTAGAATGCATTAGATTTTTTTATTATTTTATCATTTATCATTTTAAATATCTCTCGTAAGTACTGATTGTTCAATGTGTTCATATTTCAACAGTGTCTTCGTCAGGGTAATGGAGACTTCTTTGACGATTCATAACGATTGCAAGGTAATAGTTTCTATTGAGATATATGATTATAAGGACCTAGATGCCAAAAATTGTGAATATCTAGACAGATAAGCCATTTGTATGCTCATTAACATACATTTCAATTTTTTCAAACTTATTATGTAGTGCCCACAACAACCAGCCAGCTGGGAATGTGCATATTATGTCATGTTGCTCATGCAAGACATAATAAACGAACACATATATACTTTTCCGAACTTAAAGGTATGCATTTATATATTTTCAAAAAGTAATTAAGCATTGTTGTTTCAAATATAATAAAATACACAATTAATTGTGCATGCTCTTCTATCTTTTAAAAAATGCAGGACATTCCCGCTAAACATACTGTACAACGCTTGAGTGACTTACGAAAAATGTGGGTTAAAATTTTCCTGAAAGAGGTACAGTAGACATGAAGTACAACAATTTAGGATGTGTATGCCTATGATATTTAATTTCGGATTTGTACGTGATTTGCATGTGTAAACACAATTTAGGATGTGTATGCCTATGATATTTAATTTCGGATTTGTACGTCATTTGCATGTGTAAACACAATTTAGGATATGTAAACTTAATTTGTATGATGTGTTTGATATCTATTTGTGATTTGCATGCATATATATTTATCAATCTGTGATTTGTATCGGTAGCATATTAATTGGGCCAGCATATATATATAAATGGAAGCTGGCCAAATAATTAAAATTCATTTTTTTACATTCAAGCAAACATCTGGATCGGTTCTTATTCAAAAACCGATCTAGATATGTAATTTAAAAAAAAATCCGAAAATACTATCAGGATCGGTTTTATATAAAAACTGATCGTGATATGTAATTTTTAATTAAAAAAAAATTCGAAAAAACTATCAAGATCGGTTTTTATATAAAAACCGATCTTGATATGTAATTTTTAATAAAAAAAAAATTCGAAAATACTATCAAGATCGGTTTTTATATAAAAACCGATCTTGATATGTAATTTTTAATAAAAAAAAATCGAAAATATTATCAAGATCGGTTTTTATATAAAAACCGATCTTGATATGTAATTTTTAATTAAAAAAAATTCAAAAAAACTATCAAGATCGGTTTTTATATAAAAATCGATCCAGATATGTAATTTTTAATAAAATAAAATTCGAAAAAACTATCAAGATCGGTTTTTATATAAAAACTGATCTTGATATGTAATTTTTAATAAAAAAAAATTCAAAAATACTATCAAGATCGGTTTTTATATAAAAACCGATCTTGATAGTACGTATCGGGATCGGTTCTTAGTCAAAAACCGATCTAGATAACAACTATTAAGATCGGTTTTGGTAAAAAACCGATCCTAATAGTTTCTATTTGGATCGGTTCTTTAAAAAATATAAAACCGATCCTGATAGTATCAGTATCGCCTTCAACAGAATCGGTTGGATTCCGATACTGATATGTGTATATAACCGATCCTGATTCCATATTTTCCACTAGTGTAACCATTATCAAAAAATGTGTAGGACTCTCCAACCTTGTTTCCAATTCGATTCCTTAATTTGTATTTTTAGCAATATTATACTGCTATTATTTGATTTTTTTATTTAATTAGTTGCATTATTGCTAATTTTATAAATAAAAAAATTGTATAATATCAAATATTTCTAGAAAGAAAAATGAGATTTCCTACAACTAATTCAACGGTACAACCGAACACCCATTCACCCGCACAATCCCGTGACAAACGAACACACCCTAAAATTTGACCTTAACCCTACTCTACTCTTACCCGTTGAAATTATCAAGTAACAAAATGGAAGTGGTTGAATAACGAATAATACTATTATAATAATAGTTATTTCATTACAGTATTATGAAAAATTGAAAATTTAAAAAAAAAGGAAAAAAAAAACGCAATGCAATATTTGTTGGGAATTATTGTTGTAAAGCATGCGCATAACTATTTTTTCTATTCATTTTTATTTTATTTTCAGAGAAATTTCTTTTCTTACATTTAACTTAATAAATTAAAAAAATTTAAGCTCTGAAAAAGGAAATCTCGATTGAGTAGACATTTAAGCTTAACAAACTGAATTATAATTTGTTTGCACTAACACATGCAGTATGCAGATTGGGTTAGTAAAATTCGATATAAGAATAGAAAAAAAAAAATGACAGCGGTAATTTGAGACAAATTTAATACTATAATAGTAAAAAGAGAAGCACAAATGTAACGATTGGCGCAAAATGCTACAAGTAGTTTATAATTTCTACTTATATTACATCTCCAACAAGACTAAGGTTGGAAATCTGGTTCAGCTTTCACACCTTGTTTCATTGAGAAGTTTTCTTTTGAATATTATTTTAATGAAAAAAAACACTTTCTGCTTTAATTTCAGTTTTACCCTATTAACTAGAAGTTACAAATGGAAAAATAGATTAAAGTTCTGAGTCAAAGTAACAGCTGCATCCAATTATAGAAATCTAAAAAAAGCTTTATTATTTTGTAAGTAATTATTAGCAATCAAATATTTGAATTAAAATATTGGAAGTCAGCTTAACAAAAGACAAAAGTTTTGTCTAATTCAACAAAGGAGAAAAATACAAAAAAAAAAAAATGCATGACAAGGTGATATACTATTCACCATTTAATTTAATTGAGACTGTACTATGTCCATCTAAAACAATTCGCGCGTGTGGCTGTGCATATGGTCACAGTTAGGGGTGAGTAAATCGCGCATAACTCGTGAGCCGCTCATAACTCGCTCATTAAAAGCTCGCCTAAACTCGTTCATTTATCTGCTCATTTAAACTCGCTCATTAACAACTCGCTCATTTACTTAATGAGCGAGCATGAGCATGTCCCAACTCGCTCATAACTCGCTCATTAAGAATTTGCCACATCTAATCTCTGCCATATTTAATCCTATGTAATTATGTGTAACATCAAGCTTGCCTTATTAAGATTGATAGATAGTGAGCATAGTTTCATATTTAATCTTGTGTAATATAGTGAGCACAATGTAACATTTAATCATGTGTAATATACTAATATTCATAGTTTAATATTCATTTTTTTTTGTAAATCGGCAGAACCAAAACCTCCGCCTAAAGTCCAAAACAAGTAATAGTCATAACAACTCGCTCATTTAAATGAATTATGACAATTTATTGAATTTTGTTATGATGACTTTTAACAAATTTTGTTATGCGTGAGCACATTATATAATTATGTTATGAGTCATAAGTCATAACTCGTGAGCCGCTCATAACTCGCTCATTAAAAAGCTCGCTCATTTACAACTCGCTCATTTACTTAATGAGCGAGCATGAGCATACCCTAACTCGCTCATGCTCGCTCATTAATCACCCCTAGTCACATTACAACTTTAACATAAAATGAGAAAAATACAAAAAAAAATGCATGAAGGACAAAAGACAATCTATGTGTATATGTGCGGCCATAGTACAGCTTTAACATGAAAAAAGTAGCAGCAGAACAAAAGAGAAACATATGTCTCTCTATAAAAACCTACTCTCAAACACAAACCAGTGCTCTGCTTCTATATCTCCTTCTTTCTTTCTTTTTTTTTTTTCTCTTTTAAGTCCATCAGTCGCCAAATTAGAAGAAACAACCAGTAATGGTGGAAGCAATAATTGTCTGCAATTTGATGGACACCTTGATGCGTACCCAACACCGTGCACACCGTGCCATCATTCGTGCAGGTCGTGCAGCTCGGGGTAGAGCACCTGACCAAGAGAGCATGCACCTTCGCATCCTGGGTACTTGCTTGGTAATAATGGGGATAATCAACGCTGGAATCGCATTTTATGCCTTCATCAATACACCGGCAATAAACCTAGCCTATCCAATTCCCACCTACGTGCTCTCAGTCATTCAAGGTTTTACCTTTGTCTCTGGGATCATTGCAATGGCAATCGGTTGGCTCTTGCTCGTCCACGATAACCCCCGTCAACATTGCCGTCTTGCAAAGGTGATACTGTTACTTATCCAGTTTGCATCTGTTTTCGCCTTGGGACTCCTACTCTTGGCCTGCTCTTCTTCGATCGGTTGATTTGCATTAGGTGCAGCGCTGAAGCACTTCTTGTGGGGCGTTTACCTTTTTTTATTAATATGCAAGAGTTGTGGAAATCAGTGGACTGTTGTGTTTGATCTGTATTATCAATTAATTGTGCTTGTCTTTTTTTTTTTGCTATTTAAATTCTTGTTTCTGAATTCAATTAAAATCTATTTGGAGTTGCGTTGTTTGCGAGGGTATCGTTGCAGATACTCTATTATTTTGTTGTTCTTATGCACAGAGTGTTTGAAGAATTATGACTTATGAGTGCACTATACGGGTACCGCCTCACACTACTCCAAAATAGATATTTTGCAACAAATTATTGCAACCGAACAAAATTTTGATGCATTAGATAAATGATATTGCTACAAAATTAATTGGTTGTATTAAATATTGTTTATTGCAACCAATTAATTTTATTACAATCAATTAATTAATTGCCCGCAAAAACAAGTATTTGCTACCAAATTAATTACAATTTCAACCGAAAATATGTTGCTAAAAAATATTTGCGCGTTAATAACTTTTAATCATTCATCATTTCAAAATTTCTGTCGCGCGTTGATTCGTATTATTTTTTTGAGCTGTCTTGTTTCCAAAAACATTAATTTTTCACTGCTTACTACTTAGTTAAATATTTTTAATGCACCACTCATACTTTTATATATAATTTCTACATAAATATATCATTTTTGTCCAAAATTTTTGTCTGCTCATATTAATTCATTCTTTTTTAAGTGCATCGTTCAAGTTTCTAAGTATTTTTATATAACAAAAATTATTTATTTGTTATCCTCATATAATATATGAGCATGTGACTTTACATATTGTGAAAATTCCAACCTCTTTCCATAATTTTTCATAAAAGGACTTCATTCATGTATGTAATAATTTTGACCAATGTAACTAAAAAAAACACCGATAAGAAAAAACTAAAAAACGAAAAAAATAGATAACTTACAGTTTAATATTAAAGCAGTGCACAAAGATCATGAAGTAAATTGGACGGTTCCAAAGAGGCATACATCGGGTCGACGAATCATAAAGCGAATTGAACAGTTCTGAACAGGCATACATCAAACGCATCTCAATTCCAACAAAGAAGTGCCAAACACTGATCAGTAGTACAATTTTTTTTTTCTTTCTTCTTGTTTTTTAAAAAAAAAAAAAAAATTGATGAACTGATAAGGCGCGGCCATTTTTATTAATACCCAAAAAAAAAAACATTTTTACAATAATAACCTGACATTTTTTTTTTTTAAATCTGACCAGACCGCCGGTAATTGGGGCGGTCCAATTCCATACCAGACCGCCAGGACCCTGGGCGGTCCAGTAGGGACCAGACCGCCTGGATCCCTGGCGGTCCACTATGCTGCCATATAGCAGATCTGTCTGCTGTCTCTCCAGCACAGTATCATTTATTAAACCACAGAGAAGAAAGAGAGAGCGATTTTGGCGATTTTGAAGCGATTTTAAGCGATTTAGAGGCGATTGCTACAGGTATATTATTTTTTATTTAATTATTTTATGTTTAATTTTTAATTAATAATTATTATACCCGCAGTCTGTAAAAACTATAAATTAGGCTTTAAGTAATATTATAATTAACTTTTAAATTCCAAAAAATAATGAATCTATTATACTGTAATTCTTATGAATGTTTTTTTTTTAAATGTAGTTTGTTAAGGACAAAATGCTGGTTGCACTGTACGTGGGCGGTAGGCTAATTAAGGGTGTAGATGGCGTGTATTACTCGAAAGATGCCTCATTCGGCTTGCAGGTTAATGAAAGAACCACATTTATTGAACTTAAGCAACTAGTATATGAAAAGACTGGTGTGAACCCCGACCGGTATGAATTAGAATTGGCTACCCGAATTGACACACAACGGGCTGGGGCGGGTAGACCTTACTTTGTGAGTTTTCCTATAACAGATGAGGAGTTGTGGAAGGCTGTGTACCAACAATTTGAGTCTAGGGGGGTCGCTATGATAGACTTATATTCTAGGAGGGTTCCCCAGGCCGGGGCTAGACCTTTTAGTGCGGCTGGGGCTGGACCTTCTAGGGCTCCCCCTGCTGGACCTTCAAGTTATGACAATTCGGCTTATGACAGCCAGGGGTACCACCACTCCCCTCATGACAGCCAGGGGTACCACCACTCCCCTCATGACAGCCAGGGGTAGCACCATTCCCCTCATGACAACCAGGGGTACCACAGTCCCTGTTATGACAACCCGGGGTACCATAACTCCCGTGAGTTTACTGAAGTTGTACCACCACCACCACCCAGACAGACACCCATAATCCCTACATTTCCAGCTATACCAGAGTCATTACCGATACAGTTATCCGTTAATCCAAATGATACTAATATTGATGTTGATGCTATTGATGCCATACCGGAAAGAGAAATGGAAACCGGAGATGAATACCAAGGAATTTGGGAATCTGATGACTTAGCAGATGGTGATGCAAATGTACCAGGTTTGTCCAGGGAAGAAAAATTCCCAATCAGGGGTCGGGGGAATAGGCATCCTGTCGCCACATTCAACGATACCACAGCTTTTGAAGAGGCTGACATTAGTTTCTTTGGTCCTCGTGTTGTATACAATTGTGAACTTGCCCTAGGGCAAGTCTATACCAACATAGATGAACTTGTAAAGAAAATCTATGAGACTCACGTTCACGGCAACTGGGAATGTATATTAGAAAAAAGGGAATCAAAAAGATTGGTTGTGATATGCAAAAATGCCCCTCGTTGCGAGTTTCGCCTTTATGCAACCCCTGCGGGTTCGGGGGAAACATGGATAATTAAAAAATGTGAACCACCTCATACATGCAAGTCTGCGTCCACAAGGACAGACCATTCAAACCTGACAGCATCACTAATTGCCGATGCAATTGAGGCAGACATTAAGTTGGACCCATCGATGAGCATCAAGGCGGTGGCTATGGCCGTCAGACACAAATACATACATGTAATCCCAAAATATAACAGGTTGTGGAGAGGTCGTGAACTTGCGATTTGCAGAATATTCGGTAGTTGGAAGGATTCATACAACTATCTGATTCGTGACACCCGACGATGTGCTCGCCTTACTAGTATGAGTACATGGAACTCTTTTCAGACCATATCCATATGGATTTTCGACAAAGTCATCGTCTGAAAGGGGTGGATTTTCAATGGGATATTTGACACCAACTCTTTTCAAAAGAAGTATTGCATCACAGTGACATTTAGCAGCATGAGTACCTCTTTCGCTATTGTCCATCCTGTTCAACAGAACCAGAAACATAGACTAATTGTACAGTAAACATACACTAATTAAAAAATAATTAGAAAGGAATGAAAAAAATTACCTGAAAGAAAATCGCCTGAAATCGCCCAAACAATCGCCTGCGCTCTCTCTTTCTCCTTCTTTGCAGTGTGTGCTGGAGAGAGAAAATGCTGATTTTATAGGACAGCTAGTGGACCGCCGGAGACACCAGCGGTCTGGTCCCTAGCAGCTGTTTTGGTGAACTTCAGTTGTATTGGTGAACTTCAGCTGTTTACATGTCTTATTGTTGAACTTTAATTGTATTCGTGAACTTTATAACTTTGATGTAATTTGATTTGATTTGTCAAAAAAAAAATAGCATACTGTTTCAATTTTGGATAATTTTGGGCGATTTTGAGGCGATTGCTACAGGTATAATTGCTTAGTTTTAACAGTTGATTAGTTATAATTTGACGAAACAGATACGTTGTAATATAAAATAAAACATAAAAACCAACATGAAATATAAAATAAAACTGCAATCATAATAATACTACAGTCCAAAATACATCATAAAAAACTGCAATCATAATAAATACATCATAAAAAAACTGCAATCATCTCCTATGCTTCTTCCCCGAGGGACTGAACCTAGCAGCTGCTTTGCCTTTGAGCTCCCTGTCCGGCTGCACACGCCTCGGTATCTGCTGGGAGTGAGGACTCACATCTCCTAAGTCCTCCTCTCCACCCTGACTCTCATCACCAGTGAGGTCAACCTCCCCCGGGCCCTGTGTATACATGTACGGCGTACCTGTATCGGCTCCCCAGGGATCAAATGGAATGACTGACCCGGTATCGGTGGTCTGCGTACGCATCTCCCATGGATCCTCGGCCCAGCTAGGTGCATAGGTGGCAGGAGGCGGTGCGCCAAATAATGCAGATACAAATCCATCTGTGGTCTGAGATGCACTCCCACCAGCCTCATAGTCGTGCTACATCGTATCTCTGTATCTTGGTCTCGAAGAGGCAATCACCTCGTCATCTGTATCCTCCTCGGGAAGGTCGTTCGTGCTAAAACCGAGAGGGTCTTGCCGAGCAGGTATTCCATCCTAAATTTAAATAAGGTCAGATCTGCTATATATAAAAAACTCTGCTATAAAATATAGAAAGCTGACATACCGGGCCAATCTCCACCGGAACTCCATATTTATTGTAGTAAGCGTCCCATCCTTGGGTATTCAGAATCCACTCGTGGAATGCCCAACCTGAGTCATCAGCTGCATAATTGAAAGTTAACTTAATTAGAACCGAGAATTCGAGGAAAATGAAATGATTATGTGTGTCCTACTTATAATATTAAATTGTAATCACCTGCAGGAGGTGGCGGCATCTCGGAGGCGTAGATAGGGACTGGTGGCTCATCCGGATTTCGCCTGGTAGTCTTGATCGCCTCCCGCCAATTGATGTTCTCTCCAGCATCGCGCATCATGCCAATGAGGCGGCCTTCCCAACCGCCTACCTCCACGACTGGTGCCGTGTGCTCGAGCATTTGGCATCCTATGGCTCGCCAAGCATCCCTCGCCATGCAGACCAAACTGTGTCCAACCCCTCTCACAGCTGCCAGTAACTGCACACAACATATCATCATGATTATGACAACAATAAGTAATTAAAATTTGCAATTTTTAATTAAAGTATATTTCAGTTGTACTTACCGCACGAGCATGGATCGGACCCCAAGGCAAGAAACTCCTAGATGAATCCTCCATCAGTCTACGTCGAAGGGTGTCGCCGTAATGGCCTGTAAGGTAGACTGACGGCATGCCGTGTCTCTGGTACCAGACCTCATATCTCAAACGTCCGGGACCTACAGGCAATGACTCAGGAGATCGCGGACTCCATAAGTGGTGCTCCGGATGTCCAGCCCAGTCGTACTCCAAGCTGAAACGCTGCCTCCAGTCGACTTTGGACTTGCAGTGAGTCGTTCTGCAAGTACAATTAATTAGAAAGTCCAGAAACGAAATTAAAATGACAATAGTAAAGTGATAACGATATTTTTTCCTTTGACGATAGTACTTACTTGTGGAACCTGTCCGTCTCATCCTGACCAATCAGCGGGTACTCCGGGATGAAGGCATCCAAGCCGAACTGTCGGGACACCCGATCGGGATAATGGTACTCCACTATCCAGTAACAAACTAACGGTCCCTGATAAAACCAGAGTGGTCTCTGCTCCAATGTCAACCGGCTCAGAAGACCGCTACGATAAAATGCACGATACGGGAACCAATCGATGTTACAATATCGGAGCATCTGGAGCTGACCCCGGACATAAGAAACCCCCTTGCCCGTCTCCTGGTAGTCGTGATCCCTGCCCCATATAGCAGCATATGCGGGGCATCTGTCTGGGTCTGGAACTCTCCAACGGGGAGGTGGATGTGGTATATCTGGCCGACATATGGGCAGATGTGACCACGACCAATGCTGGAGTAGAAGAAGTGGCCCTTGAATCTGCTTGTTCTTCACCTGAAATTTTAACTGTAAATAAGAACTCGGTATGAATTTTCAACTTTAAAGTAACAACAAAATTAGTACAGACTTACCAAACAAGCGTGACACAGGGATCTGTATAAATGGGCGAGAACGGCTCCACCCCAGTTCCACCTCTTAGGCTTATCAAGGTCCCTCAGCAATGAGAGAAACATAATCGGGACCGAATCACCGCTAGAGTCCACGAACATGACGGCACCGCACAGATCCAGCATAAAAACCCTAATATACCTGCAACATGAAACAATCAATATAAAACATTGAAATTATTGAGATTACGAATATGAACAATATTAACAATATTGAAAAGCGTAATGGTACCTCCTGACCGCCTCAACATCGTCTGTCTCAGGGAATATCTGATTCTGATTCTGGAAGAAGTGAGCCCGGAGTGATCTCAGAGAAATACAGTAAGCAGAAGACCGGGCCTCTTCCTCCTCCCCCTTCTTCTTGTTGAACTTCTTCTGTAGCTGATTCGGATGACACCCTAACAACTCCGGTATCATCCTCTGCAGGTCTGGATGGTCTGAGACGCCACCTATGGGCTCGCCATCGATAGGCAATCCCCACAATGCGCTCACATCACCGAGGGTGACTGTCATCTCCTCAGGCGGGAGATGAAATGTATGCGTCTCAGGTCGCCATCTCTCCGCTAGACCGTGCATCAGATACGGATTGATATTACTCTGTGGCATCATGGCAATCTGATACAACCCAAGCTGCAAGAGGCATTGGGTCATCAGCGGATGGGGAACAAACGGAATCTCAGACCTGCGGTGCCTCACCATAAGTAAGCCATCGTCCTGTATTTATTATAAATTTATGAGACTCAAATCGTGTTATTTTTTTAGTAATATGTACATTACGCATAATAATCACGTACCTCAAGAGATGCCAATGAGACACGGTGCTTAACATGATGGGTCCATAGAAGAGGACTGAAGGTGTCAGGATCGTGGCAGCGATAACTAGGCTCGGCCTCAGACGACTGACCCGCTCCAGTCGGATGCTCGAATCCTGCTCCATCTCCAGCCACATCCTCATCAGACGACGGGCCCGCTCCACCCGGACCCGCTCCAGGCGTAGGCCGTAGTCCCCACCGTCTAGATTTAGGCATACTACATTTAAAAAAAAAAATTAAACAGTTCAAAAAATAAAATATTATGTATATGTGTATGTGTATGCCAAAAGATAAAATATTTGATATATTTACGAAGTGATATCGTAAATTTTTATAACTTTGATTTTTATTTTTATTTTTATTTGTTTGGTGAACTATATGTATAATATACACATACACATACACTTATTTCTAGCATATTCAAAAATAATGCAGCTCATGTTCAACTAAAATACCAGGAATTTAAAATTCATAAAATCCATATACATTACTAAATAATACAGTACCGTCGAGTCCATAGAATAAGGTAACATAAAATTAATACAGCAACAACCAGTTCAAATAGCAATTATACAAACCGTTACAGTTAAAACATAAAATACTACAACAACATACAATTGGGGTCTAAGCCTTACGAGACGAGGAGCTTGCTCCCTTTTTTTCCTCACCCCGACGGACGCACGCAGGACACTCCCACGTAGTGAGACGAGCGTCATTCAGCAGATCTGCATGCAGGTCCATGCAATTGGGATGAACAGCTTTGCCACATTTATAACAGAAGAACATATCCACCATATCTCCCTTCAGCTCACATAAGCAGCACTGTCCCCATCCAGGTGGAGGGACCCTGTCCACCCAGCCTTCCATCAGCATTTTTCTAATTGATGGATCAAGAGTGCTCAGAAATTCTTCATTATTTTTGGGTGAAAACAATCTTTCCAAATTCCGCATCGCGTAGGCTTCAGCCGTCCAAAAATTATTAATGAGTGCTCTTTTTGCTTCGCGTTCGGTTTCAGTTCTTCCTCTATTTTTTCCAACTTTGGGTGCCATTATAACTAGGGTTTCAAGTGACAACAATTGATTAGGAAGGCTAATTATGTGCGTAATTAAATACTAACTGTACAGTAATTGATTAGGAAGGCTAATTATGTGCGTAATTAAATACTAACTGTACAGTAATCAACGACTAATTAGAAAATAATTACAAAATATTTAAAAAATAATTGACATAAATATTTTAAAAATAATTAAAAGAAATATTTTAAAAATAATTAAAATAAATATTTAAAAATTAATTAAAAGAAATATTTACAATTTTTACAAATAATTAAAAGAAATATTTAAAAAATAATTAACTAAATAACATACTTACAATTTTTAAATTTCTAAATTCAAACAACAATGTTGCATAATATAAAAAAAAATTATGATTTTCCTAAGAATATTCGGAACCATTATATTAAATGATATAATATATTAATATTTGTATTTAAGTGGTCAATCCAAGCTACAAATAGTAGGGTCCTCATATCAGATATATAAGGCTTAAAATTACAAGTATAACCAATTACAAGTGCATAAATAGAATAATAGATACATAAATAGTTATTAAAGGAGAAGCTTCCATAAACATACAATTTAACAGAATTATGACTTATAATTCCTAATCAATTCTTAAAAATTATCAATTTTGTTCTTAAAACCCTAAACTATCAATTTGAGTTTTTATCCGTAAACCCTAACCATAAATTTTTATTAATAACCCAAAATTTAACCAATTCGACAAATTCGACCACAATTTTACAATTCTAAAGCCGATATCCAACTAATTTTATTCAAATATAGCCCAACAACAAAGTCATGGCCCCAATTCCATACAAATTCAACCAACAACAATCTTACGAACTAAACCAATTAATTTACAGATTCAACCGATTAATTTACAAAACCAACCAATTAACACAATTCATTTACAAATTTAACCAATTAACCCAAACCCTAAACCCTAATCGGGTCGCCTTCCGGGAAAATCAACAACCCGGGAAGGTCACAAGCAATTCGGAACAACCAATTCATAACGAGTTTTGATTTAGATAATTACCTGAGATAGCTTGAACACACAACGAGTCAGCGGGTTGCGGTCGGTTTCGAGATCCTTCGCTTCGCCTCCAAACCTTCCCAAAAGCACCAAATCACGATCAATGTACCACAAAGACACCCCTACGAGAGAGAGAGGGGCAAAAATATTCAAAATTGGTTAGAGAGAGAGAGAGGGAGAGTGAGGCAGAAAGAGAGAGAGAGGGAGAGAGAGAGGCAGAAGAGAGAGAGAGGGGCAGCAGAGAGAGAGAGTGCACCTGGCGGAGCCGAGCGGCGGGCGTGGCGGAGCTGGGCGGGGTGGGTGGCGCGGCGCTTTTTTTTTTTTTTTCGTTCTGGTTCGGTAAACAGAGAAGGGAAGAAGGGGGGGCTAACGGGTCGGGTATAAAGGGGCTACCGGACCGCCAGGGATCCAGGCGGTCTGGTCCCTACTGGACCGCCCAGGGTCCTGGTGGTCTGGTATGGAATCGGACCGCCCCAATTACCGGCAGTCTGGTCAGATTTAAAAAAAAAAAATTTGTCAGGTTATTATTGTAAAAATGTTTTTTTTTTTGGGTATTAATAAAAATGGCCGGATAAGGCGTCCAATTTGTTTCCAATAAAAAGGGTACCGTATTAGTTTTTCGCGCCAATTTTTGGAGGGAGTCCATTGCTCTTCGCGCCAATTAAAATTTGTGTTGATTTATGCCACAACCGTCAGGAAAAGAGAATCAAAAGGCCTGTTTCCCCTCTGTTTCCATATTCCATAATATCTTGGTTCCTTATTTCATATATTGTTTCCATATTTCATACAAATTGTTTTGGTATTTGAAACGGACTATTAGGGTTGTACAAAATATTTAATAGAGATGATTAACATAATTATTTGACAAAAGTTGAAAAAGTATTCGTATAAAATTTAATATAATTATTTGACATGGTTCATAAATGTCCATTAAAAATATAACTTTTTGACTTTCTTTTATATAAATCAATAGTTAAATATTTTTCGTAATCTTTGAATGTGTACGGAGGAAATAATATATATCATAATTAAAAACTATAGCACAAATTGTTTGAAATATATTTACATAACTTGCTAGTTAAATTCTCAATTAACTCAACACTTACTAAATAAGAAATGTACAAAGTTCAAATAATTATGTAGATTAATATCATCATTTACAAAGTTCAAATAATTTATTCAAACTATGCAACGTGATCTTCATATAAATGTACTTGGAGAACAAATTTTACATTTTGTAGAATTTAACTATATTTTTAGATAGGTAGAAATTCACCCAATCTAAATCATCCAGATGTTGTGATTTCCTCTATACCTATCTGAAAAATGTTCACTAAAAAAAATATAAAAAATGTAATATTTTGTCTTCAAAATCAACCAATATGGTCTAATTAGATTTTTTTTTCCCCCCTTCAAGCATAGATTTTATAGACTTAAAGACATATATATAAAATTCGGCAGTCAAGATCTTTTTATTTCTTTCATGTGTAGGATATGCAGTTAAAAAAATTATAACCATTATCTATTTAAAAGAAAGTCAATGATTTTGGTCTCATATATATAAAAATTATTTAATGATACCTTACAAATGTTATTCCTTTTAGATAACATTTAATTTATTTTGGTAAACTATGCTTAACATATATATTCAAACAATGTTTAATGATTGATACACGTAAATTTAAAAAAAAAGTGCAAAATATACAAAAAATTTAAAATAATTATTTGACATGGTTCATATATTCATATTCATATATGTCTCTTACAAATATCGACATTCTTTCTATACAAATCAATAGTTCAAAATATTACTTTTTGTAATCTTTTACATGTACAAAATTAATAGATTTGATAGAGTTACATAGTGAGACCTAATTTTTAATATTAAAATATAAAAATAGATTTAGAACATGTTAAAATTACTCAGTGAACAACAAAATATGACCAAGTCTTATATAAATTAATAGATTTGGTAGAGTTAATTTTAAGTTTAACTAATGTGGATAAATTGAAATTCATTAAGGGTTTCTTGACCCATAAAATGTTATGATTAATCTGAAAATGATGCTATTAATTTTATAGAGTTATTTAAGAAATGTCATTTGGTCTAAATTTTTTTATGAAATTAGGTTATTTTGTATTTTTTTGTTGTTGTTATTCTCTTATAATATGTTTCCATTGCAATACACATGCATGATACTAATAAGTTGTTCAAAGTTGTTTCCGTTGAAATGTTATATGTAAACACATTACTTTGAAGTGGACCAGTTACAGTAGTTTAAATTTGACGTTTGAAGTCCAGCCAATAATTTTTTTAAATTAATTCTAATGCATTTTAAGCCTCCTCTTTAAGAAAAAGGATTATTGTTAATATGAGAATGTTGCTATTAATTTTTTTGAGATGTATGAATCAAAAATGTTTTAGAGAAATATTTAGAATATAACCATGAATCTTATGCTTTAAGAATATATTTAAGTACACTTTTTAGTATACTTGATAATTGAACACTTTGAATATACTATGGTCTGCTTCTTTCATTTTATACTATATTTCTTTACTTATTTTGAATGTATACATTCAATCAGAAGATATACGTTCATAAATAAAATATAGTGTGTGAAAATTACTCTTTTTTTTATTAACCTAATAATTAATTTCTGAAAAAAAAAGTATTTAACATAATTATTAATTTTTGAAAAGTATTAAGCCTTCTCATTTGATTGGTTATTGGGATTATATACTTAATTTTATTTTCTTTAACACCATATTTTTATATTATAGAATATAATTGAGGTACGATTCATAATGATAAGAAACTAATGTTTTTGTCTGCACCAAAAACAAAAAGGTTTTAAAAAAAATATTTAGAATATTCTTATAAATTATATGTGAAAAAAAATATATACATTCTTAACAATATTTTTAATATCAAATTTAATAATATTAATAATTGATAATTACATTATATGTTACATAAATAACTTGCTCCCTAAATTCTCAAATAATTTAACACTTAGTATAGTTTGTAATACCACAATATTCATGAATTTTACGTTTTTGAAAAAAATATTTAAATCACTTAGTGAATAACGAATTATGAGCAAAGTTTTATTATTTTTGTAGATATAATATATTTACTTATGAATCCATCTATTGTGATATGGGTGGTATTTCAGTCCAAATTAATATCACTAACTTAAAAATCTATCGAGCCAACTTCAAACGACGAATTCAAAAATTAGGTACGCAGCAATATTGGATTAACTCAGGCTAATTTTAGTTCCTAGTGGGTTCATAATTGGAGATAAAGGTACGTGGCTTTGCACCAAATGTAAAAGATAATGAGGAAGGGCTTGTAATAATTAGTCCAAGCAGTAAAAAATTCTCTGATTTAATAGGAAATAAATATTGAAGCATCTAAATTACGATGGCTTTTCTTTTGTTATTAATCAATGTAAATCATTAATGTTTTATGAAAGTATTTCTTTAAATAATGTGTTTTTATTTTATAGTATAGTTATAATTTATATTTGTAAATCTGATAGTATTTATTCATATTAAAAATGTGCTCTTCGATATTGGAATGACTAATTGCAACAAGATTATGAACCGAATAAATTATGAATGCATGTCAATCTTGTTGCATTAGATTTGTTAATTGCGACCATATCAATGGTTGCAATATATTTTTGTTATGCATTTTTGGCAATAAAAATTTGGTTGTATTTATTTAACAATTTGCAACTATAAATTTTGTTGCAATACACTATATTATTACTACTATTTTCAGTTGCATCAAATAAGTAATAGCAACCTTTTATTTGGTTGTAACAAATTATTGCTACGCATTTTTTACAACTAAAATTTGGTTGCATTTAATCAACAAGTTGCAACCATGTATGGATTTTGTTGCAATACACTATCATATTACTACCATTTTTCGTTGTGTTAGATAAGCAATAACAACTGTTTATTTGGTTGCAATATCTTATTGCTACGGTACGTAATTTCACAACGAAAATATAGTTGCAATAAATAAGCACTATTGCAACCAAAAATTGGTTGCGAATATATTGCAACGGAACCTATTGCAACCACTGGCAACCAATTTTGTTTGTTGCAAAATTATTTTATTACAACCAATTTATATCTATTGCAACCAAAAATTTGGTTGCCCGACTATGAAAATGGTGTAGTGTCATGAGAATAGGGGACTCTATGGATCAGATTTGGGAGAACTCTATTATATGTGTTACCTTCCTAAATAGCAAGGCTAAGCGAGAATGGGCAACAAGATTTCTGTGCGTAATTTGATCACTGTGGAGGCAGCGCAACGAAATTTTTTTCAGAGGATCAGATTTGATGGCGAAGTTGTTGTGTAGAAAGATAAAGGATGAAGCTGAAATGTGGATTAAATACTGCAGAGGAGGCAAGCGTATAAGATTTCAGGAGGTAGTAGCTACATGAGGTGAAGAGGAGAGCAACCCATGTATTTGGGCCACATGGGAACATTGAGTTTTTAATATATTTTTTATTTTCTTTTTTATGCTGATAGCTTCTACCATGCTTTTCAAAAAAAAAAAAAAAAAACTATGACCGGCCATCATATTAGCAAACAGACGTATTCCTGAGCTTAATGCACGAAAACAATGAGAAGCTAAAAAAAAGGTGCTAACGTACGGCAGTGGGACTCCCGTGGGTAATAAGAAGCTAAAAAAATGAAGCCCAAGCTAAAGGGTATCATACCCTGAAGATTACAAAATAACAAAAAAGTAAAAGTCACCAGGATGCAAGGGAAAATTTTTTGTTTCACATTTGCGGAAGGACCACCTATTTGTTCGTTTACCAGGTTAAGCACGAAATCATAAATAAGCTTAAACGTCCGATTTGTATATATTGAAATTCGTACAAATATATTTAAAACTTAATAAATTTAAATGGCTTCTTAAATCTAAATGTATATACAAATTTTGATGCAATATCAGACGGTTCAGGTCCGATTTTAGATGAGACTTTGTCCAAAATCATTTACATAAAACTCTCACCCCTTTCTAAATAAATCTGCTGTTATTCCCAAGGAATAACAGAAACCTCATATTTGGATCCCAACCCCGTTTAAACTTTTTCATACAAGAATCTCAAAAGAATAAGTTTTCATTGAACGAATCTTAACGAAGACCAACGGTTTTGAAATCGGAATATAACAGCAGATTTATTTCCTATTTTAGAGAAGGACACTGATAACAATTCCCGCAGCCTCCACCCCGCAGATACTGTCAAAAAAAACATGGGGGAACCGCTCAATCATTAATGAGCGTTTAAAAAACTGCGGGTATTTAACTTGAAGCATCAAAGTATTTACCTTGAATTTATTAGGTATTAAACCATCTGCAATGATCTCTATTTATGAAAGAATAAATCAATCCATTAATTGTCCCCGCACAAAATTTTCTTTTTTTTTTGAATCGTCCCCGCACAACTGAGGATCATTAAACATGGGGGGGACCGCTCAATCATTAATGAGCGTTTAAAAAACTGCGGGTATTTAACTTGAAGCATCAAAGTATTTAACTTGAATTTGTCAGGTATTAAACCCTATGCAATGATCTCTATTTATGAAAGAATAAATTAATCCATTAATTATTCCCGCACAAAATTTTCTTTTTTTTTTGAATCGTCCCCGCATAATTGGAGACCATTAAATAAACAATCTCTTCACCCAATGATAAATACTCTGAGACATAATGATAAATACTTTATGTTACATAGGTTAATACTTTACATTATATGGATAAATACTTCTCAGGCATACTTGTAACTTTCAGTAAAACATCAATAATAAATACTCTCAGACATAATGATAAATACTCTATGTTACATGGATAAATACTCTATGTTTCAAGGGTAAATATTTCTCAGAAATAATGATAAATACTTTTTTGAACATCAATTAACAGATAAGCATTTATTAACGGGGATTGTTATTAGATAACAGTATAATTAATGCGGAGATTATTTTTAAAGGAATAATTAATGCGGAAATTGTTATTAGAGGAAGACATAATTAATGTGGAAATTGGTATTAAATGACAGTCTAATTTAATGTGGGAATAAAAGAAAACTTTTAACGAAATTAGTGGGGAGATATATGACAGTTAAGGAAGAGAGAGGGTGTGGAGTAAATGGGAGGATGGAATTGAAGGTTTCGTATAATTATTCTTTAGAGAAATACACTGACGAGCTATTCAGAGTTTTGATAGAGAAAGATGATGCGGAGCCCAATGCGGTTAACAATTTGCTCACTTTCATATGTTGACTTCATATGTTATTTTCTTAATTTGCTCACTTTCAGTTTTTCATATATATTATTCTCACTTTCCACGTCTGAGACGAATAAAAAATTACAAGGCATGCACGGCTTCAAATCGGTATCGCCACTAGAGTAGGTGTTGTCATAATCTGTTTTTTTTTAGAGAAATTTATATCTATGCCCATTATAATTTGTTGATTTAGATATTTTCTCATCGACATTAATTTCCAAATATATTATTTTCCCATATAAAAACTTATTTATTTTACTAATATCTCTATTTCTTTATTCAATCACTTAAAAAATAATATTAATATTTTCTAATCCGTTTTGCCCTTATTTCCTATGGATTTGTATCCTCCCAGTACCTGACTCAACACAATTGCAACAGACGGCCCAGATTTATTCTCAGCTGGTGCTTGACAATTTTAAATCGCCCGATTTAATTAATTGTACTCAGTCCGTTTTATCAAAAAAATTGTACTCAGTCCGATAACCTGAAGAGATGTGAATCCATTTCCCTATACTGTATTTTTGTTGCTCCTTTCCCTTTCATACGTCTTAATTAATTTGGACTTTATACTTCTTTTATTAATATTAATCTTAATTTTTAAGTGATTAAATTAAGAAATAGGGATATTAATAAAATAAGCGATTTATACGGGAAAATAACTAATTTTGAAATGTTTATGAAAAAATATCTAAATCAACAAATTATAATTGTCATATATATAAATTTCTATAATTTGTATCTCAACTTGTGTCACTCTCGCATTTTATAGAAAGGTTTAAATAATGTAATTTTAATTGTAATATGGAGATATGTTCTTACTTGTTACTATTTATTTGACTACTACAAATTAACTTTAGACCAGCGTTGTGTCCAGTAACTGAGCTAGAAAATCTAATAAGGTGTGGCCAAATTTGAAGAATAAAACATAATTGTATTAACAGAAATATATATTTGTAGTTTTTTTTTAGGAATAATATGTCAAGTGAAGTATATTTTGGAGAGAAAAAAAATTGAATCAGGAACAAAAAAATTACCTTCCGAAGCATAATGTTCTTCTCTTTTCCGTCCTCTCTCTAGTTATTTGTTTTATCTGAGAGAAAACGGAAAAGAGAGTAAACTAGAGAAGAAGTGATGTTGTAATTTCTATTCATTCATATTATTTCATTGTTACAATGGTGATTGCCTTAATTATTCTGTTTATATAGATGAATTAAATTTACTAAACTACCCCTAGTTCTAATAGAGCATTCGATATCTGCAGATACGGATACAGATATTCACCTTCATAAAATTATCCGTATTTTTATTTGCCATTTTTTTTGACCATATGCAAAAATTATTCGTATCCGTTTAATCCGGATTCAGATAATCTCCGGATACAGAGCGGATTATCCGTATCCATTTACACCCCCTAGTAATTTTCTATATAGTTTAGAATAAAATACTATAAATAGAGCAAAATTGGGGTATGATGTGCTCACCAAGAGGGTTGATGAGCACACCTTCAAAAGACTATCAAATTGTTTATGAACTACGAATCCAAACAGTTGAAATTCATGTAGTTTGTAAGTGATGCATGTACATGCAAAAAAATGTAAGTTTCAAATTCATTTAGCACATGGTAAAACGGTCAAAACAGTGAATATCTTATAAGTTATTTTTAAATTGTTTTATATATTTAGTTTTCATTTTTTTAGACCGCTTTAATTATGTACTCAATGAATTCGAAACTTTAAAAATTTTGCATGTGCATGCGTTACTCACGAAGTGCATGAATTTCAACGGTTTGAATTCGTAATTCGTAGTCAATTCGATAGCCTTTTGAAGATGCGCTCACTAGCCTCCGTTAGTGAGCATATCACACCCTAATTTTACTCCTATAAATATTATAAACTTGATTCTATTCACAATATAAATATTTTATATAATTGATCTTGATTTACATTTATACCCTTGTAATTTGAAGTTCTAACTCAGCTCTTGCAATAGCTAGCCCAACTATTAGCTCCTAGGTGAACACATTTCCCACTAAATTTAAGGGAGTATTGAGAAAAGGATATCTCCAGTACTGAATTTCGACACGTAGACTCCTATAGCGGTTGTTTCATTCGGATCACCCCAGGTGTACCTGATTAGAGGTGTTCATCGGATCCGATTTATTTGGCTTTTAATTGAATCTGAAAAGTTTAATTTGAACGATTCGATTTTTTAGTTTAATTAATGCTTAATTTGTCTTGGAGAAACTATATTCTCTGCTCTCAGCTTGGGTACGAAACGACAATTGTCTCTCAATTTTCGGAAACTGAATGAAATAATTTTAGCAAAATATTACAATATTGAAAATATAAAATAATTTATAGAAATATAGATGGAGTATTTTAGAATTTGAATATATTAAAGAAGTACAATTTTTTTTAACCTATAATTGATTTTTCAACTAGGATCAATAACTTAGATTCAAAATTTTTTTTTTCAGTAATATACGAATAAATATTTTTTTTTACAGCCGTAAAAATTAATGTCTGAAAAATATTTCATTGTACTTCTAGTACATATAAATTATAAGATATTTCATCTAATTTGTTTGATGTTCATTTTAGTATATTCAAATTGTAAATTACTTCATTTATTTTAAAAAATTAATAAAAAAATATATTTAATTAATGGTTGCGATCTGTCCATTACTATAAATGGCGGACGTAATCTCTATCCGCTACGATAAATGGTGGGCAACATTTATTTGTTCGCGATGATAAGTAGCGGCGTATCAAATTTGAAATTTTCAGAAAATCATGATTAAATATTTTTTATGATAAATATAAAAATTTCTCAATTCTTAATATGGGATCAGATTTTGAGGATAGGGAAGGGCGCAACCTGACGAAGATAAAAGATGGTGACTTTGGTCAATTTTATTATGGGAATTTTAACAACGTAACCTTCTCTTATTTATTAAAAAAAAAAAGGTACAATCAAAATATCCTTCATTTTTTTTTTTTTGACAAAATATTGTTGTGGACCCGATATACATCCTTATTTATTCTCGTTTCCTTGCTCCTCTCATCACCTTCCAGGGCCTTATTTTATCATGTCCTATCCGTCTCTCTGCGTTTGTTCGCTCCTGAATTCTCGTGCCTTTGTCCTACTCTCGAAAAGAGAACAAGACAAACTCTCTCAAAGATCTTTTATCGTGCAGGCAGCACAATTTTTTTTTCTTTCCCCGCATTAGGCCCCGCATCCGCATCCCAATCCCCAATCGCTGTTATTCGTACCTAACTTTTTAATATGCATGAAAATAATTTCTGCGAATCCATATTTTTTAATATGCATGAAAATAATCATGAAAATTTTCTGAAATAAATATTTGATTGTACTGTTAGAATAGTGGTGAGAATCATAATTTAAAAATTATATTCATGAGAAAATATATTTTTCTTTTCTGAAGACTAGTACTCAATAATAATTTTTTTGGTCAATTATAATAATCTAAAATTCAATAAAATATAATACTATTAGGAAAAGAAAAGAAAATTAAATTATAAAAAAACGTAAAAGTAGTAAGTGATGGTGAGAAAAATAATTTATGAATATACTTAACAGATATCTATTTGCGGATGAAAACGATTAATCGGCCGTTTATTCCTGCTTATTTCCGTTTATTCCCGTTTATTTTTATTTATTCCAGTGAAAATATTTTCACATTGATTTTTTTCTTCTATAGTGTGTAATAATAAGTTTTATAAATCATATATTGTAGTTTTATTTGTATTTGGAGATACATCTAATATTTTTTTATATATGTTTTTGCTTTTTACTTTGAAATTGATTAATTCTTCTGTTATTTATATATCATATATTTTTCTTACTCACTGATGTAATTTTTTCAATTAGTATTACATGTTCATTTATAAAATTAATTAAGTTGTTATTATAAACTAAATTTAGTAATTTTATGCTGGAATGTTTCATTTCTTTCAAATAGTATGTTATTAGTATTTGAAAAGGCTTAACTTTTGAATATATTTTTTCATTAAATAAATGTGTTACTTATATGAGAGAGGGTTTCGCTCTTTATCGTACCAAATCACACACGCTCTCTAGAGAGAGAGATGGATCAAACAAAAGTGTGCCAGCGGAGCTAGACGCTCTGAGGTGGGGAGGTGAGAAATGAGTAGGCGGCTAGGGTTCAATCCTCGTATCGCCTTGAAGTCCGTCCACTCCGCCACAATCTATTACTTGTATTAAATTATTGTTTAGCTAGAGTTTCTCCTATCATATAAATAACATAATTCTTGTCACTTGCTTTTCTATTATTTTCTTCCAAGATCCAAAAATCTATTTAAATAAAAGTCTATGGTTATGGTATGATATTTACTAAGCTGAGCAGATATGCCGTCGTCATACTCATATATCAATATTCTCTTTGGCATTCAAAGCGAAAGCACATTTATGTCTATTTATCTCATTTTCTCATATGCCGTCATACTCATATGCTGTTGTCATACTCATATGCCGTCGTCATACCTCATTTTCTTTCTTCTATCCCCTTTTAATTATTAAAATAACATTTTAATTATTTTTAAACTTTTATAGACCAAATTGCACTCTAGTTTCATATGAAAATTTTCATTGAACTTTTAACATGATTGAATTTA
This sequence comes from Carex rostrata, assembly GCA_964058875.1. Lineage (NCBI taxonomy): Eukaryota > Viridiplantae > Streptophyta > Magnoliopsida > Poales > Cyperaceae > Carex > Carex rostrata. Next base: position 2,251,757 of record CAXKVT010000106.1, on the reverse strand, counting down.
CACAAGAGTTGAAATAATTCGTGCCAAATATTTCTTTCTATCTATTTATCTTCTTCCTTCCATCCAGAACTGGTCCTGAAGATTTTGGAATCCGGGGCGGAGAAAAATTTTGGGTCTTTTATATATACAACATTTTTTATAAAACCAGCTAATACACTTCCATATGTATTTCAACATTATATGCCTATTAAGTCATTTTTGCATTTTCAAAGTCCAAACAGTCGATCCGAACCATTCAATATGATATCCATATTAATACGTGCTTGATATGCCAATATATCATACCTATTTATAGAAAAATTTGAGCTCTTTATACATACAAAATTTGAGCCTTAATATTTTATTTATTTTTAATATATACAAATTAAGTTTTGAGCCCTTTATACATACAAAATTGCGGCCTTAATATTTTATTTATTTTTAATATATACAAATTATTTTTTTATATTTTTATATATATACAAACATTTTCTTTTTCTAAGGCCCCTTGAATCTTGAGGCCCGGAGCAGTCGCCCTGGCTGTCCAACACCAGAGCCGGCCATGCTTCCATCGCTATTTTTGTTTCACCTCCCTCTCCTCCTCCATGTTCTTCTACCTCTTGTTAACTCCTATCTTGCTCCTTTTGAAGTAATCAAATGTTCTCCTCTCACAGCCCAAGTTCTCGCTAGTCTGATTTTTGGAAGGACTAAAATTACATATGAAAAACCTCTTTAATCTTTTTCTATACCTGTATCACAGTACAAACCCTAAATTTTTTTTATTATTAATCCATTATTGATTTTTGTGATTCTTGTACTTAATTATTATTCTTACGTATACATGTTTATTTTCTACCATTTTTGTATTCAACTTCAATATTTTGTTGTTACATTTTTTGCATTATATTTGATATTAAAGTAAGTTTGTACTTTCTTTTGGATTGCTAAATTCTCAGGATTTATTTCAAGTATTAGAATTATGGACCTATAATTGTTCAATTTTTTGAAATCTTTTTATATTACTAAAATTAAAAATATACATATTTATAAATTTTTATTTTACTATAATTGTTTTTTTTTATTTATAAATTCTGATCCAAAAGAGCATGAGTTGAATTTTAACGTCTAGTCTATCTCATCCTCGGTAGTATACTTAAAAATAAGGGGGAATTTCACGTATACCCCTCAAAAACTTCAATATTACGTATTTCCCCCTCTAAATTTTAAAATTACATATTTCCCCTCTAAATTTCAAAAACTCACATATTTACCCATTTCTTTGTCTTTTATATTAAAACTAGTTCTGAATTTGTAAAATATCTATTTTACCCTTCATTGAAAGTATAGAAAGCCCTACCGTCCAATCCGTGGGCAATGCAATAAGATTATTGCTTGTTCGTTTCAAGATTCGTACTAATCTAGCATACACGATTCTCAAATTAATTTTTATCTGCATGCATCACATTAAAATATGTTCAGATTATTTCAATATTCGTGTGTTCGCTTCAAGATTTGTGCTAATCTAGCGCACACAGATCTTAAAGCAATTCGGACGATGGAGGAACCTTCATATTCAAATTGGCGTCAGATGTGCATTTTATGCTTTTTAATAAATATGTGAGTTTTTGATGTTTAGAGGGGAAAATATATAATTTTAAAATTTAGAGGGAGAAATATGTAATATTAAAGTTTTGGAGGGGCGTGGGAAGGGTCCGGCTGAGCCTGAACTTGATGACTCCCCGGTAAATCAAACAGACCCTCCAGAAATTGAAAGGGTAAATTTCCAGCCCGGGCATAGAGTTCATTGGGAAGACCAGAGACAACCGTCTCCTCCTGGTATCACCATGGAAGAAATCCAGGAGATGATAAGTCAACAAATGCAAATGATGGGGATCACCAATGATACGGCCCGATACCAAGTAGGGAAACCATATCCCCCTGCTTTTGACATACCAAGGTATCCATCGACGTATTCTGTCCCTCTCTTCACTAAATTCTCGGGTGATGGTACCAATGACCTTAACCCCAAACAACATATCAACCACTACATGATTCAATGTGGAGATTCGGCTAGGAACCCAGCATTCCTCTGTCGACAATTTTCCAGAAGTCTATCTGGACCAGCCTTTGACTGGTACTGCTCTCTAGAAACTGGTAGCGTACGCTCATGAGACCACATGGTGTCCCTCTTCATCGATAGGTTTGCCACTACAACCAACCAAATCCGGTTGGCAGACCTAGCTTTGGAAGACCTAATCTAAGATTCAACCAGAAGGGCGTGAAAGGAAATGTTTGCAATAGTCTTGTCTCGCGCTTACGGAGATGGTTGCTTCTCCAACCTTGGGTTTGATATTCCATGGCAAACGACATGGAATCAGGTATTGTATTTCGCACGAAAGATTATGTTTTGGGTCTCTTCGGCATAGGACGGTCTTAGGTTAAGGTGGCGATTATTTCTTCTTTCCCGGGGTGTAAGTGTTTGATCCCTAGATGAGATGTAATTATATGATCTCTAGATAAGGCGTAATTATTTGGCCTTTATGATTCCCAACAAGGGATTCTATCGCGCATTGGCTAGCTAGGAGCCTAGGACTGTTAGGTTGATAATATTTTTTATTCTAAGAGAAGCCATAGGCCTGCAGAAAGGTGGCCGATCCGCCTAGATGCAGCTGTGTCAAATGTCGAATTTCCACAGAATCATGGTTATTTGGTTTATTATTTTTCTGACTATAATGCACCCTCTTTTTATGCTCCTAACGTGCATCCTCACCTCATATTTTCATTTTCAAAGTTCAAATAGTTGATTCGAACCTTCCAACGTGTTCTTCATATTAAAATGTGCTTGGAGACCAAATTTTACATTTTTTGGAAATTTTTTACTATGTTTTCAAAAAAATTTATTAAACTAAATAATAAAAAAAAAATTCAACAAAGTGATGATTTTCAAAAATTCTGAAAAAATAGTAAAAAATTTCCAAAAGATATAAAATTTGGTCTCCAAATATATTTTAATATGAAGAACACGTTGAAAGGTTTGAATCGACTATTTGGACTTTGAAAATGAAGATATAAGGGGAGGGTGCACGTTAGGAGCATAAAAGGGAGGGTGCATTTTAACCCTCTTATATTTAAAAATTTCGGGCAGTAAATATGAAGTAATAAAATATATATACTAAATGTTTGTCATAGTTACTGTGAAAGAAAGTTTGTGATTCAAAAATAATTATTAAAAGCTTAAAATTCGTAATTTAAATATAATACAACAAACTATTCGTGAATTATTTTGTATTATATTTAAATTACGAATTTTAAACTTTTAATAATTATTTTTGAATCACAAACTTTCTTTCACTGTAACTATGACAAACATTTAGTATATATTTTTATTACTTCATATTAATTCCCCGAAATTTTTAAATATAAGAGGGTTACCTTGCTACAGTAGAGGTGGCACAGGCGGAGGCGCGATCCTTCTTCTTCGTGCAGGCTGAGGCAACGGTCTGGCGTCTGCTCTATTTTCGCAGAGAGGATAGGGAATGGGAGAGACAGAAAGACAGAGAGGCTATGGTTTAGGTTGACGATGATTCCCAGTGTCTGGCAAGAGCGAGAGACAGAGCGGCTATGGCGCGCGCGGCTAGGGTTATTCGATCTGGTGGGGAGACAAATTCGAAGGCCCACACCGGTCGCTGTTATGGTCGCAGAAAGTCGATGAAGGTCTGGTCGCCGGTTCTTTGGTTAATTTAATTTTTTTTTGGAAAAAAATTAGTTTCTGTGACCAGCGTCAACCCCGGTCGCTGATACCGGTCGCAGTAAATCTATTGTTGTAGTGAAAAAGTATTGATACATAAAAACAAATATAAAATATAATAAACAAAATTATAAATTTTTTATTTATAAGGAGACTTAGCTCTCTTTTTTATTCCTCACTATCATATGTCCTTCTTTTAATTGATCTGGTTTAGAAAAAAAATTAAAGGAATACGTACTTGTTCTTAGAAAATAAATAATTTTATATATGAGGTTCAAAATTACAATGAGTATATCAGAAATTCTATTTTTTGTCGAATTACAAGTTCTTACAAACTATGCGTATGTTTTGTTTTAAGAAAACAATTGAAGAACTAAAATTTAAAAATTTAAGAAGTAATGCTTGCTTATTCACGATTAATAATTAGATAAATAAAGGTCATCAAGTTCATAACTAAATAAACTCGACCTTACGTGCTTGTTGGATAGATGAGGCTTAAGACATTACTCTTATTTATTCTCCTTACTCTCTTAATTTTTTCAAACATAGCTCTCAACGAGGACTAATTTTTGTATCATTTTGCCTTGTTATTTTGAACTTAAATATTTATTGTCTTATTTCTTAAGATATATTTCTTGTTTGAATATTTTAAACCTCTAATTCCATTTCACAAAAAGCAAACCAATGAGGTGATAGATACATGGTGAAGTAGATCCATGAGTCCCAAGTTCCATTAGACTATTGTGCACATGCTTCTGAGTTCTGACAAGAAGAGCGATTTCTTATAAAATTGGTTGACTACATCACATTAGCATTAGGTTCTGAGTTCTGACAAGAAAAACGATTTCTTGTAAAATTGGTTGACTACATCGCATTAGCATTAGGTTCTGAGTTCTGACAAGGAAAGCGATTTCTTGTAAAATTAGTTGACTAGCATAACATAGATAAATAAGCCTGTGCTCTCTCTTTGTCTCCTTGTGTTTGTGTTATATTCTATTCTTTGTTGCATTTTTATATTAAAGCTGGGCCCTCCCACGTCATGCTTCCTCTTTTCATTTTCATTTCAAAAGCAGCAGTGCTCGTTCAAATTATTATATCCATATAATTAAAATTGCACGCATGGTTCCACCTATATATGATTATCCTCCCTAGCTAGGTCTTGATTTTTTTTTAAATAGAATTACGTTCAAATAATTCAACGGAACAAGCATAGTTGGATCGGATTTAAAAAAAATAGTCTCCACCGATCCACAGGGCCGGTGGAGCAAAAAACACACCTTCTACACCGGTCCTACGGACCGGTGTAGCATACTTTTCTAAGGATTGGTCCATGAGTTTTCAAAATTCTAACGGTCGATCCAAAACGTTCATCTTGTTCTTCATATTAATGTGTTTGGAGACCAAATTTTATGTTTTTTTGAAAATTTTTTATTATTTATTAAGATGGTTTGAAAGTCGTTGTTTTTCAATGATTCAGAAATTTAATAAAAACAACGATTTTCAAACCATCTTAATAAATAGTAAAAAAAAATTTCCAAAAAATTTAAAATTTGGTCTTCAAGCACATTTTAATATAGATTAAACATCTAACAGTTTGGATTAACTATTTGGACTTTAAAAATCGGAAAACCGAGTCGTTTATTCCTGAGGCTAGAAACACACGTTTTGAGCTTAACCAATCTCTCTCTCTCTCTCTCTCTCTCTATATATATATATATATATATATATATATAACACCGAAATTTTCATTTATACACTTTCATAAAATAAAACTAAACCAAAACACAGTGTGTGCAAGGGGTTTTGAGAGGGTCTCCTCTTCCTCCAGTTCCTGTCGCTGCTAATAAATGAGGCTAAATTTGGAGGCTTCTCCTTGTTGTTACATGGAATGACAAGAGAGAGCGCCATTGGGAAACTCAAAGAGGAGACAAGGAGATCATCCCAGCGTGGCCTCACCTACACTTGCACTGTGTCTTTGTTTCAGGGAATGAAGGGATTCAACAGTGATGTAAATATATAGAAGAATATAAAACATAGGAAACTTCTCTAATGACAAGAGAGGGGTAGGTTAGGTTAAGTCGCTTCGATTAATAGTTACATACATTCCACTTTTTAAGTGTTTATTAAGTACTTTCAAAGGCAGGGCTTTCAATCAGATAACCTATGTGTAGAGTGGGCAAAATTGCACGGCGGAGACGGCTTCGTTACGGAATGACACGGTTATAGTACGGAACGGCACAGTATGCGTGTCAGTTACGTGCTGTGATTCGCGTGTCGTGTGCACGTGAAAAATCTAGTCACGGCATGAAACGTAGTAACGCGAGTCACGTGTAATTAGGACCATTAGATATTGATTAAATATTGAATCTTGAATAAACTAACATAACTTAAATTATGATTAAATTATTACACGAGTCACGTGAGGCACGTTTGGTCACAGCATGTTTGGGCATGGTGTGACTCTCGTGGCGTGACCATTCGTTTGCCATCACCACTCCTTGATATTTTAGTAATGATACGGCACGTGAAAAATTAATTTGGTCACGATATGATACAAGACCAAAGTCACGACACATGACATGATACGGCCAGGCCCGGCCCTGATCCAGGATACCCAGGGCGATGGCCCTGGGCCCCAAAATCCAACAGGGCCCCAAGAAACGAAAATAAAAAAGCAAATAATAACCTAGTTCTGTGGTTCTCGCCCAAACAAAAACAAAAACGAAAAATAATAGTGCAAGGCCCAAACAACAAAGCGACAAATAATAACAATTTAGTAGGGCCCAAAAAAAAAAAAGCAAACGATCTTTTATATATATGGAGTTCTAGTTTGTCGTTTCAAGTGCCCAAACAAAAAAGCAAACGACAAATAATTACTGTATCGCTTTAAAAAACCTAGTTCTGCGGTTCCCTTTTTTTCTCTGTAAATCACGAACGAGAGATTGAGGAAAAAAAGAAACTAAGAAGTTTAGCTTTTTTTTATAAGTCACAGTCTTTTTTACGATAGCGAGTGTGAGATAAAATATTGACTGGGTGAGGCGGAGGCGAAGGCAGTGTCTTGTTAGGGCGAGACCGATTCAACGATGCATCGACATAGCGTTTGGACTGAGTGAGGCGAGGCGTCTGGACTGGACTGAACTAAGAATTAGATTAAGAACAAATCCAATTTTATAAAGAATTACGATAACAAATCAAGAGACATACAGAACATTGAAAACAAGTATGAGGGTATGTTAATTATTTTATATGTTTTATTTTGAAAGGTATTGGTTTTATGATTCCTCTATTTTTGTATAATATATTGACATATTAATAAAAAAAAATTGTACATAATGGGTCTAAATTATTCTTCCATCCTGAGTCCTAAAATCTTCAGGACCGGTCCTGGATACGGCACGTTTTTTCCACTGTACTTGTATTATACGGCTAGTATATATATCATTAAATTGATTCAACAGTGACGTAAATAGAATACGAAACATAGGAAAGTTCTATAGTGACAAGACGGCTAGGTTAGGTTAAGTCGCTTCGATTAATAGTTACACACATGCCACTTTTTAAAAGTGTTTATTAAGTACTTTTAAAGGCAGGGCTTTCAATCAGACAACCTAACGTGGTTGGATCCTCTGCATTTCTACGGCTAGTATCAGATGATGTAAGAGTGAATTAATCAATTAGAGGAGGGATTTTTTTGACAATGCTTATTTAAACTAAATTCTAAAATAAATTCAAACAAATCCAAACAAAAATAAATTATATTAAAATCGGAACTAAAGATGAAATTCTATATTGTGAAAGACTGTTACTGCATGCACTGGTTCTGTAGTGATTTTTATTTGTTAATCAAACTATTGTTATAACCAGTACTGTTGTAAATATATAACGTTATGCGGTTATTAACTAGATAGGTTACCATCAAACGATTAATCGTGAATAATCGATTATAATCAGAAATAATTGGCCGATTATTTAGAAAAATTCGTAAAAATTTGATTACCGCTAACGACTAATTGGCCGATTAATCGCCTTTTTACAATAATGGTTATAACAGCATGCAGGAGTCTTGGAAAATCAACGTACCAACTGGAAACTAACAGAGAGTAGTATATTACTGTCACAACAGCAAAGTATTGATGCTAAATAATTAATCATTATCATATATTCAAGAGTTCATAAATAAACCGTATATATAGTATTCACCAAATCAATTTTTAATTTAAAATTTACACTATGCTCATAAATTAGTATCCATCGTACCCGATCATTGTGCGCATAAAATTAGTCTGGACATTGATACGTACAGAGATGATTAATTCAACATGGACTTGAGGATATAGGTCCGATCGATGTCTATCTGATTTATTACTATGATTTGATAGATTTAATGATCGTCCAATCTAATTTAAGATTCGTGGGCAATATTTTAAACTTTGTGTAGTGTATCTGCTTCGATTTTTGTGTCCACAGATCTTAAGGCGGATCGGACAGTAGAGTGCGAAAGATTGTATGGCGAAGCTAGCTAGTTCCCTCATGGAACCGCACAATTATGGTACAGTACGGCATGGCACATATGCCGGTTATGTGTCGTGACTCATGTGTCTCGTACTGTGACTATTCGTATGCTGTAACCATCTTTATAAAATTTGACATGGCACGTCATGCAAAAGATGTAGTCACGGTACAGCACAACACGTACATGGTTATACGAGTCACATGTAATTAGAACTGTTATATCATATTCATATAGTAAATCTTTAATAATTTAACCTAAATTATAGTCAAATATTCATGCGAGTCACGCAAGTCATGATTGCTTATGGCACGTTTGGGTACGACGTGACTCACATGGTATGATGATTCATGTGTCATGACAACTTGATATATATTTGGGTCACAGTACAACACGGTACGTAAAAAATTTATTTTGATCACAGCACGACACGAGACTAAAATAACATCGTATTAATCACAGCACAACAAGTTATGGTATATTTTTTCCACTCTATCAGATAGTCATAGAACCTGTTGAACTCAAAAATAGATCCGTTTACTTTTGTTTTTACGTCCCCAAAAAGGACCGACAAAAAATAAATAGCTTGTATTCGCTTGAATCGGCTTGATTTTTTTTTTCCTTTTTTCAACTTTTGAATATCTCGCTAATAGAACCAGCTACGATTTTCATTGTGCTGGCTCGTTCCCGATTCAGTTTGTTAACTAGCTCATAATTAATTTGGATCATTGATTATATTTAATATTTATATATTGATTGATTAATTAGAACCATTGATATGTTAGGATTAGAAACTATATATCTTGTCTCAGCACATTATAACAAATATGATAATTGACGTTGTGGAAATTATGAAGACTAAGCTATTAGAAAATTAGTTAGCTAGGCTCGTCTCCAAGAGCAGGGGTGTTCATTGGTTCGGTTCGGTTGAAACCGAACTGAATTAGGCAAACTATAAAGTTATAATTCGATTTTAAAAATAGAACCGAACCGAACCAAAGTTTTATTTCGGTTTGTTCAGTTCAAACCGAAATATATTAATGTTTTTATTTAAAACCATTGATTTATACTAAACCAAATTATATTTAGAAATAAATCGTAAGAAACTGAGATATTAAGAAATAAACCGAAGTATTTAAAGCAATTGATTAAGAAATAAACTAGCACGATCCGGATCAAATTAATAATATATAACAGTTCGGTTGGTTCGGTTATTTTGGTTTTGAAAATTTTCCAACCAAACCGAACGGAAGTTATAATTTGGTTTTAAAAAATAAACCGAACCGAATCATTAAACCGGAAAAAGAAAGATTTTATTCTTTCAAATTTAACTGATCAATAAAATCAAGAAGCTTTTTAATGAATCTGACATTAGTCATGAAATTAGTTGCAGTTGTTTCCAAATATCGACAGATCAAACACTTGTCAAAAGACAAACATTATTATATAAAGCATTAATTAGTAAGTCATGGACGTAATAATGAGATTGCTATTTTTTATATTTTTAAATGAGCAAAGTTAGGATGTGATATGCTCACCGAGAGAATTTGGTGAGCACAACTCCAAAAATTTATATATATGATCGACTTCAAATGTCTAATATTAGTAATGTATGTAAATACAAATTTTATGAGTAATGTATGTAAATGCAAATTTTTTTAAAGTTTTAAATTTATTTGCTACAAAATTAAGCAGTAAAAGAAATAATAAAAATTGAATGTATAAAACAACTAATTTGCTACATGGTGCCGTTAATTAAGACTCACAGGTCTCTCATTTTAATTATCATGGTGCCGTTAATTAATTTAGGTGCGAGAGATGAAATAAACTGAACTCTGGATGAAAAATGAAATAGTAGAAATGATCACCTCTCTAATTAATGCGTAATGATTCCATTTCACAAATGAACCGGCCACTAATTAATTAGTAATCACTCACCAACTACCCAATGTAAATCAATTACTTATTATTGCCAAAAACGAAAAATTCCTTTTGGTTTTACATAAAAAATGGGAAAATTAATTAATAGTCTTAATTAAACGAGAGACACAAGTGTAACAAAAACTGGCTTTTCATTAATGGATGCATATCATTATAATAATGGTTTTGTATAGGGGGAGTGCTCAAATTGTATTAATAAATGCAAAGAGAAATTTTTATTTCATTATACCATATTTACCCTTATTTAATACATGCTTCTTATATTTTGAACGGTATAAAAAAGAATGTCCTTATTTAATACATGCTTCTTATATTTTGAACGGTATAAAAAAAAATGTTTTTAATGCACTTAATATGGAAGAGTTCCCTTATTTAGTTTTTATGGTATAATGAAACAAAAAAATTTCTTAGCACTCATTAATACAATTTGAGTGCTTAGAATAGCACTCCCCTGTATAGAGGTGCAGTCTACTATCAATTTGCTAGGTGCCTTTTTAACTTAGAGCACATATCACTTGCGCTGATGTTATATTAATATATTATATATTTATATCTACTGATCATAAATAGTTAAAGCTTGGAGAAACAGAAACATTCCCCTCTTCCGTTTCCCACATATGGCGCTTGAGTGTATCCATCAAAGCTAGCTCCTCATCTACACACAATTTAAAGCTTTAATTAAAAAGCACCCAACTAGCTAGCTTTAAGCCTCCAGGCTCCAACCTCTCCTCTTCTTTCTATATATAACTTGTAAGCCACCTTGCACTCTTCAAACTTCTCTGCTTCTACATCATTCCAGAAAAAAATTATAAAAATACATCATCATTATCTCCGTATACATGGAGAAGAGATCACAAAGCAACATGGGTACTAACAGCAGTGGCAAGAGGGCCATGGCTACAGCACCTGGTACCACAAACAAAGATGGTACCACACGCTACCGTGGGGTTAGACGCCGGCCATGGGGTCGTTATGCAGCTGAGATCAGAGACCCGCAATCTAAGGAAAGGCGGTGGCTCGGCACCTTCGACACAGCCGAGCAAGCAGCATGTGCATATGACATAGCTGCTCGATCGTGCCATGAGAGGCCATAAAGCACGCACCAACTTCCCGTTTCCTTCAGCCATGCAGCATGGTCACGTGGCAACAGGTGGTTGGACATGGCCAACTATGCCAACCGCACCACCTCCATTGAACCCACTTATCTTGCGTGGCCTGTTGAATCCCTCTTCGCAAACATGCAATGCTGGTAACTGTGCTTCTTACGCTGCTATTCCTTGGTTAAACCATGGAGGAGGAAGTAATATTCCTACTGCTATTCCTATTCTAGCTGGTGGTACGCTTGAGTGTTCCTCCGCGAGTTGCACACCTACTGAACCTTCTCTCCTCTTCCCACGAACACAGCCACAGCAAGTGCAGCAACAGCAGTTACAGGCCCATTCAATTGCAGTTACAGCTCAGCTTTCTGAGCCAAGCACTGAAATCACTGGAATTAACATGGATCTCTTTCACAGTGAACCAGCCGAGGCAGGGTTGCTACAAGATATCATAAAAGGTTTCTACCCGAGGCATAACCAGTGCAACAAGGGTGTTGACATTTGTAATGGTGCAGCAGAGTATACAGTTGGTCAGGAAATGGTGATGAAGCAAGAGGTGCAAGGTTTCTACTCATCAGATCGCTTCTGCGATGATGCTGGTACCGATCCCGATGGTCCCACAGGGATTACAAGAAGATATTGAAGAGTTAATCTAGTTGGTCGGGTCTTGTAATTGGACACGTTCAAATTGAGCAGAAATTTGTCTATGTATGGTTTGAACGTTGTGCATATTTAGGTGGTTAGGATTTAGAGTCAGCATGTTGGTTAAAATAGGGTAGTAGTTATTTAAGTAAAGTTTAAGTGGTTAGTTTTATTTTTAGAACGTGGGATGCAATGTTAGTGGTACAGTTTTTTTTTTTGTTGCTTCTCTATATAAGAAAACCAGAAAATCTATAGTAAGACAAACAATTAGAAATCAACAAGCAATTATCAAAACAATAGCAACCAAGCAAACCAAATCACATTTCAAATAATATTAAACCAAATTATTCAATCATGCCATTCTCTAATCCCATAAATCAATATAGAAATAGTCAAATACCATACTTGAGGCTTATGTATACAATTCTAGAGTATAACAGTACCTTGTCTAAAATGTGTACCATACAACCCAATTTGGTTAACGAAGTACCTTGTCTAAAATGTGTACCATACAACCCAATTTGGTTAACGAATAAGCAGAATGCTATTAGAAAGTCTACAAATTTTAGTTCACTCCATTTATATCAATTTCAATCTAGTCCCTTTATATTTGGTCAATACCCATATGTTATATTAATTAAGCATGCCTTGCAAATTGGACCCGTTATCCAATAATTAAACTATTCATACTATGCACATAACAATTAAGCAACTAATTTAACCATAATACACAAACAATCAATAAGCACACAACATGCAATATAAGGCAAGCAAGAAATTCACAAGCACTCCACAATAATAACATTTTAATATGAAGAACACATTGGAAGGTTCGAATCAACTATTTGAACTTTGAAAATGAAAATATAAGAGAAGGGTGCACGTTAAGAGCATAAAAAGAGAGTGCATTATAATCAGAAAAATAATAAACCAAATAACCACGATTCTGTGGAAATTCGACATTTGACACAGCCTCATCTAGGCGAAGCGGTCACCTTTCTGCGGGCCTACGGCAAAATAAAAGATGGAATATGCACGGCCACACGCGTGAACTGTTTTACACAGGCATAGTATTAGCATTAGCATTAGCATAACATTAGCATAGCATTAGCATAGCATAGATAAATAAGCATGTGCATCTCTGCACGGCCACACACGTGAACTGTTTTACACAGACGAGGCACTTTGCATGAACCGTTTCTCTATGTGATGCATAATGCTAATGCTATGTAGCAAGATGGCAATATATCAACTATCAAATCAAAATAAAAGATGGCATATGCACGGCCACACGTGTGAACTGTTTTACACAGGCATAGTATTAGCATAGCATAGATAAATAAGCGTGTGCACTTCTGCACGGCCACACGCGTGAACTGTTTTACACAGACGAGGCACTTTGCGTGAACCGTTTCTCTATGTGATGCATAATGCTAATGCTATGTAGCAAGATGGCAATATATCAACTATCAAATCAAAATAAAAGATGGCATATGCACGGCCACACGCGTGAACTGTTTTACACAGGTATAGTATTAGAGATATTTCTGATTTTACACAATTAAAAGCTGATACATAATTAAAAAGCTATTATGTATATCTAATTAAACATGATAACTCAAAGCAGTGACAGTATTTTTATTTATTTCATCAAAATATTAATATTGTGATGTATTACTTATTTGTATTATAAAACAACGAACTATTCGTGAATTATTTTGTATTATATTTAAATTACGAATTTTAAGCTTTTAATAATTATTTTTTAATCACAAACTTTCTTTCACTGTAACTATGACAAACATTTAGTATATATTTTTATTACTTCATATTGATTCCCCGAAAATTTTAAATATAAGAGGGTTAAAATGCACCCTCCTTTTTGTACTCCTAACGTTCACCCTCCCCTTATAACTTCATTTTCAAAGTCCAAATAGTCGATTCGAACCTTTCAACGTGTTGTTCATATTAAAATGTATTTGGAGACCAAATTTTACATCTTTTGGAAAATTTTTACTATTTTTTCAGAATTTTTGAAAATCATCACTCTATTTCTGTTCAGGACTCTCCCAACTTAGAAATAGTATAGTCTTCTTCATTGGGATATTCATCATAAATCGGTGGGGAATCAAATGACATATTTTTGTCGTGGAAGATCTCTTCATCTTCGTCACTGAGATTTTCTGTTTTAGCGCCACAATACAACCTATTCCAGACATTCAAATGGTTGTCTCTCTGCTGGGGATGAGGTGAAAGAGAAACATTGTCGCTGAAGACGTTGTGAAGGTGGTGGTGAGAAGAAATGTCGGTGAAGCTCGCAGATTCGTGCCTCGGTCGGCGGTCTCGAGTCATACGAGTTTTGCTTCTCAAAGATCCATGCCTCACTCGGCGGTCTTGGTTTCGATCGGCACCCTCTAATAGCGAAGTACGCTATAGGAGTATGGTTAACTCTACAATTTGTCTCTGCAGATCCTCAATCAACATAGCATCCTCGATGCTGCGATCAAAGTGCGGGGCTTCCTCCATCGGAACCTGCCCACGGCAACCACCATGATCACCATGTCCATCAGTCATTAAAACTGATGAAACAACACCAAGACGAAGGATTTCGGCTCTGATACCAACTGACGCCGCACAGAACGGATGATTGTTCTTTAGGCGTGTGATACTGATAATCTTTAGAGAATAAATTTGAGAGAACACCAAAATAAAAGGGAGAATTGTCTCTCCTTAATTTTATAGAAAAATATCTAGAAAAATTGTTTTTTTTTCTCACCCACAAGCCGGGTTATATAGCTATTACTCATTACAGAAATTAGGAAGGAAAGTTGGTAATATTTGATAACATATTACACAAATATTTTAAATTACTAAAACAGAAATTTAACAGCAAGGAGCTGCTGTCCAGAGGCAAAATTGACTTTCGAAGCATAATGTTCTTCTATTTTCCGTCCTCTCTCTAGTTATTTGTTTTATCTGAGAGAAAACGGAAAAGAGAGTAAACTAGAGAAGAAGTGATGTTGTAATTTCTATTCATTCATATCATTTCATTGTTACAATGGTGATTGCCTTACTTATTCTGTTTACATAGATGAATTACATTTACTAAACTACCCCTAGTTCTAATATAGAGCATTCGATATCTGCAGATATGGATACAGATATTCATCTTCATGAAATTATCTGTATTTTTATTTGCCATTTTTTTCACCATATGCAAAAATTATTTGTATCCGTTTAATCCAAATTCGGATAATCTCCGGATACGGAGCGGATTATCCGTATCCATTTACATCCCCTAGTAATTTTCTATATAGTTTAGAATAAAATACTATAAATAGAGCAAAACTAGGGTATGATGTGCTCACCAAGAGGGTTGATGAGCACATCTTCAAAAGACTATCAAATTGTTTACGAACTACGAATCCAAACAGTTGAAATTCATGTAGTTTGTAAGTGATGCATGTACATGCAAAAAATTTTAAGTTTCAAATTCATTTAGCACATGGTAAAAACGGTCAAAACAGTGAATATCTTATAAGTTATTTTTAAATTGTTTTATATATTTAGTTTTCATTTTTTTTTAGATCGCTTTGATTATGTACTCAATGAATTCGAAACTTTAAAAATTTTGCATGTACATGCATCACTCACGAAGTGCATGAATTTCAACGGTTTGAATTCGTAATTCGTAGTCAATTCGATAGCCTTTTGAAGATGCGCTCACTAGCCTCCGTTAGTGAACATATCACACCCTAATTTTACTCCTATAAATATTATAAACTTGATTCTATTCACAATATAAATATTTTATATAATTGATCTTGATTTACATTTATACCCTTGTAATTTGAAGTTCTAACTCAGCTCTTGCAATAGCCCAACTATTAGCTCCTAGGTGAACACATTTCCCACTAAATTTAAGGGAGTGTTGAGAAAAGGATATCTCCAGTACTGAATTTCGACACGTAGACTCCTATAGCGGTTGTTTCATTCGGATCACCCCAGGTGTACCTGATTAGAGGTGTTCATCGGATCCGATTTATTTGGCTTTTAATTGAATCTGAAAAGTTTAATTTGAATGATTCGATTTTTCAGTTTAATTAATGCTTAATTTGTCTTGGAGGAGCTATATTCTCTGCTATCAGCTTGGGTACGAAACGACAATCGTCTCTCAATTTTCGGAGATTGAATGAAATAATTTTAGCAAAATATTGCAATATTGAAAATATAAAATAATTTATAAAAATATAGATGGAGTATTTTAGAATTTGAATATATTAGAAGAGGAACAATTTTTTTTAACCTATAATTGATTTTTAAACTAGGATCAATAACTTAGATTCAAAACAATTTTTTTTCAGTAATATACGAATAAATATTTTAATTTTTTACAGCCATAAAAATTAATGTCTGAAAAATATTTTATAATACTTCTAGTACATATAAATTATAAGATATTTCATCTAATTTGTTTGATGTTCATTTTAGTGTGTTCAAATTATAAATTGCTTAATTTATTTTAAAAAATTAATGGTTGCGATCTGTCCATTACTATAAATGGCGGACGCAATCTCTGTCCACTACGATAAATGGCGGGCAATATTTATTTGTTCACGATGATAAGTAGCAGCGTATCAAATTTGAAATTTCCAGAAAATCATGATTAAATATTTTTTATGATAAATATAAAAATTTCGCAATTCTTAATATGGGATCAGATTTTGAGGATAGGGAAGGGCGCAAGCTGACGAAGATAAAAGATGGTGACTTTGGTCAATTTTATTATGGGAATTTTAACAACGTAACCTTTTCTTATTTATTAAAAAAAAAGTACAATCAAAATATCCTTCATTTTTTTTTTGACAAAATATTTTTGTGGACCCAATATACATCCTTATTTATTCTCGTTTCCTTGCTCTTCTCTCGTCACCTTCCAGGGCCTTATTTTATCATGTCCTATCCGTCTCTCTGCGTTTGTTCGCTCCTGAATTCTCGTGCAGTCGTGCAGGCAGCACAATTTTTTTTTCTTTCCCCGCATTAGGCCCCGCATCCACATCCCAATCCCCAATCGCCGTTATTCGTACCTAACTTTTTAATATGCATGAAAATAATTTCTGCGAATCCATATTTTTTAATATGCATGAAAATAATCATGAAAATTTGCTGAAATAAATATTTGATTGTACTGTTAGAATAGTGGTGAGAATCATAATTTAAAAATTATATTCATGAAAAAATATATTTTTCTTTTCTGAAGACTAGTTCTCAATAATAATTTTTTTGGTCAATTATAATAATCTAAAATTCAATAAAATATAATACTATTAGGAAAAGAAAAGAAAATTAAATTATAAAAAAACGTAAAAGTAGTAAGTGATGGTGAGAAAAATAATTTATGAATATACTTAACAGATATCTGTTTGCGGATGAAAACGATTAATCAGTCGTTTATTCCCGCTTATTTCCGTTTACTCCCGTTTATTTTTATTTATTTTTATTTATTCCAGTGAAAATATTTTCACATTGATTTTTTTTCTTCTATAATAGTGTGTGATAATAAGTTTTATAAATCATATATTGTAGTTTTATTTGTATTTGGAGATACATCTAATATTTTTTTTATATATGTTTTTGCTTCTTAATTTGAAATTGATTAATTATTCTGTTATTTATATATCATATATTTTTCTTATTCACTTATGTAATTTTTTCAATTAGTATTACATGTTTATTTATAAAACTAATTAAGTTGTTATTATAAACTAAATTTAGTAATTTTATCCTGGAATGTTTCATTTCTTTCAAATAGTATGTTATTAGTATTTGAAAAAGCTTAATTCTTGAATATATTTTTTCATTAAATAAATGTGTTACTTATACGAGAGTGTGTTTCGCTCTTTATCGTATCAAAACGCACACGCTCTCTAGAGAGAGAGACGGATCAGACAAAAGTGTGCCGACAGAGCTGGACGCTCTGAGGCAGGGAGGTGAGAAATGAGTAGGCGGCTAGGGTTCAACCCTCGTATCGCCTTAGAGTCTGCCCACTCCGCCACAATCTATTACTTGTATTAAATTATTGTTTAGCTAGGGTTTCTCCTATCATATAAATAACATAATTCTTGTCACTTGCTTTTCTATTATTTTCTTCCAAGATCCAAAAATCTATTTAAATAAAAGTCTATGGTTATGGTATGATATTTACTGAGCTGAGCAGACATGCCGTCGTCAGACTCATATATCAATATTCTCTTTGGAATTCAAAGCGAAAGCACATTTATGGTAATAACTCACTAAACTTAACAATTATTTAGCGAGGAATGCCATCGAACCATTTCATTATTACACTTTCCGTAATTGCCATACTGGATCTTCAAATATTAAAAAAAGATTGTAATTAAACTTGGGTCCCCCTTGTCATATGAAGTTTTAATTAGCTCCAAATTATTCGGAGGGGACGGGAGAGGAGAGAGCAGGGCCGAGGCGAATTAATGTGCAGTAAATGGAGTCTCATCATATATCTGAGAGTACAATCAGGGACTTTCGACTGTAACTCTGGCACGAATCTCAAAACTGACCTCTTAAATTATAATAGACATTGAAGGCGTGTTCGGCGGAACAAAGGGAATGGAAATAGGAATAAGAATGCAAAAAATTTTAACTAAAAAATACTGTTCACATTGAAAAAAAAATTCAGTCTGAAGGCCTGTTCGGCTGTAGCAACGAAATTACTGTTCACATGGAAAAAAAAAATTCACTCAGACTGAATTTTTTTTTCCCACGTGAACAGTAATTTCAGTTCAAAAATTTGAAATCCTGTACCCATTCCCATTCCTCTCATACGACCGAACAAGCCCAGAGTGAATTTTTTTCTCACGTGAACAGTAACTTGCGTTTTGCTGTCGAACAGGGCCAGTCTTTTTTTTTACTCAATTGGAACCTGGGACTAAATCCAGACTATTCTTTTCTAATTGTATTCTCAGGTACGTGAAGGAATATGGATTCTAGTAAATGAGAATCAATTAATTCTCATTTTAATTTTATTTTTTGTAATTACACATATTTTTAACATGAGAATTGGTGATGTATGGTAGTTTGTTATGTCGTGAAAAATCAGGGTCCATTGATTGTAATTAACAAAGGAGCCCAAAAAGGCCCACTAAAAAGTAGAAGCATGTGAATTTGTCGTCTTTATCCAACTGAGTCTGTATCACGACTTCGGCATGCACAGTTAGGCAATTAGTCAAGCTTTAGAAACAAGATTTTAAGTGATCCGGTCGCTGTTGCTCCAAAAATAATGGAAGATTATTGTCACTAGAAAACTGCAGATGAAAATTTTCCGCTTTAAAAGAAACAAGATTTTAAGTGATCCAGTCGCTGTTGCTCCAAAAATAATGGAAGATTATTGCCACTAGAAAACTGCAGATGAAAATTTTCCGCTTTAAAAGAAACAAGATTTTAAGTGATCCAGTCGCTGTTGCTCCAAAAATAATGGAAGATTATTGCCAATAGAAAACTGCAGATGAAAATTCTCCGTTTTAAAAGAAACAAGATTTTAAGTGATTCCGTCGCTGTTGCTCCAAAAATAATGGAAGATTATTGCCAATAGAAAACTGCGGATGAAAATTCTCCGCTTTAAAAGAAACAAGATTTTAAGTGATCCCGTCGTCCGCTCCAAAAATAATGGAAGATTATTGCCAATAGAAAACTGCAGATGAAAATTCTCCGCTTTAAAAGAAACAAGATTTTAAGTGATCCAGTCGCTGTTGCTCCAAAAATAATGGAAGATTATTGCCAATAGAAAACTGCGGATGAAAATTCTCCGCTTTAAAAGAAACAAGATTTTAAGTGATCCCGTCGTCAGCTCCAAAAATTAATTGCAAGGAACCCACTGGCTGCTTTCAATTTTCAAAGATTTTTTTTTTCAAAAATAACTGCAGTTTTGAGGTTACAGTGAATATGTGATGGTTATGACTTGTGTCCCATGTGTATTGGACCTATTTTGGTTTAATGGACTTAATCATTGTCCAATTTGCATAAAGATACGTACACTTTGTTTCAAAATTTGTAAGTGTCTAATTCAATTTCTGTGCGTACATATTTTAATGCGAATCAGACGGTGTTGGAGCTTATTGGACTTAATTCATATTGAACTGGCTTTCCATGTTGCGAATAATTTAATTGAACATGGCTTCCCATCTTATCGAAAGGGCAATTTGAATATTTAATTTCCATCCAAATCGAGCATGTTATTCAAAATCTTCATTTACCAAAAAAATAAAGGTCTCCATTACCTAATAAAAAAATGAAGGTCTCCATTACGATTTGTTGTTTTTCATGTTTTGTATATATTCAATACTCCTTCATTTTTATCATTCTACTAATTGCCATGTTTGATGATTAGTTTCAAGGTTTTGTTTTATTTTATTAACCGCGTTTGAAAATGAATATCTGATGTTTTGTTTGATGGGCTTCATTATCTTCTTTTTTTTTTTAATTTGTCTGATAATAGTCCAATTAAAGGCCTGCTAGCTAAATGAGTCTGCTCGGTCCATTTCGCTACTAGCTCAGTCCAATTATAAGCTAAGACTCAAGCTCGTCCCCTTAATCTCAGCTTACTCGGCTCGCTTGGTTGTTGTGGCAAGCTGATCACAGTATATAGTTTGTAAGATATGGAAAGACTTGATCACTAGCATTCAACAATCAGCCAGCAACAAACCTTGCCAATCCAATTCGATCATACATGGGTTTGATCCTCTTAGTTGTTCAAGGTTTCATGTTTGTCTCTGGGATCATCGCAATGGGAACCGGCTGGCTCTTGTTTGTCAAGGATAACCTGCGCCAACACCGCCGTCTTGCAAAGGTGATACTGTTACTAATTCAGTTTGCATCCGCTTTCGCCTTGGGACTCCTACTCTTGGCCTGCTCTTCTGCGGTTAATTTGCATTAGTTGTGCTTTTTTTTCTTTAATATAATGTAGAGTAAAATGTCATGTAGAGTAATCTGATGTGATCTGGTGGATGAAAGGTTAGGGTGTACGATTTTTTGTTTTGTACAACAAAAATGAACTTCAATCGTAGGTGATTTTTAATTTATGTATAAAAAAAAAATTAAGTCATACCATATCATACTGGTACATTGGTACATACCATACAATGAACTGTATCAAATTAAGCACCCATCGTCATATGAGAATGAAAATGCATTTGCGAGTCCAAATTTTGAAAATACACAATTTACATATTCTAGATTAAAAAAGAAAAAAAATCACAGAAGCAATCTGTTGGTATGATTGTATCAGACACAATACTATATGAAAAATTGGAACTAAGCTCCTCAGAATTTTTCCCTCTGCACTCATTCACTTGGACTGGTACCAGTGGCTGTACCAGTATCCACTCATTTACCGCAAGTCTCAGGTACAATACTAATCAATGGCCAAACCAAGAATTATGCAATTCCCAGCATCAATCACTAATCAGTATTCTAAGCCTAATACGTACAATAGGTTGATACTGGTAACAGAATCACAGGTCCATTCTACTCTTCCTCGAGAAACTTTCGTCAGAAATATACAAAAAGGAACCAGTCCATATCCTCTGAGGTAACAGAATGCTTCTGTTTGGATCACGGCCATCTGATCGAAATCAGGCCAATCTAGCCTAAGGTGGAACGCGTGAGGCAGCTTTAAATAATCGTGCGGATTCAAATTGGATGGTCCAGATCCAAACATACGAATTCAAAAAAATGGGATGTCAAAATGAAGAGAAAATAGAGGCGAATTAAGTGAGGGTATTTGTTAAAATTTAAAATTAAACAGTAAATTTTAAATTAGTTTCTCGGTTGCAGATCTAAAATTTATTAATGTAACATTCGGTAACTTTTATATGTTTTTAAGTATAGTTTACTGGACCTAATTAAAAAGTTGAAATGCATCAGATTTGATTAATAAATTTTTTTACCTATTATGATACTCAAAAAGTTTAAAGACTAATTTGTCAATCACCTTTGACAAATTAAAAAGGAAAAAATCATGCTAATTTACGTTTTCGATTTGTTTGATTAAATGGTGAGTATTGAATTTTGTTAGCATATTTAATGATTGACTAGTAATCGTGTCCGTGCACAGCAACGGGAGCAAATTATGTAGTAGAAAACAGTAAGCTCCTTAATAAGAAGAAAAGATAATTTAAATCAAATTTGTATAGAAAAATAGTTAAATACTATATTTATCTACAAGATAACACATGTGAACTCTAGTGTAGTGGTAAAATTTTTGGCACCAACAGAACCCAACTGGGTTCGAATCCCGCCTTCAGCAGAAAAAAAGAAAAAGGGTGCGCGGTGCACAGGCTCGGTCCGCAGGTGCCGTGCGTGGTTCAAAGGCTTGTCAAAGGGTGCCGTGCTCGGTTCGGTTCAAAGGCGTGTCAAAGGGTGCCGTGCTCGGTTCTGTTTTCATATCCATATCCACTAAGAATTGACCTTATCGTTCCATACTCTACCTATACCTGTTAAGAATTTGTCAATGCATTTCGATCAAGGTTCTTTGATACAATCAGAAATTAAATTGTTGCTTTCATGCTTTCATTTTCTTTTTTGAAAACTTAGTAGTAGCTATCAAGGTTTGTGAGGGGGGAATCGAACTCTCGATCTTTGGGTATAACAACTCTAGGATATTTTCCTAGCCAATTGTGCTACCTCCCCTTTCTCTTCATGCTTTCATTTTCACAATCCTATATATAGCTAAAAATATCTGTGTCGTGTGATCCAGGTTGCTCGATCGGTTCTATGGTTCTATATATCTCAAGAAAACCTGTATTAAATGAAACACATGGCAAAATTAATATGTGGTTACTTTGAAAATGAACACTAAATTCAATAATATGTTTAAAATCGTGGATGTAATAAATTTGCAATAGCGTTAGTGTCTGTAATTAAAAAATTAACACTACAATTGTTTTTTTTTTTTTTAAATTGCTTCGTAGTGGCTGAACACTGCAATTGTTATAACCTAAAAATTTGAAGATGATTAAGAATAAATCATAATTAATGACTAATAATTAATAATTTGCGATCAATTAAAACTTTTAACTGAAATGAATTAAGCGCCAAGGATTCAACAAAAAAATTATACTTACATGATTAACATGAATATAAGTGAATAAAATTATTGAAACATTATATCAACAACACACAAGAATTTATCTCAAATTAATTGAATTATATATTTATTTAAAGGTAAAAAAACATATACCAACTTCCCAAGTAATTAGAATAATAACAATATTTATAACTTATCTAAATCTAGTTGATTTACATTTATTATTTTAAATAAATGAATAACAAACTTTGGATCAATATGCAATAACAGATGAAAAATAACGGAATTTCGAATCGAGTCAATGACAACTGGGACCCACATGCCAGATTTCCAGAATTATGAAATATCACAGGTATCTTTCTTACATTTTATACCTTCTGCTCTGACTGGATCAACCTTTGACTACTCTTCTAATCCAAATTCATTCTCTCTCGAGAGAGATTGGATTATTTCTCTCTCCTAAGATTGGAACCAAATTTCTTCTATCTCCTACTTTGATTGGATCAACCTTTGACTTCTCTTCTATTCCAAATTCATTCTCTCTCGAGAGAGATTGGGTTGTTTCTCTCTCCTAAGGTTGGAACCAAATTTCTTCTCTCTCCTGCTTTGATTGGATCAACCTCTGACTTCTCTTCTAGAATTTTTTTTTTATAAATCATAATTAATAAACTTTTTTTTATAAATCATAATTAATAAAATTAATTTTAGCAAAGCATCATGATTATTTATTTTTTATTTTTACAAAAACTACGAGGATCGAATTCCCAATTCGATCTCCACATTTTACTTTTTGGAGAGACTGAATAGGAGATTCGGTCTCTATTTATTTTCAGCTTTTTCACCGCAGCAGCCACAAAAATTCCCAAATAGGCTAGACCGAGTAGCCTATTCGGTCTCCATTTTTTTTTTAAATACCCTTCTTCTCCTCCAAAAAAATATTAACATGCAAATCCAATTAACTATTAGGCCCTGTTCGGCAGATTACTGTTCACCGTGGAAAAAAAAAATTCACTCAGAGCTAAGTTATTTTTCCCACGATGAACAGTAAAAATTAGTTCAAAATTTTTGATTCTCATTCTCATTCCTATTCCTTAGCTTACTGCCGAATAGGGCCTTAATATGCAAGACATCCAAACCCAATTAAATATTAACATTTATTCTATTACTCTACATTATTCTACATACACTACAAAAATCTAAATTACACTAAAAAAAATTAAATCATTCAACAATTGATTTATACTACATTCAAAAAGCTAAATTAATCTACATGCAAACTAAAATTTTTTTACAATTAATAATTACACTACATAAACTTAAATTCCACTAAAAAATTAAATCATTCAACAATTAATTTATACTACATGCAAAAAGCTAAATTACTTTGCATGCAAACTAAAAAATTCTATAATTAATAATTACACTACAAAAACCTAAATTATACTAAACAAAATACACATCATTATCTGTCGTTGATAGAAAAGTTAAACTGAATTTTTAAGGTACTAATATTTTTTTGAAATTTTGATGCTTCGATGCCCGGAGTTCTCCCCAGGGCAAAATCTGGATCCGTCTCATCCCCCTTTTCTAAAAAGTGGTCATACGCACAAATCCGACTTATTAAAATAAAATAAGTAAAACCTTGAACAACTGAGAGGATCACACTTGATGTTGCCGGTGGATTGATGAAGGCATAATATGTGATTACAACATTGATTTTTTTTCTAGAGAAGAAAATTAGTCATACTGTTACTAGTTACATCACATCATGTATGTGTATCGATCACGTGACGTGACTATCATTCACCATATTAGTCACGTACGTAATTAATTTTTTCGACATTATTTATTAATTATAATTTTTTTTAATAGTTTCTTTTTTCTTTTGGTATATTTTGTTATAATTTTCTTTAAACTAAAAACTTCAAAAAAAGAAAAATTAAATACAATTAGTCACGTCACACCACGTGTTGTTTTTACTTCACTAATTTTTTCTATCACAGCCAAGCTACTACCCAGGAAGTAGAATTCCTTGTTCTCCTGGTTCGATGCACCAGCACGCCCTGCTCGGATGATGGTACGTTGGGCACTTATCAGGTTGCCCGTCAAAATGCAGACACTTGCTTCCTCCATAAATGATTGTTTAATTCTTCTAGTTTGGCGACCGATGGAATAAAAAGAAAAAATAAGAAAGGGAGAAATAGAGCAATAGTTTGTGTTGGAGAAACAGAGGCATGAAAATGAAATGTGCGAAATATGGGGAGGGAGGCGATTTGGATCCCCACATATGAAAATGAAAGCAAGAATTTTCATAAATCAGGTGCGGAGTCACGTGTCCTATAGCTAAAAAAATTAAAACACGTTTTTATTTATATTTTTTTACTCAGTACCAATTAGAAAAATATACTTTAAGATTCAAAAAAATTAAAAATATATTACATCTTAATTTTCTTCAAAATGTACTTTTATTTTATACTTTTATAAAAAAATATATAATAATATGCTTATTATTGAAAATAATTATAAAATTAAATTTCACGTTAAAACTTTTGCCTCTCTTTAAATATTTTGACTGTCTTCTATAGAGACTTCTTTGGACTTACACTAGTCGGTAGGGGTGTTCATTATTGGGTCCGGTTTAAATCTGTTTTGAATCAAACCTAATTAGTTTGGATCAAATGGTTTAAGTTTTTTGATTTAATGGTTTAGTTCAATTTTTTTTTTAAAACCGAATTATAACTTTGGTTCAGTTTGAAAATTTTCAAAACTGAAATAACTGAACCGACCGAACTTTTATATATTATCAATTTGCTCCGGACCGCCCCGGTTTATTTGTTAATAAACCAATTTATTTGTTAATAAACCAATTTATTTCTTAATCAATTATTTTAAATACTTTGGTTTATTTATTAATATCTCAGTTTATTTATTAATATACTTCAGTTTGTTAAAAATCAATTGCTTCAAATAAAAAAAAATTAATATATTTCGGTTTGAACCGAATAAACCGAACAAACCGAAATAAAATTTTGGTTCAGTTGCAATACTAAATCGGTTCAATTCGGTACTATTTTTGAAACCAAATTATAACTTTAGTTTGCCTAATTCAGTTTGATTTCAACCGAACCGAACCGATGAACACCCCTACTAGTCGATGCTCAAATTAACCTGTGGCTACTTGCCATTTAGAAAAGTCTATTTTTTTTTTAACCATTTTTTGCTGTATACTGATTTCCATTGATTTTCGTTTAATTGGGACTTTTAATTGAATTAGGATTTTACCAGATCTCAATTTAGCTGAATATTCTCTAACCTATTGCTGCTGTTGATTCACAGACATTGACTTGATTGGAACAATTCTAGAGAGAAAATTGAAGGCAAATAAGATTGAGAAGTACTGTGTTGCTCTGTCTATCTAGGTTCAGGTACTTTTCTTTCTTTGCTGTTTCTCTCTCTTTTGTCGCCCGTTTTATGGTTTTGTTCATAAAATATTGTCAGATGCTCAATCTGACTATCCCGTCTCCACTCGCAATTGAGCCAGAATTCTAGCTGCTTGAACGAATTTCGACAATTGAGCTCAGCTCAGTAGCAATGGTGAAAGAAGAGATAAATGGAAAAGAGGCAAAATTGATATTTCATTTCATAATCCATTCTGTTACTATGATCCCCTTTATATAGGCGATCAAGAAAGCTAAAGAATTACAGAAAAAGGCTCAACAGATTCGTTAATTGAATTGCGAGCTACCATCTCAGCGCCAACATGGCGTCTAAAGCTTATTCGATCTAACTAACATAACGACCTAGTAAATCTGACTAATAGGGCCCTCTGGTCAGCGCCTTTTATTTTCTAAACGGTCCCTTCTTCTTAATTGCTCAGGCCCCCACAATCAGTGACACGGTAATTAAATGGATACTGACCGATCTCTGCCCGCTTGCCCGTTCTCCCTTCTTCCTCTTCAGTTCTCTTAGCGGATCCTGATTCAGACCCGTCAATGCCCAATACTGCGGCATCTGACAAATATGGAGCAGATTTATACATGGTTTCTCTCTCTTTCTTTCTTGTTTTTAATTTTGTGCAGCAGGGCTAAAAAAATGATAAAGCATCCCTATAATTTTCTTCATATCAGCTGGTAAAAAGAACCTTGGTACTGGTACTGGTACTGGTACTGGTATACTCGATTTAATGCTTGGATCCAATCAGAAGCAACTAACCTGTATTTTTATAATGCATTGCTGCAATAGCAACATCGGCACTGTCCTTTATCGTTGGAAAGTTACACATTGCAACGTGAGCAAACATCGGCTCTCTACCAGTTTCAATGATTTTATTTGTATATACCTATAATAATTTATTGTTTTTCATTTAATCTACTTATTTTAAATAGTGGCCTCATTTTCTCAATATTTCTGCACATGCATGCACAAGAAATATTATAAAATATATAGTGGGTTTTTTTTTTTTTGATAAAAGTGGTATATACCACCGATTTCATTAAGAAACGAAACCTACAGAGTTTATCAAACGTGGTACCAAACCTCTGGTACCTGTCTACACACATCCTACTACAAAGTAAACGATAATCAAAGAAAATCACATAGCCTACTACAAATTGAAACTAGAGAAATAGTTTGCAATACAAAGCCATCAAACAGCAACATATACGAAATAACACACATATCATCATGTCAGAAATGACCGAATGAACTACCAGTAAGCTATCATCATCAGTCTGATTCTCTAAACCATTTGTTCCAGCTACCCTCTTCTCCTGTAATAGAAAATTATCAAAGAAAACAGGTAATTATATCACATCAGTAGATAGAACTAAAGATCATGTAAGAAGAGTACTCCTTTCTTTGGATCTCATCCAAAATTGTGCTAAAGAAATCATTTGAGATCCTATGGATCTAAGAGAAGTATGTATCCCATGAAAATAAAGTTCATTTCTTGTTAACCACATGACCTACAATACTGCCTCTCTTACCAATTCGATCAAATATCTATCTTTAAAAAAAATTAAAGCATCAATAAACCACAATTCCTCCATAGTTGTAATATCAAACGCAAAATTATTATAATCAGCAATTCAATTTCAAATTGTTCTAAAAATTACTATAGTGGTTTATATTTTTTGTACATGTTAACTATTCAAACTATTGCATTTTACACCACTGCAGGCTCTACCAGTAGCATCAGTAGTTATTTTTCATTTCAAAGCTGTTGTTCGTTATGAAATAAATTAAAATATGAATTAATTAATTGTGTTAGGCCTATTCGGGGATAGCATAGGGGGTCAGTATTATTTGAAGGGTTGAGGCTCTTTAAGATTCGTGTTAGAGCATCTCAGACGGTCTAGAACAAAACTCACAAATTGGGTTACTTCATGGGATCCGAATTCGTCATTCTTCGGGGCGTGAAACTGCAAAAGTTGCATGGATTAATTTACTAAGCTAATTAATGCTTGATGATTATAGTGGTAAGGTTTTTGCTTTTCTTTTCTTGATTTCTCTCATGATCTGCATTATTTACAGTCAACCAAGAAATGACACAATATGCTAGCTGTTATATCATAACAGTTGTGTTATATACTTAGAATTACTATATATACCGGCCTATATATATTACAAGAGGAGGGTTCAAATGCCTCCATGTTTTTGTGTCTTCATCATGCCTCCATCTCTTTCTATCATTTTCAAAGTTCAAACAGTCAATCCGAACCGCTCAACCTAACCTCCATACTAAAATATGTTTGGAGACCAAATTTTATATTTTTCGAAAAAAATTTACTATTTTTTTAGATAGGTACAAAATCAGTAAATCTGAACCATCTAAAAACAGTATTTTTGTACCTATCTAAAAAAATAGTAAAAAAAATTCCTAAAAATATAAAATTTGGTCTCCAAACATATTTTAGTATGGAGGTTAGATTGAGCGGTTCGGATCGATTGATTGAACTTTGAAAATGATGGAGAGAGATGGAGGCATGATGGAGGCACAAAAACATGGAGGCATTTGAACCCTCCTCATATTACAATAGAGTAGAACTAGGGTGCTCTTAAGCTCACCAAAGTTTTTGTAAGCTTAACTCTAAAACTCATCAAATCGATTTCAAATGACGAATCCGAATCATTGAAACCCGCCTACCTTACATGTGATGCATCTACATGTGAAATTTTTAAACATTCGAATTAATTTAGTATAAAGTCAAGCGGTCAAAATTAGAAGGTTAATAAATTAATTTTAGTGCATTCATTTTTGAATATTTTTTGAATTAAATTAGAAGGTCAAAATTAGAAGGTTAATAAATTAATTTTAGCTTATAATTAAACACATATATTAGGTTCATTGGATATACTTGGTAACATGAGTTAAATTTTATTTTATTTTCATTGTAATTTGTTTTTTCTGTTTATTATATGTTACATTTAGATGTGATTAGTTGTACTATATCCCTCTTGTCAATACATAATTTGTTTTACATAATATAAATTATTATGTAAAACAATGGTTGAGACCTAAACATTGTGTCAGTATTCAAAAATAGATATTTTAGATGACTTGAATTAATCGACGTAAGTTAGAGAAATCTAGAGACGTTCATCTCAAATCGGACGGTACAGCTAGGGGTGATCCTGACCCGGCCCGTTGACAATTTTATTATATTAACCACTTATAATAAATACATGACTGAATTAGTCGTTAGTAAAATGGTTAGAAATTATTGTAAAAAAGATATATTGGATATTATTTGTCAGTTTTGATGATTTGAGGATCATATATAATTTAATAATGTGTATGTCAACTTTTTGTTGTCTCTAATGTGCACCTATAGAGGGGTTATTATGGGATCTTTTATCTCTAATATTTTATCTATGTAGTTTGTTTGATGAGTTTACCAGTACTACAAAAAATTGGCACTTTTCACGAGGATAAAAAATAACTTTTTGAGACGGAGTACTGTTATAAACATGTTTTTTCTATTCGCAACAAAATAACGTCATAAATGTATTTTTTTTTTCTCTCGCAAAAAATTTCTACTTTATTATAAAGAGATACACAAATGTCGACAGATTTGGTGACAGGACAGCTAACACAAACGACAGCCGACGCAAGTTAGAAATATGGAGACGTTCATCTCAAATCGGACGGTACAGCTAGGGGTGATATATCCTGTCGCCCGTTGACCATATATTTATTATTTTATAATGGCCACTTATAATAAATACATGGCTGAATTAGTAAAAAGGTCAGACGACAAAATTATAAGTTAAATAAAATAAGGGCGTAAAAAAGATATATTGGATATTATTATTAATTTGTCAGTTTTGATGATTTGAGCATCATAATTTAATAATTTAATTCATCAGGCCGACATGCAAGAAGTGATCATAATTAAGGTCTGAAACCAAGAAACAAAATTATATTTTTTTTGTTTAATTTTAAACTAAATAAAATAACAAATTAAGTAGGGGGGCTTAATTATACTCTCTTCATAATTAATTACAAACAACGTAACTCCAAATAGATTTAATTGAATTCAGAAACAAGAATTTAAATAGAAAAAAGAAAAAAAAAGCACAATTATTTGATAATACAGGTAAAATTAACACACGTAACCACAGTCCACTGATTTCCACAACTCTTGCATATTAATAAAACAAGTCAAAACCCCCACAAGAAGTGCTTCAGCGCTGCACCTAATGCAAATCAACCGATCGAAGAAGAGCAGGCCAAGAGTAGCAGTCCCAAGGCGAAAACAGATGCAAACTGGATTAGTAACAGGATCCAATTTGCAAGATGGCGATGTTGACAGGGGTTATCGTGGACAGCCAAGAGCCAACCGATTGCCATTGCGATGATCCCAGAGACAAAGGTAAAACCTTGAACGACTGAGAGCACGTAGGTGGGAATTGAATTAGGCTAGGTTTCTTGCTGGAGTATTGATGAAGGCGTAAAATGCGATTACAGCGTTGATTCTCCCCATTATTGCCAAGCGAGTACCCAGTATGTGAAGGTGCATGTTTTCTTCATCAGGTGCTCTAGCAAGAGCAGCACGAATGATGGTACAGTGTGCACGGTGTTGGGTTCACATCAAGGTGTCCAAATTGCAGACAATTATTGCTTCCACCACATTACTGGTTAATTTCTTCTAATTTGGCAACCGATGGAATTAAAAGAAAGAAAAGAAAGAGAAGGAGAAGCAGAGCACTGGTTTGTGTTAGAGAAACAAGCACAGAAACTCTCATGAGCTTTTTATAGAGAAAGATGAATGCATGGACACGGATGATGTGGCCTGTGGGGCCCCAATTTTCTTGGTCGGGTGCTCTAGCACACTGGACCGTACCATACTGTACCAACCCGTACTTCCTTACCAGTTTACCAGTATCTTAAATCCTAAACCCTAAATAAAGAGAAGAAAGAAGAAACAAACTTTGACAATGAGGCGTTTAACATCCTTGACAAACACTGATCTGCTTGAATTTATTGCCATTTTTACCTCCAACCATCTAACATAAAATATTAGCACCTGGTTAGACAAAAAATA
Source organism: Carex rostrata (assembly GCA_964058875.1). Taxonomy (NCBI): domain Eukaryota; kingdom Viridiplantae; phylum Streptophyta; class Magnoliopsida; order Poales; family Cyperaceae; genus Carex; species Carex rostrata. The sequence continues at coordinate 2,220,193 of CAXKVT010000106.1, read as the reverse complement.
ATTTACAACAAAGGTATACTCTGACTTGAAGTTTGAATTATGATCGTTCCATCAAAATTCAAAAATAAGCCAAATTATTAATGGCAAAATTTAATATCTCAAGCATTTGCTCCTATAGTTTGAAAAAGGTGAAACCGGTCTGCAACCGAGAAACAAAATTATAATTTTTCTGTTTAATTTTAAACTAAATAAAATGACAAAGTAGGGGGCTTTATTAGACTCTCTTCATATCTACAAACCACTCTAAATAGATTTAATTGACTTCAGAAACAAGAATTTAAATGGAAAAAATAAATAAAAACAAACACAATTGATGATACAGTTCAAACACGCTCACCCACAGTCCACATATGTCCACAACTCAAACCCCCCACAAGATGTGCTGGAGCATGCAAGTGCTTCAGAGCCGCACCTAATGCAAATCAACTGATCGAAGAAGAGCAGGCCAAGAGTAGCAGTCCCAAGGCAAAAACAGATGCAAACAGGATTAGTAACAGGATCCAATTTGCAAGACGGCGATGTTGACGGGGGTTATCGTGGACAACCAAGAGCCAACCCATTGCCATTGCGATGATCCCAGAGACGAAGGTAAAACCTTGAACGACTGAGAACACGTAGGTTGGAATTGGATAGGCTAGGTTTCTTGTCAGTGTATTGATGAAGGCATAAAATGCGATTCCAGGGTTGATTATCCCCATTATTGCCAAGCAAGTACCGAGGATGCGAAGGTGCATGTTCTCTTGGTCGGGTGCTGTAGCCCGAGCTGCACGAGTGATGGCACGGTGTGCACGGTGTTGGGTACGCATCAAGGTGTCCATCAAATTGCAGATGATTATAGCCTCCAACATTACTGGTTGTTTCTTCTAATTTGGTGACCGATGGAGTTAAAATTAAGAAAAAAAAACAAAAGAAAGAGGAGGACGAGAAGAAGAAGAAGAAGAAGAAGAAGAGCACTGGTTTGTGTTACTGAGACACAGAAGATTTTTATAGAGAAATTAAGATATATGCATGAACGCTGATGATGTGGCCTGTGGGGCCCCAATTCTGTTAAAATATTTGGTTGAAAAAAATACTGATACTGATAAAATATTGTTTTTTGAAAATACTGACAGCGGCTGTCATAACAATTCTTAAAATATTAGTTTGCATATATTGTCACGCTACCCGTCATATTGCTCTGATTATTTCTTTAATCTGAACGAAAAAAAAAAAAAATATATATATATATATATATATATATATGAGTTAGGCTGGGTGCTATGGATAGCATAGTGGCCTCCCGTGCTACGGCTCAATATTCAAGTTTTCAAAATCCAAACGGTCGATCCGAACCGTTCATCTTATTCTCCATATTAATATCTGCTTGGAGACCAAATTTTATAATTTTCTGAATTTTTTTACTATTTATTAAGCCACTTTGAAAATCGCTAATCCAACGGTTTTACTGTTTTGTGCAGCCACCGTTGGATCAACAATTTTGTAAAATACTTAATAAATAGTAAAAAAATTCAGAAAAATGTAAAATTTGGTCTCCAAGCAGATATTAATATGGATAATAAGATGAACGGTTCGGATCGACCGTTTGGATTTTGAAAACTCGAATATTGAGCCGTAGCATAGAGGCCTCTATGCTATCCATAGCACCCCAGCCTAACTCTATATATATATATATATATAGAGAGAGAGAGAGAGAGAGAGAGAGAGAGAGAGAGAGATGGACTATGGTGCATTGCAATGCATGAACCCTCTTATGCATTGCATTATAAATCACGGATTTAAAGTCCAAATCACCGATCTGAACCGTTAAATATTTAATCCATATTGAAATGTGCTTGGAGACCAAATTTTATATTTTTTGGAATTTGTTTACTATTTATTAAGCATTTTTGAAAATTGCTGTTTTGCTGTGAACAGTAAAAAAACAGTAAAATTTTCTGGACCATCAGATCAGCGACTTTCAAAATTGCTTAATAAATAGTAAAAAAATTTCAAAAAATGTAAAATTTAGTCCCCAAGCACATATTAATATGAAGAACAAGATGAACGGTTCGGATCGATCGTTTGGACTTTAAATTCATGATTTATAGTGCAATGCATAAGGGAGTTCATGCATTGCAATGCACCATAGCCCATCTCTCTCTCTCTCTCTATATATATATATATATGGGCTATGGTGCATTGCAATGCATGGAGGGATTTGTGCATTGGACCATAAATCTAAAATTCAAAATCCAAATGGCCGATCCAAACCGTTCATCTTATTCTCCATATTAATATGTGCTTAGAGACCAAATTTTACATTTTTCTAAATTTTTTTACTATTTATTAAGTATTTTACAAAATTGTTGATTCAACGGTTTGTATATATATATTTCTTCAATCTCGTAAGTTGTAAGGATCCTGTTTTTCAAATGGGATAACATACTCTGTTACTTCAAATCTAATCGTTGGAATGTATTGAGATTCGCGTATACAAAAATCCAATGGTTAGGTTTGGAATAATAGGATCTGTTATAGTGTTATCCCATTTGAAAAACAGCAGATTCAGATCCAAGTTGCAATGTTCTTTGTAAGTTTCAAGGATTTTTCTAAATAAATCTGTTGTTGTTCCTTTGTACCTCTTATTCTGACCTTAACTGTTCAAATTTTTTCATGCAAGAATCTCAAATGATAAGTTTTTTATTGAACAAATCTTAATGAATACCAGCGGTTGGGATCAGACTATAACAGCAGATTTATTTCCTGTTTTGGATAAATACATGGAGGAGCTACTCAGAGTTTTGATAGAGAGATGACGCGGGGCTCAATTCGGTTCTAAGAGCATCTACATCTCTAAAACTCAACATGATTTCTAAATAACTATTAACTACTTTTTAGAAATTATGGTCTCTAAAACTTCTAACTTTCACATCCCTGAAACTCATTTTAGAGTTTCTATTAAGCCACGTCAACAACAAATTAAAAAGGAGAAACAATTTGAGCCAATCATTTGGCCAACATAGAGTTTATAAACAGTTTCTTAATAAGAAACTTTCCTACATAGTTTCTAAATAAGAAACTCTCTCACATTTCTGAAACTGGATTAGAAACTACTACGTCAGATTAGAAACTCTAATAGTTTCAGGAATGTAGATGCTCTAATGGGTTCACAATTTGACGAATTAATTAGAAAGATCACTGTTGCATAAACTGAATAGAAACAAATATAATAGCTGAATTTTTTTTTTTTTTTATAAACCTACCTCCTTATTTTTAGAAAAATAATATTTTATTTATTATATGTCTTTTTTTTTAAAAAAAATAGGGTGAATGAATAAAAATTTGTTTCATTCACCCACACATACCTGCACAGCACAGGTGAATTCAGTTACTGTTTTCGGTGCTTCTTCTCAGTAGATCTAGTCATCGCTTGTTGCTTCATCTTCATTTGAGTAGGTGCTTCCATCTAACGAATCTGGTTATCATTTTCGGTGCTTTTGCTTCGTGGATCTGGTGTTAGCTCTTCGCTTCGTCTTTCTAAGGGGTTTTATTCTTCACAACAAGCAGTTTGTTTTTTTTCTTTTCTTCCAAGCTCTTCTTCCCCTATTTGGCAATGGAAGAGCGGGTGGACTAAGTTGTACATATAAATACTTTGAGTAAAACTAAGGAGTTCTTAAGCTCACCAAGGTGTTTAGTGAGCTTAACTTCAAAATATATTATATCGATTTCAAACGACAAATATAAACCGTTGAAATTCATCTACTTCCCAAGTGATAAATTTACATGGAAAGATTTTTAGTTTTTGAATTATTTTAATATAAATGCAAGCAGTCAAAATTAGATGGTTTATAAATTAATTTTAATACATTCATTTTTAACACTTTTTTACCACTTTATACAAAATTAATTTGAAATTTTAAAAACTTTACATGTAAATTCATCACTCGTGAAGTAAATCGGTTTCAATGGTTTGAATTTATTGTTTAAAATTAAACTAATAGATTTTGGAGTTAAACTCACCAAACACCCTAGTTCTACTCTACTTTATATGTTGTTGTCTATATTCATTGTTTGTTGACGTTTACTATGTGCTATCTATCTTCTCTTTTAAATTGTTTGTTGACGTTTACTTTAAATTGTTTGTTGTCTATCTATCTTCTCCTTTTTCTTTTTCTTTTCAAGTTGTGAAGACTTCTTCTATCTCTTTCTTTCTTTTTTCTTCCTCTTCTTCAGCGTGGAGAGGGTTTTGTTTGTATGATTTAATAATTTTAAGTGGATATTCCCCAATATAATGTTTTCTAGATGCACTTGGACTACAGAAACAGGAGTTGTGGAATCTCCGCGTCTGCTATTATTTAATGGGTAAGCAATTTAAAAGTAGTAATTTGACAGCCGTGACCTTATCAAATATAGTTATTGATGTACTTTATTTGAAAAAAAAATTAATTCGATCACTCTAAGAAAATTGAAGTATTCTCGCTTTCATTTTCATCTGTGGGCCACAGTTGGGCCCCATGTTGCCTCCAAATTTCTATAACACAAACCACTGCTCTGTTTCTTCAGAATCAGATCACATGTTTTCTTGAAATTCCTACATCTGGAGTCACTGCCGGATGAATTTGGGTTGACTTTTAATATTTAAATATTTGATCTCAGACCTATCTCGGATCTGCTCGACAGTGACTCTAGGAGCAGGAATTTTCTGCCTCCAGAGATGCAGGAGATTCGATCTCCTATTTCTCTCTTATATTTTTCTTTTGATTAATTCCTACGGTAGCCAAATTACAAGAAACGACTATTTATGGGGGGAGAAGCAAGTGTTTGCGATTTGATGGGCAACCTGATGCACGCCCAATACAACGGACACCGTGCCTTCATCCGTGCGGGCCATGCCAGAGCATGCAATTTTGAACATGCGGGCCGTGCCAGGGCACCAGATTCGCTTCGTTGGTGGTAGCTTGGCAGTGATGGAGAAAATCAATGTTGCAGTCGCATATTATGCCTTTATCAATCAGATGGCTAGAAACCTAGCTTTGTATCACAAATTTATGTTTGTGTGCGTTTGCTTTGTATCCAAATTCTTGTTTCTAAAGCCAATTAAATCTATTTGCAGTTAGAGCATCTACATTTTTAATAATCTGATGCGATAGTTTTTAATTCAGTTTTAGAAATGTGGGAGATTTCCTTATTTAGAAACTATACAGTAAAATTTATTATTAAGAAATTGTTTATAAACTCTATCCTGGATAAATAATTGACTCAAATTATTTTTTCTTTTAATTTGTTGCTAACATAATCTAATAGAAACTATAAAATTGATTTTAGAGATGTGAGAGTTAAAAACTATAAAAACTTTAATTTTTAAAAAATAGTTAACAGTTATATATTTAGAAACTCTTTTGAGTTGCTGAGATGTAGATGCTCGTATTTATAAATGAATTCGCATGTTCTAAGATGTCTAATATTTTGAGTTCATATATCGAGTTTAGGGTTTAGGGATATCCAAATTCGCATGTTCAAATTCTTTCTGCACGAATATCTAAACAACAATAATACCGTCTTGTGCATTTTTATAATACGACCAAATAAAATATTATTCGACTTTATGTTTACTGAAATATTCAATTATTTCAAATTAAACGTTAAAGTTGGGATTATATTTTTGTCAAAGAACTTTGGACAAAATATTATTTAAAGCCGAACTTAAACTATCCGATTCTTGTGAAAATTTATTTAAACGGTGTCAATGTAATAATCTTTAAATTTATTAAGTTCAAAATCTGATTGCACGAATCCACACGAATATCAATGTAGATCGGACGGTTTACTCTGATTTTGAAAAAAAATTGTGACAAATCCCACCAAGAAAATTTCGTTAATAAGAGAGTCAAATCCCCCTACTTTATTGTTTTATTAAAACATTTATAATGTACAAAAAAATTTGAAAAATTAAAAACAGCTAACAGAGGAATAATCATGAATATAGCTCTCATGAGTGAGGGTATTCTTTACGAATTTTAAATTATACAGAAAATTATAATTTAGTTTCTCGGATGACTTTATCTGGTATATTATTTGCATCCTGTCTAAAATTTATCGCTCGCTAATTTTGATAATTTTCTTGAAAATATATTTTATTATATATAATTAGAAAATTAAATAATTCAGATTTAATTTATAAAATTAGGACCTAATTATGTCACTCAAACGTTCAAGGACTAATTTGTATATTCAGCTATAATTAAAAGATCCAGAACGTCTGAGTCAATCCGGCTTAAATTAAAATTTACCGGGCTCCTTTAATATTTGTGCAGATTCTGATCGGACGGTCTGGATCCCAACTCAAACTTTGGGTTACTTTAGGAGATGTGAACTATTGTGATTCATAAAACAACCAAAAAAAAAAAGAGAGAAGAAAAAAAAGGACAAAAAAGGTATGTTTGAATATCGGTTGATAATTTGATTTATCTGATTAGGATTAATATCATGAATAATTGTAATAATTTAATTTAAAAAACTTTAGACCATTCACTATAAGATATATATAGTCGGGCACTTTCAAAAAATAAAAAAACATTTATATTGTTTAAATTTATTTTAAAGTTAAAAACAACTAACGGAGAAAATCATATTTGCATTTATGTTGTTTGTAAATAGGCTTCGGACTACGGCTAGTTAATTAAATTTGAGATGAAAATTCAAAAAGAAAGTACAATAGAAAAACCTATTGGGCTACCCAGTTTAGTTCCAAAATGGGCCTTTTTTTTCTTTGATCACAGAATCTGACACTTTTTGGGCTTCAATTCAAATAATTTAGTATATCTATTTTTTTGATACCGTACACAGTGTTTAGGTGTCAATTATACCATAATATTCCTTCTTCGTTAGATTTAACTTGTTGAATGTAACTACGTATTATTTATAAATTTAAAAAACTAGACGGGATTTGAAATTTAGATAGTTGTATAAATATTTGTATTAATTACGATCCAAATACAAATGAGTCAAATTATGGTCGTTGCGGACACGAGAAAGCATAATTTGAATAATTTATATTTCGTTCTTTCATCGGAATTATATGAACGGCTACAAGAAGAAATAAAGTTGAAGAAATTTCTCATATATATTTTAGGGTTAATTTTTGTATATCCTTCAAGATTTCTCTAAATTTCTTTATACCCTTCAACACTTAAATGTATCTAATTTGCCTATGAACTCTTACGATTCTTTCATTTTTACTCATTACGCAATAATTATGAAATTAACCATAGTTAAACCTAATGAATAAAATAATATATAAAGGACAAACATATCCTTTCCAAAAAAATGATCGTTCTCTGTCTTCCCACGCTCCTTTTTATTCCCTTCATTTTTTTGTTTTTCTACGCCTAGGTCTGCTCTTTCTTCTCCTCATGTGTTCTTGTCCACTCTCTTCTTCGATAAGTTATTTTAATTGCTCTACAGTACGTTGTAAAGAAAAAAACTTTTTGTTCATTTATTCGTAGAGGCGGATCTACGTATATGTTAGAGGGTGTCAAGTCACACTATAACTTTAAAATTCTTAATTATGTATATTAATATTTAATTAAACTTTTGAATTTTTTGAACTTATATATAATTTAGCCCATCTCATAAAATAACAAATGTGTATTGGTAGTTCACTGGTTTGAGTTATAGTTGCTATGTGCAAGATTATGAGTTCAATTTTCACTAATTACACTATTTTTGTCTTTTTCACATATTACATTTTATAATTAACCCCTTTTATTTAAATTTTCTAGTTCCACCCCTGCCTATTGGACTATTCTGTTTGGTTCACTTCGGTTGAATGTGATTCTGGTTCGTCTCTATTTTATAGTTTTCCCAATTTGTTGATCACCAGTTCTCAATCAAAGCTCCACATTTTTTTTATTAAAAGAAAACACGGTAGCAACCAACCACTGCAAACAATTAGGGTTTATAATCGCCAATTTGGTTACCAGTACTTATTTTATTGCTTTATTGATTGGGAGATTTTTTTTTTTTTTTTCTTTACTAAAGATGATATATTTTGAATTTTTTAATTTATCGCACTGAAAAAAATTTGGTTTGGGGACACGGCCCAAACATGGTATGGAAATTAGTTCATACTTGTCGGTCTAATAAGGCCCTTTTAAATGAGGGGTTCATATATTAGACCATTCTTTTTAGAGGAGGGTTCAAATGCACCATTATTTTGGTGTTTCACTATGCTCCATATGGACTATATTATTTTATCTTCATTTTCAAAGTCCGAACAGTCGATTTGAACCATTCAACATGATCTTCATAATAATATATGCTTGGAGACCAGATTTTATATTTTTTAGAATTTATTTACTATTTTTTAAGATAGATACAAAATCAATTTTTAAGGAGATTCTGAACCATCCGATAAAGTCATATTGTACCTATCTAAAAAAATAGTAAAAAAATTCTAAAAAAATATAAAATTTGTTCTCCAAGCATATTTTATTATGAAGATCATGTTGAGCGGTTCGGATTAACTGTTCGGACTTTGAAAATGAAGATAAAGAATGTGAAGCATATTAGAGTACCAAACTGATGGTGCATTTGAACCCTCCTCTTCTTTTTATTTCCTCGTTTAGTTAAAGGATGACTATACTTCACTTTTGCTTGGCCAATTAATGCTTAATTGCATAACTTTATGTTTTTTTTTTCCCTAAAATTACTCAATTTAGCTTAGTTTATTAGAACCCCACTAACACCGAACAAGACCAAAAAAAACATTAGATACAACATCAAATTTTGTTGTTGTAGGATTTATTATATTAAGTAACGAGAACCTATTTACCTGCCCCCCGCAGGTTCCTTCTCTACACCTTGTATCATAAAGTAAGAATAAAGTATGAACCATATTAACTTAATATTTCTAATTTTATTATATGATTTAAACTGTAGCTATTGAATATTTTTTTCTCTTTGACTGATTAAATGTGTATATTATAACTATTACTATGATATCTTCAATTTGCTCTAAGTTGGTTGGACTTTATTATACTAATTGACTTATTAGTATAATATAACTATTACTATTATTATTTTTATTAGTCATTTTTTTTATAAAAATGTTTCATTTTATATGATAACATAATGTTCTGTTACAACCCCCAGACAGTGCCAGCGAGTAGATTATAAATTATTTGCAATTGATTACATCATAGAAAGTTTCTTTTTTTGCTTTCTGACGGTCCGTAGGCCTACATCATAGAAAGTCAGAACCACATTAACTGAATTACATAGAAAGTCAGACACAATGGCGTAATGGGAGATGCCAATATGCCATGGAAAGGCACCCAGTGGATTTTGAAAAAGCTACAAAGATAATGTCTAATTTGCAATTTGTTTTGCTGATAAAAGAAGGGATAAAGTTAATGAATCTTTGTCTAAGAAAATGGATCCTATAAGTGAGGTAAGTGTCAATTTTTTTTTTTGTTTTTTTTTTGCAACACACCTAGCTGTACTTTTTGTTTAGCTTGAACAAGAAGTACTCCCAATTGTTAATTTGTGGGACCAGTTAATTATACCTTTGTAGTGGTAGTTCTTGTTCAAATCAAACCATGATCTTGCTTACGGGTGCATGATTTAGTTTAGACAAAAGGTAGTCTACCAACTTAATTAATACATAATACCTTTGTTTGTTAGGAATTCACATTCTCTCCAATACCAAGGGAATCTTTTATAATTAATAGATCCGGACCATTCTTTTTAACTTGGTACGAATCTCAAAGCTCAATAATATTGCCTTTATAAAGTACTAATTTTATCATTTATTAAATAACAAAAATATGTACGTAATATGTATTAAAAAATATTCAATCTTTCAATTAAATAGTCATAAAATGCTATATATATTTTTTACTTGTGATACAGTGACTTTTAGTCATATGTTTGTTTGTAAGTCACAAATAAGAAATGAACTATTTGTTCTCAAAATTAACTAACTATTTAATAGAAAAGAGAACGAGAGCCAATAGAAACAATTAATAAATGATTTCTTAAACAAAATCTTTCTAAATTAAAAATTACGTTACATCTTAAAATTTAAATAGAAAGTGTCCAGCAAACTTCACAAATAAAAAAGCAATTCCAATACAGATGCTCTAAAGAAAAATGTATAGGCCGAGATGTCAGCGTCTCGCCACACAGAGTGGCTGCTCACATTCGCCACTGAGTATTTGTACTCAGTTAGTGGGTTCTGATGGAGCTATGGGGTCTAGGCTTGATTAAGGATATATTTAGTTAATACCAATCTATCAAGATGTTTTGACTTAACTTTTGGAAGGTAGGCAAGCTGATTGTTTATCCTAAATATCTTTACTAAAAGGTAAAATGAGTACTTAATTGTTGCTAATTATTTTATTAGAACGTGCGAGAGGCCATTGGGAGCATCTTTTTCTAGAATGCAATTTTGTTGCTAATTATTTTATTGTTGCAATGTTGGTAATTAACATGAGGGTATAACTATACGGATTCATATTGAACCAGCTTTAGGGCTGCACAAAAAAAATCATAGTTTGTGATTCGATTTGAGTTTGATTCGAAAAAATTCGTAAAAAATTCGATTCGAAATAGTTCGAAATTAATTCAAATCAAACTCAAACTGGACCTGGTTCATTCGAAATATTCGCGAACTATTCAAGTTCGAAATTCAAAGTAACATGAACCATTGATTTCCACTGATGACTTATGTTTGCTGATGACTTAAAAGTTAAAACATAAGGCCACCCAGCCATAAGTCATAACTCGTAAGTCGTAACCCTCGCTCTTAGCTCTAAAACTCTAGACGACTTTCACCTCTCGTTTTCAGTGACTACGATCACTCTTCCTTGTCGTAAAAAAGTTCATAAAAGATTCGAAATTGAGTTCGTAAAAAAATCAATTCAAAATTAATTCAAACCAAACTTAGTTCAAAATTAATTCAAACCAAACTCAAAATTTCAAACTGGAATAAGTTTGATTCGGTTTGATTCGTTTGCAGCTCTAACCAACTTCCATGTTGCGAATAATTTAATAAAAATTGCCTACGCGCCAGTTGCCAGTAAAAAGAGGATGGCCTTGGCCCATCCCAAAGGGCAATTTAATTATTGCAAATAATTTAATTTCCATCCAAATCGAGCATGTTATTCAATATCTCCATTTACCACAAAAATGAAGGTCTCCATTTACGTAATCCAAAAAATGAAGGTCTCCATTACCTAAACAAAAAATTAAGGTCTCCATTACGATTTGTTGTTTTGTATTAAATACTCATACATTTTTATCATTCTAATAATTGCTATGTTTGATGATTAGTTTGATGGAATCAAATCTGTTGAAATCTCAAAGGATTTCAGGGACCTGAAATTCTAAATCCAGCCGTCAAAATTTTTGTAGACAAATCTCAAAGCAGAATGTTTTTATGCACAAATCTCGAAATATATATTGAAACATATAGATCATTGAAATGAAAAATTCAAGTTCCTGAAATCCCTCAAGATTTCAGCAGATTTGTTTCCTTAGTTTGATAGTTTTGTTTAATTTTTTTACCTAGACTTGGAAATGAATATCTAATGTTTTGTTTGATGGACTTCATTATCTATTTATTTATTTTTGTATTTGTACAATAATAGCTCAAATAAAGGCCTGCTAACTAAATGACAATTCGGTCCATCTCGCTACTAGCTCGATCCAATTATAAGCTAAGATTTTAGCTTGTCACCTTAATCTCAGCTCACTTGGCTCGCTCGGTTTCTTTGGCTAGCTGATCACAAGCTGGACCCAGCTCGTTGCCACCCCTACTTAAAATAGACACAATAGTTTGTAAGATATAGAACAATGAAGGTACGAAATGGAGGCCTCCATTTTCAGAGTAACGGAAGTTGAATTGACAAAGTTTTACACAGATGGAAAGACTTGACTACCTAATTATAGGACAATTAAATTATTACTTGATTAATTATATAAACAATAGCACTAAAGCTTGATGATATCATCTGTACGGGCTACTGTTATAAAAGGCACACAGATGCTTTGATTCTCCAAAACAAGAAAAACGATTTCTTTCTTTCTTATTTGCTATTTCAAATTCCTTCATCAGTTGCCAAATTCGAATAAACAACCGTTATGGAGGAAACCGAAGCACTATTTTTGATGGGCAACCTGATGCGCGCCCAATACCGTGCACACCGTGCCATCATCCGTGCAGGCCATGCCAGAGCACCAGATCACGAGAACATGCAGCTTCGATACCTCGGTACTAGCTTGGCAATAATGGGAGCAATCAACGTTGCAGTCGCATGTCAAGCATTCAACAATCAGCTGGCAAGAAACCTTGCCAATCCAATTCGATCCTACATGGGTGTGATCCTCTTAGTTGTTCAAGGTTTTATGTTTGTTTCTGGTATCATCGCAATGGCAACCGGCTGGCTCCCGTGCCAACACCGCCGTCTTGCAAAGGTGATACTGTTACTAATTCAGTTTGCATCTGCTTTCGCCTTGGGACTCCTACTCTTGGCCTGCTCTTCTTCGGTTAATTTGAATTAGTTGTGCTATTTTATATATATATAATATGAGGAGGAATCCAATTACATTTTTTTTTAGTGATACCAAATTACACTATATTTTTAAAGTTCAAATAGTTGATCCAAACCGTTAAACATGATAGATATGTTAAAATGTGCTTGGAGATCAAATTTTACATGTTTTGGAATTTTTTTTACTATTTATTAAGATGGGCACAGAAATTCAACGGTCTAAATATAGCGATTTTGTTAAATACTTAATAAATTGTAAAAACAATTACAAAAATTGTAAAATTTGATCTACAAGCACATTTTAATATATCTATTATGTTGAACGGTTTGGATCGACTATTTGAACTTTGAGAACTTTAAAAATTGAGATCGTAATTAGGTGTCACAAAAAAAAGTGTAATTGGATCCCTCCTCATATAATATATAGTAAAATGTCATGCAGAGTAATTTGCATTAGAAGTGATCCAGCAACAAATCGTAAACCCTTACATTTCATCCACCAGATGCTTTGTTTGATTAGTTTGATGAATAGTTTTATATAAAATGTCATTCTACTAATTAATCTGGCGGAGGGATGTGGCATTGAATTTATATATACATTTTTATCATTCCACTAATTGCCATATTTGATGATTAGTTTGATGGTTTGTTTTATTTTGTTAATTGCACTTGAAAATAAATATATGATGTTTTGTTTGATGAGCTTTATTATCTATTTTTTTGTTTTTAATTTGTATGATAATAGCTCAAATAAAGCCTAGCGAGTTAAACGAGCCAGCGACCTACTAGCCTGGTCCGATTATAAGCTAAGTTTCTAGCTCATCCCCTTAATATGGGAAGCAGCTTGAGTTCGATGTCCATTGGATCCAAAGTGGTTTCAATGAGTTCGCTAATTGTCGGATCTGCTTTAGGATTCACGCCTGCAATTCCGTGTCTGTTTTAAAATCCGTACACACGAATTCTAAAGCAGATTTGACAGTTATCGAACCCATTAGAACCACTTTGAATCCAATAGACATCAGACCCAAGCAGATCTCCTTAATATGAGCTCACTAGGCTTGTTCGTTTATTGTGGCAAGCCAATAACAACGAGTTGGGCTCAGCTCGTTGCTACCACTAGTATAATAGACACATTAATAGTTTGTAAGATACAAAACAATCAAGGTAATTGTGGCCTCCATTTTCAGAGTAACGGAGAATGAATTTACAAAGTTTTACAATGATGGAAAGACTTGACTACCTAATTAAAGGACAATTAAATTACCATTTGATTCATTAATCATTATATAAACACTGGAATTAAACTTTGATGATATAAAATCAAGTGAGGCATCATCTTTACAAAAATGAACTTCAATCGTAGGTGAATTTTTTATTTATAAAAAAATTAAATTAAGTGGTACCATATCATACTGGTACATTGATACATACCATACAACGAACTGTATCAAATTAAGCACCCATCGTCATATGAGAATGCAAATGAATCTGCGAGTCCAAATTTTAAAAATACATAATTTACATATTCTAAGATTAAAAACAAAATCACAGAAACGATCTGTTGGTATGATTGTATCAGGCACAATACTATATAAAAAATCGGATCACCATATTTTAAAATTGAAACTAAGAGCATCTACATTCTTGAAACTATTAGAATTTGTAAATAACTGTTAACTACTTTTTAAAAATTTAGTCTCTCTTGATTTCTAAACCTCGACATTCCTAATTTCTAAAATTAGAGTTTCTTAATTGTCACTTTAGCGAATAATTGAAAATTGACTTATATTTCCGTTGCAGACTTCATGGACGATAATTTTTTTTTTTTGGGATGCATTTTATTTTTCATTTTTTTCCTTTCCCGCCTCCCTTTAGTTTTTTCTTCTCCTTCGTTGAGAGAGAGAGAGAGAGAGAGAGAGAGAGAGAGAGAGAGAGAGAGGGAGAGAAGACAGAGAGTGTAATTTTTTTTCTCAGAAATATGAGAGAGAGACTTCTGCAATTAATTTTTAGTGCTTGAAGCAGTACCTCAGATAACTTAAAATGTGCAACTGTGCTTAATTTGTTCTGTACTTGATTCCACTATCAGAATCCTTGCAACTGTACTTGTTAGCATTTAAAAAAGAAAAGAAAAAAAAAAGAGAGACCGACTTTTTGAATATTCTTCGCTTTTAATCAGTGATATTATTGTTGACTCCTAAACCTAAAGACTTGTAGATAAGTAATGCATGAATAATAAAACACTAAAAGCAATGGATGAACAACAAAACACTAAAAGTAATAGATGAATAATAAAATACTAAAACATGTCAGAATAGTTGCGAAAAATATCACTCTCACAAAGTTCAACATTATAGCAAAATCTGAGTACTTGACAACAAAGCTACAATGAATTATATCACAATTTGAGTTAAACATTTGAGTTATAAGTACAATAAATTTACCAATGTCATCCCCTTTGAAATGGTTCCATATCTCTTTGACCAAATCCGCTTTGAGTTGCTGATTGGTTGAACTATTCCGAATTCTTACATGATTTTGTAAGAGAGTTCAAATGTCTTCAATTTTTGTGACTCCATCATGTCTCCATTTTTAAAAACTTAAATAACTCAAAATTTAAAACTTAAATGTCAAAATAAAACCGTTAGATGTGATCTATGTTATTTTCTCTATGTGCCCATAAAAAATTATCACATTTTGATTTTTCTTTTATGTGAATCAATAAATTAAAAAATCAACGTCTAGAAATTATCCACATTAGTATACATTTTTACAAGCTCAAGATGACAACCAAAATAAAGTTGAAATGACATAATTTTTTACACGTGCATAGATAAAATGATGTAGTTCATATCCAACTGTTTTATTTTGAATTTTAAGATTTAAATTTTGAGTTATTAAAGTTTTTAAAAATGGAGGCATGATGGAGGTACAAAAAATGGAGGCATTTGAACCCTCCTCATTTTTTAAATACTCTTGATATTTACAAAGATGATCTCGAGAAAATTCCGACCTCGATACTATTGTTGACTCCTTTGGTCAATGTTAAACAGCAACTTAAGAAGACATAAGCAAAAAAAAATTAAAAGAATAAAGGAAGTGAAACAAGCCCTCTACAGGGGTAGTGTACAGTAACCATCATATTTTTTTTGGTAACTTTTATATTTTTTTAAGTATATTTTACTGGACCTAATTAAAAAGTTGCAATACATCAGATTTGATTAATAAAATCTGGACCTACTATGAAATAATAAAAAAGATTGGTAATTGGAGAAGAAAACGGAAAGGGATAACTAAGACAAAATTAATTATCTTTTTTTTTAATTGATTAAATTACAAAATAAGAATAAGAATATAAAAAAAAACGAATAAGTTTGAACTAAATTTAAAATTTTGATGAATAAATATCTAAATAGTGAAGTTATAATGAACATATCTACGATAATATTATTTTTTGGTTGATAACAGCGATAATATATATCTAAATAGTGAAAAAAAAATCCAAATTGTCAGGACTTGTAATGCGAACTATGCATGAGAACTGTAAATGAACCATGTACAAATTTGAATTTGTACATAATTCATCATTTTTGACGCTTCAAACAGGCACATATCATTTTACTTCTTTTTTCGTTTAAATAAAATCATTTTATAGGTTATTATGTTTTGTCAAACAAGTTTGTTTTTTATATAACAACAAAATGATAATCAAAATTAACAAAAAAAAATTATACTGATGTTCTTCATTGTATAAGATTTAGTGAATTTGAAAATTATTTAGTCACAGATCAAGTTACAATAAAGATTGAACTATTAGTTTTCCAAATCTCTTTTTGGTGCTGATTGGTTTTGAAATTATATTAAATTTAATATATAACCTATCTTAAATGTAAAAAAGAATAGGATTTTATATGGTTCTTTATAATTTAATAACTATAACTATGTATTTGATTATTATTATGAGGAGGGATCCAATTACACCCTTTTTTGGTGATACCGAATTACACTCTCCATTTTCAAAATTTTAAAATTCCAAATAGTCGATCTAAACCGTTCAACATGATAGATATATTAAAATGTGCTTGCAGATCAAATTTTATATTTTTTTGAATTTTTTTATTATTTATTAAGTATTTTACAAAATCGTTGTTTTTAGATCATTAAATTTTTGTACTCATCTTAATAAATAATAAAAAAATTCAGAAAAATGTAAAATTTCATCTGCAGGTACATTTTAACATATACATTATATTGAACGGTTTGGATCGATTGTTTAAACTTTAAAAACATAAAGTGCAATTCGGTGTCACCAAAAAAGAGTGTAATTAGATCCCTCCTCTATTATTATTGCCAAACAAATTTATTAATCATATAAACTATGACTTATAAGAATACCCACAGATTTATTTATCTTAATTTTGGTTATTTTTCTTAACTGTAGAAGTTTTTAATATCCCTTCCGTATATTACGACAGTATTCTTGACTTGTTGTTTACAGGCAGACGAATATTTACTACTTTTCACCTTCATGGGCTAACGGGCCGGAACCCATGGCCCGAAGTGAAAGATGAAAGCCCGAGTCCCACTAGGTTCCAATTTTTTTTATTCTCTGGAGTAATTCAAAACTTGAATATGAATCTTAACCGTAAGATTTGATCTAGCACGAATAATAAGGGTACCCTATACATTTCACCTCGCCAGATGATGATCGGACGGTGAGTATATATTCTATAAAATTTGAGTTACTTTAGGGGAAGGAAGCGAAGAGATCCGAATGATCATTTGGATTGAGCCGTTCGATCCTGGTCGAGATGCGTTCTTCCGAAAATAGTTTCTGATTTTAATTATACGCACGAATCTCACAATAAGGATTGAACTATCTAGACCAAGTATACTGTTACCAAATCGTTCGTTTCCTTTGCAAAACCCTAACCCCTCTCTTCTCCTTCCTCTTCCCGACGGCTCTCCCGCTAGAGGAAGAAAACAATTTGGTACGGAGATAATGGAGGGTTCCACTTATCAAATCGATCTAGGCAATCTACTAGCTTCCGATCCAAATCACCATTTCCAATCCATCCCTTCCTCCCGGTGAATACTCTCTCTCTCTCTCTCGTTGTAGACTTGATTTGTGTTTTTTGATATTTTTCTCATGGATTTGTTTTGTTTTAGGGAAGAACTGGTGAGACAATGCTTAGATAAAGGAACAGAGCTGGTACAAGCAATAGCGGATTCTCTCTTCTCCTTGCCTTCCACTGAAGATCGTGATGGACCTCTCGTTAAGCTTCCTCCACCAATTACTAAACTTCCCCGGGAGAAACATGTAATTTGCTCCTTGTTTTCTTTTAATTCTTTTTTGTTTAATTGCTGTATGTACCATCCCAAAATTAGTATCCCACTGTTTTAGTTTCTTGTTCTTATTTGCAAAACCAGTTTAAACACAACTTGGTAATATAATGTTTTACCAGTATAATCGTAAGTTCATAACCATAGAATACATCCCTAATCAAAATTGATTAATTAGCCAGAAATCAAAACATGTGAGAACCAAAAATTCAATGTGTAATCTCAGCATTCAATGTGTATTCATTCTTTCCATTTTATTTAGTTCCTAACAAATTTCGAAGTTTCCCCAGGAGAAGAATCTAATTTGCTCCTTGTTTTCATTCTGTTCCTCTTTTTTGTTTATATGTGAAATCTAACTTGTACTATCTCAATGTTTAATTGCTGTATGTTCCATCCCAAATTAGTGTCCTGCTGTTTTTATTACTTGTTCTTATTTGCCAAACCAGTTTAATTCATTTTAGATGACTGATTTTTTCCCCCAAGTTTCCTTACATATTTATGAAATTAATGCTTTCTTTTTTTGATTGGTATATATATATTTTTTAATTTGCTGTTGCAGCTACCTAGGCCGAAGCCACCTACTAAGTGGGAAGCGTTTGCTAAAATGAAAGGTTGGTTTATACAAATTTGGATTTCTTTAGTACATTTTTTGGGACTCATTGCTAATTACATGATTTTCTTTTTGGTATAGGAATCAAGAAGAGAAAGAAAAATAAGAGAGTATGGGATGAACAGACCAGTACATGGAAAAGAACCTATGGCTATGACCGTGTAAATGATGACAGAGATATTCCTATTCTGGCTGCAAAACCTACTGACGGTATATATCTTGTTTCTGTTTATATTTGTTTCCAAGCTAAAAATTATACCAAACTGTTACAGAGATTTACAGCACAGGAGGCAACTCTAAAGTTGGTTTTGAACATTTTGAATCAACTATAGGCATTTAATGGAATCAATATACATGTATTTTGTGTATTTGCAGAATATTATGAATAGCAAATATGCACAAGTTCGAGTTCAAATTGAATAAAAGAAGGAAAAACTGTCTCAAAGCAATGCTTGGTTTTATATTTTTTTTAAACTGTGCTCCTTTTGTCTAATATTTTATTTTTTATTTTTGGGTTTTCTATAGAGGTAGGAGAGGATCCATTTGCTAAGAGGAAGGCAGAGAAGAAGGAAGGGGTTAAAAAGCAAGAGAAGAATAGGCTTGAGAATTTGAAGCGATCTGCTAAGACTGGTTATTTGCCTAGGTTTAATTTTCTTCTCTTTTTTGCCGTTTTACCCTTTTTGTTGTTTGTAGCACATCAATTGCTCTTTTCTTATTAAAATAAATAAACTACTGTTCTCTTTTGGGTAGTATTGAATTCTAGAAAGAATCAAAAAATTATCATTACTGTTAAATTACTGTTTATCAATGCCCAATTTGTGAAATCCTTAGAGCATGTGTATTGGGATTTCTTTTTCATTTGTAAAAGCATGTGTTGCATTTCTATTCTAATTTAGAATTTTTTTTATAGAAATCACTTTCTAATTGTTTCTATTGGCTCTCGTTCTCTCTTCCATAGTACGTGGCCACTAAAAGAAATTAAAAGTTAATTGCATGAGTGTGGAGGTTTAGAAAACTAAAATTAACTAAATTTCTTTTTAGTACTTGACAGCTGTTTTAATATCTTCTGAATTTTACTAATGTAGATGCTCTTAATTGCAGCATTTCTGTCATCCTTTATATTTGTAAAAAGAAAAAGAAGATAAAATCTAATTTGGATTCGTATTTTAAAGTTGAAACAATCGATCTGAACCATTCAACATGATATTCATATGAAAATGTATTTGGAGATCAAATGTTATATTTTTTAGAATTTTTTACTTTTTTTATAGATAGGTACAAAATCACTTGATCTAAAGATTCTAGACCATCCGAAAGTAGTGATTTTTAACCTATCTAAAAAAATTGTTTAAAAAGTAAAAAAAATGTAAAATTTGGATTATAAGTACATTGTAAAAAATTATCATTACTGGTAAATTAATGTTGTCAATGCCCAATTTTGATAAATCCTTAATTGCCACATTTCTGTTATCCTTTATATTTGTAAGAAAAAGAAAATTTAAACCCAATAATTTAATACTTGTTTTCATTTCATTGCAGCCATATACAATTAGCAGCGACATCATTGCCAATTACTGGTACTAAAAATGAGGTGCCAAAGAAAGCTAGTAAGAAAGAGTTGGAAAGTGTGGCCGGTATGGTTGCAACTTCTACTGCAAGTGGTGGTAAATTTGACAAAAAGTTACCAGGAGAGAAGCCTCCAAAGCACTCTGGGAAACATAGAAAGGTGTGTATTAATTTTTTTTTATATTTTATTCATTGTGTTAGAAACTGATTTAAATAAAATTTTGGTATTTTTCAGTTTGATCTTTCCATGGGTGATCTGATTTGTACCTGTCACTTGCTAAACTGAACTGAATTTTTTAATTCACAAACAACAATTTTATGATTTTTTTCAATTTAAAATGAATTTTAATAGGAAAGGCAAAAAAATTGGGTAGTTTTGTGAGTTTTTGAAATTGAGAAGGGTAAATTTGATATTCATGCATTGAAATTTTCCCAAATTTTTAGTTCACCCAAGGAAGTAACAAACAACAATATTTTGGTTCAATCTATTTGGTACTGGTTTATATCAGTCAATACTGCTACAACTTGACTGGTACACTTATTTTTTTTATATAATAGTCACATTTCCTTCTTAATCAATGCTGGGTATTTAGGTATGTGTTTTTGAAATTTAGAAGGGTAAATATGATGATATTATGAATTTCAGAGGGGAATACGTAATTTAAAGTTGTTTGAAGGGTATACATGAAATTCCTATAAACAGCTATATTGCTGTTTAATCTGTTTGGTACCAGTTTGTATCAGTCAGTACTGTGACATTTTGAGTGGTACACTTATCATTTGGTATGATAGGCACATTTCCTATTTTAATCTCTGCCAGTATTTTTTTCGCTGTATTATTTATTTTTTTCTTTTTTTGACCGAACTAATTACAGTATTATTATTGTGTAGTTTCTGCCAAATGTGGAGGGTAAAGGAATGGGATCTAAAGAGAAGCAACAAACAGACAAGATACTTAACCAGTTGCTCTCTAAGAGTTCACACGAAATTCTTGATGTCAACAAGGTATCAAATTATTTCCTATACACCGCTTATATACTTTAAATTATCTTGTAAAATCTAAAATATATTGTCTGTTACATGTTTTTGACAATTTTAAAATTTATTGTTGTTTGTTGTTTAGGCTGTTACTATGTTTAATGTAAAGAAAGAGAAGCAAAGGAAGAGGGAAAAAGATGCAAATCCTGGAAAATCTGGCAAATTTAAACCCAATAAGAAATCATTCAAGAAAACCCCCTCGAAATCTCCTGCA
Source organism: Carex rostrata (assembly GCA_964058875.1). Lineage (NCBI taxonomy): Eukaryota > Viridiplantae > Streptophyta > Magnoliopsida > Poales > Cyperaceae > Carex > Carex rostrata. The sequence continues at coordinate 2,198,892 of CAXKVT010000106.1, read as the reverse complement.
AAAAAGAAACCGTAGAATTATATTACCGGGGTTTTAAGTTTCCTGGTGAATTTTTGTTTAAGTTGCCAATTTTAGTTTTACCTTTTTTTGACTCGAGTTTGTACTATCTATTTATATATGAAATGCAAGTTAGGTTTTTTGAGAACAAGGCTTGAGAGTAACTGTAGCCTGCTGACAACATCATTTTTGCATGATATTTAACCTGGATGCAAACAATAAATTTGCAAAATATCCAACCTGATTATATTTACAAATGTACATATAAGTCTGTATTACGAAACTTTGAAATTGTTCATAAAATTAAACACAAAAAGTTTGGTTTTGCACAGGACCTGTCCTGGATTATTCTTACAAAACATAACTTACTAATAATATGTGAAAAAAAAAGATGAGTCCGAATCTACTGTAATTCTGAGTGGAATTACATGATCTTGAAATCCCGATATCAACTGCTCAAATTTTTCTGTGCATGGATATCGAAAATGTTATTGGAAAAATAAGTTTTTATGCACACGTCTAGAAAAAAAACCAACGGTTGGAATCGGAATTACAGGCGAATTACATCAGATTTATTTTCGAAAAAGAAAGCGGCTGGCATGCAGAAAAATTTGATCTTTATTTATTATTATTTTTTTCTTTCAATATTGATAGATCAGAGAAAGAAAAAGCAAATCGTATACTATTCTTTTATTTTTAACACATCCAAACAAAATACAAGTATAATGAATACCGACATATTCCAACAAAATAAGCCAATTATTTGTGTTCAACTATCTTTAATCTTATTCATTATTCGTTTGTCATTTTCACCACAAAAAGGAAGGGAAAAAGATCAATGGCAGGTGTAAAGCAATAGCATGTGATGTCGTTTAAATTTGAAAGAAATGCCACTTGTTTCATTAACAAACTGGTTCCAACTACAAGATAAAACACCTATTCTTTAACTATTCTAAAAGGCTAAAACTAGTACCACATGTACCAGTACATTACTATAAAACAGCTACAACCTAATTTACATCGTATTGCCTGTACCAGTTACTCATTTACAGACCAAGAACAGTATAAACAACAACCAAACATTTTGTAAGTCTTGTAATCTTGCAGAGTTCATGGAATTATCAATCCACCGGATCTAGCATGAGAATATAAAAAAGAAAAGAAAAGAAAGAAAGATCAGTACTGCTGTTATACTAACTGATTAATTTAATTCATATATTGTCATTGTTCACCAAGTGAGAATTCTAATACTATTATCAAATGAACTTTTTTTGAATTGAAATCAGTTGATTTTATATGTTTTCACTTTCCAGTTAACAACTAAATCAACAAATTTAATATGAAAATAGATTTTTCACTTACAATCCTTGTATATACATATTGGTATTCTTTGTAGATCTAAAATAGGGTAATTGGAACTTCAACATATAATTGCAAAAATTAGCACAAAAAATACCAGATCCAGCTTTTTACAAAACCAATAGGAATCCTGTTTCAAAGTCTCCCAATTTACCTGAGCGCTTCAATCTAACAAAGTTAAATCAGGTCAGATAAGTTAAAATAAAAGAATACCGACTTGATGAACTTGAAATCAAGAGATCAGTCGATGCTCTGATTTCATCAACAACAGAGGGAATCAACTGATCTTATAAATCGCCTCCTCTTCCTGTGACTCACAATGAACTTGAAATCCCTAAGATTCGGAAATAGTTCCAATTAATCTCAGATCCGGGATAATCAATCAGGCAATATAACAAACAGAAAAGCTGCATCGTTCTTGCAGGAAAGATAGATCAGATTGAATCGAATCGAATAAAAAATGATAAGATTTTCAAGATATCCAACCTGTCTTTCCTTCAAGAGCAATACAACAGATCTGATTTCATCAACGACAGAGGGCACCTACATCTCCAAAAATTGGCGTCGAACTCGTCAGCCGTCTTCACTTAAATCTCCAAAAACTCGAGCTTCGTTCCAATCAAACGGAAAAGCTGCATCGTTCTTGCAGGAACGATAGATTGGATCGGATCGAATCAGGCACGATCATGCATTCTGTCCAACCTATCGTTCCTTCAAGAGCAATACAACCAATCTGATTTCTACAACAAATCATAGATCGGCACCCCTTGCTGTGATTCACGATGAACTCCATTGAATCTAATTAATCAGGTAATATAACGAACAGAAAAGCTGCATCGTTCTTGCAGGAAAGATAGATCGGACGAGATCGGATTGGATTTGGAATTGGAAGATATCCATCCAATCCAACCTATCTTTCCTTCAAGAGCAATGCGGCGGATCTGATGTGGGATTCAAGATATCCCAGCAGCAACTGGATAGAGGCATGGAACCCGAGATGTGGTTTGAGGTGCTATATATACCCCGATTGGACGCTCCCATTGCTTTGTATGTTCATATTACCTAAGGTACCTTAAATGTATTGTTCGGATCGGAACCGTTAGATCTATTTAGACACGAATATTAAAGGTTCCCAGTTCTGATCGCAGGGTTCAGATGCAAAATCAAAAACTGAGATACTACATGGAAATAACGCCGCATGATCTGATGAGATATTTAACAACCGCATCGCTCAGAACACGACAGCCGATTTGCAATTGGATCGACAAAAAGAAAGATTAGCGGGCCTTGTTTCACTTACAAAACTGTAAATCGGTCCACTAACCTTTTTGACAACATTTGTATATGGGCCGAAGCCCACAGTGCATGTTCTATTAGGAAGTATCCAAGGCGAATTCACATCCCCTCAGGTTTCCTGACTGAGTACAATTAAATCGGACGGCTCAAGATTGGAAATTTTAACTTGGCACGAATATCAAAGCAAAAATAATACTGGCCCCCTCCATCATCCCAAATAGGCACCGGCTGATATTCAATCTGGGGCGTTCATTTCAATTATTTGAGTCAGGTATCTGGGAGGATACGGATCCAAAATAATGACTCAGTCAGGTATTGCGCTGGATCTGAATTCCAAGCGTCACGAGGAGGAGAAAAAATTAATTAACAAAAGCAATGCAGAACGTACTTGAACGGTTGAGATTTGTGCAGAATGTATTTGAACGGTTGAGATTTTCCAAATAAACACTCAAATTTTGAGATATATCAGAGAGTACGAATTCAGTGTAAGAAGAGTTTGTATTTTAGAAACATCAATTTAATTGATTTTGTCTGGTAATTATGTAATAGACTTTATTAAGCTTGTTAATGAATATGAGGATATCCATATTCCATATTAGACATTTTACCTAAAATCTAACATTTGATTGATATTTTTCTAAAATTCACATGATTGGAATCTGAATATCTGATCCATTGATAGGCGCATTTAATAAAACAAAATATCTGAATTGCGATCCGCATTGATTCTACCGGAATTTAATATTGGAATAAAAATATCGGAAATAAATCTGCTACAATCCGAATTACATAACAGTAATCCTAAAATCTCTACTTTTCTAAATTCAACCGTTCAATTTTTTCTGTGTATGCATCTCCAAACAGTTGATTTTTCTGCATACGCATCTCAAAACAAATCGACAGTTGAATTTGAAAAAACAGAGAGATTGGAGGGTACTGTTCACATGTGAAGAATCGTAGCAGATTCAGATCCAAAAATATCTGATCGAGGCCCAAGCTATTAACGCATGGATATCATTCTTATGTGTACCGGATAGGTGAATCTATTTAGTCACATAATGACAAATGAATTATTCAAATTTGATTCGGTGGGATCAAGATTTTGTGATTCAAGTATAATTCAATAAAAAATTGAAATTACACATTGAATCTAGATCGAAGATCTACAAGGGAGAAATTTTTTTGCAAATAATTCATAAAATCAGAAAAAGTTTATAAAATTTGTAAATTATTCACGAATAATTAGGTAAAAGTTTGGTTAACCGAATAATTCGTTCTTTTGTTTGCATGCACCTGAAAAACGAACTATTCATGAATTATTCGCAAAATAATTCGGATTAAGAGAATTCAGAAACATGATTCGCTACACAAAAGGCTTTACACAATTCTCTAGTACATAACATAATGCATTGCTCATGTGTTGCTTGCGGAAACAAATCTGCTGTGATTCTTGAGAATCACAGGACCCTGTTTTTCCAAATCTATCCATTCATTTGTTTTGAGATTTGTGTATATAAAACAACAGATTTTGAGATTTGTGCATTTAAAAAAAAATAGAGGGGTGGATTTGGAAAAGCAGGGCCCTGTGATTCTTTTGAGAATCTCAGCAGATTTATTTCCGTTGCTTGCATAGTGACAAATGAATTATTCGGGTTCGGTTCGGCAAGATCAAAAATTCGTGATTCGGGAATAATTTGGGTATAATTCGAGAATGATTCGGAATTATCCGGAGTAGAAATCTTAGTTCTGCAAGGGAGCAAAAAATAAAAACAAAAAAAATTAATTGTTCTTGAAAAAATTCGGAAAAAATTCATGAATAATTCGTAAAATTCAAAAAAAGTTCGTAAAATCCAGAATTATTCGGGTTTAATTCGGTCAAAGTTTGGTCAACTGAATAATTCAGCGTTTGATTCGATATCATCCTTAAAAAAGAACTAAACAGATATAATTTGTGCATCTTGTCGATATGGTTGCTTGTACCCGGTTGACTCTGTACCAGTTGGTAGTTGGTACAACAAAGGATGGGCCCAGTGAAGGTGTTTTACTTTGTGGCCCAGTTCGAATTAAATAAAAGGTCACTGGACACTGGGATAGTGAGAGAGCGAGTAGGCCGGGAAGGAGACAATGGGATCGCTGCGGAGGCGACTGGCGCAGCTGCCGTGGCGGATGGCAGCGGCGGAGACATGGAATCCAACGGTAGCGCTGCTGGTCGGACTCAACTTGGGTCCCATGGACATCGGATCCCAGTTGCTCCCCTTCGTCAACGGTCTTTGCGCTTTAAAACTCATCCGCTCTTTCGTCGGCGAGTTCACTCTCGTACGCCTCTCTCTCTCTCTCTCTCTCTCTCTCTTCTCTCTTCTCTCTTTTTGAAACTAGACAAGGCCACCTATGAGATCCTTACAAATCTTACATGATTTTTTATTATAATTAAGGTGACTGACAAGGCCACCTTTATTTGACTTTAGAAATCCCAGGGAACTGGATATGATTTTTTTTGTGATGGGTGACAAAATGTATAATGCTTAAATAGAAACATATTTGAAGAACACAAGATTATAATAAAACATTATATAATGTATTAAAAAAGTTTTTTTGTTTTTTTTCAAGGCCAGTGACTTTTATGCTTACTATTAATTCGATTGATAAAAATGTATTTACAATGAGTCAAATGATTCTAATTCTTAGATCTACTTTTTTATTCTCACAAAATCCACTAAATTACTCAAAATTACTCTAATCATCTTTAATCACCCTCTAAATTTCAAGGTCTATTATTTTACTAGATCTACTATTCTAATCTTATTTATTACTCATAATCACCTAATTAATACCTTAATCCCCATCTCGCTTCACGATTGAATCCGCTCTTTCGACCGTCATCGCGCTCTGACGACCAGATCTACTCATCGTCGCACTCTAATCGAGATGATAACTCTACTCTCTGAGCTTCAATAATACCGCGTTCTCGGCTCCGGTTGGCTCTCTCCCCTCTTGCTCATTCTTCTCTTCGCTCAAGGAGGTAGAGACGTGAAAGAAGGGAATGTATCGTTGTGTTTGAGATTTATTTTTTTCTAAAAAAAATATTATAATTAAAATGAATGATGAGTTTTTAACATAAGAAAATAATAATGTGAAATATATATATAATCTATGGACTATATATTGCTCTTGACATACATTTGTCTATATGTGGTCAGGTGATGGGTCCCAGCATGTTGCCAACATTGAACCAGGCAGGAGACATACTTGCGGTGAACAAGGTTCCTAAGTGGTGGGGCCAATTCAATACAGGAGATGTGGTGCTGATGCGCTCACCAGGAAACCCTACATTGCACTTTGCCAAAAGGATTTTAGGGGTTGAGGGAGAAAAGGTCACCTATCTGATTGATCCTAACAATAGCAAGACAACTAAGACTGTTTTGGTATGACACTTAGCCTATGAATAATGTTTGTTTGTTGAACTTGGATTTCACTGGGTCATTTTTTTTTTTTTTTAACTGTGAAGTTGCGAGGGGGAATCGAACTCTCAACCTTTGAGTAACTAACAGTTCTAAGAGCTTTTTTAAACCAACTGTGCTACCTCACTTTTCAGATTTGTGGAACCTCTCTTTTCAGATTTGTGGAACCTCTCCTTTCAGAACCGAAAATTACGTGAACAAATCCAAACGGCTCATCACTGCGTGTTTGGATGCAATCCCGGAAATAGCAAGAATAGCGCTAGCCTGGGGTTAGCGGTATTCCATTGTTTTGATGGGTTAGCAAGAACAACACTAACTTCAGGAATAGCTCTATTCTTAGGGTGATCCAAACATAGAATAGTGGAAAAGAATAGTCACTAATCTAAGAACAATGCTAACCCCATGTTATTCTTGACGATCCAAACGCTCCCGGTCTTATAAGGCAAATTAATTTCTGATCTAATAGCTTGCAGTGTTTATAATTCAACCAGGCTTGTGTTAATTTGTTACTCATGAGCCTTATGTTTTCCTATAAGGTGCCGGAAGGGCATGTTTGGGTACAGGGAGATAACATCTTTGCTTCGTATGATTCGAGAAAATTTGGGCCAGTTCCTCGAGGCCTTGTTCAAGGCAGAATCTTTTACCGGGTGAGTATATATTTTTATGTGCTGCCATTGCTCAACTTTGCTGTTAGTTCACTCTAGATTACATATTTGGTGAAATTTCTATGGTTCTAATACCTGTGTAAGTGTTGATTTATGTTTTGCCTTGTTTCCCTTTTATAGGTTTGGCCACCAGAGAAGATTGGCCCAATTGATTCAAAGGTGAATCCAAATGAACCACCAACTAAATGACTTCTTATGTTCATCCCATAGCATTTCCTTAATGTTTCGTTTTCTAGAAGTTTTTACTGACAAATGAAACATGCTAATTCATTAGGCCTTGCTTGTTTCAGTAAAACAAATTTAGTTGTACCAGTGACTACTTGATATGGTTAACATAGGTGTAATTAAGATTTCCAACAATCAAGTTTTATATTCAAGATCATTGATCACATTAGATTTTTGTATGAATTCATTAGGCATTGGCATGCTTGATTAATCTAATCAACAAATATTACTGAAAATACAATAAAATATTTAATGGTCAGAATACAACAGCTAGGATCGCTATCAGTCTAAGAATTCCATAACAAAGACCAAATTAATTTAGTTTAATATATTTATATTATAATAATTTGTTTAGAACCGGTTTAAACTAAAAGTCTAAGACCCGTCATATGCTTGGTTCATACTAAATCAATCATGGACTACCCACAATTAATTATTTCATAAACATACAGAATTCATATAGTCAAAACTTTTCCAGCTAGACCTTGAACAAGTCTTCTTTGAAATTGCAAAGCAAGACCTCATTACCGGTCGGTTCGGTTCAAACCGAAGTAAAATAGTCAAACCAGACTTTTTTTTTTTGGTATTCTTGATTACCTCTGTATTCTTGATTCTGACAAAGCATATTGAAAATGGAGATACAATTTCTGGGTGCACTTAGCAAAAGTGAAACAGGAAAACTTGCAAATTACACCCAATTCTGAAAAAAGGCAAAATATTCAACTGCTCTTTAGTCCAACGGCTCTTTTGAGTCTTGTATCTTATAAATAGGATTTAGAAGTATTGTTAATGTATGAGCAATCAATGAAATCTTTCATTCAATTCAATCTCAATTTCTGACAAAGCGTAGTCTTTTGAACTAGTATGTCCTTGACACATCTTCATAATGCAAAATATTCATTTTTGTAATCCATACTTTACCAATAATATATAATGCATAACTGGCCGCTTCAATTCAATCAAACTTAACTTCAATTAAACTAATGTACTAAAACTAATAAGCATATATACCACTTAACATACATAAGGTGAATTCAATTTGGTGCTTTTCTTAGCCGAAATAGCAGGGATAGCAGGGACTTTAGAGTGTAATATGGTTTAGATCATACTGTTCTTTGTAAAGTTAATGGATTTGATTAAAATAATAGCATATGGGGTGTCAGATGTTGGTAGAATATAGATTTTCTTCAGCATAAGAAAAGTTACTTCAGTGAGGAATTTCATCAAACAGTTTGAGAGCAATGCAATTATTACAAAAATAAACTTGTCCAATGGATCAGAGACAATTAAAATATTGTGAGCAAGATATATAATTATAACAAGTTTGCAGCTATTACCAAATTAAATATGACCAACCAAAAGGGACTACAAGCACCCAATACCTAATTACCGAATTGGCTACTTATACATCAGCCTTATTCCTTGTCAAGTATTCCGCTATCTAAAGAGGCAATTGCATCTGTTATGATTATGTAACCAATGGAAAGACGAGAGCATGTCCTCTTACAAAATACAACCACCTCTATAAAGGGCTCATCGACGAATTTGCGAAATCGTTTCATTGTATGATAACCAAAAACAAGTTGAAAGTAGAAGCAACTCCTTTGTCTTCGTAACTTTTTAACTATTCTTGTCCAGCCTATCTATAAGCATTAGGTGTGTACCCTTTAGAAATCATTTCATGCAGCAACTCCTTTGCATTCAAAATTTCACCTTTCTTGAACAACGCATCAATAAGAATGTTATAAATCATAGCATCAGGTTTGCACCCTTTGGAAATCATTTCATGCATCAACTCCTTTGCCATTGTAACTTCACATTTCTTACACAAGCCATCTATAAGAGTGTTATAAGTCACGACATTGGGCTCGCACCCTTTGAAAATCATTTCATGCATCAACTCCTTTGCCATTGTAATTTCACCTTTCTTACACAACCCATCTATAAGAGTGGTATAAGTCACAACATCGGGCCCGTGCCCTTTGGAACTCATTTCATGCATCAATTCCTTTCCCTTGGTAACTTCACCGTTCTTACACAACCAATCTATAAGAGTGTTATAAGTCACGACATTGGGCTCGTGCCCTTTGGAAATCATTTCATGCATCAACACCTCTGCCTTAGTAACTCCACCGTTCTTACACAACCCATCTATAAGAGTGGTATAAGTCACGACATTGGGCTCGTGCCCTTTGGAAATCATTTCATGCATCAACTTCTCCGCCTTGGTAACTTCGCCGTTCTTACACATCCCATCTATAAGAGTGGTATAAGTCACGACATTGGGTTTGTGCCCTTTGAAAATCATTTCATGCATCAACTTCTCCGCCTTGGTAACTTCACCGTTCTTACACAACCCATCTATAAGAGTGGTATAAGTCACGATATCAGGCTCATACCCTTTGGAAATTATTTCATGCATCAACTCCTCTGCCTTGGTAACTTCACCGTTCTTACACAACCCATCTATAAGAGTGGTATAAGTCACGACATTGGGTGCGTGCCCTTTGGAAATCATTTCATGCATCAACTCATCTGCCTTGGTAACTTCACCGTTCTTACACAACCCATCTATAAGAGTGGTATAAGTCACGACATTGGGCGCATGCCCTTTGGAAATCATTTCATTCATCAACTCCTTTCCCTTCGCAATTTCACCCTTCTTGCACAACCCATCTATAAGAGTGTTATAATTCACGACATTGGGTTCGCACCCTTTGGAAATCATTTCATGCATCAACTTGATTGCCTTTGGAATATCACCTTTCTTGCACAACCCACTAGTTAACGAGTTGTATGTAAAAGTATCAGGTATAACCTCGGCATGATGCATCAGTCTATACAAACCAAATGCCTTAGTGAGTTGACCTGCCTTACAAAGCTCATCTATAACAATGTTGTACGTGATAACACAAGGTTCACACTGACCGCCATGTTTAACCATCCTGAAAAATAACTGAAGGGAAAAACCAATGTTGCCCTTGGAGCAAAGACCCTTGATAAGAATGTTATACGAGATGACTTTAGGTATACATCCCAACTTAGGCATTTTGTAAAGAACAATAGCTGCAGCCTCACTTGTCCTATTCTCAGAACAAAGACCCTTGATTATTGGACCAAATATCACGGCCTTAACCGTGTGGTTCTCTTTGAGAAGCCTTCCGAGAAAACAAAAAGCTAGGTCGAGACGATTCGTTTCGGCACAATACTTAATCATGAGACCATATGTATAATCATCAGGACTAATTCCATCAGTTTGGGTTATAAGGTTGAAGAAGGAATAAATGGCAGGGTCGGAGTTTTGAACCAAGGCAGCTAGGAGCACATTGAAGGGACGGATTGAGGTTGGAGGATTCTTGGAAGACAACAGAGTGTGATAATGCTCAAGGATCTCTTTGTAATGCGAATTAGTTGCAGAGGGTGGTGGTGGTTTTGGTTTGTTGTTGATTTGGAGGGGTTGAAATTTGGAATTGGGGATGGCATAGCAGAAAAGACAAAGGTCACGACGAGAAATTGAAGGTGAAAGGGAACAGAAAGAGGTGAGGGACTGCACGGGCATCATCTTCTTCTTTCTCTTTTTTTGTTTTTTGTTTTTTGTTTGAGCGTTTCTTTCTTTCGAAAGAGTGCCGAGAAGATAAAGATTGAGATAAGCAAGCGATGGAAAAATTGAAATGGAAGGATCAAAAGAAACTTGAATTAATCACTTATTTTATTAATATCTCAATCCTGGGCCGACATTCCTGGCCCAAAATCTTAAATTGGCTAATTGGTAAATTATTTGCTCTCTGTTTGGGCAAACTTAAAAAGACATTTCTGTAATAAAATTCTCTTCTGCGCTGTATTGAAATCAATTGATCTAATGTGGTTCTTATATAAATTTATTCTTCTAAGTGAACTATTTTGGAGAGCTCTATGATGTTACCTGTCGGAAATTCATCATAACAAGCATGATGGGATGCCAGATTAAAAATAATAATTTATATATAGGAAAACAAAAAAAAAAATAGGGATTCGTTAGATTCAATGCAAGTAGAATTGTGACCCAGCAATTCTTTTTAACTAAACCCTTGATTGAACAATTGTTCCATATTTGCCTGTGGAATATCATAGCATATATATTAAGTAGAATTATGACATATACCTTTAACAGTGTATGGCCTCCCACCTAACTTCTTTAATTGGATCATGTCCTGTATCAAATCTGCACACTTCACGATACAATTTCAGGATCTGGTGAAGGCTTCATCACACCGACTCGAGGAATACGTTAAGGTTGTTCGCTATTACCTTACATTTTCATCCTCAGCATGAATATTTTAAATTCATTGCTTCAACAAGAGCTTAGGCAAGGCAGAATACAAGGATTGCAACTAGCTCAGTCAGCCCCCATACTGACTAACCTCATGTATGTGGATGATCTATTGCTTACGGGAAGTGCTGAGACACATGAAGTAAGGCGTATTCACAACACCTTACAAACCTTTTGTTCTATTTCGGGGCAAAGGGTTTCACCTGAAAAGTCTAAATTGTGGTTTTTGAGAGCAACAACGCTAACTCAAATGCAATCGGCTCTAAGAATTTTTGGTGCAAATTTTGCGGGACATAATGAAAAGTACCTGGCAGTCCAGTTAATGTTTGCAGACCATCTGCCTTTCAACAACTTCTTGAGAAAGTTGATAACAAGCTACAGACATGGAAATCGCACTTGCTCTCTCCATCTGGTAAAATTGTCCTTCTCAAGTCTGTTATTGAGGCCATTGGTATCTATCATATGAGCACCACTCCTATTCATAAATTGGTTCTTGAAAAGATACAATCTAAGCATGTGCAATTTTTCTGGGGAAAACAAAATAAGAGATCCATATGCTTTGTAAAATGGGACAGACTAACTACTCCCAAATCAGAGGGTGGATAAGGCCTTCAAAACCTACATTGCTCAACCAATCACTGGTACTGAAAAATATTTGGAAGTTGGCCTCTGAACATGACGCGCTTTGGGTTAAGATAATGGCAGCCAAGTATTACCCAGTTTCAACATTCTGGCACTCACATCAACTTCATGCCTGTACTGTTCTATGGCGTGCTATGTTGCAAAACCGGGATATGGTGGCAGCAAATCTGAGATGGTTAATTGGAGACTGCCAAACCTGTGCAGCCTATGCCCAACCGTGGTTTGCCGATTGGAGTGAGGTACCGGTACCCACTAGGCAACAGAAACAACTCAAGGTAGCTGACCTTTTTAACAGTAACTTGCAGGCTTCGAACTGGACAGCTCTTGTTCAGTTTGCGGGTCCGGTACTTGCACTCAATATTCGGGATGAACATGTGGGTTTAATTCTGCGAGGGGGAATTCAAGATGAGCCACCAATGGAGAATTTTCTGTGAAAAGGGTATCAAATGATTCAACAGTCGAACCCGATAATCAATCCGACTGATGAAGACAGGAAACTGTGGAAAACTATTTGGAAGTTAAAAAGAATCACACCTCGGGTCCAGATGTTTATCTGGAAATCCCTCAATGGAGCCTTACCAACAGGGGTAGAATCGGCAAAAAGACGTCATGCATGAGATTTTTCTATGCCCTCATGCTCGTGCAGCGTGGTTCTCTTCTGAATTGGGATTTCGCTCTCAAACAGTTTCGAACATGATGTGCAGGGAGGCACTACAGTATTTGTGGGAACCCTTGAACTCATCACAAATGGGTTTGACCCTTACACTGGCGTGGCAAATCTGGAAAACAAGGTGCAAATTTATCTTTCAGAAAAAACCTTGTAAACCAGATTCAACAATAAGTGCTGAAAACATGCTTCTGTGCTCTAGCTTACAACATTTCCATCTAACAGACCCCCTTCAAGTTCAAATGAAGTGTTAATTAACAACTCAATAGACAACAGGAATTCAGAATCATATTTATGTTTCCTGGATGGTTCTCTTAAATTGCCAGATGAGGGTGGAATTGGATTTATTATTGATTCACAAGGGGTACTAATCAGGTTTGATAGTGCGTACTGTAATAGAGCAGAATCACCACTTCAAATGGAGGCATGGGCATTGCTAAGTTCTATGGAGGCTGTGATGGCATTGGGTATCTGAGACTGTCAATTTGTCACTGACTCTGAGGTACTGGTACGGACGCTGCGTCCTCAAGGATGAATGCAATCACTGTTGATAACGGATTGGAGAGCATACCCCTATCTTGTCAGGATTGTTCAAATATTGAGTAGTCATGTGCAATTCCGCTGCATCTTCAGACCCAGAGAAGAGAATGAAAGAGCCCATAATCTTGCAAATTTGGCTAGAACCTTAAAAGTGTCTTACACCGGTTATACATACCCTCTCTTCTTGTTCAGATAGGCAGCAGATGTGTAATACTTGTTTACCAGTTTCAGCTGTTTTGTAGAATAAGGCTATGTCTTGCTATAACTTGATGTAATATGTACTCAGGCTTTCTGTTAAATGAATATGCCCAAGGGCTTTTAACCCAAAAAAAAAAAAGAATTATGACATACACATATACATATACCAATTTGCGCAACCAAGCATCTCTTTTATATTATACCACATAATTATATACAAAAATGACCAAAATGCCCCCAACTTATTGAAGTGTACAACATTACAAGATTTCGTAACTATAAGCATTCATCAATTTATGCTGAAGGTTAGAAAAGCTATTGATTCATTCCTTGTCTCTTGATTTCTTCTATATGCTTCAGTAACTATGAATAATAGGAGGAGCTTTGCCAATGCCACTTTGAACTCTTCAGGAAAAAAATGAGACAACCATATATAAGGCTTAACTGAAGCATGATATAAGAACTGATAGTCAATGTCAATGTTAATTGAAGCACACATGCAAATTTTAGCTTGATTAAATGAAAAGAGAAATCAATTTAAGTCAGCTTTACAGTTCAAGTCAATTGATGACGATCAAGCTTGTTTTGGTACATGTTAGACATATTGCAACTTGTAGTAAAATTGTGCCTTACTCTTACTGGTACGGTTTTTATTCTGACCAGTACAGAAAAAAAAACTTAATCTAAAACACATCAAAAGGAAGTTATAATCTCTGTAACTGTACCTGCACAACAAAGAGATATCTACTGCACGACTACACCAAGCCCTTGATCTCCGTTCAACAAATTTTGAAAGTTGTAAAAAATAAAAATAAAAAATTATTATTCTGTGATCTGTTTTTACTGAAACAGAAGGGTCCGTAGACTTATCCATAAGAAAATTAACTTTTCTGTAGTTCACTCTAGGTTACATATTTGGTGAAATTTCTAAGGTTCTAATACCTGTGTAAGTGTTGATTTATCTTTTGCTTTGTTTCTTTTTTATAGGTTTGGCCACAAGAGAAAATTGGCCCAATTGATTCAAAGGTGAATCCAAAAACTAAATGACTTCTTATGTTCATCCCATAGCATTTCGTTAATGTTTCGTTTTCTAGCAGTTTTTACTGACAAATGAAACATGCTAATTCATTAGGCCTTGCTTGTTTCAGTAAAACAAATTTAGTTGTACCAGTGACTACTTGATATGGTTAACATAGGTGTAATTAAGATTTCCAACAATCAAGTTTTATATTCAAGATCATTGATCACATTAGATTTTTGTATGAATTCATTAGGCATTGGCATGCTTGATTAATCGAATCAACAAATATTACTGAAAGTACAATAAAATATTTAATGATCAGAATACAACATGCTAGGATCAGTATCAGTCTAAGAATTCCATAACTAAGACCAAATTAATTTAATTTAATATATTTATATTATAACAATTTGTTTAGAACCGGTTTAAACTAAAAGTCCAAGACCTGTCATACTCTTGGTTCATACTAAATCAATCATGGACCATCCACAATTAATTATTTCATAAACATCCAAAATTCATATAGCCACAAGTTTCTAGCTAGACCTCAAACAAGTTTCTTTGAAATTGCAAAGCAAGACCTCATTACATGGATTAGACCATTATCAAGTACGACTAGGGTTGTTCAACCAGTCGGTTTGGTTGAAACCGAAGTAAACTAGTCAAACCAAACTTTTTTTCGGTATTTTTGATTCTGACAAAGCATATTGAAAATGGAGATACAATTTCTGGGTGCACTTAGCAAAAGTGAAAGAGGAAAACTTGCAAATGACACCCAATTCAGAAAAAGGCAAAATATCCAGCTGCTCTTTACTCCAGCGGCTCTTTTGAGTCTTGTATCTTATAAATAGGCTTCAGAAGTATTGTAATGTATGAGCAAAGCGTAGTCCTTTGAAGTAGCATGTCCTTGACACAGCTTCATAATGCAAAATGTTTTGGTCCGAGTCATCCGAGTTCAGCCGTGCCGAAAAGTTCCAAGCCGTTTTTCTCTTTTTTCGGAGAGGAAGTTCACGCCATTTTCGTTTTTTTCTGAAGAAAGTTCCAAGCTGTGTTTTGAACCGAAATTTTTATTAATAGGAAATATATTAAAAAAATATCCAGATTAGAGAACGTTTTTGATTTTTTTCGAGATATAGGAGTTGATGAATGAAATGATTTCCAAAGGGTTCGAGCCCAATGTCGTGACCTACAGTATTTTTATAGATGGTTTGTGCAAGAAAGGTGAAGTTCCGAAGGCAAAGGAGTTGATGCATGAGATGATTTCCAAAGGGTACGAGCTCGATGTCGTGACTTACAATACTCTTATAGATGGGTTGTGCAAGAATGGTGAAGTTACGAAAGCAAAGGAGTTGATGCATGAAATGATTTCCAGAGGATGCGAGCCCGATTAATTATATTATATACAAAATTATTTTAATATAGATAAAATTATTTTAATATATATAAAAAAATATTATGAATGATTATAAAATAATTTTGTATATAATATAATTAATCGTTGATTGATCAGTTTTAAAATCAAGACAAAATGAGCATCAATATGAAATAAATTTTTTTCGCTGGCCGTTATCACCTATTACGGACAGGGGTTCATTTTTTAAAATTTCACGCCTGGCCGTTGCTATCTATCGTGGACAGCTTTTTTTTCTTTTTTCTTTTTCGCCTAGCCGTTGCTTTATACCATGGACAGAGCTGGCCGTTTCTAAATATCGCGGACAGGGTTTTTTTGGGTTTTTTTTTCTGGTTTAGTTAAAAAATAGTTAATATAGTTAGAATGGTTAATTAAGCGCTAATTCTGGCCGTAATAAGCCATAACGGCCAGAGACCGTGATAAATCAAAACGTTTTCCCTATATCTCGAAAAAAATCAAAAACGTTCTCTAATCTGGATATTTTTTTAATATATTTCCTATTAATAAAAATTTCGGGTGTTTTGAACTTTGAAGAAGAAAGACTAATTGACAAATATTATAAATAGACATGGTGTATAAACTTCCTATTTCTAGATATCAATGCATTAATAGGTTTATGCACACCGGGATCACAAAACTAAAAATCATGACATTTATTACCCCATTTCAACTTCCAAGACTACAGTTGTGGGCTAGTAAAGGTTCAAAAAAAAAAAAAAAAAATTCACTGAGAGCCATTGACCATTCACCCAAACTAGATCAACGGCTAAGATTGCGCACAAGAAACACACCTTAGTCTCGATCCGCCGAAATTTTTATTAATAGGAAATATATTAAATAAATATCGAGATTAGAGAATGCTTTTACGTTTTATCAAAATTTTTATTAATAGGAAATATATTAAATAAATATCGAGATTAGAGAACGCTTTTGCGTTTTATTGAGATATAGAAAATCGTTATGGTTTATCACGGCCTCTGGCATTTATGACTTATCACGGCCAGAGTTAACACCTAAATTAACAAGCTTAACCATTCTAACTGAACCATAAAAAAAACCGGAAAAAAAACCCTATCCGTAATAGATTGGAACGGCCAGAGAAAAAAAAAAATCTGTCTGTGATAAACAGTAACTGCCAGACCCGAAAATTAAAAAAAAAAAAAATTGTTTCACTAATGGCCGTGATGGGTTATCACAGCCAGCCTTTTTTTTTCTTTCTTTCTGCCTCTGGCTGTGATAGATAGTAACGGCCAGGGTTTTTTTTCCGGTTTTTTTCTTGCACGGTTCAGTTAGAATGGATAATGATTAATTAAGTGTTAATGCTGACCGTGATAAGCCATAACGGCCAGAGGCCATGATAAACCATAACGGTTTTCCTATATCTCGATAAAATCCAAAAGCGTTCTCTAATCTCGATATTTATTTAATATATTTTCTATTAATAAAAATTTTGGCTCGATCCGTGCCTTTATATAACTCCCATTAAGAGGGTTCCACGTGGATCTCTTTAAGTGGCTGATTTTTTCAATCATTCATTTGACTTAAAATATTATGCTAAATATTTCTCGTCAAGTAAATACCGGTGCAAAATACCAAATTTAGTACATTTTTAAATTAATAATTTCTGGGTGTATTTTTATTGTAAAAAGTCCCAATATAATGCTACAGCCTACAAGTTTGATTGTTATAAAAATATAGAATATAAATTATATATTTTATTTCTCTTTTGTGAATATTATTTTTTTATTATCTTACGGAATAATCTATTTCATTTTAAAATCAGATAAATTTTAATTTATAAGTGATTACATACAAATGATTATTTCATTTTAAAATCAGATAAATTTTAATTTATAAGTGATTACATACAAAATTTATTGTTATCCGTTCAAATTTAATTATTATAAGGGTTATTAATATTTAAATAGTTAATTACCATAGAATGAAAATTTTGAGAATGGTTCTATAGTGAATTATTTTAGTGTAACTTTTGTTTTAACATAATTTTTTAGCAAATTATTTTTTTAAGTACAAAACAAGCTTATGTTAAAAAAATTCGAGTTTCCGATCCGATTCAACCAATTCTGACCGATTCTTCCGATTCCGATTTCATAGTCAAATATCCGATTCTGATTCTGATTCCGATTTTGAGTTTCGAAACCATGATGTTGAGTGCTTCAGATCAATCATTTTGGACATTGAAAACGTAAAAACATGTTATAATCATATGCTTATGAAAGTAGAATATCCAACCTCTAACTTTACTCGTACCCGATATAATTTTATTTTTAAAAATTATCTTATATGAAAATAGGAAAGATAATGGAAAAAAAATCGTTATACGAAAAAATTATATATCTGTACCCGAAAAAATTATATAACTTTACCCGGTACAAAATTATATATCTATATATATAATTTTATTTTTAAAAATTATCTTATACGAAAATAGGTAAGATAACTGAAAAAAATCATTACACGTACCTGATAAGCTAATGAAAGAAAAATCTTACCTTGTGTTTTCAGACACGATACAGGTCGGAAAAATGGGTAATAGGGTGCCATTGACACCCCTATGTCCAATCGATCAATAGTACTATAATCAACCATAGATCACCTTTTGTTGAAAACTATGTAAACCATCAATTCCTGACTGAAAGCACAGAATATATGGGTGAGAATCTGCTGCGATCCTACGGGATCGCAGGGTCCTGCAATTCCAATTTCAACCCTTCATTTATTACAGTGTGGGAATCTTAAAAAGAGATAGTTTTTGTGCACGAATCTCAAAAAGTATAAACGGCTGAGATTAGAATCGTAGGAACCCTGCGATCTTGTTGGATCGCATCAGATTTATTTCCTGAATATATACCCATAGTTTTCTACAGACACTTTCATTAGAAAATAATATATAATGCATAACTGGCTTCAATTCAATCAAACTTAACTTCAATTAAAAATAAAGTACTAAAACAAATAACCATATATACCACTTACCTTACATAAGGTGGATTCAATTTGGTGCTTTTCTTAGACGAAATAGCAGGGATATCAGGGACTTTAGAATGTAATATGGTTTAGATCATACTGTTTTTTGTAAAGTTAATGGATTGGATTAAACTAATAGCATATGGGGTGTCAGATGTTGGTAGAAGAGAGATTTTCTTCAACAAAAGAAAAGTTACTTCATTGAGGAATTTCATCAAACAGATTGCGAGCAATGCAATTGTTACAAAAATAAACTTGTCCAATGGATCAGACAAATTTTGTCCAATGGATCAGAGATAATTAAAATGTTTTGAGCAAGATATATAATTATAACAAGTTTGCAGCTATTACCAAATTAAATATGACCAACCAAAAGGCACTACAAGCACCTAACACCTAATTACCAAATCGATTACTTATACTCCAGCCTTATTCCTTGTCAATTATTCCGCTATCTAAAGAGGCAATTGCATCTGTTATGATTATGTAACCAATGGAAAGGCGAGAGCATGTCCTCGGACAAAATACAACCACCTCTTGAAAGGGCTCATCAATGAATTTGCGGAATCGTTTCATTGTATGATAACCAAAAACAAGTTGAAAGTAGAAGCAACTCCTTTGTCTTCGTAACTTTTTAACTATTCTTGTCCAGCCTATCTATAAGCATTAGGTGTGTACCCTTTAGAAATCATTTCATGCAGCAACTCCTTTGCATTCAAAATTTCACCTTTCTTGAACAACGCATCAATAAGAATGTTATAAATCATAGCATCAGGCTCGCACCCTTTGGAAATCATTTCATGCATCAACTCCTTTGCCATTGTAACTTCACATTTCTTACACAACCCATCTATAAGAGTGGTATAAGTCACGACATCGGGCTCGCATCCTCTGGAAATCATTTCATGCATCAACTCCTTTGCTTTCGTAACTTCACCATTCTTGCACAACCCATCTATAAGAGTATTGTAAGTCACGACATCGAGCTCGTACCCTTTGGAAATCATCTCATGCATCAACTCCTTTGCCTTCGGAACTTCACCTTTCTTGCACAAACCATCTATAAAAATACTGTAGGTCACGACATTGGGCTCGAACCCTTTGGAAATCATTTCATTCATCAACTCCTTTCCCTTGGTAACTTCACCATTCTTACACAACCAATCTATAAGAGAGTTATAAGTCACGACATTGGGCTCGTACCCTTTGGAAATCATCTCATGCATCAACTCCTTTGCCTTCATAATTTCACCTTTCTTGCACAAACCATCTATAAGAGTATTGTAAGTCACGACATTGGGCTCGTTCCCTTTGGAGACCATTTCATGCATCAACTCCTCTGCCTTGATAACTTCACAGTTCTTACACAACCCATCTATAAAAATGTTATAAGTCACGACATTGGGCTCGCACCCTTTGGAAATCATTTCATTAATCAACTCCTTTCCCTTGGTAACTTCACCGTTCTTACACAGCCCATCTATAAGTGAGTTATAAGTCACGACATTGGGCTCGTATCCTTTGGAAATCATTTCATGCATCAACTCCTCTGCCTTGGTAACTTCACCATATTTACACAACCCATCTATAAGAGTGCTGTAAGTCACGACATTGGGCTCGTACCCTTTGGAAATCATCTCATGCATCAACTCCTTTGCCTTCGGAATTTCACCTTTCTTGCACAAACCATCTATAAGAGTATTGT
This sequence comes from Carex rostrata, assembly GCA_964058875.1. Lineage (NCBI taxonomy): Eukaryota > Viridiplantae > Streptophyta > Magnoliopsida > Poales > Cyperaceae > Carex > Carex rostrata. Next base: position 2,178,411 of record CAXKVT010000106.1, on the reverse strand, counting down.
AAGTCACGACATTGGGCTCGTATCCTTTGGAGATCATTTCATGCATCAACTCCTTTCCCTTGGTAACTTCACCGTTCTTACACAACCCATCTATAAGAGAGTTATAAGTCACGACATTGGGCTCGCATCCTTTGGAAATCATTTCATTCATCAACTCCTTTCCCTTGGTAACTTCACCGTTCTTACACAACCCATCTATAAGAGAGTTATAAGTCACGACATTGGGCTCGCATCCTTTGGAAATCATTTCATGCATCAACTCCTCTGCCTTTGTAATTTCACCATTCTTACACAAACCATCTATAAGAGTGCTATAATTCACGACATTGGGTTCGTACCCTTTGGAAATCATTTCATGCATCAACTTGATTGCCTTCGGAATATCACCTTTCTTGCACAACCCACTAGTTAACGAGTTGTATGTAAAAGTATCAGGTATAACCTCGGCATGATGCATCAGTCTATACAAACCAAATGCCTTAGTGAGTTGACCTGCCTTACAAAGCTCATCTATAACAATGTTGTACGTGATAACAGAAGGTTCACACCGACCGCCATGTTTAACCATCCTGAAAAATAACTGAAGGGAAAAACCAATGTTGCCCTTGGAGCAAAGACCCTTGATAAGAATGCTATACGAGATGACATTAGGTATACATCCCAACTTAGGCATTTTGTAAAGAACAATAGCTGCAGCCTCACTACACCTATTCTCAGAACAAAGACCCTTGATTATTGGACTGAATCTCATGGCATTACCCATGTGACCCTCTTTGAGAAGCCTTCCGAGAAAACAAAAAGCTAGGTCGAGACGATTCGTTTCAGCACAATACTTAATCATGAGACCATAGGTATTATCATTAGGACGGATTCCATCTGTTTGGGTTATAAAGTGGAAGAAGGAATAAACGGCCGGGTCAGAGTTTCGAATCAAGGCACCCAGGAGCACATTGAAAGGATGGATTGAGGTTGGAGCATTCTTGGAAGACAACAGCGAGTGATAATGCTCAAGGATCTCATTGTAATGCGAATTAGTTGCAGATGGTGGTCGTGGTTTTGGTTTGTTGTTGATTTGGAGGGGTTGAAATTTGGAATTGGGGATGGCAGAGCAGAAAAGACAAAGGCCACGACGAGAAATTGAAGGTGAAAGGTTACAGAAAGAGGTGAGGGACAGCACGGGCATCATCTTCTTCTTCCTCTTTTTTTCTTTTTTTTTGGGTTTGTTTGAGAGTTTCTTTCTTTCGAGTGACAGCGCACGGAGAAGATGAATATTGAGATGAGGAAGCGATGCGAAGATTGAGATAGGAAATGAAAGGACCAAAACAACTTGAATTAATGACTTATATTTTTTATTAACATCTCCATTCTGGGCCGACTTTTCTGGCCCAAAATCACTTCTTTTAGTTACTTTAGGTGAATGTCCGAGTTTGATTTATATTTTAAGTGCTTCAAGTGGATTTGAAATTCTCTGAGGCAAGGCATCTTGCTAAATAACATGTCGCTAGACTCTGACAAACAATCTGACAAGTTCAAATTAGAAAATGTATAAAAATATATTCTAATTTCTTATATGAGTAATGGAGGAACAAAATATCAATCTCAAAATGACAATCTAGATCAGGTTTGTCTGAATCCCTTACAATTTGCAAATAATCTTGATGGCGCTGCTTTGGCTTCATGCAGTGCACAAATAATAAAATTGAAATGAACAAATATATAACTCGTGTGTTGAATGAAATCAAAATAAGAATGCCAATTTCTCTATCTAAAATTACACTGCAACATGTATATTAGATGTGTTAAATTCCGTATTGATCCAATTTATTTTTTCTTTTTCAACGCCGATCATATTGAGATTTTTATTTTTACCCAAAAAATAATATTTTTTATTAAAAATAATCACGGTTCAGCAAAATTTTTAAAAATATCCAACCCGCAAAAAAAAATCTGCGGCCCGGGATTTTTTATTCCACCCCGTGGAAAATATCCGCGGCTTGGAAATTTTAATATATATATATATATATATATATATATAGGAATATGCTAGCATGCTATGCATAGCATAGAGCCCCTCCATGCAACGTCTTGGATTTCGACTTTTCAAAATCCTAACGGTTGATCCGAACCGTTCATCCTGTTCTCCATATTAATATGTGTTTGGGAACCAAATTTTACATTTTTTGGAATTTTTTTACTATTTCTTTAGATTTATTGAAAACCGCTGTTTTAGCAAATCTGGACCATAAAAAAATAGCGATTTTCAATAAATCTAATGAAATAGTAAAAAAATTCAAAAAAAATGTAAAATTTGGTCCCCAAACACATATTAATATGGAGAACAAGATGAGCGGTTCGGATCGACCGTTAGAATTTTGAAAAGTCGAAATCGAAGGCGTTGCATGGAGGGGCTCTATGCTATGCATAGCATGCTAGCATATTCATATATATATATATATATATATATATATATATATATATGAGGAGGGTTCAAATACCTCCATATTTTTGTGCCTCCATCTCTCTCCATCATTTTCGAAGTTCAAACAGTCGATCCGAACCGCTCAACCTAACCTCCATACTAAAATGTGTTTGGAGACCAAATTTTATATTTTTAGGAATTTTTTTACTATTTTTTTAGATAGATAAAAAAATACTGTTTTTAGATGGTTCAGATTTACTGATTTTGTACCTATCTAAAAAAATAGTAAAAAAATTCCTAAAAATATAAAATTTGGTCTCCAAACATATTTTAGTATGGAGGTTAGGTTGAGCGGTTCGGATTGACTGTTTGAACTTTGAAAATGATGGAGAGAGATGGAGGCATGATGGAGGCACAAAAACATGGAGGCATTTGAACCCTCCTCTATATATATATATATATAGAGAGAGAGAGAGAGAGAGAGAGACGGGCTACGGTGAGTTGCGAAGTAAAACGCGTTTCTACTTCACGCCGTATTTTTATTTTGAAAGTCCAAACGACCGATCCGAACCGTTAGATGTTTAATCCATATTGAAATGTAGTTGGAGACCAAATTTTACATTTTTTGGAATTTTTTTACTATTTATTAAGCATTTTTTAAAATTGTTGTTTTGCTGTGAACAGTGAAAAATAGTAAAATTTTCGGGACCATCAGATCAGCGACTTTCAAAATTACTTAATAAATAGTAAAAAAATTCCAAAAAAATATAAAATTTGGTCTCCAAGCACATTTCAATATGGAGAACAAGATGAACAGTTCGGATCGACGTTTTGAACTTTAAAATCACAAAATATGAGCGTGAAGTAAAATAGTCGCTTTACTTTGCAACTCACCGTAGCCCATCTCTCTCTCTCTCTCTATATATATATATATATAGAGTAAGGCTTGGGGCTATGGATAGCATAGAGGGCCACGACTCAATATTCGAGTTTTCAAAATCCAAACGGTCGATCCGAACCGTTCATCTTGTTCTCCATATTAATATGTGTTTGGAGACCAAATTTTACATTTTTTGAAAATTTTTTACTATTTTTTTAGCTAGGTAGAAAATCACTTGATCTAAAAAATTCTGCACCATTAAGATATTTGATTTTCTACCTAGCTAAAAAAATAGTAAAAAATTTTCAAAAAATGTAAAATTTGGTCTCCAAACACACATTAATATGGAGAACAAGATGAACGGTTTGGATCGACCGTTTGGATTTTGAAAACTCGAATATTGAGTCGTAGCACGGTGGCTCTCTATGCTATCCATAGCACCCAAGCCTTACTCTAAATGTATATATATATATATATATGAGTAAAGCTAATATACACTTAAGTGTACCGTACACTTAACTTTATGACCGTCAAATTTCTTTAAAAGTCGTGTAGATTTTTTAAAAGTCGTGGTAGCACAACTTTTAAAGAAATCTGATGGCCCTAAGGTTAAGTGTACGATACACTTGGTACACTTAAGTGTATATTAGCTTTACTCATATATATATATATATATATATATATATATATATATATATAATACACACACACACACACACACACACATATATATTTTTATAGATTATGCTGTTCAGTTTGTTTGAAATTTAGATTAGTTTGAATTGTTAAGTTGGAGGTTTGTATGAATTTTATTTGTATGAATTGTTAAGTCAGAGTGCTTCTGAATCCAACTTTGCATCTCTGGTTAACATAGCAAAGCATCTTCAAAAATCATGAAAATTGACCAACATGCAGTCTTGATATTGTAGAACAAAACTGTGAAGTTTCACACAAAATCTCAAAACAGATCGTGAGATATTATCTCTCAAAAATTGCCCAAACTGCTGAAGAGTCTTGACATTGTAGAACAAGACTGAAGTTTTATGCAAAATCTCAAAACAGGTCGCGAGATATTATATCTCAAAAATTCTCGAACTGCTGAAGAAGTGCTTCTGAGCCCAATTTTACACCTCTGGTTAACATACGAAAGCATCTTCAAAAATCATAAAAATTGAATGACATACAATCTTGACATAGTAGAACATGACTGCGAAGTTTTACACAAAATCTCAAAACAGATCATGAGATATTATCTCTCAAAAATTGCCCGAACTACTGAAGGAGTGCTTCTGAGTCCAACTTTGCACCTCTGGTTAACATAGCAAAGCATCTTCAAAAATCATGAAAATTAACCGACATATAGTCTTGATATCGTAAAATATGACTGTGAAGTTTCACAAAAAATCTTAAAACAGATCGCGAGAGATTATCTGTCAAAAATTGCCCGAACTCCTGAAATAGTACTTCTGAGCTCAATTTTGCACATCTTGTTAACATACCAAAGCATCTTAAAAAATCATGAAAATTGACCGACATGCAGTCTTGACATCGTAGAATAAGACTACATGTCGGTCAATTTTCATAATTTTTGAAGATATTTACCTATGTTAACCAGAGGTGCAAAGTTAGGCTCAGAAGCACTCCTTCAACAATTTAGGTAATTTTTGAAAGATAATATGTCGTGATCTGTTTTGAGATTTTATGTGAAACTCCACAGTCATATTCTACGATATCAAGACTACATGTCGGTCAATTTTAATGATTTTTTAAGATGCTTTGGTATGTTAACAAGATGTGCAAATTTGAGCTCAGAAGTACTTCTTCAGCAGTTCGGGCAATTTTAGACAGATATCTCTTGTGATCTGTTTTAAGATTTTTTTTGAAACTTCACAGTCATATTCTAGGATATCAAGACTGCATGTCGGTCAATTTTCTGATTTTCTGATTTTATGATGTCAAGACTACATAGGTAAATATCTTTAAATAATTAGTTTGAATCTAAAAGTAGTATATATGAGATAGGCTAATGTGCTTTCGGTGGCTTATGGGCTGAAATACACACGGTCCAAATTTGAAATTTCAAAATCCAAATGGTCGATCCGAACCGTTCATCTTATTCTCCATATTAATATCTGCTTGGAGACCAAATTTTACAATTTTCTGAATTTTTTTACTATTTATTAAGTCACTTTGAAAATCGCTAATCCAACGGTTTTACTGTTTTGTGCAGCCACCGTTGGATCGACAATTTTGTAAAATACTTAATAAATAGTAAAAAAATTCAGAAAAATGTAAAATTTGGTCTCCAAGCAGATATTAATATGGAGAAGAAGATGAACGGTTCGGATTAACCGTTTGAATTTTAAAATTTCAAATTTGGACCGTGTGTATTTCGGCCCATATGCTACCGAAAGCATATTAGCCTATATATATATATATATAGGACTTGGCTACTGTGCTATGGGTAGCTAAGAGGCCTCCCGTGCTACGGATCAATATTCAAATTTTTAAAATTCTAACGGTTGATCCGAACCGTTAATCTTGTTCTCCATATTAATATGTGCTTGGAGACCAAATTTTATATTTTTTGGAAATTTTTTTACTATTTTTTTAGATTTATTGAAAATCGCTGTTTTTCAGACAAATCTGGACCATAAAAAACAGCGATATTCAATAAATCTACAAAAATAGTAAAAAATTTCCAAAAAATGTAAAATTTGGTCTCCAAGCACATATTAATATGGAGAACAAGATGAATGGTTCGGATCGACCGTTAGGATTTTGAAAAGTCGAATATTGAGCCGTAGCACGGGAGGCCTCTTAGCTACCCATAGCATATTAGCCAAATCCTATATATATATATATATATATATATATAGTGGCTAATATCAAAACGTTTACACCACGCCTTCGTGCAACCAAGTCATTTTCTGATTTTTTAAGTCCAAATGATTGATCAAACTGTTAATCTTGTTCTTCATATTAAAATATGCTTGGAGACCAAATTTTACATTTTTTATAATTTTTTTATTATTTATTAAGCCACTTTGAAAATCGCTGATCCAACGGTAGCTGTTTGGAACAGTAAAATCAGAAGCCACCGTTGGATCAGCGATTTTCAAAGTGGCTTAATAAATAGTAAAAAAAAATTCCAAAAAATGTAAAATTTGGTCTCGGAGCACATTTTAATATGGAGACCACATTTAACGGTTTAGATTTATCATTTAGACTTTAAAAATATGAAAATAACTTGGTTGCACAGGAGGCGTGGTGCAAACGTTTTGATATTAGCCACACACTCTCTCTCTCTCTATATATCTCTCTATATATATATATATATATATATATGGCGAAATTAGGATCACGTTGTTGTGTATTTGTAAAAATATTAAACGAATTATTTTTATAGACATTTAGTTATTATGTTTTATTATTTTCTAGTTCGGATAAATATAAATAATTCTCGACACGTGAGATGATTGTATTGAAGTCACATGATGCATTTTTATACAATCATCAGACACCCGTACTAGGAAAAAACTTTGGCAACCAGTGTCTCCTGCTCAAGTTCTCATTCCTACATCAGAAAATCACACGTACCAGAAAAAAAAAACTGGCCAGTACCAATTTTCTGTTATACCAACAAATAAACCCTGCTCACACTCGAAAAAACCACAAAAACAAAAAATCAGAAATCAGCAGAACCGATCAGCAACATCTGTTCCTACAGATCAGAACCACAAAAAATAAATTAAAAAAAGGGCTTCATCAGTCTTACCAGAAAATACCCTAATCAGCAAAAACCAAAAAATTACCATGAACTAGGAAACCTTGAGTTACCTCCATAAAATACTCAGTGAGTATCAATCCTCCACATCCGAGAACCTTGTCACAAAAAAAACCTCAAATACAAGCCTTCAAGGTGAAGGGAAAATATGCGCAAATTGCAAAAACAAAGCCATAATTGAGATCGGTGTTGGATTTTATTTCCCAATCTCCGGCCGAGAAACCAAAAGCGACGGAGAATAGAGGAGACCGGAAGAGGTACACGGTGGAGACGGATTTGAAAAAAAAAAGGTGAAGAGGGGAGACGCTATTAGCGTCGGAGTAAAGTAGGGAGCTCACAGTGGGGGCACGCGGTGTGGAATCAAGCGACACGCGGCTGGGAGCTGATGAGTAGTGCAGTGGGGAAAATTGAAGGGTTGGATGGAGTTTGAGGTACGTTGTGAAGAGGAAGCTGAAATTGATTACGTTCGATGACATCACTGAAAAAAATCTGAGTCGTATATTACTGGTAAAACGGCAGGTAATAGGGGTGTTACTGTTCTTTGAACTTTTAGATATTATAATGCATAACTGGCTTCAATTCAATCAAACTTAACTTCAATTAAAATAAAGTACTAAAACAAATAACCATATATACTTAGGTGGATTCAATTTGGTGCTTTTCTTAGACGACATAGCAGGGATAGCAGGGACTTTAGAGTGTAATATGGTTTAGATCATACTGTTCTTTGTAAAGTTAATGGTTGGATTAAAATAATAGCATATAGGGTGTCAGATGTGGGTAGAAGATAGATTTTCCTCAACATAAGAAAACTTCGTTGAGGAATTTCATCAAACAGGTTGCGAGCATTGCAATTATTACAAAAATAAACTTGTCAAATGGATCACAGAAAATTTGTCCAATGGATCAGCGACAATTAAAATGTTCTGAGCAAGATATATAATCATAACCAGTTTGCAGCTATTACCAAATTAAATATGACTAACCAAAAGGGACTACAAGCACCTAATACCTAATTACCGAATTGATTACTTATACCTCGGCCTTATTCCTTGTCAAGTATTCCACTATCTAAAGAGGCAATTGCATCAGTTATGATTATGTAACCAATAGAAAGACGAGAGCCTGTCCTCTTACAAAATACAACCACCTCTTTAAAGCACTCGTCGATGGATTTGCGGAATCATTACATTGTATGATAACCAAAAACACGTTGAAAGTTGAAGCAAGTCCTTTGTCTTCATAACTTTTTAACTATTCCTGCCCAGCCCATCTATAAGCATTAGGTGTGTACCCTTTAGAAATCATTTCATGCAGCAACTCCTCTGCCTTCACAATTTCACCTTTCTTGAACAACGCATCAATAAGAATGTTATAAATCATAGCATCGGGCTTGCACCCTTTGGAAACCATTTCATGCATCAACTCCTTTGCCTTCGGAATTTCACCTTTCTTGCACAAACCATCTACAAGAATGCTGTAAGTCACGACATTGGGCTCGTACCCTTTGGAAATCATCTCATGCATCAACTCCTTTGCCTTCGGAATTTCATCGTTCTTACACAACCCATCTATAAGAGTACTGTAAGTCACGACATTGAGATCGTGCCCTTTGGAAATCATTTCATGCATCAACTCCTTTGCCATTGTAATTTCACCTTTCTTACACAACCCATCTATAAGAGTGGTATAAGTCACGACATTGGGCGCGTGCCCTTTGGAACTCATTTCATGCATCAATTCCTTTCCCTTGGTAACTTCACCATTCTTACACAACCCATCTATAAGAGTGGTGTAAGTCACAACATCGGGCCGTGCCCTTTGGAACTCATTTCATGCATCAATTCCTTTCCCTTAGTAACTTCACCGTTCTTACACAATCCATCTATAAGAGTGTTATAAGTCACGACACTGGGCTCGTGCCCTTTGGAAATCATTTCATGCATCAACTCCTCTGCCTTGGCAACTTCGCCGTTCTTACACAACCCATCTATACAAGTGGTATAAGTCACGACATTGGGCTCGTGCCCTTTGAAAATCATTTCATGCATCAAGTTCTCCGCCTTGGTAACTTCACCATTCTTATACATCCCATCTATAAGAGTGGTATAAGTCACGACATTGGGCTCGTGCCCTTTGGAAATCATTTCATTCATCAAATCCTTTCCCTTGGTAACTTCACCATTCTTACACAATCCATCTATAAGAGTGGTATAAGTCACAATATCAGGCTTGTACCCTTTGGAAATCATTTCATTCATCAACTCCTTTCCCTTCGCAATTTCACCTTTCTTGCACAACCCATCTATAAGAATGTTATAATTCACGACATTGGGTTCGTATCCTTTGGAAATCATTTCATGCATCAACTCGTTTGCTTTCGGAATATCACCTTTCTTGCACAGCCCATTAATTAACGAGTTGTATGTAATAGTGTCAGGTATAACCCCGGCATGATGCATCAGTCTATACAAACCAAATGCTTTAGCGAGTTGACCCGCCTTACAAAGATCATCTATAACAATGTTGTATGTGATAACACAAGGTTCACACTGACTGCCATGTTTAACCATCCTGAAAAATAACTGAAGGGAAAAACCAATGTTGCCCTTGGAGCAAAGACCCTTGATAAGAATGTTATACGAGATGACATTAGGTATACATCCCAACTTAGGCATTTTGTAAAGAACAATAGCTGCAGCCTCACTTGTCCTATTCTCAGAACAAAGACCCTTGATTATTGGACCAAATATCACGGCCTTAACCGTGTGGTTCTCTTTGAGAAGCCTTCCGAGAAAACAAAAAGCTAGGTCGAGACGATTCGTTTCGGCACAATACCTAATCATGAGACCATATGTATAATCATCAGGACTAATTCCATCAGTTTGGGTTATAAGGTTGAAGAAGGAATAAACGGCCGGGTCAGAGTTTTGAATCAAGGCAGCCAGGAGCGCATTGAAAGGATGGATTGAGGTTGGAGGATTCTTGGAAGACATCAGACTGTGATAATGTTCAAGGATATCTTTGTAATGAGAATTAGTTGCAGGGGGTGTATGGCTTAGTTTTGGTTTGTTGTTGCTTCGGAGGGGTTGAAATTTGAAATTGGGGATGGCATAGCAGCAAAGACAGAGGTCACGGCGAGAAATTGAAGGTGAAAGGGAACAGAGAGAGGTGAGGGACAGCACCGGCATCATCTTCTTCTTCTTCTTCTTTTTTTTTTTTTTTTTTTTTTTTTTTTTCCGTGGGTTTGTTTGAGCGTTTCTTTCTTTCGAATGACAGCGCACGGAGACGATAAAGATTGAGAGAAGCGATGCGAAGATTGAGATCGGGAATGAAAGGATCAAAACAACTTGAATTAATCACTTATTTTATTATTAACATCTCCATTCTGGGCCGACTTTGCTGGCCCAAAATCACTTCTTTTAGTTAGTTTAGGTGAATGGCAGAGTTTGATTTATGTTGAAAGTGCTTCAAGTGGATTTAGATTCTCTGAGGCAAGGCATCTTGTTAAATAACATGTTGCTAGACTCTGACAAACATTCTGACAAATTCAAATTAGAAAATGTATAAAAATATATTCTAATTTCTTATACGAGTAATGGAGGAACGAAATATCAATCTCAAAATGACAATCTACATCAGGTTTGGCTGAATCCCTTACAGGTTACGAGTAATCTTGATGGTGCTGCTTTGGCTTCATGCAGTGCACAAATAATAAAATTGAAATGAACAAATATATGACTCGTGTGTTGAATGAAACCAAAATAACATTGTCAATTTCTTTATCTAATGCACTACAACATGTATATTAGATATTAAAATAATAGTTAACACCATTATTAATTGAACAAATATGTGTTGTAGTGCATGACAATGTTATTAATGCACTACAATATGTGTTATTAATGCACTACAACCACCATTATTAATGCACTACATATTTATCCTTAAAATAATAGTTAACACCATTTTATTATCTAATGCACTACAACCACTGTCCTTCTTCGAAGCAGATTTTAAAATTAATAATTACATATTTATCCTTTCAAAGTAAATACTCACATATTTGTTCAATTCACCATAGTTAACACCATTCTGTAGTTGATGTTACATTGAGATGCAGCTGAGGTGTACTTTGCACAATTAGAATTTATTTAGGTTTTTATGTCCTTAAATACAACAAAGACGTAAAAAAATTTGTTTAATGTTCCTGCTAATTCTTTTTCATTGCTTACAATGATTACTTGAGTTCAGCGATATATCTAGGGACTAAGAAGGATAGTGAGGAAAAATCATCTAGAGAAGGACAGTGGTTGATAGAATAAATTGTATGTTCTTAATTAATTGATAATTGTTGGATTGGACTTTGTATATGGTGAAATCCCTTTCTTGCTTTTTTTTTTTCTTCTATCTTTGCCAGATTTGGAAAATTATTGATGACAGGGGTACTTATGGGAATTGTTTTGATTATCATGCCTTAAACCTAATTGATTTAAGGGGTGTTAGAAATTTAAATCCAGCTTAATGTTGGGTTGGAGTTAATAAAAAATGTACTGGGACTTGATATTAACATTATTATATTAGTGTTTGATGCATAAAAATGAAATAGAACGACTTCAGAAATCATTTTTTTCTTACAATTTATAATTTTCTTGAGAAAATGGGGATCAATTTGAGAAATAAACCAGCACAGCTCTCCATCCACATTGGCTGCTCATTATTGCACACTGGTTTACTTTTGAAAGGGTTCTCCTACATTGTCATTAAAGACAAAATTTAGTCTAAATAATACAATTTAAATCATACTTGCTTGCATTAAGCCTCAACACTGCAATTTTTTTTTGTTTAGTAATTTTAGTCTGTGTGCTTGATTGCAATCAAATTGAAGAAAATTAGTAGTACAGATTTGAAATTGAGGATATATAAGAGTAGAAAAGTGTGCTATGATGGTTTCTGACCACCGGTGCCAGTTCGATATCAGCCAGTTATATCATCTGGTACGGTGTACCAACCGGTACCCGTTTTTGTCGTCAGTCATCTGGTACCAGTAAGTTAAAGTGCATGCTAATACGGGTACACACTCATGCACTAGGCTCAGCCATTGCTACAAGCCTATGAAATTGGATTTTACCTGAAATGCATTTTTATATTTTGTTTATGAATCTCACAGGTTTGGTTGGTGTTGGGACATTGTTACAGGCTAGGAGTTGTGATTTTCAAAAGGTTGATAACTTAGTTTATAGACAATTTTTATTCAATATGTAAACTAATATTTATATGATTGGATACAGTTTTTGTTGTGTTTTGTTTTGTTATATTACCAACAACTCATACAACATATCATCATACAACCTGGAACCTATCAAAGCCCTGAAGAAAAAGCTAGAATGCTTCAAAAACCTGGAACCTTAGGTGTAGCAAGGGCATACAAGAAGAAAAAAAATAATGTCAAGGAAGTTCAGATGGAGTATTTGAAGACACATGACCCACTGTCTTTTAATCATGCTGAGGCAGTTGTTCTTGCAGCTGGGGTTGAAATGACAAATGACCTAGAGATGAAGGTCAAGGGAATTCTGGCTATTTGAAACATTAGGGAATGAACTTCTGTCTCAAGGAATTTTTTTAACTCATGGAATATAGAACACACATAAAAATTATAAGCTGGAATGTGAGAGGATTGAATGAAAGAGACAAGAGACTTGCGGTTAGACAAACTTTATCCTTTGAAAAGCCGGACATAATCTGTTTACAAGAGACAAAATTGGATGAAATCAATGATGTCATGAAGAAAGAAATTTGTGGGAGAAGATTAGGGGAAGCAGTAATTTTAAAGGCACAAAACACAAGAAGAGGGATCCTTATTGCATGGAGACATAGAAGATACCGCTATATCACTTATATTGAACACATATATTGCCTCTCTGTTCGATTGATAGATTCCTTCACAGGTGCTGAATTGGTAATCATTGGTGTTTATGGACCTTCAAGGCCGGGTTTGAGAGAAGGGTTTTTTACCGACTTAAGGGATGCAAAGCCGATAGATGATTGTTATTGGCTAGTTTGTGGCGATTATAACATAACCATTCACTCTGATGATAGAAACAGAGAGCACTCGGATTGGAGGGGACCTCTACGGTTCTCGAACAATCAGTGAACTTGAATTAATGGATATACCTATGCAAGAATTTTTTTTATAAACCATAAATAATTAAATGATTTTTACGGAACCAATACGATTACTTTTTTTTTTTTAAACACCATAAAGACCGGACGGTCCGTCCGGTCTCACATCTGTTTAAAAAAAAAAAAAAAAATTGAGACCGCACGGTCCGTCCGGTCTCAATTTTATTTTTATAAAGCACAAATTTTTTTAATTTTTAAATTTTTGTATTAAAATATTAGAAATGTTGAATATATTTCTTTGAAAATAGATGAAATACAATATAATTTGATTTATTAGAAAGACTGCAACAAATAACCCGGATCAATATTTCTCAGATCGGGTTTTTCGCGGCTGTAAGAAAAATTAATATATTTCTTTATGTGTTATTGAAAGAAAATAAAAATACTTAGATTCTGAGTTATTGATCCCGGTTCAAAAGTCACTTCTAGTTAATCCAGAAAATATTGTGATCCTTCTAGTACATTTAATTTATGAAAAGTTGTATCTATTTTTGAAAAAAACAAAAACTTTAAGTTATTTAATGATTATTATTAAAAAATAATTCTCAAAATAGATACAACTTTTTATAAATTAAATGTCCTAGAAAGATCACAATATTTTCTGAATTATCTAGAAGTGACTTTTGAACCGGGATCAATAACTCAGAATCTAAGCATTTTTTTTTTTCCAATAACACAGAAATATATTAATTTTTCTTACAGCCGCAAAAAACCCGATCTGAAAAATATTGATCATGGTTATTTGTTGCATTCTTTCTAATAAATCAAATTATATTGTATTTCATCTATTTTCAAAGAAATATATTCAACATTTCTAATATTTTAATACAAAAATAATTTTTTTTTTAAATTTCTGTTTTATAAAAAAAAAAAAATTAAGACCGGACGGACTGTTCGGTCTCAATTTTTTTTATTTTATTTTATTTTTTTATTTTATAAAACAGATGTGAGACCGGACGGTCTGTCCGGTCTTTATGGTTTTTTAAAAAAAAAAAGTAATCGTATTGGTTCGTAAAATTCATTTAATTATTTATGGTTTATAAAAAAAAATTCCCTATGCAAGGAAGGAGGTTTACATGGAGTAATGCAAGAGAACAACCATTGATAGCCAAGCTAGATTGGTTTTTACTGTCTACAAATTGGAGCCTTTTGTTCCCAGATTCTACCCAAAGGACACTACCAAATTTTTCTTCGGACCACTGTCCAATTTTGTACAAGGCTTCAACCAATTTCAGAAAATCCAGCGTGTTTCGAGTTGAAAATTTCTGGTTGCAATCCTAACAATTCAGAGATTTTGTGCGCAGCAAGTGGACAGAGATGCCGACAGCTGAAAACCCTACTCAGCTACATAGGAAAATTGTGACCATGCAATGGGAAATAACAGCTTGGACGAGACATAAAATTGGCAATATCAAAAGGCAACTAACTGTTTGTAGAGATTATTTCGAATGGGTGGATGAAGTGCAAGAAGTAAGGGTTGTCACTGATCTAGAAAACTAATCAAGGCGGTTTTAAAGAAAAGATATACTGAGTTGTCAAAATTAGAAGAAAAAATGTGGAGAACGTGCTAAAATCAGATGGGAGGAGGGTGATAAGAACTCAAAAATTTTTCATGCTTACGCCTCAACATCAAAAATGAATAATTTCATTGGAAGAATTGAATACAATGATAGAATGTGTGCGACCCAAAAGATGAAGGCTAGAACTTTTTTCGATTATTTTGCAGAATTAATGGGCAAAAATTGGCAGAGCAGCACCGATATTGATTGGTCAAAGCTGTATCCAGAAGCACATAATTTAACAACTCTAGCAAGACCAATAGAAGCTGACGAGATATTACAAGTGATTGTGCAATGCCCCAACAATAAAAGTCCAGGGCCCGAGGGATTGACAAGTGAGTTCTACAAGGAATTTGCTCATGTGATGCTACCTGATCTCATGGCAGTGTTTACAACGTATCATAGTAGATATCAGTGCCGAAGCAAAGTGAGCCAATTTGCTAGTTTTCTCTTGAAAGCTGGATCCTTGCGTTGCTTTAGCAAAAATAAGGACCTTAGTCATAGGGTGAAAAAACAGGTTGGGGTTTTTAACTAAAACCCGGTTACAAAACAGTTTTAAAAAGGACTCAAACATCTTGTGTCTTGGGAAATAAAATTTGAAGATCAAAGATACCAAAATAAATTAAAATGAACTACTGGCATACTCAGAAGAAAAAGCATCTAAATACCCCAGGTGTCTGAACCTATTCATTTACTACTATTTACCAGTAATTGGATAGCAGCATGTACCATAATTTGGTTCATCCACCTGTAAATAGAGTGGGAAAAATGGCACGGCGGAGACGACTCCGTCACGGAACGGCATGAAACGGCACGGCACGTTTGTCCGATACATGCTGTGACTGGCGTGTTCCGTGTCGCGACCATTCGCATGCCATGACCTTCTTTTGAAACTTTGGCACGGCACGGCACGTCACGTCACGTGAAAGATCTAGATATTGATTAAATTATGATTAAATGGTCACGTGAGACACGTTTGGTCACGGCATGTTTAGGCACAGTGTGACTCACGTGTCGTGACCATTCGCGTGCCGTGACCACCCCTTGATATTTTAATCACGGTACGGCATGGCACGTGAAAAATTAACTTGGTCCCGTCACGGCACGGCATGAGACCAAAGTCACAGCACGTTTTTTCCACTATGCCTGTAAGCATTAATTAATTCCGATTCTGCCCCTGTACTTTAGTCTAATTAAGTTATTCCATTGTAGTTAGGCTTCATCAAGCAGATCATCCATATGCAATTTTGTAATATGAAAAACTTAAACTCCAAAGAATCATTGATATATTGTATTGTACCAGAAAATTTTAAAAGTCGGTACAACAAGTTTCAAAAACACAATTGCAGTACCTGATAAGTGTTTTAAACATACAAAATGCTAATATGGCCAACCATAATCACAACCAAAAAAATGATTACATATCAACTATTAGACAGTCAAATGCATGGCATCACACGGCTTCAATAAAATTCTAAGTTTACTCAAGAGGTACTAAGAAATCAGAGATCCATCAAATTTTGGTCATCTAACATTCATTGGTGTACTGATTCTGTAACAGACTTCTCGTCTTAACAATTTATGTTTGCATAAATAAATGAAAGTGATGTAACTACAACTATATAAACATTCAAAGTTGAAGATACACATAATAAACATTAAATAATTGGCATGATAGATGAAAATTTGGAGACAAGTGTCTAAATTTCATTTCAATAGGCAGATGACATTAAACATTAAACATTAAACATTGATCTCTAACAATCGTAAGAGAATACAGACATTGGTTTAATCAGAATTCAGGGGCAAATACCAGAAAGTTAGTGCTGACATGGTTCAATCACAGAGAATACCTTGATTGGTTCTTTTTTTATGTCTTTTACTCATTCCACACTTCTTTTGTAGTTCTTTTTTAGTTTCCTTCTTTTGTAATATGAGACACCACTGGTGTCCATAAATGAAAATCTGAAAATTTGGAGGCTTCTAAAAAAAAAAATACAATGATCTCCCATCTAGGTCTCGAGGAATCACTGGCTGGCAGCCAATTCTACGTAATCAACATTGTGCGGAACAAATAGAGAGAGAGGCGATTCAACATCCCATGCCATATCGGATAGGGAAGAGAGAAATCTGTGAGTGGGGTGGCGGGGAGAAATCCATGATTTTGCATTGGAGCAGGAGGCGGGAGGTTTGATGCCTTGGAGAGAAATCTGATGGAAAGAAGGGAAAGACCAAAGAGAGAAAGTAAGGAAGGGTATAATCGTCAACAGATATTAATTAATATTGTAAAATAAATTTCAGAGTTTTAAAAATATTATTAATTACTTTTGAAGATATTTGAAGTATTATAGGATTAGATTGGACAAATATGTTAGTTTTTACAATTTAAAGAATAAAAATGTAATTACTGATTTAAAGGGAAAAATATCTAATATTGAAACTTTTCAGGGGATATATGGCTTGACTTCAAGTGGTTTCTCATAGTTTCCATTCACACAGAACACCATATAATTAAAAATCCAGGTTTTAACAAAATCTGCATAGCACTATGTGCAAAAACAAAAATGTTGTATGTATTACTTCATACAATTGTGTAATTCATTATCAACTAAGAAAGGTACGTTTCCTGTCCCTTGTGATCACAGTGAATTTTAGTATGGGCAGTCTACAATTCTTCATAAATAGCCAACGTCAATACAAAACCTCATTGTATATGTACATTCATAACGTTAAAAAATTAGCTTCAAGTATAAATGCATTACACTAAAAATATGTTAAAGATAATTCGAAACGGACACCAAAAAAAGTTGATTAGTAATTAATAAAATTTGGTAGTAAAATTCAATTAATGAAGATAAAGAAAATGTTAAAATCAACATTCCAAATGTAAATAATTTTTCTTATTAAAAAAGAAAAATTGAAAGGGGATTTTCTAGTTCTTACTCGAGTGCAATCGCCAGTTGCTAAAGACCCCCAAAAAACCAAAAAAGAAAAAAAAATATAAAAGCATCGGAGACGAACCCTTTCGCAACCGGTGCCCATAGTCTTCTTCAACCGGTTTGGCCCGGTCGCTAAAGGGTGCCCCTGAAAAATCCGCACCTCTCTCTCTTTCTACTCCCGCATTTTATATCTAGGTTAGCCCAAAAAAACAAAAAAAAAAAGCTACGCCGCCCACGCCGCTGGTCCGTATCTGCTGCACGCCAAACGCCCCCGCCACACGCCGCTAATCTACGATCTCCCAGTTACGCCCCTTCTCGCTCTCCCACTCATGCCGCTTCTTGCTCAGACATGCTGCGCTCTCCCAGTCGCGCCTTGCCTCGCAATCGCTCAGCACAATCGACGAATTCAGGTAACCCTAGATCTCACTCTTTCTCTCCCTGCTTGCTCAACCGATAAACACCGATCCCTTTGTGTCTCTCTTGACTACTCTCCTCTCAATAAATACTATCAATGTCTTCTCTCATCTTTCTACAATCCCCCTATTTTCTCTAAAATATATAAAAAAAAAAGAGAAGGGCAGAGCTCTCTAGTTCGCTGTGATTAGCCAATTTTAGGTAATTGTCTATATATATTATCTCTTTTCAGAGATTCTTTGAATCACAATCAGTGCCTAAATTTATCTGGTACTTTATATCTTTCCTGTATTTGTTGATTTATTTGACAGTAAATCTGGTTGCTACTCCGATTGAAGTTTTACATGGTTGTATAAGCTTTGTTAAAACTTTGGGTTTGCTTCCAATATCTCTCAAATCTGTAGCTTTACCACAAATCGGAATTTCAGATGGCATATGCATGACGAATGGGAACGGTTTTTTTATATAATATGGGCATAGATACTTTTTAAATTTCGCATGTTTACATGGAATTGACCTATTCATGCTTAAATCTGTAGGTTGGTATTTTTGTTTGGAGTTTTGCTTGCAATAAATTACAGCAGCAGTCATGTTGCATAAATTTAAGAATGGAATTACCAAAACAATTAATCCTAGGCAAGATTATAGGTATTGTATACTCAATTATGTTTAGTATGTATAGAATAATTTCGGTCCCACTGCTGGTAGAAGATGCATTTTCTTCAACTTAAGAAAAGCTACTTCATTGAGGAATTTCATCAAACAAGTTGCGAGCATTGCAATTATTACAAAAATAAACTTGTCCAATGGATCACAGACAATTAAAATGTTTTGAGCAAGATGTATAATTATAACAAGTTTGCAGCTATTACCAAATTAAATATGACTTAACCAAAAGGGACTACAAGCACCTAATACCTAATTACCAAATTGATTACTCATACCTCGGCCTTATTCCTTGTCAAGTATTTCTCTATCTAAAGAGGCAATTGCATCTGTTATGACTATGTAACCAATGGAAAGACGAGAACATGTCCTCTTACAAAATACAACCACCTCTTTAAAGCGCTCATCGATGGATTTGCAGAATCGTTTCATTGTATGATAACCAAAAACACGTTGAAGGTTGAAGCAACTCCTTTGTCGTCATAACTTTTTAACTATTCTTGCCCAGCCCATCTATAAGCATTAGGTGTGTACCCTTTAGAAATCATTTCATGCAGCAACTCCTTTGCCTTCACAATTTCACCTTTCTTGAACAACGCATCAATAAGAATGTTATAAATCACAGCATTAGGCTCGCACCCTTTGGAAATCATTTCATGCATCAGTTCCTTTGCCAATGTAACTTCACCTATCTTACACAAGCCATCTATAAGAGTGGTATAAGTCACGACATCGGGCTCGCACCCTCTGGAAATCATTTCATGCATCAACTCCTTTGCTTTCGTAACTTCACCATTCTTGCACAACCCATCTATAAGATTGGTATAAGTCACGACATCGAGCTCGTACCCTTTGGAAATCATCTCATGCGTCAACTCCTTTGCCTTCGAAATTTCATCTTTCTTGCACAAACCATCTATAAGAATGTTATAAGTCACGACATTGGGCTCGTACCCTTTGGAAATCATCTCATGCATCAACTCCTTTGCCTTCGGAATTTCACCTTTCTTACACAAACCATCTATAAGAGTGGTATAAGTCACGACATCGGGCTCGTACCCTTTGGAAATCATCTCATGCACCAACTCCTTTGCCTTCGGAATTTCATCTTTCTTGCACAAACCATCTATAAGAATGTTATAAGTCACGACATTGGGCTCGTACCCTTTGGAAATCATCTCATGCATCAAATCCTTTGCCTTCGAAATTTCACCTTTCTTACACAAACCATCTATAAGAGTATTGTAAGTCACGACATTGGGCTTGTACCCTTTGGAAATCATCTCATGCATCAATTCCATTGGCTTCAGAATTTCACCTTTCTTGCACAAACCATCTATAAGAGTGTTGTAAGTCACGACATTGGGCTCGTACCCTTTGGAAATCATGTCATGCATCAACTCCTTTGCCTTCGGAATTTCACCTTTCTTACACAAACCATCTATAAGAGTGGTATAAGTCACGACATCGGGCTCGTACCCTTTGGAAATCATCTCATGCATCAACTCCTTTGCCTTCGAAATTTCACCTTTCTTGCTCAAACCATCTATAAGAATGTTATAAGTCACGACATTGGGCTCGTACCCTTTGGAAATCATCTCATGCATCAAATCCTTTGCCTTCGGAATTTCACCTTTCTTACACAAACCATCTATAAGAATGCTGTAAGTCACGACATTGGGCTCGTACCCTTTGGAAATCATCTCATGCATCAATTCCTTTGCCTTCGGAATTTCACCTTTCTTACACAAACCATCTATAAGAGTATTGTAAGTCCTGACATTGGGCTCGTACCCTTTGGAAATCAACTCATGCATCAATTCCTTTGCCTTCAGAATTTCACCTTTCTTGCACAAACCATCTATAAGAGTGTTGTAAGTCACAACATTGGGCTCGTACCCTTTGGAAATCATCTCATGCATCAACTCCTTTGCCTTCGGAATTTCACCTTTCTTACACAACCAATCTATAAGAGTATTGTAAGTCACAACATTGGGCTCGTACCCTTTGGAGATCATTTCATGCATCAACTCCTCTGCCTTGGTAACTTCACCATTCTTACACAACCCATCTATAAGAGTACTGTAAGTCACGACATTGGGCTTGTACCCTTTGGAGACCACTTCATGCATCAACCCCTCTGCCTTGATAACTTCACCGTTCTTACACAACCCATCTATAAAAATGGTATAAGTAACGACATTGGGCTCGTGTCCTTTGGAAATCATTTCATTCATCAATTCCTTTCCCTTCGTAATTTCACCCTTCTTGCAGAACCCATTTATCAGAGTGTTATAAGTCACGACATTGGGTTTGCACCCTTTGGAAATCATTTCATGCATCAACTCTTTTCCCTTCGTAATTTCACCCTTCTTGCACAACCCATCTATAAGAGTGTTATAATTCACGACATTGGGTTCGTACCCTTTGGAAATCATTTCATGCATCAACTTGATTGCCTTCGGAATATCACCTTTCTTGCACAACCCACTAGTTAACGAGTTGTATGTAAAAGTATCGGGTATAACCCCAGCATGATGCATCAGTCTATACAAACCAAATGCCTTAGTGAGTTGACCTGCCTTACAAAGCTCATCTATAACAATGTTGTATGTGATAACACAAGGTTCACACTGACCGCCATGTTTAACCATCCTGAAAAATAACTGAAGGGAAAAACCAATGTTGCCCTTGGAGCAAAGACCCTTGATAAGAATGCTATACGAGATGATATTAGGTATACATCCCAACTTGGGCATTTTGTAAAGAACAATAGCTGCAGCCTCACTACACCTATTCTCAGAACAAAGACCCTTGATTATTGGACCGAATCTAATGGCATTACCCTTGTGACCCTCTTTGAGAAGCCTTCCGAGAAAACAAAAAGCTAGGTCGAGACGATTCGTTTCAGCACAATACTTAATCATGAGACCATAGGTATTATCATCAGGACTGATTCCATCTGTTTGGGTTATAAGGTGGAAGAAGGAATAAACGGCCGGGTCAGAGTTTCGAATCAAGGCACCCAGGAGCGCATTGAAAGGATGGATTGAGGTTGGAGGATTCTTGGAAGACATCAGACTGTGATAATGTTCAAGGATATCTTTGTAATTGGAATTAGTTGCAGGGGGTGTATGGCTTAGTTTTGGTTTGTTGTTGCTTCGGAGGGGTTGAAATTTGGAATTGGGGATGGCATAGCAGCAAAGACAGAGGTCACGGCGAGAAATTGAAGGTGAAAGGGAACAGAAAGAGGTGAGGGACAGCACCGGCATCATCTTCCTCTTCTTCTTCTTTTTTTATTTTTTTTGGTTTGTTTGAGAGTTTCTTTCTTCGGAGTGACAGCGCACGGAGACGATAAAGATTGAGATAGGAAATGAAAGGATCAAAACAACTTGAATTAATGACTTATATTTTTTATTAACATCTCCATTCTGGGCCGACTTTTCTGGCCCAAAATCACTTCTTTTAGTAACTTTAGGTGAATGGCAGAGTTTGATTTATGTTGAAAGTGCTTCAAGTGGATTCAGATTCTCTGAGGTAAGGCATCTTGTTAAAAAACATGTCGCTAGACTCTGACAAACAATCTGACAAGTTCAAATTAGAAAATATATAAAAATATATAATCTAGTTTTTTACATGAGTAATGGAGGAATGAAATATCAATCTAAAAATGACAATCTAGATCAGGTTTGGCTGAATCCCTTACAAGTTACAAATAATCTAGCTTGATGGTGTTGCTTTGGCTTCATGCAGTGCACAAATAAATAAATTGAAATGAATAAATATATGACTCGTGTGTTGAATGAAACCAAAATAACATTGTCAATTTCTCTATCTAAAATTACACTACAACATGTATATTATTAGATGTGTTAAATTCCGTATTGATCCAATTTCTTTCAACGCCGATCTTATACGCAAAGCTCGTGAAAGAAGTTTCTTCACGAGTGTTCACGTTACATTCATTTTTAAATATATATACTTCGAGTTTTTTTTAAATATGTTGTTTAAATATTTAAATAATTAGTTTTAATCTAAAAGTAGTATTTTATGTGTGTGTATATATATACACACACACATATAAATGTATATATCTGTACACACACATACATATACATATGCACATACATATACATATACATGTACATGTACATATACATATGTAGATGTACATGTACATGTATATGTATATGTATCTGTATATGTATAGAGAGAGAGAGTGTGTAAGGCTACGCAACTTCGCGAATTAAACAGACTACTGCACTATTAAAAAATAACGATTTTCAAACCAACTTAATAAATAGTAAAAAAATTCCAAAAAATATAAAATTTGGTCTCCAACCACATTTTCATATAGATTAAACATCTAACGGTTTGGATCGGCTATTTAGACTTCGAAACTAGAGATATGAGTGCCAATTAAAACAACCCGTTTAATTCGCGAAGTGGCGTAGCCTTACTCATATATATATATATATATATATATAGAGAGAGAGAGAGAGAGAGAGAGAGAGTGAGTGACTAATATGCATTCGAATGTATATGGGCCAAAATACATACGGTCAAAATTTGACATTTCAAAATTCAAACGGTCGATCTGAACCGTTCATCTTGTTCTCCATATTAAAATGTGCTTGGAGACCAAATTTTACATTTTTCTGAATTTTTTACTATTTATTAAGTATTTTACAAAATTGTTGATCCAACGGTGGCTTAACAAAACAGTAAAATCATTAGCCACCGTTAGATGTGAGTTTGGTCTCCTAGCACATTTTAATATGGAGATCACATCTAACGGGTTGGATCGATCATTTGGTCTTTAAAAATAAAAAAACGACTTGGATGTACGGGAGACTAGGAACAATTGACTGTATATCAGCCTATCTCTCTCTATATATGTATGTATGTGTGTGTGTACATATACATGGTGAAATTAGGATCACGTTGTTGTGTATTTGTAAAAATATTAAACGTATTATTTTTAACAAAATATTATTTTTATAGACATTTAGTTATTATGTTTTATTATTTTCTAGTTCGGATAAATATAAATAATTCTCAAGACACGTGAGATGATTGTATGGAAGTCACATGATGCCTTTTTATACAAGCATCAGACACACCTTGTATATAAATGTTATATAAACTATATAAAAATGTTAAAAGAATGTAATTAAGTGTTTATAAAATAATATTTTTGTCTTTACTAAAAAAAAAATTGTCGTAAGTGACTATATTTAATGTTAAATTTTCATAGTCATTCAATCATTATTGTTATTATATGTTAAAACTAATAAGCTTAATGTCGAAATAATTAATTAAGTTTTTACAGTTATAACATATTTGTTAAAAGAAATTAAATACTGAACACAGTAACACAACAAACTTCCATTTTTATGTAATTTTTTTTTGCAATATTAATCCAAATATTAACGTAGAAGCAGTAATGTATATATGTATGATACATTCATGCAGTGCTGCAAATTAGCTGCATTTTAACCAATGTTAATGCAATTTCCTTAGAATGACAGTGTTAATTATTTATCAGCCATGTATTCACCTTCTATCTTTTTTTACATCAATCAAAACCCTTCAATTCTGTCTAAAATCATCCCAAATTCAATTCTAGCCCTCAAATTGAATTAACAGTAAATCTGACTTAATTATAATCTAGAATTTTTGCAGGAAACATAAACAAGAGATTCTCTCTCAACAGCTCAGTTTATCTGAAACACAAACAAATGAAAAGAATAAAAAATTATGGGATAAGATTATTACCTGAAATAATTAAAAGATATAATTGCAACAAAGAAATATGTTAATGTTAATCGAGAAATTCATATATTATGTTGAAAATTTAGAAGTTAATTTGACATCTTTTGGTTAATTTTTACAAGAATGGAGAAACTAGAGTGCAATTCAATTAATTTAGTAATAAATAATATAATAAATTAATATGTCTCAGAAGAAATACACAATTAATTTCAAAAAAGATTAAAAAAAAATACTTAGTTACAACATAAAAAACATTTCAATGATGTCTCAAAATTCAAACGATTGATCTGAACCGTTCAATATGATATTTATACTAAAATATGTATGGAAATGAAATTTTATAATTTTTCAAAAAAATTTACTATTTTTTAAGATAAGTACAAAATCACTGTTTTTGGACTGTTAAAAAAACAATGATTTTCTACCCATCTTAAAAAATAGTAAAAAAATTTCAAAAATTATAAAATTTCATGTCCAGACATATTTTAGTATGGATATCATGTTGAACAGTTCGGATCAACAATTTAGACTTCGAAAATAAAAATATAAAATATGAGGTATGATGAGGTATGAAAGGCATGAGGCATTAGAAGCCTCTTCAAATAGTATATATAGGTTATTGAAAATTAAAAAATTTCACATAATGCACAAGTCTTGTCCAATTAACAAACACTGTATATAAAACACAAATTCAAATTAGAATGCGTAATTACTTCTTGTGCCCTTATTTCATGTTATTCAGACTAATCCTTATTTAATTTTGGCAACTTATAGTATAAGAATAAAAGTTGCATAAATTGAACTAAAATAAAGCTGACACAAGCCTAATTAAACAAAATAAATCTATAATGGACAACAACTAACCTATAATATATAGAACTGCATACTTAACATATATGTTAGATTCAAATCTCAAAATTAAGTTTTAAACAAGTTTGTTTAACTTTGATATTCCAAGATACCTTTTTTTGGTAACACCGAATTACAACCTATATTTTTAAAGTTTTCAAAGTCCAAACAATCTATCTAAACCGTTCAACATGATGGATATATTAAAATGTGCTTGCATATCAAATTTTACATTTTTTTTTAATTTTTTTACTATTTATGAAGTATTATACAAAATCATTGTTTTGCATACCATTCAATTTTTGTACCTATCTTAATAAATACTAAAAACTTAAAAAAAAATTAATTTGATCTGCAAGCATATTTTAATGTGTCCATCATATTGAACAGTTTGGATTAGCTGTTTGGACTTTGAAAATATATGGTGCAATTCAGTATCACAAAAAATAGTGTAAGTGGATCCATTGTCATATATATAACAACATTAAAATAATGCATTTGTTGTTTCGCCAACTTGTCATGATATGCATTGTTGACTTGTTTTGACCTTTGGTCATGATAATTAAACCTTCACATATCTCAAACAGAGAAACTATAAAATTCAATAACTATATGTTTTATAAATCAGTCAAACAATACAGAAGATTGTTTACAACAACACATATTTTGACGTTTTCACTTTATTAGAGAGATTATGAATAGAGATGATGTGAAAATATGCAAGATAGGAACAGATGCAAATGTGGAAGATTCATCGATTAAAAATCTTTCACAAATTAAGTATGATATGCATACTAGAGCTATATGTATTAGATACATGAGTGATTGCCTCTAGTGATTGTTATTGAAATGCTATAGTGGTTGATCATTTATATATATTTTTTTATGTTTATGTTTTATGAATAATATATTATGATGTTCCTTGAATAAATTATTAACTATTATTTATCATCAATTAGAAGAATTGGATGGTGAAACTTTATAATGAAATGCGATATTATTCCAAATTATCCCTAGTCATTTATTATTGGACGAAACACTAATAATTGTATGGATTAATATCTGGATTGATTGTAGATAATCATATTTTACGAATCATCGATATGGGATATCCAATCCAATCACATGGATACATGTTTTGGTAAACATGGTATATAGACAAACTCGCTATAAAATACTATATGGATTTTTTTATGTGTTATTAGTTTATTTTATACAATAATTTTGTTGAATAATTAGACTAGAGATCATCAATGATTTCTTTAATGATGATTGTATACTTTGATGCTATCAAACGTTAGCTCTAACCAGATAACTATAGAGGTAGTAATTGAATATATACTATGAATCATGGAAGTAAATGTGAGTAATCAAGATGTAATTTATCCCTCTCATATAATGAGAGTATGATGTCTCTGGGCCCATCTAGAAAGGTAGATTGAGAAATGCATAATTGTACTATATGGTTGATAGCAGTGTTGTAAAAAAAACATCCGTTTAGGTCGATTAATCGGCCAATTAGTCATTAGCGGTGACCAAATCGTCATAAATTTTTCCGACTAATTTGCCGATTATTCTCGATTAATTGCTTAGCGGTACCATGTCTGTCCGACGACCGCATACCGTTATTTACAACACTGGTTGATAGTCAATCATATAAAAATCAATCTAAGTTTGGTATGAGAAATTAAAAATTGTACTACACAAAGTTGACACATATCCTGCTTTGAGTACAATCAAGATGTTAAGTAATAAAAGAGATTAGCATAAGTAATTGTGAGGTTATTGTCGAATATTGACATTCATATAATTTGGGTAGTTATAATGTCCTGTTAGGGACCACTTATGATTTGTGTGCTGAAAAAGATTTTCAATCACATCCAGTATTGCATGAACTTATTAGGTCACACACAAGAACAAGATTGAAAACAAATTTAAATCCATATATTAATTTCTGGCAAATGTATTAGATATATAAAATATTTGGATTAAATACAAATGGGAGACTATTAGAAATGTACTAACATGCCATAATATTTTGGACCTAAATTAAAAAGTTAATTTAATGAAGTTATAATATGGATCAATTCTAATTGTGCTATGGGACCGACATCTTTGCTATGAATCTGGTTCAATGTTTCTGGATAAGAATTTATAAATATACATCAGCAGTTCAATTTTTTCTGTCTTTAATTAGAATTTGTATCTATTCAGAAACCGTGAGAGAGAAAGAAAGAGAAATAGAAGGGGCTGTCAGATCGATACTAGCATTCCGATTGACGGTTGTTTTCGAATGACACAGAGAAGGAATAGAAGAGGTTGATTGCTCCTACGACTAGATGAAGATATTCGTTGTGCATCTAGTGGTAAGCTCTATATAAATCTTGGAATTAGTTTTATACATGAATTTTGGTTTTTAAGTAGTGAACCAGTCTTGAACTGAATTGAATTGTTGTACATATAACCTACCTGAAATCAATATAGAAGAAAGATAAGAAATCAAATCAATTTGCTTTGCTTACCATGTTAACAAGGGAAGACAAGGCAAGATGACTGAAGGGAGAGAGGGGAAATGTACGAAATAAAAAATAGCAAATGAATCTATCTTGAACCGATTTGTTTCTGGCGGTCTGGATCATCATTTTTTAATAAAACCGATCGGTTTAATCTGTTTTGGACGGTCCATTTACATAAATGATTCTATTTAAGCACAAAACTAGATAGATGATCGGATCCATTTTTTTTTCTGGTGAAAGCACAGGTCTGGTTCAGTTCTGATAACACCGGTAAGAAATAGGGTTCTCAATACATGATGTGTCGTGCTGCGTTCAAACATGACTGGTCACACTTGTGATTTTTTTTATCATATTTAACTATTTTTATAATTTAAGTTAGTTTATTCAAGATCCATCATTCGATTAAAATCTAATGGTTCTAATTACATGTGATTTGTGTAACTACATACCATCTCAGGACAAGATCTTTTGTGTGACGTGTCATATCAAATTTTCTAAGATTGTCATATCACTCAAATAGTCACAATATGAAACACACGAGTCAAGCCGTTACTTTTTTAGATCCCTAGTAAGACACTTTTATAATTAAAGAAAATAAGATAATATTAATAATACAATATAAAATTTCTATCTCTTTATTTCATTATTAAAATTATAGTAAGTTTGTGTGGAATATTAATTTGATCCTATATATATCAAAATCAATATTACTTCGTAGAACGATAATGACGGGAATGATGAAGTTTGAGCTGATTCGCTTGAGGGCCAAACCGGAACGATTTTTGTTCACTAAAAAACCAGACGCATCAAATTAATTCTATGCGATTCTTCGTTGTCTAGAGAAGAGATGCACGATCAGCAATGAAAGCGAAACTGGAGAGAGATTCAAAGTCAATTTATATATTTATATTGAGTAAGACTTAGAAGTCATGGATAGACCTTCCGTATTACGTTCTCAAAATTTATCGTATACAAATTTCAAATTTTGATTTAAGTAGCTTATTAAATTAGTTATGTAATGAATATGTGGAATATTAACTTTTACTTCTTCTTTTTTTTTTCTTTATTTATAAAAAATGACAAAAAATATTCTAAAATATTAATAATTTTTTTTATTTTTAAGTCAATTTTTACTATCCTTTATAAATAAAAAAATATTCAAAAATAGTAAAATATTGATATTTTATAAATTTATTATAAAATTAATTTACTGAATTACTTAGATCGAAGTTTGAAATTTATACAATAATTTTTTTTAAACCGTAATTCGAAAAACTAATTATTTATTTTTATAGCAATCATGTGCAATACAGAGATTGGGTCAACATGATGCACGTGATTTGGAAATGTGATTTGGAATCGGAAGTTAACTGGCGAGAGATTCGAAGTCAAGTTGATGCACGTTCATTTATTTTATAGTTGAATGTCTAGAGATTCGAAGTCTCATTGATGCACGTTGATGCACGAGATTCGAAGTCAAACTTTAAGTGGCGAGAATATCTACGTCAACCTCCAAGTTTGCAGTAGAGGTTTGCTAATACCCATTCGGATATTACCCGTTTTACCCGACCCGTATCCGTTACCCGAGGTTTCTGTACCCGTGCTCGGGTATAGGCGGGTAAACGGGTACGGGTTTGAGACGGACCGGACTCAATGATTCGGGAAAAAATTCCGTCCAACCCGTACTCGTTTTACCCGTACCCGAAACCCGCCTACCCGTACCCGTTTACCCGACCAACTTTACCCGTTTACCCGACCAACTTTACCCGTTTACCCGTTTTTTTTAAATTCAAAATTATTTTGCCGCCGAAAAAAATAGTACCCGTACCCGTTACCCGAGACGGGCACGAGTTTGAAACGGGTAGGGTACGCTCTTTTAAAAACCTACCCGACCTACTCGTACCCGTTCTACCCGACTACCCGTCCTACCCGTATCCGCCCTACCCGACTACCCATCCCGGGTATACCCGAGGTACCCGTACCCTACCCGAATGCAAACCTCTACCTCCAACTGGTTCTACTTTTTCAAAGTAGAGGGAAGGTCGTCAACAATATCCTTGGAACTGTTCATTATAAAACTCATGGAGAGTAAGGCTATGGTGCTATGGGTTGTATAGAGGGTTACGGCTCAATATTTGAATTTTTTAAATTTTAACGGTCGATTCGAACCGTTCATCTTGTACTCCATATTAATATGTGTTTGGAGATCAAATTTTATATTTTTTTAAAAAAATTTACTATTTTTTAGATAGGTAAAAAATTTACTATATTTTTAGATAGGTAAAAAATTAAATATCTGAATGGTGCAGAATTTTTTAGATCAAGTGATTTTCTATCTATTTAAAAGATAGTAAAAAAATTTCAGAAAGTGTAAAATTTGGTCTCCAAACACATATTAATATAGAGAACAAGATGAACGGATCGACCGTTAGAATTTTAAAAACTCGAATATTGAACCATAGCACCGTAGCCCTCTATGCAACCCATAGCACCGTAGCCTTACTCATGGATTTATGTAAGATTTTTTTTTCGTGAATTTATCAAGTATAGATATATATAAAAATCTTTCTTCATTAGCTATAAATAGATAAAGGTATGAGTAAAGATATTTCATACTCATTATCATATAAAATAATTATATAAAATAAAATTATATGATAATATTTGAGCGATAAATAATAATGATAAAATTTATTTACATAATATTTCATATAATAATATTTAATAATAATTAGTGATGTAATCTTGTTATTCAATGCATATTTTTTTGCTATAAGAAAAATATTTACATTCATGCAGTGCTGCAAATTAGCTGCATTTTAACCAATGTTAATGCAATTTCCTTAGAATGACAGTGTTAATTATTTATCAGCCATGTATCCACCTTCTATCTTTTTTTACATCAATCAAAACCCTTCAATTCTGTCTAAAATCATCCCAAATTCAATTCTAGCCCTCAAATTGAATTAACAGTAAATCTGACTTAATTAACATAAACAAGAGATTCTCTCTCAACAGCTCAGTTTATCTGAAACACAAACAAATGAAAAGAATAAAAAATTATGGGATAAGATTATTACCTGAAATAATTAAAAGATATAATTGGAACAAAGAAATATGTTAATGTTAATCGAGAAATTCATATATTATGTTGAAAATTTAGAAGTTAATTTGACATCTTTTGGTTAATTTTTACAATAATGGAGAAACTACATTACAATTCAATTAATTTAGTAAGAAATAATATAATAAATTAATATTTCTCAGAAGAAATACACAATTAATTTCTAAAAAGATTAAAAAATATACTTAGTCACACCGATTTTTTTATTTATATCCAAAAAATAAATCAAATTTAAAAAAATAACCAATTCGCGGTTGAAATAACAAAATTACCCAAACCGGTTAACCATTAACCGGATTCAAATCAAATTACCGGTTAACCAATTCCCGGATTCTTTGAAATAATCCGGTTAACCATTAACCGGAAATATGATTTGGGTCCAGTTAATGGTTAACCGGTTCTAGGTCCGGTATTGCTTTAACCGGAAAGGTTTGTTTGTTTTTTTTTTTTTGTCAGAATTGAATATACAGGATATACAACGCACTTGAAGCCTTGGGCTTAGTATCGTGCTTAGAGAAGTTTGTAATGGCTTTGCTTCTGCTGCGGAATCCATATTCTAAAATATTAGTAAGTTTTTTTTATTTTTAAGTTAATTTTTACCATCCTTTATAAATAAAAAAAATATAAAAAATAGTAAAATATTGATATTCTACAAGTTTATTATATAATTAATTTACTGAACTAGATCAAAATTTAAAATTTATATGATAATTTTTTTAAACCACAGTACGAAATAGTAATTATTTATTTTTATAACAATCATGTGCAATACAGAGATTGGGTCAACATGATGCACGTGATTTGGTAATGCGATTTGGAAATGTAATTTAGAATCGGAAGTTAACTGGCGAGAGATTCGAAGTCAAGTTGATGCACGTTCATTTATTTTAAAGTTACGCATATTTAAAATCCAAAAGTAAATTATTTTTTGCTAAAATTCTTCAACCCGCTCTCCTTTTTGTCAACCCGATTCAGGAAGTCCCTTGACCAGCCTGCTTTGCATCACTATCTATTTTATATCTATTTTTTTGTAGTTTATAGATTACATTTCATAATACTCCTGTAGGGGTATCATATCAACAAAAAAAAAAACAAAAAAAAAGAAAAAGAAATACTTCCGCTGGCAGCAAGCTCGTTGTAGTGGCACCAAATTTTAACAGAGCAGTTTTGACTTCATGTAGTGTAGCAACTATACAATTAAAACAGCACTACATATGATTCGTGCGCTGCATGAAGCGAAAAGTACTCTGTTAAAATCTTTACACATTAAAACCCTTTTACCCCCACTCTATACAACAACTAAACAAAGTTTATTTATCCTGTCAACAGCCTGAACAACCACTACTACGGAAATGGTCATTGTACACTGCACATTTTATACGGATTTGATAATTTTATATAAAAACTGTGGAGAAATTGTAATTTTTTGGAAGCCCAAAATATCTGTGGGATCTCTACACGGATGTTTATTAAAGAATCAGTGTAGAAAGCCTTGAGAGAGCTACACGGACGTTTATTAGGAATTGTACACGGATTATTGTTTAAATAACAATGTAGAAAGTTTTGAGAGAGCTACACGGATATTTATTAAAGAATCGTGTAGAAATGTAAGAATTATACACGGATGTTTGTTTAAATATCAGTGTAGAAAGTTTGAGAGAGCAACACGGACATTTAATAAAAGAGCCGTGTAGAAAGGTGAAAATTGTACACGGTTTTTTTGTTTAAATAACAGTGTAGAAAGCCTTGAAAGAGCTACACGGATTTTTACTTAAAAATCCGTGTAAAAAGGTTATTATAGGGTTTTGATTATATAAAATATTTTTTTCCTTCCAGCAGCACCGTTTTGATCAATTAATACTCTCTCTCTCCTTCCAGCAGCGTCGTTCTGATTTCTGTGCACAAGGAGCTAGGATCTACGATCTTTGAAGTTAATTTGTATTTCTCCTCTCTATCTTGCTAAGCTTAATCATGTATATATATATATCTCTCTTTTCTTCCTCTAATTTTCTGTTAAGGAGGGTTCAAATGCCTCCATTTTTTGTGCCTCCATCATGCCTCCATTTTTAAAAACTTTAATAACTCAAAATTTAAATCTTAAAATTCAAAATAAAACCGTTGGATATGAACTATATCATTTTATCTATGCACATGTAAAAAATTATGGCATTTCAACTTTGTTTTGATTGTCATCTTGAGCTTGTAAAAATGTATACAAATGTGGATAATTTCTAGACGTTGATTTTTCAACTTATTGATTCATATAAAAGCAAAATCAAAATGTGACAATTTTTTATGGGCACATGGAGAAAATAATATAGATTACATCTAACGGTTTTATTTTGACGTTTAAGTTTTAAACTTTGAGTTATTTAAGTTTTTAAAAATGGAGGCATGATGGAGGCACAAAAAATGGAGGCATTTGAACCCTCCTCTTTTCTGTTACTAGCTTATTATTGCTTATTTAGGTCAATACTAACGTTTCTACCTAAAGATGTCTGCAGTAAATATTTTTGAATAAACGAGGTAAAAAGAAAATAGAATCACGATAGCATCGCAGGCTGCTGGATTAGGGCTAGCAAAAAAATTCGAGGTTCGTGATTCGATTCGGGTTTGATTCGAGTTTAATTCGATTCGAAATGGGTTCGAATTGAAACGAATCAAACCAGGTTCGGCTCTGAATTAATTCAAACCAAACCCAAACCTAGCCTGCTTCGATCGAAATGGGTTCGATCATTTTTATGGTTTGAATCTCATAATAACATCGGCCGTCCATTTACCTGATGAAATTAAAATTCAAGATAGAGAGTCATAATTTAACTTAGCCGACACTCCCTCGCTCTCAAATCTCAAACCTAGTTCTCTCTGTTGGGTTTTGCGCGGTGCTAACCGGAAACCCGTTTAGTCTTAAGTTGCGGAATGACCGTAGAACAAAAATTTCTACGGCCAACTTAAGCTCAGGATTAAACGGGGTATGTCAGGAAACTTTCCAAGGCGGTCCACCTTCAGTATTC
Organism: Carex rostrata; assembly: GCA_964058875.1. Classification (NCBI taxonomy): domain Eukaryota; kingdom Viridiplantae; phylum Streptophyta; class Magnoliopsida; order Poales; family Cyperaceae; genus Carex; species Carex rostrata. The sequence goes on along the minus strand of CAXKVT010000106.1, from coordinate 2,144,286 downwards.
CTTTGGCATCAAAACCCAATTTAATCCTTTTACAGATCTACTCCATGATTGATTTCTAAAACTTTAATCTACTTACAAATTAAATAGATTAATATAACATATTTATACCTTGTTTCCAAATCACAGTTGGAATGCAGACCGAGCGAGTAGAGCCTCACCAGGGAAGGAATCGACTCGGAGTATCACACGTGTGATACCTCTATCGGTTATCCACCAGGACTAACCGGAGAGCGGTTTATTTCTTCTGCCAGAAATACCGTAAACCGCGGAATTCTGCAAAAACACTATTCACAGGGAAAAGACGAAAACCCGTAAACACGAATTTTCGGTTGCTCAGTTTCATCAATATGCAAAACTGACATACCGCTAAATTCGGTAAAACACTATTCATCGATCCCGTAAATATTCTCCACAACAACCCGCAAGATTATACGTCAACTACGTATAACTTTCTTTTCTCAACCGAAACACTATTTGGGAGAGAAACCGAGAAAGAGAGAAAATACCGATTCGTTTCTGCACGAAAAGATACATGTGAATGTGCATATGTATATATGTGAATATATCTTTCTCTCTCTACCCCTCCACCCCTATTTATAGTGTTTAGATTCGGTTGCAAAAGACCAAAATGCCCTCCAAGTTCGGCCTATTTACAAGATATGCCATTGACACCTCATCCTTTTATATGTGAAATGACCAAAATACCCCTTCCACACCCTTCCACATTCTTCTCCATGCTTCTACACATGCAAGGTGGCATAGGTGTGAAATGACCATTTTGCCCTTGTGGATAGGATTGATGACATGTCATCTGGATAGGATCAATGACGTGTCATGCGGATAAGCACGAATCTGAAAAGACCCGAATGCTCTCGGCCCGAACACAAATAATATTCGTATAATTATTCTGAACAATTATATATATATTTTTCTTTCGGTTATTTGTTTCGGTATCGATGACGTGTCATCTGGATAGGATCGATGACGTGTCATGCGGATAAGGACGAATCTGAAAAGACTCGAATGCCCTCGGCCCGAACACAAATAATATTCGTATAATTATTCTGAATAATTATATATATTTTTCTTGCGGTTATTTGTTGTTTCGATAATTTATACAATGTGTCCTGCACATTTATAAATTAACCGGTTAACTTTTATACAACGTGTCATACACGTTTATAAATTAACCAATGTTTTTGCTTGTTATTTTTACATAACATTTATAATTTAATTATAACACGTATAATTAATTATAACCATCTTAATATTAATTATAATCAATTTATAATTAATCAGTAAGATTCTCCGAGTAGCTCCTATATGGTGTGACCCAATAGGATCTGTGTTATGTTGGTAAACAGAGTTAAAACTGTTTTAACTTCTGTTAGTCATGGGTGGCATCTGGCAACACATCATGACCATCCAATTACACAGATGATGCTGTACTGTACAATATCACGATCCAGTAAACAATTTACTTGTGTCTGTTCTTCTGTCTCATAGCTATCAGATTAGTTTCAAGGTAGATGTGTGTCATCCTTGCTAACTTAATCTTTTCTTGATCTTGAGCAGATTATCAAATATAATTACTCTTGTAATTATACCGCTAGCAGATAATCTTACTCTATCAAGGGGCCCAGTGATGCTATAGCTCGTATAGAGATACGAGGGACAAATAGTATTCTTGGTAAACTATCACTTCCTCAGCTAAGCTATACATATGGAAAAGCTACCGTTATGACTGTTTTTTACGGACAGCGGTGGATAACAATCGCACATACATATTTCTCAGTGGGAACGATAAATACCTCATACTGTAGAACGTGACACTGAATGAAAACATAAATGACACGAACACAATTCTATTTAATGTTTCATTCGGGGTCTGTCAAATACCATGTTTCTAAAACATGTATCTATGTGATTAAAATGACATCTCGTGTCAGGTGGTTTGTAAAACTTAACCATCTTTTAATCCACATACTAACCTTATCGCGGTAATTAGTGTTCCTGCTAATTACCTTGGTCAGTGACCTTTTAAGAGTATATATCATCTATATTATGGAGTTTCACAATTTCAGTCATGAACTCGAAATGATCCATAAATTCAATAATACTCAAGGCAACAAAATGCTATATAAATAAACATTCAATTCATGAACAAAGCTTTATGATAAATTATCGTATTATTGACTTCTAGATTATTACAAACTAACAATCTCCCACTTAAGCTAGGAGTCAATCATCGTAGATCCTACTTATATACAAAACTCTTTATTCTCTAAGATCTCGTAGATCCTGAGAAAATCTCACAGCCAATCTTCTATGTGTTCCAGACCCATAGAAGCATTAAGCATCTCGTGCTTGGCTTGAGGAAGAGATTTTGTGAGTGGATCAGCTGTGTTGCTGACTGTGTCAACTCTACTTATCTTTACATCACCTTTATATTAATTATATCTTTTATAATTAATTATAAGCATCTTATGATGTTTACGATCTCTCGTATTAGGTGATAACGTTGTAGACGAGAAACATATCCTTAGTTCTCCTCAAGAACTTAAGGATATTCTTTACAGCATTCCAGTGCCTTATGCCTGGATTAGCCTAATATCTATTCGTCATACTCAAAGCATACGAGACATCTGGGCGAGTGCACAACATGGCGCATATGATAGAGCCAATAGCCGAAGCGTATGGTACTCTACTCATAGTGCTTTGCTCATCAGTTGTCGAAAGACACTGAGTCTTGCTAAGCCGTGTACCATGATTCATTGGCAGGAATCCTCTCTTAGAATCCTGCATGCTGAACCGATTCAGCACTTTGTCAATGTACGTGCTTTGACTTAATCCTATAAGTCTCTTTGATCTACCTGATCTACCTCGGTAGATCTTTATGCCTAGTATATAGACATCCTCGCCCAAGTCTTTCATCGAGAAAACTTTTCTTTAATGAAGACTTGGCTAATTGCAAATAGAGGAATATCGTTTCCTATTAAGAGTATGTTATCTACATATAAGATTAAGAAAGGCGATGGCACTCCCACTAGTTTTTTTGTACACATAAGATTCTTCTTCGCATCTGACGAAGTCAAGCTTTTTGACTTTTTTGCCAAATCGAAGATTCCAACTCCGTGATGCATGCTTCAATCCATAAATGGATTCAAGAAGCTTGCATACCTTCCCAGCATTCTTTGGATCTTCAAAACCCGTAGGCTGTGTCATGTACACATCCTCTTCTTAAATTTTCATTTAAGAAGGCGGTTTTGACATCCATTTGCCATATTTCATCATCATGAAATGCGGCAATTGCTAGGAGTATCCGAATTGACTTAAACATAGCCACGGGTGAAAAAGTTTCATCAATTCCCAGAATTTGTTTGAAACCTTTTCGCTACTAGCCGTGCTTTGTAAATAGTCATATTGTCATCCATGTCTGTTTTCCTTTGAAAACCCACTTGTTAGCTATGGGCTTCACCCCATCAAGTGGTACAACTAGGTTCCAGACCGTGTTGTCATACATGGACTGTATTTCGGATCTCATGGCCTTTAGCCATTTATCAGAGTCGGGTCTATCCATTGCTTCCGCATAGGTCAAAGGATCTTCAGTATCATAGACTGAGATCTCGTGTAGTCCCAAGTACCTCTCGGGTGCATGGACTGTTCTTGTTGACCTACGTAGCACTTGTTCTTCTGGCTGTCGAACTTCATCCACAACAGTGTGCGGATTTAGTTCTTCTTCAACTTGCGTTGAAGCACTTGAGCTCGGGACTAGAACCTCTTCCACAGCTACTTGTGGATTTGGTTCTTCCAGATGCTCATCAGCCGAAGTATCAAGTGGTGGGTATATCTGATCTAGTTCAGATGTATTATTGTGTGATGTATCTTGAATTTCTTCAAGTATTACATTACTCCCACTACTTCCTTTTGCAAGAAACTCGTTCTCCAAAAGTATACCATGACGAGTAACAACTAATTTGTTCTCGGACTGGTAATAGAAGTAATATCCTTTTGTTTCCTTAGGATATTCTACGAAAAAGCACTTGTCAGATTTGGGATCAAGTTTGTCAGACGTCTAGCGTTTGACAAATACTTCGCAACCCCATTTTTAAGATAAGACATATTTGGGATTTCCCAAACCATAACTCGTATGGAGTTTTTTCAACTGACTTGGATGGAACCATATTTATCGTTAGTGCGGCAGTATCTAGTGCGTGTCCCCAAAATGATTTTGGGAAGGGTGGCGCTACTCATCATGGAACGAATCATGTCCAGCACGGTTTGTTTCATTTTCTTGGCAACACTGTAACATTGCGGTGTTCCTAGAGGTGTGAGTTGTGAGACTATCTCACATTCCTTTAAGTACGTTTTGAAAACCATAACTCAAGTATTTGCCTCCACGGTCCTACCGTAATGCCTTAATACTTTTATTCAATTGATTTTCTACTTTAGTCTTAAATTCCTTGAACTCCTCAAAGGATTCAGACTTATGTCTCATGTAAGTCAATACTTTCATGAAACGTTTTGAGTCTTTTGTTATTGATGTTAAACACGGGGTTTTCCATTTCTAGCATATAAAGATCATTTAACAAGTAAGATGATCCATAATATGTCTCATTTTTATAAATAGAACATCTATTGTCCTTTATAACAAATGAGAAACCATTCATCTCTAAACACGAGATTGATATGATATTTCTAGAAATGGTAGGAACAAAATAGACATTTTCTAGTTCCAGAATAAACCCGCTAGGCAAGTACAATTCTATCCTACCGACTGTAACGGCTGCAACTTGTGCTCCGTTTCCAACTCGGAGTTGTACTTCCTTATTGCGTAACTTCCTCTTAGTGCGTGCATATTCGTGCAAATATGAGCACATGATCCGGTATCCAGTACCCAATCATTAAGAGAGGTCGCAACATTAATTTCAATAACATAAATACTTGAGACTGAGACTTTTGAGACATTCTCAAACTTCATATCTCCAAGATACTCCGGGCAGTTTCTCTTCCAGTGACCTTTGCTATTGCTAAAATAGCAGTCAGAGTTAGCAGAAACATTTATCTTGGGAGAGTTCGTTCCTGGAACCAACTTCCCTTTGCCTTTGTACTTAATCGCCATTTTTCCCTTTTGCTTTCTTGATCTTACTCCCACCTTCTTGGATCATGAGGACATGAGAGCTATTCTCGATGTCTTTATCAGTGATCCTCAGCATCCCTTGGAGCTCCTGCAAGCTTTTATCCAACCCTTGCTTTATGGGAGTTCACAATGAACTCCGAATAGCTGGGAGGAAATAAGTTCAGGATAACTTCCGTGGCCAACTCGTGGCTCAACGGACAGTTAAGCTTTTACAGTTTCTCATCATCGCTTGTCATACGAAGCGTGTGAATACTGACAGAGCTGCTCTCTACTATTTCAGCAGGGACCGGTGTATTTAGGATATATTCATTTTTCTCACGTATGTCTACCTTTTCGAGTAGGGAGCGTAAAGAGAAAGACGTTTCTTTAGCCATATTTCTACAACATTTAAAGTAAAGATTTTAGCTTTGTTCATGTAATGTTTTATTCTAATAATAAAACTCCCACTGCAAATTTGTTCTATTCCCGTTTGCAGTAGGACCAAGATCCATATTTTCACCAATAACCAAGGCAGTGTATGCATATCATGACTATCAGTTATCTTAGGTAAGCAAACTTGCTAATCACATCTCTTTGTGATTCTTGGTTTCGTTAAAACATCACGTGTTTTTAACGAAGACTTTGCCCCGAGCCCAAAACTGTTTTGGAAATCATCGGTAAGTAACCTCACTCTATTTGGTTTGATATGTCGGACATAACCCTCGACCACCAAAGGTAAAAGGCGATGTCTACTGAGTAGTTTAATCATCAACCAATGAACAATGGTTTGAGGAGGATAGAGTGGGAAGGGCATACTACTTAATATTTAATGGGTTGGTGTTTATGCTTAATAGTGCCAGCAATCTCCAAAGGGGTATGTGAGAAAGAACGACTAATGTGATTCTATTCGTATCTTTATAACGACTTCTTTCATATGCTTCATTAAGCAATTATAGAAAGGAAGTCTTGAATACTGAATGTGATCTCCATTTCTTTTCTTATCTTATGTTAGAAAGAACGATTAATGTGATTCTATTCGTATCTTTATAGCGACCTCTTTCATATGCTTCATTAAGCAGTCGTGGAAAGGAAGTCTAAAATATCGAATATGATCCCCATTACTTTCTTTTCTCAGCATATGTAAGAATGACTAAATGTGATTCTATTCGTATCTTTATAACGACCTCTTTCATATGCTTCATTAAGCAGTCGTGGAAAGGAAGTCTTGAATACGAAATGTGATCTCCATTAGTTTATGTTATTATCAGTACCTCTTTTATACGCTTAGCTTTGTTAAGCAGTCAGTTCTTGTAACTGACTTTAGACACGTGAAAGTCGTCTGCCAGAAAGACAACGGTGAGTTCCTTCACAAATCTTTCTTTGACATCACGTTCTTTCACGGTTCCTTTGAAAGCAATAAATCTAATTTATTGAATTCATATCAAAGCAGTAAATCTAATTTACTTATATACGGGAGCAAGTCAGGTATATTATTTATCAGTTCCTAATTCTTTATTTTGCAGCTATGCTCAGTTTTTATTTATACCATTTAAAGCACATAAACAATTTATATGTTTTAAAATCATATATTATTTTCGGTCCATAAAGCAATTTGGTAACGTGACAAAGTTCCTTTTGGGCCAGCCATTAGGACACGTGAAAGGGGCTCCCAGGAAAGATCGGGGTCACAAGGACCGCTAAGACTCAATCTTTCCTAGACAGAACCATCTCTTTCTTGTGTGGAAATGACAGCTCTTACTCAGGTACTTTATTGCTTCATCACATTCTTCGATGAACTTTACTTATCCGAAGGTTTTCGAAAAGGCGAAAAACTTACACTAAATTTTGCCATTTCAAAAGCATAGAGTAATTTGGTAACGTGACAAAGTCCCCTTTGGGCCAGCTATCAGGACACGTAAACGAGGGTTAGACGAAAAGCCGAGACTTTTCTTGTCATTAACCTTGTCGTTTACGGGTGGAGATTAGCAGTTCTTACTTGGGTACTTTATTGCTTCATCACATTCTTAGATATACTCAAACGCAGTTGAAAGTTTTGAAAACGAAAACATAAAGAAAGCATAAAATCCTATTTTATCTTTCTCGGTCGGAAAACCGATCCAAGAAATGTAAAAGTTTACATTTCATAAGAAAGCATAAAGAAAGCTTAAATCTAATTTAACTTTCTTAGTCGGTAGAACCGATCCAAGAAAATCTCATTTCTAATCGGTTTTGGACTTAAACTGCAAATGTAAGAATTAAACTGATATGCGGTATATGCACCTAATTTGCATAAGTTATAACTTTTAGAAAATCAATCAGCGGGAGAACCTTGTGCTCTGATACCACTGTTGGGTTTTGCGCGGTGCTAACCGGAAACCCGTTTAGTCTTAAGTTGCGGAATGACCGTAGAACAAAAATTTCTACGGCCAACTTAAGCTCAGGATTAAACGGGGTATGTCAGGAAACTTTCCAAGGCGGTCCACCTTCAGTATTCCTTTGGCATCAAAACCCAATTTAATCCTTTTACAGATCTACTCCATGATTGATTTCTAAAACTTTAATCTACTTACAAATTAAATAGATTAATATAACATATTTATACCTTGTTTCCAAATCACAGTTGGAATGCAGACCGAGCGAGTAGAGCCTCACCAGGGAAGGAATCGACTCGGAGTATCACACGTGTGATACCTCTATCGGTTATCCACCAGGACTAACCGGAGAGCGGTTTATTTCTTCTGCCAGAAATACCGTAAACCGCGGAATTCTGCAAAAACACTATTCACAGGGAAAAGACGAAAACCCGTAAACACGAATTTTCGGTTGCTCAGTTTCATCAATATGCAAAACTGACATACCGCTAAATTCGGTAAAACACTATTCATCGATCCCGTAAATATTCTCCACAACAACCCGCAAGATTATACGTCAACTACGTATAACTTTCTTTTCTCAACCGAAACACTATTTGGGAGAGAAACCGAGAAAGAGAGAAAATACCGATTCGTTTCTGCACGAAAAGATACATGTGAATGTGCATATGTATATATGTGAATATATCTTTCTCTCTCTACCCCTCCACCCCTATTTATAGTGTTTAGATTCGGTTGCAAAAGACCAAAATGCCCTCCAAGTTCGGCCTATTTACAAGATATGCCATTGACACCTCATCCTTTTATATGTGAAATGACCAAAATACCCCTTCCACACCCTTCCACATTCTTCTCCATGCTTCTACACATGCAAGGTGGCATAGGTGTGAAATGACCATTTTGCCCTTGTGGATAGGATTGATGACATGTCATCTGGATAGGATCAATGACGTGTCATGCGGATAAGCACGAATCTGAAAAGACCCGAATGCTCTCGGCCCGAACACAAATAATATTCGTATAATTATTCTGAACAATTATATATATATTTTTCTTTCGGTTATTTGTTTCGGTATCGATGACGTGTCATCTGGATAGGATCGATGACGTGTCATGCGGATAAGGACGAATCTGAAAAGACTCGAATGCCCTCGGCCCGAACACAAATAATATTCGTATAATTATTCTGAATAATTATATATATTTTTCTTGCGGTTATTTGTTGTTTCGATAATTTATACAATGTGTCCTGCACATTTATAAATTAACCGGTTAACTTTTATACAACGTGTCATACACGTTTATAAATTAACCAATGTTTTTGCTTGTTATTTTTACATAACATTTATAATTTAATTATAACACGTATAATTAATTATAACCATCTTAATATTAATTATAATCAATTTATAATTAATCAGTAAGATTCTCCGAGTAGCTCCTATATGGTGTGACCCAATAGGATCTGTGTTATGTTGGTAAACAGAGTTAAAACTGTTTTAACTTCTGTTAGTCATGGGTGGCATCTGGCAACACATCATGACCATCCAATTACACAGATGATGCTGTACTGTACAATATCACGATCCAGTAAACAATTTACTTGTGTCTGTTCTTCTGTCTCATAGCTATCAGATTAGTTTCAAGGTAGATGTGTGTCATCCTTGCTAACTTAATCTTTTCTTGATCTTGAGCAGATTATCAAATATAATTACTCTTGTAATTATACCGCTAGCAGATAATCTTACTCTATCAAGGGGCCCAGTGATGCTATAGCTCGTATAGAGATACGAGGGACAAATAGTATTCTTGGTAAACTATCACTTCCTCAGCTAAGCTATACATATGGAAAAGCTACCGTTATGACTGTTTTTTACGGACAGCGGTGGATAACAATCGCACATACATATTTCTCAGTGGGAACGATAAATACCTCATACTGTAGAACGTGACACTGAATGAAAACATAAATGACACGAACACAATTCTATTTAATGTTTCATTCGGGGTCTGTCAAATACCATGTTTCTAAAACATGTATCTATGTGATTAAAATGACATCTCGTGTCAGGTGGTTTGTAAAACTTAACCATCTTTTAATCCACATACTAACCTTATCGCGGTAATTAGTGTTCCTGCTAATTACCTTGGTCAGTGACCTTTTAAGAGTATATATCATCTATATTATGGAGTTTCACAATTTCAGTCATGAACTCGAAATGATCCATAAATTCAATAATACTCAAGGCAACAAAATGCTATATAAATAAACATTCAATTCATGAACAAAGCTTTATGATAAATTATCGTATTATTGACTTCTAGATTATTACAAACTAACACTCTCTCCACCTCTCCCTAACTCACTCTCCCTCTAGCTCTAAAATCTAGCCGACGCTCTCGGCGACTGGCTGTCTCTCCGGCTGTCACTTCTCTCTCCGGCCTAGATGACTGTCTCTCCTCTCTCTTCGGTCGTCTCTCATAGTTCATACCAGGAAAGCCGTCTCTGATGTATTTTTTCATGAACAATTTTTCAACTTAAAAACACTCAAATAATTTAGTCACCCCTAGTCTGCTAAAAAATAACTAGGACTGCTAAACTACCGGTATAACTAGGACTGCTAAAAATTAATGTATAAACTACCGGTATAACTAGGACTGCTAAAAAATAATTTAGTTCGTGATTTGATTCGGGTTCGATTCGAAAAATGTGTAGTTCGAAATGGGTTCGGTTCGAAACGAATCAAACCAGATTCGGTTCGAAATTAATTCAAGCCAAACTCAAACCTAGAGTAAGTTCGGTTCGGTTCGGTTCGTTGCCACCCCTATGCTGGATATATAGTCGATTTTTGCATCCAATACAATTTTCTTTGCCATGCCCATGTCAGCTGATTTGTCAATATATATACACATGACATTCGCCATCTGAAGTCAACGAATTATATATATATGTATTTGTTTTTGTTTAATATCTGATATGCATCTGTTTTCGTATAATATCTAATATGTATTTGTATCAATCTAATATTCGATCAGTATTCAAAAAATAAAAGTAGATACAAATATAATTTTATCACTATCTGATTGATATTCAATATGTTTGCACCCCTAGCATTTACCCATTGCAACACGATCTTCCGAGCATAGTATTAATTAGTTTCCTTTGATTTCAGCTTGTTTCAACCCACCGCACGATTCTTTGCAAAGAAATGACCACAGGAAAACATATTCTCACACTGTTCCTCAGTCGAGTGCTAAATAGGATAACAAAATGATTATTGAGCTATCCCGATCAATAAATAAATAATTAAATACCGTATGGGTCACCGCATCCGTATCTTTCCAGGTACCTCACTAAACACAATTGTAACGAACGGTCCAGATTTTTTTTCAGCCGGTGTTTACTCGGATGTAGAGGGACAAAATTATTTGTGCTTTGAGATTCGTGTCAAGTTAAAAAGAACAACTTTAGGCCGTTCGATTTAATTGTATGAGACGACGTGAATTCATGGGTCACTTATCACCATCTCTTTTTCTTTTTTTTGAGTAAAAACCAGGCAGTGGCTGCCAGGTGCTTAATTGAAATGAAAGCCTTTTACAGAGTCTCCCTATCACGCATTCCTGACCAAGATTGGCCCACAATGCAGAGTCTAAGTCTAACAGCTACGAACTACATAAGAGACCCCTGTACAGCATGCATAACAGCTAGGGAATTCCCAAATCGAAACAGTAAATAAGAAAAAGAAAAACACAGATTACAGACAGTGCCACTTATCACCATCTCACCGACGTATATTCCAAGTCTTTATCTGAAACGAATCACACATGGTTTTTATCTTGAGGTGAATAATATATATAGAAGCAACAATCCCGGTCAGTGTATGTAAGTGTTCCCTCTCATTTTATTTTATTATTATTAATTGTTAAGCTATGATGGATAGATGTCACATCACATATCTAATTGACATGTCAAGGAAAACTAATTAAACAGTATTATGTTACATTCTGATTTTGCATTACAATATATTTTAATTATTATAGTTTAGTTTAGGAGTGAGTCTATGGTACTATGCATATCACGGGTTGTTACCGTGCTACGGCTCTATATTCGTGTTTTCAAATCCTAACAGCCGATCCGAACCGTTCATCTTGTTCTCCATATTAATATGTGTTTGGAGACCAAATTTTACATTTTTTGAAAAAATTTTACTATTTTTTTAGATATTTAGAAAATCACTTGATCTGAAAATTCTGGACCATCCAAAAACAGTGATTTTCAATAAATCTAAAAAAATAGTAAACAAATTTCAAAAAATGTAAAATTTGGTCTCCAAACACATATTAATATGGAGAACAAGATGAACGGTTCGGATCGGCTGTTAGGATTTGAAAACACGAATATAGAGTCGTAGCACGGTAACAACCCATGATATGCATAGTACCATAGACTCACTCTTAGTTTAGTATTATACGTTATTGGTACCAGCAGTTTCGACTTGAACTTCAATTATTATTTTCAAATTACTAATTTTGTAATCATAAAAATATGCTAAATTAAGAAATAATAAACTGTAAAATCATTTGAGAAACTTTAAAGTAAAGATAAATTAGTTAGTTTCAATGATGTTTCACTATTTAATTTTTTTTTTCTTCGTCAGAGACTTGTGTTTGATATGGTTAGTGTATTGACAACACTCAAGTGGGGCAACCCATGCCCGGTCCGCCCGCGCCCGCTGCCCGGGGTACCCGTGCCCGAGCCAAGGGTATAGGCGGGTACACGGGTACGGGTATAGGACAGACCGGACCCGGCATTTAGGGAAAATACTCGGCTATACCCGGACCGCCTTATCCGTTTACCCGTGCCCGTGAGACCGTGCCCGTAAACCCGTGTACCCGTGCCCGTATACCTGTGTACCCTTACCCGTTTACCCTTACCCGTATACCCTTGTACCCTTACCCGTTTACCTGTTAAAATTTGAATTTAAATTTTTTTCAAACAACCCCCCGCCTCCCCCCCCCCCCCCCCCCACCCCGCCGGTTCAAATCAAACCGAGCCCGGTCCGGTCAAATCAAACCCGACCGGACCCACCCGTCAAATCCCCGTTTTTTTTACGACACTGTTAAAAAAAACAACAAAAAAAACAGCAAAAAAAAAACCCGGACCACCCGACCCCTCAAGAATACAACGAACACGAGTATAGAATGAGCAGGACATGGTATAAAAAAAAAACCCGTGATGTTCAGCCCGAGATACCGTGCCCGATCCCTACCTGTGCCCGTACCCAGATTTGCCTTGCCCGCCCGGCCCCTACCCGACAGCACAACTCTATATCGTCCCTTTAAAAGGCCATATCAAATTATTACCTTTCCACTTTTAAAATAATACAGAACTTTTCTTATTTTTAATTTTTTTTTATTTATCATAAATAAAAAATTTCGGATTCCAACCCGTGACTGTCTACAGTGTACACCCCCTGCGGAAAAGGACAGCCCACTTGATATAAAGCTCAATATAACTATCCTCTCCGCAAAAAAAACAAAAAAAAAAAAATATAACTATCCACTTGATATAAAGCTCAATATAACTATCCACTTGATATAAAGCTCAATATAACTATTTCAATCTTGTACAAAATCGTGTTTCTATTATTGCTGCCTCGAGACCTACTCCCTCTGAAAATCTATGCTACGGCATTTCTCCCTCACATATGTACTTTCTACAGCATTTCTCATCTCAAATCATCTTTCTTCTGCTAGCGCGCAGTAGTGAGGAGTCCTTGAATCCCTGTAATATATGCTATTATATATGCGATGAAATTAAAAAAAGGTCAGTTTTTACTTGTTAGATCCTTTCAGAGATGATTATTTCCATGAGGTGGCTAACAGAGCACAGGGTGTTCCAAGAGATATCGCACCAAGTTTGATGCAATGTCTGCCGGACTAAAACTTCTGATCTGCATTTAGACTCATGCAAACAGTTTAGATTCACATAATCAGGGAGGGTTTATATTTCCACAGATTAAAACCCGTCTGCACAGATCTAAATGTGGATCGAATGGTTAATTAGACCAATCATTGAACCGAACTCGGTATGATGCATGCTAATTGAAAAATCTATAATATATGCTTCTGTGTGACAAACCCCAAATCCCTATAATATATGCTCTTATGCGATTAAAAAGGTAATGTTTTACTTGTTCAATTATTTCAGATCACACCTCAACAAACGAATCACATTAGGTTCTTTCCCGAGGTGAATAATAGAAGCAACAATCTCGGCCAATGTAAGTGGCCCTCATTTTATTTTATTTTATTTATTATTGTTAATTGTTAATGTCACATCACAATCTAATTGACATGTCAAGGAAAAGTAATTTAACAGTATTATATTACGAGTAGAACTAGGATGCTCTTAAGCTCACCAAAGTTTTGGTGAACTTAACTCTAAAACTCATAAAATCAATTTCAAATGACGAATTCGAACCGTTGAAATCCGCCTACATTACGTGTGATGCATCTACATATGAAATTTTTAAATATTCGAATTAATTTAGTATAAAGTCAAGCGGTCAAAATTAGAAGGTTAATAAATTAATTTTAGTGCATTCATTTTTGAACGTTTTTTGACCGTTTGACTTTATACTAAATTAATTCGAATGTTTAAAAATTTCACATATAGATGCATCACACGTAAGGTAGGCGGGTTTCAACGGTTCAGATTCGTCATTTGAAATTGATTTTATGAGTTTTAGAGTTAAGCTCACCAAAACTTTAGTGAGCTTAAGAGCACCCTAGTTCTACTCTTATATTACATTGTGATTTTGCATTACAATATATTGTGATATGAGCAATGAAGAAGTAAGATTTGCAGTTATATATATATGTTACATGTAGGGCTGAAAACGGAGCGAATACAGAGCGGATAATGGTAATACCAAATCCGTATCCGCCATTCAATGATTGGATAGGAATACAAATACGAATACGGATAGTAAACGGATCTCATAATTGAATATCAAATCCACCTGAAAAGGATATGGATATAGAACGGATAATTCACGAATACGGATTCGAATACGGATACGAAACAAATAATTATCGGATAATTAAGTCATATAAACTTTACGATACAAATACTAATTAAATTTAAATGTAATTTAAAAAAAAATGAGTCATTTGAATACTAATTAATTGAATCATATGAAATGAGTCATATAAATTTAAGTTAGGCTTCACAATATAAATGTGCACTTTTATAAAGGATATGTTACTTGTAAGAAAAAAATAAAATAAAAATAAGGGGGTCCGTTTTGGATAAGGTTAGTCCCACCATGAAGAATATTATTTGAGAGAGATGGTATATAAGTCATGTTGCTTAGCCAAGCTCGATAGTTCTTTTAAATCTCTGGAGCGGAGAACATTTAACTGGAGAGTGGAGAAGCATATTCAAATTTAGGAAGTGCTTGACAGCTGGAGCGAAAAAAGACAGGAGAAAAAGTTGATTCCGGAGCAGGAGAGAAGAAAATGGATTGGGCTTATTCGTGAGTTAGGCTACTATGACATTGGTGTTATTTGAAATTAAATAACACCAACTTTTAAATCCTTAGATCTGCCTTGAGATTCGTAATATCCGCTTTTACTGTTCAAGTACTTTATTTTGTACGAATCTCAAGGCAGATCTAAGGGTTTAAAAGTTGGTGTTATTTAATTTCAAATAACACCAATGTCATAGTAGCCTAGCCCCTTATTCGTTACTCAAATAACACCAATGTCATAGTAGCCTAGCCCCTTATTCGTTACTCGGCGCTTCGTTTCTAATTCCGATAGAATCGGATATCCGATCCGTTTAGCTCATAGTATCCGTATCCGAATTCGAGTGTTTCCTTCCCATGCGAATACGGATCCGATTTGAAGCGGATAATTCGGATCCATTTTCACCCCTACTTACACGGTATGACGGTAATAAGATGTGAAACATGAAAAAAAATAAACGAACAAAAATATATCCAACTATTTTATTAGAAATGTAGACAGTTAATAATTTTTTTCTTGATACAAGGATTAATGAGGTATTTTAACATTTGATGAAAATATTGTACAAAGATATATTTTTGCTTCTCTTTGAATTTTGATAAACGTCCCACTTTTTAATTCACTAAATTTGCTCAAATGTACTGTAAATATCATCACTAAATTCATCAATTTCATATTTTATACCTTTGTCCTTTTCTTAAATCTTCTATCAAAATTTACCAATTGTATATTACTTTGAAAAATTATAAATTTTTAGACATTATATTATTCGTTCTAAACATTTCTAAATTTTCTACTAAAAATGCAAGTATCATGCAAACTAATAGTCCTGACTTAATTGCAAAGAAATCTATTTACTGGTATTTCGACCTGGTTCTCCACTCTAGAACATAAAACCACTTCCATTAGTCTATAATCTCAGTGAAAAAGTCAAACCTGAAAAGTTCCGTTCTAAATGTGGATCAAACGGTTAATTAGACCTATCATTGTACCGAACTCGGTATGATGCCTATTTAAAAACCTATAATATATGCTTGTGCGTGACAAGCCCCTAATCCCTATTATATATGCTCTTTTTCTATTAAAAATGTCATTTTTTACTTGTTCAATAATTTCAGATCACACTTGAACAAACGAATCACACTAGGTTTTTTCCCGAGGTGAATGATAGAAGCAACAATCTCGGCCGGAAAAGTAATTGTCAACCTATGATGGATAGATGTCATATCACATATCTAATTGGCATGCCAAGGAAAAGTAATTAAACAGTATTATATTATATAAATATATCCAACTGTTTTAGAATTGTAGACAGTTACATTCCTGATTCCTACTTGCTGACTTTCTCAATAACGTAATCGCTAATGCTATTCCCGAAATCTCAATCACGTGATATTAGCGATTACTTTATAACTTCTATAATTTCGAGTAAAAATAGTTAGCTAATATCAACTATGGAAAAAGATTCAAATAGTACCTCAGTTTGTTGTTCTTTTCTCACCTTCCTATTTCCCAGGGGTTTAGAGTGATAAAGACAGTACGTGTCCCGATGTTATCCAAAAATATTGAATTAAAGCGATTTACCATGAGAAGTGCATCCATGTCAAGACAATCAGACGAGACCTTCATGCTGAGTTCCTCAGGTGTGTTCCATTCATGTCCCTTACAGACACAATCGCCCCCCCAGTTTGTACCCATGAGTGCACCCCTAGAAATTGAAACAAAACTTCATAAAAGAAGAAAGACACCACATTTCCAGAAATCTCCCTGTCTCTTTCAATTTTATTTCTCAGAAGAATTTAGTACATTGTATATTTTTTGCACAACCTAAGTATCCTTTTTTATACCCATCAGCATAGGTAAAATAAAAAAAGTATCACAAGGATTTTTCTGTATATCTAGCGTGATAATTTTCTAATATAAGAGAACTAAAAACAAGAAATAAATCTAGAAGATGCGATATTCTTTTGCTCCCATATTTCATTGATCTGATATTCTTATTTGAGAAAGATCTCCTGCCCTTGTTGTTTCACACCAGCACATACTTGCCTTGTAACAAATCCTGCCATGTAATTCACATAAGTATAGTAAGCAATATTTATCATTCCTTAACAGAAAGTTTCAAGAGAAGAAAGAGCCAACCCACACCATTTCCTCAGGAAAACCATACAATCAATATACCGAGCAGTGATTCGTTCCATGACCATGTCAAGAAAAATGATCATTTGTTAAAGTCGAGCTTGCTTCCGGTGTGTGACCAGCCTGATTTTACTGAATGCCTGGATGCTTCGAGAAAGAGAACTTTATCCAGATCCTATGCTTTTCGTATTAGAAAGGTACCTCTTTTATATATTTATTTATTTGTTTGCTTCTAATTTTCAGTTGTGATTTAGAGCCCTCATTTTGTTGATATTATTTTTTGGATGGGAATAAAGCTTTAATATAGGCTGAAAAATTCATTGTTTTAGTTTACAATAATTGCCTATCATAAACTGGGTTTTGTTTTGTCTTGATTGTGCTGAAGCTGTTCTGAGTTTTCACTGTGGAAATAAACATAGCAAACTCTGTTCTGTCCTATTTCAGACTTGTATATTCCAGTCTCACTCAATGAGTGTTAAGGCAAAATAGTGTTCTAAGAGAACAAAAGCACACTGTTTGGATTTACATTATTGTAACAAATCAAGTATTAATCTTCGATGAATACTTTTATAAGAATTTGTAGAAGGCAAAATCGGATGATCCCGATCGGAATCGGCCGATTCAGGTCGGGATCTGACAAGACCGATCCGATTTTGGACCGATTTACTCGGTTTCCGAGCTTTGGAGAAAAAAACGGGTTGAACAGTGTAGAATCGGCCGATTCTTCCGATAGCCGACGAAACGGGCTCGTACGGCGTAGAGGCGAGAGCGCGGAAATCAAATCCCGTCGTTTCTTTCTCCTGGCAAGAAGGAAAAGAGAGAGGGAAGGCGGAGTGGGCCCCGTGCTCTGTGGCAGAGGAGGAGAGAGAGAAGGGAAAAAGAAGAAAGGGGGTCTGTGGGGCCCGTCGGCAGAGAAAGAAAGAGAGAAAGGGCTCATGGACCCGAAATTTTAACTCAATGGAGTTTATTCTCCATTTTCAATTCCATTCAAAGATCAAAGGGTGAGATTGCTTCAGGATGTGTGCTAGATTTAATCCAAAGGTTCAAAAAAATTCAGAATTTCAATATGGACTCATCTAATTCAAAATCAAAGGTTGAGATGACTTCAAGATCCGTGCTATAATGGAGATCCAAGGGTTAAGACAAATCCAGAATTAAAATGGGGTTTCCAACTAAATTGGTTTGAAAAGAACATTTTCGTTATAATATTCATATATGCATATAAATATCTAATTTTGCTATATAATTTATTATTAACGAGATTTGTAACTTTTATAATTTTTATTAGTACGAGAGATTCGTATTTTTATTCTCCTAATTAGAACTCAATATATTTATTTATTTTCACGAATTGAATTAATTTGGTTCATTTCTTTCTTAAGTTTCACCATGGTAACAAATTTTCGATTTACTAGTTTATCGAATAGTTATAATTTATTTATATTTTGAAATTTTAGATTTGTTTTAAATCAGTTAGATGAATCCGAACGATCGTTAATCTAATTAAAATTTTTATTTAAGCGTAATGATCAATTTAAAGCGTAATGTCAGGGTTTAGTGGGCAGTATAATCAGCCATCATATGCATATGGATAGGAAGATGTTAACAATCATTCATTTAGGTCTACAATGTCTTCTTTTTTTGGTTTGGGGGCAACAATACCCTTCTTTCTATCATAATACAGACGATGATAAAGTGATTCAACCAGCACGACATAATTTCTGGGAGTGAAAGAGTGTGTTTTTAGTTGTATTGCTTGTATTATATTGTATTAGTGAATTATTTGATTGTAATAATTTTTCTAATTTTTTTATCAATTTTTTCCTTTTTTTAGTATAAAACAAGATTCTGACAAAAAAGTCCGATTTTCCGATCCGATTCAACCGATTCCGACCGATTTTCCGATCCGGGATCAGGATCGGACAGTGCCAATCCTGATTCCGAATTGTCCATATTCACTAACATAACAAATCTTTTAAATTTCTTCATCCAAGCACATATTTTATTTGTTGCAGTTACTGAAGTAAACAAGAATAGGTTAATCATCTTGAGGCTAGGCTTATCCAACATTTTCTTATTGTTTTAAATTTCCTTGAACAAATATATCTCCTATTCTCTTGAAGGATGGTAATCCAAAGAAAAGTGTTTTTGGACATGACGGTACAAATAGTTAAATGCAGACTGTGACCATTGATTGGGCCATCCTGCATTAAAAAATTCCAAGAATCCTTATAGGGGTGCAAGTTGTGCGAAAATGAAGATAGATGCAAGTTATGTGTGTCCCAATCATTATCCGGCGTGGTCTTCCAGCTGTATATTATTTTCTCGTGGCTTTAATTATAAGTTGTCTTCTTATGTTGTTTTGCAGTTGCGTAACATACAATACAGTGATGTTGATCGATGGGCAAAAAAATCAATTGTAGATGCTTTATCGTCCCTCCCAATCTTGCCTCCACATTCTAAATTTGTTCAGCGATGGAATCAATTTTTTTTTATATCATGCCTTGTAGCAATTTTTATTGACCCCTTATTTTTCTTTCTACTCTCTGTCGAGAAGGTGCATATTTCTCTTTCACCCCTTCTTTTTTTTTATTATGATTAAAGGAAAGTGAAACAAATACTGAAATATTATATATCACACTGTTCTTTTCCGTTTAATTAAGTAAAAAGTGAGGTGCTCATGAATTGTGCTGACTTGTTCGTACACTTTTTTCTCATTCAGACAAATAAATGTATGGTGCTAAATCGGTCTGTTGGAATAGCGATTGCGGTAGTCAGGAGCATCACTGATATTATTTATCTTCTACACATGCTTGTTCAGGTGTGTTCAAATTTTGTTTACAAAAACTCAAAAAAATTGAAGTAATCCAAGTGAAATGTAGTGAATCCCTATTTAGGTACTTACATGTATAACGTTACCATTCTTTTTTTCAGTTTAAGCTAGCATATGTTGCTTCTGATTGGACAGCTGCTTTTGGAGGTCATCTAGTTGAAGAACATGTGAAAAATGCACTTCATTATCTGTGCGGATATTTTATTTTTGATCTCTTTCTTGTTCTTCCACTTCCTCAGGTAAGTTATATATAATCATATGAATAAGCATTCACGATTTTTGTTTTTTTCACTTTATTCGAGCTTGTATATATATATTATTTATTGTTCCTCACCAATTTTTCATGGATTACGAAATTATCTTTTGTCATTCTCCATTGCTGGTAAAAGGCTAAAAGACCATAATAAGACTATACAGACTAATAAATTTCTTATCAATGTTATACTTGCTTACATTTTGTTGCCATATATATATATATATATAGGGTCCGGCTAATTTGCTGCTGGCAGCATTTTAGCCGGAGGTGCTGCCGGGTTTTTTTTATTTTGTGATGTCCAAACAACAAATCCAAACAGTTAGATGTTTAATCTATATTATAATCTACTTGGAGACCAAATTTCACATTTTTTTGGAATTTTTTTACTATTTATTAAGCTGGTTTGAAAACCGCTGATTTCAGTAAATTTCTGCAGCATTGAAATCAGCAGTTTTCAAACCAGCTTAATAAATAGTAAAAAAATTCCAAAAAATATAAAATTTGGTCTCCAAGTAGATTATAGTATAGATTAAACATCTAACAGTTTGGATTTGTTGTTTGGACATCACAAAATAAAAAAAAGGCTGGCAGCACCGCCGGCTAAAATGCTGCCGGTAGCAAATTAGCCACTGCCTATATATATATATATATATATATATAGAGGAGGGTTCAAATGCACCCAAATTTTTGTGCACCCAAATGCACCCTATCATTTTTCTCCGTTTTCAAAGTCTGAATAGTAAATCCGAACCGTTAGATGTGATCTATATATTAAGATGTGCTTGGAGACCAAATTTTACATTTTTTGGAATTTTTTTACTATTTATTAAGCCACTTTGAAAATCACTGATCCAATGGTCCAGAAAATGTAAAATCAACGATTTTCAAAGTGACTTAATAAATAGTAAAAAAATTCCAAAAAAATATAAAATTTGGTCTCCAAGCACATCTTAATATATAGATCGCATCTAATGGTTCGGATTGACTATTCAGACTTTGAAAACGGAGAAAAAAGATTTGAAAGATAGGGTGCATTTGAACCCTCCATATATATAATATGCTTTCGGTAGCATATGAGCCGAAGTGCTACCGGTCCAAATTTGAAATTTCAAAATCCAAAAAGTCGATCTGAACCGTTCATCTTGTTCTCCATATTAATATGTGCTTGGAGACCAAATTTTACATTTTTCTGAATTTTTTTTACTATTTATTAAGCCACTTTGAAAATTGTTGATCCAACAGTAGCACTGTTTAGGGTTTAGGGTTTAGGGTTTTAGGGTTTAGGGTTTGAAAATTGTTGATCCAAAAGCATATTAGTCAATCTCTCTCTCTCTCTATATCTATATATATATATATATATATATATATATATATATATATATATATGACGAGGAATCCAATTACACCTTTTTGGGTGACACCGAATTACACTCTCCATTTATAAAGTTTTCAAAGTTCAAATAGTTGATCTAAACCGTTCAACATAATGGATATATTAAAATGTGTTTGTAGATCAAATTTTATATTTTTTTGATTTTTTTACTATTTATTAAGTATTTAAAAAAATTGCTATATTCAAACCAATGAATTTTTGTACCCATCTTGATAAATAGTAAAAAAAAATTCAAAAAATGTAATATTTGATCTGTAAGCACATTTTAATATATCCATCATGTTGAATGGTTTAGATCAACTGTTTGGACTTCAAAAATGTAGGGTGTGATCCAGTGTCACCAAAAAAAGGTGTAAGTGGATTACCAAATTATCTTTTGTCATTCTCCATTGCTGGTAAAAGGCTAAAAGCCCATAGTAAGACAACACAGACTAATAAATTTCTTATCAATGTTATACTTGCTTATGTTTTGTTGCCATATGTATATATATATTCCACAAAGGTGATGAATTTGGTGGTCATCCCAAAGTATATTGCGCCTGAAAACTATGATAAATATACGTTGAATACCATAGTCTGGCTCCAATTTCTCCAGTACATCCCCAGAATGTTCAGATTCCTGCCACTGCCTGGTGGACAATCTGCTAGTGGCATCATATTTGAGTCAGCTTGGACCAATTTTGCAGTTAACGTTCTCATGTTTGTGCTAGCCGGTCATGTTGTTGGTTCTGTCTGGTACCTTTTTGGATTTGAGGTTAGTTGTTGGATTTATGTTTAAGCACCAGTCTCTGTAGCCTTATTCATTCAAATAATAAGAAAAAAACTAAAGTAATTTACATGAAAATTTGTGGCCCCATCACATCTGCCTCCCTGTGTGCAAATATGGCGGGCGAACACATCTACAAGCCTTTATACAACCTATGTGGGTAGATATTATATTGCTAAAATTTGTACACAGAGCGGTCTCAACTTTCTCCTTTTTGCATTATAAGAGAAAATATATTTACCTGATAAATATTAATTTCTTATTCCTCACTTTCAGAGGGTTCGTCATTGTCTTCTTGATACTTGTGCCAGCTTCAACAAGACGCTCTGTTCATCCCTGATAAATTGTGGACCTGGGGGAGACTTTGATTTTAGACAACAATGGAGAGACTATGATAACTCTAGTAATTGTTTGCATTCTACTTCGGACCAGTTTTCTTATGGAATTTATCAGCTGGCCATTCCTTTAACTACCGAGCACAGTGTCATTACCCGATACATCTACTCCTTATTTTGGGGATTTCAGGTAGAATACAGCCTCCTGTGTTTTGATCTCTTCTTGTTTATTCGTACTTGCAAATGTAAATAACTTTGTTATTGCTTTCAAATTTTAGCAAATAAGCACATTAGCTGGGAATCAAACACCTAGTTATTTTGTTTGGGAAGTACTTTTTACAATGGCCATTGTTGGTATCGGTCTGCTACTCTTCGCTTTGCTAGTTGGCAACGTGCAGAACATCCTTCAAGCCCCTGAAAGAAGGTTGGCATTTCTTTCATTTTCTGTTTGGCAAAGTTGATCTTCTCCTGCATTCCATTTCTCTGTCTTTTCTAACTATTTTACCTTTTTGAGAGACAATATGGTACGCAGTAATGCGTATGAATATCAAATCATATTTTTATATTGTTTCAAGTTTTCCGTAATTTGTATACATTGGTAGAATATTCAACATTAATAATTTGGGGTACTTCTGTTTCCAGGAGACTGGAGATGCAACAAAAGCAGGGTGATATGGAGCAGTGGATGCGTAACATGCATCTACCTGATGAATTGAGAGAGTATGTAGATAAGTAATTTGGATATGGTACTTGATGTTACTGATGTGTATGGATGAAAACGGACTAGTGTTGTAATACAGAGTTGATTTACACTTCGGCCTTTATCAATTTGTAGGAGAGTAAGAGAAGCTGAGAGATTGAGCTGGAGAACCACTCGTGGAGTGAATGAAGAAGAGTTGCTGTTGAACTTGCCGGATAACCTTAAAAAAGAGATACACCGCTGGCTTTATATTGGTTTGCTAAATAAGGTATGTAATTTGTGAATGTTAATGTAATATTTTTAATTGTTCTTTGCATGGTACTTGTCCTTCGCTTCTTCATGTTAAGATATTTTGATCACCAAAATTTGGCTTGGGTTTATGTCAGCTGAGCTTCCCTATATAACTATATTGAAATTCCAGAATTACTGCTACGGGCTGTGCTTGTACTTAATGGTATATAACTATATGTTATCTTACCAGGCCTCTGACTGGTAGCCGCGTCTGACTGTACTTGAGAGTCTTTAATTATTTTCCTTTGTTGTTCAATCCGCCATAACCCACTGTTTTGCATCATAAATAATGGAAAGATTCGATCTAAATTCTCAGCAGAGAAAAAATGTATGACCAGCCCACAGATCATACTGATGTTGGACTTGATTAGCCTAGAACCAGAATAACTTGTTCAGAACTAAAAGCATTTATAATAACCCTTCTGTGAAATTCACACCTAATAAAGCAGTAACTGCAGGTGGGGGTATTAACTTCGCTAGATGATCAAATATTTTTTGATGCTATAACTGATAAACTAAGACGAAAGCTGTACCCAAAGGGGAGCCACTTAGTTGGCGATGGGGAGCACATAGATAAGTTTGTATTCATAGTGAGGGGTATGTTGGGATGTATTCACAGGAGTGGAGATATTTCCTTGTTGGGAGATGGTGATGTGTTTGGCGAGGAGCTCATCGCCTGGTGCATAGAACAACAGTCTTTAGGCCATTATAAAGGTACCTTTCTAATCTTCTCTCTCTTAGGGGTAAATTTGAAATTTATAAAACAATGTTTTTCTATTTTACAGTGGGAGGTAAGAACAGATACCAGGGATTGCGCTTAATTTCGGAAAAGACTATTAGATCTCTCACAAATGTTGAGGTGTTGGTATTACGAGCAGATGACATAGATCAAGCCATCTCTGTCTCTGGTGTCCTATGCAACCCTGGAGTCCAAATGGCAGTTAGGTAAATTTATCCTAGCATTTTGTTTTTGTTAATATAACAATTCTATTTTTTAAGTTTTACTTATGAGGAAACCTTATAAAATTTTATATGATTAGAATTATCTTATTTTATTTGACTGTAAAGGAAAAAGATCCAAAATTGGAGAGAGAGGGCTGCGAATATTATCCAAGTAGCATGGAGGAATAGAAAGTGGCGCTTGATCAAACAGCAAAACACCAAATAATGCGCCATTCCGCACATTTATCTATATTTCGGTGAAGTTTGTTTTTCCATTGGGTTCAATTTGCAAAGATTGAATCTTACATGACCAGTTGCTATTTTTCTTTTTTTTGCTTATTTTTATTAAGGTAAATTTCACAAGAGGTCACTCAACTTCATCCTATATATGGTCAATTAACATTAGTTTATCCAATTATGGTCACTTAACATTAGTTTATCCAATTATGGTCATTAACATTAGTTTATCCAATTATGGTCCCCAATGTGGGGCAGTTTGCTATGATTATTATTTTTTTTCAATTTTTTTTGGCCATACCACCCCATTGTGGGGCGATTGGCTATGATTTTTTTTAGAGAATGTTTATGTGTATAGAGTGATTTCGGTCTCACTGCTTCTACGATTTCTATTTTTTCTCTCTTTTTGGATACTCTTATTATTTGATTTTGGTCAATGTTGGTCTCATAGTAAATATGATAGAATTTGAATCCAAAATCCATTAAGAATAAGTAAATAAATAAATATTATTTGAGTTATTTCAAAGCAAAATGTATCACGTACATACAATTTGAATTGTAAAAAACATTGTTTAGGACCTCAAAACTGCAATTGAAGTTTATGAAAATTAACGGTAAGTCAAAAACCTATTATATAAACTTCAAACTTCGATCTAAGTAACTCAGTAAATTGGTTATATAATGAACTTGTAGAATACCAATTTTTATTATGTTTTGAACTTTTTTTTACTATTTTTAATGATTTA
The DNA here is from genome assembly GCA_964058875.1 of Carex rostrata. Taxonomy (NCBI): domain Eukaryota; kingdom Viridiplantae; phylum Streptophyta; class Magnoliopsida; order Poales; family Cyperaceae; genus Carex; species Carex rostrata. The sequence goes on along the minus strand of CAXKVT010000106.1, from coordinate 2,118,624 downwards.
TGAAAGATGACATAAAATGGATTAATTTTTTTTTAATATTTTATGAAAGAAAACAAGAATATATTTTCTTGGTAAATGGGTTCTATACAATATCTAAGGTTCAGCTCTAGTTTCACACATATATATTTTATTTACAAAATCAAAGAATATGAGTATGTTATACTAATTGCACCGCTAATTGCTCAAAAACTGAAATTAAATTACAATTGAAAGTAAATAGATGAGTCTATAGAAATTTGACACGCAGGATGTTAACGGAGTTCGGTAAAACAAAGGCCTACGTCTCTGGGGCTTCGCAATCTCTTGTAGATGCGCATTTCTATTACCCAATACGAAAGAATTACAACTTGTGAACCGTTGAACCCCTTACACACCAAGCGGGAAGTCAAACAGCCAACTCAAAGAGATGAGAACAATGCCTCTTAGTTCAAACTACTCAAGAGAAACACTCAATAGATCACTCTAATCTAATCTAACTTAAGATTAGTGAAGTCAGTTTGAAGTTGTTTGAGAGATTTTGAAGTTTTAAGTTCTCATAACAATGGAGCAAGCTAAGCTCTCAGAAAATCGTTTTTTAGAAGTTTAGGGTCGGCTGAGATGCTTTGGGAAGAAAGCCCAAAGCCCTATTTATAGAGACAACTCAAAAATGAGCTATTTGACCTAAAACGTTATAACGTTTTAGTTCAAAATGCGATTTAGGGTTTCAATTTTCTGACAGCTTAGTAAAACGTTACCAAAGATTGTAAAACATTATGTAACGTTTTCTGCTGTAAAAACTTGATCAAAAAAGGAATTTATAAAACTCAAATTTAATTAAAACGTTACAACGTTTGTAACTTGAATTTTGAATTTGGTACAACTGTACTTAACGTTCTGACATTCCTAAAACGTTACAACGTTTGTAAAACGTTATAATGCTTCAAGTAGATTCTGTATAGCTGTGCTTCATTAGTTCTGTCAGTCCTAAAATGTTACAACGTTTTAAGCTGTTTCTGAGTTTGATCAAATTGTTACTTCAGCGTTTCTTCTTACTACTTTCAATTTTTTTATTAATACCCTAAAAAATAATAGAAATAGCAAATATGCCCTCCGCTTTTTTTTTTTTTTTTATAAAAAAAATACCCTGACTGACCCAAGGGAGGGTTGGGGGGGGGGGGGGGCTCTCAGCTCCAAACTGCCCCCTACTGGAGTGGCCAGGTCCCAACAACAGACCTGCCCCCTTGAGGTGGTCTGCTTAATTTCTATTTTTTTAGCATCTTTAATAATTTTGTGATATAAATTTTTATATTTTTATGTTATAAATATTTATGGTTTATGTGATAAATTGTTTTCAGTAATTTTGTGATATGTGATAATATTTTTGTTTTAAATAATTTTGATATATATATAGAGAGAGTGTGTGACTAATATGCATCTGGTAGCACTTCGACCAAAATTCTACCGGTCCAAATTTTAAATTTCAAAATCTAAAAAGTCGTTATGAACTGTTAGATGTGATCTCTATATTGAAATGTGCTTGGAGACCAAATTTTATATTTTTCTGAATTTTTTTACAATTTATTAAGCCATTTTGAAAATTGCTGATCCAACGATGGCTTAACGAAACAATAAAATCAGAAGCCACCGTAGGATCAGCAATTTTTAATGTAGCTTAATAAATAGTAAAAAAATTCAGAAAAATATAAATTTGGTCTCCAAGCACATTTCAATATAGAGACCACATCTAACGATTCAGATCGACTTTTTGGATTTTGAATTTTGAAATTTGGATTGGTAGCACATCGGCCAAAGTGTTACTGAATGCATATTAGTCACACTCTATATATATATATATGGTAAGGCTAAGGTGTTATGGGTTGCAAAGAGACCTACGGTGCTACGGCTCAATATTCGAGTTTTTAAAATTCAAACAGTCGATCTGAACCGTTCATCTTGTTCTCCATATTAATGTGTTTGGAGACCAAATTTTACATTTTTTAAAAAAAATTTACTATTGTTTTAGATAGGTAGAAAATCAGTTGATCTAAAAAATTTTGCACCATTCAGATATTTGATTTTCTACCTATCTAAAAAAATAGTAAAAAATTTCCAAAAAATGTAAAATTTGGTCTCCAAACACATATTAATATGGAGAACAAGATGAACGGTTTGGATTGACCGTTTAAATTTTGAAAAATCGAATATTGAGCCGTAGCACCGTAGGTCGCTATGCAACCCATAGCATATTAGCGAAATCCTATATATATATATATATATATATATATATAAACGCTAATATGCTATGGGTTGCATAGAGGCCTCCCATGCTATGGCTCAATATTCAACTTTTTAAAATCCAAATGGTCGATCCGAACTGTTCATCTTGTTCTCCATATTAATGTGTTTGGAGACCAAATTTTACATTTTTTGGAAATTTTTTACTATTTTTTTAGATTTATTGAATATCGCTGTTTGTTATGGTCCAGATTTGTCTGAAAAATTGCGATTTTCAATAAATCTAAAAAAATAGTAAAAAATTTCCAAAAAATGTAAAATTTGATCTCCAAACACATATTAATATGGAGAACAAGATGAACGGTTCGGATTGACCGTTTGGATTTTGAAAAGTCGAATATTGAGCCGTAGCACTGGAGGCCTTTATGCAACCCATAGCACCGTAGCCAAGTCCTATATATATATATATATATATATATATATATATAGAGAGAGAGAGAGAGAGAGAGAGAGAGAGAGAGAGAGAGTTAGGCTGGGGTGCTCTGGATAGCATAGTGGCCTCCCGTGCTACGGCTCAATATTCAAGTTTTCAAAATCCAAACGGTCGATCCGAACCGTTCATCTTATTCTCCATATTAATATCTGCTTGGAGACCAAATTTTATAATTTTCTGAATTTTTTTACTATTTATTAAGCCACTTTGAAAATCGCTAATCCAACGGTTTTACTGTTTTGTGCAGCCACCGTTGGATCAACAATTTTGTAAAATACTTAATAAATAGTAAAAAAATTCAGAAAAATGTAAAATTTGGTATCCAAGCAGATATTAATATGGAGAATAAGATGAACGGTTCGGATCGACCGTTTGGATTTTGAAAACTCGAATATTGAGCCGTAGCATAGAGGCCTCTATGCTATCCATAGCACCCCAGCCTAACTCTATATATATATATATATATATATATATGAGATGAGCTATGGTGAGTTGCGAAGTAAAACGCGTTTCTACTTCACGCCGTATTTTCATTTTGGAAGTCCAAACGACCGATCCGTTAGATGTGATCTCCATATTGAAATGTGCTTGGAGACCAAATTTTACATTTTTTGGAATTTTTTTTACTATTTATTAAGCAATTTTGAAAACTGTTGTTTTGCTGTGAATAGTAAAAAAACAGTAAAAATTTCTGAACCATCGGATCATCGATTTTCAAAATTGCTTAATAAATAGTAAAAATATTCTAAAAAATGTAAAATTTGGTCTCCAAGCACATTTTAATATGGAGATCATGTGGAGCGGTTCGGATCGGTCGTTTGGATTTTAAAATGGCAAAGTATGAGTGTGAAGTAAAATAGTCACTTTACTTCGCAACTCACCGTAGCCCATCTCATATATATATATATATATATATATATGAGGAGGGATCAAGTTACAACATTTTTTGAGTTACTGATATTGCTATATTCGAGCTACTGTTTTGACCAATTTAAGTACCAAAACATGTATTTTAAGCCATCAAATAACGTCTATTATAATGAATACATGTAGAATTTGGTACTGCTGCGCTTTCATTCCTATTTTGCAGGAAATTGGTGAAATCAGGAGAATTTTGAAGTCCAAAGCCTTTGATGCGACCCGCATCAGGATTGACGCGAGGCGCATCCAGTCCTCCGAGTCGCACCAGAAGCTCGCACTGCCATCTCATGCGAAGCGCATCCTTCATGTTCCAATGCGGGTCGCATCGCGAGTTTCCAGAGCAGACAGCAAAGGCCCAATAAAGGCCCAGAATTGAAGTACTCGTTTTGAAAGATCTATAAATAGACCACCCCTGCCACCAGAGGAGGGAGTTCCGAATTTGAAGATTCAAAACCTCAAGAATTGGAGTATTGATCAAGAAAGAGAGGAAGGAGGGAAGATCCTTGCTAGATTGCTTCATTTGGTTTCATCATGATCCTATCTCTTATCTCTTATCTTATCTTTTCTTTTATGATGTTGTTTGAGTAGATCTTTCTTGTTTCTAGGTTTGATGTAGTCTAAAGCTTTGTTTGTAATGCATTGAATCTGAATTTGAGTTGTTCTTGTGATCAATTGATTGAGTATTATTCTTTCATTGCTTGATTGTGATTGTTTGATTGAATCTTGTTGTCTATTGTTGAATGTTTCTTGCATCTCTTCTAATATCTTGACCTTGATCCTTCTTGCAATTTAATCAAGTACTTGAGGTAGGTTAGAGATATGAAAAGATAGATCAATTGAACCGCAAGGTGAGATTTCCATCTATTGAGAGATAGTGGATACCTTTAGTAAACCGAACAATTGACTTAGATTGAACACGAATAAACGAGAGTTTGAAGTTGTAGATCTAAGAATGTGAAATTGCAATTCCTTACTAGGTTTCTGGTGCTAATAAACGAGAGTTGAGGATCAGGAATCTTAGGTAGGGTCAGTAGATCCTTGCTCAATCGAATAACTCAGAAACAGGTTCAATGCTGCATTCACTCAAGGACCACGCGAGTCGCATGGGAGACCATGCGGGTCGCGTCACTAGGGTCGCATGCGAGTCGCGTGAGGGTCCAGAGAGGCAAAGTTGAGGATGAAATCTGAAACCCTGGAAACATCATTTTAAAATTGACTGAAACAAACATTCATTTCTTTTTGTCATCTTCCGTTATTGAATTTAGAAATTGAAACGAATTCAAACCAAGTTTGTCACTTCTAGTACCTAACTCAGATTAGTAGGAATCCAGAGTCGAATTGTACCGTCCCTGAGGATCGATACTTGATTATACTATACGGATAGGATTGTGCACTTGCAGTCTTAGACGAGAGTTTATTCAAGGTTTTTAAAAGGGTACAACTAGCTGTACCTGAAACTTTGTAGCATACTTTTGTGCGAACAGTTACAACAAGTTACAACAAGCATTATTTACATTTTCAAAGTCCAAATCGTTGATCCAAACCGTTAGATGTGATCTCTACAATAAAATGTGCTTAGAGACCAAATTTTACATTTTTTGGAATTTTTTTACTATTTATTAAGGTGGGTACAAAATTCAATGGTATGAATTTGACTAGTTTTTGTACCTACCTTAATAAATAGTAAAAAAATTCCGAAAAATGTAAAATTTGGTCTCCTAGCACATTTTATTGTACAGATCACATCTAACGGTTTGGATCGACGATTTAGACTTTGAAAATGTAAATAATGCTTGTTGTAACTTGTTGTAACTCAAAAAATGTTGTAACTTGATCCCTCCTCTATATATATATATATATATATATATATATATAGAGAGAGAGAGAGAGAGATGGGCTACGGTGAGCCATGGAGTAAAATGAGTTGGTGCTCCATGGCACTATATTTTTATTTTGAAAATCGAAACGTCCGATCCGAACCGCTCAACATGATCTCCATATTGAAATTTGCTTGGAGACGAAATTTTACATTTTTTGGAATTTTTTACTATTCATTAAGCAATTTTGAAAATCGCTGATCCGATAGTCCATAAATTTTTACTGTTATTGAGTGTTCACAGCAAAACAGCAATTTTCAAAATTGCTTAATAAATAGTAAATAAATTCCAAAAAATGTAAAATTTGGTCTCCAAGCACATTTCAATATGGAGATCACATCTAACGGTTCGGATCGGTCGTTTTGACTTTCAAAATGAAAATATGGCGTGGAGTACAAACGCATTTTAATCCATGGCTCACCGTAGTTCATTTCTCTCTCTCTCTCTCTCTATATATATATATATATATATATATATATATTTGCTTTTAAATAATTTTGATATATATGTTTAAAATAATTTTTGATATTTGTTATAAATATTTATGGTTTATGTGATAAATTGTTTCAAATAATTTTGATATATGTTATAAATATTTTTTTTTTTTAAATTTAAGCAGATTGCCCCAGTAGGGGCGGTCTGGTGTTGGGACAGGCATTTATAGAAGAAGAAAAAAAGCAGAGGACAGATTTGCTATTATTATTATTATTATTTTTTAGGGTATTAATAAAAATATAGGTTACTACGACCTAGATTACTTTTTGAACTCTCCCAGACCCTTTTTTTCACAAAAATAAATAGAAATTGAAAAAGAATTAGCAAAAAAAGAATAAAATAAGTGTCTCGTGCCCAACGTGGGGTAATAATACAAAATAAAAAGGTCAAGAAGTATGACATTCAGTGTACACATCATTTAATTCTAACAATTTATGGGCCTACATCAATTAATTGTACCTACATCAATTAATCCCAAATCCTGTATCACAAAAAAAAAAAAAAAAGCAAGTTACAAAATAGTATAAAAAAAAATCAAGTTACAAAATAGTACGTACAAATCTAAATCACTTCTCTTGCCTCTTAAGATTCAAAGAATTCTAATTCTATTTTCATGTGAGGCCAACAAATCGATTTGTAAAGCTTTGCTTTTTTTGCCATTGATTTTGAGTTGAGATTCGCCTAAAATTTTGTTCAACGGCTCAAAATTGCTCACAATTTTTGGGTAAAAGTATGTAATGATTTAGTGTTCTCTGAAAAAAAAAATGTCATGGTTTTTTCTAGCCTACCATGCAGCGGAAGGTTAAAATAATTACCTTGCTAATTCTATGTAGGAGTTTCACCAAAAAAAAGTCAAATATATAGAAGCTACTTTTACAGGGCATGACTATGTTCACATCCACTTACCATTTTAAAAAAAAAAAAAAAAAAAATATACATGGCCGGAAAACAGGACATTGCAGTCTCCCTTGGGAATTGATGAAGAGATGCGTCTGATGTCAAAATTTGAGTTTGATGGATTCTTCTTACGTCCGATCGGTTTTAAGATCCATACACATTGCTTCAATATTCAAGCACATTCACTTAAATATTTATACAAATCTAGTGCACATGGGTCTTAAAGTAAACGAAACGTCGGATGCATATCTTTTTTTTTTATTTTTTTTTTCCCAGAAAGGTGAATAGGAATTGAAAAGAAAGAAAATAAAATATGTGTAACATTGCTCACGTGGGGGTAATATACAATAAAATGACCAGGGTGAAGGAGTAGGACAGTGAGGGTAAACACAACATTTATTAATTGTACCTCGTAGGTTGTTGGGAGTATATGGGCACTCTTAATTCTGGGACAGCGAGAGTTCACTCAAATCCTCTACCACTACCAATTATTGGTGCCTCTCAGATCTGCTGCATTCCTACATTACTTTCTCCGTTAAAGAATTCTTGGTGCCTCTCAGGTCTCCAACACATGCAAGGTATACTTTCTCTCATGTCCTTGCTTTCTTCTGCTAGCGTACTGTACTGAGAAGCCCAGACTCCCTCCCTGCAATATATATATGCTATTATGTGATTAATAAAGGTCATTTTTACTTGGTCGATCATTTCAGATCACACTTTATTGAAGAATGAATCAGATATGATTATCTCTGTGAGGTGAATAATAGAAGAAACAGGAACAGGCCAGGGGGTGTTCTAAGAGACATCCCACCAAGTTTGGTGCAATGTCTTCCGGCTTGTCTTAGTATAGGATTTCATAAATAACAATATTTCTGTAAAAGTAGAGAGTTAGCTAGGATTTCATAAATAACATTTTCTATTTGTCTTAGTATATATTCTTAGCTAAGATATTATATCTATTTTTGTATGCTTCTTGTTGTTTATTTGAGTGAAAAATTCAGAAATACACATTTTTGTACGAGGTTTTGAATAAGCCTTATATATATAGGGTCCGGCTAATTTGTTGCCGGCAGCATTTTAGCCGGAGGTGCTACCACTGTTTTTTCTATTTTTTGATGTTCAAACAACAAATCCAAACCATTAGATGTTTAATTTATATTATAATCTACTTGGAGACCAAATTTTATATTTTTTGGAATTTTTTTACTATTTATTAAGATGGTTTGAAAACCGCTGATTTCAGTAATTTTCTGCAGCATTGAAATCAACGGTTTTCAAACCAGCTTAATAAATAGTAAACAAATTCCAAAAAATGTAAAATTTGGTCTCCAAGTAGATTATAATATAGATTAAACATCTAATGGTTTGGATTTGTTGTTTGAACATTACACAGCTAAATATAGCCCCGGCAGCACCTGGGCAGAACTGCTGCCAGCAGCAATTTAGCCACAACCTATATATATATATATATTTTTTTTTTAAGGTTGGCAAATATATGACTTCATTGGTTCTTTGAATTTGTATAAATGTCATTTTCGCCTTGTATATATGCTAATGTAATGCAAATCAAGCTCTGATGATAAATTTCTGGTGTTAATCGTTTGGGGAATGTCACTATTGTAATTTTTTCCGTTATTATTTAGCTATAAACTTGCTAATTCTTGTTAATTCTTGGAACATCCTCTCAATTCCTCTAAGAATATTACACTTCATTTTATTTTTCTTAAATTTCCTGAAAGGGGTCCAAGGCAGCAAAGAGAAGAGGGTAATTTACTTGCAAAAGGAGAGATCATGAAGGAAACCTTGGCGAAGTGCGACCACAAGTCCTCCATTGTCTTTGTTGGATAAGAAATTAAATCATATATCATTGTCTTCGAGGATTAGAAACAGAGTGACACTGCCCGGGTCACCTATCAAGCCACGTCAACAACAAATATCATATCATCAACTTAAGTGCCTCATTTGGAGGATGCATGGTTAAGCCTTTTCTTACATTTTCCTCTCTCTAGCTTGTGGGATTTTATTTTCCTCTCAATGTATAATTTCAAATTATTCTTGAATCACAAATTTTTGATCTCGCTGAACATTTTCCGAATCATTAAGTTGTCACTATGGTTTGATGGCATGCCTTCGGGGATCTTACTCAATTTCTTTTCTCTCATTGGACATATCTCGTCTGATTATTTGTTTATTTTACTCAATTTCTTTCCTCTCATTTATCTGTTAATATGTAAATCTATTACTATTTGGTTTGCACGACATCTTATTTTTTATTTTTTAATTCTTATTTAATTTGGACAGGGAATTTTGTTAGAGATTCACATACAAAATTCACAAACCTAATATATGTGATATTTGTACTTTTAAATTAATTTTGTTTCATTATTTTTAATTTTTAATTTGGTTATTAATTACGAGTAAACTAAATTCTACTGCTATTCTCAATGTGACCGTTATTAATTTCAAATACTAGATCAAGTCTATCTGAATTATACATTGTATGAACCACGTGGTTAATGGTCGTTAATTCTGGACACATGATTTAATTTGGGCCTACAAGGACTGAAGGACCCGTATTAGTCTTTCTATTTGAGGCCCAAATTTTTTCCTCAAGTCGGACCTTTTAGAAAGGTCTTCTTCAAATTACCAATAATTTGCAGTTTCGTTGGATTAGTTATGAGCCCCTAAATTGGACTTTTTATTATTATTTCTAATTCAACATGAATTTTTATTTTTATTTTTTTTAGATTTATTATAAGGATATTATAATTTGCAATGTTTTTTCTTAAAGAAAACATTTTATAATTCCCACGTTGTCAAACATTCGAATTTTCATTCGCTAATTGTAAATTGCTAATTATATATGGAACTAAATTTTTGTATGAAATTTATAAGTATATTATATTTTTTTTGGTTTTTTTAAAGAAAATGTTTTATAATCCCACGTTGTCAAACTTAATAATTTTCATTCCAAATTGTAAATTGCTAATTATAAAGGGCACTTTCAATATTATTCATTTCTAATCAACGTAATAATTTTTAATTAGTTTCTCAAATGAAGATGTTCTGAATTAAATTATATTATTTTTGAAAGAACTGTACTTAATTTTATTCTAATTTCCATGCAAAAATAGATTCAGTAAGTTTAATTGCTTATAATTATTTGGTGGTAGATGTGAAATGGGATTTTTTGGTTATACGTAATTGCTAAAAAATTGGTTTGATTAGTTTGTTTGCTTATATGGGTTTGTTGTATTTGCAATGTACGAGAAATGAATATTACTTATAACGGTGGCAAGTTGCCAGAAATGAATATTAGTTCGACTTTTGGATACCAGCAAGGGTAAATTTGCATTACAAAAGAAGTATCTTTTTTTGTAAGCTTCTTGTGATTTATTTGCGTGAAACCTTGAGAAATACACATTTTTGTACGAGGTTTCGAATATGCATGCCTCCTCTGTTCATTCAATTTGTATAATTGTATTTTTGACCTAGCTTGTATGCTAATGTAAAGCAATTCAAACACTCTGGCGACAAATTTCTTCTGTCCAGGGCGTTAGTTGTTAGAAGAATGACATTATTATAATTTTCTTTTGTTATTATTCAGTTATAAATTAGCTGCAAATTGTGAGAATTGGATTTTGCAATTAATATATTTTTTTTTTCCAATTCTCCTGTTCTTCTTTATCTCAATTAATGATGTCTTAATTTTTCTAAATTCTTGCTATTTAGCGTTAATTGAGGAACTGTTTCAGAAAAGAAAGAATGAGAATTATTTGTGAACAGGATCCAGTCAAACAAGTCATCCAGTGTCTTTATCGGATAAGATAAACTTCTTTTCCCACCCTAGGGGTACTTTTCAACAAGTCAGCATAGTTTAAGCTAAGTCTTTCCTATCAATTTGGTAATGAAAGGAATTCACCAACCTCTTCCTCTATCCCAGTAGAAATTTTCTGGATATTGTAGAAGATAACGAAAGAGTAGTTAGTTATCAATCGCCTGCCCGGAATACTAGTGCTGTCACTTTGAATATAGTAAGCTAGCAAGGTCAGTCATGGATTTTATTGATGCATTACAATTATTACTTATTTGAACTAGATAATACCCTTTGTGACCTTGATTACTTCAACTAGTCTTGCTTTGGCTTGAACAGTTAATTTACTGAAAGGAATGCGCGCACCAGCTTCTCCCTCTCTGGCTTGAACAGTTAAAAGCGTCTCCTGTTGGATGCCGAGACCTTGAAGATAGTAAGATAACTAGGTCAGTCAAGAAAACTACGTGAACAGTATTTATGAATTCCACTTGTTTATTTGTTACTACATAATATCAATCCTTAGTTACCTTGATTACGTCAACAAGTCTCGCTTTAGTTTGGAGAGTATTTCACGCAGTTGTCATGAATGTGAAGATAAAATTAACTTATTTTTATTAACTTTAGTTTGCTATGACGAACATATCATCTGAGAACATGTAAACAAACAACCATATTATATAAAAATTTGCTTAGCGTGAGTACTCGCAAGACCCAATATGACCGGATTTGGTAGCCCAAATGAAACTAGTGGACCATATTCAACACCACATTAAATGTATGAACCTCCCCAGAAGACATTTTAGAGCAAGTAGAGATTCCAAATGTTGCGATAAAATAAAAAGATCCGACTTACGGTGGAAAGGTTATTTATTACTTTTGTGGGATGAGTCCGTGTAATATATCTTATAGAAACTTTCTCCATCCTTCAATTTCTAATTTTCTGTCTATAATGGCTTCTCATTTACGAAAACTTCTCTAAATAAAAAACTATGGTTTCATCCATCTCTTTTTTCCCATCTCAGCCACCTGCCTTCTCCGTCCATTGTCGTGTTGGGTAATGCTCTAGGCTAGCAGGTACATTTCAAAAGTATCACTAGCGATCTAGAGACGATCTTACTATAAATATGAAATCAATCACACGCAATTTATGGATCATGCCACACACATAATCTAGCAGAGTGTAAGTCAATTATCTCTAATCAGGTGGAGCGAGATACGGTTGCTTGCACCTTAGTCTCCCTTGTTACAATTTTCAAAACATGAACCACAAGCTTTGCACACCAAAATGTTGATCGAGAATGAGAAGAGATAAATACTAGTTGTTTAGATCTTCTCGCCCTTGCGAATTTGAAAACTAGCTCACTACTTCAAACACTTTGAATATATCTCACTGAGCTAATCAACACAATCTCATGATCTTCTTTACAAATTCGAATCTCAACTTGAATCAAGGAGATACAAAGAGATCAAAATCTAGATCTAGATCAATCTCAAGAAGAAAAAGACAAGAAAGATATCAAGCCCCTTTGAAGAATGAAAGGTGAGAAGAGGGGGCAGCCGACGGCGTGCCCAACCGACGGAGGGACGGAGGAGTGGTGGACAGCAGTGCAAGCTCCACAGATCCAATCAAATGGGCAGCACATGGGGCTCAGATCGACTCAAGCTGTGGTAGAGCATAGCAGCACAAGGCCGACGATCGGCAGGTCTCCAACTGGCTGCAAACGGCGGCACGAGCTCCATGGATCCGATCGGCTAGGTGGAACGGGCGGCGCATGGGCCTCGGGTCAGCCTGAGCTGTGGCGGAGTAGAGCGGCGCAAGGCCGGCAATCGGTGGGGCTCCAGCTGGCGGCAGACGGAGAGGAGAGATTGTGGTCAGCTCGGCTTGGGCGGCGCTTGCCTTGCTCCTCTTCGGTTTGGACAAAGAGAGAAGGATATGGAGAGATGAGATAAGAGATCTAGATCTAGATCTACTTTCAAACTTGTGAAATGAATTGGAATGGCTACTGTACAGTTGCAAAAGAGACATTTGGTATTCCCTTGCCATCTTTTGTAAGGACTTTATTTTTGAATAACAACCACATAAAAATCTTTATTTTCAAAGAAACGAGAACCAGCCACCACATATCAGCAAAAGGAAGCTAAATACCTCTATAGGAGAGAAAATTATATAAAGAATCTGTAGTTAATTGCATTTTAGGATCCAATTTCCATTAAGGGCAATCAGAGGCATCAATTAGCTAGAGAACGATGAAGAAAGAGGTGATATGTTCTTCTGTCACTCTGTTGTTAAGTTTACCGTTAATTTGTGAAAATGTAGTGATGGCTAAGAGATTAAAATGTTATCTCAGATCTCCTAATTAACACATTTTTTATCCATTACCGATACAACCCATAATATCCTCTATCCTTTTTCTTAATCAGAGGTATTTTTTCATTTGGGGGCGACATGGGTCAACGACATGTGATACCTTGTTTCTGAACATCTTTTAATGAAATCAGTGAGATATATACCTTGGATTTATATAATATTAAAAATAGTAGTTCCTGGTAACTTTTTTTTTATTTTGATTCGGAATGGGTGTTGTGTATTTTAAGTATAGGAATTTGTGCTCTATTTGAATACTTTTTAACCTTTAAATTTAAAAGAACCCTAAATATGCAAAGGAAGATTGATTGCAAACTCACAATCTATTCTTGTAGTCAATACGGTTGTTGATCCAAGAGATAACGGGAAATAATAATTTCTACTAAATTAAGTAATGTCCGCCGGTCTAAAATATCTGATCTGCATTTAGATTCATGCAAACAATTTAGAATCACATAATGAGGGAGGGTTTAGATTTGTTCAGATTAAATCCCGTATTTACAGATCTAAACGTGGATCAAACGGTTAATTAGACCTATCATTGTACCAAACTCGGTATGATGCCTATTGAAAAACCTATAATATATGCTTGTGCGTGACAAACCCCTAATCCCTATTATATATGCTCTTTTTGGATAAAAATGCTATTTTTTGTTTGTTCAATAATTTCAGACGACACTTGATCAAACGAATCACACTAGGTTTTTTCCCAAGGTGAATGATAGAAGCAACAATCTCGGCCAGAGTAAGTGCGCCCTCATTTTATTTTATTTATTATTGTTAATTGTTAACCTATGATGGATAGATGTCATATCACATATCTAATTGGCATGCCAAGGAAAAGTAATTAAACAGTATTATATTATATAAATATATCCAACTGTTTTAGAATTGTAGACAGTTACATTCCTAATTGTTGACTTTCTCATGAATGTAATCGCTAATGCTATTCCCGAAATCTCAATCACGTGATATTAGCGATTACTTTATAACTATGGAAAAAGATTCAAATAGTACCTCAGTTTATTGTTCTTTTCTCACCTTCCTATTTCCCAGGGGTTTAAAGTGATAAAGACAGTGTCCCGATGTTATCCAAAAATATTGAATAAAAGCGATTTACCATGAGAAGTGCATCCATGTCAAGACAATCAGACGAGACCTTCATGCCGAGTTCCTCAGGTGTGTTCCATTCATGTCCCTTACAGACACAATCGCCACCCCAGTTTGTACCCATGAGTGCACCCCTAGAAATTGAAACAAAACTTCATAAAAGACAAGAGAAAAGAAGAAAGACACCACACTCCCATAAATCTCTCTGTTCCTTCCAATTTTATTGCTCAGAAGAATTTAGTACATTGTATATTTTTTACACAACCTAGGCATTCTTTTTTATACCCATCAGTATAGGTAAAATAAGAAAGTATCACAATGAATTTTCTGTATATCTAGCAATATAATTTTCTAATACAAGAGAACCAAAAACAAAAAATAAATTCAAAAGATGCCATATACTTTTGCTCCCATATTTCATTGATCCAATATTCTTATTTGAGAAAGATCTTCTGCCCTTATTGTTTCACACCAGCACATACTTGCCTTATAACAAATCCTTCCATGTAATACACATAAATATATATAGTAAGCAATATTTACTATTCCTTAACAGAAAGTTTCAAGAGAAGAAAGAGCCTACCCAGACCATCTTCTCAGGGAAACCATACAATCAATATACCGAGCAGTGATTCGTTCCATGACCAGCCTCGTTTTACTGAACGCCTGGATGCTTCGAGAAAGAGAACTTTATCTGGATCCTATGCTTTTCGTATTAGGAAGGTACCTCTTTTATATATTTATTTATCTGTTTGCTTCTAATTTTCAGTTGTGATTTAGAGCCCTCATTTTGTTGATTTATTTTTTTTGGATGGGAATAAAGCTTTAATATAGGCTGAAAAATTCATTGTTTCAGTTTACAATAATTGCCTATCATAAACTGGGTTTTGTTTTGTCTTGATTGTGCTGAAGCTGTTCTGAGTTTTCCCTGTGGAAATAAACATAGCAAACTCTGTTCTGTCCTGTTTCAGACTTGTATATATATTCCAGTCTCACTCAATGAGTGTTAAGGCAAAATAGTGTTCTAAGAGAAGAAAAGCACACTGTTTGGAGTTACTTTATTGTAACAAATCAAGTATTAATCTTCGACGAATACTTTTATAAGAATTTGTATCTAAGCCAATTGTCCATATTCACTAACATAACAAGTCTTTTAAATTTCTTCATCCAAGCACGTATTTTATTTGTTGCAGTTACTGAAGTAAACAAGAATAGGAATTAATCATCTTGTAGCTAGGCTTATCCAACATTTTCTTATTTGCAATCATGAATATTTTATTGTTTTAAATTTCCTTGAACAAATATATCTCCTATTCTCTTGAAGGATGGTAATCCAAAGAAAAGTGTTTTTGGACATGACTGTACAAATAGTTAAATGCAGACTGTGACCATTGATTGGGCTATCCTGCATTAAAAAATTCCAATAATCCTTATAGGGGTGCAAGTTATGCGAAAATGAAGATAGATGCAAGTTATGAGTGTCTTTCTCGTGGCTTACAAGTTGTCTTCTTATGTTGTTTTGCAGTTGCGTAACATTCAATACAGTGATGTTGATCGATGGGCAAAAAAATCAATTGTAGATGCTTTATCGTCCCTCCCAATCTTGCATCCACATTCTAAATTTGTTCAGCGATGGAATCAATTTTTTTTTATATCATGCCTTGTAGCAATTTTTATTGACCCCTTTTTTTTCTTTCTGCTCTCTGTCGAGAAGGTGCATATTTCTCTTTCACCCCTTCCTTTTTTTTCTTTTTTTATTATGATTAAAGTAAATTGAAACAAATACTGAAATATTATATATCACACTGTTCTTTTCCGTCTAATTAAGTAAAAAGTGAGGTGCTCATGAATTGTGCTGACTTGTTCTCATACACTTTTTTCTTATTCAGACAAATAAATGTATGGTGCTAAATCGATCCGTTGGAATAGCGATTGCGGTAGTTAGGAGCATCACTGATTTTATTTATCTTCTACACATGCTTGTTCAGGTTTTCTCAAAATTTTAAGCTTACAAAAACTCGAAACAATTGAAGTAATCCAAGTGAAACGTAGTGAATCCCTATTTAGGTACTTACATATATAACATTACCATTTTTCTTTCAGATTAAACTAGCATATGTTGCTCCTGATTGGACAGCTGGTTCTGGAGGTCATCTAGTTGAAGAACATGAGGAAATTGCACTTCATTATCTGCGCGGATATTTTATATTTGATCTCTTTCTTGTTCTTCCACTTCCTCAGGTAAGTTATATATAATCATATGAATAAGCATTCACGATTGTTGTTTTTAATTTCACTTTATTCGGGCTTGTATATATATATATATTATTTATTGTTCCTCACCAATTTTTCATGGATTACCAAATTATCTTTTGTCATTCTCCATTGCTGGTAAAAGGCTAAAAGCCCATAATAAGACTATACAGACTAATAAATTTCTTATCTATGTTATACTTGCTTACATTTTGTTGCCATATATATATATATATATATAGGCTGTGGCTAATTTGCTGCCGGCAGCATTTCTGCCGGCGGTGCTGCCACTGTTTTTTCTATTTTTTGATGTTCAAACGACAAATCTAAACCGTTAGATGTTTAATCTATATTATAATCTACTTGGAGACCAAATTTTACATTTTTTGGAATTTTTTTACTATATATTAAGCTGGTTTGAAAACCGCTGATTTCAATGCTGCAGAAATTTACTGAAATCAGCGGTTTTCAAACCAGCTTAATATATAGTAAAAAAATTCCAAAAAATGTAAAATTTGGTCTCCAAGTAGATTATAATATAGATTAAACATCTAACGGTTTGGATTTGTTGTTTGGACATCACACGGCTAAATATAGCCCCGGCAGCACCTCTGCCGAAATGCTGCCAGCAGCAATTTAGACAGACCCATATATAGGCTGTGGCTAATTTGCTGCCGGCAGCATTTCTGCCGGCGGTGCTGCCACTGTTTTTTCTATTTTTTGATGTTCAAACGACAAATCTAAACCGTTAGATGTTTAATCTATATTATAATCTACTTGGAGACCAAATTTTACATTTTTTGGAATTTTTTTACTATATATTAAGCTGGTTTGAAAACCGCTGATTTCAATGCTGCAGAAATTTACTGAAATCAGCGGTTTTCAAACCAGCTTAATATATAGAAAAAAAATTCCAAAAAATGTAAAATTTGGTCTCCAAGTAGATTATAATATAGATTAAACATCTAACGGTTTGGATTTGTTGTTTGGACATCACACGGCTAAATATAGCCCCGGCAGCACCTCTGCCGAAATGCTGCCAGCAGCAATTTAGACAGACCCATATATAGGCTGTGGCTAATTTGCTGCCGGCAGCATTTCTGCCGGCGGTGCTGCCACTGTTTTTTCTATTTTTTGATGTTCAAACGACAAATCTAAACCGTTAGATGTTTAATCTATATTATAATCTACTTGGAGACCAAATTTTACATTTTTTGGAATTTTTTTACTATATATTAAGCTGGTTTGAAAACCGCTGATTTCAATGCTGCAGAAATTTACTGAAATCAGCGGTTTTCAAACCAGCTTAATATATAGTAAAAAAATTCCAAAAAATGTAAAATTTGGTCTCCAAGTAGATTATAATATAGATTAAACATCTAACGGTTTGGATTTGTTGTTTGGACATCACACGGCTAAATATAGCCCCGGCAGCACTTCTGCCGAAATGCTGCCAGCAGCAATTTAGACAGACCCTATATATATGTATATATATATATATATATATAGAGTTAGGCTGGGGTGCTATGGATAGCATAGTGGCCTCTATGCTACGGCTCAATATTCGAGTTTTCAAAATCCAAATGGTCGATCCGAACCGTTCATCTTATTCTCCATATTAATATCTGCTTGGAGACCAAATTTTACATTTTTCTGAATTTTTTTACTATTTATTAAGTATTTTACAAAATTGTTGATCCAACGGTGGCTGCACAAAACAGTAAAACCGTTGGATTAGCGATTTTCAAAGTGGCTTAATAAATAGTAAAAAAATTCAGAAAATTATAAAATTTGGTCTCCAAGCAGATATTAATATGGAGAATAAGATGAACGGTTCGGATCGACCGTTTGGATTTTGAAAACTCGAATATTGAGCCGTAGCATAGAGGCCTCTATGCTATCCATAGCACCCCAGCCTAACTCTATATATATATATATATATACATATATATATACACATATATATATGACGAGGGATCCAATTACACCTTTTTTGGTGACACCGAATTACACTCTCTATTTATAAAGTTTTCAAAGTTCAAATAGTTGATCTAAACCGTTCAACATAATGGATATATTAAAATGTGCTTGTAGATCAAATTTTATATTTTTTAGAATTTTTTACTATTTATTAAGTATTTAACAAAATTGTTATATTCAGACCATTAAATTTTTGTACCCATTTTAATAAATAGTAGAAAAAATTCAAAAAAGATGTAAAATTTGATCTACAAGCACATTTTAATATATCCATCATGTTGAATGGTTTGGATCAACTGTTTGGACTTCAAAAATGTAGAGTGTGATCCAGTGTCACCAAAAAAAGGTGCAAGTGGATTACCAAATTATCTTTTGTCATGCTCCATTGCTGGTAAAATTAGGCTAAAAGCCCATAATATGACTACACAGACTAATAAATTTCTTATCAATGTAATACACATGCTTATGTTCCACAAAGGTGCTGAATTTGGTGGTCATCCCAAAGTATATTCTGCCTTCTGCAGAAAACCATTCAAAATATACGTTGATGAATACCATAATCTGGCTCCAATTGCTCCAGTACATCCCCAGAATGTTCAGATTCCTGCCACTGCCTGGTGGACAATCTGCTAGTGGCTTCATATTTGAGTCAGCTTGGACCAATTTTGCAGTTAACGTTCTCATGTTTGTGCTAGCCGGTCATGTTGTTGGTTCTGCCTGGTACCTTTTTGGATTTGAGGTTAGTTGTTGGATTTATGTTTAAGCACCAGTCTCTGTAGCCTTATTCCTTCAAATAATAAGAAAAAAACTAAAGTAATTTACATGAAAATTTGTGGCCCCATCACATATGCCTCCCTGCGTGCAAATATGGTGAACACATCTACGAGCCTTTAATATGCAACCTATGTGGGTGGATATTATATTGCTAAATTCGTATACAGAGCGGCCTCAACTTTCTCCTTTTTGCATTATAAGAGAAAATATATTTACCTGATAAATATTTATTTCTTATTCCTCACTTTCAGAGGGTTCGTCATTGTCTTCTTGATACTTGTGCCAGCTTCAACAAGACGCTTTGTTCATCCCTGATAGATTGTGGGCCTGGGGGAGACTTTAGACAACAATGGAGAGACTATGATAACTCTAGTAATTGTTTGAATTCTAATTCGGACCAGTTTTCTTACGGAATTTATCAGCTGGCCATTCCTTTAACTACCGAGCACAGTGTCATTACCCGATACATCTACTCCTTATTTTGGGGATTTCAGGTAGAATACAGCCTCCTGTGTTTTGATCTCTTCTTGTTTATTCGTACTTGCAAATGTAAATAACTTTGTTATTGCTTTCAAATTTTAGCAAATAAGCACATTAGCTGGGAATCAAACACCTAGTTATTTTGTTTGGGAAGTACTTTTTACAATGGCCATTGTTGGTATCGGTCTGCTACTCTTCGCTTTGCTAGTTGGCAACGTGCAGAACATCCTTCAAGCCCCTGAAAGAAGGTTGGCATTTCTTTCATTTTCTGTTTGGCAAAGTTGATCTTCTCCTGCATTCCATTTCTCTGTCTTTTCTAACTATTTTACCTTTTTGAGAGACAATATGGTACGCAGTAATGCGTATGAATATCAAATCATTTTTTTATATTGTTTCAAGTTTTCCGTAATTTGTATACATTGGTAGAATATTCAACATTAATAATTTGGGGTACTTCTGTTTCCAGGAGACTGGAGATGCAACAAAAGAAGGGTGATATGGAGCAGTGGATGCGTAACATGCATCTACCTGATGAATTGAGAGAGTATGTAGATAAGTAATTTGGATATGGTACTTGATGTTACTGATGTGTATGGATGAAAACGGACTAGTGTTGTAATACAGAGTTGATTTACACTTCGGCCTTTATCAATTTGTAGGAGAGTAAGAGAAGCTGAGAGATTGAGCTGGAGAACCACTCGTGGAGTGAATGAAGAAGAGTTGCTGTTGAACTTGCCGGATAACCTTAAAAAAGAGATACACCGCTGGCTTTATATTGATTTGCTAAATAAGGTATGTAATTTGTGAATGTTAATGTAATATTTTTAATTGTTCTTTGCATGGTGCTTGTCCTTCGCTTCTTCATGTTAAGATATTTTGATCACCAAAATTTGGCTTGGGTTTATGTCAGCTGAGCTTCCCTATATAACTATATTGAAATTCCAGAATTACTGCTACGGGCTGTGCTTGTACTTAATGGTATATAACTATATGTTATCTTACCAGGCCTCTGACTGGTAGCCGCGTCTGACTGTACTTGAGAGTCTTTAATTATTTTCCTTTGTTGTTCAATCCGCCATAACCCACTGTTTTGCATCATAAATAATGGAAAGATTCGATCTAAATTCTCAGCAGAGAAAAAATGTATGACCAGCCCACAGACCATACTGATGTTGGACTTGATTAGCCTAGAACCAGAATAACTTGTTCAGAACTAAAAGCATTTATAATAACCCTTCTGTGAAATTCACACCTAATAAAGCAGTAACTGCAGGTGGGGGTATTAACTTCGCTAGATGATCAAATATTTTTTGATGCTATAACTGATAAACTAAGACGAAAGCTGTACCCAAAGGGGAGCCACTTAGTTGGCGATGGGGAGCACATAGATAAGTTTGTATTCATAGTGAGGGGTATGTTGGGATGTATTCACAGGAGTGGAGATATTTCCTTGTTGGGAGATGGTGATGTGTTCGGCGAGGAGCTCATCGTCTGGTGCATAGAACAACAGTCTTTAGGCCATTATAAATGTACCTTTCTAACCTTCTCTCTCTTAGGGGTAAATTTGAAATTTTAAAACAATGTTTTTCTATTTTACAGTGGGAGGTATGAACAGATACCAGGGATTGCGCTTAATGTCGGAAAAAACTATTAGGTCTCTCACAAATGTTGAGGTGTTGGTATTACGAGCAGATGACATAGATCAAGCCATCTCTGTCTCTGGTGTCCTATGCAACCCTGTAGTCCAAATGGCTGTTAGGTAAATTTGTCCTAGCATTTTGTTTTTGTTTTTGTTAATATAACAATTCTATTTTTTAAGTTTTACTTATGAGGAAACCTTATAAAATTGTATATGATTAGAATTATGTTATTTTTTTTTTACTGTAAAGGAAAAAGATCCAAAATTGGAAAGAGAGGGCTGCGAATACTATCCAAGTAGCATGGAGGAATAGAAAGAGGCGCTTGATCAAACAGCAAAACATGCACCATTCCGCACATTTATCTATCTTTCGGTGAAATTTGTTTTTCCATTGGGTTCAATTTGCAAAGA
This sequence comes from Carex rostrata, assembly GCA_964058875.1. Classification (NCBI taxonomy): domain Eukaryota; kingdom Viridiplantae; phylum Streptophyta; class Magnoliopsida; order Poales; family Cyperaceae; genus Carex; species Carex rostrata. Next base: position 2,096,901 of record CAXKVT010000106.1, on the reverse strand, counting down.
TTGAATCTTGTATGACTAGTTGCTATTTGTTTTGTTTTTTTTTTTGGTTTTTTGCTTATTTTTATTAAGGTAAATTTTACAAGAGGACACTCAACGTCATCCTATTTATGGTCACTTAACATTAGTTTATCCAATTATGGTCATTAAGACTTTTAAATTTTATCCAAACTAATTAAGTTACTGTGTACAGTTTAAATCAAAATACACATGAATTACAAACTAATATTTTCAAATTATCGAATCTATTCAATTACCAGATTTTTTTTATTAATACCCTAAAAAATATTACTTGATCTCCCCTCGATTTCAATTTTTTTTGAAAAATGCCCTGATTGCTCCAATGTGGGGCAGTTTGCTATGATTATTATTATTTTCAATTTTTTTTTGCTATACCGCCCCATTGTGAGGCGATTGGCTATGATTTTTTTAGAGACTGTTTAGTATGTATAGAATGATTTCGGTCTCACTACTTCTATGATTTCTATTTTTTTTTCTCTTTTTGGATACTCTTATTATTTGATTTTGATCAATATTGGTCTCATAGTAAATCTGATATAATTTGAATCCAAAATTCATTAAGAATATGTAAATAAATAAATATTATTTGAGTTATTGCAAAGCTAAATGCATGTATCACGTACATTCAATTTGAATTGCAAAAAACATTGTTTTGGACCTCAAAATTGCAATTGAAGTTTCTGAAAAATAATGGTAAGTCAAAAACCTATTGTATAAACTTCAAACTTCGATGTATAATGATCTTATAGAATACCAAATTTTATTATTTTCGAACCGTTTTTACTTTTTTTTTTAATGATTTATGAAAGATGGCATAAAATGACTTAAAAAAAATTCCAATATTTTATGAAAGAGAACAATAATATATTTTCTTGGTAAATGGATTCTATATAATATCTAAGGTTCTTTAGTTTCACACATATATATTTTATTTGTCATATATTCTATTTACAAAATCAAAGAATATGAGTATCCAAAAAGAGAGGAAAAAAATCATAAAAGCAATGAGACCAAATTATTGTTAGTGTCTATATATCAAACATTCATTTTATACACGCTAAACATCTCTACAAAAAAAATCATTCATAGCAAACTGTCCCACTATGGGACGGTCAGGTATGGAAGTGGACCGCCCCACAGTATGGCGGTCAATGCATTTAAAAAAAAGGGAAATTTTTTTTTATGCCACTCTAAAACATGAAAATTAGTTATTTGCCACCCCAAAACATGAAATTAGTTATTTGCCACTCCAAAGTCATGAAATTAAGTAATTTGCCACAATTATACATATACTTCAGATTTTTGATTTAAATTATTCTGAAAAATAGTGTATAAGAAAACGTATTTTAGTATTTCCAATATTACCCTTCAATTCTTCAATTGAACAGAGGCCTCATTTCTCATTTCTCTTCTTCTTCGATCGGAAGCTAAACAGATCTAATTCCCTTCCAACTGCTCCCCAATCTCTTCTTCTTTGATCGGAAAGCAGAACCGCTCTCGGCGCCCACTTCTCCAGCGAGAACCACTCCTCTCCATAGACAGCAGAAATCTTTGCCTTCTCTTCCGTCGATCCCCTTCCCCTTCCGTCGAGCCAATCCCCTTCCTTTCAGTCCGATCCCTCCGCAGGAGCTACTGGACGCACTCCCTTCCATCAAATCCTTCCAAGTCGACGTTCGAACTGGAGAAGGCTTCAATGCTGTCTCTGCCTCCTTTGGCCAGTACCCATGTGATCTTCGTGCATGTGACAAGTCAGGTAATATACCAGTACCCATTGTGTGCTTTGATTGCATTACTTTATGGATCTGAGTCCATGGATTTTGTTTAGGATACCATAATTGTCTTAACTTAGACTTTATTTTCTCTCAGTAAATTGCACATTTTTTTTTTTTTCTGTTATAGACCTCATCACATCTAAAATTTCCAATTTTATTCTGAGAACCAAATATCCTATTTTATTCTGAGAATCAAATGTCATGTATAACATCTCTTTTTTAGTAATAAAAAAATTATCTTTGATTACTAACATCCTTTTTTATTGAAATTCGTCAACCAAGGGCATTTAGCCAGATCAAGCAAGGGCAGCTTTACTTTAAGCAAGGTAAAGAAACCTGCAATTGCATATGGCCTATTAGTGTCGTTTTAATTAATACTGATATAACCTCTTTTTCCATTGCTTAATCCAACTGCCAGATGCCAACTGGAGAGCAAGAAGTAGTAATGCAAGACAGTATAAATGAAAGGTTTATACCACATATGACCTGTAAAAATGATAAGTAAAACAGTAGATATAATTTATACACAAATGAAAAGTAAAACAGTAAAAATGCTATTAATTTATAATTTATACCACATAGGACTTGTTTCAGTCAGCATTGTGATATGAAAGGTTATCCTATGTTTTTGAGATCCTTAGTGATGAACAGTAGATATAATTCATAATTTATTGAGAAAAGAACTTCAATGTAAAGTATTCCACTTTTCACATCATATATGTACGGTCAACCAACATTGATTTATGTTTGCATGAATTAACATAGGAATTTGTACTGATGTGGAGGCAATGCACTATATAACAGAACAGGGACAAAATCGGAAATATGCAATCTACTCGGGCTGCAACATTCTGGTACAGGTGTTTTTGGCAAATTGTATTGAAGACTTCCATGATAGCAGGCAGTAGAGAAGCTAGGTAGCAAGGTGCATAAGACTGCATCAACAGTACAAAGGTAGCATACAAATACAACATATAACAAGAAAGGCGCTACGCGGCCCGCATGATATGGCAAATTGGTGAAGAAGAACTAGTGCTGATTTTACCACCCTTGATAACCCATAACAGAGAATAAAGGATTGAATACAGTTCATGGAGCAAGGACAATCATCTGCATCGCCCGAATGTGAAAATTATTGTGAATTTGAGAGTGAATATGAATTAGGGCTTTTTTTAATATAATCACTAGTGCTTGTCTTTTGTTTCTAAGTATGTTTCATGTAATTACTAGTTGTTAAGGATGGTATATTGCTTTTTAATCTGTTTTGAGACTGGAGTTATTTTCCTGTTAATTTTAATGGTACAAGTAATTGTCATTTTCATCTCAAATTTTATTTTAATGAAGTCATACTGTTGATTGTTGTGGCTTTTCTTTGTTTTTATTAATACTATTTTTTTGCATTTATGTTAATTATGAAAAAAATTCAAATTATTTAATGACTGTGTTAGCTTCTTATTACACATCACTAACTGGAAATTAAACCAAGAAATTTCACTACTGATACAAGTTCAATCCATATGGGTTAAATGTATCTGTTTTTGTTCAATAATTTACAGTTCTCATTTTAATTACCTGACTATGTATAATGCATCTGTTTTTTTGTTGAATACATGATGCTTTTCTCATTTATATCAATGCATCTGTTTATGCCATGTACTTGTACCAATTTTTTCCATGCAGTAAGTTCACATTTTAAAGAAATATTGTGCTTTTTTGTTGCATTAGATTGACAATTGACAACAGTAAAAAGTAATTGCTACATTCAAGTTCATACAAGCTGTGATTAACCATTACACTTCAATTGCTGCATTCAAGCTACAATACTAAACCATATTAATGATACATCATCATTACTAAGGTTGAATCCTAAATACAAGCTAAAGCATACTAAGTACAACAATGACACTAAATCTGATTGACTCATATTTTTCATCTTCATTATGTAACCAAAATTTCAACAAAAATATCAAAATAGCCTTCTTAGCCATATAAGTCTGAAGTTTCATCCTTCATGCTTGCTTCAGACAAACTTGCATTTTCTGCATAAAAAAACCACCAAAATTACCAAAACAATACTTATATAATCTGGATTTGAAGTTGCAGAGGTTTTTTTTATTAAGTTTAAATGTTGATTTTACATATCCAAGATAAATGTAACCCATCCTCTCTCTCTAAAAGCATGGACAAACTATCGATATGGTAAATACTATAGAAAATTTGGCCAAAAATTGAAAACCAAAACATCGATCAAAATGCAACTTACAGTGTAGGTGTTCATACAAGGTACTGTTAGATGCATATATGAAATACAACCATTCGGGCAAATCGATCAGATTCTTTGCAATAGCCTTGAAACTTTGCTATATCCTCATGATTTAGCATGATTTGATTTTCAATAGACTAGGTTATTTTGCCGATTTTGCTAGGTTTCAGATTTTTCAGGTTCAGATCAGGATATGTCGAGTCTCATGGGATCGAGCTCATAATCTTATTACTGATTTCTATTACCTTCAAACTGCTGGCGGAGAAGCTTGCATGAAGGAGGGACTGGCACCGCTGGTGGAGAAAGAACCGACAGAGGAGGAAACGGGGAGTCCGAATCTGCTATAATCCCGGAAGGAATTACAGGGCCCTGAAATTCCAGCATTTATGCCATACATAGTTCAAAACCATAACAAGTATATAACTATAACCCAACAAACAACATGAAAACAACAATCAATCATAAATAAAATAGCAATCACATTAACCAAATCATGTTTTAAATACTGTTAAAATAATTGATTCGATTCATTTCATGTACCTAGCTATGTAATGCAATTTAAAGTTGTAACACATAATTTAATTATGTACTCATTTTACAAAACCACTATCTTTATATTTTTTTTAAATATGAATTTTCCTCCTAGCTAGGATATGTCATGTATATAAATAAACTCATGTTCAAAAGTACATTCTAAATTTAGTATCGCTTCATTTTCCTATTTTCCTATTAAAATATATTATCATGCATCTTTATGCTTCAATCTAAAAAAAATAACAATAGCACATACTTTAACTATAAACTCACGTGAAAGAACCAATTGCCATTTTGATATCCTGCTTTCTTTTCATAAAATGTGATCTTGCCTAATATTACATGCCATGGATTTGATTATGAACTCATGTTTCTAACTAAACTCTTTAAGTGAAGTCACAATTCAATTCTAGAAATTACATTATGCTCCTCATAACAACTCATGCATTCAAGCTATGTAATTCAAAAGCATAATCAGAAACCTAACCACAACTAATTAACAATCAAGCAAGCATCAACATCAAACAAGGAAATTAACAAGCAAACAACAACAATGAGTTGAAGGAATTTGAGAATAACTCGAAACACGCACCTTAGAAATGTCGAGCTCAATAAATAACGCATCACTATGGCATAGACACATCCGATAGTCCTGCTTATTACCATCATGCAATGTTCATCCTTATGCCGTATTATCAAAAGGAAGAATTCGTCATGCTCGAAGAGGTCGACGTGTTGCAAGCGTCTCCGCCTCATTCATCTATTGTTGTAATTATCGGCATCACCACCTATCTTCTCTTCTTCCGTGCTTTGGTTGCACTTTAGCCGCGTCCTTCTAACAAATTACTTCCAATTTCAATCTCCAGTACACCAAGGGAAATAAGATATAATGGAAGTGAGATTGTGTGGGCGGAAGGAAAGTATTGTGCGGACTCAACCAGAAAAAAAAAATGCTCATTGGGGAGAATAAAGAAAAATAGGAAATATATTATAGCATTATGGAGAAAAGGGTAAAACAAAATTAGTAATAACATGTGGAGTGAAGAGAGGGTGACACGTGAGTGGAAATGAGGTTGGGTTAGTGGTGACAAAAATGAAAAATTTGATAATAGAAAAGTAGAGGCCGTGCCATGTGTCCCTAAATAAAATTCTTGAACTTAAAATAAATAAATATACTGTATTATATATTGTTCTCAACTAAATGATTAGTAGGTTTCCAATTAGCTCCTTTGCATTTTTGAAAATTACTTGAACTTCATAATTACCAAGATTTTAACTAACACCATATTACAATGAAAATATCTAAGGCTAGAGTAAAACTTTTCAAAATATTGAAATGAGAAATTTTTATAATTATCCTTTAAAATTTATGATTTCTATTTTTAAACAGATTTTATTTGAAGTCAAATAAAGTTTTCCAATATTCAAAAATTGGTATGTTACACTTGTTGTATTTACAATGTACGAGAAATGAATATTACTTTTACTTATATTGGTGGCAAGTTGCCAGAAATGAATATTAGTTGGACTTTTGGATACCAGCAAGAGTAAATTTGCATTACAAAAGAAGTATCTTTTTTTTATAAGCTTCTTGTGATTTATTTGGGTGGAAACTTGAGAAATACACATTTTTGTACGAGGTTTCGAATATGCATGCCTCCTCTGTTCATTCAATTTGTATAATTGTATTTTTGACCTAGCTTGTATGCTAATGTAAAGCAATTCAAACACTCTGGCGACAAATTTCTTCTGTCCAGGGCGTTAGTTGTTAGAAGAATGACATTATTATAATTTTCTTTTGTTATTATTCAGTTATAAATTAGCTGCAAATTGTGAGAATTGGATTTTGCAATTAATATATTTTTTTTTTCCAATTCTCCTGTTCTTCTTTATCTCAATGATGTCTTAATTTTTCTAAATTCTTGCTATTTAGCGTTAATTGAGGAACTGTTTCAGAAAAGAAAGAATGAGAATTATTTGTGAACAGGATCCAGTCAAACAAGTCATCCAGTGTCTTTATCGGATAAGATAAACTTCTTTTCCCACCCTAGGGGTACTTTTCAACAAGTCAGCATAGTTTAAGCTAAGTCTTTCCTATCAATTTGGTAATGAAAGGAATTCACCAACCTCTTCCTCTATCCCAGTAGAAATTTTCTGGATATTGTAGAAGATAACGAAAGAGTAGTTAGTTATCAATCGCCTGCCCGGAATACTAGTGCTGTCACTTTGAATATAGTAAGCTAGCAAGGTCAGTCATGGATTTTATTGATGCATTACAATTATTACTTATTTGAACTAGATAATACCCTTTGTGACCTTGATTACTTCAACTAGTCTTGCTTTGGCTTGAACAGTTAATTTACTGAAAGGAATGCGCGCACCAGCTTCTCCCTCTCTGGCTTGAACAGTTAAAAGCGTCTCCTGTTGGATGCCGAGACCTTGAAGATAGTAAGATAACTAGGTCAGTCAAGAAAACTACGTGAACAGTATTTATGAATTCCACTTGTTTATTTGTTACTACATAATATCAATCCTTAGTTACCTTGATTACGTCAACAAGTCTCGCTTTAGTTTGGAGAGTATTTCACGCAGTTGTCATGAATGTGAAGATAAAATTAACTTATTTTTATTAACTTTAGTTTGCTATGACGAACATATCATCTGAGAACATGTAAACAAACAACCATATTATATAAAAATTTGCTTAGCGTGAGTACTCGCAAGACCCAATATGACCGGATTTGGTAGCCCAAATGAAACTAGTGGACCATATTCAACACCACATTAAATGTATGAACCTCCCCAGAAGACATTTTAGAGCAAGTAGAGATTCCAAATGTTGCGATAAAATAAAAAGATCCGACTTACGGTGGAAAGGTTATTTATTACTTTTGTGGGATGAGTCCGTGTAATATATCTTATAGAAACTTTCTCCATCCTTCAATTTCTAATTTTCTGTCTATAATGGCTTCTCATTTACGAAAACTTCTCTAAATAAAAAACTATGGTTTCATCCATCTCTTTTTTCCCATCTCAGCCACCTGCCTTCTCCGTCCATTGTCGTGTTGGGTAATGCTCTAGGCTAGCAGGTACATTTCAAAAGTATCACTAGCGATCTAGAGACGATCTTACTATAAATATGAAATCAATCACACGCAATTTATGGATCATGCCACACACATAATCTAGCAGAGTGTAAGTCAATTATCTCTAATCAGGTGGAGCGAGATACGGTTGCTTGCACCTTAGTCTCCCTTGTTACAATTTTCAAAACATGAACCACAAGCTTTGCACACCAAAATGTTGATCGAGAATGAGAAGAGATAAATACTAGTTGTTTAGATCTTCTCGCCCTTGCGAATTTGAAAACTAGCTCACTACTTCAAACACTTTGAATATATCTCACTGAGCTAATCAACACAATCTCATGATCTTCTTTACAAATTCGAATCTCAACTTGAATCAAGGAGATACAAAGAGATCAAAATCTAGATCTAGATCAATCTCAAGAAGAAAAAGACAAGAAAGATATCAAGCCCCTTTGAAGAATGAAAGGTGAGAAGAGGGGGCAGCCGACGGCGTGCCCAACCGACGGAGGGACGGAGGAGTGGTGGACAGCAGTGCAAGCTCCACAGATCCAATCAAATGGGCAGCACATGGGGCTCAGATCGACTCAAGCTGTGGTAGAGCATAGCAGCACAAGGCCGACGATCGGCAGGTCTCCAACTGGCTGCAAACGGCGGCACGAGCTCCATGGATCCGATCGGCTAGGTGGAACGGGCGGCGCATGGGCCTCGGGTCAGCCTGAGCTGTGGCGGAGTAGAGCGGCGCAAGGCCGGCAATCGGTGGGGCTCCAGCTGGCGGCAGACGGAGAGGAGAGATTGTGGTCAGCTCGGCTTGGGCGGCGCTTGCCTTGCTCCTCTTCGGTTTGGACAAAGAGAGAAGGATATGGAGAGATGAGATAAGAGATCTAGATCTAGATCTACTTTCAAACTTGTGAAATGAATTGGAATGGCTACTGTACAGTTGCAAAAGAGACATTTGGTATTCCCTTGCCATCTTTTGTAAGGACTTTATTTTTGAATAACAACCACATAAAAATCTTTATTTTCAAAGAAACGAGAACCAGCCACCACATATCAGCAAAAGGAAGCTAAATACCTCTATAGGAGAGAAAATTATATAAAGAATCTGTAGTTAATTGCATTTTAGGATCCAATTTCCATTAAGGGCAATCAGAGGCATCAATTAGCTAGAGAACGATGAAGAAAGAGGTGATATGTTCTTCTGTCACTCTGTTGTTAAGTTTACCGTTAATTTGTGAAAATGTAGTGATGGCTAAGAGATTAAAATGTTATCTCAGATCTCCTAATTAACACATTTTTTATCCATTACCGATACAACCCATAATATCCTCTATCCTTTTTCTTAATCAGAGGTATTTTTTCATTTGGGGGCGACATGGGTCAACGACATGTGATACCTTGTTTCTGAACATCTTTTAATGAAATCAGTGAGATATATACCTTGGATTTATATAATATTAAAAATAGTAGTTCCTGGTAACTTTTTTTTTATTTTGATTCGGAATGGGTGTTGTGTATTTTAAGTATAGGAATTTGTGCTCTATTTGAATACTTTTTAACCTTTAAATTTAAAAGAACCCTAAATATGCAAAGGAAGATTGATTGCAAACTCACAATCTATTCTTGTAGTCAATACGGTTGTTGATCCAAGAGATAACGGGAAATAATAATTTCTACTAAATTAAGTAATGTCCGCCGGTCTAAAATATCTGATCTGCATTTAGATTCATGCAAACAATTTAGAATCACATAATGAGGGAGGGTTTAGATTTGTTCAGATTAAATCCCGTATTTACAGATCTAAACGTGGATCAAACGGTTAATTAGACCTATCATTGTACCAAACTCGGTATGATGCCTATTGAAAAACCTATAATATATGCTTGTGCGTGACAAACCCCTAATCCCTATTATATATGCTCTTTTTGGATAAAAATGCTATTTTTTGTTTGTTCAATAATTTCAGACGACACTTGATCAAACGAATCACACTAGGTTTTTTCCCAAGGTGAATGATAGAAGCAACAATCTCGGCCAGAGTAAGTGCGCCCTCATTTTATTTTATTTATTATTGTTAATTGTTAACCTATGATGGATAGATGTCATATCACATATCTAATTGGCATGCCAAGGAAAAGTAATTAAACAGTATTATATTATATAAATATATCCAACTGTTTTAGAATTGTAGACAGTTACATTCCTAATTGTTGACTTTCTCATGAATGTAATCGCTAATGCTATTCCCGAAATCTCAATCACGTGATATTAGCGATTACTTTATAACTATGGAAAAAGATTCAAATAGTACCTCAGTTTATTGTTCTTTTCTCACCTTCCTATTTCCCAGGGGTTTAAAGTGATAAAGACAGTGTCCCGATGTTATCCAAAAATATTGAATAAAAGCGATTTACCATGAGAAGTGCATCCATGTCAAGACAATCAGACGAGACCTTCATGCCGAGTTCCTCAGGTGTGTTCCATTCATGTCCCTTACAGACACAATCGCCACCCCAGTTTGTACCCATGAGTGCACCCCTAGAAATTGAAACAAAACTTCATAAAAGACAAGAGAAAAGAAGAAAGACACCACACTCCCATAAATCTCTCTGTTCCTTCCAATTTTATTGCTCAGAAGAATTTAGTACATTGTATATTTTTTACACAACCTAGGCATTCTTTTTTATACCCATCAGTATAGGTAAAATAAGAAAGTATCACAATGAATTTTCTGTATATCTAGCAATATAATTTTCTAATACAAGAGAACCAAAAACAAAAAATAAATTCAAAAGATGCCATATACTTTTGCTCCCATATTTCATTGATCCAATATTCTTATTTGAGAAAGATCTTCTGCCCTTATTGTTTCACACCAGCACATACTTGCCTTATAACAAATCCTTCCATGTAATACACATAAATATATATAGTAAGCAATATTTACTATTCCTTAACAGAAAGTTTCAAGAGAAGAAAGAGCCTACCCAGACCATCTTCTCAGGGAAACCATACAATCAATATACCGAGCAGTGATTCGTTCCATGACCAGCCTCGTTTTACTGAACGCCTGGATGCTTCGAGAAAGAGAACTTTATCTGGATCCTATGCTTTTCGTATTAGGAAGGTACCTCTTTTATATATTTATTTATCTGTTTGCTTCTAATTTTCAGTTGTGATTTAGAGCCCTCATTTTGTTGATTTATTTTTTTTGGATGGGAATAAAGCTTTAATATAGGCTGAAAAATTCATTGTTTCAGTTTACAATAATTGCCTATCATAAACTGGGTTTTGTTTTGTCTTGATTGTGCTGAAGCTGTTCTGAGTTTTCCCTGTGGAAATAAACATAGCAAACTCTGTTCTGTCCTGTTTCAGACTTGTATATATATTCCAGTCTCACTCAATGAGTGTTAAGGCAAAATAGTGTTCTAAGAGAAGAAAAGCACACTGTTTGGAGTTACTTTATTGTAACAAATCAAGTATTAATCTTCGACGAATACTTTTATAAGAATTTGTATCTAAGCCAATTGTCCATATTCACTAACATAACAAGTCTTTTAAATTTCTTCATCCAAGCACGTATTTTATTTGTTGCAGTTACTGAAGTAAACAAGAATAGGAATTAATCATCTTGTAGCTAGGCTTATCCAACATTTTCTTATTTGCAATCATGAATATTTTATTGTTTTAAATTTCCTTGAACAAATATATCTCCTATTCTCTTGAAGGATGGTAATCCAAAGAAAAGTGTTTTTGGACATGACTGTACAAATAGTTAAATGCAGACTGTGACCATTGATTGGGCTATCCTGCATTAAAAAATTCCAATAATCCTTATAGGGGTGCAAGTTATGCGAAAATGAAGATAGATGCAAGTTATGAGTGTCTTTCTCGTGGCTTACAAGTTGTCTTCTTATGTTGTTTTGCAGTTGCGTAACATTCAATACAGTGATGTTGATCGATGGGCAAAAAAATCAATTGTAGATGCTTTATCGTCCCTCCCAATCTTGCATCCACATTCTAAATTTGTTCAGCGATGGAATCAATTTTTTTTTATATCATGCCTTGTAGCAATTTTTATTGACCCCTTTTTTTTCTTTCTGCTCTCTGTCGAGAAGGTGCATATTTCTCTTTCACCCCTTCCTTTTTTTTCTTTTTTTATTATGATTAAAGTAAATTGAAACAAATACTGAAATATTATATATCACACTGTTCTTTTCCGTCTAATTAAGTAAAAAGTGAGGTGCTCATGAATTGTGCTGACTTGTTCTCATACACTTTTTTCTTATTCAGACAAATAAATGTATGGTGCTAAATCGATCCGTTGGAATAGCGATTGCGGTAGTTAGGAGCATCACTGATTTTATTTATCTTCTACACATGCTTGTTCAGGTTTTCTCAAAATTTTAAGCTTACAAAAACTCGAAACAATTGAAGTAATCCAAGTGAAACGTAGTGAATCCCTATTTAGGTACTTACATATATAACATTACCATTTTTCTTTCAGATTAAACTAGCATATGTTGCTCCTGATTGGACAGCTGGTTCTGGAGGTCATCTAGTTGAAGAACATGAGGAAATTGCACTTCATTATCTGCGCGGATATTTTATATTTGATCTCTTTCTTGTTCTTCCACTTCCTCAGGTAAGTTATATATAATCATATGAATAAGCATTCACGATTGTTGTTTTTAATTTCACTTTATTCGGGCTTGTATATATATATATATTATTTATTGTTCCTCACCAATTTTTCATGGATTACCAAATTATCTTTTGTCATTCTCCATTGCTGGTAAAAGGCTAAAAGCCCATAATAAGACTATACAGACTAATAAATTTCTTATCTATGTTATACTTGCTTACATTTTGTTGCCATATATATATATATATATATAGGCTGTGGCTAATTTGCTGCCGGCAGCATTTCTGCCGGCGGTGCTGCCACTGTTTTTTCTATTTTTTGATGTTCAAACGACAAATCTAAACCGTTAGATGTTTAATCTATATTATAATCTACTTGGAGACCAAATTTTACATTTTTTGAAATTTTTTTACTATATATTAAGCTGGTTTGAAAACCGCTGATTTCAATGCTGCAGAAATTTACTGAAATCAGCGGTTTTCAAACCAGCTTAATATATAGTAAAAAAATTCCAAAAAATGTAAAATTTGGTCTCCAAGTAGATTATAATATAGATTAAACATCTAACGGTTTAGATTTGTTGTTTGGACATCACACGGCTAAATATAGCCCCGGCAGCACCTCTGCCGAAATGCTGCCAGCAGCAATTTAGACAGACCCTATATATATATATATATATATATATATATAGAGTTAGGCTGGGGTGCTATGGATAGCATAGTGGCCTCTATGCTACGGCTCAATATTCGAGTTTTCAAAATCCAAATGGTCGATCCGAACCGTTCATCTTATTCTCCATATTAATATCTGCTTGGAGACCAAATTTTACATTTTTCTGAATTTTTTTACTATTTATTAAGTATTTTACAAAATTGTTGATCCAACGGTGGCTGCACAAAACAGTAAAACCGTTGGATTAGCGATTTTCAAAGTGGCTTAATAAATAGTAAAAAAATTCAGAAAATTATAAAATTTGGTCTCCAACTAGATATTAATATGGAGAATAAGATGAACGGTTCGGATCGACCGTTTGGATTTTGAAAACTCGAATATTGAGCCGTAGCATAGAGGCCTCTATGCTATCCATAGCACCCCAGCCTAACTCTATATATATATATATATATATATACATATATATATGACGAGGGATCCAATTACACCTTTTTTGGTGACACCGAATTACACTCTCTATTTATAAAGTTTTCAAAGTTCAAATAGTTGATCTAAACCGTTCAACATAATGGATATATTAAAATGTGCTTGTAGATCAAATTTTATATTTTTTAGAATTTTTTACTATTTATTAAGTATTTAACAAAATTGTTATATTCAGACCATTAAATTTTTGTACCCATCTTAATAAATAGTAGAAAAAATTCAAAAAAGATGTAAAATTTGATCTACAAGCACATTTTAATATATCCATCATGTTGAATGGTTTGGATCAACTGTTTGGACTTCAAAAATGTAGAGTGTGATCCAGTGTCACCAAAAAAAGGTGCAAGTGGATTACCAAATTATCTTTTGTCATGCTCCATTGCTGGTAAAATTAGGCTAAAAGCCCATAATATGACTACACAGACTAATAAATTTCTTATCAATGTAATACACATGCTTATGTTCCACAAAGGTGCTGAATTTGGTGGTCATCCCAAAGTATATTCTGCCTTCTGCAGAAAACCATTCAAAATATACGTTGATGAATACCATAATCTGGCTCCAATTGCTCCAGTACATCCCCAGAATGTTCAGATTCCTGCCACTGCCTGGTGGACAATCTGCTAGTGGCTTCATATTTGAGTCAGCTTGGACCAATTTTGCAGTTAACGTTCTCATGTTTGTGCTAGCCGGTCATGTTGTTGGTTCTGCCTGGTACCTTTTTGGATTTGAGGTTAGTTGTTGGATTTATGTTTAAGCACCAGTCTCTGTAGCCTTATTCCTTCAAATAATAAGAAAAAAACTAAAGTAATTTACATGAAAATTTGTGGCCCCATCACATATGCCTCCCTGCGTGCAAATATGGTGAACACATCTACGAGCCTTTAATATGCAACCTATGTGGGTGGATATTATATTGCTAAATTCGTATACAGAGCGGCCTCAACTTTCTCCTTTTTGCATTATAAGAGAAAATATATTTACCTGATAAATATTTATTTCTTATTCCTCACTTTCAGAGGGTTCGTCATTGTCTTCTTGATACTTGTGCCAGCTTCAACAAGACGCTTTGTTCATCCCTGATAGATTGTGGGCCTGGGGGAGACTTTAGACAACAATGGAGAGACTATGATAACTCTAGTAATTGTTTGAATTCTAATTCGGACCAGTTTTCTTATGGAATTTATCAGCTGGCCATTCCTTTAACTACCGAGCACAGTGTCATTACCCGATACATCTACTCCTTATTTTGGGGATTTCAGGTAGAATACAGCCTCCTGTGTTTTGATCTCTTCTTGTTTATTCGTACTTGCAAATGTAAATAACTTTGTTATTGCTTTCAAATTTTAGCAAATAAGCACATTAGCTGGGAATCAAACACCTAGTTATTTTGTTTGGGAAGTACTTTTTACAATGGCCATTGTTGGTATCGGTCTGCTACTCTTCGCTTTGCTAGTTGGCAACGTGCAGAACATCCTTCAAGCCCCTGAAAGAAGGTTGGCATTTCTTTCATTTTCTGTTTGGCAAAGTTGATCTTCTCCTGCATTCCATTTCTCTGTCTTTTCTAACTATTTTACCTTTTTGAGAGACAATATGGTACGCAGTAATGCGTATGAATATCAAATCATTTTTTTATATTGTTTCAAGTTTTCCGTAATTTGTATACATTGGTAGAATATTCAACATTAATAATTTGGGGTACTTCTGTTTCCAGGAGACTGGAGATGCAACAAAAGCAGGGTGATATGGAGCAGTGGATGCGTAACATGCATCTACCTGATGAATTGAGAGAGTATGTAGATAAGTAATTTGGATATGGTACTTGATGTTACTGATGTGTATGGATGAAAACGGACTAGTGTTGTAATACAGAGTTGATTTACACTTCGGCCTTTATCAATTTGTAGGAGAGTAAGAGAAGCTGAGAGATTGAGCTGGAGAACCACTCGTGGAGTGAATGAAGAAGAGTTGCTGTTGAACTTGCCGGATAACCTTAAAAAAGAGATACACCGCTGGCTTTATATTGGTTTGCTAAATAAGGTATGTAATTTGTGAATGTTAATGTAATATTTTTAATTGTTCTTTGCATGGTGCTTGTCCTTCGCTTCTTCATGTTAAGATATTTTGATCACCAAAATTTGGCTTGGGTTTATGTCAGCTGAGCTTCCCTATATAACTATATTGAAATTCCAGAATTACTGCTACGGGCTGTGCTTGTACTTAATGGTATATAACTATATGTTATCTTACCAGGCCTCTGACTGGTAGCCGCGTCTGACTGTACTTGAGAGTCTTTAATTATTTTCCTTTGTTGTTCAATCCGCCATAACCCACTGTTTTGCATCATAAATAATGGAAAGATTCGATCTAAATTCTCAGCAGAGAAAAAATGTATGACCAGCCCACAGACCATACTGATGTTGGACTTGATTAGCCTAGAACCAGAATAACTTGTTCAGAACTAAAAGCATTTATAATAACCCTTCTGTGAAATTCACACCTAATAAAGCAGTAACTGCAGGTGGGGGTATTAACTTCGCTAGATGATCAAATATTTTTTGATGCTATAACTGATAAACTAAGACGAAAGCTGTACCCAAAGGGGAGCCACTTAGTTGGCGATGGGGAGCACATAGATAAGTTTGTATTCATAGTGAGGGGTATGTTGGGATGTATTCACAGGAGTGGAGATATTTCCTTGTTGGGAGATGGTGATGTGTTCGGCGAGGAGCTCATCGTCTGGTGCATAGAACAACAGTCTTTAGGCCATTATAAAGGTACCTTTCTAACCTTCTCTCTCTTAGGGGTAAATTTGAAATTTTAAAACAATGTTTTTCTATTTTACAGTGGGAGGTATGAACAGATACCAGGGATTGCGCTTAATGTCGGAAAAAACTATTAGGTCTCTCACAAATGTTGAGGTGTTGGTATTACGAGCAGATGACATAGATCAAGCCATCTCTGTCTCTGGTGTCCTATGCAACCCTGGTGTCCAAATGGCAGTTAGGTAAATTTATCCTAGCATTTGTTTTTGTTAATATAACAATTCTATTTTTTAAGTTTTACTTATGAGGAAACCTTATAAAATTGTATATGATTAGAATTATGTTATTTTTTTTTACTGTAAAGGAAAAAGATCCAAAATTGGAGAGAGAGGGCTGCGAATACTATCCAAGTAGCATGGAGGAATAGAAAGAGGCGCTTGATCAAACAGCAAAACATGCACCATTCCGCACATTTATCTATCTTTCGGTGAAATTTGTTTTTCCATTGGGTTCAATTTGCAAAGATTGAATCTTGTATGACTAGTTGCTATTTGTTTTGTTTTTTTTTTTGGTTTTTTGCTTATTTTTATTAAGGTAAATTTTACAAGAGGACACTCAACTTCATCCTATATATGGTCACTTAACATTAGTTTATCCAATTATGGTCATTAAGACTTTTAAATTTTATCCAAACTAATTAAGTTACTGTGTACAGTTTAAATCAAAATACACATGAATTACAAACTAATATTTTCAAATTATCGAATCTATTCAATTACCAGATTTTTTTATTAATACCCTAAAAAATATTACTTGATCTCCCCTCGATTTCAATTTTTTTTGAAAAATGCCCTGATTGCTCCAATGTGGGGAAGTTTACTATGATTATTATTATTTTCAATTTTTTTTTGCTATACCGCCCCATTGTGAGGCGATTGGCTATGATTTTTTTAGAGACTGTTTAGTATGTATAGAATGATTTCGGTCTCACTACTTCTATGATTTCTATTTTTTTTTCTCTTTTTGGATACTCTTATTATTTGATTTTGATCAATATTGGTCTCATAGTAAATCTGATATAATTTGAATCCAAAATTCATTAAGAATAAGTAAATAAATAAATATTATTTGAGTTATTGCAAAGCTAAATGCATGTATCACGTACATTCAATTTGAATTGCAAAAAACATTGTTTTGGACCTCAAAATTGCAATTGAAGTTTCTGAAAAATAATGGTAAGTCAAAAACCTATTGTATAAATTTCAAACTTCGATGTAAGTAACTCAGTAAATTGGTTATATAATGATCTTATAGAATACCAAATTTTATTATTCTTGGACCGTTTTTACTTTTTTTTTTAATGATTTATGAAAGATGGCATAAAATGACTTAAAAAAATTCCAATATTTTATGAAAGAGAACAATAATATATTTTCTTGGTAAATGGATTCTATATAATATCTAAGGTTCTTTAGTTTCACACATATATATTTTATTTGTCATATATTCTATTTACAAAATCAAAGAATATGAGTATCCAAAAAGAGAGGAAAAAAAAATCATAAAAGCAATGAGACCAAATTATTGTTAGTGTCTATATATCAAACGTTCATTTTATACACGCTAAACATCTCTACAAAAAAAATCATTCATAGCAAACTGTCCCACTATGGGACGGTCAGGTATGGAAGTGGACCGCCCCACAGTATGGCGGTCAATGCATTTAAAAAAAAGGGAAATTTTTTTTTATGCCACTCTAAAACATGAAAATTAGTTATTTGCCACCCCAAAACATGAAATTAGTTATTTGCCACTCCAAAGTCATGAAATTAAGTAATTTGCCACAATTATACATATACTTCAGATTTTTGATTTAAATTATTCTGAAAAATAGTGTATAAGAAAACGTATTTTAGTATTTCCAATATTACCCTTCAATTCTTCAATTGAACAGAGGCCTCATTTCTCATTTCTCTTCTTCTTCGATCGGAAGCTAAACAGATCTAATTCCCTTCCAACTGCTCCCCAATCTCTTCTTCTTTGATCGGAAAGCAGAACCGCTCTCGGCGCCCACTTCTCCAGCGAGAACCACTCCTCTCCATAGACAGCAGAAATCTTTGCCTTCTCTTCCGTCGATCCCCTTCCCCTTCCGTCGAGCCAATCCCCTTCCTTTCAGTCCGATCCCTCCGCAGGAGCTACTGGACGCACTCCCTTCCATCAAATCCTTCCAAGTCGACGTTCGAACTGGAGAAGGCTTCAATGCTGTCTCTGCCTCCTTTGGCCAGTACCCATGTGATCTTCGTGCATGTGACAAGTCAGGTAATATACCAGTACCCATTGTGTGCTTTGATTGCATTACTTTATGGATCTGAGTCCATGGATTTTGTTTAGGATACCATAATTGTCTTAACTTAGACTTTATTTTCTCTCAGTAAATTGCACATTTTTTTTTTTTCTGTTATAGACCTCATCACATCTAAAATTTCCAATTTTATTCTGAGAACCAAATATCCTATTTTATTCTGAGAATCAAATGTCATGTATAACATCTCTTTTTTAGTAATAAAAAAATTATCTTTGATTACTAACATCCTTTTTTATTGAAATTCGTCAACCAAGGGCATTTAGACAGATCAAGCAAGGGCAGCTTTACTTTAAGCAAGGTAAAGAAACCTGCAATTGCATATGGCCTATTAGTGTCGTTTTAATTAATACTGATATAACCTCTTTTTCCATTGCTTAATCCAACTGCCAGATGCCAACTGGAGAGCAAGAAGTAGTAATGCAAGACAGTATAAATGAAAGGTTTATACCACATATGACCTGTAAAAATGATAAGTAAAACAGTAGATATAATTTATACACAAATGAAAAGTAAAACAGTAAAAATGCTATTAATTTATAATTTATACCACATAGGACTTGTTTCAGTCAGCATTGTGATATGAAAGGTTATCCTATGTTTTTGAGATCCTTAGTGATGAACAGTAGATATAATTCATAATTTATTGAGAAAAGAACTTCAATGTAAAGTATTCCACTTTTCACATCATATATGTACGGTCAACCAACATTGATTTATGTTTGCATGAATTAACATAGGAATTTGTACTGATGTGGAGGCAATGCACTATATAACAGAACAGGGACAAAATCGGAAATATGCAATCTACTCGGGCTGCAACATTCTGGTACAGGTGTTTTTGGCAAATTGTATTGAAGACTTCCATGATAGCAGGCAGTAGAGAAGCTAGGTAGCAAGGTGCATAAGACTGCATCAACAGTACAAAGGTAGCATACAAATACAACATATAACAAGAAAGGCGCTACGCGGCCCGCATGATATGGCAAATTGGTGAAGAAGAACTAGTGCTGATTTTACCACCCTTGATAACCCATAACAGAGAATAAAGGATTGAATACAGTTCATGGAGCAAGGACAATCATCTGCATCGCCCGAATGTGAAAATTATTGTGAATTTGAGAGTGAATATGAATTAGGGCTTTTTTTAATATAATCACTAGTGCTTGTCTTTTGTTTCTAAGTATGTTTCATGTAATTACTAGTTGTTAAGGATGGTATATTGCTTTTTAATCTGTTTTGAGACTGGAGTTATTTTCCTGTTAATTTTAATGGTACAAGTAATTGTCATTTTCATCTCAAATTTTATTTTAATGAAGTCATACTGTTGATTGTTGTGGCTTTTCTTTGTTTTTATTAATACTATTTTTTTGCATTTATGTTAATTATGAAAAAAATTCAAATTATTTAATGACTGTGTTAGCTTCTTATTACACATCACTAACTGGAAATTAAACCAAGAAATTTCACTACTGATACAAGTTCAATCCATATGGGTTAAATGTATCTGTTTTTGTTCAATAATTTACAGTTCTCATTTTAATTACCTGACTATGTATAATGCATCTGTTTTTTTGTTGAATACATGATGCTTTTCTCATTTATATCAATGCATCTGTTTATGCCATGTACTTGTACCAATTTTTTCCATGCAGTAAGTTCACATTTTAAAGAAATATTGTGCTTTTTTGTTGCATTAGATTGACAATTGACAACAGTAAAAAGTAATTGCTACATTCAAGTTCATACAAGCTGTGATTAACCATTACACTTCAATTGCTGCATTCAAGCTACAATACTAAACCATATTAATGATACATCATCATTACTAAGGTTGAATCCTAAATACAAGCTAAAGCATACTAAGTACAACAATGACACTAAATCTGATTGACTCATATTTTTCATCTTCATTATGTAACCAAAATTTCAACAAAAATATCAAAATAGCCTTCTTAGCCATATAAGTCTGAAGTTTCATCCTTCATGCTTGCTTCAGACAAACTTGCATTTTCTGCATAAAAAAACCACCAAAATTACCAAAACAATACTTATATAATCTGGATTTGAAGTTGCAGAGGTTTTTTTTATTAAGTTTAAATGTTGATTTTACATATCCAAGATAAATGTAACCCATCCTCTCTCTCTAAAAGCATGGACAAACTATCGATATGGTAAATACTATAGAAAATTTGGCCAAAAATTGAAAACCAAAACATCGATCAAAATGCAACTTACAGTGTAGGTGTTCATACAAGGTACTGTTAGATGCATATATGAAATACAACCATTCGGGCAAATCGATCAGATTCTTTGCAATAGCCTTGAAACTTTGCTATATCCTCATGATTTAGCATGATTTGATTTTCAATAGACTAGGTTATTTTGCCGATTTTGCTAGGTTTCAGATTTTTCAGGTTCAGATCAGGATATGTCGAGTCTCATGGGATCGAGCTCATAATCTTATTACTGATTTCTATTACCTTCAAACTGCTGGCGGAGAAGCTTGCATGAAGGAGGGACTGGCACCGCTGGTGGAGAAAGAACCGACAGAGGAGGAAACGGGGAGTCCGAATCTGCTATAATCCCGGAAGGAATTACAGGGCCCTGAAATTCCAGCATTTATGCCATACATAGTTCAAAACCATAACAAGTATATAACTATAACCCAACAAACAACATGAAAACAACAATCAATCATAAATAAAATAGCAATCACATTAACCAAATCATGTTTTAAATACTGTTAAAATAATTGATTCGATTCATTTCATGTACCTAGCTATGTAATGCAATTTAAAGTTGTAACACATAATTTAATTATGTACTCATTTTACAAAACCACTATCTTTATATTTTTTTTAAATATGAATTTTCCTCCTAGCTAGGATATGTCATGTATATAAATAAACTCATGTTCAAAAGTACATTCTAAATTTAGTATCGCTTCATTTTCCTATTTTCCTATTAAAATATATTATCATGCATCTTTATGCTTCAATCTAAAAAAAATAACAATAGCACATACTTTAACTATAAACTCACGTGAAAGAACCAATTGCCATTTTGATATCCTGCTTTCTTTTCATAAAATGTGATCTTGCCTAATATTACATGCCATGGATTTGATTATGAACTCATGTTTCTAACTAAACTCTTTAAGTGAAGTCACAATTCAATTCTAGAAATTACATTATGCTCCTCATAACAACTCATGCATTCAAGCTATGTAATTCAAAAGCATAATCAGAAACCTAACCACAACTAATTAACAATCAAGCAAGCATCAACATCAAACAAGGAAATTAACAAGCAAACAACAACAATGAGTTGAAGGAATTTGAGAATAACTCGAAACACGCACCTTAGAAATGTCGAGCTCAATAAATAACGCATCACTATGGCATAGACACATCCGATAGTCCTGCTTATTACCATCATGCAATGTTCATCCTTATGCCGTATTATCAAAAGGAAGAATTGGTCATGCTCGAAGAGGTCGACGTGTTGCAAGCGTCTCCGCCTCATTCATCTATTGTTGTAATTATCGGCATCACCACCTATCTTCTCTTCTTCCGTGCTTTGGTTGCACTTTAGCCGCGTCCTTCTAACAAATTACTTCCAATTTCAATCTCCAGTACACCAAGGGAAATAAGATATAATGGAAGTGAGATTGTGTGGGCGGAAGGAAAGTATTGTGCGGACTCAACCAGAAAAAAAAAATGCTCATTGGGGAGAATAAAGAAAAATAGGAAATATATTATAGCATTATGGAGAAAAGGGTAAAACAAAATTAGTAATAACATGTGGAGTGAAGAGAGGGTGACACGTGAGTGGAAATGAGGTTGGGTTAGTGGTGACAAAAATGAAAAATTTGATAATAGAAAAGTAGAGGCCGTGCCATGTGTCCCTAAATAAAATTCTTGAACTTAAAATAAATAAATATACTGTATTATATATTGTTCTCAACTAAATGATTAGTAGGTTTCCAATTAGCTCCTTTGCATTTTTGAAAATTACTTGAACTTCATAATTACCAAGATTTTAACTAACACCATATTACAATGAAAATATCTAAGGCTAGAGTAAAACTTTTCAAAATATTGAAATGAGAAATTTTTATAATTATCCTTTAAAATTTATGATTTCTATTTTTAAACAGATTTTATTTGAAGTCAAATAAAGTTTTCCAATATTCAAAAATTGGTATGTTACACTTGTTGTATTTACAATGTACGAGAAATGAATATTACTTTTACTTATATTGGTGGCAAGTTGCCAGAAATGAATATTAGTTGGACTTTTGGATACCAGCAAGAGTAAATTTGCATTACAAAAGAAGTATCTTTTTTTTATAAGCTTCTTGTGATTTATTTGCGTGGAAACTTGAGAAATACACATTTTTGTACGAGGTTTCGAATATGCATGCCTCCTCTGTTCATTCAATTTGTATAATTGTATTTTTGACCTAGCTTGTATGCTAATGTAAAGCAATTCAAACACTCTGGCGACAAATTTCTTCTGTCCAGGGCGTTAGTTGTTAGAAGAATGACATTATTATAATTTTCTTTTGTTATTATTCAGTTATAAATTAGCTGCAAATTGTGAGAATTGGATTTTGCAATTAATATATTTTTTTTTTCCAATTCTCCTGTTCTTCTTTATCTCAATGATGTCTTAATTTTTCTAAATTCTTGCTATTTAGCGTTAATTGAGGAACTGTTTCAGAAAAGAAAGAATGAGAATTATTTGTGAACAGGATCCAGTCAAACAAGTCATCCAGTGTCTTTATCGGATAAGATAAACTTCTTTTCCCACCCTAGGGGTACTTTTCAACAAGTCAGCATAGTTTAAGCTAAGTCTTTCCTATCAATTTGGGAATGAAAGGAATTCACCAACCTCTTCCTCTATCCCAGTAGAAATTTTCTGGATATTGTAGAAGATAAGGAAAGAATAGTTAGTTATCAATCGCCTGCCAGGAATACTAGTGCTGTCACTTTGAATATAGTAAGCTAGCAAGGTCAGTCATGGATTTTATTGATGCATTACAATTATTACTTATTTGAACTAGATAATATCCTTTGTGACCTTGATTACTTCAACTAGTCTTGCTTTGGCTTGAACAGTTAATTTACTGAAAGGAATGCGCGCACCAGCTTCTTCCTCTCTGGCTTGAACAGTTAAAAGTGTCTCCTGTTGGATGCCGAGACCTTGAAGATAGTAAGATAACTAGGTCAGTCAAGAAAACTACGTGAACAGTATTTATGAATTCCACTTGTTTATCTGTTACTACATAATATCAATCCTTAGTTACCTTGATTACATCAACATGTCTCGCTTTAGTTTGGAGAGTATTTCACGAAGTTGTCACGAATGTGAAGATAAAATTAACTTATTTTTATTAACTTTAATTTGCTATGACGAACATATCATCTGAGGACATGTAAACAAACAACCATATTATATAAAAATTTGCTTAGCGTGAGTACCCGCAAGACCCAATATGACCGGATTTGGTAGCCCAAATGAAACTAGTGGACCATATTCAACACCGCATTAAATGTATGAACCTCCCCACTAGACATTTTAGAGCTAGTAGAGGTTCCAAATGTTGCGATAAATAGAAAGATCCGACCATATCAGCAAAAGGAAGGTGAATACCTCTAAAGGAGAGAAAATTATATAAAGAATCTGCAGTTAATTGCATTTTAGGATCCCATTTCCATTAAGGGCAATCAGAGGCAATTAGAGAACGATGAAGAAAGAGGTGATATGTTCTGCTGTCACTCTGTTGTTAAGTTTACCGTTAATTTGTGAAAATGTAGTGATGGCTAAGAGATTAAAATGTTATCTCAGATCTCCTAATTAACACCTTTTTTATCCATTACCGATACAACCCAGAATATCCTCTATCCTTTTTCTTAATCTTCTTCTGATCCTCGCTCTCTTCTATATGTATTTGCATGGCACATTGGTTCAGGTACCTCATGGCAATGAAATTGCATGGGCTCATGAAGTGAAGTGGGCTATGAAATTGAACCGAGGTCTTGGTTATAGCCCACATCGCACCATATTGTATATAAAAATGGATATAAGCAAATATTATTATATAAAAACGGAATTCTTAATTTATTAATTATTTAATGATAAATAATATAAACATTAACGCATTTTTAGTGCATAATTTCTATCCACCATTATCAATTAAAAATATAAAATTACATTATGCGCATTTAACTATATATGGCTATGTACGCACTTAACCGTATATACAGTCCCTTAATAATTACTTCACATCATTGTTTTCATTTATAATATATTTGTATTAATTTATTAAATTATATGGTCTTCCAACATCGCACATATGAATATGTTAGACTAAAATCGGTAACGGGTAACATAATGTCCTCTCTGAGTCGAAAATCAGAAAATGGTTTCAGGCTTTCAGCCTCACGAGCTCCTAGTGAACCCTCTACCATAACCAAATGCAAACCAAATAAATTAAGTCAAATTAATTGAAACACAGCGAAATTAATTGTGAAATTACTCAAATCAAAGCTGGTTTGAAGACACATTAATGATGAAATGGCTTTTCAAATTATCAGCTACAAGGACTGAAAAGGATTCTAGTCCTTGATTGTTACTAACATTTTATTATCATTTCCTGAATCCGAATTCATTGCTTGTCAAAATATTTCATTTTAAGCCGTCATTGATGTTAAGATAGGAAATGAGATTTACAAATGATTTTCAACTAAAATCCGAACTCACTTAATTTGCTCAAATGTACTATAAATTTCATCATTAATTAAATTCATCAATTTCATATTTTATACCTTTGTCCTTTTCTTAAATCTTCTATCAAAATTTATCAATTGTATATTACTTTGAAAAATTATAAATTTTTAGACATTATATTATTCGTTCTAAACATTTCTAAATTTCCTACTAAAAATGCAAGTATCATGCAAACTAATAGTCCTGACTTAATTGCAAAGAAATCTATTTACTGGTATTTCGACCTGGTTCTCCACTCTAGAACATAAAACCACTTCCATTAGTCTATAATCTCAGTGAAAAAGTTTATTTACATTTGTTGGATATATTAGAAATTTTGATTGGAAGTTGAAGGAATCTGCTTATATTTCAATGAGAGAGAATTAGTTACGTTCTACATGAAATAATTGAGAGGTCAAGTTGTCTCTCTTACCTTTTTTTTTTTTTTCCAAAAAGGTAAATAGGTAGGGGTGTTCATCGGGGCCGGTCTTTTTGGTTTTTTATCAAACCTGAAAAGTTCCGTTCAAATTATCATGTTTTTCGGTTGTAATTGGTTCAGTTCGGTTCTTTTTTTTTTCTTTTTCTGAAGTTCGGTTTTTAGTTTCTTAAACCCACATGAATCCGAACCAACCGAATAGCTCTCCCCACTCTCAACTTCTCCAGCTCCTCTATTCGCACTTGGTGAAATCGCTGAGCCAGGTAACAAGCTTAAGTAGCTGCAAATTATGGTCTTAATTAATTTCATAGAAACCCTAGAAATTATTTTTTTGGAAGAATCCTTCCTTTTAAAAAATGCATGCCTCGTCTCCTTACCACTCCATAGCAAAATGCAACAGAGAAGTTGGAGGAAATGTGAAGAGTGATTCTACTCACAAGAAGAGGATATTAAAAATAGTAGTTCCTGGTAACTTTTGTTTTCTTTTGATTCGGAATGGGTGTTGTGTTATTTAAGTATAGGAATTTGTGGTCTATTTGAATACTTTTTAAACTTTAAATTTAAAAGAACCCTAAATACGGAAAGGAAGATTGATTTCAAACTCACAATCTATTCTTGTAGTCAATACGGTTGTCGATCCAAGAGATAACGGGAAATAATTTAGATTCACATAATGAGTGAGGGTTTAGATTTGCACATATTAAATCCCGTATGTACAGATCTAAATGTGGATCAAACGGTTAATTAGACCTATCATTGTACCGAACTCGGTATGATGCCTATTTAAAAACCTATAATATATGCTTGTGCGTGACAAGCCCCTAATCCCTATTATATATGCTCTTTTTCGATTAAAAATGTCATTTTTTACTTGTTCAATAATTTCAGATCACACTTGAACAAACGAATCACACTAGGTTTTTTCCCGAGGTGAATGATAGAAGCAACAATCTCGGCCGGAAAAGTAATTGTTAACCTATGATGGATAGATGTCATATCACATATCTAATTGGCATGCCAAGGAAAAGTAATTAAACAGTATTATATTATATAAATATATCCAACTGTTTTAGAATTGTAGACAGTTACATTCCTACTTGCTGACTTTCTCAAGAACGTAATCGCTAATGCTATTCCCGAAATCTCAATCACGTGATATTAGCGATTGCTTTATAACTTCTATAATTTCGAGTAAAAATAGTTAGCTAATATCAACTATGGAAAAAGATACAAATAGTACCTCAGTTTGTTGTTCTTTTCTCACCTTCCTATTTCCCAGGGGTTTAGAGTGATAAAGACAGTACGTGTCCCGATGTTATCCAAAAATATTGAATTAAAGCGATTTACCATGAGAAGTGCATCCATGTCAAGACAATCAGACGAGACCTTCATGCTGAGTTCCTCAGGTGTGTTCCATTCATGTCCCTTACAGACACAATCGCCACCCCAGTTTGTACCCATGAGTGCACCCCTAGAAATTGAAACAAAACTTCATAAAATACAAGAGAAAAGAAGAAAGACACCACACTCCCATAAATCTCTCTGTCCCTTCCAATTTTATTGCTCAGAATAATTTAGTACATTGTATATTTTTTACACAACTTAGGCATTCTTTTTTATACCCATCAGCATAGGTAAAATAAGAAAGTATCACAAGGAATTTTCTGTATATCTAGCATGATAATTTCCTAATACAAGAGAACCAAAAACAAAAAATAAATCCAGAAGATGCCATATTCTTTTGCTCCCATATTTCATTGATCCAATATTCTTATTTGAGAAAGATCTCCTGCCCTTGTTGTTTCACACCAGCACATACTTGCCTTATAACAAATCCTACCATGTAATACACATAAATATAGTAAGCAATATTTACCATTCCTTAACAGAAAGTTTGAAGAGAAGAAAGAGCCAACCCACACCATTTTCTCAGGAAAACCATATAATCAATATACCGAGCAGTGATTCGTTCCATGACCATGTCAAGAAAAATGATCATTTGTTAAAGTCGGGCTTGCTTCCGGTGTGTGACCAGCCTGATTTTACTGAATGCCTGGATGCTTCGAGAAAGAGAACTTTATCCAGATCCTATGCTTTTCGTATTAGGAAGGTACCTCTTTTATATATTTATTTATTTGTTTGCTTCTAATTTTCAGTTGTGATTTAGAGCCCTCATTTTGTTCATATTATTTTTTGGATGGGAATAAAGCTTTAATATAGGCTGAAAAATTAATTGTTTTAGTTTACAATAATTGCCTATCATAAACTGGGTTTTGTTTTGTCTTGATTGTGCTGAAGCTGTTCTGAGTTTTCCCTGTGGAAATAAACATAGCAAACTCTATTCTGTCCTGTTTCAGACTTGTATATTCCAGTCTCACTCAATGAGTGTTAAGGCAAAATAGTGTTCTAAGAGAAGAAAAGCACACTGTTTGGAGTTACTTTATTGTAACAAATCAAGTATTAATCTTCGATGAATACTTTTATAAGAATTTGTATCTAAGCAAATTGTCCATATTCACTAACATAACAAGTCTTTTAAATTTCTTCATCCAAGCACGTATTTTATTTGTTGCAGTTACTGAAGTAAACAAGAATAGGAATTAATCATCTTGTAGCTAGGCTTATCCAACATTTTCTTATTTGCAATCATGAATATTTTATTGTTTTAAATTTCCTTGAACAAATATATCTCCTATTCTCTTGAAGGATGTAATCCAAATAAAAGTGTTTTTGGACATGACTGTACAAATAGTTAAATGCAGACTGTGACCATTGATTGGGCCATCCTGCATTAAAAAATTCCAATAATCCTTATAGGGGTGCAAGTTATGCGAAAATGAAGATAGATGCAAGTTATGAGTGTCTTTCTCGTGGCTTACAAGTTGTCTTCTTATGTTGTTTTGCAGTTGCGTAACATACAATACAGTGATGTTGATCGATGGGCAAAAAAATCAATTGTAGATGCTTTATCGTCCCTCCCAATCTTGCATCCATATTCTAAATTTGTTCGGCAATGGAATCAATTTTTCGTTATATCATGCCTTGTAGCAATTTTTATTGACCCCTTATTTTTCTTTCTACTCTCTGTTGAGAAGGTGCATATTTTCCTTTCACCCCTTCTTTTTTTTTCTTTTTTTTATTATGATTAAAGTAAATTGAAACAAATACTGAAATATTATATATCACACTGTTCTTTTCCGTCTAATTAAGTAAAAAGTGAGGTGCTCATGAATTGTGCTGACTTGTTCATACACTTTTTTCTTATTCAGACAAATAAATGTATGGTGCTAAATCGATCCGTTGGAATAGCGATTGCGGTAGTTAGGAGCATCACTGATTTTATTTATCTTCTACACATGCTTGTTCAGGTTTTCTCAAAATTTTAAGCTTACAAAAACTCGAAACAATTGAAGTAATCCAAGTGAAATGTAGTGAATCCCTAATTAGGTACTTACATATATAACATTACCATTTTTCTTGCAGATTAGACTAGCATATGTTGCTCCTGATTGGACAGCTGGTTCTGGAGGTCAGCTAGTTGAAGAACATGAGAAAATTGCACTTCATTATCTGCGCGGATATTTTATATTTGATCTCTTTCTTGTTTTTCCACTTCCTCAGGTAAGTTATATATAATCATATGAATAAGCATTCACGATTGTTGTTTTTTCACTTTATTCGAGCTTGTATATATATATATATATTATTATTATTCCTCACCAATTTTTCATGGATTACCAAATTATCTTTTGTCATTCTCCATTGCTGGTAAAAGGCTAAAAGCCCATAATAAGACTATACAGACTAATAAATTTCTTATCAATGTTATACTTGCTTACATTTTGTTGCCATATATACATATGACGAGGGATCCAATTACACATTTTTTGGTGACACGAAATTACACTCTCCATTTATAAAGTTTTCAAAGTTCAAATAGTTGATCTAAACAGTTCAACATAATGGATATATTAAAATGTGCTTGTAGATCAAATTTTATATTTTTTAGAATTTTTTACTATTTATTAAGTATTTAACAAAATTGTTATATTCAGACCATTAAATTTTTGTACCCATCTTAATAAATAGTAGAAAAAATTCAAAACAAATGTAAAATTTGATTTGCAAGCACATTTTAATATTTCCATCATGTTGACTGGTTTGGATCGACTATTTGGACTTCAAAAATGTAGGGTGTGATCCAGTGTCACCAAAAAAAAGGTGCAAGTAGATTACCAAATTATCTTTTGTCATGCTCCATTGCTGGTAAAATTAGGCTAAAAGCCCATAATATGACTACACAGACTAATAAATTTCTTATCAATGTAATACACATGCTTACGTTTTGTTGTCATATATGTGTGTGTGTATATATATATATATATGTTCCACAAAGGTGCTGAATTTGGTGGTCATCCCAAAGTATATTCGGCCTTCTGCAGAAAACCATTCAAAATATACGTTGAATACCATAATCTGGCTCCAATTTCTCCAGTACATCCCCAGAATGTTCAGATTCCTGCCACTGCCTGGTGGACAATCTGCTAGTGGCTTCATATTTGAGTCAGCTTGGACCAATTTTGCAGTTAACGTTCTCATGTTTGTACTAGCCGGTCATGTTGTTGGTTCTGCCTGGTACCTTTTTGGATTTGAGGTTAGTTGTTGGATTTATGTTTAAGCACCAGTCTCTGTAGCCTCATTCCTTCAAATAATAAGAAAAAAACTAAAGTAATTTACATGAAAATTTGTGGCCCCATCACATATGCCTCCCTGTGTGCAAATATGGCAAACACATCTACGAGCCTTTATGCAACCTATGTGGGTAGATATTATATTGCTAAAATTCGTACACAGAGCTGCCTCAGCTTTCTCCTTTTTGCATTATAAGATAAAATATATTTACCTGATAAATATTTATTTCTTATTCCTCACTTTCAGAGGGTTCGTCATTGTCTTCTTGATACTTGTGCCAGCTTCAACAAGACGCTTTGTTCATCCCTGATAAATTGTGGACCTGGGGGAGACTTTGATTTTAGAAAACAATGGAGAGACTATGATAACTCGAGTAATTGTTTGAATTCTACTTCGGACCAGTTTCCTTATGGAATTTATCAGCTGGCTGTTCGTTTAACTACCAAGGACAATGTGATTACCCGATACATCTACTCCTTATTTTGGGGATTTCAGGTAGAATACAGCCTCTGTGTTTTGATCTCTTCTTGTTTATTCATACTTGCAATGTAAATAACTTTGTTATTGCTTTCAAATTTTAGCAAATAAGCACATTAGCTGGGAATCAAACGCCTAGTTATTTTGTTTGGGAAGTACTTTTTACAATGGCCATTGTTGGTATCGGTCTGCTACTCTTCGCTTTGCTAGTTGGCAACGTGCAGAACATCCTTCAAGCCCCTGAAAAAAGGTTGACATTTCTTTCATTTTCTGTTTGGCAAAATTGATTTTCTCGTGCGTGCCATTTCTGTCTTTTCTTACTATTTTACCTTTTTGAGAGATAATATGGTACGCAGGAATGTGTATGAATATCAAATAATTTTTTTATTTTGTTTCAAGTTTTCCGTAATTTGTATACATTGGTAGAATATTCAACATTAATAATTTTGGGTACGTCTGTTTCCAGGAGACTGGAGATGCAACAAAAGAGGCATGATATGGAGCAGTGGATGCATAGCATGAATCTATCTGATGATTTGAGAGAGTATGTAGATAAGTAATTTGGATATGGTACTTTAATTATGTTACTGATATGTATGGATGAAAACGGACTAGTGTTGTAATACAGAGCTGATTTACACTTTGGCCTTTATGAATTTGTAGGAGAGTAAGAGAAGCTGAGAGATTGAGCTGGAGAACCACTCGTGGATTGAATGAAGAAGAGTTGCTGTTGAACTTGCCGGATAAACTTCAAAAAGAAATACGCCGCCAGCTTTATAGTCGTTTGCTAGATAAGGTCTGTGTTTTGTGAATGTTAAAGTAATATTTTTATTGTTCTTTGCATGGTGCTTGTCCTTCGCTTCTTCATGTTAAGATATTTTGATCACCAAATTTGGCTTGGGTTTATGTCAGCTGAGCTTCCCTATATAACTATATTGAAATTCCAGAATTACTGCTACGGGCTGTGCTTGTACTTAATGGTATATAACTAGATGTTATCTTACCAGGCCTCTGACTGGTAGCCGCGTCTGACTGTACTTGAGAGTCTTTAATTATTTTCCTTTGTTGTTCAATCCGCCATAACCCACTGTTTTGCATCATAAATAATGGAAAGATTCGATCTAAATTCTGAGCAGAGAAAAAATGTATGACCATCCCACAGACCATACTGATGTTGGACTTGATTAGCCTAGAACCAGAATAACTTTTTCAGAACTAAAAGCATTTATAATAACCCTTCTGTGAAATTCACACCTAATAAAGCAGTAACTGCAGGTGCGGATATTAACTTCGCTAGATGATCAAAAACTTTTTGATGCTATAACTGCTAAACTAAGGCGAAAGCTGTACCCAACGGGGAGCCAATTAGTTGACGATGGGGACCACATAGATAAGTTTGTATTCATAGAGAGGGGTACGGTGGAATGTAAACACAGGAGTGGAGGTATTTCCTTGTTGGGAAATGGTGATGTGTTCGGCGAGGAGCTCATCATCTGGTGCATAGAACAACAGTCTTTAGGCCATTATAAAGGTGCCTTTCTAATCTTCTCTCTCTTAGGGGTAAATTTGAAATTTAAAAACAATGTTTTTCTATTTTACAGTGGGAGGTATGAACAGATACCAGGTATTGCGCTTAATTTCGGAAAAAACTATTAGGTCTCTCACAAATGTTGAGGTGTTGGTATTACGAGCAGATGACATAGATCAAGCCATCTCTGTCTCTGGTGTCCAAATGGCAGTTAGGTAAATTTATCCTAGCATTTTGTTTTTGTTAATATAACAATTCTATTTTTTAAGTTTTACTTATGAGGAAACCTTATAAAATTGTATATGATTAGAATTATGTTTTTTTTTTTTTACTGTAAAGGAAAAAGAGGGCTGCGAATACTATCCAAGTAGCATGGAGGAATAGAAAGAGGCGCTTGATCAAACAGCAAAACACCAAATAATGCACCATTCCGCACATTTATCTATCTTTCGGTGAAGTTTGTTTTTCCATTGGGTTCAATAATTTGCAAAGATTGAATCTTGTATGACCAGTTGCTATTTTTTTTTTTCTTCTTATTTTTATTAAGGTAAATTTCACAAAAGGTCACTCAACTTCGTCCTATATATGGTCACTTAACATTAGTTTATCCAATTATGGTCATTAAGACTTTTAAATTTTATCCAAACTAAGTCACTGTGTACAATTTAAATCAAAGGAAACTGATATGAGTACCCACACAGTACCCGCACCTAAACTATCATATATAACTGTTTGTGGGGACCAAACTGCCATAACTGCACTTCAGATCTGTAACTTTTTTTTTAATATTAATAGTCAAATCTTGAAGTATGTAATCCAAAGAACACAAGTATTTATATCTATATAGTAACAATGTAAATGATAAATTAATTATTTTTAAATAACCGTACCCGCACTTTTTTTTTTTAATTTTTGATGTCTTACCCGCACCTAAACTGCCATAATTGCTTGTGGAGACCGCAACTGTTCTAGATCTGTAACTTTATTTTAAAATATTATTAGTCAAATCTTGAAGTATATAGTTCAAAGAACACAAGTATTTATATCTATATAGTAAACAATGTAAATGATAAATTAATTATTTTTAAATAATCGTACCCGCACCTTTTTTTTTAATTTCTGACATCGTAACCTCACCTAAACTGCCATAATTGCTTGTGGGGACCGCAATCATTCCAGATCTATAATTTTTTTTAATATTAATAGTCAAATCTTGAAGTTTATTGTCACACCCCGCAGCCACGGGTCGTAACAATACCCCATAGTATAGCGGTCAGTGCATTTAAAAAAAAATTAAAATCGAGAGAACTTTTTTAGGGTGTTTAAAAAAATCGATTTAATTACAATGGGTAAAGAAAATTGTTTTGTTATAACAATATATAATAAAATAAATGGGCAATGGCATTAGAAAATTTCTAACTGTTTTACAAATCAAAATCAAATAATAGTAAAGAAAATTGAAATTATCCATTTCACACCAAGTTTGAGATAGTATTACTTCAAAAACTAATTATGTGATGAATTAGCTTATACTTTGTGCAACCACTACTACTACAAAAAAAACAATTCGCCGTAGGTTCAAATCTACACGACTCGTTGATAAGCCAAAATTGTATCTATTGAAACATAGGGTTAAGTATGTAAATTAAGCCAAGTTTTGATTAAATTAGATTTAATTAGGTTAGAAATGTCCAAAAGTTCAAGTTACTGCCCTAGTTATGTTTATTTTACAGGTAATCAAGTGTTTGGAGCTTAACGAAGCAAAACGGGTGAGTTAGCGCGAAGATTGGAGCAACTGCAACATCCATTGCGGCCCGCAACCAAACTCATTGCGGCCCGCAATGACCTATCTTCATTCCAGCACACTCATTGCGGCCCGCAACCAATCTCATTGCATCCCGCAATGACCTATCTTCATTTCTGCACATCCATTGCAGCCCGCAACCAAATCCATTGCGGCCCGCAACCAAATTCATTGCGGCCCGCAATGAGTTACAGTTTTCTGCGCGACAAATTCTTAACTGCCTCCATTCATTGCGGCCCGCAATTAGGTCGGTTCAGAGCCCGAATTTGCTATTTTTGGTTGGTATTTCTAGGTTTTAGAGGGGGGTATAAATAGGGACCTGTAGAACAGATTGAGGACGTTTTTTTAGAGAGAATTTCTGAATTTAAACAAGGAAAAGCAAAAGGAAAGCAAGAAGAGAGAAGAAAGAATAAGAGATCATTGATCAATCGGTTTTATTATTTTCTTTCCTTTGGAACTCTTTTATTTTTTTGATTTGATTTGTATCTTAGCCATGGCTGGCTAAGGGCTTTTCTAGGGTTAATTAGGGTTGTACTTGAAACTTTTGTTATGATTTAGTTGGTTTTATTTTATATATTCTTGTTCTTTGATTATGATCTGTTCTTTATTTTAATTGATTGTGAGGACTTAATCGAAATTGCATGAAACCCTAGGATTTGGTATTTACAATTGAGAAATTGAATATTAGGTCCAGACCATAAGGAATAGGGTATTCGATAGGCTAAGTACCGAGAGGTGACGCTTGTCTTATACGGGCTTTACCCAATAGGTTAGAAAATTGTGCCAAGTACCGAGAGGTGAAAGACGGTTTTCTAGATCAATTGGGACAGTAAGAACTTAATGACTTTAGATTAGAGTAGCTAAGTACCGAGAGGTGACGTTTATTCTAATTTAAAGATGGTATTAATATAGAAATATCACTTTGTACCTACAACACCAAACTATGCCTTCATAAACATAAGAACAAAAATTTATAAACCAATTAGTCGTGACATTAGTGGATAGGAACCCTAAGAAACCCTAATTTCTCATACTTGTTAGAAATCAGAATTTGCTTTAAAGACTTTAGTTTAATTCATTTTAAATCAAACCACTTGAACAAACACAAAACTTTTTTACTTTCTTTTACTAAATTAAATTGTTAGGTTAGGTTTAATATTCCAACTTATCCCTGTGGAGACGATCCCTAAGTACTACTCGATAAGGTTGTACACTTGCAACCGGATTGAGTGCAATTTAGGATCTATTACTTGTATTATAATAAACCACACATCACTCGTAATTTTTGCAGCTGCAAGAAAGATTAAAATATTTTCTGTGTTACTAGAAAAAAAAAAAAATATATTTTGAGTCTGAGTTATTTATCCCGATTCAAAAGTCACTTCTGAGTAAATAAAGAAATTACCGTTGTCCTTCTAATACATTCAAATTCTAAGGTGTTCCATCTATTTTCTTAGAAGCGATTTTAGAAAAATATTAAAAATATAATATAGCTTCTAGAAAAATAGATGAAGTGTCTTGGAATTTGAATGTATTAGAAGGACCACAATAATTTCTTCATTTACCTAGAAGTGGTTTTTGAACTATGATTGATAACTTGGATCCAATTTTTGTTCTTGTAATACACAAAGAAATATTTTAATTTTTCTTACCACTGCAAAAAATTCTGACACAAAAATATTGATCTGAGTAATTTATCGCAGTCTTAAGTAAATTAAATTCTACAGTATTCCATCTTTTTTCATAGAAATGTGAAAAAAAAATCATAAAAATTTCTAATTAAATAAAAAAAATTATAAATCCAAATTCGGATGGTTTTGGACAGGAACCTAAGAAATAAAAATATATTACGTTCTGAATGCTGAGCTCAGCACCGAATTTTTTATTAATATCCAAATTTAATATTAAATTTCAAAAAATAACCGGATCAGTAACGTTTTTCAAAATCTACCCTTTCCGGAAATTTTTTTTCCGGAAACGGTAGCTACTTCCGGAAATTTTTTTTCCGGAAACAGCACAGCCTACAAATGCCCCCGCGATATATGCCCGTCCCCGTCCCCATCACTTCCTCTTCACCGTTTTTTAAGGTAATTTTTTTTTAATTTATTTAATTTATTTAATTTTAAATGGTATAAAATAATGTCCAAATAATTTAGGAAATACCGAATGGTCTAGAATAATTTAGAAAATATCAAAATGGTTTAGAATAATTTAGAAAATACCGAAATAGTCTAGAATTATTTAGAAATTACCGAAATGGTGTAGAATAATTTAAAAAATATCAAAATAGTCTAGAATAATTTAGAAAATACCAAAATGGTTTAGAATAATTTAGAAAATACCGAAATAGTCTACAATTGTTTAGAAATTACCGAAATGGTGTATAATAATTTAAAAAATACCAAAATGGTGTAGAATAATTTAGAAAAATACCGAAATGGTGTAGAATAATTTAGAAAAATACCAAAATAGTGTAGAATAATTTAGAAAATACCAAAATAGTGTAGAATAATTTACAAAATACCGAAATAGTCTAGAATAATTTAGAAAATACCAAATGGTGTAGAAAATTACCTTAGTAATATAGAAAATTGTTCGATTAATTTAAATTATTTTTAGGAATCTCTTTTCCTTTCGGGTCCCTTTCAGAGCTCTGATTGTCTGATCGATCGGATCTGCGATTCAGGTTTTTACATTTATATTTTTTTAATTTTAATTTAAAATATAATTAATGAGTTCATTTTAATGGTTTAGAATATTGTCTGATTAATTTAGAAAATACCAAAATGATGTACAATAATTTAGAAAAATACCAAAATAGTGTAGAATAATTTAGAAAATTTCTAAATGGTGTAGAATAATTTAGAAAATACCAAATGGTGTAGAATAATTTAGAAAATACCGAAATAGTCTAGAATTGTTTAGAAATTACCGAAATGGTGTAGAATAATTTAAAAAATACCAAAATAGTCTAGAATAATTTAGAAAATACCAAATGGTGTAGAAAATTACCTTAGTAATATAGAAAATTGTTCGATTAATTTAAATTATTTTTAGGAATCTCTTTTCCTTTCGGGTCCCTTTCAGAGCTCTGATTGTCTGATCGATCGGATCTGCGATTCAGGTTTTTACATTTATATTTTTTTAATTTTAATTTAAAATATAATTAATGAGTTCATTTTAATGGTTTAGAATATTGTCTGATTAATTTAGAAAATACCAAAATGATGTACAATAATTTAGAAAAATACCAAAATAGTGTAGAATAATTTAGAAAATTCCTAAATGGTGTAGAATAATTTAGAAAATACCAAATGGTGTAGAATAATTTAGAAAATACCGAAATAGTCTAGAATTGTTTAGAAATTACCGAAATGGTGTAGAATAATTTAAAAAATACCAAAATAGTTTAGAATAATTTAGAAAATACCAAATGGTGTAGAAAATTATCTTAGTAATATAGAAAATTGTTCAATTAATTTAAAATTTTTTTAGGAATCTCTTTTCCTTTCGGGTCCCTTTCGGAGCTCTGATTGTCTGATCGATCGGATCTGCGATTCAGGTTTTTATATTTGTATTTTTTTTATTTTAATTTAAAATATAATTAATTAGTTCATTTTAATGGTTAAGAATATTGTCTTATTAATTTAGAAAATACCAAAATGATGTACAATAATTTAGAAAAATACCAAAATAGTGTAGAATAATTTAGAAAATAACAAAATGATGTAGAATAATTTGAAAAAATTTAAGGTGATTTACAATATTGTTCGAATTTTGTAGTATGACAGACGCAGTACTTAAGCATAGATTTAGCCCCCTGTTGTGGATAGTTCACGGTAATCACAGGATATCTGAGGCGTCTAAGGAGGTAAACATTTACTTATTTCGTTTTTCATAACTCTGTAAGTAATCAAATAAATATTGTAATTAATTTTTTTCTTATTTTAGAGTAAAGAGATTTTAACCATGAGACATTATCGGCACAAATGCGAGTATAATGAGAGGTACGCACCATTTTTAATTCGAATGGGCTTATATCAGCTCGCGACATTGCCCGATATCGCCCTTGATGCGGCCCTCATTCATGGACTTGTCGAGCGGTGGCGTCCGGAGACGCACACTTTTCATCTTCCATTCGGAGAGATGACATGTATTAACTAATTTAAATATTTTTTTTTATTCCTTACTGACAAGTCAAATATATTACAGTTTCTCTGGAGGATGTGAGTTGTCTCTGGGGTTTTCCTATTACGGGGGAGCCGGTAACGGGATTTACAAACTCGGCGAGTTTTCAAGGCCGACTGTATGAGTTGCTGGGGGTGAAAGATAATGAAGTGAAGGGGTTCATGAAGAAGAGGGGAAATGATACGTACGACATGCTTATCGCCAAAAAAGCTGTCCGTGAGCGCTTCAAAACATTACCAACAGATGCGAACGACGAACAATTGAAATGGTTAGTATTTTTTTATTTACAACCCTATTCGTATTTGATATTTTCAATAATGTACTCACATTTTAAAATTGACGGTTAGGTATGTCCGTGGATTTCTCCTCGACATGCTAGGGAATACAATGTTTGCTGACAGTAGCGGGGACGGAATACCGCTGTGGTATATCGGCATGATTGAAAACTTGGACGAGCCGAGAAAGTACAACTGGGGTGGAGCTGTTCTCGCTTATTTATATAGAAATCTATGCCTCGCATCCAGTCCTTCATGCAAAAGCATCGATTATCTCCAAATGTCTATCCGATATGACACAAAAGAATCGATTATCTCCAATTACTTCCAACCTTAACCATCTCATAAAAAAACCCCAGTTGTCAGCGCTTTCTTTCTCCACAATTGCAAAAGCCACTGGAAGCAATTGGTTTTCAGCATCGTACATACATGCCATTAGCAGCCTACCTTGGTACTGTCCCGACATGAAACATGTATCGATACTAATCACTAGTTTGAGGAACGGTATCGCTGCAATACACGCTCCAAATGCCCATGCCGCTCTGTGGAAGTGCCTATCAGTTTCTTTCTCAATCGGTTTCGAGATCACACAATACTTAGTTCCTGGATTGTTTCTCTTGATGGCTTCCAATAGTGGAATAAGCAAGTTGTACGAGTTCTCCCAACTCCCAAATAGATTTGCAATAGCAAGCTCACGGCCTCTCCATAATTTGTTGTACTTGGGGGTTACCTTATCATATTTCATCATGACGATATCTCGAATATGATTTATAGAAGAGCACACGTCCCTTCTAATGGTCTTATCAATCGCAAGGGCAACCATCTCTGCTGTAAGCTGACAATGATCAGTACGTGTTGCCGATACTGTGCACGTATGGGGAAGTGCTTGTTTGGTAATAATCCAAGATTCTGAAAGACCGTTCTGCTTTGCGGACACCTTAAATTTACAAAAAGCATCTCTGCACCCCACCTCGTAACGTCTAGGTTCGCTCCTAATAACCCTGCACTCACAATTATTTTCAAGATGAAACTCATTGATTGCTATCTTTAGAGCCGTTTTCGACTCATAAAATACACCTTTAGCCAATGGATTATCGAATGTTTTTTTTAGCTGCCGAAAAAATCGACATCCGCAGGCCGAAAACCAGATATGTCATTGAAACTATCAACCGGATGTGTCATATTTTCCCGACCAGTAATCGGGTACTGTGATTGACGGGACTGTGGTTGTGACTGGTTAGGCTATCCGATATCATCATCGGAACCCGACGACTCACCGGAGAGCATCTCATCTCCACTCGTCAAACTATCAGAATCAATTGCATCCACAGGTACATGCGAATAATCGCGTACATGTCTGCGAACCGCACTGGAACTGGGTCGGGATCTCATTGGTATATCCACAGAGTGCCGACCGGTACTAGGTCGGGATCTAACTGGTATTGGGTCTTGATCCACATGATTATGACTGCTACTGGGTCGGGATATAACTGGTTGATCCACAGAGTTGCTACCGATACTGGGTCCGGGTCTCATTCTTACATCCACAGAGTACCGACCGGTGCTAGGTCGGGATCTAACTGGTATTGGGTCGGGTTCCACAGGATTCCGACTGGTACTGGGTCGGGATCGAGGTTCAGGAATCTGACTGGTACAGTTCGGTTCCAATTCTACATATAACTCCATAATCTGGAACCTTTGTGAAAAAGACGACACAATTCCTAAAATCATTTTGAATGATTGTTGGTCCATTACCGGTACTAATTGATAGTCACGTTGTCCATCGGTGGACATATTAAACCTGGCTTGAATTTCCAGATTTGCTTGACTAGCATTGTACCCAACAAATTTATAAATCTCATTCTGAAGATAATCAAAATTGTGGTTAACGGTTAGCGGTAATGAGTATTTAGCTCGGGTACTGTAATAGACCCCGTCATCATTATATTGGATTTCCCCTCCAATATAAATTTTCGCACAAATAGTTGTCATTTTTAATTTCGATTGGTCTGGCAATTTCAAAAATAACAACATATAAATAATTAAAAATTGTGTTGCCATTGGTAAAAATATTCTAGACAATTTTCAATAATTATTCTACACTATTTTGGAATTTCATAAATTAATAGGGCAACATTCTAAACTATATTGGAATTTTTTAAATTATTATAAACCATTTTGGAAGGTTGTAAACAATTCTAAATTTTCTGGACAATATTATAAAAAATAAAAAAATATTTTGGAATGAAGTAATTAATTATAAATTAAATTAAAAATAACATAAAGAAAATAAAATTACCTCAATTGAAAACCGGTCGATCTGACTGTCAGAGCTCCGTAAGGAATCCGAAAAGCAAAAAGTTCCTAAAACAATTCTAAATCATTTCAGAATTAATCAAAATTATTTCAGAATTAATAAAATTATTTTAGAATTAATAAAACTTTTAAAATTATTCTGCACCATTTTTTATTTTTTTCAATTTATATGACAATATTCAGAATTTAAATCATTTCAAATTAAATAGTTACATATTTAAATAATTACAAATTAAATACTTCTAAATTTAAATTATAAATAAAATAAATTTAAATTACAAATAAATGAAATTAAAATTATAAATAAATGAAATTAAAATTATAAATTAATTAAATTTAAAATATAAATTAATTAAATTATAAATTATAAATTAATTAAATTTAAATTATAAATAAATTAAAACTTACTGTGAGAGGGTGCTGTGAAAGCGACGACACTCCGCGGATTTATAAACTAATTCAATGTATTTCCGGAAAAAAAATTTCCGGAAATTCCGTCTATTTCCGGAAAAAAAATTTCCGGATTTAGCCGGTTTCCGAAAAAAAATTTTCCGGAAATAGGGGCTGTTTCCGGAAAAAAAATTTCCGGAAAGGGTAGATTTCGAAAAAGAGAGCTGATGCGGGTATTTTTTGAAATTTAATATTAAATTTGGATATTAATAAAAAATTCGGAATCTCAAAGGTCCACTTAAATAAAAATATATTAGATAAAAAGTAAGCCGCTAAAATTCTCGGTGGTTTGGGCACTTGTATAATTCTTCAAAAATCATGGATATTTCTATTAATTTTTGTTTAATGTTAGATATTTTTTTAAAAATGACGGCAATGTCTGTGTTAACAAATGCATGCAATCAATAAATTTTAGTATGTTTATTCCCTCTTCTAAATAAAATTAACAGCATTAATCTTGTTTTCCACACAGTAGTAATTGTTGCTAAAGTAAAAACACATGACTTTAAAGGGAGCAGGGTGTATCTGATGAGGCTCAGTTAAACACATATATATCCTCTGCATTAACTCAAAAGGGAATCTTTTGAGTTAATGTATTTTGGTCATCTGATTTTTAGCTGTCTGATTTTAACACATGAATTTTTTAATATTAGTACGGATCTAGTCCATACGAATTTTAAAGTGGATCGGATTGTCTAGATGTATTAACTCAAAAGATTTCCTATTGGGTTAATGCAGAGAATACGAATTCGACTCTGTCCGAGTCATAATTTGATTCACATTAAAATTTGTGCGAAACTAAAATTACAAACCGTCCTATGACTCTAATTAAATCTGGTGTACTCGTCTCAATGTGTATAGACTAAATATGAGACCAAATTTGAAATTGTCGAATTAATACATGTGTTTACGTTTTTTTTGGTCTCATAAGACACAAACTTGAATGTTTGCATTGAAATCTCTGCAGGTTTGTTAAACTATTATTATGTATTTAGATTTTAGACAAAAAAGCATTAATCTTTCGAAAAGAATAATGTTTAATTTAATTTTCATAAAATTCTAAATGGATATATTAAAAAAAAGAAAGTAGAATCTAACACTGAGTATACCTCATTACCTCCATACACAGTACACACATATAGCGCCACATAAGAACTACATGTTTTCCTTGGCGCTTTCACATGATTTTTTCCTTCCCATATTCTAAAACGCAATTATACAAGAGTGGGTTAAAATCCACCATTAATTTTGTGTTCCATTATATTTCAAATCTTTATTTTTGTTCTCAAAATTTAAACAGCCAATCAGAATAGCTCAATATCATATTCATATTAAAATGTATTTAGAAAATAAATTTTAATATTTTTGGATTTTTTTTTACTATTTTTATAGGTATAAAATCATTGTTTTTGAATCATCAAAAAACAATAATTTTGTAGCTATCTAGAAAAATATTACGGAATTCTAAAAATTATATAATCTCTAAGCACATTTAATATGAATATCATGTTGAGGGATTCAGATCGACTCTTTGAACTTTGAAAATATAGATAAAGATGTGGAATATAATTGGTGTGCAAAACCAATAGTATATTTTAATTGACCCTGCTTATTATACAGATATACTATAACTTATATTAAACTTTTTAAATTAATAAAAATTTAATTCAGAATTCTTGATCACCTCTTTTATCCAACACAAATTTATTTTTATTTTTTTTTGAGAGAGAAAAGTGAAGGTCTAGCCTTCAAGTTTCATAACACAAATTTATATTTTATATTTTTTTTGTTTGGCAACAAAGATGACAATTAATGATACTACAACCACATATTTATGGAGTTGACTCCTAGTCTTCTCCACATATTTTATCTATCATATATATTGTTTCATATCAACACAGAGAGAAACAAGAGAAGAGACTTAGCAATTTTAGATCCATGGGTCTAAGAGGAATGATTTCCAACCTTCTCTCTTTAGGTGCCAATTTGTTGCCTTCTATCATTGCATCTACACAAGCCCCGTCTTCTTCCTCATCTCCTCATTTAAATCAAAACCATCAAATGAAGGCTGAATTGGAGAAATTGATGAGGATGTTGGAGCGGATCAAGGCCACACTCTACGATGCAGAGCAGAGGGAGATCGGAGACTTGTCAGTCAAGCTCTGGTTGAAGGAGCTCAAGGGTGTTTTGTATGATGCAGAGGATGTGTTGGGTGAGTACCACTATGACATCTTACAGGCACAAGTTGAGGGAAGAGATGCTTCTCCACCAGTTTCTCCTAAACTGAAGCTAATTCAGGTAACTAATTTTATTTAATGTCTTACTGTTAGAGTAAATGGAACTGCTCATGAAGTTCAGGACAAAACAAAAAAATTGTAATTTCTAATTCCCTTGTTAATGACAAAAAGATGCAAGCTTTTGGAACAATTATGCAGAATATGAAATGTACTTCTACTCATAGTCTCACACTCAGCCAAAAATTTTATTATATCATATTCCAAAAAAATATAAACCAAAAAACCACATTGTCTGTGGAATTCCAAAAATACCAGGGACACTAATTCAATCTGCGGCTTCATTTTTGGAAGAGCACAAATTGAATTTGAGGCCCCTTGTCACACCCCGAGACAACCCGCCACGTATTTATACGTAAGTCGTAAACACATCACATACATTATCAATAACATCCACAAATGCCACCTTAATTTTACAAATAATAGTTTTACAATAATAAATAAAGTAGTTCAACAACAGTCATGACCAACATGGTTAGGAGTACGGCACAACCATACTTGTTCAAGTGTACCGTTTTATTAGAAAATAAACAAACGAACCAAAATAAACATAAGTGGCATTTAAGTCAAACATGGATCCTTCCGCTTGCCATTACTCACCTCCTTGTTATGGCGCCTCTTCCTTCTTACCTGGAACCCACATAAAAGTGGAACGGGTGAGAGATCGAACATTCTCTCAGTGCGGGATTTAGTTCCAGCCCGGATATTTGTAAAATCTTTCTTTTTAATATACTAAACAACTTTATTTAATCAACAACCAAAATACAATCTATATTATCCTATCATGCAATGATTATCATTCCTGTAAGCACTTGTTACTTTAAAATCTTATTAATCACTGACCATTACTTTGTTTGTCATACGTTATATCTCAAACCCAACCGCGACTAGCAATCCCCGCGTGTCGGTCCCGACCACGACTAGCAATCCCCGTGTATCGGCCTTTCAAATATCGAACCCGACTGCGACTAGCATTCTCCGCATATCGGTCCCGACCACGACTATCAGTCCCCATGTATCGGCCTTTCCAATATCTAACCC
Source organism: Carex rostrata (assembly GCA_964058875.1). Lineage (NCBI taxonomy): Eukaryota > Viridiplantae > Streptophyta > Magnoliopsida > Poales > Cyperaceae > Carex > Carex rostrata. The sequence goes on along the minus strand of CAXKVT010000106.1, from coordinate 2,052,020 downwards.
GACTGCGACTAGCATTCCCCGCATATCGGTCCCGACCACGACTAGCAATCCCCGTGTATCGGCCTTTCCAACATCGAACCCGACAACGACTAGCAGTCCCCGCATGCCGGTCCCGACCGCGACTAGCAGCCCCTGCGTATCGGCCTTTCCATTCATTCATCTCACGGTGATCGTTCATTTTCTTATGCTAATGTTATACTCAATCGATATATTCCATTCAAGTCATATGCTCCAAACGAAATAATCATATTCTTTATTCTCTAAACAAAGTCAAAGGGGTTGTTCAAATCAACATGCACAATTTCATAGTAAAAATAAAATGCACACAAAGGAATAAGTAAATAATTTTACAAAAAGTCCAGGAAACCCGTACATGTTGTCGTGGGGCACTTCAATGTTGTCTCTATGTTTCTCCTTACTTCGACACTCGTACTTAGACTACGAAGCATGGTTTCTAAATTAATATTTATGCATATTCTAATTAAAGGTTCGTTGATAAAATAATATTTGTTAAATTTATAATCTGAATATCATCAATAAGATTCAGACATATAATCATTACTCTATAGTAAGGTAATTATATTTGTAAATTATTTTTCAAGGAAAATATAATTGAATCATTGGTAAATGTAAAGAATTAGACTTCTTATAATAAAAATAATTTTAGGGTCATTGGTGAGGAAACTATAAGAGTGTTCGGTGAAAATTTACTATTTAATAAACTAATCGAAATTGCTCAAACTAATTGAAAACTGAAGCAATTAAAGTTACTCAATAGTACGAGTATTAATCGGCTAATAATATCTATTATCGAACTAACCTTATAAATCAAATTAATTATAATAACTCCAAGTCTAAGAAACATTAAAAAATGTTTTGATTATCGCTTAACAAAATGATTCATGAAATTTCATAATTTCTGATAATCGACACCATTACTGATTAGATTTAGAGATTTTATCAAATTAATAAACCTAAGGAATCTTATCAAATACACAAATTTCAGAAAATATTTAATTCTCAGGATTTTTTAACAAATATCGAAATATAATCTAAAATAACTAAATACAATCTAAAAATTAAATCAGAAAATAAAATAGAAGAAATCTTTAATTTTCAGAAATTATATAACCCTTGGAAATTTTTATCAAATAAGTAAATATCACCTAGATATTATATCAAATAATAATTATAAGAACTCTTTCAATTGGATGAATATATATAAGAGATTGTTTAATCTACTTACTAAGCAAATAATTGAATGTAAACTTAAATACCTTATTTTCTTGATTTGAATTTCTAATAGGAGCTGCGAAGGAAAGAGTAAATAATTATCTGGTCTAACATTTTTCTTAGTTTTCTGTGAAGGAAGCGGAGAGAGAGACAAAGAGATTATATCGTCTGTAAAGAGTCACATATCCCGTGGAGAGTCGCTAATTGAGGCGGTTATGCTAATTGCAGGTAGTTATATTTAGAAGTTATCATTTCAATTTGAGTAATTTAGAGGGATTACTATCTCATTAAAAGATGGGGGCGGTTTTGAGATAAAATAGAAACGGCAGAAATTAAAAGGAAGGTTTATGGTTTAAATTAGAAGGGGATTAATAGGAATAATATTTTAATTATATGCTTTTTAAACACTGATATACATCGGAACTCTATTGGACTATATATGTTTAATTATTTTTGTTGCCTTTTTCTAGTCGATTATATTTACAAAATAAAATATTCATTTCGATCGTACCTCAAATTACATGGCGTTACACCCCTCAAAATCCAAAAATGATATTTAAGTTTTTGGAGGGCCTCCAATTCTGGAGGCTCTAGTATTTTTCAAATTCTCCAATTTCAGACGTGTTTTTTTTTTTTTTTTTGAAATTGAATTAATAAAATTTTCGGCACTATGAGGTCCAGGTAGAGATATACAAGTAAAAGGTACCAGCTGGACATATGGCATGCCAGGGGATATATGATGAGTCCATGTAAACCACATTGCCAACTGCACTTATGTAGCAAGGACCTGTAATATATAACTATTATAATTTATGTACATGAACATTATAGTAGGTAATACACTCTCAAGGTAAATAAAACTTTTCAGGTTCCTTATGGCATGCTTGATCGAATTCAACAAATAAGGAGCACATTTGATGAGATTGCGAATGATCGGATAGCACTTCAACTGTCAGAGGGAGATGGGCCGAAGCATTGCAACAACGAACTACAGGTAGCTCCAACTAGCCACTTTGTAGTTGAGTCAAATATCTTTGGGCGAGAGAGGGAGAAGGAGAAGTTGATTGATTTGTTGTCCTCTGAATGTGATGATGTTGTTTCGGTCGTGGCAATTGTTGGTATGGGGGGCATTGGCAAAACAACCCTCGCACAACTTGCCTATAATGATCAAAGAATTCAACAAAGGTTTGATAAATTTGGGTGGATATGCGTATCAGAGAATTTCAATGCTGAAAGACTCACCAAAGAATTATTAGAGTCCATTACAGGAAATGAGTGTGGTCTTACAAATTTGAGTGCTTTGCAAGAGAAAATTTTGAGAGAGATAAGTGGGAAAAGGGTACTTTTGGTCCTTGATGATGTTTGGAATGAGAAACATAATCTTTGGGATCAATTTCAGGCTCCTTTTATGTCAGCAACATTTGTTAAAATCCTAGTTACTACAAGGAATGATCACGTTGCGCAAATCATGCAAACAAAGCCAACATTCAACATTGGTCATTTATCAGCTGAACAGTGTTGGCGATTGTTCGAACATTATGCATTTGGTGGAGTAGAACAAAACAACAACCCAAACTTGGTAGAAATTGGAAAGCAAATCATGAACAAGTGTGGAATGTTACCCCTAGCTGTGAAGTCAATTGCTAGCCTTCTAAGGCATGAGGCGAAAGAAGAGAGTTGGAGAGAGATTTTAGAAAGTGAGCTATGGGAGTCCGATGCTAGCAATGAGATATTTCCATCTCTTCAAATAAGCTACGCATGCCTTCCTCTATACCTAAAGTCTTGTTTTCAATATTGTTCCATGTTTCCTAAAAATTACTATTACAATGTCGGAGAGTTGGTGAAATTATGGATGTACCATGATTTTATCGAGTCCAAAGGAAACAAGACCGCAGAAGAGATTGGTTTTGGATATGTACAGCAGCTATGCCAGAGGTCCTTTTTTGAAAGAGAAGGTTATAATGAGGGGAATGATTTTGTTTGCCAAGAGTTTAAGTTGCATGATATAGTTCATGATTTAGCACGATTCAATTCAGAAAATGGTTGTTACTCAATTGAGGTTAGCAACCTCCCAAGGTTTCCTAATGTATTGTACCATTTGTATATAGCTGATGGTGTGAACCTATTAGATCCAATTCCCTTTGACAAATTCACGGCTCTGCGGACACTCATTACAGGCTATTCTGTAAAAAACATTTTCTGTAATTTTAACCTTTCAATGGCACCAAAATTAAGAGCTCTAGAACTATGGAGTTTCAGTGAATTAGAATCTCTTTCCTCCATTGGTAATTTGAAACATCTTCGCTATCTTTCAATTAGGAATATGTTCGTTCAAAGGCTACATGAAAGCATATGCTCCCTTTACAGCTTGCAAAATCTAACTCTTAGGAATATTGGTATCGAACAGTTGCCAGCTAAAATAGGAAATCTAATAAGCCTGAAAGAGCTGTTAATTAGTGGTTGTTTTAACCTCAAGGTATGGCCTGAGTCCTTTTGTCAATTGAAAGCCTTGAGGAAACTCTTTATTAGTACTTGCTCTAAATTTAAGGAGTTACCAAACAACATAGGAGACCTAGTTAGCTTAGAAGAGCTCCAAATCGAATATTGTTGTGGCCTCGAGGTGTTGCCTGGGTCCCTTTGCCAGTTAAAGTCCTTGAGAAAACTCAGTATTATTTATTGTGAGCTACTTAAAGAGCTTCCTAGTGACATGGGTAAGCTTACAAATCTTCAAACTCTAGAAATCAGTAATACTGGTGTGAGTTATATACCACCTAGCTTGAGCAAATTTGTAGGAATTCAAGCTGTAAAGGTGAAGCTCAAATGCGAAACAATAGGATGGTTAAAGGATATTCCTGATTTGGGAGGAACTCTTTGTATATGTGGATTGAGAAATATTACCAATTTAATGGATGTACAATGTGCTAATATTGTGAATTTGCATAACTTGGAGCACGTGATACTATCATGGAAAGGGGATTCTTTTCAGTTCATAGATAGCAGTGGATTTATGTTGATCACTAAAAGTGGTCGGGACATATTTCTTGAAGATCAAAGTTGTTTTTCGGTGATGGTTAGTCTCAAGCCTCACCCTAATCTTACCAAGCTACAAATAGATGGTTATGGTGGCAGGATGTTTCCAGAATGGATTGGTAGCCTATGCAAACTAAGGTGTTTGAAAATTGCCTTCTGTCATAGTTTGCTATTCTTAGAAGCAGAGTCCCTGCCATTACAACTTCAAGAATTGGAAATATATGCATGTTGGGTGCTAGTATCTATGACTGGAATGCAAAAGCTGAAATCCTTGGTCAAACTTTCCATTGTAAGTTGTCTGAATCTGAACTCGGTAATGGGACCTTCCGTTGAATCTCATGACATGATATTGAATGGACTCCAGAATTCATACAGGAGCTCAGTGTTGGGGTTGACAAACCTGGCTTCCCTCAGAAGTTTGAAGATTTCAAACTGTTTCAAATTGAAAGTATCAGCAGATGAGTTAATTGCTGTAGGACCTTGCAAAGTTGAGGTCTCTAATTGCGCCGGTTAAAGGAGTGGTGCTTGCAACATGGAATAATCTACAAGGTACTTCCAAATTCCTATATTTTTATAATATTGTTGATAGATAACTGATGATACTATTACATACAAGCTGTGATAAATGCAATATCTGTTTATCCTCTAAATTATACTGGGTTGTATAAAGGATAGTGCATATATTTAAGATGAAATTTTCATGATATGGTGCCAAGTAGAGTGTGACCTTTGTTGTCTTAATCCAAATTTAAAAGTTCAAATCTTAATTTAAGGAATGGTAATCAAAGAAGATGTGCAAGAGAGAGATGACAAATCTGAAACCGATGGAGATGAAGATGAAGATGAAGATGAAGATGAAGTGATTTTGACAGTCCTAGTGATTACTTGGATTTACTGCACCACGAGTAATTCACAACTTGAATCAAAATTTCACAACACTGGTCCTAGGTTAAAGGAATGATGCTTTTGCCATACAGCATTACCTACAATGTACTTTCTATTACTTAATTTGCTATCTTGCCATTATATATTTGAGGAAAGCATCATCATGAACTGTAACTGAACCAAATTGCTCATTATTGGTTTCAAGATTCAACATAATGACCTTTTTGCTAGGCTGTAAATAATGGACTTGAATTTCGGAAGAGATCTAGAAGTATAAATCAAATGGCTGTATTTGAAACTCTGAATAAAAGTAAACAAAAACAGAGAAAAAGGTAGGATATGGTCCATTGCAAAACCTAAACTAGATGCAAAGAGGGGCTTGTGTTTCTCTTGTATTTTTTTACTTAGATATGAAATTTGATGCAGATTACAAATTTTGCCCATTGAGGATGTTTAAGGATCATCAAGTGTGCTTCTTTTAGGTGGAGAAGAAGCTCATGATCTGGTGATATTATACAATTATAAATGATTTTGTTTCATTTATTTCAGATAATTATGAGCATCAACCCATTAAATATTCACAAGAGATTTTTTTAACCAGTTCAAACCTCGAATTGAAAGGGACGGCCCGTGGACAAACTATCCTTTTAAGGTTTTGTAAAACCTTAGCTCTATCATTTTAAGGTTTTATGTTTCAGTGTACCTTTTTTCCTTTATCTTTTATATCATTTTTAGGGCTTCATTTGGAAAGTGTTTAGTGTTGTCCCGTTCTCACTCAATGGATGTAATCGAACTTGAAAATTCTTTGGGTGGATGTTGTTACTAGAATTGGCCTCTTTCGTGTTTGTTTTTTTGCATCCTTTAATTCATGGTATTTGATTGAACTGGATGTAGCATTTTCAAAGATTGACTTTATTTCATGTTGTTCTGTGTCTTGAAGTTTGGGGAACTTACAAAAATGGAGGCTCTATATTTGCCTACAAGAGAACTTGTTCACCATTTCCTCTAGAAAACCAGGGAAATAAAATGTATGTAATAATTGATAATTCCATTTTCTTGATATAATAAAATTTGTCATATTGTCTTTAATGATTGGTTGTTTTCTGGTAAATGTAGGCAAGTGTGTTACTGGTATAGCTTCTACAGAAAAATGACTTGTCATATCTGAAGAGCTTGAACAGCCTTGTAGGTTGGTTCAGTACATCATGTGTTGTTCATACTAGATACTTGGGATATTGATTGCTTCAAAACACAAAAACTGAAATTTACAAAAATGGAGGCTCAAAGTTTTAAATTGTAATTCTTTCACAATACTGCTTGGTATTAGAAGTAATTTTAAATAAACGAAAAAGTATGTAATTCTTTCAGTTGGAATTAATGGGATTGAGTTTTCAGAAATTAGTGGACATGAGAAATTAATACTACATTCTTTTCCAGAACCAGATTTCGCCTTTTTATTGTACCAGTATATAGAAATCTTTCCTGTTAAGTCCTTTTTTCCGGTATCAATCCCTAGCTAGGTCACTCTTTCTCCATCTTTTTTTTTTTAGAGAACTCGTCTATTATATACCAGAAAACATACAGTATATATGACAAGTCCAAGACTCCAAGCACCACATAAAAAATAAAAATAAAAAGATATCCTCAATCGAAGAAGCTTCAAATTATATACTATATTTTCTTTTTATTTTTGTTCATCTATCATCTGTGTATTTTGTACACCTGATTTTTGACAAATCTCAAACAGTTCAGGTTGGCAACTATCAACACTCTGTACGAAACTGGTACAACTGTGTCCTGATGACAAGGATTATGAAAAATAAATGTTTTTTTAATCTTTGGACGAGGATTATAAATTTAGATTTTTAAACAAAACTATTAATCTTCTGGAAAGAAGAAAGTTGCTTTTAATTTTTCATAAAATTAGGAATAGATATATTAAAAAAAAAGGTACAATCTAACACTCAGTATATGACAAGTCCAAGCGCCACATAAGATCTACAATCCTATCTGATTTGATCATCTTATTAGTAATTACTGAAAGCCTCATAAGATCACTATGTGGAGCGATTTGGTAGAGATTAAATTAACCACAATAAGTCTCTGCTTTTGTTCTTAACTCATAAGATATCACAACTAAGCAGTACATATATATAATTCTTATTGCTATTCTTATTATTAAATAATGATTATTATTCCATGATAAGTTAAACAACAACCTCATTACATTCTACATCACTGGTACATAATAGAAAGAACATAAGCCATGATGCATCTTCAAAAGGCAACAGATCGACCACCTTCAAAGAAAACCACGATCGATATTTCTCAAGTATGTTAATGATATAATGCAAATGAAAAAGAGTGATAAGACTTGAAACGTACCGAGTGGCATTATAAAGGAAGATTGTTGTGGGTGTACACAATGCCTTCGTCACCATTCACTACTTGCCCGTTTCCTTTCAAAATCCTGCAAATATTTTACCAGAACTTAAAATTTTGAAAGCTCAAAGACAGTAATAACAATAACTTATTTTTACAGTTCTTTATTTTATTTTTAGAGGGAATTTCATATATATCACTAATTCACTATAAACTTTGAAATTAAGTATGTCCCCCTCTAAGTAATATCATAATTACCCTTCTAAGTTTCAAAAACTCACAAATTTACCAATTTTATTGTCTTTTATATTAAAACTCATTTGAAATTTAAAAAATTACCGATTTTATATTTATTAAAAAAATGTAGAATGAAATTCCCCCTTATTTTATGCTGCTTGTTTACAGCACCTTACCTACTATCTAGTATCAACTTGAGTAAAAAAATTTAACGATTTATATGCAAATAAACATCAAAACAGAACATAAATGCAGGAAGAAATGGATTCATATACCATCTTGTTGTTAGAAGCCCCTCAACACCAACCGGGCCCCGTGCATGAATTCTACCTGTACTTATTCCAACCTACACAACCGAGAAATCACCGAAACAAATAACAAAATGAAATATCAAGTAACTCCTGAGTAGAGAATTACAAGGAAATCTGGAAGAAATGTTTTTAATCAGTACCTCTGCACCTAGTCCAAACCGAGCTCCATCAGAGAATCTTGTGCTTGCATTATGGAAGACAGCAGCACTAAGAAGAGAGAGGTAGAGATAGAGAGAGAGAGGTAGAGATAGAGAGAGAGAGAGTGTGTTAAGAATCCAAATTTCTGGCCATAAAAACACAGCAATTGATGATTGAGGCTATGGTACTATGCATCACGCATATTGGTCCATACTATGGATCAATATCTCAATTTTCAAAGTCCAAACAGTCAATCTGAACTGTTCAACATGATAGGTAGAAAATTTTACATTTTTAAAAAAAAAATTACTATAAAAAAAAATAGTGATTTTCTACCTATCTAAAAATAGTAAAAAATTCTAAAAAAATAAAATTTAATCTGCAAGTACATTTTCATATGGAATTAATGTTGAACGGTTCAGATCGACAATTAAAACTTTGCATAGTACCATAGCCTCACTAGCAATTGGTGCACAATAAAATAATACCTGTCAACTTGTTTGAGGAAGATATCAGCAACCTCATCATCTGAAGTGACTATACAATCCGTATGTGCACTAAAATTGTTAAATACAATTAAAATACATGATAAAAATAAAATGAACAAAACATTTTCATAGTTCTAAGAAACTGCTGTTATTATACCTCCCATAGTGGTGAATATGATCAATAGCAGCATGAACATCATCAACAAATTCAACAGTGCATGCCAGTGAACTATACTCATGATGAAACGACTCTGCCTTTGGAATGCTCAATTCCTTGCTGGCAATGGGTCCCCCAAAAATTGTTACTCCTGTCACACGTTGTCCAAATCTCAATCTTCCAGATATGATATGTACTAGAAGAGTGAGGCCACAGTACTATGCATAGCACATATTGGTCCGTACTACGGATCAATATCTCCATTTTCAAAGTCCAAATAGTCAATTTGAACAGTTCAACATGATTTTCATATGAAAATGTACATGTAGAGCAACTTTTACATTTTTTAGAATGTCTTAACTATTTTGTTAGATAGGTCGAAAATCACTTGATCTAAATATTCTAGAACATTTAAAAGTAATAATATTCTACCTAACTAATAAAATAGTAAAAAAATTCTAAAAAATGTAAAATTTAGTCTGCAAGTATATTTTCATATGAAAATCACATTGAATGGTTCAGATCGACTATTTGGACTTTGAAAACGTAAATATTGATGCTTAGTACAAACCAATCTGCGCTATGCATAGTACCATAGCCTCACTCGTACAGTCGTACTGGAATATAAATTTTACTAAAGTGAAGATCAAAAACCTTTTGTTTCCAGCTCAAAAATAATGTCCTTTATGTCAGCAGATTTTAACAAGCTCTTATGCACAAGCAAAGTTTCCTGAAAAATCAAGTAATTTAAAAAAAAAAAGGATAGGAAGGAAAAAAAAATCTGCAGCAAATATTTTTGAGTAAATGAGGTAACAAGAAAATAGAATCACCATAGCATTGCATGCTGCTGGATAGTCGATTTTTGCATCCAATACAATTTTCTTTGCCATGGTCATGTCAGCTGATTTGTCAATATACACATGACATACGCCATCTGGAGAAAAAGAGTCAAGAATTTTATTTTTCTTTAGTCAATGAATCTCTCTCTCTCTTTGAAGGTTAGGTGGTGAAATGCGCACCAACAATTTGTATTAATTAAATAGAAGTTTACAAACTAGGTGTACATTACAAGCTAATCAAAAGTAAAAAATAAAGCAAGCAAATAACTGTTCTCTAACAGTGCCTGTCCCACTGGTATATATAGTCAATTAATCTCATAGATCAAATTTAAAAACAATAAAAAATCAATCAATTCAGGTACGTTATGATATCCCCGAAACAAAGACATAAGTTTAACTAAAAGTAATCCATAGGAAATTTAGCATCAAAATCTTACCAGCATGTCCTAAAACAGGAATTTTCGTTGATGCCTTGATTTGAGACACAAGCTTATTGCTTCCTCTTGGGATTACAAGATCAATCACATCATCAAGCTACAAAATAAACATTAAAGACACGTTCTAGTTTCGAACTACTTTTAACTAGACAAATTAAGGTGTTTTAGTTTGGAGCCTCACATTTTTATCACAGTTTCGAACTACTTTTAACTAGACAAATTAAGGTGTTTTAGTTTGGAGCCTCACATTTTTATCACAGTTTTTAAAGTCCAAACAGTCGATCTGAACCGCTCAACATGATCGCCATATTAAAATGTGCTTGGAGACCAAATTTTATATTTATTGGAAATTGTTTACTATTTTTTTAGATAGGTACAAAATCACTGTTTTTGGATCGTCCAAAAACAGTGATTTTGTGCCTATCTAAAAAAATAGTCAAAAGTTTCCAAAAAATACAAAATTTGGTCTCCAGCACATTTTAGTATTGAGATTATGTTGTGTGGTTCGAATTGAATGTTTGGACTTTAAAAATAGAGATGATGATAAAAGGCATGAAAGCAATGGGGCATATTATCCCTACTCAGGAGTTTGTTACACCTTTTAGAGGAAATTAAGCAATGGGGCATTTTAAGGGTAAAGAATTTAACAAAGCAGGTTTGGCTTCATGCAGTGCTGTTTTGATTCTATTGTCTGTGCTCTGCATAAAGTCAAAACTGCTATGTTAAAAAATTTACCCAATTTTAACCGTACTCTTTTTAGTTTGTGACTCCTTCTAGAGGAAATTATTTAATGAAATTTATAAGTACACTTGCTCACCTTCAGCAAATCTGCGATTTCATCTCTTGAGGTCACGAGACCAATGAGTCCTTCCCCAACTGAGGCCGGGATTGCTCCAGTAATAACCTATTTTACCATCTTTTTTACATTAGGCATTTTCTTTTGCTTTTTAAATGACAGCGGTAAAATTAAATTACATCACCTTGTGCAAAATTGCATTGGATCTCATTGCCTCCTTACCTCCTTTCAGAAGTAACCCATTACCACTTCGAATTGCCAAAGATGCAATCTGTGGTTCCAGGAAAAAAAAAATTATCAAAATCGCTAAGCTACACCTAAGGCATCGGGACGGGACTAAGGAATGATATTATACCTGCACTAAGGCATCGGGACGGGACTCAAACACTATAAGAAGAACCCCCAAAGGGCTCGATGTCTTCTCAAGAACCAACTCATCGGCAACCTGGAAAATATTAAAGCAATTTGTGCACTCATCATTTTATTAAAGAAACAATAGTGTTGGTAATGTAGATAGGTGCTTTTTATGAATCACAAACAATCATGAGTGACTGAGTGAGGCTATGGTACTATACATAGTGCATATTGGTCCGTACTATGGATGAATATCTCAATTTTCAAAATTTAAAATAGTCGATCTAAACCATTCAAAATGATCTCCATATGAAAATGTACTTGTAGATCAGATTTTACATTTTTTTATAATTTATTTATTATTTTTTTAAATACGAAGATAATCACTTGATCTAAAGATTCTTAGACCGTTCAAAAGTAGTGATTTTCTACCTATCTAAAAAAAATATAAAATTTGATCTTCAAGTACATTTTCATATAGAGATCATTTTTAACGGTTAGGATTGACTGTTTGGACTTTGAAAATATAGACGTAAAAAAAAACTAATCTGTGCTATGCATAGTACCATATCCTCACTCAACAATCATACTTAATTTATTTTTGTTCCTTTTTCTTACATTTCAGTCAAATAAAGACAACATGAAGAAGGAAAACACCAATCAAATAGTGGTAATTGTCTTGTAGTATAGCAAACAAAAATGAAACTGAGATTGTTTAATACAGAGTATTCTACCAACACTTGAAATGTAAGAACTAACCTCTGTTCTTTTGAGTATTTGGCCTATTGGATCATCCATGTTAGCAAGTACCCGGACCGATTTTGCTAGGCTAGATATCTGTACAGAATGTTGCAAAACACACCAAAATAAACAAAATTTAGTTTGACATAATCAGGCTAGGTCCAATCAGAGTATGAGCACTAAATACACATATCTATACAATATCTCTTCAAAGGAGCATACGACAAAAACTTTGGGTCAAGTCTATATAGATGGGCTATGGTGCTTTGCAAATTAAAGAGGCCGTTTGAAGTCCAAATAGTCGATCTAAACTGTTCAACATAATGTCCATATTAAAATGTACTTGGAGACCAAATTTTACAATTTTTGAAATTTTTTTTACTATTTTTTTAGATAGGTAGAAAAGGCATTGTTTTTCAAAAAATTCTGGACCATAAAAAACCCAGTGGTTTTGTACCTATAAAAAAAAATAGTAAAAAAAATTCAAAAAATGAAAATTTAGTCTCCAAGCAGATTTTCGTATGGAGATCATGTTGGATGGTTCGGATCGACTGTCTGGACTTTGAAATCGCAAAATATAGATGCAAATTAAAACAAAGGCTTTAATTTGCAAAGCACAATAGCCCATCTCAAATTTATATTGATCTTTTTGAAACATGTAATGACAAACATGGAATAATTTACGAGATTACCTTTCCAGGCTTGAGAGTCAACCTAGAGACTAAAGCCTTCTCATACCCAGCTTGTTGTGCAACTGCCACATCAACCTCATTTTCTACTCTAATTTTAGCTTCATTTGCTTCTAATGCATCCGCTACATCAAGTAGTATCTTCTTTCTCTCCTCTGATGATATACTCTATTTATAAACAAAATGCAAATAAGAATATAAGATTTAGGTCTCATCCAACAAAAATAAGAAAAAGATTTAACACATATGGATCGGTAAGAAAAGATTTAATAATGATGGACAAACAACTATCTTAAATTTATTACTGATTCTCTCTATGTATTCAAATATTTCGTTAATTACATATATAACATACAGACAGGCCTTGCAAATAGGTTCAAGTGTCGAAATATATTTAAAATCTCAAACAATTATATTGCAACAGAAATGTACCATATATGTTGTGCATTTTTTGAGCTGATAAAAAAAATTTACTTGTTGTGAGTGAATATAGTGTACATAATTGGTTATGTTTTTACCTGGAGGCGGCGGGAGCAATCTCTTGCCGAAACTGCCATGTCACGGGGACTAATCTCTTTAGTGGACCCCACAATCTCTCTCAGCATGCTTTTTGTTGGGAAGAGAGTTCCAACCTTCTTTCCTTGTAGCACCTTCAGAATACTATCTCTTGTAAAACCACTTCAACAAATAATACCATATCAGCCTCCAAAAGTCTTATTTAATACTACTTGACTAAATTATATTTAACAACAGATAGAACTACAGTGCCATGCAGAAAAATTCAAAATTCATGTTATTTACTGGCATACACGACTCAAGGGGTGTTCGTTGGGTTTGTTATGCTAAAACCGAATTAAAATAGTCAAACCAAAATTTTAGCCGGTTTTCAAAAATATGAACGAACCAACCGAATTAAATTTGTCCACTGAATAACAACCGAACCAAAATAACTAACGTAAATTTTGGTTTGTTTGGCTGAACCGAAATAAGAGAGAAAATTTTAAAAGGTCAAAACTCAATACATACATGTGTACATTTAATAATAATAGAAAAAAAATGAATATAAATATATTAGTTGTTGACATTACACACATTGTTCAATTCCATAAAAATATGTAGATGAACAAAATATCCAAACCAAAAATTTTCTTCATTTTAAGTCCAAAAACCTAAGCATGGATTTGACATATAGAGTTCGGTCAGTTTGGTCTTTTCGGTTTTGAAAAATATAAACTGAACTAAATATAAAAAACCAAAGTACTTGAAATAATTCAACCAAAAAACCAAACCATTTAATCCAAAAATATTTGGTTCGATTGAAAACCAGATAAACAGGAACCAATGAACACCCCTATGTGACTCTACTGATACAAAACTAATCCAGTCCTAGATCTGACCGGCAAGTCAACAGTATCTAGTGCTATAACCTTTAGCTGCCAACTGTAGTACAAAATAAAACAGATAGAAGGCATGTTATACACATACCTATTTATTACAACAGGAATTAGTGAGTTATAATAGCAAAGGCAATATATTAGGTTTTGTGAAACCTTTAAATTTAGAGGGGTAAGTACAATATTATAAATTTTAGAGGGAGAAATATGTAATTTCGAGGTTTTTGAGGAGTATACATGAAATTCCCCTTATATTTAACAACAGATTGAACTAGAGTGCTGCACAGAAAAATTCAAAATTGATGTTATTTTACTGGCCATATGTGACTACTGATACCAAACTAATAAGCATTTTATGCAAATCTGATAAAAGGCTCTTTCTGCTATTAATTTCATAAGATTACATCCGTGTGATAACTTTTCACCAGTATACATTGAATGATATTTTTTTTTAGTACTGGATCTGACTGGCAAGTCACCAGTATCTAGTGCTGCAACCCTTTTCAATACAGATGTTATCAATACAGATGTAGTACAAAAAAATAGAATACATACCTAGTTATTACAACAGGAATTTGGGTAGCTGCACAGGCTGCAGCCTTGACTTTGGCTTGCATGCCTCCTCGGCCAACCCTAGATTTGTCTCCAAAAGTGATCGTCTCATCATGCTTTTCTTTTATATAGGTGTGAATGAGTTCTGATTTACTATCGCTAGGTGGGCCATTGTAAAGCCCCTCAACATCACTCAACAATACAAGGAGGTCTGCTTTTAATTCCAAAGCCAATAGTGCCGCTAAACTGTCGTTGTCCCAGAAGATTCCAGAAGAATCCTGAGAACAAAAAATAAGACATAGTTATATCTCTGAAGTACAACTTGGTAACAATATTGTTGGTTGAAAATAAATAAGTGATTGAGTGTAAAGTGAATAGTGCTTGAGAATCGAAGCGTATATATAAGACCTCATAAGGAGCCTTTCTGGTACTAACAGCATCATTCTCATTGAATACTGGTACCACTTTAAGTGACAGTAGGGAATTCACAGTATGGGTGAGTTGATTTCGAAATTCGGGATCCTTGAAATCTTTATCAGTCACAAGAAGTTGGGATGATGCCACATCAAGCTGAAATCAATTTGTATGTTACTAAAACCAGTATGAACAAAAAATTAAAAAAAAAAGATAAAAATCTAAAACCTCAGTAAAAGTGATTAGAGAAAGAAAAACTCACCTGACTAAACAAGGCATCATAAAGAGCCATTAGGCCACTCTGCCCAACTGCTGCACATGCCTTCCCATCAAGCTCAACTTGTGGTTTTTGGAGATCAGAAAAACTGAACGGGAAGAAAAAATATATCAAAGGAAGATTACCAATATTAACAAAAAACCAAGAAATTGGAAATAATGGGAGAGTTAATTGTGAGAAATGAACCTGCTGTTGAGAAGTTTTCTATACCGCAAGCGTTGGCGTCCGACACCAACAGCACCTGAACTCACCAAAATAACCTCATACCCTTGAGTGTTCAGTTCTTGAAGCTGCATTTGTACAAAATTAAAATAGAATATAGTTGTAAAATTTTGCACTTGAGGTAAAGAGAATGAGAGTATCTTTTGACCAATTTAGTATTACCTGCTCAAATAAAGAACCCAATCGACCAACTGCCAATCTCCCATCAGATCTCGTCACAACAGCAGTTCCAATCTGTTAAATTGCGAAAAAAATAGACAAATTGTTTAATTTAAGTTACTGACCTCCTTCAAAAAATTCACTGCTCCGCAGAGAGAAATACGAGAGACCAGAAATGAAAAAAAATATATATATATTTCTGCACACATGAATTCACATGTAAATTGAAGACACTATTTTTTTCCTTTAATTGAGAGAGCGGAAGAGAAACAATAGAATCAGCATTTTTTCTAATAGGAATATATGACAAATATAAACAAAAATAAATTTACAAGAAAATGCACTCGAGACCCACCACTTCAAATGAAAAAAAATAAAAAATTAGACAACACCAAGTAGGCAGTCAGGACAGGTGACCTGTATCATACCAGCCCCTACTTCCTTACCAGTTTACCAGTATCATAAACCATAAACCCTAAACAAAGAGATAAAAAAAAATAAACTAACTTTGACAATGAGGCGCTTAACATCCTTGACAAACGCTCTGCTTGAATCCATTGCCAATTTTTACCACCAACCGCCTAACATAAAAAAGAATAGCACCTGACTTGGAAGTTTGAATTATGCCCTTTCCATCAAAATTCAAAAAAAAAAAAAAGCAAAATTGAATATGTAGAATGTGGAAGGAAGGATAAATGTGTAGTATACTAGATAGATATCTCCAGCATTCGCTCCTATAGTTTGAAATTTTTTACCTTGCTGAGTAGGCGGTGTGAGGGAGAAGAGTGAAGCACTGGTTACTAGTTGATTGATTACTCCGCTGATTGCCAGAGCCGATCCGCAAGGCAGCAAGTGAATGGGAGGCGGGGGTTTAGGTCTTAGAGGATTTGGGTAATTGGGTTCGATGGACATGACAAAAGACAAATCCACCGTAGATTAATTACATCAATCAACCTCTCGTGATTTAATTAACAGTAACAGACAAAATTTCGTTTTAGTTTTAATTTTTTAAACCGATAGACTGAATTTCTCTTTCACTGAATGAGCAAAGAGTATGTTCAATGGGCTTTGGACCTACTTTTAGGTCCAATGAACACTATAGCCGTCCGATTTATTTGAAAATTCGTGCACACGAATCTTTAGTTAAGGAAGAGCGAATCGTGAAGTGAATTGGACGGTTTGGTGTCCATCTGACCAAATGTACGTCCAAATTCCATCGGACCTACACTTTTCTCGAAATTTTGAGTTTATATAAGGACCGTCCGATCTGTTATCGCACGAATATTAAAGGGTCCCGTGTATTTCCATTCGGCCCGAATTGGTCCAGATTCTTATCGGACGGCTCGGATCTAAACTCAAAATTAGGCTTACTACCGGGTCTAGTTGAAATATAGGTGTTCGCGATTCGTGCCAGATTGAAACGGACGAGTCAGATTTCATTCTACATGGTTGGACTCATGCTAGGCCTCTCTCTCGCATCCGTGAAATAGGCCGATCAAGGCCCAATTTCTCTCCTCTTCCTTCTCTTCCTAGTCCCGGGTTCCAATCAACTCTCTCCTCCAGTCCTCGAAAATTGTTTAGCTTGATCGCTCTTTTCTTTTTCGCCTTGCTCCTCTCCAATGTTATAGATCTCGACTTCTTGTGGCGTCACCGCGTTGCGTTGCAACTCTCCGTCTCTGCTCAAGTTCAGTTCACTAGTGATTTCATACCAATTCAATCAGGTTAGTAATTGGATCGGAATTGTTGTTTTCAAATTATGGTATTGGTAGCAACTTAACAATGGAGTGCTAGATGGTAAATTTAATTTTACCAGCAATAGGGTCACAGGATTCCAATTAAATGAAAAACCAGTAAATCATACCTGAACTGTTTATTTTCAGAATGGAATAGATGGACTGGTATAGTACTTAGATCTAACCTTTACTTAGTTTTGTTCATATAAAGTGTCTCCTTGTTATATTATATCAGTGTTGTAAAAAACGGCCATTTAGACCGATGAATTGGCCAATTAGTCATTGGCAGCAAACAAACCGTCACGGATTTTACCGACAAATCCGCCGATTATTCCCAATTATGGCCGATTATTCACATTTACCACTTGGCGGTACCCTGTCCATCCGATGAGCGCATACCGTTATTTACAACATTGTATTATATTAACATTTTATTTTGTTATGTTTATGAAGTGAAAATTCTCGACAATCAATCAATCATTTAAGCCAGATGAAGCACATATTTAAAGTAACATCAGTACTTGCTGCAATCTCGGCTATATGGATCGGCCTCCTTCAAACCTCTTTACTTCCTCCTAATTATACTTGGCTGGTCAGATTCAATTCCAACTAGAATTTTGATTTTGATCCTTGATCAAAGAAAGGCTTTTTATATATTTGATATTATTGAACAGCTTCCAATATACCTAGTTGTTGCATTGGGGTGTTATGGTCTTTTCATGGTTGGAATTGGATTGATGTTCTTCCCTGCGTGCCCTCAGGAAGCTGTTCTACTACAACAGGTTTTAATTTTTTTTTTAATTTGAAGCAATTTTAAATGAGTCATTGAAATCAGATTAGATCTGATCCTCTAGTGGTGGACAAACAGCAATTTAAACATTATCAGTTATACCCATTGGTTCGAGTCTGTATCCTCTGAGCTATCTCAAATTTTCAGTTTATCTAAAGCCGGACCAAATTATTTTCTGTGCCTATTCGCAATGCAAGGGGCCAGTATTATTGTTCTTTGAGATTCATGCAGAAAGGATCTGAACGGTCCGGATTTTTCCCAGATCATCTCAAACTTTGAGATATCTCAGGGGATGCAATTCATAGAGATGCTGTTTTGTACTGGTCCTGGTACAGAATGACTTGTTTTGATACAGTTAGGTTATAAATTGATTACTTAACTAGATTCAGTTTGGAGCTGTGGTTTATTTTGAGCTTGGATTATGTATGCAGGACATAGTGGAGGCGAAGGAATTTTTATCAAAGAATGGGGTTGATGTGGCATCTGATTGAGCTCTACTAATTTCGGGAGAGAAATCAGTAGAATAACTTTGACAACAAAGAGAGTGATGACCTTTTTTACGAGTTTTAACCTTTTTTTTATTCTTCTATTTTATATGTTGTTTTTTTTTACTTTGAAATTTTGTGTTGGGACTCGAATATGTTTTTCTCTGTTGTTGTAAAATATATGAGTGATTAAAATGAACTAATATCTTCATTCTGACCATTGTTAAAAAAAAAAAAATCTAGTTCAAAAGAACCGGAAAATAAATAGATATTAGTTAGTATTTTAAGCTCTCTTCAGCAAAATTGTAAAGACGTTTGAGTCAGTATTCTGGTACGATTTTTTATAATATTTTTAAAAAGAAACATATGGAGTTCGTACAGTGGGAGCAGTGAATTCTTCCTTGATAGATCGTGCAACAAAACCAATTATTCTCATTTAATTTGCTTCTCTAGTGATTATATATGATGATTTATTAACAACGAGTGATTACACAATAGATGAAACAAGAACACCATAACATAAAATTAAATCTTTCTTTCTATTTTTCTTTGCTTGAGTACCACTTCCTATAGTTTACATGTGAACTTGTCAATCCTTTGAAACCATGATCACTAACATTGAAATCCTAAAAAAAAGTGAAAAAAGAGAATGATACAATATGCTTTAAATATTGAACTTTGAATCATCCCAAAATTGAAAAAACATGAAATTGGTAATTATTTTGAAAAATCTGACGAGGTAGATGGGAAATGCTTTGCATCATCGGATTGAGGCTTATCGGTTTCTCTTTGAGCGATTTGATCATAGGATTCAATTTGTGCTTCTTCATCTGGTATCGATTTTTCATCATTATCCACCGCCACTTGTGCTCGCCGCTCATCCTTATCAGTACTCCTGCATTGAATCAAAAGAATAAATTTGTTAATTTTTCTAATGAACACACTCCCCCCTCCCTCCCAAAAAAAAATGAGAGAAGGGAAAAAAGAACTCCAACTCAGAAAAGAAAGAACAAAAGAATCCACAGAAGGGATTAAAGAAGGAAAAAAGAAATTGCATTTATGCAATGACACAATGATAAATTAATATATAAATATGTTGAAAACTTGAAATAGTACACATACCAGGAATAAATAGCAAGGCCCACTGCTACACCAGCAAAAGCTATGAAGTAGATATAGTCAACCTGTACAGTAAGAATACAAAAGAAACCAAATTAGCCTAACTTTTTTTTTTTTTTGAGAAATGAAAAAAAAATGTTTTACAGGACTTATTTGGTAGTAGAGATAACCTTTTCGTTATAAGCAAAGATCCTGATCAAAACGGCCCACATGTCAGAGGTTAGAAGTGAGAGGTTCAGAACGGTTGCACCAACAATCTGCAGCATTAAGCCGAAATCAAGTGATTAATTGCTTTAATAAACTTAAAAATAAATAAATTATGGTGGCATAGAACCTTTACCAGTGAGATTGCATATGGGACGGTATAATCAATTAACCACAATTGGTGACATTAAACTGCCACTGATAAACCCTAATTTTCTGCGTACCTTGAGTATGTACGGAACTGTAGAGTAGAATACGAACATAGCCAATGAAAAGCCGAAAAATGGAAATGCCTACAATATTAGAATAACAAAATCACACATTAAACATCATAGACCAAATAAAATCTTCGTTGATATCATATACAATTTTTTTTTTAAATTTTAGAGAGAGAGAGAGTGCATACAGCACCAGCAGTCCAATGAACGTCTCGGAGCGCATCACGCTCTATGATGCTTCTGTAGATGTATGTTAAGAAAGCCAACAAAATAATATACAAATGATAATTTTAACTGATTGAAAGGTCAATTTATGAAATTTTTGTTCTAACCTCCTGTTAGAACTAAATTGGCATTTTATATGGTTAAAACTAATCTGTTACAAACCCCAACTTGTTTGGCACTAAAGGCTTGGGTGTTGTAATTGCAAAACTAATCTGTTACAAACAATTTACTATAGAAAAAGGATACATTTGGACAGCACTGATGATCGCTCCAAACACACCAAGCATAGCCATTACTTCAGTTCTGTCGCCCTTTTTAACCAAGTACTCCTGTATTTTTCAAAAAAAAAAATGAGTACAATATACTTTCAGTGGTCAACATTTTTATATAATAAACAGAAAAAACTCTGTTAATCTTCCAATTTGAGTATCCAGTTCTGCATGCTTCTAATATTAGAGTAGGGTTAAAATGTCCCGTTGGTTTTGTGCCTCAATCTTGCAGTCTTGCCCCGCATTCTTATCACTGTTTTCAAAGTCCAAATAGTGGATCTGAACAGTTCAACATGATCTATATATTAAAATGTGCTTGGATATCAAATTTTATATTTTTTAGAATTTTTTTACTAATATTTTAGACGGGTACAAAATCACTGGTTTTGATTGTCCAAAATCTTGTGAAAAACAGTGATTTGTACTTCTCTAAGGAAATAGTATAAAATTTCCAAAAAATATAAATTTGGTGTCCAAGCACATTTTAATATGGAGATGTTTACCAGTTCGGATCGACTGTTTTGATTTTGAAAACAGAGATAAAGATGTGGGGGCATTTTAACCCTACTAATATTATAATGTAATAAAGCAAGCTTTATGTAATTTATGATAAGCTATCAGAACAAAAGAAAAAACTGAATAAAAAAAACTAATAATCAGTAGGAAAAACTAATAATCGTTTCTCTTAAGCATACTGTTACAAGCTCTGGTAGCATTATAAATACCTCGCCGACATTGCTGTTGACAACAAAATATATTTCACTGACATTAATATTGGCAACAAAATGTACCTCACCGACATTACTGCACGCATAAAGAGTGGCCCCCGCAAGCACAAGCATGTCGCCTTTCAAAGGGTTAGGTCCTTCTGAACTTCGTTGAAAAGATAGAAAAAGAAAGAAAAAAAGGAGTTTTAAGTACACTTTTAGATATAATTAATAATTTCCTGGGTAAATTTTATTTTGTTTAAAGAAAAATATTCCAAGTAAAACTGCTTGTGTATAGGTGTTCTTTGTCAAAAAAAAAATTTTGAACATTTATTAACCGCAATTAAATTGAAAGTAGAAAGGTATTTATTACTTGCACGGTCTTCGGCATGGACATCAGAGAAGACATCCAATACAACACCCGCCACACAAATGGCCACACCAATAAATTTCTTGATGCCATATTGTGTTCTCAGGAAAACCCATGTGAGAAGCATCACACAAGGAATAGCCCAACAATCCAAAAGCATCACACTTGTCAGAGATGTGTATTGATATGCTTTCACAACTAACATTTCCACACAAAAATAATTAAAAAGAAATATATTTCAATTATGGTAATAAGAAAAATAATTAAAAAGGGAATTAATTTATTTTAAGGTTTGCACTTACCGAGATAATTTGCCTCTACATCAATAATACCAAGAAGTAGATAGTAGTACCATGGCATCTGTATACATATATAAAAATAAAAAATAATAAGGCTGTTAACTGTAAACATGTCAGGTAGGTTTACCAGTATAAACCCTATTTATTATTAGCTTCTCAACATGTCAGAATAAAAAAGTGAATTGATTCCTTTTGATCATAGCTGTTTTGTGATAAAATATGCTAAACATGCACTTAGAAAGGTTGAAAGCTAAATTTAGAAAAAGTAGGCCAAATAGAGAAGCAAAATCGAATAAACAAAGAAGAGCCGTACCCATTCATGATTTGGTTGGTACACTACATAGATTAAACAACACTATAGTTGCTTAATTAAAAAAATGATAAAAGAATATTAAGGTTTATGATTATAAAGAGTTTTTTCTGGACCAGACAACACATGTATAGAATCAAAAGTTTTTGTTCTTTTTATAGTTGAAAAGGAAATGGAATAAAGTTTTAAAATAAGTTAAAAATAACCCAAAATTAATAACCGACCAACACTAATAATTAATTCATTACAAGGGAAAATTCTTGTACCTTAAGCCATTTTTTTCTTCGAATAACAAATATGCCATAAACAATTGCCAGAAGCACATAATTGAGGAATGACTGAGAAGTAGGGATATTAATACCTGACAAATAAATAGAAAAATTAGTAAAAAGAAAACTAAATAATAAATTAGACACCTCAAACTAGCAAGCTTCTTGCTCTGAATATTTACTGGAATTCTATAGGCAACATAAAATAATTCAAAATTAATAACTGGTGGAACCAGAAATTTTAATTTCTAATTGAACTGTTAATAGAATTGAATAAAATAGTGAAAAAAATATTGAAATTCATAGACAGCTTGGGTAAATATTATAACAGAACAGTTTTGGCTTCATGCAGCGCACCAACCTTATGCAACTTGTTATGATTCTATAGTCAGTGTCTTGCATGAAGCTAAAACTGCTCTGTTAAGACCTTATGAACTCTGTTATGATTCTAGGAATTGTGACTTAAATTGGATTGAAAATGTGCAAACCTCTCCGTGCAAGATCAGAGGAGGAGAAACCAGTAGAGGTGATAAGAAGCGACACGAATTGCCCCAAAATTAAACCAACTAGCATCCATCTCTCCTTCAAGAACCTCTCTATCCTTGTCGCTCTTCCCTCTCCCACCAACCCAATCAGCCATTTCTCTGCCATCTCTCCACCTCCTTTTCTCTCTCTCTCTATAGTTTGAATAACTTATTTCAAGGAATTCTTTTTGGAGATCCACTTGCTTATATATATAGGGAGGGTAGTATTCTGTGCGGAGCTTTTAATCTGGTCCGTTTGTTTTGATCGGACGGATCAGATCAAAGGAGTCTCAAATTTTGAGATCTAATCTGGTTCGTCCGATCAAAACGAACGGATTAGATTAAAAGCTCCGCAGAGGATAGCGTTCCTATATCCTATATTCCTATATATATTAAGGGAAGGGAGGTCGTTGCTATGAAGTACCTCAAATTTTGAGTTTAGATCGGTACCGTCCGATGTACATCAATATTGATGGGAAATGGGATTGGACGGTCCCTATCCAAAATTAAAATTTGAGTTAACTTGGGAGATGTGAATTCAGAGGTGTGATCATTACTAGGCGACGATCGGACGGCTGTGATGAGAGATTGACTTTGGTACCTCAAAATTAGTGACATCATTTTGTTGTAGACTTTTTTTTGAGGTAAATTTTTTTTTGTTGTAGACTTGGAGTTAGGCTCGATGCGGTTTGCTTTTGTGTTGGGTCTCCAGTTCTTTCGAGTTGGATCCTCTCCAGTTTCCAATTTTAAAAGAGTAGTGCTATTCTGAGGGCTCATTTTTTCAAATATTGAGTGCA
Organism: Carex rostrata; assembly: GCA_964058875.1. NCBI lineage: Eukaryota > Viridiplantae > Streptophyta > Magnoliopsida > Poales > Cyperaceae > Carex > Carex rostrata. The sequence goes on along the minus strand of CAXKVT010000106.1, from coordinate 2,027,966 downwards.
AATTGTATTTTTTTATCATGATATCACATTTGCCTCTAATAATGCTTTTTTTATTTTATTTTTGTCTTTGTTCTAAAATTAATTTTTTTGTAAACTATTTAATATAATGAATGGAAAAGCTGTCTGATTTTGGCCTATTTTTTAAAATAAATAAATAAATAAAATTTAAAAAATTCCATCTACAAATTTAGTTTTCTAATTTAAACAATGCTTGATATTTTTTAAATATATCAAATAGATGTATTTTTGAAAATACTTCATATTTGTTAACATGATGTGTTACAATTTGTTTGTATGGAAGTTTTTGACAAAGTGTTACCAATTTATTTATTTCCAAAATAAGATGCCTAAATCAAACAACTATTTTATTCATCTTATTAACTTACAAGAATAATTAAGTTTAGAACAAAGAAAAAAATAAGAAAGTATTAAATAGGGGCAAATGTGGTATAATGGTAAAAAAAAAAATATTATAGTGCGCTCAATATTTGAAAGTGAGCTCTTAAAATAGCGCTACCCATTTTATAATAGTGTGGCATAGTATTTGCAGGAATAGAATGAATTGTTATGTATTATATAAACAATTTCAAATTAACAAATGATGAAGAATAAAGAGAGATGCAGCAATCGCACTTTTACGAGGGGGTGGTTAAAAATAAGACCTTATAAGATTAAGGCCTTTTATGTAGGTTTTACATCACAACAGAATTCTATCAAAGTACATGTTTGTTTTTGTGATTGCGATGAAAAAATGAACATTTATTCCTGAAATACCCTCATATTAGAAAAATATGGTTATATCTCCATTGTTATATTAAGCACGTAGATATGCTAATATGTCTGCACCTTTATTTAAAAGATAAAATTTATGATTGAATATCAGTACTCTGATCAAATATTATTATTTTATGTATTTTTTTAAAATTTTACATGTAGAAGTCTAAATTTAGTTAGACACGTACTCGTCACATGCCTCCACATGCAAATTGTATCATCTTTCTGATTGACTCTAATTTCTTTCTATTTTTAAAATGTCATTTAAGGAATTTTTGAATTGATTGATTGATTGGTCATGTCTTCATTTCTTTCTATTTTTATATCATTTAAATGAATGTTATTTGTCATTTAATATGTTATATAACATGTCATTTAATATGTTATATAACATCTCATTTAAATGTTATTTACGTGTATATGTCATTTAAAAAATGTTATTTATCATTTAGTCTATTTTTTTATTAAAATATGTTATTTTGTATGAGATTTTTTTTATTATCTTATAATATCTTTCCGTTGCAACGAATATGTATGTGTACGTTACTAGTAATTGATTATGTTTTTTCTTGAAAAGAATGAAAAACATGTCTCTCTGATGGTTGTAAGTGCTGTTTGTTGGGTATATACAGGAATATAAATCATGTTTGTTTTCATCATAAACAACCTAAAACAGTGAGAAATATAGTGACACTCAATTGCTGTCTATGCCTTATTGGATGAAAATATCAAAATTCTGTTGGCTTATTGGATGCTTATTGATATGAATGAGATTCCAATAAAATAAGTGGGCCATTCTTTGGAATTACATATGGCATATGATTGGTACCAACAAGTAGGGAAGTTGATGATTGAATAAATTATGTGTACTAGTTAATTGTTATTTGATTGTTTTAAGAGGACAAAATTGTAATAAATGAAGTGTGTATCTAGCATTGTTAGCTGATACAATTAGAGAGTAAGACTTTAATTTTTTTTTATAAGATTTTTCTTTAAAATTTTGCTTTATATTTACAATAAGAGACAAATTAGGGTAACAGGGAACCAGAGCTTGGGCTGGAATGGAGAGGAGGCGTTGTAAAACAATTTAAAATGGTGTGATTGGGAATGTCTTGCTTTCTACAATTAAATTATATTTTTTGTACACATAATCATTCCTATATATTATATAAAATTTAAGTCTAAGGAGTAAGGAGTGCACTCTTTTGTCCTGGGAAAGCTATATTTTCAAACAGTAGAGTCAGCTCTTCTGTGTGGCTTTCCTGGTGTAACGGGTCATTGCATATTTGTCAAGTTCATCATATAAAATGATTAAAAATATTAATAAAACATTGTCTGCATTGATGGTCAACCAAAAAGTGCTCATAAGGAAACTATGTCATGTAAATTCATATAGAAAGAAAAAAAATACTTTTTAAAATACTTTTTAAAACAAAAATATATAGTTGAGGATAATTATTTAGTATATCTATATAGATTGCATTAATTCAATGCCTAATATATATTAAAATAGAAATAGTGAAATTTGTTGCATTAATTAGTACCTTCATTCTATATTGTTATATTATTTTAAATCAATTTTATTAATATGCAATATTATGAATACAGCATAAATTCTTCCAAAAATAATAGCAAATTCAAGGCATGGCATGCAATTGTTATTCATGATAATGACCCGCCACACAATTTTATACAAAGGTCAAGATGTGGCAGAATGTGACTTCACTTTCGTGCAAAAAGAAATGAGGGGTGAATGGATGGATGGGAGGAAAAGGTTGTGGGCTCCAAAGCAAAGTAACTATCTGCTTATTTGTTGTCATTATCAGATTGAGACATTGGAAAGGGAATATCTTTGACCTCTTTAAAAAAATAATTCAAATATCAACCCTTAATTTGCTAGAAAAAGAAGAAGAACATGATCAAAAGCAACACCTTTTTATATTAATTCTTTCTAAGCAGAAAACATAGAATCTGGATTAAATTATAGGCTGTCCATATATTCCTTATCATTGTTTTTTTTTTTAATCATTTGACCTGATGCTAAATTAATTTGAAAATTAAAATTTTTATATGTACGTATGTAAACACATCACAAAATTTGTGATGTAAATCAGTTTGAATAATTTGAACTTATTAGTTGGATTAGAATTTAAAACGATTTAAACTTGTTGGTTGGATCCTATCCAATAGATTTTAATGTCTCTTGACATATAGGTCATGTTTAATTGTGGACTAAACAGTGGAATAAGAGTTTTAGGCCTTGTTTATTCCGTCAAACGTAGTTTAATTGAGTCAGACTAAGATAAAATAATCTGATTTTTATACTGGCCTAAGTTGGTCTAAATTAACCCACCTCTTTGGTGGTTTAATTTTATTTGAATATAAGATCTAAATTTTTATTGTTTTTATTATTTTCAATCACTTTTTAAGAAATGTAAAATAAACAATTATTTTTATTTCCATTTAAGCATAAAGGACTTATACCTTTATTGTAATGAACCAAGTTAGATCTTTATTAGTTTTAGTCCACAACTAAACACCACTAGGGGTGTAAACGGGTTGGATATTATCCGACCGTATCTGCATCTGTATCCGAAAATTAGATATGGATATCCGATATCCGAATATCTGTGGGGAAACGGATACGGATATGGTTTTGAATTTTAATTATCCGTATCCGAATAGTAGATATATACCATATAGTTTATCATAAATTATGAAAATATTTATGTATATATCTACGGATATCCGCTATCTGATCCGTATCCGTAAGTATCCGTCTAATATCTGATCTGTATTCGTATCCGAAAATTAAAAGCGGATACGGATATGGTTTCACCACTATCTGATCCGTATCTGATCCGTTTGCACCCCTAAACACCACCATAGGCGGAAATGTCAACATTAACATAGTAGCCGAATTATAAAAATATTGCATATTGTATAATTAAAAAAAAAAAGTATGTGGTTTTGATTGTTTAAAGACTAATCATCTACGTAATTATTAATAAAATTTCTCTAATTATAAGGTATTATATAAATTCTTATAAAGTATTATAGAGATACGGTAGGATATCAATTCAGAATATTCTTTTATTTTTACACCTTTTATTTATTTATTTTTCTTATTTTTTTTTACAATACTAGCACACGAAGGATACATTTTACTTCTAGTTAGTTAGAAACTGAGAAATCAATTACCATAGTTACCTTTAATTTTATGTGAAAAAATTATAACTTAAATTAATTTATTTTATACTAAAGTGTGCAGCAAATTAAGGCTGAAATTTTTATTTATACTATAATAAAAAAAATAAACCAAAACACTATGATTTATATAAATTGATTCAACGGTCAAACAGCCATTTGTATAGATTTGTCTAATTAAACCCAAAATTAGACTCTCTAATTTAAGCAAACTTCTTTATTACCCCATTAATATTTTTATACTCGTTTCTGGTTTTTATCGTTTAACAAATTAATTCTTAGCCGATTCTTTTGAATAACACCTTTGCATTAAAAGTTTATCCGTTATTTTGATAATGCACCACTTCGTATACAAAATAGATTGGCATCTCTCCGGTTTATGTCTCTATCTACTTCCGTTATTTGTTTACTTATAAATACAATGGTACTCTTCATGTGTCAATTAATCTTTTTCCTCTCCAAATTTCACGCACACAAAATAACCTTACTACTCATTTCCATTCACAAAGTTACTGATCTCCATTCATAGAATATACTACTCATCTCCATTAATAATATATCAGCCTATATTCCAAAAATCTTGAATCTCAATTTGAATTCCATCTACGTTGCAATGATTCTGAGTTGTTGTCACAATTCAATTTGAAATTCTGAATGGCTCGCTATCAGATAACTGGACTTCTCTATAACTGTGTTTTTGTTTTGTATGGTTGATTTGAATATTGGTATTACATATTGAATTATAATGGCATATTTAACGGGATAGCGAGTTTGAGGTTGGAATTTGATATGTGATTGTAGCATCTCACTGTTGGATGGATTTCCCAGTGGGTTGGCGGTCTTCCAATGTTGGATGAATTTTCCATTGGATTGACGGATTAAAAGAATTGTATTATGAGAATGTGGGAATCACCTGTAACAGGGATTACACATGTGTGAATATGATGTGACTGATTTTACGGATAACTTAGACCGACGTGCTATTATTGGTTAAATATGCGTGCATAATTTGATGTGTATTTGTATGGATTAATCCGGCCTATTTGATTGATTGTTAAATTAAACCAATTATAGAGAAGCGCGTTGTTAAATAACCGGTTACTGAGCTTTGTAGCTGACTCCCTTTTGTTATTTTTGTTTTGTTTTTTTTTTTCTGTTGGCGACATAGGTTGACGGGTCAAAGAAAAGTGTGGAGATATTTATATAATCACGCTCCGAATGGTAAAAATCTGGAGTGTGACAGCGGTCCTCCAAAAGTCCAAAAAATAATTAGAAAGGACAAACGCTCTTTCTTACTCAACTCCATAAAAAAGAGAAGCAAACCTGAATCAAAGCATTCAAGCTCAATTCGACGACTCTGCTCAGTAAAGAAAAAAGATATGGGAGAGATGAGGGTATATATGTCAACTTTATTTTTAAAGTAACTAAATTAAAGTTTAAATAAATAAAAGGGGCTTCAAGAAATTATGTGAAGTTTTGATGGGTATATTGGATATTATAGTTTTTTTTTATGAGGAAATTGGTTATTTTAAATGTTTGTATAGATACACTAGAAATTTTCTCTATTTTTTATTTGAACAAGTATGATAAGATGTAACATATAGATATTTTAAAAAAGATAATACATGTATATCTAGATATTCGCATCTTGTATGGATTTGTGGCAATGACGATTGCCATACTTGGTAAATCTATTGATACTCAATTAACAAGAAGAAGATCCAATGAGCCGACATTTTTATTTTTAGCCCATTAAAAAATTATTTTAATAATAATAACCAAAGTTTAGCAACAATTTTAAAAATACCCCACCCGTGGAAATTTTTCACGGGCTGGAATTTTAATTCCCATTTTTTTTTATAAAACAGAAATTTATTTTTATTTTTTATTTTTTTGTATTGAAATATTAGAAATGTTGGATATATTTATTTGAAAATAGATGGAATACAATATAATTTAATTTATTAGAAATACTGTAACAAATAACCCGGATCAATATTTTTCAGGTCAGATTTTTCGCAGCTGTAAGAAAAATTAATATATTTTTGTATGTGTTATTGGAAAAAAATAAAAATGCTTAGATTCTGAGTTATTGATCTCGGTTCAAAAGTCACTTCTATGTAATCTAAAAAATATTGTGATCCTTCTAGGATATTTAATTTATAAAAAGTTGTATCTATTTTGAGAATTCTTTTTGAATAATAATTATTAAATAACTTAAAGTTTTTATTTTTTTTCAAAAATAGATACAACTTTCCATAAATTAAATGTCCTAGAAGGATCACAATATTTTCTAGATTACATAGAAGTGACTTTTGAACCGGGATCAATAACTCAGAATCTAAGCATTTTTATTATTTTCCAATAACATATACAGAAATATATTAATTTTTCTTACAGCCGCGAAAAATCCGACCTGAAAAATATTGATCCGGGTTATTTGTTACAGTCTTTCTAATAAATCAAATTATATTGTATTCCATCTATTTTCAAAGAAATATATCAAACATTTCTAATATTTCAATACAAAAAATAAAAAATAAAAATAAATTTCTGTTTTATAAAAAAAAAAGAATTAAAATTCCAGCTCGTGGAAAATTTTCACGGATGGCGTATTTTTAAAATTATTGCTAAACTTTGGTTTTATTATTAAAATGATTTTTTAATGGGGTAAAAATAAAAATGTCGGTCCAATGAGATACGATTGCATGTAGTTCTTATGTGGCGCTATGATGTGTCATATATTGTATGGAGGTATATATACTCAGTGTTATAAATTGTATTCTTTTTTTAAATATATCCAATCCGAATTTTATGAGAATTAAATTAAAAATTTCCTTTCCAAAGATAAATAAAATTTTGACTAAAATCTAAACACATATAATAATAATTTAACAAAAACATTCAGAGATTTAAATGTAAACATTCAGAGATTTAAATGTAAACATTCAAATTTGTGCCCTATAAAAAAAATGTAAACACATGTATTGATTCGACACTTTTGGACTCGAGGGGGTCCGATGGGCATCTAATCAAATTCAATTCGATATTTAATTTGCTATGTTTGAGCCGCACTAAGATTAACGTGCCGGATTTATGTTCACAAGACAATATATAATTTTAATTTCAGCGTGAATCGAATGATTTAGGCCGAACATTGATGCTCATCGGATACACACCATGCTTCCTTGAACTCTTATGTTCTTATTCAGGGTCGGTCCTAAAGTTTTTTGGGGTCCGGGGCGGGAGAAAATTTTTGTGACAGTTTTTTTTTTTATATATTGCTGATATCATAGTAATAATTATATAAAAATAGATATTGTAATTATGAAGGTTATTTAAATTGATCTTCAAATTTTTAGAGGTATATACTGTTAGATTGTATTTTTTAAATATGTGAACTTTGTAAAAAATAAAAATAACAGTCTTCTTATGAAATTAACAATCTTTTGTCAAAAATCTAAATAGAGTTCTAAATAGCGCTCTATAGTATTTTCAAATCACAAAAACTATGATGTTATCGGCACCATAACGTGTAATATGACAATAACATTATTTTTTCAACTATTCTGCTATGACACAATAAATATTATTTAAAAATTGCATAATGCAAACATTGAAATGTGTCCCATGAGACGAGAAATATAAACATGCACATGAAATGTGTCCAATTCCGTCACCTCAAGCTTTTTTTTCTTGGTCCCTATGATTAATCAATTTTTTTTTTTTTATCTTTATATTCCTAGCACGAAGGACACATCTTTAATTATATCTAGTCTGGTTAGAATCTGAGAAATCTATTACCATATATTATTTACAAATTTAATCTTTATCTCATGTTAATTTTTTTTAACATGAATTACTGTATTTTAGATTAAGATTAAATTAAGTAAGATGATGAGATGAGATATTGATGGAAATTAGATTTGAGAGGAAGAGATATGTATGTATAAATATAATAATTGCTTAATTGATGCGTGCCATGCATGATGAGATGGAACCATGGAAAGGGGATATCTTTGACCTTTTAAAAAAATTAATTCAACTATCAACCCTTGTTAGAAAAAGAAGAAGATAAGGATAAAAATTAGAATAATTATACTAATCCCCCACCTCTGTCCCCCATTTATCCCCGCACTCTCTCTCTCCAAATTAACTTCCTTAACTGCCTTTTATCCCCCCATTAATTCCGCTAAGAATTTCCATTTATCCCCGCATTAATTACTGTGAATTATTAACAATCCCCGCATTAATTATACTGCCATTTTATTAACAATCCCCGCATTAATTATACTGTCATCTAATAACAATCCCCACATTAATTATACTTTCCTTGGATAACAATTCCTGCTAACAATTATTTATCTATTTATTGATGTTCAAGAAACTATTTATCATTGTTCTGACAAGTATTTATCCTTATATTTGAGAAGTGTTTATCCTTATATCTGAGAAGTATTTATCATTGTCTCTGACATATTAATACTTTGATTTGATTAAACATTACTTATTGACAAGTTCAAGAACAAAGTTCAAGAAAATATTTATCATTGTTCTGACAAGTATTTATCATTATATCTGAGAAGTATTTATCATTGTCACAGACATTTTACTATAAGTTGCAATTATGTCTGAGACGTATTTATCTATGTAACATAAAGTATTTATCCATGTAACATAAAATATTTATCATTATGTCTTAGAAGTATTTCATTGTAAGTTGTCATTATGTCTAAGAAGTATTTATCCATGTAACATAAAGTATTTATCATTATGTCTGAAAAGTATTTATTATTGATATTTTACTGAAAGTTGCAATTATGTCTGAGAAGTTTTTATCCATGTAACATAAAATATTTATCCATATAGCATAAAGTATTTATCATTATGTCTGAGAAATATTTATCATTAGGTGAGGAGATTATTTATTTAATGGTTCCTAGTTACGCGGGGACAATCCAAAAACACAAAGAAATTTTGTGCGGGGATAACTGATAAGTATTTATGATGGGATTGTTTATTTAATGGTCCCCAATTGTGCGGGGACAATTAAAAAAAAAAGAAAATTTTGTGCGGAGACAATTGATGAATTGATTTGTTCAGTCATAAATAGAGATCATTGCATAGGGATTATAATTTTATAGTATTGCCCCGTTAATTTGACAGTATTCATCTTGTCATTTTACAGTATTCATCTTGTGGAAATCTAGAGGAAAGAGATGATAGAGAGGCGATATGGAGTATTGATCTGTTAATTTTATAGTATTGCCCCGTTAATTTTACAGTATTCATCTTGTCATTTTATAGTATTCATCTTGTGGAAATCTGGAGAAAAGAGATGATAGAAATGCGATATGGAGTATTGATTTGTTAATTTTACAGTTTTTATCTTGTAATTTTACAGTATTCATCTTGTGAAAATCTGGAAGAAAAAGATGATAGAAAGGTTTCTTACTCATCCGAACAATATTCAATTGAAAATTCTACTATATACAAGATTTAAATTTACAGTTCTGTTGATTCAATTTTACAGTATACAAGATTCAATTGTAAATTTTACTGTGTAGAAGATTCAATTTTACAGTACACAAGATTCAATTGAAAATTTTACTGTATACAAGATTCAATTTTACAGTATACAAGATTCAATTTTACAGTATACAATATTCAATTTTACATTATACAATATTCAATTTTACAGTATACAAGATTCAACCCAGTGCTAATAACCGCTAATAACTAACTCTAACTGCCAATAACTTCCTATAACTGTATTTTTCGAAAGTACAGTCTGAAAGTACAACCTTTTTGTCCTATTGTGCAAGTTGCAATCTTTTTTTAACTATTTTGGGACCACTTCAAATAGTTGCTGGATGTTGTATGATTAACTGATATATTTTATGTGATATGTTGTATAATTGTATAGCATGTAGAAGTAATTTTACAGTATTCGGACAAGTCAAAGCTGTGGACAAATGGTGGACAAAAGGCTGTGGACAATTAGACGCTTCCAAAAAAATAATCTTTTATCTCATGTATAGAAAATTGTAACATGAATTATTGTATTTTATAACAATATTAAATAATTATGTATCTCATATCAACCAGGTAAGTACCAACTTATCTAAAATTGAACAGATTGACAGGATAGAATTGTATTCCAGCCTGATCTGTTTAGAGCGTCTTTTATTTAAAAAAAAAATAAACAACTTGTTTGTGTTTGTATAGTTGTTTGTTTAATTATTTATTTGTTATTTATAAATTAATACCATAAAATTAATTGCTTAATTGATGTCATGAACAAATGGAAACGAATTCATATTACCTGAGATAACAAAATATATATGTTTAGACCAAGACCATATTGATTCTAATTTGATCAGACGGTTCATATATAGGACGTACATAGGAAATGAAATATCTTTAATTTGACCTCTTTAAAGAAATTAATTCAATTATAAACCTCTTTTATACTTAATTAATTAATTACATGCTGTGTCTCCGTTGAATTTGTATCATTTGCAGTACAAATAATTAATTTGGATTGTTATATAGATAAAAGAAATAAAAGAGAGAATATTTTGTTATATTAGATATTATTGTGTTTAAATGGAGATATTGGCTATTTTAGAAGTTTAGATGGGGACACTAGCTAGAAATTCTCCCTTTTAAATTGTATGAAATTTATAATCTATATAAAATATGAAAAAATAGAAGTTCAATTTTTATTTAACATTTTTTTCCACCTTTCAGTTGTTATATATAGTTGTCAAATAAATATATTCTTAGTAAATATTTCCAGCAAAGTCAAAGTACAGAAGTACAGCTTCAGAATTTAACAACAGATCTAACACAAAACTAAATCATTAAAAATATTATTTTCACTTCTTGTCCAGTAAAGCATCTAGGCCATATTTGTTTCATGCTAATCTCTTTCTTAATTTTTTTTATTTTTTCTCTGGAAGGAAAAGTTTAATAGTGCGACATTATATCAAACACTTTTTTTTCCTTGATTTGATCTGACAATGGGCCAATTAATATTATAGGTAGTCATTCTATAATACAAATAATATAATGTCAAGATTAGATTTGAAAAAATGCACTCTGGCTCAGTAATTCCATGACTAGCGACCATCTGGAATGCTGTTTGTCACAATATTAACAGAGCAGGATTTATTCAAGTCATCGCCAATTGCAACTCTAACTGGGAAGAAAGCCGGTTGCTTCGGCTCAGGTAAGTTCATGCTGTCACTGCCAAGCATGGTGAGAACCTCTGACATTGTGGGCCGATCCGTGGCATTATCTTGAATGCACGTCAGTGCCACGTGAATGCATCTTCGCACCTCTTTCATTCGGCATTTGTCGACAAAAGATTGATCCACCAGCTGAAACCATCTTTCTTCTTTCCACAAATCCCAAGCCTGCCAAAATATCTCTTGAATTTGTCCAGTGATACCAATAACAAGTCTACTATAACCAGCAATGATGGAGTACCTAAAATACATCTCTTCAGAATTTGAAACGAAATTAGCATGAATACCAAATTCACCAAATTAGCATGAATACATCCAGTACATGCATCTTATCCTTCCTCCAGATAATAAGTTGGCAGTCACGTTTCTAACAAGACCAAATGAATAACTTCCAGCTGCTGGATCACTAGAACTTCTCCAAGAAGTGATAAACCGGTTTTGCCCCTCTATAACTCCAAGCTTCATAGTGGAGTGGACCACAATTCACATCCAAAGTTGTGCCCATGGAGCAATGCTTCAAGTAATTAAAGTTGGAAAAAATTAATAAATGTTGACAACAATCAATGGAACTGAGAGGACTAAGGGATGAAGTAGCATTTCTGGGATAAATGTTCCTGCAATATATATGACTAGAAATCAATTCATATGAATAGTATAAATCATTTTTAAAAATAAGCTAGAAAAGAAAATAAAAACTTACCAAAGGTCAGGATAAATCAATCCTCCTTTTTTGTTTTTACTTCCCCAGGTGTTAAATTGTTGATTCCAAAACAAGAGGCGACGAGGTTCATGATATAAGGAGGTTAGTTGTATCTCCGATTCAATGGAGAGGTATATAATTCCCCATCCAAATTGGAAGTGATATGGACTAAGATGGGAGAGAGATATGGTACAGAATGTTATGAAAGGAGGTGACAGTGCGATGGTAAGTTAGGTCCTGCCGGAAAAGATAGACACTTTTCGCGAAGATAAAAAGTGACTTTTTACGACGGAGTACTGTTATAAATGTATTTTTTTTTCTATTTGCGATGGTACTTTTCGCGACGGAGTTCCGTCATAAATGCGCTTTTTCTCTCGCGAAAAGTGCATACTTTGTTGTAGTGGAGATAGCGACAAATGCCAGACCCACTTGGCCGCTTGGTGGACATTAACTCTCAAATTTTTCTTACTAAATAAATTAACCTATGGCATAGCTATAGTTAATAAAATTATGACAGAGATATCATACAGTAGGTAGGGATGTAAATGGAGTGAATTCAGAGCGGATAATGCTAATAACAAATTCGTATAGTTATTCAATAAGCGGATATGAATAAAAAGACAAATAGTAACCAATTATTATAATTTAAAATCAAATCTGTTTTAAACGGATATGAATACGGAGCAAATAATCTATAAATACGGATTTGAATATATATACGAAACGAATAATTGTTAGATGATTGAGTCATAAATTTTAAGATACAAATACTCATTTTGGCAAAATTCAAATATAAAAAAGATTAAATATATAACTATGTGGATCTTCGTGCTTCATTCGAAATTTGTGGTTCAAGATGTAACGTGCATAGAAAGCTATACTAAATCTAGTATAATAGATCTTCAGCAGTACATGCGCGCTATAAAAAACAGACAGGGCTCAGATTGGGCTCAGTACATGCGCGCTATAAAGATTAACGTGTTTGTAATGGTAATTAAACTGTCCGGATGGGTTAGTCCCACAACGAAAAAGCCATTTAATTAGAAGATACACTATATAAAGGAGCCAAGAGCAAAATAAATTCATCTAACGAACAGAGGAGAGAGAAAAGATTGGGTGACCTTAATTATCCAAATCCGTATTCGGATATATTCTTTCTCCATCACACTACAAGAATGGTATATAAGAATAGAACAGTATATAAGAATAAGTATATAAGAGTATATAAGAATAGAACAGTGTCCACAAAATTTAATTATTTTTCAAATCTGTCACTGTTCCGCTTTGTGTTCATAAGAAGATGAAATTTACAGCTTAAATTAAATGTGCAAATACACGGTGTAGATTTAAAATATTTATATTTCATAGCATCACTTGAATAAATTTTAAATAGTCAAATATCAAAAAAGTAAATTAACACATATTAAATATCGAGTCAGATCAAACATGAGCATTTAATCATTTTAGTTTACTGCTGGAAGCAATCTTGCTTAATATATATTTTGGGTTTTAATGTCAAAAGAAATTATTAAAGTAAATTTACATGAAAACAAAACTGCACATTTAAGTTTTATTGGACTATAAACAATTTGTTTTATTTAATTAATTTGTTATCATCCCTTGTAGTCAAGAAAAACAAGATGGAAGAGAGAATAAAGAAAAGGTTAAATTCGGAGAATATTTAGTTAATAAATTTGAAAATGAATATTTTGTTTGATGTTTTATAAAAAATGGGATATTTTTATTATTTTTTCTGGTTTAGTTAAATTGGAGCCATTCTAGAGGTTTTTCAAATTTTAAATGCCTTACAACAAGTATAATAATTTGGTCATGTACTGAGTAATTAATCAACAAATAATAACACTTTAATTTACTGTACAGAAAATAATTTTCAAAATGCTCTCACCTATAGAATTAACACCTAATTAAAATGGAAAACTCATTACTCTTTATACAACAGAAAGGGATCACATGCAAAATGAATTTCCTTCTCATTTTTTAAAAATGTTAATTGAATGAAATTACATGCATAGCTACACGACTTAGACTTAATAAAGGAAAAATCTCATATAGATTGGGAATTAATTATAATTTTCCATGTTTGACATTCATATTAGAAAATCACATAATTATAAGACTAATTGGTATAAGACTTAATTGATAGCAACTTTGATCTAAATTTATAAAGTGTAAAATAACAATTGCAAAAAAAAAAAAAACAATTTGCTACACATTTCAAATATAATAACCAAAAATAATTTCCATTCATCAACAAATTTGCAATTTGTAAAATTTGCAATAACATACTGTGGCAATGTAACACATTTGAACAAGACTGTAATTGCCAAGAATGTATTTTCTTGCTTCTTATTAGAAACTTTAACCAAAGTAGTACATGTTTCGCTTTTAGCTAGCAACTTAGCATGCAATCTATATATTGATTGATGTCAATTTAATTTATACTTTAAAAAGAAAATGGTTTTCGCGTGATTGTTAAAGTAGGTTACATGCAGATATATAGTTTCTTCTCATTTGATGGGTTGTTTTATTATACAATTTTGTGTTACAAATTAAATACTTACAATGCAACTCGGTGATTTTTTTTTTCTCATTTTTTTCTCAATATTTTATTTTATTAAAAAAGATAAGAAATATTATTATCACTCCAAGTTCTGATATCACTTGCATTAATTTAACAAATTAATATAGTAAAGACTAGCAATTCTAATTAAAATATTAATTTTATTCTAATTATCGTATATTTGCTGATATATTAATTTTTATTAATTTTATCATATATTAATTTTTATCAATTTTATCTTTCGAATATTAATTTTCTATATCATCATATATTTGCTGATAAGTTGATTTCCTCCAATGACATAATTTATTTCAGAAAATTTCTTTTGAACTATTCATATTAGTTTTGAGTTATTGTAGTTTTATGTTTAATGGGTTAAAGGAAAGAAAAATTGGAAAAGTTGCTAATATAACAAATGGATAAATGAGTAATTCATGACAAAAATACTACTTCATGTAATTCGACAATTGTATTCATACCTTTTATATTTTAATTAGTACATTTACTTCCCACCACTTGGGTAGCAATTTTGGCATGCTTGAATATTTTCATGATTACTCGAGTTTTTACATTTTTCCATGCTAGTTAGGCCCAATTTACAATATGGGCCTGAATTAAACAAATGGGCTTTACAAAAATCATATAACCTGGTTTACAGAAGAGTGGGGGGGGACAAGGGATTGACTCGTTTTAACTAAACAACAACAAAAAATTAAAGAAATTTTAACCCCTGATTTACAGCCAGATGCATAGGAATCTTTTAATATTGCAAAACTGGAATCAGAAAATATACATCTATTATTATTATTTTATTGTTTTACTTAACAAAATTACATCTAAATTTATTCCAAACTTATTGGCAATAACTTACATGACATTTATATAAATATATGGTACTAGTCATGTTTTGAGCAAATTGGTGCCTAAAAACTAAAATATATACCTAACCTCAGTCCTCACACACATACTTATATAGATTATATATTTTTGCATTATCATTAAATGAATGATATATTGGTTAATCTATACGCCTATATATCTCGTCTAATTAAATGTCAACTATCCAAATGAAGTTGTAAAACAATACTTCTAGCTGGTAGTTTGCTTTAATTTGAAGTAAGAGATGCATCCTTCAATCCATCCTCAAAACCTTTTTTTCCCAAAGAAAAAAAAAAGAACATTATAAGAGAGAAATATTGCATTTGTTAATAAATCTAAATCTACAACATTTCATTTCATTTAGGGGTGGAATTAGAAAATTTAGATTGGGGTAGAAACGTAAAATGCATAATGTGTGGTTATTGAAATCTGTAAAGTCTCCACAACTAGACCACAAGTACACATTGTAATATTTTATGAGAGGGGTTGATCTATGTAAAAACTTAAAAAGACAAAATTTCAATTAAAATTTTATACACATGAGAAACTTTTTTTTTTTAAATAATAGAGGTAACTATAAGCACCTCATACATAATTACCTTAAGATCCTCACCTGATTGCATTGTATACGCACAATGTTATCCTTTTACTTCTCTTTAATGAATCAATATCAATTAAGTTGCCTATTACCTAAAAAAAAAATTTTTTTTGCCACTATAAAGGTGTGCATCAAATATGCTCATTTGGTTGATATATATATCCTCCCAATTTGGATGCATATTTATTTTATATATATATTTGTTTAATTTTTTTTCTACTTCCTACAATATTTCATTTATGTTCTCCTTCATGTATATGCATAAAAGAATGCTTCTTAATTAGTTCTTGATATAGTTTTTAGAGTATACCTTCTACCACCAACACCACCTTCTCTTTGGCAATTGAAGTACAATGCTGCAACAGGTGGCCCGAGATTGTAGAATGCCGAGAAATCTCTGGTATTGAAATTTTGACGCCATCCCGGTGCATAGACAGTCTGCCTCACTTCCTGTTTGAATAACACGAATGCAACACGATGTATCCCTGCCGATGCCCGCGGTCCCTCGTATGATACTATTTCATTTCCTGAAATATTTTTCATGTACTTTAGCGAGTTTTTGTTTGTTATGTTTTGAATCACTTATGTTCATGTCAATTCAAGAAATTATTATGTCATAAAAGGCTCTTATTGTGGCATTATTTTCTGTTGAAGTTATTCAGATCTTTGTTTTCTTGTGCTTGTGGGACTTTTTATGCGTCCATATATACACAAGAGGGACAAAAGCTTGGTCTTTTTCTTCAAAAATAGATCCTTTTTGAAGGAACTATAAACACTAATATTGTCAGTAATTATTTTATGTAATACAACTATTTTTTTTTTCCTTTTGTATAATGCAAATTTCATTCAATCTTTGAATCATTTCGTAATATATTCCTAGTCCAAATTTATGTCAAATTCACTTGATGGCTAATACTCAGATAAATTTTTTAATAAAATCTTCTTTTTACTTTTAGTAACCCGGACTATTATAGCCTAGCCCAAAATAAATCTTCTTATACTTGTAATTAAGAAATAGTTAAATCATAATCTAGCCTAGAACATATTAAATCAAAATTTTTGCTTTAAAACTCCTCTGTTAGCTTAGTTTAAAAAAAAAAAAAGGATCAGACAAGCTAGTTAAATTTTGTAACATTGAAACTTGTTATTTGTAAAAAAATATGGGTTTCAAAGGCATTAAGCACACTGTGCCTTTTGAATAAATTCTTATAGGGTACAACATTTCCCTGGTACCATATTTTTTTGTGGGCCCACACCATAATGCATTGGTCAAGCGTTCTTTTCGAAAGATCACAGCCGTCCATCAAATTTTGATTTCCGGTTGAGGTCCCTCTACACGCTGACTAATGTAATCTAGTGGGGCCCCATAAACTGTACAAATCTCGAGCGTTGTTGATCAACTGACAACCGTCCAACTGCTCAACCTGCATGACAAAATAGGTTGGTCATTTCTTATCGAGGGCCCCACACCCCCCTCCCGTGCATTTGGTTTTTGCCAAGGATTACCAAACCAGTTCATGCCTATATGGTTTTGGATGTACTGGTACCAAGTTTTTAGCTTGCCAAGGACCACTGGTACCAAGATTTTAGCTTGGTACCTTACAGTCTGATAGATGTACTGGTACAAGAAAGTATGATAATCCTTGGTATGATTTGTAGTTCAATATCGCATCGACTGCTCTTAATTTTTTTTTATTTTGTTGGATTCCACTGTTGTATTACACTTATATAGATATGTGAAGGCATGAAAGTAGAAATGAATAATACCCACCAAAACTTACATCAGTTGCTTCTGGTATATCAGTTACCAACCTATACAATCACAAATAGTTTATCAATTTAAAACATTTTACTAATTGTAAGAAATAATCTGTGGAGAGCAAATTAGTAATTCATTTGAATGTCAAGAAATTGAAAGACCCATTTTGTCCTACAAAAATATTACAAGATATTCAGATATCAAGAAAATTAAAATAGTACACATACCAATTCAGATATTCCCTGTTACTTGGATTGCTTGGACTTGGAGAATCAGGATCAACCATTACCTTTTAATAATGATTAGGTTAATGACATCAGAAACTAATAGTTAAGTGCTAAAACAATTACAACAAGAATAAAAATAGACAAGTTGCTTCAATATTTCAGGCAAGAATATTCTCACCTTCAGTTTGTTTACACATTTAATAGCCCTTTTGGATCTAATTAGGCCTAGATTTGCAGCCCACTAAAAGCACCATGACCCAACAAATCATTATGGTTCTTTTTTCTTTTTTAAGGTAGTAGGTGAAATCTTATTATGTAAATTTCATTGAATAAAAAATAAGAAGACAATATCAGGGGAGTACAAGTTAGATAAGAAGAGAAACTAAAGAAGACAGTACAAAATATAGATAATTGTCACTAACTTACAAGTGTGTACAGCTTCCTCTGATCTGAACCAACGATCTCAATCTTCGGTGCACTGGCAGCATGAGATGCCTTCAGACCGGTACCATTCGTGATCTCTTTATCATTGTAACGAATTTTCATTGTAGCAGATCGGTTAAAGGGATCTAACACATCACCTATTATCTGACTGACTGCTAATGGATCCCTTCCCCTTATCATACTTTGCTAACAAGATTGAGAGTTAAAAAATATATATTTGTTTCAAGTATTGCTGGAGTTTATGGAGGTTTTGTGTGTGTAGAAATGATAAAGATTTAAATGGTATTTATATGAAAAGGAAACGCATCTTTTAAATGTTTGAAAACATTCCACATAACACTACAAGATGATAGAATCTTACTTTATATTTCTATCTTTTTCTAGAAATTATTTTATTATTATTTGTTGTGATGAAATATGCTTTCTTTTCTTTCTAATGCACTAAGGTCAATTAATCAAACTGAAGTCACAAGTGTACCTATGATTGCACACATTTTACAGATTTAACAATTAACAGCATTGGCTGATCAGAACTATATACATTTCTCATATTATTCATTTTTTAATTTTGAAATTTGAAATAACTAAGAAACAATTATACAATTCAATTGGTCCCCTGTGCTACATCTCTGAGATATAGAGGTTTAGTATTTTGAATTCGCAACCCTGAGATATCTCAAATTTTGAGTTGATCTCTCTAGAACGTTCAAATTCTTTATGCACTAATATTGAAGCATAATAATAGTGGCCTCCTGCATTGCGAATAGGCACCGAAAAAAATGATCGACTTTAGATAAACTGAAAGTTTGAGATATCTCCAAGGATACAGACTCTGGTACTTTGAGGAATTGATGATACCGACACCATCAGAGTTTTTTTTTTTTTTTCCTGAAGATGCCTCTCAACTTTTGGCCTTCCCCAAATGATACCTAGCCCAGGTACGGCCTCCGTGCAAGCAGGTACCAGTTGAAGCGAATCGTAGATAGACTTATCGATGTGTTGCGTCTCTTTCGCTGCTCTCTTTTTCCAAGCACAATGCTAGGGAAAAAAAATTCTCAGATCAATGTCACAAGATTAGCCTATTTTTCAGTCATTAGCAATCAATAAAGGAATGGTTTTCATTCAGTCCACAACCAAAGGCGATTATATGATATACCAGCATTTGGTTGGATTATGAAATATATCCACGACCAAGAACCCAACTACATGTACCGAAAACAGTATACTGGTAAAGAAATTGCAAAGCAAACCCTTTGCCTCAAGCAAAAGTAGCCACAATAGGTTATACTGGGGTTTTGTGCTGTCAAGCATGAATTGCAATCAGATCGGGTACCATCGAATTGGGTTATTGGGTCTACAAAACTAACCCAGCATGGAATTGGCAACAAGACATTATCTGGTTGCTTTCTCTCTTTTTTTTTTTTTTTTTTTTTTTTGGGATCAATTACTTTTCCGAGGCACCTTTAGAGTATCAGGTACTTCACTTATTGACAAGGGGTGGTCCATGACTACCTACTGCTAGTGATAGCATGTTTGCACAGAATTAGGGATGAGATATCTCAAACTTTTGAGTTAAACTGTGGAATATCTGGACTGTTCAAATCCTTTCTGCAAAGAACCCAAAAAAAAAAAAAATCCTTTCTGCACGAATCTCAAAGAACAATAATACTGGCCCCTTGCATTCCGAATAGGCACCGAAAAATAATTGGCCCGGATTTAGAAAAACTGATATTTTGAGATATCTCAGAAGATACAAACTCGTTTGAACAGACATGATCTCCTCCACAAAAGACATGAATATTTCACTGACATGAGAAAACTATCATGCCTTGTCATTTTTCAATGAGTAAATGGCAGGAGTTATTTTCTGTTTATAGGTGACTCAATTAAGAGATAAATATCCATTGGAAATGATTAATTGACAATCTTGACAATCACCAAAATCAAAGTTTAAATAAGAGATCCAATATTGTTTCATTCCTATAAAATGAAATAATTATTATTTGGTTTATTTTTGTACCGTGCAACAACCGACTTGAACTTGTAACCATCTGTATTCTATTACCCTTGATGCATTATCAAACAATAATTAAATTTCATAAAATTGAAAATGTATGGTTCCTATTTGTCCAACAAAACACCTATAAACTTTTATTATTTAGCATTCAGATTCTTCCATTCGAATGGATTCTAGAACAAGCTTGAAGAAATTCCAAGCTACAAAACATAGTTTGTCAATCCAAATTTGATGCCCTTTGCCACTAGCAGGATGATCTTCTCCTTTTCAAGTAGTATAAAATCTTTCTTGATATATTACGCACTTTTAATAGAATATCCTTGATGCTTTTTCTGATCTTCAAGCACAATTCTCTTTGCATGAAGATCTTCAAGCACAATTATCTTTGCATGAAGATCTTCAAGCACAACTGGAATGATATTAATAGCGCTTGTCTTGCTTCGTACAGCCCAAAAGTTATTTTTTTTTCTATTTTAACTCTATTACTTGTGTGTTGCGTGAAGTCAAACTAGCTTTGTTAATATATTTACCCCACAACACAATTTGGCCACAGAAGTATAATTTGATTCTCCATGCTATCATTTTACAAACTTTTCTCTATAGTTAAAAGTGTTTTTTGTGCTTATTGTATGTCCGGTACGCGCGGTACGTAGTTGCAGGATATGCTTGAACATGATTGCCACTTGAATAGCTAACTTTTTCCAACAGCTAAGAGCCGTTCTTCATTGATCAAAGAAACATTTAATTTTTCAATAATAAAGGAACTTTGCATGTATTATTTAAGTGTTAAGACTGTGTCCTATAAGAAATTAAAGGCCTGGATTTGCTCTAGACCAGTGCTGTAAAAAATATTTGTTTAGGTTGATTAGTTGTTAGCGGTGATCAAACCGTTATAGATTTTTCTAACTATTTCCGATTATGGCCGATTATTCCCGATTATTTCCGATAAATCGCTTGGCGGTACCTTGTCCGTCCGACAACCGCATACCGTCATTTACAACACTGCTCTAGACCATCCAACTAAATTTAGGCCTCTGAACTGTTTAATGTATTACTCGTTTCAGGAATTTGAATTTCATATTATAAATGCACATTTGAGTATTCCAATTGTCACTGACAATCAAAAGATATGCGCTTTTCAAGATTTGTTATTCTGAAGTAGGGAGATATGTGATAACTGGTATCATCAAGTCTCTGAGCTTTCAATCTATGTTGCAATGATTTGGTATTATTTACAGATACTTGATTTGACTTGAGCAGTTATATTGTCTATAATGACCAAGTTATACTGTATTGAATTAATTAGTTGAAAAATATTTCACCTTCCCTTCACAATTTTTTTGGAAAAAAGTATGCAAAGGAAAATGTAAATATTCCATAAATGGATTAAAATCATCACCACAGAAAAAAGGACAAAAATCAAAAGTGAAGAAATATAGAAAGTAAAGGTCAAATTTAGTTTTAATTTTCTTTCATTCTTACATAGATTTACTTTTCACCATTTGTTTGCCAAATTTGTTGAAATAATTTTTGGAAAAGAAATTCAGCTCAGTCAAACAAGATTTCAACATTTTTCTTGTTTTACAAGCATACAAGTATGTCTACCAAAGTAGTCATTAGGCAACAATTCTAAATTTGACTGACATGACCTGTGGAAGTGATTCAAGTTCAATTCTTTTTAAATTTTTATTACAAGCACCATTACTATCATAAATAATTAATAATTAAAAAAGTTCATACGTGCAAAACTAATTGTTTAGTAAAATTTATCACAGCTGCACAAGGAGGTTATTCTAGAAATTTGGGTTTAATTTGAAGTTCCTCCACAAATGGCCCATAAAAGAACAAACAAATGCAAAAAAAGAAAAAAAAGCATAATTTCAAAGGAATAGGATTTTCTGACAAACAGAAGCAGCTTTTGCATTTCTTTATACACAGATTGGACCCCAAAAATCTTCTTCTACAACATAAATAAATAGACTATTTTTCCTTTCATTTCTCTCTGAAAAAATCTAGCCAGAAACTAGCTTCCTACTTTACATTGGATAGGTATCATAGTGTTATAAATCACATACTGATAACAAAGCATTTTTTGCAAATAAAAACCCTCATCAGTTTACATAGCTTCCTAATTTACATTATTAAATAGCTCCCGTAGTATTATAAATTGCACAGTGATAACAAAGCATGTTTCTACATTTTTGTAGGGTAGATATGAAAGAGTACTTACTTTCATGTAGTAAACCCAGCCCAATTCTTAAAAGCAACAAGCGCCTCCATTTTCCGATAATTTTTTCTCCTCAATTTCGCCACACTCAACTTCTTGTGTTTCTCCATGAATGCTTGTTTGTGCCTCCATTTATCTACAAAAATCTTCAATTCATTCGCCTTCTCCACCACCTGCATCGCCGCATCAAAAAACCCTCCTTTAACCAATGCATTCAAGAATGCATCAATCAAAGCACGGTCAAATTCACCTCCATTTCTCCTCAACTCAGTCCATAGCATTAACACATTAAAATACTTCTCAGCCGAAGTGTACCCATTTATCAAAGACAAGTAGGTTTGACTGTTGGGTTCAAATCTCAATGAAACCATCCTTCGGTACGTTCTCTTTGCATCTTCTAACCGGCCAATTTTGCAAAATGCATGTATGATTGAGTTCCAATCATGGGTTGCGATTTGGATTCTTGGGTCATCTACTACTGAATCAAGAAACGATGCCATGAGTTCAGGCCGATTGTTCTCGGTTAAACCGGTCATAATTGTTAGGTAGCTTGTTTTGAGGTCGGGTAGGGTTGCCTCTCTCATCTCTCTAAAGAGAGAGAAAGCTGATTGAAAATCTTGACAAGTCATGGAGGCATCGATCAGGGCATCAAAGTCGGATGAGTCTAACTGGAGCCCGGCAGCATTTATCTCTGCCACAAGCTGAGCGGCCTCGGCAGTTCTTTGTTCCTTACAATAGGCTCTCAATATACAAGAGTAAACACCTAAACCAATAGAAGCTCCCTGTGCCGACATTTCATCAAGCATGTTGTGTGCCTTGTCTAAATGACCTAACTCCACACATGCACTCATTAACCCATAACCAACTGAGTGATCTGGTACCGTGCATTTACTAAAGGCCTCTAATTCTTGCGCTTGAATAATCAAAGAAGCTAATTCTTTGGTTTTACCATTGTTTATAAAGCAATTAGCAATCTCAATGTAAGTGTCTTGATTGAATATATTAGACTCATCCTCTCTTTGTTCTTGCACTGCACGAAGAACTATTGAAGGAACCAATTCAAATGCACCCGATTTCACATACCCACTAATCAAATTAGTGAAAAACACCATTTTATTCGAATACCGCAATGCATCCAGTAACTTCTGTAGTTCATCAATTCTTTGCACATTCCCAGTTAAAGCATATAAATACGCAAGAGATCCAAAACTATTCAAATCAGGCGATAAATCCAAGCTAGACATTACCTCGAGCACCTTCTCTGCATCAGAAACCGACCCTAGAATTTTACAACACCCATCAAGAACCCGATTGCAAAACTCCAAATCAGGCTTCATGCACTCCATCCTCTCATCTAACGCAACTCTACAATTATCCTCAAAAACCGGCAAGAATGCGCGAAAACCGGCATCATTCCTTTCAGCCATTTGAATCACCACCGGGCCCCAGATAGTAAAAGCCGGGAACCGCCGATTCTTCAACATTGCGCGAAACAGCGCAAGAGCAGGATGCAGAGTATTACTCCCAGCAAAGGCTCGAAAGAGACCGGAGAAAGTATCAATCGAGACCGAAAGAGGCGATCTTTCGAGGAGGTAGATAGCCGCAGCGAAGGCACGTTTGAGAGAAAGGCGGTCCGAGAGGGAGGCGAGGTGAGAAATGAGAGAGTCGGAGAGGGAAGGGGAGGAAGGAAGGAGAGAGAGAGAAGAGAGGGACTTGAAACAGCGCCATGCTTCGTCGGTTTGGTGGGAGTGGAGAGAGGAGAGGAGAGAGGATTCGAGAGAGGCCTGGGTTTGTGGGGAAGGAGAAGGAGGAGGAGGAGTGGGAGAGGAAGTGGAGGTGGGTTTGATGGGGTGAGGTTGGCGAAGAGGGAAAATGGAAGGCTGGAGGAAGGAATAGAGAATGGGAATTGAGGAAGAAGAAGAGGAGGAAGAGAAATGGAGGCGATGGAGGTACGAGGAAAGCGAGAGGAGAGATCGCCGCATCGAATTGCAATGGAACACTGACAAACAAAAGTACATTGCGGTCTCTCTCTTTTGTATTTTGCTAAGGGAAGGTATGGCCCATTGCTCATTACTTCGGCCCGCACAAGGCCCACTAAATTTTTCACGTATACACTTGAAACATTAGTTCAGAATAAGTTTATGGTACTATGCATATTACATATTGGTCTGTAATACAAATTAAAATTTTTGTTATCAAAATCTAATGGTCGATTCGAACAGTTTAATATAATCTCCATATAAATATGTACTTACAGACGAAATTTTATATTTTTTTAAATATGTTTACTATATTTTAAGATAGGTAGAAAATCACTTAATATGAAAATTCTGGACCATCTAAAAACAATGATTTTCTATCTACCTTTAAAAATAGTAAAAATTTTCGAAAAAAATATAAAATTCAGTTTGTAAGTACATATTCATATGAAAATCATAGTGAATGGTTCGGATCGACTGTTAGAATTCTGAAAAGAAAAATATTAATCTATATTAAGAACATAATCATGCTATGCATAGTACCATAGACTCGCTCTTTCGAAATTATTACAAGGAGGGATCCACTTACAACATTTGAAAGTTATTACATCTTACAATAATTTGGTTTTATGATTTTCAAAGTTCAAACAGTCGATCCAAAGACATGATATCTATAAATTAAAATGTGCTTGGAGATCAAATTTTATATTTTTTGAATTTCTTTATTATTTATTAAGTATTTTACAAAACTGCTATTTTTAGATAAATAGTAAAAAAAATAAAAATATATAAAATTTGATCTCCAAGCACATTTTAATATAGAGATCATGTTTAATGCTTTGGATCGACTGTTTGGACTTTGAAATTTTCGAAATCAAATTATTGTAAGATGTTGTAACTTTTAAATGTAGTAACTAGATCCTTTCTCATTATATATTTATCCTTATAAATTCGTAATATTATATTTACACTTCTAAATTTGATAAACTAAGAAATTTATCCAATTTATTTTCTTTCATATTAAAATGAATAAATTAAATTAGTTTTTAAAATATAGAAGGAAAATTACAATATTATGAATTTTAAGGGAACAAATACATAGCTTCAAGTTTTTTCAAGAGTATACACGAAATTTGTCCAAACAAGAAAAATAGTTAAACAAAAGAAAGATGATGATTAGAAAGTAGAAACATAATGCAAATTAATTTGTTAAATGAATTAACCACATCTACCAAATTAATTTATATACCAACAAAACCAATTAAACAACTTCATGTTGTAATTAATCAAGCGGTTGTTTGCAAATAGCATCCAATTATTGAAACCAAGAGTAAAACAAAATAAAATATATTATATTGCCCTTAACTTGTTATACATTACTTGAATCACTACATAACTAGTTTTCATAAACTTTTTTTTGTAACTAATTTTAATTTAACTTTGTATGGAATAATTAGGAACTAATGACTAGATCATTAAAAATAGGGGCTTTGTAGATTAAGGAGTCAATAATTTTAATAATAATTTTAAAAGAAAATATGAGGATAATTTTAAACATCAAGCATTAATTTTTTTGGATGTTTAAATTAAAGGAAAATAATCATGATACTTTCGGAACATTAATAATTAAACTTTATTAAGTTTATCATCAATAATTTAGTAGCTAGCAGCATCAGTGTACCCAATATATTGAAATTTTTGAGCCTTCAAATATACACACAATAAAAATATAAGAGTTCTTTTAGGGCCTCCATATATAGCTTATTTTAGTCCACAATATAAAAAAAAAAACCCATTAAAATGGGCCATGTAGTAAAATGCATATCGCATGAATATTCTTTCATCCATTTTTTTTTACTCCTTTACTTTGTTTGTCTCCTAAAAGGAAGGTTTTAGAGCTTGTAAAATAAATCAATATTAGGTTTGACGAATTGTGATTGCGAGCTCGTGAGCTGGTTCGTAATGATTACAAACTTAAATTTCAGCACAGACCTCTAAAGTCAGTTCGAACTAACTCACTCGATAAATAAACGAGTTGATTATGAGCTGGACACAGCTCGTTGCCACCTCTACTCCTAAAAGGGAGGCTTTAGAGCTTGTAAAAAAAATTCATGCATGTTAGAGCATCTACAACGCAGATTGTTTTCGGATTGCTTAGTCTGACGTGTTAATTGCTAATTGAATTGTTGGAATGTAGGGCAATTTCTAAATAAGCAAATTTGCTTTAAGAGCATCTACAACGCAGATTGTTTTCGGATTGCTTAGTCTGACATGTTAATTGCTAATTGAATTGTTGGAATGTAGGGCAATTTCTAAATAAGCAAATTTGCTTTAAAAGCAAACGCTTTCTAGAGACTACGCTGGCAAAATCCTTTATTTCTATTGGTTATTGTCTCAATCACTCTCTCTCTTCTCATCAAATTCGGAACCCCTCTCTCTTCCCCATCAAATCAGAACCCAGAAGAACGAAAGAAAAAAGCTTTTTCTGCGATCATATATCTCGTGTTTCCGGCCATCTTACATCGTACCGATACCTTCTCTTAGTTCGTCTTTTTATTCTCTACATTTTGAAATCTCAATTGCTCATATTTGTTTTACCCAATCTCCATCTAAAAACCTCTCTGTATCTCTCTCTCTCTCTCTCTCTGAGTGTGCACGTGAATAAGAAGGAATGATGGGAAATGAGAAAGGAAATACTTGTATGTGTGTGTCTGGCATGGACTTTGTTGATTGATGCTTCCATCGAAATCTCAATAAAACAATATTTTTTCAGTTGTAAAATTGTTGTTTTCTATAATCTTTATTGTGTTCTATTAATTTGTGATTTGAACTTAATTCTAATAATACTAAAGCATGGACGGACTGCTAAATTATCCTTTGCTAAAATATTTTAGTTTCAACTTTCAAATCAACAACTTTTAATGCAAAGTTGCTAATAATGGTGTAAGAAGGATTCGTGACAGAGGCTTGAGTGCTTGACTCCATGTATTGATCTCCATTAGAAAATTGGAAGTGAGAGAAAGGAGAAGAGTAGAGAGTAGAGTTGAAAAAAGAGGAATTGGAAAATCAACGGTAGTGAGAGATGCTCTAATGGAAGAAAGATAGAGGGAATTTTGCTCCTCTGATGAAGAAGATAGAGGCCAACGAAAGGAAAATACAGAAATATCGCTGTTGAGTTCAAAATAAAAGTTAAAAAGCAATTGCTGGGTTGGAGGGGTTAAAGAAATTGTGAACCCTTTAATTGCTAAATTCAGTGACGTGGCTGTTTAGCAATTAATTCAAATTGCTGGATTGGAGATGCTCTAAAAGCAAACGCTTTCTAAAGACTACGCTGGCAAAATCCTTTATTTCTATTGGTTATTCGGAACCCCTCTCTCTCTTCCCATCAAATAATCACACTCTCTCTCTTCCCATCAAATTCGGAACCCCTCTCTCTTCCCCATCAAATCAGAACCGAGAAGAACGAAAGAAAAAAACTTTTTCTCCGATCATATATCTCGTGTTTCCGGCCATCTTACATCGTACCGATACCTTCTCTTAGTTCGTCTTTTTATTCTCTACATTTTGAAATCTCAATTGCTCATATTTGTTTTACCCAATCTCCATCTAAAAACCTCTCTCTCTCTCTCTCTGAGTGTGCGCGTGAATAAGAAGGAATGATGCGAAATGAGAAAGGAAATGCTTGTATGTGTGTGTATGGCATAGACTTTGTTGATTGATGCTTCCATCGAAATCTCAGTAAAACAATATTTTTTCAGTTGTAAAATTGTTGTTTTCTGTAATCTTTATTTTGTTCTATTAATTTGTGATTTGAACTTAATTCTAATAATACTAAAGCATGGACGGACTGCTAAATTATCCTTTGCTAAAATATTTTAGTTTCAACTTTCAAATCAACAACTTTTAATGCAAAGTTGATAATAATGGTGTAAGAAGGATTCGTGACAGAGGCTTGAGTGCTTGACTCCATGTATTGATCTCCATTAGAAAATTGGAAGTGAGAGAAAGGAGAAGAGTAGAGAGCAGAGATGAAAAAAGAGGAATTGGAAAATCGACGGTAGTGAGAGATGCTCTAATGGAAGAAAGATAGAGGGAATTTTGCTCCTCTGATGAAGAAGATAGAGGGCAACAAAAGGAAAATACAGAAATATCGTTGTTGAGTTCAAAATAAAAGTTAAAAAGCAATTGCTGGGTTGGAGGGGTTAAAGAAATTGAGAACCCTTTAATTGCTAAATTCAGTGACGTGGCTGTTTAGCAATTAATTCGAATTGCTGGATTGGAGATGCTCTTAGGTTCGGCGAAATGTGATTGGAGGTTTTATTTGAAAAATGAACATTTTTTAAAATACTTGCTACGTACACTACTACAGAAAAGGAGATTGCACACGGATATAAATGGAATTTATACACGGATTTTCTACCGTGTACGCTGTGAGGGTGTAGAAATTCTTGTAAACAGCCGTGTACAATTCCTTACCGAGCTACACGGATATTTAGCTAAACAGCCGTGTACGATTCCTTGCCAGTGGCGCTCTCCATTACCGAGCTACACGGATAATTACATAAGCAGCCGTGTACGATTCATTGCCAGTGGCGCTCTCCATTACCGAGCTACACGGATTATTACATAAACAGCCGTGTACAATTCCTTGGAGAGCTACACAGATTATTACATAAACAGCCGTGTACGATTACTATTTCTACACGGACGTTTAGCTAAATATCCGTGTAGAATTATTTTTTTTTTCATTTTTTTTTGGCTAGCCTCCAGTTTTGCTAGCCATTTAAAATCATAATTAACTAAAACAGAATTTCCAAAACAGAGCCATACATTTAAAATCAGAATTCCAAAACTATACAAAATTCATGTACACAAAATTATACAAAATTATACAAATTCATATTTAGCATTACAAAATTCAAATTGAAACCACCTTGCCCACATAAATCTAACATTGTTGATCTGCTCGTTAGAGTAACATTTTTGTTTTGCTCCATACTACAATTATAATTTGGTAAGTCAAGAAAATTAAGGTAAGTCAAGGCACACATACAAGCAAGTATCAATTGTAAAAATTTAAAGTTGGCAGTTACAATTTAAAGTTGATAAAAATTGATAACAAGCAATTATTAAAAAAAATAACGTTATATGGTTTAAATTATTTATATGAAAAATATACAATAAACTTCCGGACCAATTATTATATATGAATTCATATAAAACTATAACAGATTTCAATTCATGCAACATATATACATATTGTCTTTTGTACACATGCAATCCAATGTGATAAAACATAACATATACTCCTCAGGATCCAATACAATGTTTGTATAAAAGTTATGTCATTACCACTTAGTAACCATGTGATCAAGATTTGGCCCAAAATTCGGTAAGTTGGGCTCATGTTGCCAAAACGATTGGTTATAATCTAGTTTGGACCGAAATTTCATACATACATAGTTGTATTAGATCTTACATATCAAAAAACGAGTGTGCATGTGATCCATGACATGGTGCCTCTTGGTTAAAAGTCTCCAACAAAATTGCAACATATATGTGCATATAATTAGTTATGATTTGTTTGAAGTCCAGCTTTTAAATATAAAAGTTCTGAAAAATGTGCATATGACCTGTTCTGGCCGCACTGCCAATTTGAAGCTCTTAATGGGACCAAGCTGCAAAATAAATTGCAAAGATGGATAGATAGTTCCAAGCCAATCAAAATGGAAGCCAATTTCATATTATTTGGATTTTATTTCAATTTATTATGAATTTTGAAAGTTTAGTATTTGAAATATAAAAAACCAGCAAAAATGGAAGTTTAGCATTCCTCTTTCTGTATTTTGAATTTTTAAAATCTGAACTTCAAAAATTCATAACTAAATATATAAAATTCAGAAAAATATGAAATATATGTCTAAGTTGTGTATTTTTGAATGCTCTACACAATTGTGAAGTCCATTTTTATAACTAATATGGTCCCTGCCAGTTCAAAGTCTGGTATAACCACAACAGAACAGACTGCACAAGGCTACCTCTCGCCAAGCACATCATCCAACATGTCAACAATGCACCAGAAAAATGCAGCACCAAATCATTGCTTCTGGGAAAATCAACAATCCAGAAAGCAATCTCAACAAGTCAAAGCAACCCGATAAGGAAAAAATTCAATTGAATAAATGAGCATTTCAAGAATTACCCGAATTAGGCAAATAGAAGAGATGGAGAGGAAAAATGGCCGGTTCCAATTAAGCACCAAATTAGCACCGAGAGACACTGGAAATACTCACAAGCACCGAGAGACACCGGAAATTAACACCGAGGAGGAGACGAGGGGGTTTAGGGTTCCAAGCACCAAAGACAAAGGGGCGCGCGACTTATGAAAATTTTGGAAATTTTCGAAGAGGAGGCTCGAAATTTATATAATCAAAACCCTAAAATAACATTTCTAGACGGCTCTTTATTAAACGTTTGTGTAGCTCTCTCAAGGCTTTCTACACTATTATTTAAACAAAAAACCGTGTACAATTTATACCTTTCTACACAGCTCTTTATTAAACGTCCGTGTAGCTCTCTCAAGCTTTCTACACTGTTATTTAAACAATAAGCCGTGTACAATTCCTACCTTTCTTCAAGGTTATTTAATTAAATATCCGTGTAGCTCTCTCATGGCTTTCTACACTGTTATTTAAATAATAAGCCGTGTACATTTCCTAATAAACGTTCGTGTAGCTCTCTCACGGCTTTCTACACTAATTATTTAATAAATATCCGTGTAGAGATCCCACAGATATTTCAGGCTCCCAAAA
The DNA here is from genome assembly GCA_964058875.1 of Carex rostrata. Taxonomy (NCBI): domain Eukaryota; kingdom Viridiplantae; phylum Streptophyta; class Magnoliopsida; order Poales; family Cyperaceae; genus Carex; species Carex rostrata. The sequence goes on along the minus strand of CAXKVT010000106.1, from coordinate 1,996,509 downwards.
AATTACAATTTCTACACGGTTTTTATATAAAATTATCAAATCCGTGTACAATGTGCAGTGTACAATGACTATTTTTGTAGTAGTGGTACCAGCAAATGCAACATAACTATCTTTATTAATAAAATCTGAAGGCTTAACTTATACATTTTTTTTTCTTCAATAAAAACAAAAATGCAACACAGTTTGGGTGACAAACTTGTTTCAACTGCATGAAAAGTTAGTTGTATCATGTATAATCGCACTTATACAAGCAAAGTTATCATGATTGATGACAAGTTCTACATGATATATATCCCTTTATAAAATATTAGCCAATTAACTAGCTGTGTAGCAATCATCTTTAAATTATCACAGTTTGAATAATCTTGAAATGTAAAATATGAAAATACTAAAATACTGTATGAGATCGAAAAATAAAATAATAATAATAATAATAAACGATGAAGATATTGGAGAATAACCATTAATATTAAAATCACAAATAAATAACAATTAAATATGTTATACAAAAATAATTATTTAAAATCACTTAAATAAGCACTTATAATTAAGATCAGGTAGTTGTATGTATCATTTTCAGCCAATACAATATTTTGTTATTAGTTTTTCTACAATAGCTTATAATTATTTAATCAATGATTAAAATTTAGATAGATTAATAGTATATGAGAGTTGCAGATAATTAATAAACTATCTAATTAACCAAGTTATAAATTGTGATATCATGTATTAAGAGGATACTCATTTAAGTGGAAAGATAATATTAGGTATGACTAAATTAGTTAAGCAAAAATAGATAATAATTTGTATATTAAATTTGATATTTCTTATTTTTATTACACTAATGGAAGTTTTTTATTCTTTTTTATATTTATTCTAGCTATTGTGGATTATTTTTATGTTTCAAGTTATGATCTAATTTGATTTTCTTCCAATATTATCCAAATTAATTAAAAATATCAACAAGCGCACTCAAAGCACACTTAATGTTTTTTCAGAAAAAAAAAAACAAATATAACAATATTTGATATATCCTATTGAATTTCCTCCTATATAAATTAGTACTTATTAAGAATATAATTTAAAGTTAATTATCTGCTGTTGTGATAAATTTATAGCCATTTATAACCATTTAAAAAAGTTTCGTAGCTAGAGTCCGTATCATGCACATTAACGCACTGTTACGTTTGAGTTTAGCTTTGGACGTTCAATTTACACCTGTAATATTGCAAGAGATATTTTAAGATTAGTGCTAATACATAACGAATGGCACAGATATATACTTAAACAGTATGTTAAGACAGAATATGAATTTGTACCTGAGGATCTCGGATATGTTATGTTAGTCTGTAACGGGTCATCGCTCTAGGTGACAGTTAGCCCAGCTCCCATTCATTTTTTTTTTTAGTAATTTCGATAATGTGCATTAGACTAGTTTTAACGATATAATTAGTAAAATTAAAGGTAGTATCATGAGATCACTATGAGCTTAACTTCAAAAATTATCGAATCGGTCTTAAATTATGACTTTGTAGTTTATACCGTTAACTTGATCTCCTCAATAAGTCAAACATTAATTTATTTATGTTTCAAATTGTTTATATTTGAGTTCGTTTTGTATTAAAGTCAATCTATCAATTGTTGGAAAATGAATTCATTAAAATAATACATTGTTCAAACTGAACTGATCATCAATCAGTAAATTAAGAATAAATGGAGAGAGATGATTAAATGAACAAATTCATCTCTGAGGCCCAGCCACAGGCCAGTATCTTTCTTTCATGATATAGTTTAATGAGGAGGGTTCAAATGCCTCCATTTTTTGTGCCTCCATCGTGCCTCCATTTTTAAAAACTTAAATAACTCAAAGTTTAAAACTTAAACGTCAAAATAAAACCGTTAGATGTAATCTATATTATTTTCTCTATGTGCCCATAAAAAATTATCACATTTTGATTTTGCTTTTATATGAATTAATAAGTTGAAAAATCAACGTCTAGAAATTATCTACATTTGTATACATTTTTAGAAGCTCAAGATGACAATCAAAACAAAGTTGAAATGCCATAATTTTTTATATGTGCATAGATAAAATGATATAGTTCATATCCAACGGTTTTATTTTGAATTTTAAGATTTAAATTTTGAGTTATTAAAGTTTTTAAAAATGAAGGCATTTGAACCCTCCTCTAGTTTAATTGTTTGTATATTACTAAGGGAAGGCATGGCCCATTGCTCATTACTTTGGCCCGCGCAAGCCCACTGAAATTTTCGCATATACCCTTCAAATTTTTCAGAATTGTATATTTCTCCGTGTAAATTCGTAATATTATGTTTACACTTCTAAATTTCATAAACTCACAAATTAATCCAACTTATTGTGTTTTCTATTAATTAAAATGAGTAAATTCATGAGTTTTTAAAATTTAGAAGGGTAAATACAATTTAGAAGGTTTTGTTGCTTGACTAAGCCACCTCCTGGAGAGGTGTTTAGGCCCGGGGATTAGTTCCTTCGGGAGATACCACGTTAAAAAATTGATTGTTTTCTTTCTCTATTTTTCAATTTTGCTTTTCTACTTTGAAACTAAACTAGCATTGCCTCAGTAATTATCTGTGTGTTGCAGTTTTTTCCAGTTTGCGCTTGCTACAGGCTGGTTTCGTGTTATATAAAGCAAACAATTTAATTGGATGGAATTAATGGTTTTGATGATAATATATATTTATCAATGTATGTATGAAGGAAACTTAGCAGCAGGATTCCTTCTGTGTTTCATTTTTTTCATTATTCTTTTCAGTTGCAATACTGTTTTCAAGACATTATAACCATTCTTTATGAAGGTAATATGATAATATCACCATCAGTGTTGCCCATTAGTAAGGAGAGGCTTCAGATTTCTGACAATTTTGTTTGGAAAATTTATTGATTAACTTCGTTTTGGTGTTATATTTGCTGTGACAAGTTAGGTGTCTCAGGAAACATCAAATACTTTTTCTTTATTTTCTGCTATATTCTACTTCTTAGAAACATATTGTATTCTATGTCCTTTGAAAAAACAACTAATTGCCTTTCAAAGTTACACATTTTAGATAATGTAGAAAAAGAAAAAGAGGTTACAATTCACAAAATGAAAAAGATAAAGTAATATACAAAAAGCGCAAAGAAAAAGAGGTTACAATTCACAAAATGAAAGTACCAGTATTTGTACAAAACAGCAGAAATTCTGATATAATATCTTAACAGTGTCTCGATCCAAAATTGATGTAGTAGACTCACATGGAAAAACAAAATTGTAGAAAATCATTATTAATTTTTCATCATAAACCCGGAGATTGATCAACTTTATGACAGAAGCAAATTCCATGAAGGCTGAGAAACTCTTCTCTTTGGATCCTCTGCCTTTGCATATGACCCAGGGGCATGTTTGTAAATTTGTTCATTGTAAAAATATATTCTAGTAAGAAGCTCTTCGCTTTGGTTTCTCAGCCTTTAATTGCATATAGGCAGCGAAAGTTTGTAAATTTATTCCTTGTATTTCACTCCTACTTTTAAATTAGTACTACTTCATATTTTAATTTTGTCCCTTGACTGTAATTTATTTCTTCAAAACAAATTAGACATTGTTCATCATGTGTTGATCATATAATAACAATTATTTTGTCAAAGTATGGTCAATTAATTAATTCCTAATACATACTAATTCATAAGCTTCATGTGTGAGCCATGGTTTTTCAGAAGAAAAAAAAATTCAGAAAAAAAAATTCATGTTTAACTTGTGGTGCCTATAGTATAAATAGGTAGTCCTTAAATTGATCACAAATTGATCAATCCTGAAGAGTTCTATTTTCTTTGCTTTCTTTTAATTTATTTAGGATATTTTATAACCCGGATTCAAATATATTGAATCTGTTTTCAACTTTTTATAAAATAGGTTTAGTTTGAAATCTGAACTTATGCAACTATTATCAATAAAACAAATACAAGGACTAAGATCCTGTTTTTTCCTAAAAGGGAAAAAAACAACAACTCTGCTCTCTGCAAATAAGACTGATCTAAGTAATATCGGGTTACTGACTCGGGTAAGCACCTACGTCTCCAAAGACCCACAACCACTTACTGTGCTTTTGTATTTCTTTTTCTTTTTTTATAAAGGTGGGTTGATGCATACTGATTTCATGAAATAAAAGTTAAAACCATTCAATAGAAGATCAGTACAAACAGCTGGTACACAACTTCAGAAAATATATAGTGCTCTTTGTATTTTTCAATTATCAAAGGTTACAATTTAAAGTTTTAATTTTCCTTTTCATTTTGATCAACGGGTTACAATCAACCAAGAAACTCTCTCGAGATGATGTGAGTTAAAAAGCAGTGCTTCTGCCAAATTTAAATTGAGAGGGTTGAAAGGTAAAATGCACAATGTGTAAATGCATATATGAAGTCACTGAAATTTGAACTCAATTCTTCACAATTATAAAATGAAATTCTAACCACTAGACTACAAGTACAATGAATTAATTAATACATTGTTGAGCCACCTTAATTACACCTGGCAGCTAATCGGTTCGATCAAACGGTCTGTTAGTAGTGTTCAGTTGTTGAAGGAAGAAGATAAGAAATTGTTTAAATTAAGGAAGCTCAAGGAAGCTTCAGAACAACTATACGGGCCAGATTAACTTACAGTCGGGCTTAAACTCAATCTGGTGTGTGTAAGATTCGTACAAAGTTAAAAGAACGGTTCGGATCTACTTAAAATGAGTTGAAGCAAACACTTAGTATTTCTCTCATACATTTAAATTAGTACTACTTCATAATTTAATTTTGTCCCTTGACTGTAATTTATCTCTTTGAAACAAATTAGACATGGTTCATGTGGTTGATCATATAATAGCAATTATTTTGTCAAAGTATGGTCAATTAATTAATTCCTAATACATATTAAGTCATAAGCTTCATGTGTGAAACATCACTTCCCATAAAAATAAAAATAAATTAAAAATTAAAAATTCATGTTTAACTTGTGGTGCCTATAAATTAATAGGTAGTCATTAAATTGATCACAAATTGATCAATCCTGAAGAGTTTTACTTTCTTTTCTTTTCAGCTGTTGAAGGAAGAAGATAAGAAATTGTTTAAATTAAGGAAGCCCAAGAAAGAGTCTGTTGTGGGCTGAGAATAATTATTAGTATAAAGTGAATATGGGCCAATACACTAATTAGGTTACGTTTGAATGAGGCAAAGAATAGTGCTAACCCGGGTTAGCTACTATTCCAAACTATTATTTTATGTTTGGATGCGTTTGGGTTAGCAAAAAGTGACTATTTTTTGTTTGTTTTTAGTGAATTAGCATGTTATTCTACTAACTCAACTAAAAGTTGAGTTAGCTCACTATCTCAAATTTGAGTTAGCTCACTATTCTTACTAACCCAAGCCTTCATCCAAACACATCCTAATAAAAGGAATAGCTTCAGAAAGGAAAGAAATATCCTACCATAAGATTATCAATTAAGCTGCTTGTTTCTTTTTCTTCGTTTCTTTCTTTTTTTCTTTTTTTTTTTCTCAAATTGCTTAATTTCTCAAAAATTATAAATAGTATCAAGATAATCAGATGGAATGTGACACTGTCGAAATGTGAAAATGAAATCCTTTTTTTGGGTCAAAATAACAAGGAAAATGAAGTCAAAACCTCTGTATATTAAATTTGATGTCACTTTTTCATATATAAGTAGATATGATGAGTTTGTTAATCCGACGGTTCAAATTATGTGAATCACTAAATTGTCCCATCACATTACATCACATTATCATGTTACACGATCAAATAGTCAAATAAGAAAATAAAGCACTCGCAATAAAAATATAAATAATTGTATTACAGGGACAACAGAAGTACAGGTCATGTATATCTTCAGAAACCTCGAAATTACATTTTATTTTTTCTGAGATTAATAATATCAATTTATTATTTTAAATTCAAAAACCCACAAATTTACTCAATTTATTGTCTTTTCTATTAGAACTCATTTTAAATTGAAAAAAAAATCTATTTTACTCTTTATTAGATAAATAAAAATTATACATAAATTGTATAAAAAAATCAATTCCGTCTTTTAATTAATTAATCAATTCGCGAAAACATAATTTATTTTCACACAAATACACGTTTAAATTCAATTATTATCTTTTTATCTCTTAAGTTGATTTGTCGGAGCGTTTAACTGCCATAACCAAGGTTCTAAATAACGTTTATCGCGTCATAGCGGGGAGCCTCCAAAAAAAGCTATAGGGAATAGCGTCGCTATAGCAAAAGTTGTGCCACATAGCGTTTTTTTAGTTTTATAAAAATTATATTATATATTTGTACTAAATATCAACATTATTTAGTCTCATAGAATAATAAATAATACCACATTTATTAAAAAATTATAATATTCATATTGAACCAATACAAAGTCCAAATTGCGACTCAAAATATCTATAGTAATACTAATATCATAAACTATCGATCTTTTTCTATTCAAAATATCTTCAACATCATAACATAATTTATCTTTTTTCTATTTAAATTTCAAAATAACCTAAAAATTGAAAAGAAAAAAAAATCATACTTCTTGTAAAATAAACATATGATCCTTGAAGAAATTCTTGTTAGTCCCTAAAATTTCCATAATTTAGCAATTATTTATTTGACTTATCATCAGTTAAAAAAAAAACAAGAGCAAAATGAAAAAAATATTATAGCGGACCTGAATTTGATATAGTGTAATATTCATCAAAATTAAACAATATCTTCACCATTTATTTATTTTAAAGCCCATATAAATTGAAAAAAAAAAAAAAAAAAAAGCTCATGTTGCATAGCGCGTGCTATTTGCGCTATACGCTATGCGCTATAGCGGACCGCTATTACCGCTATAGCGTCCGTAGCTCAAATAGCGTGTGTTAATGCTATAACTTAGCGTTTAGAGTCCAAAAATGCTATAGCGCCGCTAGCGCGCTATTTAGAGCAATGAATTACTTTTATCATGAAACCCCGCCATGTTGCCAACCAAAAATTTGAATAAAAAAAAAAATCATAACCTGACAAAGACAACTTTTTTCATTATTTTTTGGTTTCAGTCAAAGATCTACCTTGTTCTCCTTCCAACATATATTATGGGCATCTGACAAAGGAAGTGCAATAACATAAAATTTGTGTCTGATTAAACGGTCACCTGCAATCCTGCATCCTCAATTATTTCTATTTGCCATATCATATCATATCAGAAAAGAATATTATCCATAGTATTAGAGCCCCAGCATAATTACAAAATGATTTGTAGAGTATATAGCCGTTAGATGGGAAGTGGGACCACCTCCACATGTCAAAAAGGAAAAAAAAAATGCCTCTTCTGACATCCTCCATGTGTTGTATCAGATAATTTATTGAGAAAAACTGACAAGTGAGTTGTTTTACCAGTGACTGTTCCTCCAGAGTCCAGACTGCTACTTATTAATTAGTAATTACCAAAACCAGATGTCTAATATTGAGTGACATTTATGAGACATGTCTAAAGATAGCCAGATACTAATCAATGTGGGACAAATATTACTAAAATTTGGGTGATTATACATTTCTGAAGGGATGTAAATGTGGGACCTGATTAGATGGGGTTCAACAAATAGTTACCATCCTTTTAATAATTATTTCATATATGGGCTGTGGCTAATTTGCTGCCGGCAGCATTTCTGCCGGCGGTACTGCCACTGTTTTTTCTATTTTTTGATGTTCAAACGACAAATCTAAACCGTTAGATGTTTAATCTATATTATAATCTACTTGGAGACCAAATTTTACATTTTTTGGAATTTTTTTACTATATATTAAGCTGGTTTGAAAACCGCTGATTTCAATGCTGCAGAAATTTACTGAAATCAGCGGTTTTCAAACCAGCTTAATATATAGTAAAAAAATTCCAAAAAATGTAAAATTTGGTCTCCAAGTAGATTATAATATAGATTAAACATCTAACGGTTTGGATTTGTTGTTTGGACATCACACGGCTAAATATAGCCCCGGCAGCACCTCTGCCGAAATGCTGCCAGCAGCAATTTAGACAGACCCTTCATATATGTCCCTCAAAAATCTCAAAATTAAGAATTTTCCCTCTAACCCTTCTAAACTTCAAAAACTCACAAATATATTCAATTTATTGGCTTTTCTATTACTTATTTTGATAGAACAATTTGGGGTTTTTGAGGGGTATACATGAAACTCCCCCTTTTAATTAAATCCAGTACAACACAAGTGGTGGTTATTCAGAAAATTTGAGATAACAAAAAGGAATTAAAACGAACTAAAATGCTAACCAAGTACCAGTACTGGTAGCTTCTTCTACACCAAGTACCAGTACCGGTAGCCTTACAGCAAACCAGCCCCATTGAATATCCTCAACAATTTTACAAAATAGTCCAAACATGAATTAAATGTTAGAATAATGCCTTTCTAGTAATTAGTACTACCTAGACTGGCTCAAAAGATACAATAATGCCCTTCTAGTAGTTAGTACCTAAACTAGCACAAAAGTTGCACATATTTTGAATTTTCCAACACATACCCTTGAAGCATATCAAACTGATATTGATTCGCTATTGACTATGGTCCGTGAGAAGAAAAACCAGTACTGGCAGTGAGCCCGTCGAAAGGAAGTGCCTGAGCAAAGAACAAATGGTAACAATGTAGTTTAATAACTTTCTGGCTAAGAAGCAAAATGGAGAAAAGAGACATAAATACATGGATTGTACAGAATAATATGATTTGTTATCAAGGTACATTTTCTTATAAGATGAAACAAAATAATCTTTATTTATAGTAAATGCTTAGTTATTCTTATCATTTTCTTGAATCTTTTCTAGTTTACATTATACCATAGAGAATTTTATCTAAAACAATACAGATTTAACTAATTACAGTCATCTCCTAAAAATGTAATGTTCAAGTACCAGCATAATACCACAAGTATAATACCACAAGTACTAAACAGAAACAGCATCAATAAGGAAAACAAAAATCAAAACTGAATCAGCGAGAATACATCAGTTGTTCAGTACCTGATACCAGTATCAGCAACAATCAGTCAGAATCTCAAAGAAGAAGGACCAGTACAATGAAAGGAGCTGAAAAATTCAAAATGTGAAAATTAGTACAAATCTATCTTTTCAACTGCAAGAAAATTTGTAGGGAAAATCAACAACTAGCTACCTTTTCAACAAGAGAAACTTTCAAGCAGGGGAGTGGTGGGAGGTGGGGTCAGCAGAGGAAGGAATGTCGGGCCCCACACGGCAGCCTTCGAGCATGAATACCACATCTGTCATAGCTGGTCGTTCTAGTGGATCGGGTGCCGTGCACAACAAACCTACTTTCACACCGAGCAAAAATTCCTCCCACTCAGAAGACTCCGGATCCAACTCAAGCAAACCTGGCTCCAATAACTCCGCAACTTGCCCTGTTTGCAACTGCCGCTTCACCCACTTGACTATATCCTCCTCTTCACCTTCAAACATACCGGGTCTCTTACCCGTTAACAGCTCCAATAGCACAATCCCAAAACTGTACACATCACCTTCCTTAGTTGCTTGCCCCGCCGCGACGGCATCTGGTGCCACGTAACCCAATGACCCCACCGGTGCCGATGATGTGGATGTCGCTGCTGCAGCGGCAGCAGCCCCCGCAGTGACTACTATTGGTTCAAGGCCGAAATCTGACAAGTGGGGCTCGAAATCTGCATCAAACAAAACACTTTGCGGCTTCACATCCCCATGAATTACACCCGACTGATGCAAAAACGCAAGCCCTCGGGAGACACCAAGTGCAATCAAGTGACGCATTGGCCAATTGAGAATGTGACCGTCATGGTGTGAGGCTTCCTGTAGCAACGTAGCAAGATTGCCATTTGGCATGTAGTCGTAGATCAGCAATCGAACATCCGGTGGGGGCCCCGCGTAGTACCCTCGAAGTACAGTTAGGTTACGGTGCTTCACTTTCCCTAGAGACTCAGCCTCTTTCCTAAATGCCCCCTCTTCAACCACGACTGCACCGTCTGACGAGGTGGAAGGGAGTCGAAGAATGGATAGAACAGTTCCATCAGAGTAGCACGCCTTGAAAACCAGCCCGTGTCGGCCCCTGCTTAGAACATTTTCCTCGTCAAACTGTCGTGTCGCCTCAACCGTATCGGCATAAGTTAGGCGGCTGTTAAACATAATCAGCTTAGTTGGTAACCGGGACCCAGCCTCAGTTCCTGTGCTGGACCCACTTCCCCTTCCCGGGCTTCTATGCTTCTTCACCCCATTTTGGGTTTCAAGGAACCGCCGCCTCCATCTCAGTAGAGTAATAGCACAGCAGCAGCAAAGCAAAATCACAAGAAGTAATGCTGCTGTTGCTACACCGATAAAGAGAGCAATTCGCTCTATTTTCTTTCTTCTTTGCTGTTTTTTAGAGTCATCGCACTCGGTCTCAAGTGGTGACCCACAGAGCTTTGGATTACCAGAAAAAGCTGACGCAACCCTGAAACGGGACCCAACTAATCTCGGTATTTCACCGCCGAGTTCATTGTTTGACACGTTAAATGATGTTAAGCCGGGGATCTGAGCGAGTAGAGATGGAATGGAGCCATTGAGGTTATTTGAAGAGAGGTCGAGGATTTGCATCTTGGACAGGTTAGAGAGAGATGATGGTATCTCTCCAGTTAGACGGTTACCGTCCAGTTTCAGCGCAACAAGTGAAGAGCAATTGGAGATCTCCTGCGGGATTTCACCTGAAAGAGAATTTTCACCCAGGTCAAGCATCTCTAAAAAGGCAAGGTGAGAGAGGCCTGCTGGAATGGAGCCCGATAACTGGTTTTCGCGTAATTCAAGCACGGTAAGATTGGAGAGATTGGCCAGCTCGGGTGGTATTTCACTGACAATTCTATTATTAGCAAGAGAGAGAACCGAGAGCACCTCAAGGTAGCCATAGGTAGCAGGAATTGAACCCGAGAAGGAATTCCCCGTGAGGTTGAGTTGCCGCAAACTCCAGAGGCTACTGAACCCCTCAGGCAAATCGCCGGAAAAAGAGTTGCCGGCAAGTGATATATATTGAAGGTTTGGCAAGCTGAAAAGTTCCTCAGGGAGGCTTCCTGACAGGTTTATTTGCTCGGAGAGATCGAGAACCCGCAAATTTGTCAGGGAACCGATTGATGCGGGAATTCGGCCAGACAAGCTGTTGCTACTCAAATTCAAAATTTGCAATGCCGCAAGATTTCCAATGCTATTAGGTATTCTACCACTTAAGTTATTACCACTGGCATCTAAAAATGTTAGGTTGCTAAGCCAGGACAATCCGTCAGGGAGAAACCCGGTGAGGCGGTTTCGGCCGAGTGAGAGTGTTTCCAACCTAGAAAGGTTACCTAAACTAACTGGAATCTCCCCTGACAAATCATTCTCCTCAAAATAGATATTTCTCAGTGAATTCAAACCTCCTATAGCTACTGGTATCTCACCAGAAAAGTGATTCTTTTCAAGTTCAAGAATCCGAAGAGCACGGCATTTTGTAATTTCAATTGGGATTGAACCAGAGAATGAGTTTCGCCCTAGCCTGAGCTCTTCGAGTGCAGTTAACTGCCCCAATTGCGGTGAAATTACACCAGAGAAATTGTTTCCAGAGATATCAACAACAGTTAACCCAGAACCGCTAGCTAACCATGCAGGAAACGGACCCGATATTTTATTCTCCTCTAATTCAAGAACCTGAAGTGTCGAACTGACAGACCCGGTTACTGGTAAGTCGGTAAACGCATTGTAGGCAAGCTGTACAATACGTAGAGAGGAGTTTATCACAGGCTGAAATATGGTTTCTGGTATAGAGCCTGAGAATTGGTTATGGCTGAGACTGAGAATCTGTAGAGAGGGAATCAATGGAATTGCAGCTGGAAGAATGCCTCTCAGTTTGTTCCCTTGTATACTGAGGTGGTTAAGAGAGGAACAATTGGCAATGGCAGCTGGTATGGTGCCTTCTAGAAGGTTCCAGTCTAGCAACAGGTCATTAAGGTTTTGGAGTAATCCCAGGGATGGTGGAATGGTGCCTCGAAGCCGGTTAGAGGAGAGGTTTAACAACTGGAGACCAGGAACAAAACTGGAGAGATTGGTTGGTATCTCTCCAGTTAAAGCATTGGATGAGAGGTCGAGGTAACGGAGCTGAGGGGAAAAGGAGGAAGGGATGGGTCCAGTGAAAATGTTAAACTGGAGAAGAAGGGAAGTGAGGCGAGGAAGGCGAGAAACCGAAAACGGGAGGGGTCCAGTGAAGGAGTTCTCAAAAAGACTAATCTTTTCTACAAAAGAGAGGTCGGAGATTCGATCAGAGATACGACCTGAGAGGCTGAGACGAGGGAGGAGGAGTTCCACCACGTGTCCATCGTCAGAGCAGACGATCCCACGCCAAGAGCAAGGGGCAGAGGAGGCAGATGGGTCCCAAGTAGACAGCGCCGCCGTTGGGTCATGTATGGCTTCTCTGAAAGCTGTCAAAGCGTCAATCTCCGACTGAACGCCACGTGTCGGAGTTGCTCCGGTTGCGTATAGCAAGTGTATAGAGAAGAGGAGAAGGTAGAGGAGACATAGTTGTGATGAATGTGAAGGTTTCATGGCATAATGTGAAGGTTAGAAATGCACTTGCTCTCGCTTAAGAGAGAGAGAAGGGAGAGGAGGCAGGGAGAAGCGAGAGCACAGGGAGGAGCAGAGGAGAGAGAAATCTCGAGGGAAGAGGGGCTTATGGACTGAAGTGGTTTTCGTGATATTCAGATCACCTGAGGTAACAGAAATTCTGAGTTTAGATCAGAACCGTGCAATTTACAATGTCACGAATATTAAGGTGAAGCTTGCATTCCACCTCAGGCCGGATTATTTTTCCGGATTCTGATCGAACGGTTATAGTAAAATCCCAAATATTCTGTTACCTCAGAGCTTTCACACTTTCGTTTAATGTTGATTCCTTCGGAGCAGCTTTTTAAAATGGAATTTGAATTTTGTCCACAGTTCTTTGAACTGATCCTATCCTAATCTTAACTGTACGTTCGATCTGCATTTAGATACGTGCGAACAAACAAAATCTGGATTGCATTTTAACATTCAGACGTAGGCGCACATCTTGACGCTAATTGGACGTTTTCATTCACCTTTTGATAAGACTCGGTACAACACCCTTTGGACAAGAAAACCAAATCTAAAGGAAATAATAAAGACAATGAAAGAGTGCATTAAAACGGCAACTAATGAGGGAATAAATTACTGATTAAAGTTAAACGTTAAAGAAGCTTTTGTAACGGGCCCACTCACAATTCCCAAGGTGGACTGGTCGCTGGCTTGATGCACTCTGCTTGTCGCGAGGTAAATTTTTATTTATTTTTCTACTGTGAAAGATGCTGTTCTGTAAGGCATCTGATCCTCTTCAGTTGTTGACGGATTCATTGGACCGTTTGAGTCGATCTGAGACGTTCAGATCAAATCGGATGATCCTGATCGAACATGATGTGGGAACAGTCGCAACGGATAGGTTAAAAGAAGAGGAAGACTCGCTCTCAAATCTCAGATTTTTTTTTAAATTTTTTTTTCTTTTGGAGTTTGTAAATGGAATAGTATCAGCAGAGGTCCTTTTTTTTCGGGGAATGTACGGGGGTTTATGAGATTCGTGTCAGGTTAAAATAAACGAATCGAATTTCGTTCCATCAGGTCAAGGGTGCAAACGGATTGGATACCGATCAGATAGTCCTAAAATTATATTTGTATTTTTTTATTTTTTTTTTATAAGAATATATATTGAATATTGAATATCGTAAATATATGTATAAATATTTTCATAATATATTCAATTATACAGTGTATATCTACTATTTAAATATTCAAACTTAAAATTCAAAACTATATACATACCTATTTCTACATAAATATTTAGATATCAGATATCAATATCTACTTTTTAAATATAAATCTGAATACAAACGAGATAATATCCAATCCGTTTGCACTCGTGTGGTCTGGTACTTGATTGAGTCTGATGTCTTGTACATATATACTTTTATTATTATTATTATTATTATTATTATTATTATTAACATATGATCAAATTCCATTCTATGTTTTCAATGTGCGTTAAAATTTCTTGGAGACGATTTAAATTTAAAATGTATACCTACTAACGAATTTTAACGTGAATCAAACGATTTAGATAAGATATTAGACTAAATTTAATTTGATCTCTATAGAAAACTTCTCCTCTTCTCGTTTGCTTAGTTCGGCTAGTTGGGTTTATTTTACATACTCGTTTGATGATGATCAAATTCAAATCGATTTAATGTTGTTCGAAACCGTCTAATTTGCTTCATAATTAATTCATACTTGATTCACACAAATATAGAAACAGCACACATCAATGACAGCATTTATCTGGTTTTGTTTATCAACCAGTGTGTAAAATAGTGTTTCTTACCGTGTAATGTAGAGAAAAGAGCCCAAAATTTAAGCCCAAATTGAGCCCACTAAATAGATAACTCTGTTCAACTCAAACTTCATTCACTAGTTGGGCCCAAACAAATAGCTACACTCAAAACAGCATGTGTTTTAATTTCTAGGGAAAATTTCCTTATATATACTATTAAAATATTTATAAAATTATGTATTTATCATTCTAAATTTTAATAATTCACATATTTATTCAATATAATTTAAATATATTAAAATATATTCAAAATTCAAATTAATTATGTTAATATTGTAAAAGATATAATTCATTAATGATTAATTAAAACTGGATCCATTCTCTCTTGTCTTCTCTAGCTCTCGCTTGCACCCATTGTATGTTCTTTATAACCTCTCTAGTTGGCTCCCGCATGACTCACTACTCCATTAATATAACCAGTTTCTAATAACATGAGTGTTAGCTGTTGCGATGGCTGTTTATGCGAGGTAGTAGGAGAAGACGTCACTAGTGGAGAACTTGGAATTAGTGTCGGCTATTTATGGGTATTAGTGTCAGACATTAGGCGACACTAATCGGGCTGATACTAATACTTTGTAAATAGCCGACACTAAAAGTAAGGCATTAGTGTCGACTATTTATTAAATAGCCGACACTAATACTAACTTTTAGTGTCGGCTATTTATTAAAAAACCGACACTAATAAGTATTAGTGTCGGCCATTTAATAAATAGTCGACACTAATAAGTATTAGTGTCGGCCATTTAATAAATAGCCAACACTGATGTTTTTTTTTTTAAAATAAATTTCAAAAATTCACTATAAATCATAGAAAATTCTAAAAATGAAAATTTTTGTTCTGGAATGCTCATATATTTTTGCTGAACTATATATAAAACAAAGATATCAAATAATTCATCATAATTTACAAATAACACTCATTAAATAAAATATCATCCAAATTGCTCATTTATTGTTATTCTTATAAATGGTTTGTGCAAACCCTAAAACAGAAAATACATAAAAGACATGACGTCTGTTTAAATACAAACCCTAAAACAGAAAATACATAAAAGATTCATAAAAGACCCTAAAAACTCTAAAATTATAAAGAAAGATCCAAAAGTCCATGAAGGAAGACTCGGATCGCGAATCTGAGCCCGCAAAATGGCAAAACAAATCGTGGATTGGTTTCGGATCCGGTTTTGGGCTGTGGAGTTCCTGTCAAAATTTCAGCCCGATCCGACGGACGGATCAAAAGTTACGCACCTTTTCGTGAAGCATGCATAGGACCATATTGCATCACATCTTATGGTATTCGCCTAGAAGAAGCGGCTAGGTTTGAGAAGATCAAATCGGAGAGAAGCGTGAAGCGAAGTGAAGGCTATGTTTTAAACCCTAGGCGTGCGTTTGAAAGAGGTGCGCGGGACTTAAAATGAAATTTTTTTAGCTTTAGTGTCGGCTGTTTATAAATAGGCGACACTAATAACTGAGAATTAGTGTCGGCTGTTTATAAAAAGGCGACACTAATTGTTAAGTATTAGTGTCGCCTTTTTATAACAGCCGACACTAATTCTCAGTTATTAGTGTCGCCTACATATAAATAGCCGACACTAATATTATCAGTGTCGGTTTTTTGTAAACAACCGATACTAAAGTATTAGTGTCGGTTTTTTAAGGCGACACTAATTGTATGTTCTCCACTAGTGCGTGGCCAAGGCTGTTATTGTAATTGGGCTCAATGAGATGGTGAAAAAGGACATGGTGTGTTAGGAAAGCACGACTTAATATTGTTATTCATTATCAAAGTGGATACAGGGAATGTGTCTAGTTTTAAATAATGCTTGATTAATTGTAATTTCTAAAATTTTAAACATAATTAATTTAAGTTTTGGATATATTTAGTATATATTTAACTTATATTGAGTAAATATGCGAGTTATTAGAATTTAAGTTATATTGAGTGGTATGTATGAAATTCTCCCAATTTTTATTATATTATGAGATTTTGCCGATTTGATGTTATAAATTAAACTTTTTTAATTTTTTTTTGCTGATTTGTTCTTCTTTTTTTTAAATTTTCCTTTTAGAAAATTTATCACAAACCTATGGGCGCTACATTTCCTTAGCTTATCCTTCTCAATTAATTCCTTGGTCTGTATTTGTACCGTTAAAAAATTTATCACTATTATTTGGTGTAGCTTCGGTAATAATCAGACAAAGGCTCTTAAACTTTGTCCCCATTTAATAAATACACAAATGAAATCTTTAGCAAAAAATAATAATAATAAAAGAGAATAAAATAATGAAATCAGGACTATATATTTTATTTATAAAAAAATATGTCCTACCCGCTTTAATAAAAGAGCGATGTTCAAATATCTTTATTTTTTGTGCCTCCATCGTTCCTTCATTTTTAAAGCTTTTATAATATAATATTTAAAGCTCAAATATTAAAATAAAATTGTTAGATTTTATCTATATTATTTTTTCTATGCACGCATAAAAGGTCACGGCATTTCGACTTTGTATTGATATGTATCAAGAGCTTGCAGAAATACACTTATATGAAATAAATTATGTACGTTAATTATTAACTTATTGATTCATATGAAATAAATCACAATGTAATAAAAAAAAGTTATGTCTGTGTAGAAAAAATCATATAAATCATAACAAACAATTTTATATTAACATATAAAATTTAAAAAATTATTATTAAAAAGTTAAAAATAAAAGTACAATAGAAACAAAAATAAAACAGAGACAATAAAACCCTCCTCTTAATATTTAATAAAATGATCTTTCTATAAATGAAAATCGAGTGAGACAATTGGAGCACTGTATCTAAATCCTATCTTTTTTATTATTTAATATTTGAAAAAGTATGTGCATTGCATGAACTCTCTGACCGCAACGGCTAGCTAGCACTGTTCATGAAATCATGCATGGTGTCGGTGAACCAAATTTAAGTTCAGATCTTATGTGGAGATTTACATTCCATTAGTGTTGAGGCGGGTCATCAAGTATTATTTACGAATATAATTTAAATATTATTCAAATTCTTATTACTATAATATATAACTTGCCAAAATGGTCATAATTAAAAAAATGATCATTTTAAGTACTTTGAAGTGTGAGTACATGCAAAAAGGGTCATAAGTATTAATTAATTTACATTTTATTCACGAATATATATTATAAATATTGTCCAAAATTAATTAGTATGATAACTTATCAAATTGTCATGATTAAAAGATGTTCATTTTATGCTCTTAAGTGCACACACTTATAATTTTTTTAATCTATCTTGAATATCTCTTTACATTCTTTTATCGACAAAAAAAATAATGAGAGAAAAGATTGGAGAGTGAGTTGAACCCTAGACACGCAACAACTGAGTAAAAGATAAGAGTATCATTATTTGATTGGGATAATTTCTTACATACCCTTCAAGACATTTCCAATTTCTTATTTACCCCTCAAGTCTTAAGTTTATCTTATTTATCCCTCAACTCTTACAATATATAGTTTCTTATTTACCCATCACTTAACCAATTCTAAATTATTTCTAATTAAATTATAAAAAAATTGATTAAACTTTGATTAAAAAATAAAAGACAAAACTACCCTTCTTTTTTTTATGTTTCCATAACAAAAGAAAGACCCACTTCTCCGAATAGAATAAAAGACAAATTCAAATCTAGGCTCGCACAAAACAAAAAAAATTGAATTGCAGCTAATTAATCAAGGCTCGCACATAATACCTATCAGCTATTCTCCTCTTTGACCTATATAACCCATAAGACCTATCGGCTAATTGAATGTCGGATAATTATTTCTGAAATTTCAAGATAGCCTGCGATATGCTGGCTCCACCCGCCCGTGGATGATGGTGGGAAAAGGGTCACGCTCGAGCTCGAACTATGACCAAACTGCATATTCAATAGAAAATTTGGGAGACAATATAAGTTAGCGAATTACGTATAGATATGGGTATAATCCAATTCTATTATCAAACCCGTTAATCAAAAGATCTATCTAACAATTAAAATCGTGTGGTGTAGATATATAGAAGAAAGAAAAGAAGAATGGTAGTTTTGTCTTTTATTTTTTAATCAAAGTTTAATCAACTTTTTTTATAATTTAATTAGAAATAATTTAGAATTGGTTAAGTAATTGGTAAATAAAAAATTATTGTAAGAGTTGAGGGATACATAAGATAAACTTAAGACTTGAGGGGTAAATAAGAAATTGGAGATGTCTTGAAGGGTATATAGGAAATTATCCCTATTTGATTTGCTGAGAGACGAGAATTATTGCATTATAAAAGTTTTAGTGTGAAGTATTGTACTTCTTTTCTAAACAAAAGCCTTGACAAACAATTGACGTGTATATTTTGCAAAAGCGAAAGTGATGTTAATTGATCTTACGTGGAAGCACTTGCATAGATACATTATTAATTGCTATCTTATAGAAACCGCCCAATTGTCAGTGACATCGAAAATTACTTATTTAGAAAATATAGAAATAAGTTAGAACCAACAAATTACACAGTGATAAATTAATTTTCTGTTGTGATATTGTGGTGTTAGCTCCTTACATGCCAGCTTTTGAGGGACTACATGCTTCAAATTTTAATCATAAATAAAAATTCAAGTAATGATAAATTTGTCCTTTGATCTTTTACAGATCCATCATGAGTTCTCCAAGCAACCCGCCACATGGAAAGGGCCCACGCCCCGACCCAGAAATCATGTGGCTTGACTTTTGTACTAAAACATAAAATTAATATTTAATGAAACAAAAAAAAATCAAATCAAATCGGAATGATTGTGAGTTGGACTATTGCTTAATTTTTAGTTTAGTCAATTCAAAATTATTAAATTAAATTTTGAATATTTTTATTATGGAAGCAGGTTTTTTTTTTTTTTTTTAAATATGTTCGATACAAGTTGTTTGATTCGCATCTAGATTTGTAGTGAGCAGATTGAAATCTCAATCGCTCGTGAATCTAAACCCTCCATATAGATCTCAACGCGAATCAGACGGCTGGATATCGAACAAATCCGATGCTAATTCTCCCTTTTATTATACCTGAAATGGGGGCAGTTTTTTGTGGTCCACTAAAACAGATACTAATAAAAATTTGTTGGTTATTTGCACAACTATAAATATTAGATATGGAGTTGTTAATTTGGAATAAATTGGGTCAACGGTTCCAACTAACAAGGTAACTGCCCCTTGCTTAATTCTTGTTAAACTTCTACATCAAATCCTTATTAAGCTCATTTTATTGGTACTTGCAATGACCCAAATCATCCCTCCAATATAACCCATATTTGGTTAATTAGATCATCTCAATAAATAAAAATAAACAATTTTGTCATCTATATTATATATGTAAGAGGAGGATTTAAATGCCCCGTGTCATTCATGTTTTATTGTGTCTCATATTCTATATTTCTATTTTCAAAATCTAAGCAGTTGATTCAAACTGCTCAATATGATATCCATATTAAAATGTGCTTGGAGGCCGAATTTTATATTTTTGAAAATTGTTCACTCTATTTTTAAATCCAAGTAGTTGAAAACAGAGATATATCTCTGTTTTCAAAATCCAAACAGTTGATTTGAAACATTCAATATGATATCCATATTAAAATGTGCTTGGAGGCTGAATTTTATATTTTTTGAAAATTGTTCACTCTATTTTTAAATAGGTACAAAATTGTTGTTTCTAGACCATCCAAAAAAAAAATAATTTTGTAACCATCTAAAAAATAGTAATATTTTTAAAAAATTATAAAAGTTGATCTCCAAGTAGATTTTAATATGTAATATATATCATATTGAGCAACTTGTATCGACCGTTTGAACTTTAAAAACAAAGATATAAAATGTGAGACACCATGAAACATGAACACATGAAGCTATTTGAACCCTCTTCATTATAAATTTGTTTATAAATATTTGTACCTTTTAATTCAATTTTATAATTTCGTTTTGTCTTCTGACTTTCTATCTACGTCATGACTACAAACCGTCAAAACTTTTGCAAAATGGCATCAATCAATCATATAGAATTCATGATACCATTCTGATTTAATGAGCAAAAAATTGGACAGTTAAGGATTGAGTGTATTAGAGGCAAGTACTAATGATGTGCACTTTTGATATAATTATAATGAGTAATTTATAACTGATAAAATCATAAAAAGCATGTTGCTTAAGAGAGATCATTAATTTATACCTTTCTTTGATGAAATTGACAGATATGGAATTAATGTTGCCATAGGAGCTGGAAAGGTAACAGTGATTGTCTATACGCTGGATTATGTGGTCCTCCGTGTGATTATCATAGTTAATAACCACAATGACAAATGAATTATGCGGATTCGATTTGGCAGGATAAAAAGTTCGTGATTCGAAAATAATTTGGATATAATTCGAATATAATTTGAAACTGATTCAGAATTATACATTGAGTCCGGACCGGAGATCTTAGTCAGCTGAATAATACCGCATAATTTTATAAAAATTCAGTCAAGCGAATAATACCACACATTTGATTTGCGGACACAAAAAAAAAAATGGTTTGCAAATTATGTCACATGTTAATAACTAATAATTTTAGAAGAAAAAAATTGACTTGCTTTGACCTATTAAAATCACACTTCTTTGATTTAGAAAGGAAATAGAAAATTGTGTTCATTTTTAGTAAGGTTAAAAAAAAAGTTCAAATTAAAATTTATGGTTGATCAAAATAAAAATATTTAGTTACATATGTTATGTGTCTAGTATACAAATAACACCGAGTTTTTAAAAAAATACCCAAATTTATTAATATTTTATTATAAATAACCAGATGTTTGGCAAAATTATATTTTTGACCAAACCGTAAGATTTCCTTATGTTTTGAATTTTTTTTTTTTTTTGCTTTTTTTTTAGCCCAACTTTGCACCTTTTGGTTAACATATCAAAACACATTCAAAAATCATGAAAATTTACCGACATGCATTGTTGACTTCATAAAATAAGACTGTGAAGTTTCATACAAAATCTCAAAACAGATCGTGAGATATCGGCTCTCAAAAATTGTCCGAACTGCTGAAAGAGTGCTTCTGAGCCCAAATTTGCACCTCTGATTAACATATCAAAACACCTTCAAAAATCATGAAAATTTACCGACATGCACTGTTGACTTCATAGAACAAGAATGTGAAGTTTCATACAAAATCTCAAAACAAATCGTGAGATATCGGCTCTCAAAAATTGCCCGAACTGCTGAAAGAGTGCTTCTGAGCCCAAATTTGCACCTCTGATTAACATATCAAAACACCTTCAAAAATCATGAAAATTTACTGACATGCATTCTTGACTTCATAGAATAATACTATGAAGTTTCATACAAAATCTCAAAACAGATCGTGAGATATCGGCTCTCACAAATTGCCCGAACTGCTGAAGGAGTGCTTCTGAGCCCAAATTTGCACCTCTGATTAACATATCAAAACACCTTCAAAAATCATGAAAATATAATTCTCAAAAAATTTTGAAGTCAAGAATGCATGTCGGTTAATTCAAACCGTAAAATTTCCTTACGGTTTGGGCAAAAATATAATTTTGCCAAACATCTGGTTATTTATAATAAAATATTAATAAATTTGGGTATTTTTAAAAAACTCGGCAAATAACATGTATATTGTGAAATTTCAAAATAATATAAAAAAAACCACAATGTATGTGCGATAAACAGATCATAATATATCAAATATAGACTAAACTTCAAAAATATATTAATTTCGAGTGAACATAATAGTATGTACACTCCAAAGAAAAAAAACTGTTACATAAATATCAATATATGTCAACAAGCTAATTCATAAAAATAACAATCTACTCAAATATTATTAAAATAAGAATTGAACTTAATAATTTAGTTTTATCATCATTTGTGACCATAACTCTCAAATTACATCAAATATAATATACATACAATATTAATAAAATGTAACATACATACATACATACAGTGTATTCAAGTGACATAATATATATCTATAATTTAATATCAATCGTATAATTGTATTGACTATTTACAAATAAATTTGACTGCCGACCTAGGTGATACATGACAACACCACTCAGGTCAAAGCAAATGGGAACGGCATGACCCACAGAAGATCCGGACTGGAAACAGATGGAATTCCTTGGGGCACCTGGAATTAAAAAAAGGAACCGCAACGCGGAAAGCAGCTATCCTTGTGAGATACGATTCCACATTCTTTGAGGTAACAGAATATTTCCATTTATATATAGATCGTTCGATCCAAGGTAGAATGCATCAATATCTTCAATATTAGTGCAAACTCTGATCTGACGGTTTCAATCTAAACAGAAATATTATGTTACCTTAGGTGAAAGGTTGAACTGATAAATATTCGTTCGAGTCCATATAGTCTGAGGTAACTGAATATTTCTGTTTACATCGAGACCGTCTGACACAAGATAGAATGCAATGGACTCTTCAATATTCGTGCGGATTCTGATCGGATGGTAGTAATATAAGCAGAATTATTCTGTTACCTTAGGGATATGTTGCACTCGAATGAATTGAATTGACGAATTCGTTCGTTATCACGCTGTTTCTTGAACTGAAATGATTCTGTATTTGCTACCACGCGCCTTTCTCCTCTCTTCCTAAACCCTAGCTTCTCTTCCTTCCACTTCAATTCATCGCTCTCTCCCCCCCTTTCTCTTCTCACTTCAATTCATCGATCTCCCCTTTCTCTTTCTGTTTTAATCTCTCTTTCAGGTATGAACATCAGACAATTGCTTCGTTCTTTAGATGAATTTTATGGATTTTTTCATTGTATCTTACAATTTCTGGTTAAATTCTGATCGAAGGAGTAAGGATTGATTATTTCTACGGCAATTATGTGGATTCATGCTTATCTTAAAACCCTAGCTTTTGATCGGAAAAAGTTATTTTTCTCGCTGCTTTTGTTCGTGTTGTAAACAGTAAAAAGTCAATTCCTCTTTTTGAAATTTTAATTAATGTATTCAGCTTAAATGCATGTGCTACCTTTTGTATTGAATTGGTTTCCTTGTTTAGGATCATTTTTCAAAGAAGAAAGTAAACTGAATTGCTGTAATTTATAAATTTTTATTTGCAATTTTGACAAATTCTATGCAGATTTATGGATAATTCACTAATTAACATTCTGCTATAAATGCACAGATCACATAAACAGTAACAAAAAGAGGCACATGAAAGGAGTTACGCTGCGCCGGTGGCTGTGTTGTACCCGTCCCATCGATCACTACCAAGTTCATGAGAATGATTATCACAATGGCTCAGATAGTGATGGTATTACTTCTATTTCTCTATAAGATTAATACAACTTTTATCCAGGTGTGGAATTTGTTGCTAATTTTAGGGAAATTTTTGGTTTATTCTACCAAAATCTCATGATATGAGTAGGTAGCCTACTTGAAATACTATATAATACTCTAATACCCGTAAAGTGGTCAAGTTTGTGAGAAGTAAATTTTCCAGGATCAGGGGCAGAACTAGAAAAGTGTAGTGTAATTTTATATTATAAAGGGAGCCTAAAAGCATTAATGCATACAAAAATTATAAAAATTCATAGGCAAAATTACAAATTTGCAATTTATAGAGGGGGCTTAGCACCCTTTTCAATGCATTACTTTCCGCCCTTGGCCAGGATGAATGATATTTGGAGCAAACAAAGAAGGTCAAAGGAGGGTTATGGATTTAATTTATCTCTACAATTTGTAGGGATATTTTTTATGTTTTATGTATGTTTTGACATTTTGGTTGTGCTAATTTTCGACAGTTTCCCTATAATACTGTAATACCCAAAATGTATGGACCTAATATAATTTCTGTATCTTCTTTCCTTACTGGTCTAATTTTTAGGTGACAAAAATCAGTCAAAATTTTCGACTGCTAGAAAGAATGATATAGCAAAAGAACCTCCACCAATTGAAGTGCCTGTATTGTCATTGGACGAATTGAAAGAGAAAACTGACAATTTCGGGTCGAAGGCTTTAATCGGTGAAGGATCCTATGGAAGAGTGTACTATGCTATGTTCAGCGAAGAGAAACAGGTCGCAGTTAAAAAGTTTGATGCTTCAGCTGATCCTGAGCCTGAATTTGAATTTTTAACTCAGGTACAAATGCACTAGTTACTGGTATTTGTATGACAGGTGCTTGCAAGAAAATCACTTGATCTAAAAATTATTGACCATTAAAAAAGTAGTGATTTTCTACTTATCTAAAAAATAATACAAAAATCTAAAAAAATGGAAAATTTAGTCTGCAAGTAGAGTTTCATATGGAGATCATGTTGAACAGTTCAGATCGACTATTTAAACTTCAAAAACAAAGATTTTGATACATAGTATGGACCAATCCATGCTATGCATAGTACCATAGCCTCACTCTTCTGTATTTATAGCATGGTTGTATTTATGTTTTGCTATTTATGTATCACATTTGTTCTTGTGGGTTTGTGTTGTCTACTTTTTCCATATATCCTAGGGTTTTAAATTTTGAAAATTTTGTTATGATTTGTTTACGGTATGAATAAAATCCAACTTAATGCGCTCAGAACCTTATTGAGATGTGATCATTCTTTACTTGGTGCTAGGTATCAAGGGTGTCAAGATTGAAGCATGAAAACTTCATTGAAATGATTGGATACTGTTTCGAAGGAAACAATCGTATATTAGCTTACGAGTTCGCAACCATGGGTTCCCTTCATGACATCTTACATGGTACTAACTCTTTTTTACATTTTAAAACATGCTAAGAAATTCACTAACAATCTTTTTTATTTTTTTGTGTGTTCAGGGCGAAAGGGAGTGCAAGGGGCTCAGCCAGGCCCACCGCTTGACTGGATGCAACGCGTCAGAATTGCTGTTGATGCAGCAAAAGGTCTAGAGTTCCTTCATGAGAAGATCCAGCCTTCAATTATACACCGAGATATCAGATCCAGCAACGTCCTTTTATTTGATGAATTCAAGGCGAAAATCGCTGATTTTAATCTGTCAAATCAGTCCCCTGATATGGCAGCTCGTCTCCATTCTACCAGGGTTCTCGGTACCTTTGGATACCATGCACCTGAGTAAGCACTCAACTTCTACAACTGTTCCAGTACTGTTTCCATAATGTCATGACATTGTTTCCTGTATTATTTTTTTTTTAGGAGCGGGGGGGGGGGGGCAATTTCATGTATACACCTCAAAACTTTGAAATTACGTATTTTTCCTCTCTAAACTTCACAATACACCAATTTAACTCACAAATTTACCCATCTTTTTACCTTTTTTCTATTAAAACTCATTTCAAATTTATAAAATACCCATATTACCCTTTATTAAAACATAACAAATTATGTAGCCTATTTAAGAAAAATGTCTGTCTTTAAATTGGTCGGTTTTCGAGGGCAAATGGTTCGTCTCTTTACTGCTTGTGTACACGTCAGAAGTACATAAATGAGTTCCATTTTATACTTGTGGTGGTCTTGACCAATACTTTAGAGTCATGTGTATTGATATGTGATATAAAATTGCAGATATGCTATGACTGGGCAACTTACTCAGAAGAGTGATGTTTATAGCTTTGGAGTTGTTCTGTTGGAGCTTCTTACAGGACGAAAACCGGTGGATCATACCATGCCGAGAGGACAGCAGAGTCTTGTTACGTGGGTAAGTTCTCTTTCTTTTCTGTGGTGCATGCACATAATAACCCTATTTGTAACTAGAATCAAGTTTTAAGTTTTAACTGCTTAGTGTAAATGTTCCTTTGTTGAAGCAGGAATGTTACTCTTGGTTTAATTCAGAATTCTTGGCTTTATATAAGGGGGATTTCATGTATGCCCCTTAAAAACCTTGTAATTACGTATTTTCCCCTCTAAAATTCATAATATCATATTTACCCCTCTAAAATTTAAAAGCTCACACATTTACCCAATTTATTTTCTATTAAATGTCATTTTAAATTTAGAAAGTACCATTTTACCCTTTATTAAAAAAAATAAAAAAATATGTAGGCTGTTTAAGAGAAATGTTCAGTATTCTAATAACCCAATTTTGTAACTGGAAGCAAGTTTTAACTGGTTAGTGTAAATGTTGCTTCATTTAAGCAGGAATGTTGCTTTTGGTTTAATTCTAAGATATGATAGTAATATTTTTTTACTGGTACAGGCAACCCCAAGATTAAGTGAAGACAAGGTGAAGCAGTGTGTGGATCCGAGGCTCAGGGGAGAGTATCCTCCAAAAGGCGTTGCCAAGGTCTGTTTAGGTGTACTTTTGTTTATAATGGGAACTGTAGTATGGTGCATTTTTGTTTAAGGAAGTTGATCTAGATACAAATACAATTTTAGAGCTCAGATAAATCGACTAAGAGAACAACAATTTAAATTTTTTTATAAAATATGGTACTATGCATAGCGCGGATTGGTCCGTACTACAGATAATATCTTTGTTTTCAATGTCTAAACTGTCGATCTGAACCGCTCAACATAATCTCCATATAAAAATGTACTTGTAGATCAAATTTTACATATTTTAAAATTTTATTACTATTTTTTTAGATAGGTAGAAAATCACTTGGTCTAAAAATTCTAAAAATTCTAGACCATTCAAAAGTAGTGATTTCCTACCTATCTTAAAAAATAGTAAAAAGTTTCTAAAAAATATAAAATTTAGTCTACAAGCACATTTTGATATGGAGATCTTGTTGAACGATTCAGATTGACTGTTTGAACATTGAAAACAAATGTATTAACCTGTAGTACAGACCGATCCAAAATATGCATAGTACTTTAGCCTCACTCAAAAATAGAAAAATAAATAATATACAAAACGATTTCATTTTCAATACTCTTCCCATATAGTTGCCAACTATAGTATCCTTTCAGCACTTGCTAGTCTCTTCCTCACATTGTTAAAAAATGCGACATTTATTTTGGTGGATATTTCAGCTTGCTGCAGTGGCTGCACTATGTGTGCAGTATGAAGCAGAGTTCAGGCCAAGCATGAGCATAGTAGTG
Source organism: Carex rostrata (assembly GCA_964058875.1). Classification (NCBI taxonomy): domain Eukaryota; kingdom Viridiplantae; phylum Streptophyta; class Magnoliopsida; order Poales; family Cyperaceae; genus Carex; species Carex rostrata. Next base: position 1,968,944 of record CAXKVT010000106.1, on the reverse strand, counting down.
AAGGCACTCTCTCCTCTACTTGCACATAAGCCTCCTGCCCCAGTTACTGATACTCCAGCTCCTGATTCTTGAGTTCCCTTGATTTGAATGCATTGAACACCTCTACCTTCTCTTTTCTCGGTGAGTAATGAATGTTTCACCAATGTACCATCAATCTCTCAGCAGTTTCTTCTGCTATTGTGTAAAAGACATAATTTACCTTGTTGCCACCAATTTCCTTTCATATTGGAAACCTTTTACTGAGTACAATGTATTAAAGCACGGAAGCCCTATGGTACCAACCGGTACCAAGCCCTGGGGGGTACCAGATTTCCTTAGATTAAACATTAACCTGACCCAATGCTCAAAAAGGAATCTACTGAAACTACATCAACTGAGATTCAAATCAAACTGAAATCAAATAAGAAACATTCGAGTAACAAAAAAACAAAACAACTTGGAAGTTTATAACAGCAAACAGGTATGAATGATCTTCTGGTAATTGCACTAAAGCAGCAATTCACCACCTCAGACCTTCAGTACCAGTACCAGTAGCTTTTACATCAAAGGGATCCAAATCCAACTGACTTGGCAAGGCCTCCACTTCAACTGACCTTGTTATAAATTTTGTTTTTTGGCAGTCTGTCTTCTCGATTTGAAGTTCTCAATTCCTCTGACACAAAATCTTTTTGGAAGGGTATAGAAGCAAGTTTTGGAGCATCTGTTTTGTTGATACTGTATATTTGTAGAGCCTCCTCTAATTTTTTTTTTAAGGATTTCGTGTGGTTTTTTTTTTTATTGTGTGATAATTGTTTCTGAAGAATGTGTATTACCTCAAAATCAGAGTTGACAACTAATAATATTTGTTTTTTTTTTTTCACTTTTAATATTCATCCGTATCCTATTTGTAGTCATGTTTTAGTGCTTCATTAAAAATGAATAATTTGTTCAATCATCTTTGCATTTTTTTTTTATTGTTTTGATTTATCCTTAAGGGCATGATTTGCTCACAAATAATATATTATTTCCTTCAAGGCAGATGGTGCAGCAGTTAATATAAAATTTTAGTTGTTCAAAAGTGATGATTTTCTAACTATTTAAAAATACATTAAAAAAATTTAAAAATAAATGCATTTTCATATGAAATCAAATTGAAATCACATTAATCAATTCAAAAATCGATTGTTTGGACTTTGAAAATAAAGTAAAATAAATGCATTTTCATATGAAATCAAATTGAAATCACATTAATCAATTCAAAAATCGATTGTTTGGACTTTGAAAATAAAGTTGTAGATCCACAAATATAAACCAAGATGCACTTTGCATAGGACTGTAGTAGTATGCATAGTGCACATTAATCCGTACTTTGTATCAATATCTACATTTACATAATTCAAATAGTCAATCTGACCGTTCAACATCATCACTTGATCTTAAAGATTTTAGACTATTCAAAAGTAGTAATTTCCTACCTATCTAAAAAATAGTAAATATTTATAAAAAATATAAAATTTAATTTGCAAGTACATTTCATATCGAGATCATATTGAACAATGAACAGTTTAGAAATTTTGACTGTTTGGATTTTGAATGAAGATATTGATCCAAATTGAAAATAAAAAATTGCCACATTTGAATTTCAACAGCCACCAAGCTGATATAGAGATGAAACCCTAGAACTTTGAACTCCCCTCCATACCCTTTATGCATAACTTGTTCAGTCTAAACATTTTACAACACATCCAAAAAGAAAATCATGTAGAAGTCAATTTTTAATGACCATAGTCTTGGCTTGTTGATCTATTTCTATGATGATGAGACCTTTCTCTTTTGTACGAATGCGCTCTATCGGGTTTTCATTGCATTCTTCTAAAGAACTTCAATGTTGCTTGTATGACCTAGATTCTCTCCTCAGATCTCTCTCTTGACCATGAATCTTCTCCGGAATCTACTCTATGCTTGGACCTGTCACCATACCTTGATCTTGAATCTTCCCTATCTCTATCTCTATCTCTATCTTGGTGCTTTGATCGTGACTCCTTCGATCTATGCCTTTTCACTGAATCTTCATTGTAATCTCCAGAATCTTCATGCTTGCGTTTTGACCATGAATATTCCCTATCTTGAGATTGACGCCTTGATTGCAACTCTTGTTCTTCCCTATTCTTGGATCTGTGCCTTGAGTGGGTATCTTCCCTATCTCGAGCTCGGTGCCTTGATCGTGACACCTTTTCTTCCTTATCCTTTGATTTATGCATTTGCACTGAATCCTCATTATATTCTCCGGAATCTTCATGCTTTCTCTTTGACCATGAATCTTCTCTGTCATGAGATTGATGCCTCGATTTCAATTCGTGTTCTTCCCTATTTTTGGATCTGTGCCTTGAGTGGGTATCTTCTTCCCTATCTCGAGATGTATGCCTCAGTGGTGAATCTTGAGTGTCTATATTGTTCTTTTTACATGTAGGAGGTGATGGAACCTTTAAAAATAAAAATGGCCACAATTAAACCCTAAGAGTTTTTGGCCTGTAATTATGATTAGAGGTACCACCTTTGGTAAGAACAAATTAAGATTTCGTTTTGAAACTGGTGGGTTTTCCCCACTTTCATCAATTAAAAAAAAGCCCTTGAGTTTGAGCAGCTATGCTGAATACAAGGAAATTTTGTGATACTGTTGATTTCAAATATATGTTATTCTTAGGTTACTGATAACCAAAAAAGAGAAAATTATTCAGAAATTTTTTTTTCTCTTAGTAAACTAGGGTCTTAAATCTTAATTGAGACCATAAATGGTGATAAACCCACGACCCCAAAAAAAACTAAAAAAAGAAAAAAGAAAAGAAAATGTTGCTCCAATGGATTGTCTTATTGGTTAGAAATTTTGACAATGCATAAGAAGCAATTTCAAAACATTTGTTATCCTTTTAAAACAAATAAAAGATAATACCTTAAAGCGTGGTATATATCGTCCTTCGGGTGGTGGTGGTATACCAAGCCTCTTCAATTCATCATGAGGTATTGGCCTCCTGTTCATACAAAACCCGAGTTATTTCTTTACATCTTCATGCAATGTACTAAACAGGATTAAATAGTTAACCACAGTATTAATGAGATTTTGATTTCATACAATGGAGCTTTAAATGGTCTCTCTCGGCCTCCAAACCGAAGCTGGCCTGATTCCTTCTTGCCTCCTAATCCCCCTCCTTTTAACAAGTGCAATTCAGAACTTTTATTACAATCCTGTCATGCGCTTTTGCAAATATACCCACAATTTTCTTGTGGTTTGAAGATATAATGAAACACTTTTTACACAATGACTGAAACAGAGTTGAAGTAATGCTATTATAACTTTTTTTATAATGTTTACACTGACTGAAAAAAATCAAATTTTAAGTTCAGACAAACTTGAACCCATAAATTTTCTAGGCTTGATACTAGATTTTAGTTGGTGCATATTAGTCCACTTTTAGAAGATTTTTTTTTTTCCATAATAATAAACTAGAATGGGGCATAAGTGGCAAATATTTGAATAATTTTGGGCAATAGTTGAAAAATGACAAACATAGCAAACAAAGTAAAAACACTCAACAAATAATTAAAAAAGTTGTCCTATACCTAATCTGCGTGGTATCCAACCCGGCATGAGCTGTTGCCTATTGTAATCCACAATTACTTCGTTTCCATCAATTATCGAATGATGTGCATCCTTAAAGCATTACAACAAGTTTTAAAATATAATCCTTGATGCCAGTACGAGTAACAAAGAAAATATGTAATAAAAATTTCATAAAATAATGCAACTTCATTCATTCATTAGGCATTGAAATTTAGAGCACTTGAACATAAGAAAACGCCAAAATAAAATTCTGAAGAAATTGAGTAATTGGAGCTTTATTATTACCTCATAAGCTCGACGCATCTCTCTTTCAGTTTCAAATTCAACAAAAGCATATCCACGCGAGGCTCCGGTAACTAAAAATCACGTTAAAAGTGTTAGTGTGTTCAAATAGCAATGTTGTGTTGAAAGCATCAGAAAATTACACAAATGAAATGATCACCATATAAGCATTTTGGTCCAAAAGAAAACTGAAATGAATTGAGAGTTTGGTTGGTTATCTTTTGTACACTCTTGCCTGAAAGAAGATGACAGGACCAAATGATACAAGTTGGAATTTATAGGGACCAAAAGAAAAACTTTGAAACTTCATGATCAAAGATAAATTTGAAAGAAAAATGTGTATTTAATAAATGATTATATGTAAAAACTTCATACCAATATCCTGCACCAATCTTATGTTCTTCACTCGCCCATATTTGCTCATAACCTTATCAAGAGAAAACATATATATTACCTTCATTCATTCAAATTACAAAAAACACCAAAAGGGATATTGCACAGAACTATACAAAAGGATAGAAGAAAAAAAAAAAGAAGGAAAACCTCTTTGAGGGTTTTTTCTTCAGTCTCCCGTGAGAGGCGCCCCACAAACACAGTACAATACGGGTCACCAATAACCTTTGGATCTCCAAATGGGTCATCTGAAATAATAGGGAATAGTAAGATAAATAGTAAATCATCTCCAAATGGGTCACCAATTATATCTGTTTGTCCAGTGCCAGCTCAACCATGGTACAGGATATTGGTACCAATCACTGAGTAATGGTACCAGTAGACACCTGACAGTATGAAAACTAATGGTACCAGTCACTGAGTAATTAAAACCAATATTAATTTCATTAATTTGTTCTAACTATGTAAGGTTTTCTAACTAAATCAAGAACTCCCACCTCAGATTCCAGTCCAGACAGGGTGTGTAATATCTTAACTGATGTAATTAAAACCTACTTAAGCAAACATCAAAATACCGCCTGATCTCAGAGAAAACTGTACCAGTAAGGAACAGAAACTATACCAGTACATACCTGACAGAACGTAAAATACTGGTACCAGTCACCGAGTAATTATAATCAATCCTCATTTCTTTAATTTGTTTTAACTATGTAAGGTTTTATAACTAAATCAATGATTGCCACCTCAGATTCCAGTCCAGACAGGTTTTTTAATTGCTTAACTGAAGTAATTAAAACCTACTTAAGCAAACATTAAAATATTGCCTGATCTCAGAGAAAAATGTACCAGTAAGGAACAGAAACTATACCAGTACATACCTGACAGAACGTAAAATACTGGTACCAGTCACTGAGTACTTATAATCAACCCTCATTTCATTAATATGTTTTAACTTATGTAAGGTTTTATAACTAAATCAAGGATTTCCCACCTCAGATTCAAGTCCAGATAAGTTGCTTAATTGTTTAACTGATGTAATTAAAACCTACTTAAGCAAACATGAAAATACTGGCTGATCTCAGAGAAAACTGTACCAGTAAGGAACAGAAATTATACCAGGACATACCTGACAGAACGTAAAATACTGGTACCAGTCACTGAGTAATTATAATCAATCCTCATTTCACTAATATGTTTTAACTGTGTAAGGTTTTATAACTAAATCAAGGATTTCCCACCTCAGATTCAAGTCCAGATAAGTTGTGCAATTGCTTAACTGTGGTAATTAAAACCTACCTAAGAGTTGTTAGAGAGAGAGAGAGAGAGAGAAACGAACAGAGGCCGGAGGAAGAGCAGAGAAGAGCACGATAGACGGCGTTGTCGTGAGGAAGCACATCCGTACCGTCGATGCTTCCGGCTTGAATTGGATGGTAAGACTCGGCGTACCACACCGCGTTTAAATTGCTCATTTTCTATATCTAAGAGAGAGGGGCCCCACTTGGCAGCCTCTGCCAAGGATTCAAAGAAACAAAAAGAGAGATCGAAAGAGGTGATGAGTCCAGTGAGGAGAATCAATTTCTAATGTCGGTTTTCACTTTTCAGGGAAAAAGAGAATAAAGATATTGAGAGTGCAGTTTTTCCTAATACAGCGCACGTACTCTACAGTGACTCATGACTCGAGAGCAGTACTGGTATCGGGAAGAAAAGGAGACTGGTATCGGGTTGGCTTCCATCCGACCCAATAAGAAATTGGGGCCTGTTTAGGATCTGAAGGCGGGTAAGGTATAAGAGGGATCCGAATTCTCGTTTGCGCTGGGTTGATTTGGGGCTTTTGGAGTTTTCCATGTTCCCTTGATTTATTGGAAGGTTCTAAATAGCGTTTATCGTGTCATAGTGAAAAACCAACAAAAAAAAATATAGCGAATAGCGTCGTTATAGCAAAAGCTACGTCACATAGTATTTTTTTTATTTTTATAAAAATTACATCATATATTTGTACTAAATATCAACATTATCTAAGTTTCATAGAACAATATCAAATTGATTAAAAAATTATAATATTCATATTGAACCAATACAAAGTCCAAATTGTGACTCAAAATATCCATAGTAATACTAATATCATAAACTATTGATCTTTTTCTATTCAAAATATATTCAGCATCATAACATAAGCTATCTTTTTTATTTTTAAATTTCAAAATAACCTAAACAACATAACATAATTAACTATCTTAATCTATTCAAAATATTCAAACTACTATATAGTAAGTATCATTTTTTTACTTCAAGAAATATCTTAATATATTCAATCTAAGCCTTTATTTAAAGCCCATATAAATTGAAAACGAAAAAAAAAACTTATGTTACATAGCTCCACTACTAGAATTCACAGTTTTTTCAAGGGCCCGAAAATGACTTTTTTCAAGGGTTTACCCTTGGAAAAAGCCCAAATATCGCTATTTCCAAGGGGGCCGTTGGAAATACTATTTTCTGACTTTTTTCAAGGGTCTGCCCTTGAAAAAAGGGCCGTTGAAAATACTTTCAAACTTGACCACTATCTACATTATTTCCAAGGGGAGCATTGTGGAGTCCACCAGATTATTTCCAAGGGGAGCATCGTGGAGCCCACCAGATTATTTCCAATTGGAGGAACGTGGGTCCCACTTGAATATTTCCAAGGGTCACACCCCTGAGACCCACTTGAGTATTTCCAAGGGCAGTTTATGGGGGACCCACCCCAGCATATCCATGGCCAGCAAAAGTGGGCCCCACCTGGTCAGATATTTGTGCTATTATTTGAATGGGTGCGTGCGTTTTTTCCATGGAAATACTGGCCTCCTTTTTTTGTACCAGAATGCTTTCATTGGATTATTCTCCCGGTACCAACCCAATATTTATTTACAATTCCCAATTCTCATTCAAACTGGTAACACATCTTACAAATAGATAAAAAAACACATTGAGAAAAGAGATTGCAAAACATTTAATAAGCATAAATCATTAACATAGCATAATCAACACATTGTATCAAAAGAAAGTGGAAAACCCTTTACAACACAGTATTGTGTACTTGCATACTGCTAATATACCCAAAATATACTCACTATGCTATGAGTTAACAAAAATTCAGATAATAAGTTACCACCTAGTTTGTTGATATGTTAGAGGTTGTAAATTCACCAAAATGTGCACTTTCGGACACTAAAAGGCTATGTTGCATGGATACGGATACGAGTATCGTATCGGATACGATACGGATACGGCGATACGACAATTTTCAAAAATCTAGGATACAATACGTCTATTATATATATATTATTTTTTTATTATATTTTAATTCAACACTTGTATTATATAAATTAAATATTAAAAATTCTAGGTATACATTAAATATAATAGCTACTAGACTTAAACATCAAAGTTGATCTAGTGTAGTGGTTAGGTTGTAAAATAAGGCAATTTTTTTATGATATTTTTAGCTGAGTTCGATTCCGCCCAGGCGCTAAAATAAGGCAATTTTTGGCGCGGTCTACAGCGGTGTATCCCACCCGTATCTCACTAAAACAGCCGTATCGGATACGATTCAACGCGTATCGCGACCGTATCAGAAGTTTTAGAGATACGCCACGTCAGCCGATACGCCAGCTGGCGTATCGGATACATATCGTGGCCGTATTGGACCCGTATCAGTATTCGATACGTATCCGATACGGGTACGGTGCCTAAATAGCCGTATCTGAGTAACATAGCTAAAAGGTCTGGTTAAAGTTGAAGGTAGATTGCCACCTACAATATTAAGAAAACATCCATGTGAAATTATCGAGTCTGTCACCTACAATATTAAGAAAATAAATCATAAGAATTATATTATTATTATTAGCTTGGAAATGCATTTTGCAAAAATGTGATAAGTTATCAAAAATTGTACTCTACCTTACTGCTGTTTATCATGGACGATGGTAAGTTTTGCCTGGACATATACTTTGACTTGTCCTCACTGTAGAAGGTATATATAAGTTAAATCTCAGTTGCTAAAATTTCAATAATTGAAATTAAATAATAATAAATAAAATCTTGGATGTAAAATACATGTTGGTACCCAGGACTGACATGGCCATACCATTGTAAACAGACAATAGATTGACAAGGTTAATTTGTTGGGTATCTTTGGTTATAATGATCAGTGTGTCAACTGTCAAAGTAGTATCTAATTATGGACAATGAACCTCATTATTATCACTCCATGTTGTGTTTTTAACTTGACCATCTTGTTAGTGTAAATTTGATAAAAAAGTAACTAGATGTCAACCAAATAATAGTTTTTTGTTCTTTACATCAACTGCTTGTGGAGAGGCTAGTTTTCAATTAATTCAACGTGTTTGAGGCAAATTAACAACTTTATATGCAATTTTAAAACTAGGATTGCTAAGATAAACCAATGTTCGATGATGATCACAAACACAATTAGTAGGCATCAATGCAAATACAATAATGATATGAGGTGAAATTTGAATTAATAAAAAATGTTTTGCATATAATTATGGTCACACAAGCAAGGATAGGTATAATGAAATACTAGTTTAAACTTGATTAAGCAACCAAAGCAGGAAACATTTTCAGAAATTAGCATACTATAATACCTGAGAAGAGGCTAGTGTTGCTCGAATAAATCTCCTGAAATGATAAAGTCAATGCAAGTGATAATCAGTACAAATGTTTGACAAATTAAAAGTAGTTTCTAAAATGAAAATAAATTGCACTAGGTTGTACATAATCTGAGAAATATCTTGAAACAGAACTCCTGCACACAAGGAGCGCATATCTCTTCATATTTACTGAATAATAACAAGTTTTATTTAGCAAATTATGATTTCATTCATGCATATATAGACCTACAAGTAATTATTTTTATGTAACTGCTCATTACATCAAAATAAAAAAAAAAGTTACATCCTTGTCATTTGACTATAGAAAAGTCGAGCTTGGCATCTACAAAGTAGTGTACTATGTCTGCAATAAGGCAAGCCTGCATCATTAGAAATACAGATTCTCCTTAGAAAAATATAAATCATTTAGAAAACAAGAAAAATGGAATCAAATACAGAAACCTTGAAAATAAAGGTACATAAAACTATGTAAAAGGCTCAAAATGAACCTTTTTTGAGTCAACCATTAAAAGGCCCTCACCTTCTTATATTTGATGGTTTTGCAAATTTGAACAGCAATGAGGTTAGTGAAGGGAAATTTAATAAATAACCAATGCATCGGAATTTGGGTCCACAGTTTTTAGTAAAAAACCAGGCATATGGTTATATTATTCATATCGTATCGATTAAACATATGGTTATATTATGCAAAAACACCATGTGTCTAAAGTTTGTGTGGTTATCCAAATAAAAATGACTATATGAATTATGGCACCAAAACAGCTCAAGTTAATCTTCACCATGTAAACATTGCGAGCTCGCTGTAGCTTTCTTATTTTGATTTCATTTGATGGATCTCTCATTAAATATTAAATACTTTAATATAAAGCTTAGTATGTCAATTACAAAAAAAAATCACGGTTAAAATTCAATATGAGCCTTTATTTAAAGCCCATATAAATTGAAAAGAAGAAAAAAAAAAGACAGCTCATGTTGCATAGCGGGCGCTATTTGCGCTACACGCTACAGCTATTACCGCTATAACGTCCATAACTCAAATAGCGTGTTATTATGCCATAGCTTAGCGTTTAGGGTCCAAAAACGCTATAGCGCGCTATTAAGAACACTATTTATTGGGAAGCAAATCTGCTGCGATTCCAATTCCAACTATTTATTTATTAGGATGTCAGAATCTTAAAAAGAGATAATTTTTGTGCACGAATCTCAAAATATATAAATGGTTGAGATTAGAATTACAGGAACTCTGCAATCCTGTAGGAACACACCAGATTTATTTCCGATTTATTGTGCCGGATCTCTGGGTTTTTTTTTTTCTTTTCTTTTCTTTTTTATTCCATTGAAAAAAGTAAGATTGTCAAAACAATATTTTTTTCATTTTAGTTTTCAAAGTTAGAACTAAACCGAACCGATTAAATATATTAAAAAAATAAGAACCGAATCGAATCGAATAAATTGAAGTTAATTATAGTTTATTCATTTAATTTCAAACCGAAGCATACTAGCCTAATAATTTAAGGGCCCCTAAATTGCTCAACAAAATTAGAACAATATGGTCAAGTTTTATTGTGGAGCTATGCCATCCGCCCGTGATTTTTATTTTTACCCATTTTAATAAATATTTTATTAAAAATAATTAGTTTTTGGAAGAATTTATAAAAATATCCAGTCCGCTTAGAAAATTTACGGCCCGAATTTAAAATTTCCGTCCGCCTAGAATATATGCGGTCCGAATTAAAATTCCCGTCCGCCTAGAATATATGCCGTCCGAATTAAAATTCCGGACCGTATAGAATATTTGCGGTATGATTTTTTTTTTTAACCATTTTTTTGCACTATAACTACGGGGATCTGAGTGAGAAAGAGAGAAGAAAGAGAGGAGGAAGAAGAGAAAGAGAGAAAGAAGAAGAAGAGAGAGAAAGAGGGAGAAAGAGGAGGTGGAGTATGGTAAACATAGCAAACTATATCCAAATATTGTTGTTAAAGCTTGTCGTATTATTGTTACCTCTTTTGTTGTTCAGAATAGTTTAAAAATTAGCTTCATGAGTAAAAAAAAAAAAAAAAATCCAAAGTAACATTTTCTAATATATGATTTATTTAATTATTTACATAATTTTTTCTTATTTTTAATAGGTTAGAAATTTAAATCAATTTTTTTTGTAATATGTATATGCCTTCAATATAGTTGTGTTCAACAAAGACAAGTTCCATTTTAAATAAGTTTATTTGTTTGTTGGATTTTGATTTTGACGAATTTATTAGTGCCAGTTTGATTTATTTATTTGTCGTATTGTTGTTTTTAATTTAATTTAATTTTTTATAACATAGAACAACCCACAACACAATAAAACATAATAAAAACAAGAACTATAAAGCTAAACTCAAAGCATAATAAAAAAAAACATAGCTAAACTACACCAAAACATAACAAAACATAACAAAACTAAACTACGCTAAAACAAAACTAAACTACGCTAAACTGAACTAAAACTATAAAAAAGAATTCTCTATCAGCGCCATTTCGAAGGGGTAAATTGGTGAGGTGCTTGACCTCTATTTTTCCTATTGAAATTCCATTCACGCCAGTCATCCCACACTAGTTCTCGGTCCTGCGCTCTGCGAGCTAGTGTAACCTCTTCCTTAGGCTCGACCTATAACCTCTTCTTTTCTTTTTTCTTTTTTTTTTCTGGCGGAGAGGCGTAACAGAGAGGAGAAGAGGATCACGGGGTTAAGGTTATCAGTTCGGGCTGCCATAATTATATACGGTTCAAAATTTTAATTCGAACCGTATATAATCTATACGGTTTGGAATTTTAATTCGGACCGCATATATTCTAGGTGGACGGGAATTTTAAATCCAGGCCGTAAATTTCTAGGTGGACTGGGTATTTTTATAAATTCTTCCAAAAACTAGTTATTTTTAATAAAATATTTATTAAAATGGGTAAAAATAAAAATCACGGGTCATCCGCTATGCCACTGCATCAAAAACTTTTTAGGTAGATTAACTTACTCTACTTGTAGGATCCATTATCATAGGTAATTTATTTTCCAACATTCTACTCCACCAAGTGAATTAATTTAAATCATAACTAATTTAGATGCAAAATATGAATAGTATAGAGTTGAGTAATTAATTTAATGTTTATTAATTTTACTCCACAACTAAATTACATGACCTATATATCCAACTGTTTAACAAAGCAACAATAATTTATTTTACCTGAAATACATTTTGTTTATAGTTTTATTTTAAATCTTTTGAATTTTGCACTTCATATTAGTGTTTACTTTTTATTGATCACATGTTTTTGTCTTGAATATACGATAGAAAAGTCCTAAATTAATTTTCTATCCAAAATAAAACAAATGACTCAAGTTCAAATTGATTATGTTTATAAATATTTTTTGAAAGAAAAAGTTAGTTAAAATTCATGTACATTTTTTCTTAAATTATATGTAAGATATTATTATTTTCTTATAAAATGTTCTATATTTATTTAGTATAATTTTAACATTATTTTTTTTCCTACTAAATATAGGTACGTAGTTTGGATGAAAATATAAACATAACGTGAGAGAAATAGTAAAAACAAAAATGCAATCATCTATTCTTTAATTTGAAATTTTTGATGGGAATTAAAGAATTAATCAGAATCAATGACAAAGAAAAAAATTATCATTTCTTGTCAGATTTATTGAATTAATTTATATAGTAATAAATTTCTTAATTTATATATAACACTGAATCGCTTTAATTTTGTTGCACTATGCAATATTATTGCAAAAATATATATTAACACAAATATTCTCAATTTTTTTACCTTCGTTTAGACATTCTTTTTTGTAGTTTTAGTTTTTAAATTTTTTGAATTTTGCCCTTCATTTCATTCGTGTTATCTTATTATTGTTCATATCATTTTGTCTTGCATAGACGATACAAAAATCCTAAATTATTTTTCTCTCTAAAGTAAAAAAGAATGACTCAAGTTCTAATTCACTATGCTTTGAACATTTTTGTTGAAAAAAAAAAGTTAGTTAAAAATCCTGCACACTTTTTCTTTAATTGTTTGTTAGATATTGTTATTTTCTAATATAATGTTCTATGTTTATTTTGGATAATTTTAACATTCTTTATTTTTTTCTACTAAATGTAGGTACCTAGTTTGGTTGGAAATATAAACAACAATGTGAGAGAAATAGTCAAAAACATTTAATGTCCTTCACATCATAACCAAATTCTAAACAAAATGCGTTTTGTACCGCACATATTACTCTTCAGAACAATTTTGTTTTCCTTCCAATAATAACTAAATATGGTGGGAGTTGAAATAGCTAACCCTCCTACCAGCTTTAAAATATTTTTAAATAATTTTAGCTATGCAAATTATATTGATTTACCTTTTTCTCAGCTGGCATTGACCAACTAAATAACCAAATAGCAGAGCTTAAGGATTTATTTTGTAAGTTTTTATTTTCTAATAATTAAAGCAAGTGATGATAACCAAATTGAAGTTGGAAACAATCTTTCTAACCTAATTATCGAATTATGATAACAAACCAAATATGGAGTAAGGATTTCAATAACACAATGAAGCTATAAAAGTCACTTGGAGATGATTCATGTAAGCACATAATTGAATTTTTCTAGCTAATTTGAAAAGAAAGAAAGAGCCAAGTTTTCAAGATAAATCAAAGATGACCAAGTTACCTGTTGTCATTGTTCTTTTCATTCTTGTGGCTGCTTCAGGTATTATTTAAACACAAAAATATATAGTCTTCGATACTTTATGAATTTCTCCAAGTATCTTTCATTTAAATGTATTTTTTTTTTTATAATTTTCATCAATTAGAGAATAACTACTATTTTGGTGTCTTTATCCAATATATCAGTATCCTTTATTATTGTCACGTATATTTATTGGAACTAGTTTCTTCATTTTCATTATATAATAGCTTGTTATATTATTTTTTTTGGTTAATTCTTGTCTAGTTGAGACAATGATTCCAAAGATAGAAGCGGCAAAAAGGTGTCAAGTCATTTTCAGCCCGAGCGGATGCAACTTGTCAAATTGTAGAAAACAATGTTATGAAAGTCATGGAGCACAAAATGGTTATGGCTCTTGTGTTGAAGGAAATCCACAAGTCTACGCTTGCGTTTGCAACTATGATTGTGGTCGTTAATTATTTATTTCCAACATTCCTGTGTGTTCTTCTTATATGTTGTTCAATTCAATAAAAGATTAATATATTGTTCATTAGTTGTATTTTATTTGTGTCATTTGATACTGAGCCGTGCATATTTTGTATAATAATAATGTTACGTAATTTTCTATAGTCGGTACTACCGTCCACTGAAGTTGAGGATATGATATGCGAATAACATTTTACAATGCTCACAAGAAAGAATATGTAAATTTCATGCAAATCCAATATTTGTCTCCATATAGCACGCTTATAAATCGAGATTATCGCTGTAATATTTTTGATAATTGTTTTTGTCGACTCTTTTCTGAAGATCGTAAAACCCTTTATTTAGCATATGTACTTTTAAGAAATGATTAATTTTAGGAAAAATTGGTTATTTGTCACTCCAAAACCTTCAAATTTGAAAAATGTCATCTGAAATTTGAAATTGTAATAATGCCACTCTAAACTTCATTAATCTTTAATTTTGTCACTCCAAATAACTAATGACTAAAATACCCTCTCTTCTTCTTCTCCTACCACCTCTTCTTTTTCTTCTCCTCTTCTTCTCCCGTAAGTTTCACTACTCTGATGAATTGCATAAATTTTCATAGTTGGGTACAAGTGCTAATCTAGATCAATAAGGCGTCAAATTAAGTGTTTAACATTAGATAAAACAACACAATTCACGAGTCGACTAAAAAAGTGTATAGATTATTGAAGCGTTGGCTAAAGAGTTGTAGAGATTCAATAAATAGAAGTGTCATTCCAAATCAGTGCAGCATAGACGACTAACTTTACTGGCGACTACCAAACACATTTCTCTGATTATGTCTTAATTTACTGTTTATATTTCCTTGAGATTTCATGAACAGCTCATTAATTTGCACATTCCATTTTAATCCAATCGCGAATTGCTTTCCATATATTCTACGCGCTTCCAACTACAAATAAGTTTCTTAGGTCTGATGTTACTTCTATTAATTTAATTTTGACAATACAAGTAAATATTAGTGATATTAGTGATATTAGTAACATTTAGTGAATTTTCTTGTGATTTTTTGCTCTTATGTTAATTTTGTATCTTAGGGTATGTTCTTATGTTTTGTTACTCAGAAGGATCGTCCCTTCTGAGTGATATTAGTGAAATTAGTGCTATTAGTAACATTTAGTGAATTTTCTTGTGATTTTTTGCTCTTATGTTAATTTTGTATCTTAGGGTAAGTTCTTATGTTTTGTGTTTTGTGGATGGTAATTCCTAGTGGTTGAGGTTCCACTAGTTGGGTCTATATTCGGTGCTTTGCACTAATTTTGTATGAACTTTGTAGTTTCGCAATGAAACTGGTGGAATATTTCCACTTTTACCAAAAAAACAATACAAGTAAATATATAATCCATATTGTTTTTCATCTCTAATGGCTTGCAACAAGCCGAGTTCAACATTAACATGGAATCAATATTGCCATGTAATCGGTAAGTCTATTACACATTGAGAAATCATGTACATTACTTTAAAAATGAAGTGAAGAGCTTCTTTTTTCCATTTTTGATATGGCCATGGCCATGGTCATGGGAGGAAAATATAAAGAAGAACAGGAGGCAGGAGAAGGGAGGGTATTTTAGTAATTAATTATTTGGAGTGACAAAATTAAAAATTAATGAACATTAGAGTGGTATCATTACAATTTTAAATTTTGGGTTGACTTTCTTCAAATTTGAAGGATTTGGAGTGGCAAATAACCAATTTTCCCTTAATTTTCAGATAAGTGGTCACTGTTGAGTGTCTTCTCCTCAAAATATTACCAATTAAGTTAATTCCTGAAATACCACATAACTTGATGAAATCAGCTAGTTGTAAGAAAAATAACTTGTTCAATCTAGTAAAAAAAGATATTAAACCTACATCAAAATAATTCATACCTAGTTCATGTTTATCGCCAATGGACGGCGGAAGGAATGATAGGAGGACAAAAAATGAAAATGCAATCATCTCTTCTTTTGCTTGCAAATTTTGATGAGAATCAAACCATTGATCAGATAACTATGGTATTATAAGGAATAAATAAGAAAGAAAAAATTATCATTTCGTATCAGATTTATTGAATTAATTTATATAGTAATAAATTTCTTGATTTATATATAATACTGAATCGCTTTAATTTTGTTGCACAATGTAATATTATTGTAAAAATATATAGTAACAGAAATATTCTCAATTTTTTTTACCTTCGCCTAGACATTTTTCGTGTAGTTTTAGTTTTTAAATATTTTGAATTTTGTCCTTCATTTCATTCGTGTTATCTTAATATTGTTCATATATTTTTGTCTTGCATAGATGATACAAAAATCCTAAATTATTTCTCTCTCTAAAGTAAAATAGAATGACTCAATTTCTAATTGACTGTGCCTATACGTTTGAGTTGAAAAAAAAGTTAGTTAAAATATCTGCACCCTTTTTCTTTAATTGTTTGTTAGATATTGTTATTTTCTTATATAATGTTCTATGTTTTTTTTTTTTGGATAATTTTAACATCCATTATTTTTTTTCTACTAAATTTAGGTATCTAGTTTGGTTGGAAATATAAACAACAACGTGAGAGAAATAGTAAAAAACTTTTAATGTCCTTCACATAATAACTAAATTCTAAACAAAATGCGTTTTGCATCGCACATATTACTCTTCAGAACAATCTTGTTTACCATCCAATAATAACTAAATATGTGGGAGTTAAAATAGCAAATCCTCCAACCAACTTTAAAATATTTTTAAATAATTTTAGCAATGCAAATTATATTAATTTAATTTAATTTAATTTTTAACCCTCCTACCAACTTTTCTTAGCAGGCATTGACCAACTGAATAACCAAATAGCAGAGCCTGAGGATTTATTTTGTAAGTTTTTGTTTTCTAAAAATTAAACCAAGTGATGATAACCAAATTGAAGTTGAAAACAATCTTTCTAACCTAATTACCGAATTATGATAACAAACCAAATATGAAGTAAGGAATTCAACAACACAAGGAAGCTATAAAAGTCACTTGGAGACGATTCATTTAAGCACATAATTAAATATTTCTAGCTAATTTGAAGAGAAAGGAAGAGCCAAGTTTTCAGGATAAATCAAAGATGACCAAGTTACCTGTTGTCATTGTTCTTTTCCTTCTTGTGGCTGCTTCAGGTATTATTTAAACACAAAAATATATAGTCTTCGATGCTTTATGAATTTCTCCAAGTCAATCACTGAATTTCTCCAAGTATCTATCATTTAAATGTAATTTTTTTTTTACAATTTTCATCAATTAGAGAATAACTACTATTTTGGAGTCCTTATGCAATATATCAGTGTCCTTTATTATTATCGCGTATATTTGTTGGCACTAGTTTCTTCATGTTCACTATATAATAGCCTGTTATATTATTTTTTTTGCTAATTCTTGTGTAGTTGAGACAATGATTCCAAAAGTAGAAGCGGCAAAAAGGTGTCAAGTCGTTTTCAGCCCGAGCGGATGCAACTTGTCAAATTGTAGAAAACAGTGTTATGAAAGTCACGGAGCACAAAATGGTTATGGCTCTTGTGTTGAAGGAAATCCACAAGTCTACGCTTGTGTTTGCAACTATGATTGTGGCCGTTAATTATTTATTTCCATCATTCGTGTGTTTTCTTCCTATATGTTGTTCAATTCAATAAAAGATTAATATATTGTTCATTAATTGTATTTTATTTGTGTCATTTGATACTGAGCCGTGCATATTTTGTATAATAATAATGTTACGTAATTTCCTATAGTCGATACTATCGTCCACTGAAGTTGAGGATATGATATGCGAATAGCATTTTACAATGCTCACATACAAGGATATGTAAATTTCATGCAGATCCAATATTTGTCTCCATATAGCACAGTTATAAATCGAGATTATTGACGTGATCTTCTCGATAATTTGTTTTTGTCGGCTCTTTTCTGAAGATCATAAACACACTTTATTTAGCATAGGTACTTTTAAGAAATGATTAATTTTAATATAAGTGATCACAGTTGAGTGTTTCCTCGTCAAAATATTACCGATTAAGTTAATTCCTGAAATACCACATAACTTGATGAAATCAGCTAGTTGTAAGAAAAATAAATTGTTCAATCTAGTAAAACAAGATATTAAACCTAAATCGAAATAATTCATACCTAGTTCATGTTTATCGCCAGTGGACGGCGGAAGGAATGATAGGAGGACAAAAAAATGAAAAATGCAATCATCTCTTCTTTTGTTTGCAAATTTTGATGAGAATCAAAGCATTGATCAGATAACTATGATATTGTAAGGAATAAATGAGAAAGAAAAAAATTATCATTTCGTGTCAGATTTATTGAATTAATTTATATAGTAATAAATTTCTAGATTTATATATAATACTGAATCGCTTTAATTTTGTTGCACTATGTAATATTATTGCAAAAATATATAGTAACAGAAGTATTCTCAAATTTTTTTACCTTCGCCTAGACATTTTTCTTGCAGTTTTAGTTTTTAAATATTTTGAATTTTGCCCTTCATTTCATTCGTGTTATCTTAATATTGTTCATATCTTTTTGTCTTGCATAGACGATACAAAAATCCTAAATTATTTCTCTCTCTAAAGTAAAATAGAAAGACTCAGTTTCTAATTGACTGTGCTTATACGTTTGTGTTGAAAAAAAAAAGTTAGTGAAAATTTATGCAGACTGTTTCTTTAATTGTTTGTTAGATATTGCTATTTTCCTATATAATGTTCTATGTTTGTTTCGGATAATTTTAACATCCTTTATATTTTTTCTACTAAATTTAGGTATCTAGTTTGGTTGGAAATATAAACAACAACGTGAGAGAAATAGTAAAAAAACTTTTAATGTCCTTCACATAATAATCAAATTCTAAACCAAATGCGTTTTGTATCGCACATATTACTCTTCAGAACAATCTTGTTTTCCATCCAATAATAACTAAATATGGTGGGAGTTGAAATAGCTAACCCTGTTAACAACTTCAAAATATTTTTAAATAATTTTAGCAATGCAAATTATATTGATTTACCCTTTTCTCAGCTGGCATTGACCAACTGAATAACCAAATAGCAGAGCCTGAGGATTTATTTTGTAAGTTTTTGTTTTCTAAAAATTAAACCAAGTGATGATAACCAAATTGAAGTTGAAAACAATCTTTCTAACCTAATTACCGAATTATGATAACAAACCAAATATGAAGTAAGGAATTCAACAACACAAGGAAGCTATAAAAGTCACTTGGAGACGATTCATTTAAGCACATAATTAAATATTTCTAGCTAATTTGAAGAGAAAGGAAGAGCCAAGTTTTCAGGATAAATCAAAGATGACCAAGTTACCTGTTGTCATTGTTCTTTTCCTTCTTGTGGCTGCTTCAGGTATTATTTAAACACAAAAATATATAATCTTCGATGCTTTATGAATTTCTCCAAGTCAATCACTGAATTTCTCCAAGTATCTATCATTTAAATGTAATTTTTTTTTTACAATTTTCATCAATTAGAGAATAACTACTATTTTGGAGTCCTTATGCAATATATCAGTGTCCTTTATTATTATCACGTATATTTATTGGCACTAGTTTCTTCATGTTCACTATATAATAGCCTGTTATATTATTTTTTTTGCTAATTCTTGTGTAGTTGAGACAATGATTCCAAAAGTAGAAGCGGCAAAAAGGTGTCAAGTCGTTTTCAGCCCGAGCGGATGCAACTTGTCAAATTGTAGAAAACAGTGTTATGAAAGTCACGGAGCACAAAATGGTTATGGCTCTTGTGTTGAAGGAAATCCACAAGTCTACGCTTGTGTTTGCAACTATGATTGTGGCCGTTAATTATTTATTTCCATCATTCGTGTGTTTTCTTCCTATATGTTGTTCAATTCAATAAAAGATTAATATATTGTTCATTAATTGTATTTTATTTGTGTCATTTGATACTGAGCCGTGCATATTTTGTATAATAATAATGTTACGTAATTTCCTATAGTCGATACTATCGTCCACTGAAGTTGAGGATATGATATGCGAATAGCATTTTACAATGCTCACATACAAGGATATGTAAATTTCATGCAGATCCAATATTTGTCTCCATATAGCACAGTTATAAATCGAGATTATTGACGTGATCTTCTCGATAATTTGTTTTTGTCGGCTCTTTTCTGAAGATCATAAACACACTTTATTTAGCATAGGTACTTTTAAGAAATGATTAATTTTAATATAAGTGATCACAGTTGAGTGTTTCCTCGTCAAAATATTACCGATTAAGTTAATTCCTGAAATACCACATAACTTGATGAAATCAGCTAGTTGTAAGAAAAATAAATTGTTCAATCTAGTAAAACAAGATATTAAACCTAAATCGAAATAATTCATACCTAGTTCATGTTTATCGCCAGTGGACGGCGGAAGGAATGATAGGAGGACAAAAAAATGAAAAATGCAATCATCTCTTCTTTTGTTTGCAAATTTTGATGAGAATCAAAGCATTGATCAGATAACTATGATATTGTAAGGAATAAATGAGAAAGAAAAAAATTATCATTTCGTGTCAGATTTATTGAATTAATTTATATAGTAATAAATTTCTAGATTTATATATAATACTGAATCGCTTTAATTTTGTTGCACTATGTAATATTATTGCAAAAATATATAGTAACAGAAGTATTCTCAAATTTTTTTACCTTCGCCTAGACATTTTTCTTGCAGTTTTAGTTTTTAAATATTTTGAATTTTGCCCTTCATTTCATTCGTGTTATCTTAATATTGTTCATATCTTTTTGTCTTGCATAGACGATACAAAAATCCTAAATTATTTCTCTCTCTAAAGTAAAATAGAAAGACTCAGTTTCTAATTGACTGTGCTTATACGTTTGTGTTGAAAAAAAAAAGTTAGTGAAAATTTATGCAGACTGTTTCTTTAATTGTTTGTTAGATATTGCTATTTTCCTATATAATGTTCTATGTTTGTTTCGGATAATTTTAACATCCTTTATATTTTTTCTACTAAATTTAGGTATCTAGTTTGGTTGGAAATATAAACAACAACGTGAGAGAAATAGTAAAAAAACTTTTAATGTCCTTCACATAATAATCAAATTCTAAACCAAATGCGTTTTGTATCGCACATATTACTCTTCAGAACAATCTTGTTTTCCATCCAATAATAACTAAATATGGTGGGAGTTGAAATAGCTAACCCTGTTAACAACTTCAAAATATTTTTAAATAATTTTAGCAATGCAAATTATATTGATTTACCCTTTTCTCAGCTGGCATTGACCAACTGAATAACCAAATAGCAGAGCCTGAGGATTTATTTTGTAAGTTTTTGTTTTCTAAAAATTAAACCAAGTGATGATAACCAAATTGAAGTTGAAAACAATCTTTCTAACCTAATTACCGAATTATGATAACAAACCAAATATGAAGTAAGGAATTCAACAACACAAGGAAGCTATAAAAGTCACTTGGAGACGATTCATTTAAGCACATAATTAAATATTTCTAGCTAATTTGAAGAGAAAGGAAGAGCCAAGTTTTCAGGATAAATCAAAGATGACCAAGTTACCTGTTGTCATTGTTCTTTTCCTTCTTGTGGCTGCTTCAGGTATTATTTAAACACAAAAATATATAATCTTCGATGCTTTATGAATTTCTCCAAGTCAATCACTGAATTTCTCCAAGTATCTATCATTTAAATGTAATTTTTTTTTTACAATTTTCATCAATTAGAGAATAACTACTATTTTGGAGTCCTTATGCAATATATCAGTGTCCTTTATTATTATCACGTATATTTATTGGCACTAGTTTCTTCATGTTCACTATATAATAGCCTGTTATATTATTTTTTTTGCTAATTCTTGTGTAGTTGAGACAATGATTCCAAAAGTAGAAGCGGCAAAAAGGTGTCAAGTCGTTTTCAGCCCGAGCGGATGCAACTTGTCAAATTGTAGAAAACAGTGTTATGAAAGTCACGGAGCACAAAATGGTTATGGCTCTTGTGTTGAAGGAAATCCACAAGTCTACGCTTGTGTTTGCAACTATGATTGTGGCCGTTAATTATTTATTTCCATCATTCGTGTGTTTTCTTCCTATATGTTGTTCAATTCAATAAAAGATTAATATATTGTTCATTAATTGTATTTTATTTGTGTCATTTGATACTGAGCCGTGCATATTTTGTATAATAATAATGTTACGTAATTTCCTATAGTCGATACTATCGTCCACTGAAGTTGAGGATATGATATGCGAATAGCATTTTACAATGCTCACATACAAGGATATGTAAATTTCATGCAGATCCAATATTTGTCTCCATATAGCACAGTTATAAATCGAGATTATTGACGTGATCTTCTCGATAATTTGTTTTTGTCGGCTCTTTTCTGAAGATCATAAACACACTTTATTTAGCATATGTACTTTTAAGAAATGATTAATTTTAATATAAGTGATCACAGTTGAGTGTTTCCTCGTCAAAATATTACCGATTAAGTTAATTCCTGAAATACCACATAACTTGATGAAATCAGCTAGTTGTAAGAAAAATAAATTGTTCAATCTAGTAAAACAAGATATTAAACCTAAATCGAAATAATTCATACCTAGTTCATGTTTATCGCCAGTGGACGGCGGAAGGAATGATAGGAGGACAAAAAATGAAAAATGCAATCATCTCTTCTTTTGTTTGCAAATTTTGATGAGAATCAAAGCATTGATCAGATAACTATGATATTGTAAGGAATAAATGAGAAAGAAAAAAATTATCATTTCGTGTCAGATTTATTGAATTAATTTATATAGTAATAAATTTCTAGATTTATATATAATACTGAATCGCTTTAATTTTGTTGCACTATGTAATATTATTGCAAAAATATATAGTAACAGAAGTATTCTCAAATTTTTTTACCTTCGCCTAGACATTTTTCTTGCAGTTTTAGTTTTTAAATATTTTGAATTTTGCCCTTCATTTCATTCGTGTTATCTTAATATTGTTCATATCTTTTTGTCTTGCATAGACGATACAAAAATCCTAAATTATTTCTCTCTCTAAAGTAAAATAGAAAGACTCAGTTTCTAATTGACTGTGCTTATACGTTTGTGTTGAAAAAAAAAAGTTAGTGAAAATTTATGCAGACTGTTTCTTTAATTGTTTGTTAGATATTGCTATTTTCCTATATAATGTTCTATGTTTGTTTCGGATAATTTTAACATCCTTTATATTTTTTCTACTAAATTTAGGTATCTAGTTTGGTTGGAAATATAAACAACAACGTGAGAGAAATAGTAAAAAACTTTTAATGTCCTTCACATAATAACCAAATTCTAAACAAAATGCCTTTTGTATCGCACATATTACTCTTCAGAATAATCTTGTTTTCCATCCAATACTGAATGTGGTGGGAGTTGAAATAGCTAACCCTCCTTCCAACTTTATAATATTTGAAAATAATTTTAGCTATGCAAATTATATTGATTTACCTTTTTCTCAGCTGGCATTGACCAACTGAATAACCAAATAGCAGAGCCTGAGGATTTATTTTGTAAGTTTTTGTTTTCTAATAATTAAACCAAGTGATGATAACCAAATTGAAGTTGAAAACAATCTTTCTAACCTAATTACCGAATTATGATAACAAACCAAATATGGAGTAAGGAATTCAACAACACAAGGAAGCTATAAAAGTCACTTGGAGACCATTCATTTAAGCACATAATTAAATTTTTTTAGCTAATTTGAAGAGAAAGAAAGAGCCAAGTTTTCAGGATAAATCAAAGATGACCAAGTTACCTGTTGTCATTGTTCTTTTCATTCTTGTGGCTGCTTCAAGTATTATTTAAACACAAAAATATATAGTCTTCGATGCTTTATGAATTTCTCTAAGTATCTATCATTTAATTGTAATTTTTTTTTACAATTTTCATCAATTAGAGAATAACTACTATTTTGGTGTCCTTATCCAATATATCAGTGTCCTTTATTATTATCACGTATATTTATTGGCACTAGTTTCTTCATGTTTACTATATAATAGCTTGTTATATCATTTTTTTTTGCTAATTCTTGTGTAGTTGAGACAATGATTCCAAAAGTAGAAGCGGCAAAAAGGTGTCAACTCGTTTTCAGCCCGAGTGGATGCAACTTGTCAAATTGTAGAAAACAGTGTTATGAAAGTCACGGAGCACAAAATGGTTATGGCTCGTGTGTTGAAGGAAATCCACAAGTCTATGCTTGTGTTTGCAACTATGATTGTGGTCGTTAATTATTTATTTCCATCGTTCCTGTGTTTTCTTCTTATATGTTGTTCAATTCAATAAAGATTAATATATTGTTCATTAATTGTATTTTATTTGTGTCATTTGATACTGAGCCGTTCATATTTTGTATAATAATAATGTTACGTAATTTTCTATAGTCAGTACTATCGTCCAGTGAAGTTGAGGATATGATATGCGAATAGCATTTTACAATGCTCACATTGAAGTGGAGGGTCAGACTCAATGGGATGTATCAAAGCTAACGGAGAGGTTTGGCTATCTCAATAGCATGCATATAATCTCAAATATACCCCCCCCCCCAATGGAAAGCAAAGGGAGTGATAGGCTCATGTTCAACCTTTCAGCGGATGGTAAATTCTCAGTCAAAAAGGCGTATAAACATTTGAATGAGTCTTGGAGGTATATGACAGGGAATCAACCCTCAGTTTGGAAGAAAATCTGGAAGTTTGGAAGCATACAACCGCGCCTCAGACTTTTTCTGTGGAAATTAGTTAACGGAGCTCTTCCACTGGCGAAAACAATTTTTTACAGAACAGGTTATGGAGTGCCAAGCTGTGCGCTTTGCTCGGGCTTGCTGGCTGGCCTCAGATATCCCTCTCCGTTCTGAGCAACTACCTAATACGGTAAGAGAAATGCTGACACAGGTCCTCCAATGGATGTCAGAGGAGCAGTGGTCTATGTTTGCAAGTATCATTTGGGCCATTTGGAGGTGTAGAAACGCTAAGGCTTATCAGGGACAGCAACAAACTATTTCCCTCTTCTTCAAGTATGTCTCCCTAATCAAGAGCAAAACTATGTTGGTTAATTCATGCACTGAAACTGTTCCAGGAGGTGTGACTATGGTTGGGGAAGCAACAAAGAGATGGGTGTGTTTCACTGACGCTTCATGGGTTAATTCATGGGATACTGGTACGGGATTTTTTCTGCAAGAAGGAGAACAGCTGCTGGCATATGGTATTCAATACACTTCCTCTTCGTGTCCTCTGCAAGCTGAGGCTAAGGCTTTAGGTACTGCTATGGCTTTTGTGCAACAAAGAGGTCTACATGATTGCACTTTCTGCACATATAATCTGGTACTGGCAAAAGAAGTTTCGAAGATTCAGCCACCGATCATTGTTGATTGGAGAGCTGCCAAAGAATTTTTTCTGATTTGGGAATTTTTACAAAAAAACCGGGGCTGGAATTGTATTTACATTTCAAGGAGCCACAATGAGATGGCTGATAGGTTAGCGGGTTTGGGTAGAAGGGAGAAAATGGATCTGGTGGGATTTACATACCCAATTATAAATGGGATTTGCTAATAGTTGTAATCGGATAGTTTTGATTAATAGAAATTGCCTACGGGCGTGTTTGAAGCAAAAAAAAAAAACAATGCTCACATGAAAGAATATGTAAATTTCACGCAGATCCAATATTTGTCTCCATATAGCACGACTATAAATTGAGATTATTGCTGTGTTTTTTTGTATAATTGTTTTTGTCGGCTCTTTTTTGAAGATCGTAAACTCCCTTTATTTAGCATATGTACTTTTAAGAAATAATTAATTTTAATATATGTGGTAACTATTGAGTGTTTCCTTCTCGAAATATTACCAATTAAGTTAAGAGGAGTTTTCAAATGCCTCCATTTTTAGTGCTCGATCCTGCTGCCATTTTTAAAAACTTTAATAACTCAAAATTTAAAACTTAAAAGTCAAAATAAAACCATTGGATATGATCTACATCATTTTATCTATGCACTTGTAAAAAATTATGACATTTCAACTTAGTTTTGGTTATCATCGAGAGTTTGTTAAAACGTACTAATGTGGATAATTTCTAAATGTTGATTTTTCAACTAATTGATTCACATAAAAAGAAAATAGAAATGTGATGATTTTTTTTAGCAAATAGATAAAATAGCATAGATCACATCTAACGGTTTTATTTTAAGGTTTATAATATAAATTTTGAATTATTAACATTTTGAAAATGAAGACACGATGGAGGCAAAAAAAATGAAGACATTTGAACCCCTCTTCTTTTAAATAAAATAGATATATCCTATGGATTTGCTTTTAGTATTAGATAGTTTGGTTTTATGCGCTGCAGAAAGTTAGAACTACTCTGTTAAAATATTTTTCCGCATTGTGGTTTATATGAGGTATGAATCATTAAAGATGTATCGAGTACCGACATCTGGGACCCGCATCGATATCTCATAGAAAACCACACGATTGAAAAGCTTTGGTGCCGCCACAGGGAACTAAATCTAGTGGGAGCAAGCTGTTTTGGTCTATTTATTAATCCATCGACAATTCTCTCTCGTTCGATTGAAGTTCCTCTTTGCGAATCGAATCGATTAGGGTTTTCTCTCCCTCGCTTCTCGTCTTCCAGTTCGACGGCGACGAAAGAGATAAGTTCGACGGCGACCATGTACGGATCAAGAGGGTAAGTGATGGGGTAAACCCTAACCCTAGTTTTATTTCCCTTGTTCGTTTTATGGAAGCAACCAATTGAAATTATGATCTGGCTTTACAGTTTTAAGGTTCAATTTCTATAATTCCTTGATGAGGAAACCCTAACCCTAGTTTTATTTAGAAGGGTTCAAAGAAGATTAAGTTCATTTAAACCAGTAATTGATAGTACCTGTTGTTTTGTTACTTGGTTCCTTGGTTTAAAAATGTGAAAACCATAGACATATTTTGGAATACATGAAAAATTAGAAACCTCTGAACCTGGTTACCTGCATTTTTTTGAATTCGCATCCCCTGAGATATCTCAAACTTTGAGTGGATATGCAGAAAATCTTGATCGTTCAAATACTTTCTGTACGAATCTTAAAGCACATTAGTACTGACCCTGTGCATTCCGAAGAAAAAAAAATTGGCATGGCTTTAGATTAGCTTAAAATTTGAGATATCTCACAGGGTACGGACTGCATCTTTTTAGGCATTGTTTGATAAAATTGTAGAGTTGATTTTAAATTTATGGGTAATTACAAAAATGGGGATTGAGTGATGGGGGGTTACTCTCCTTCTTTTTTCTTTCTTGGGGATAAATGTGTGAAGGGCAATGGCGGGGCCTGGTGGGGGGGTATCTGACGGTGGGTTCTCGGATGGGTCTGGTGGGTACAGCGAGGGGGGCTCAAAGAGGCCACCACGAATGATCGAATCCAATCCCTACTTCGCAGTTTCAGGCGGTGTTCCTGCACCGGGTCTAATGGAAGCATATGATGGGACCCCCAGTGGATCAAAGCGGCCGCGCGCCTTCGACCCAAACCCGTACTTCATGGGTCCTGCATTCTATCCCCCATTTCCAACCGGCGGTCTTCCCGGGGGTGGGTCCACTGCTGGGTTGTACAACTTCCCAGTGGTGCGAATCAGGGGGTTGCCGTTCAATTGTGAGGATATCGACATTTACAAGTTCTTCACTGGGCTGGATGTTGTCGATTGCTTGTTTGTGAATAAAAATGGCCGGTTTACCGGGGACGCATATGTGGTGTTCCCAACCCCTATGCAAGCACAGCTGGCACTGCAGCGGGACCGGCAAAACATGGGCCATCGCTATGTCGAGGTCTTTGGTTGCAAGAAAAGTGACTACTATAATGCTGTTGCTGCTGAGGTAGCATCTAAATTTCTCTTTATCAACAATATATATATATAATTTTCAGTATTGGTCTAATTTATGTAGCATTTTGGTTTTGCTCGTCTACATTTTCATTTTTTTGCATGTTTGATTTGATATAACACATTATATTTTGAATTATCTGTGTGACTTTTCAGGTTCTTTGCAGGTGTTGGGCAACCATTTGGTGTGTTTGTAATTCTGTTGTATTCTAACAAATTTGCACATAACCGAATTCTTTTCTGATAAACCCATGGAATGAAAATAATGCTGGATAGGTGGTTTAATTTTTGATAGTTAGTATGGACTGTATATCACTCTATTTGGTTGAGTTTTACTGAAAAATAAGGGGGGCACTTTAGTCACTTATTTTTCTCTTGGCTATATCACCTTGCTTTTTTCCTTCACTTCTAATGTAATAATTAATTTTTGTACAGGTAAACTTCGGTGTTTTTGGATATCCATCCGAGCGGTCCCCACCACCTGCACCTCGAAACAAGCGGCCCCGCGATGAATCAAGGGAGGAGGAGAAGAAGAACCTCGATGAAATGCACTTCACTGAGGTGCTCAAATTACGTGGCCTCCCCTACTCAGTCACTAGAGAAGAGATAGTGGAGTTTTTCGGGGAGGATTTCGATTTGAAGGAAAGCGACATCCACATCAGCTGCCGCTTTGATGGTAAGGCGACAGGGGAGGCATATGCTGAGTTCACCTCGGCTGATGTGGCGAAGAAGGCTATGTGTCGGGATAAGATGACGATTGGGTCGAGATACGTAGAATTGTTCCCATCGACACCTGACGAGGCTAGCCGTGCGAAATCTAGGTCGAGGCAGTGATTATACAAAGAGTGTTTATGTAATGGTGTTGATCTATTAGGACTTTAGAAGGGTAAAACTGTAGTTTCCTACTGGACTGGTAATCTATTTGATGATCCCCTGCTAGTAGTGTTTTGGATTTGATGAATGTGTGAGTGGTGTTTCGAGGTGTTTAGATTTAAATGATGATATTAATATTATTATCGTTTCTTAATGGAAGTCATTTGCTTTTGCTGCTTTTACATGATGTTTCTGTGCCAACTGCCAACTGGTACAACACAAGTATTATTATGGTACCAGTATGGTACGTGAACCAGGTATTAGATGTAAATATACTTTTACAATTGGAATATGTTTTAAATTAGCCTCTTTCATTGGAGTATCTAATTTACTTCAATAAGACTCTTTCATAGTTTTTCTTCAAGAAAGTTTTCCAGTTTTAACTTCAATATTAGTATCTTACTAGTATCCTACTTGTGCGTTGCAACGGAAGCATTTTACAATATAACAAAAATATATTCTCATACAAAAATAGACCAAAAAAAGAATAATTATTCAATAATGAAGTTAAATTAAAAGTCCAATGAAACAAGGTGCTAATTTATCTTCATTTTTTCTAAATTTCAAAAATCAAATAAATAATTAAATACAACTTTCTATAATATAAACAAAGCCAATAGGTAAACCATACAAATTCTCCACATTTTGGATTTTAAAAAATAAACCATACTTGCTCCTGCTGTAAGGCTTGCATCTCCAAGTGTTTACACAACTTCTCATGTATATACATTGGAAAGTTTCAGCATTGCGGTTTTTTTTAAATAAAAATAAAATGATAAAAATTCCTTCAAACAATAAAAAATTATCCATTCCCCATCAATATTTAATTTCGACAGTGCCCTAACTGCCCTTAATGTTTCATCTTCAGAAAATTGTATCAAGAGATAAGAAATAAATCACCTTAGCGTTGAATCTTGTATCAGTTGCTGGGATATTCAACTTCTCATTCTCCTTCTAAATCCTGGCTTTAAATGGCAACACTATGAAACATTTATAAAAAAAGTATATTATTTGTTCATCCTCTTCTTATCTTCAAACCATTGTATTGTAACAACACATCCCATGTTGTCAGAATAAGATGGAACAAAAATATTACTTTCAACTGAAAAAATATAATCTAGAGTTGCCATTTGAAACACATCCTTACCTGATAGTGAGACATTCGAAATTTCAAATCGATTTGCAACAACAGTTAAGAAGAAATGCACCGTAGTCGGAATTCAAATCAGACATATGATAATGGATATCAAAACTCGTACAAAATATGTCTTTTATTTTTCTCTCAATTTTGTTCTCTTTTTTTTCTTCGTAATGGATATCAAAACTCAATTTATTTTCATTTTTTTTATTTCTTTCTGAGTAGGCAAAGAGTAGGAAGGCCCTTTTAAAGGGATTTAGATAGAAGATCGGTTATTTAGAAATTGGTTTAATGCAGCACGTTATCCGCGTGATTAAAAAAAATCTCTCTATTTGATTTTGAAATGAATGGGTGCATTAAAGAGCATACAGAGGTGCGTTATTAGCGCCGATTGGTTTCCTTTTTTTATTAATCAAATTTTCAAATGGAAATATATGCGGTTATATTCATGATAAGAAATTAGATTTAGAAATTAAGGAAACATAGAAACAAAATGGGCCAATTTTATTTCGTCATTAAAAATTAATGAAAAGCGTCAGTTGTTACATAAAAGTAGAAATAAAGATGTAAAACTAAAAGTAAAGTTGATTAAATTCCTGATTTAGAGAATAAAACGAAAATGATAATTCCACTTTTTCATTTCCCTTCTTTTTCTTTAAAATCATATAGTTAATAAATTCTATTTTTCCAAAGACATATTTAGTATTTTCAATATTATAAAAAAAAAACTTCTAAGATTAATAACTCAATTTTTTTGGAATGTTACAAATAAGTATCATGACATGTAATAAAACGTGAGAACTCATCAGAAAGGGATGATCAAAAAGCCATAACACAATTATGGGTATGTTTTTTACACGTCAGGTCAATCCAATCCAATCCAAATCAAAAGCTCAAACATACTTCAAATAGTGTTAAAACTGAATCCAGGCACCCAAACTTCAAATATTTTTTTAGGATTTCTCCTTTTACTGATATATTCTAGATTTCTCATGGTAGTATCTATAGAAAAAAAAAATAGAAATAAGGAAGTGAATAAAATCTTGATTTTCATTGCCATCGGAAGGTGTTTTAATTGGAGAGAGAGAAATAAAGAAAGAAAGAAATGGAAACAAAGAAACAGAAATTTTACAGATGGAGTCCTAAAATTAGAGAGAAAGAAATAAATAAGGAAATAGTGTATTGAAATAAATTAGCGATATAATTATTTGTGTGACAGTACGTGTTGTGAGTATATTTTTAGTTAAATTTAGACTTCTACACATTATTCAGATACATTTAATCAAAAGAAGACATATTATGTGATTGGAGAGCTGAGATTAAATCCAAAATTTTAACTTTCAATCGTAGCCATTGGCGGATCGGACACCCAACATGCTTAATAATGGAATGGAGATTTAGTTTTAAGTAGTAACTGGTCTGGAGTATTCTATTTTAAGGGTCCTAGAGAACAAGTTCTCTTTTTTTTTTTCAGGAAAAACAAGTTCTTTTTTTTTTCAGGAAAAACAAGTTCTTTTGTAATTTATATAATTTTAAGGTCTTAAGAGGATTCACCGGAACTCAGTAGATATAGAATTCCATAATGCAATGTTACACCAAAAAGGTATAGTACTAAGTTTCAGTACAATCAAGATGTAATTTTTGTCCCTAAATACACTTTTGGTTCAGATTGCAAGTATACAATCTTACCGTGTAGTATATTATCGGGTATCGAGCCACAAGGAGTATGATAAATACTATGCTTAAACTTTAAATAATAAATTTCTGAAAAGGAAGAAAGTAAAGTGCAATAAAGTAAATGAGGGGGAGGGGTGTATTCTAACGATTCCTAAGGTTGGGTTCAATACTCAAAAGAAGGGAGTTTGAAACAATAATTGTAAATAAAAGTAAAAGAAATGAATTGATTTGCTTTCAAGATTTAGAGATCTAGGGGTCTTTGGTCTACAATTCCTTGCTAACTCTATTTATTCGGTATTTGTTTGAATTCATGTATGATTTGACGAGGTTTCTAACCTAATATGTTATTAAGGGTTACTTTTGTAAATTAATAACGTGCCTAGGTAATTCGGACTTCTCGATTAGGTCCCTCACCCTAGCTACCTAGACCCATTCAGCTCTTGTCAGTCTCTCATCTCCTCAAATATTGGTACTTCACAATTAAGTCCATCATACCAATACCCGATTTGAATTGAGATGTCCTAATTAGGGTTTGGCTTCACAGTTAGGTCCTTCACCAAGTTCCTAACCTTAATTTCTATAGTTACGGCTTAGATTAAATTGGTTACAATCTTAATCTAAACCTAGGGTATTTGCATTCATAATTTGGTACTATCCTATTGATCACAGTCAATTTTGGTTCTTTCGAATCCAAAACGGGATACTACAATTCAAGTACTAACTATGTAATTAACACAAATGATTAAATCACAGAAATTAACAATCAAATCCCATAAAACAATCATAATAAAAACAAATAACCGAATAAAATAGAATTAAACAAGTTCATGCATTGACCTAAATCCCTAGAGGAACTACTCTCTCTTAGAGAGATCCATTACAAAAAGTTGGCAAAGTAAGAAGAAATGAAATAAAAGAAGCGATTACACCCTTTAACAAATCAAAAACCTCTATCTTGCCGAATCTTGCTCAGTTTCCCCTTCTTCTCCTTGCTTGAAAGCTTTCCTTACTTCAGAATTTATCGCTAAGTATTGTGTGTGTGGAGAAAGAGAATGAGATAATGAATGTTTTGAATGGAAATGAACCTCCTCTTTTATAGCCAAGGACCATGCCCAATTAAGAGGCTAGGAAGTGGAGTTAGTGGGTGCTATATTTGAATTGTTTCCCCAGGACGCCTTGTCCAAGTTTAGTTGTAAAAACGTGTCCTTGGTGCGCCAAAAATAGAAACCGTGTTGAAAACGTGTAATTTTGGATTTCTGCGAGTTTAGTGCGTCCGACTGACTCCAAATTTATTTTTCTAGTTTCTCATGTTATAGATCTTCTTGCTAGCTTTCCAAAAAGTGGTTGTATGCCCAAAACGGAGTTACGAGTAGTTATGGTCGTTTTAAGTTCAGGCTCCAGTTATGCGTTCTGCTATAGTGCGGCCAGGCCACCCGCACTGGGCTCGATTTTTCCTGTGTGTCCATATTTCGACCGCATCGAACGTGCGTCTGCACGGATTTTGATGAATAGCTTATTATACCTTTTAAAATTGGCACGCGTCCAAAAATCCAAGTAAGTACTTAGTGCGTCCGCATTGAGCATTTTTCTTCGGTTTTCTTCATTTTCTGAAAATTAAAACCAAACAAACACAGTAACTTGATCCTAGATGTATTTTATTCACTTTATATTCAAAATACAAGATATTTGGTGTTATTTCATGATAAAAATCAGATCGAATATGTATATAATTTAGGCCTATCATGCAATTTATATAAATTTAGCAAAACGCCGGAGTGGTAACCCTAAGGTCATGTTTGCATTGATAAGTATTCTTATAAATATAGAATTCCATAGTGCCATTTCAAAAAATTTACAAGTATGAAAAAGATTTGGGAAAAAAGTTGTTCTTAATGGAAAGCATTTGTATTTGATGGTTTTTTTTTCTAGAGAACAAGTTATTTTGGCAATTGGAAGATGTTTCTTAAATTGGCCTCTTTCATTGGAGTTCTCTTGAAAAGTTTTTCTTTAACAAAATATCCCAAGTATTCCCCAAATGTGTTTTTTCTTCATTGAATAAAATATGATATGTAATTTGATCTCCTATAACACTTTAAACTTCACGTCAACCTAGGGCCTAGGCCTCTCGTCTAAATTTGGCTGATAGGATCCATGAGGCTGTAGTCACGGTGTTCGACAAAAATCCTAAATTGGGCTGCACCCATATATAATTTGATCTCCTATAACACTCTTATTAGGGATTTAGGCTTTGCTACAGTGCCTTTTCAGTTGCTTGAGAAAATGTCTATCAAGTGTGGTCCGTTATTGATGGTCTGTGTAAAGAAGGCGCTGTAAATTATAATAGTTAATAAATGGACTGTGTAAGAAATGAGAAATTGACATGGTAGAGGAATTCCAAACACCTTCAATTGAAGTTTTGTATTCGGATTGTAAATGCTCCATTATCTTGCCATATTAGAGACCCTATAAGAGTGCTCCAAACACATTCAATTGGAGTATTGTAGTAGGGTTGTAAATACCCCATTATCTTGCCAAATTAGAGACACTACAAGAGTGCTCCAAACACCTTCAATTAGGGTGTTGTATTAGGGTTGTAAATGTCGCATTATCTTGCCATATTAGAGACACTACAAGAGTGCTCCAAATACCTTCAATTGGAGTGTTGTACTAGGGTTGTAAATGCCCTATTATCTTGCCATATAGAAACACTACTAGAATGCTCCAAACATCTTCAATTGGAGTGTTGAATTAGGGTTGTAAATGCCCCCATTATCTAGCCATATTAGAGAGACTACAAGAGTGCTCCAAACACCTTCAATTGGATCGTTGCATTAGGGTTGTCAATGCCCTATTGTCTTACCATATAGAGACACTAATAGAGTGCTCAAAACACCTTCAATTGAAGTGTTATATTAGGGTTGTAAAAGCCATATTATCTTGACATATTAGAGACACTACAAGAGTGTTACAAACACCTTCAATTGGAGTGTTGTATTTGGGTTGTAAATGCCCCATTATCTAGCCATATTAAAAACACTACAAGAGTGCTCCAAACAGCTTCAATTGGATCGGTGTATTAGGGTTGCAAATGCCCTATTATCTTGCAATATAGAGAAACTACAAGAGTGTTCCAAACACCTTCAATTGGAATGTTGTACTAGGGTTGTAAATGCCCTATTATCTTCCCATATTAGGCACTACAAGAGTGCTACAACTACCTTCAATTCGAGTGTTGTATTTGGGTTGTAAATGCCTTATTATCTAGCCATATTAGAGACACTACAAGAGTGCTCCAAACACCTTCAATTAGATCGGTGTATTAGGGTTGCAAATGCCCTATTATCTTGCCATATAGAGACACTACTAGAGTGGTCCAAATACCAACAATTGGAGTGTTGTATTAGAGTTGTAAATGCCCATTATCTTGCTATATAGAGACACTACTTGGGTGCTCCAAACACCATCAATTGAAGTGTTGTATTTGGATTGCAAATGCCCTCATTATCTTGCCATATTAGAGACACTACAGGAGTGCTCCAAACACCTTCAATTGGAGTGTTGTATTAGAGTTGTAAATGCCATATTATCTTGCCATATTAGAGACACTACAAGAGTGCAACAAACACCTTCAATTGGAGTGTTGTATTAGGGTTGCAACTGCCCTATAATCTTGCCATATAGAGACATTACAAGAATGCTCCAAACACCATCAATTAGAGTGTCGTATTAGGGTTGTAAATGCCCCATTATCTTGCCATATAGAGACAAATGCCCAATTATCTTGCCACATAGAGACACTACTAGAGTGCTCCAAACACCTTTAATTGGAGTGTTATAATGGGGTTGTAAATGGCCCATTATCTTTCCCTATAGAGACACAACTAGTGTGCGCCAAACACATTCAATTGGAGTGTTGTATTAGGGTTGTAAATGCCCCCATTATCCTGCCACACAGAGACACTAATAGAGTGCTCCAAACACATTCAATTGGAGTGGTGTATTAGGGTTGTAAATGCCCCATTATCTTTCCAAATAGAGACACTACTAGAGTGCTCCAAACACCTTCAATTCGAGTGTTGTATTGGGGTTGTAAACGCCCCATTATCTTGCTATATAGAGACACTACTAGAGTGCACCAAACACCTTCAATTGGAGTGTTGTATTAGGGTTGTAAATGCCCCATTAACTTGCCATATTATATACACTACAAGAGTCCTCCAAACACCTTCAATTGCAGTGTTGTATTAGGGTTGTAAATGCCCAATTATCTTGCCATATAAAGACACTACTAGAGTGCACCAAACACCTTCAATTGGAGTGTTGTATTAGAGTTGAAAATGCCCCATTATCTTGCCATATTATATACACTACAAGAGTGCTCCAAACATCTTCAATTGGAGTGTCGCATTAGGGTTGTAAATGCCCAATTATCTTGTCACATAAAGACACTACTAGAGTGCTCAAAATACCTTTAATTGGAGTGTTGTAATGGGGTTGTAAATGGCCCATTATCTTGCCCTATAGAGGCACTACCA
Organism: Carex rostrata; assembly: GCA_964058875.1. Lineage (NCBI taxonomy): Eukaryota > Viridiplantae > Streptophyta > Magnoliopsida > Poales > Cyperaceae > Carex > Carex rostrata. The sequence continues at coordinate 1,932,649 of CAXKVT010000106.1, read as the reverse complement.
GTGTGCTCCAAACACGTAAAATTGGAGTGTTGTATTAGGGTTGTAAATGCCCCATTATACTGCCATACAACACAAATACTAGTGTGCTCCAAATACCTTCAATTGGAGTGTTGTATTAGGGTAGTAAATGTCCCCATTATACTGCCATACAACACTAATAGAGTCTCCAAACACCTTCAATTGGAGTGTTGTATTAGGGTTGTAAATGCCCTATTATCTTGCCATATAGAGACACTACTAGAGTGATCCAAACACCTTTGATTGGAGTGTTGTATTGGGGTTGTAAATGCCCCATTATCTTGCCATGTTAGAGACACTACAAGATTGCTCCAAACGCCTTCAATTGGAGTGTTGTATTAGGGTTGTAAATGCCCTATTTTCATGCCATATAGAGACACTAATAGAGTCCTCCAAACTCGTTCAATTGAAGTGTTGTATTAGGGCTGTAAATGTCCCCATTATCTTGCCATATTAGGGACACTAAAAGAGTGATACAAACACCTTCAATTCGAATGTTGTATTGGGGTTGTAAATGTCCCATTATCTTGCCATATAGAGACACTAATAGAGTGCTCCAAACAAGTTCAATTGGAGTGTTTTATTAGGGTTGTAAATGCCCTATTATCTTGCCATATTAGAGACGCTCCAAGAGTGCTCCAGACACCTTCAATTAGAGTGTTGTATTAGGGTTTGAAATGCCTTATTATCTTGCCATATTACAGACACTACAAAAGTGCTCCAAACACATTCAATTGGAGTGTTGTATTTGGATTGTAAATGCCGCATTATCTTGCCATATTAGAGACACTACGAGAGTGCTCCAAACACCTTCAACTGGAGTGTTGTATTAGGGTTGAAAATGCCCCATTATCTTGCCATATAGACACTAATAGTGTGGTCCAAACAAGTTCAATTGTAGTGTTTTATTAGGGTTGTAAATGCCATATTATCTGGCCATATTAGAGACGTTGAAAGAGTGCTCCAGAAACCTTCAATTGGTGTGATGTATTTGGGCTGCAACTGCCCTACAATCTTGCCATATAGAGACACTACAAGAGTGCTCCAAACACCTTTAAATCGAGTGTCGCATTAGGGTTGTAAATGCCCCATTAACTTGCCATATAGAGACGCTACTAGTGTACTCCAAACACCTTCAATTCGAGTGTTTTATTATGGTTGTAAATGTCCTATTATGTTGCTATATAGAGACACTACTAGTGTGCTCCAAACACCTTTAATTGGAGTGTTGTATGGGGTTGTAAATGACCCATTATCTTGCCACATAAAGACACTACTAGAGTGCTCCAAACACCTTCAATTGGAATGCTGTATTAGGGTTGTAAATGCCCCATTATCTTGCGAAATAGAGAAACTACTAGAGTGCTCCAAACACCTTTAATTGGAGTCTTGTATTGGGGATGGAAATGACCATTATCTTACCCTATAGAGACACTACTAGTGTGCTCCAAACACGTTCAATTGGAGTGTTGTATTGGGGTTGTAAACGGCCCATTATCTTGCTATACAGAGACACTAATAGAGTGCTCCAAACACGTTCATATGAAGTGTTGTATTAGGGTTGTAAATGTCCCTATTATCTTGCCATATTAGAGACACTAAAAGAGTGCTACAAACACTTTCAATTCGAGTGTTGTATTGGGGTTGTAAATGTCTCATTATCTTGCAATATTAGAGACACTACAAGAGTGCTCCAAACACCTTCAATTGGAGTGTTTTATTAGGGACGTACATGCCCTATTATCTTGCTATATAGAGATACTATAAGAGTGCTCCACACGCCTTCAATTGGTGTGTTGTATTAGGGCTGCAACTGTGCTATAATTTTGCCATTTAGAGACACTACAAGAGTGCTCCCAACACCTTCAATTCGAGTGTCGTATTAGAGTTGTAAATGCCCCATTATCTTGCCATATGGAGACACTACTAGTTTACACCAAACACCTTCAATTGGAGTGTTGTATTAGGGTTGCAAATGCCCAATTATCATGCCACATAGAGACACTACTAGGGTGCTCCACACACCTTTAATTGGAGTGTTGTAATAGGGTTGTTAATGCCCCATTATCTTGCCACATCGAGACACTACTAGAGTGCTCCAAACACCTTAAAATGGAATGTTGTATTAGGGTTGTAAATGCCCCATTATCTTGCCATATTATATATACTACAAGAGTGCTCCAAACATCTTCAATTGGAGTGTTGCATAAGGGTTGTAAATGCCTAATTATCTTGCCACATAGAGACACTACTAGAGTGCTCCAAATACCTTTAATTGGAGTGTTGTATTGGGGTTGTAAATGGCCCATTATCTTGCCCTATAGAGACACAACTAGTGTGCTCCAAACAAGTTCAATTGGAGTGTTGAATTAGGGTTGTAAATGCCCCATTATCTTGCCATATAGAGACACTACTAGTGTCCTCCAAACACTTTCAATTGGAGTGTTGCATTAGGGTTGTAAATGCTCCATTATCTTGCCACATAGAGACACTACTAGAGTGCTCCAAACACCTTCAATTGGAATGTTGTATTGGAGTTGTAAATGCCCCATTATCTTGTCATATAGAGACACTACTAGTGTGCTCCTAACACCTTCAAATGGAGTGTTGTATTCGGGTTGTAAATGCCCCATTATCTTGCCACATAGAGACAATACTAGTGTGCTCCAAACACCTTCAATTGGAGTGTTGTATTAGGGTTGTAAATGCCCCATTATCTTGCCAACTTAGAGACACTACAAGACTGCTCCAAACGCCTTCAATTGGAGAGTTGCATAAGGGTTGTAAATGCCTAATTATCTTGCCACATAAACACACTACTAGAATGCTCCAAATACCTTTAATTGGAGAATTCTACTGGGACTGTAAATGGCACATTATCTTGCCCAATAGAGACACTACTAGTGTGCTCCAAATTCGTTCAATTGGAGTATTGTATTAGGGTTGTAAATGCCCCATTATCTTGCCACATAGAGACACTACTAGTGTGCTCCAAACACCTTTAATTGGAGTGTTGTATTAGGGTTGTAAATGCCCTATTATCTTGCCATATAGAGACACTACTAGAGTGCTCCAAATACTTTCGATTGGAGTGTTGTATAGGGGTTGTAAATGCCTATTATCTTGCCATGTTAGAGACACTACAAGACTGCTCCAGACGCCTTCAATTTGAGTGTTGTATTAGGGTTGTAAATGCCCTATTTTCATGCCATATAGAGACACTAATAGGGTGCTCCAAACACGTTCAGTTGAAGTGTTGTATTAGGGTTGCAAATGTCCCCATTATCTTGCCATATTAGAGACACTAAAAGAGTGCTACAAACACCCTCAATTGGAGTATTTTATTAGGGTCGTACATGCCCTATTATTTTGCTACATAGAGACACTATAAGAGTGCTCCAAACGCTTTCAATTGGTGTGTTGTATTAGGGCTGCAACTGCCCTATAATCTTGCCATATAGAGACACTACAAGAGTGCACCCAACACCTTCAATTCGAGTGTCGTATTAGGGTTGTAAATGCCCTATTATCTTGTCATATAGAGACACTACTAGAATACTCCAAACACTTTCGATTGGAGTGATGTATAGGGGTTGTAAATGCCTCATTATCTTGCTATGTTAGAGACACTATAAGACTGCTCCAAACGCCTTCAATTGGAGTGTTGTATTAGGGTTGTAAATGCCCTATTTTCATGCCATATAGAGACACTAATAGAGTGCTCCAAACACGTTCAATTGAAGTGTTTTATTAGGGTTGCAAATGTCCCCATTATCTGGCCACATTAGAGACACTTAAAGAGTACTACAAACACCATCAATTCGAGTGTTGTATTGGGGTTGTAAATGTCCCATTATCTTGCTATATTAGAGGCACTACAAGAGTGCTCCAAACACCTTCAATTGGAGTGTTGTATTACAGTTGTAAATGCCCTATTATCTTGCCGTATAGAGACACTGCTAGATTGGTCGAAACACCTTCAATTGGAGTGTTGTATTAAGGTTGTAAATGCCCTATTATTTTGCCATATAGAGACACTACTAGAATGCTCCAAACACTTTCGATTGGAGTGTTGTATAGGGGTTGTAAATGCCTCATTATCTTGCCATGTTAGAGACACTACAAGACTGCTCCAAACGCCTTCAATTAGAGTGTTGTATTAGGGTTGCAAATGCCCCATTATCATGCCATATAGAGACACTAATAGAGTGCTCCAAACACCTTCAATTGAAGTGTTGTATTAGAGTTGTAATTGCTCTATTATCTTGCCATAAAGAGACACTATATATGCTCCAAATACTTTCGATTGGAGTGTTGTATATGGGTTGTAAATGCCTCATTATCTTGCCATGTTAGAGACACTACAAGACTGCTCCAAACGCCTTCAATTGGAGTGTTGTATTAGGGTTGTAAATGCCTTATTTTCATGCCATATAGAGACACTAATAGAGTGCTCGAAACACGTTCAATTGAAGTGTTTTATTAGGGTTGCAAATGTCCCCATTATCTTGCCATATTAGAGACACTACTAGAATGCTCCAAACACTTTCGATTGGAGTGTTGTATAGGGGTTGTAAATGCCTCATTATCTTGCCATGTTAGAGACACTACAAGATTGCTCCAAACGCCTTCAATTGGAGTATTGTATTAGGGTTGTAAATGCGCCATTATCATGCCATATAGAGACACTAATAGAGTGCTCCAAACACCTTCAATTGAAGTGTTGTATTAGAGTTGTACATGCCATATTATCTTGCCATATAGAGACACTACTAGAATGCTCAAAACACTTTCGATTGGAGTGTGGTATAAGGGTTGTAAATGTCTCATTATCTTGCCATGTTAGAGACACTACAAGACTGCTCCAAACGCCTTCAATTGGAGTGTTGTATTAGGGTTGTAAATGCCCTATTTTCATGCCATATAGAGACACTAATAGAGTGCTCCAAACACGTTCAATTGAAGTGTTTTATTAGGGTTGCAAATGTCCCCATTATCTTGCCATATTAGAGGCACTAAAAGAATACTACAAACACCTTCAATTCGAGTGTTGTATTGGGGTTTTAAATGTCCCATTATCTTGCTATATTAGAGACACTACAAGAGTGCTCCAAACACCTTCAATTGGAGTGTTGTATTACAGTTGTAAATGCCCTATTATCTTACCGTATAGAGACACTGCTAGAGTGCTCGAAACACCTTCAATTGGAGTGTTGTATTAGGGTTGTAAATGCCCTATTATCTTGCCATATAGAGACACTACTAGAATGCTCCAAACACTTTCGATTGGAGTGTTGTATAGGGGTTGTAAATGCCCCATTATCTTGCCGTGTTAGAGACACTACAAGACTGCTCCAAACGCCTTCAATTGGAGTGTTGTATTAGGGTTGTAAATGCCTCATTATCATGCCATATAGAGACACTAATAGAGTGCTCCAAACACCTTCAATTGAAGTGTTGTATTAGAGTTGTAAATGCCCTATTATCTTGCCATATAGAGACACTACTAGAATGCTCCAAACACTTTCGATTGGAGTGTGGTATAAGGGTTGTAAATGTCTCATTATCTTGCCATGTTAGAGACACTACAAGACTGCTCCAAACGCCTTCAATTGGAGTGTTGTATTAGGGTTGTAAATGCCCTATTTTCATGCCATATAGAGACACTAATAGAGTGCTCCAAACACGTTCAATTGAAGTGTTTTATTAGGGTTGCAAATGTCCCCATTATCTTGCCATATTAGAGACACTAAAAGAATACTACAAACACCTTCAATTCGAGTGTTGTATTGGGGTTTTAAATGTCCCATTATCTTGCTATATTAGAGACACTACAAAAGTGCTCCAAACACCTTCAATTGGAGTGTTGTATTACTGTTGTAAATGCCCTATTATCTTTCCGTATAGAGACACTGCTAGAGTGCTCGAAACACCTTCAATTGGAGTGTTGTATTAGGGTTGTAAATGCCCTATTATCTTGCCATATAGAGACTCTACTAGAGTGCTCCAAACACTTTCGATTGGAGTGTTGTATAGGGGTTGTAAATGCCCCATTATCTTGCCATGTTAGAGACACTACAAGACTGCTCCAAACGCCTTCAATTGGAGTGTTGTATTAGGGTTGTAAATGCTCCATTATCATGCCATATAGAGACACTAATAGAGTGCTCCAAACACCTTCAATTGAAGTGTTATATTAGAGTTGTAAATGCCCTATTATCTTGCCATATAGAGACACTACTAGAATGCTCCAAACACTTTCGATTGGAGTGTTGTATAGGGGTTGTAAATGTCTCATTATCTTGCCATGTTAGAGACACTTCAAGTCTGCTCCAAACGCCTTCAATTGGAGTGTTGTATTAGGGTTGTAAATGCCCTATTTTCATGCCATATAGAGACACTAATAGAGTGCTCCAAACACGTTCAATTGAAGTGTTGTATTGGGGTTGCAAATGTCCCCATTATCTTGCCATATTAGAGACACTAAAAGAGTGCTACAAACACCTTCAATTCGAGTGTTGTATTGGAGTTGTAAATGTCCCATTATCTTGCTATATTAGAGACACTACAAGAGTGCTCCAAACAGCTTCAATTGGAGTGTTGTATTACAGTTGTAAATGCCCTATTATCTTGCCATATAGAGACACTGCTAGAGTGCTCAAAACACCTTCAATTGGAGTGTTGTATTAGGGTTGTAATTGCCCTATTATCTTGCCATATAGAGACACTACAAGAGTGCTCCAAACATCTTCAATTGTGGTGTTGCATTAGGGTTTGTAAATACCCTATTATCTACTAGAGTGCTCCAAACACCTTCAGTTGGAGTGTTGTATTACGGTTGTAAATGCCTTATTATCTTGCCATACAGAGACACTACTAGAGTGCTCCTAACATCTTCAATTGGAGTGTTGTATTAGGGTTCTAAATGCCGTTTTATGTTGCCACATAGAGACACAATAAGAGTGCTCTAAAGACTTTCAATTGGAGTGTTGTATTAGGGTTGTGAATGCCCCATTGTCTTGCCATATTAGAGACACTATAAGAGTGCTCGAAACACCATCAATTGGAGTGTTGTATTACGGTTCTAGCCCTATTATCTTACTATATAGAGACACTACTAGAGTCCTCTATTATTTATATACCTTATATTTTTCTTAATTACTGATGTAATTTTTTCAATTAGTACAGCATGTTCATATATTAAATTAAGTTGTTATTACAAACTAAATTTAGTTATTTTATGTTGGAATGTTTCATGTCTTTCAAATAATATATTATTAGTATTTGAAAATGCTTAATTATTGAATTTATTTTTCCATTAAATAAATGTGTTACTTACACATGTAAAGTGCGCATGTATTGTTAAGCGTAGTGTCATGTTATAATAATAGAACTAAGTTAAATTAAGTTTATTTGATAAGTTTGATGAGTTAAATAAATTATGAATATATACATATAATTTTAATCGTTTGACAGTATCCCGTTGGTTTGACAAGCGCATACTGTTATTTACAATGCTGATATATATAATTTTTTTTATTGATATGCCAATAAATCATACATATTTATAAAAAAGTTTGAACTCTTTATATATTCAAAGTTTGAGCCCTAATATTTTATTTATTTTTAATATATACAGATTATTTTTTAAAATATATACAAAATATTTTTTTTCTTTTGGGTCCCCTTGAATCTTGGGGCCTGGGGCGGTCGTTCTGGCTGCCCATCACCAGGGCCGGCCCTGTGTTTACAATGTGAGTATGCTTAATTCTATACATCTTTAAATTAACTAACAATTTTAATAGTGATAAATCTCTTATTTTGAAATATTTGCTCTATGATGTATATAAAAGTTGGATGTTGGTGAAAGCTTGGATGTACTAGTGATATACCTTTTTCTTGTTTAGTACAAGTGGTGCAAGACCATCTCTTTCATTGCTTTATTATTTGACTGTTTGAAATTGAATAGTCATACAATTCAAGATGAATGTTTGATAATTATCATTCTAAGTCTGATTCAGTTTCCAGATTAGCGAGACTAGCTATTTTGGTAATACACAATACATATATATACATCTTACAGATAAATTAATTAAAAACTTTCTTCAACCTTCTTCTGTACATACTATGTAATCATTTTTCAGGTATGTCGAAGAACGTGCTAAGCAAAACAATAACCTTGTTGGGTTCATGGACCCAGCTAGAATAGATTAAGTCACGTTGTCGACTGATAGAGGCAACTCGTGTACTTACATGGCTGATGTGATGTTTAATAATTAGGACAAGAAATTTATCATGGCACCGTACTTTCAGTTGTAAGTTAATTCCATTACTTCATTTATACAATTTAACACATTACCTTGTGATAAATATATTAATAATTGATTGATTTAATATATGGTAGCAATCATTGGATATTGATCGTATTTCAACCTTGCAAAAGTACGGTATACGTGTATATATATATATATATATATAATATATATACATAAAGGACTTGGCTACGGTGCTATGGGTAGCTAAGAGGCCTCCCGTGCTACGGCTCAATATTCGACTTTTCAAAATTCTAACGGTCGATCCGAACCGTTCATCTTGTTCTCCATATTAATATGTGCTTGGAGACCAAATTTTAAATTTTTTGGAAATTTTTTACTATTTTTTTAGATTTATTGAAAATCGCTGTTTTTCAGACAAATCTGGACCATAAAAAACAGCAATATTCAATAAATCTAAAAAAATAGTAAAATTTTTTCAAAAAATGTAAAATTTGGTCTCCAAACACATATTAATATGAAGAACAAGATGAACGGTTCGGATCGACCGTTAGGATTTTGAAAAGTCGAATATTGAGCCGTAGCACGGGAGGCCTCTTAGCTACCCATAGCATATTAGCCAAATCCTATATATAAATATATCAACTTCCATTAAGACAACGAAGGGACAGCACGTACAATGAAGGGACAAGGAAGGGACAGCACAATGCAAAGCTCATGGAACCAAAATGAAATTTTAAGAAAGTAAATTAATCAAGCTTAGAAAAGATTTTTTTATATTTGCATGCAGTGTTCTTTACCTTCTGGGCCTCGTTCAGATGAAAGCCTTAATGAAGTATGACGGTTGCGGTCTAAGTTTTTCATGAAAAAATGTTAAACCAATTTGTACCAGTATATAATTGCTGATTTTTTCTTGATTGCATATGATGTTCTTTTCTTTTTGTTTTTTTGTTTTTTATGGTTTAAGTTTAGCTTGATTGTAGTATGGTATGCATTGTATGCTTGATGAATAGTATGATGTACCTAATTTTGATTAATGAAAACCCTTGGCAGAGGCAGTTTCTAAAAATAAAATAAAAGACAATTAATATGTTTATAAAATTTGTGTGTTATTTAGTTTATAGAATTATGTTTTTGTGGCATAAGAATGTTGTTATAGCTAGCAAATTTGAGGGCTAGCTTGCCAAATATAAACAAAATTTTAATAAATTACAAATGAGAATTGCCACCGGTTTTTTTAATCAAAACATACCTTTAACACTATAGATCATTTAAGAAAAACCTACCTTAAACACCGGTTGTTTAAAATTTATCGGTGTTAAAAATAGTTTTAACACCGGTTATTAAAAAAAAAATCGGTGTGAAAACTATTTGTAACAAAGGTTTATAACCAAAATAGCGGATGTTACAAATAATTTTGACTCCGGTTTTTTAACAAAATAACCGGTGTTAAAAATAGTTTTAACACTGGTTAATTTACAAAAAACCGGTGTTAAAATTATTTGGTTATAAACCGGTGTTACAAATATGTTTACCATTGTATTTTAACAGGTGGTAAAAAATCCATATTTAATTCCAGCAACCCTCCCATTAGTAGTGGTACAAGAACAGATGGTGAATGTTAAATTTAACATACAGCTGGTAATTTGAATTTATGTAGTAGTGATATGACTTCCTTTTAACTAATAATAGTGTAAATTTGGGAGCTGGGGTATTATGAACGGGTATCCAACCAAAATTCGTTCGAAGTTTCTATCTGAACCATTGGGTCCACCACGAATTTTGTACTTGTGAATTTAACTTTAAACTAATTTTAATCATTCTGCAATATAAATCGTATAAGTATAAATCTTAATTAGGCGAATTAGACAGCCGAAACATAAATAGAAACATGTAAAATTATTTCAAACAATTATTTATAGGTCTTAAAATCCAGCTTCGTAAAAAATTATTAATGGAAGTACAATGTTTGACATGAGTCAGTAATTCACCATTTGTCATGAATAGAAAAAAATAAAGGTACTGAGATTCTTTTGAGCTGTTTGTTCTCCCAATCCAAAATCATACAAATATAACCCGAATTAGAATTCTAAAAATAAGTTCATTGATCGATTCCACCATTTCGGCCCGATGCACTCTTATTATTCGAGTTTTTCTCCTTTATTAATTATCTTTCTTTTCAAACCCTAGATTCTCTCTCTCTCTCTCTTCCTTTCTTTGAAACTGCTCTGCTTGTCCGACATCGATCCTCTAGTAGCCCTTTAATTTTAAAGGTAATCCATCTTGATAATCCTATTTAGTTGATGTATGCACTTTTTATACTATTTGTATCATTATTTGAGCAAGTCTTGTTATGAATGACACTAATAAGTAGCTTGTTCAAATAAGGATCTTCAACCATTTTTATCCGTCATATTTTGCACACTATGGATCTACCAAGTAATTAGGAATATCTCATGTTTTGGAAAATTGAGCTGTTGATATCGTGGGTTATTATGGCATGATGTCTTTTGTGAAAGCCAGTCATGTCTTTCGGAATTCAGATCTATTAAATTTACAATCTTCTATTATTGAGGGCTATTGATTTAGGCATAGTTTGTAAAATCAGAATCAGAATTAGAGTCAGTCTTTTGACAGTGAAATCGTAATAGGGTGAATCGTTTGGAATTGGTCAAATTGTATCGGAAACTCGGATTTTTTTGCCAGAAGCTTGTGTTGTACAAAATACATAGAAAAAAGTTGGTAAAACATTAATTTGTCAAAAATTGATATGTTCAAATAAAAATCCACAGCTGCGTAACTTGCTCAAAAATCGGATTAGTTTCCTCTGATTCCGTTCCGCAGTATGGAGTATGGATTTTGCATATCATGGATTTAGGCCATTCTCTTTTTGAATTAGACAGATCCAATTGAATAATGAATTAGATTGTTCAAAAGGGGATATAAACCATCAAACAAAAGTTTTGTTGATTGATTTTCTGCTCTGGTATTATAACTAAATTTGTTTTTTTACCTTATTATGGAATAGGTGTTAACTTCAAGGTGTGAGCAATGAATAACTCCAATAACTCGAACGACGAGTTTGATAGAATAAGTAGTTTGCCAGATGAAATGCTCCAACATATTTTATCCTTCTTAAGGATACGGGAGGCGGTTCAAACGAGCTTAGTTTCAAAAAGATGGGTGAATCTCTGGACCTCCTTGTCTCGTCTCAACTTTGATCAACACGAGTTTGTGTCTGTGGATGAATATCGTCTCAGTACCTTAGACAGAAAAATAGCACTTGATTCAAAGTTCAAGAAGTTTGTCGAGAAGCTACTATCGCGTCACGAGGCATCATCTTTGGACACTTTCAGGATTAAAATATTAGCCAAAAGTAGCTGCGGTGACCTTGCGAGCACTTGTGCTAATTATGCCATGAAGTTCAATTCTCGAGTTTTTTATATGGAGGTTCCATTTGTCCACATATCTGCATTCTTTTTCTCTTCTGAATCAATACAGGAAATGTGCTTGAGAACAAGTTGTGATAATTATCTTCAAAAAATGCCAGACGTTGTAAATCTTCCCCGCATTAGAAGATTACAGCTTACAAATAGTAGACTTGATAAAAAATGCATTACCAGACTTTTCTCAGGGTGTCCATTTCTTGAAGATGTGTCATTGAAAGATTGTATTGGGGAATTTTCATGCATTTTCAGTCAGGAGCTAAAGTACTTGTATCTCCGTAATTGCTTTTTGTTTCTGGGCAGTGATAGATTCTTGTGTGTACGCTCATGCCTCGGGAATAAAGTCGAATCAAGATTTGGGGTTCGTCGTGCATGTCCTCTTACTGTAGACTTTGTATGGAAAACTCTCGGTACAACTGCAGTGGGCAACTGTTTTTCTTTTATGCAAAAATTTTTCCGTTGTCTTGACTTAGGTGACTATTTTGGTGGCCTTTCAGATGTTACAGTTCTTGAATTACATAGCGAAGACATGATGGTATGTATACTATTTTAATTTAGATTCTGTCATTTTTTCCGTTGTCTTGACTTAGGTGACTATTTAGGTATTACAAAATTATTCAAACAACACAACTCATATTTCCATATACATGAAAATAATAACCACAAACATCTCATCTCTACACACTCTCGGAGAGAATCACCTACTCACTTGTGCCTTCTTATTGAAACTTAGTTCCAAATGTTGAATGACACCTCTATTTACGAGTGGTAATGAACCTGGATTGAATTCTCTAGAATATTAAATAGATCACAATATATCTAAATAGTTTGAGTTAGATATATATCTTTTGATGATAGTACTAGAAATTTTCTAGAATACCTAAATATTTTGGACACTATATATCTACAGAAAATATTTGTGAGTTAGACAAAATATAAAATAATCTGGAAAATAACTTGTTTTCTATAATATGGGACAATAATATGGATCTTCAACTTGGGTGCTTAAAAAATCGGTGATGAATCTCAACCTGTATATATCTAGAATCTTCTGAATTATTATTTTTTTTCATTTCTCCTCTGGTGTAAGCAGTATATCTTGGAAGCGGCATTACCAAAGCTCGGAGAGTTCCATAACCTAATGAATTTGTGTCTTGGTAGTTGGTGCATGGTTTGTAATTTCAGTCCAGTTGCATTGTTCCTTCAGCAAACATCAAATCTTCAGAATATCACCTTACACATGAGTGCAAGACATTGTCGTGTGGAGGAAACTGGCAGCCACCAAATGATGGATAATTCTATGTGGGTGTACTTATCTCGATGCAAGAATCTTCAGCTTGTTCATATCAAACTTTTGAAAGATCATATTAGAGCCCATAAAATCGACAAGGCTGTCCTCCCAAGCTGGACACAATTTGAGAATATACAGATTATTATCTCGGAACACATTTGATTTTCCTTCTTTTTATGTTTTAGTGTGAGAAATCAAGCATCCATGGTTTTTTATTTGTTATGACAGTAGTAACATATGTCGTTGTCAGTTTAATTAAGTCAGCTGGTGCTGCACTAATGATACAACTTTATTATTTTTTTTCTTGCGAATATGCTCAGTTTTGGTTTCGTATATCCTGTGATATTTTTTTGGCAGTGCTTTCTGATTGAGAAGGAGCTCTGATACTACGCAAGATCATTCGTATAATATTATGTATTATATGAATGAAAGATTACTCAGTCCAGTTGCTAGACTAGCTCCATATTATTCTCTTTCTTCACCTTGTTAACATTCACACCCACCTCGTTCGCAGTTAAAACAACAGGATCTTCTTAATTAATTACAAGATTATGTAATTCATTGTCCTGTCTCCTAATAACAATCTACAATTCATAATTACTAAAAAAAAATGTGATGGACTGAAGAACAGGAAGGAGAAGAGGTTCATCACAATCATTTGGTAGGATTTGATAGAGATTAGACATAAACTGATTCCGACGCTTTTACATATTGTTCTTTCTGGTGAAATAATGTACATAGCTTAGCTAGACGGTTCAGACAAGCCATCTAAGAATTAATATCACCACTATATGAATTGCATCATGTTGTGGCTCAGTAACAATCCATGCCCCTTACTAATGATATTCTGACGGGGAATATACCGAAGATGAGTAGATGACGCCATGGAAAAAAAAAAATCCTACTAAAAACAATGTCCACAAACGATCCAGAAAAGGATGTCCATACTGCATACCTAAAAGCTGACAAAATAACCTCCCTACAGGAATCGTCTCTCTATTGCAAAAACACCCTGAAAAAAAAAAATCAAAGTGAAATAGTCAGCAAAAAAGAAAATAATAAATAATTTATATTGCCATTAATTTATGGCTTTACTTTCTTCAAACCTTCCACAGCCGTGGAGAAGAAAGAAATGGGTGGGGTTTATTATTGAATTTTGGCTGAAAGAACCTTTTATGATGTAGCGTAACCAAGCATGCATGAGATGAGCAACACAGACCAATACAATGAAAAGATGCAGAAATACAAGCACAGAGAAGACAACACAACAAATAAAGCCGGGAATCATAGAGCAAAAATACAGTGAAAATGACACTTTTATCCTTATTATTTGTTAAACAAATACAATAATTATGTTTTTCTAAAGTCAAATATCATCAGTCTATTTTTCTGACAAGATTATCATGTTTTACCAAGAAGTAATATTAAAACTCATCAATAATGTGTTTTGAAGAAATTTGTTGCACTAGCAATAATTATCATACCCAACTGGAATACAATAGTACAATGTGAGCACTCATCAATAAGTGTGATCAGTTGATGTAGTTATACATCCTAGAAAGTGTGATTATTGAGGTAGTTGCATGATCCATACAACATGACTTCTCAAATGTGAAATTATATATAGAATGCACATAGAATTATTTATAAGCACTGCTATATTTTAAGAGGCAAATGAAACCTAGTCTTAAAAAACCCAATGTCTCATTAATTATGAATAAAATTCAGTTGTTACTTTGTGGCTTCTAAATATGATATTGGAGAAAATCAGAAAACTAAACAAAATATATTATTAAGGATTAACAATAATGACCTGTTAGTCTAGCCTATTGTAATAATACAATTATTTATGAAACTCTTACTAACATATTAAGTTCTACATTAGATATAATTTGGAATCTGACAGAGGAGGGAAGTTTATCCTTGATATAGTACCATTTGTCCAAATGATTTTGCATAATTTTGAAAATATAAAAGAAAAATGACATTTTTTTTAAATTAGACTTTGAAAAAGCATTTGATAGTCTGCATTAGATAGCAACCACTGGAGGCAAATTGAAGCAATTGACAGCTAGGAAAGAAGGAAATGGAAAGCAAAATGAGATGAACACAAAATTAAGGAGGAACACAATGGAGATCCCTAGTTGTTATTTTTTTACTTTTCACATTTTTGTTTCTTATTTTTGTTATTAATTTTTATTTTAGATTTGTATCATTGACTTTGTATTATTATGTTTTTTAAATATAAATGTGTGTATTTAATAGCCTACCAACCTTGAAAAAAATTTGGAATAATTTTAAAAAAATCATTTGTGTTAATTGTTTATTTTTCCGGTATGCATGTGATTATCGAAACTTAATATATAATTGTTTAGTATTTCATGATTTTGGTATTGCATTGATGTGGCATTTAATTATGACAGTAATTTTATCATTTAATAGAAAACTTACCATTTGGCTAATTTTAAAAGAAATAAAAAAAGTATTTTAAAGGGCTGGTTTCAAGAATGACAATTATGTGATGAACTTATTAATTTTAGAAAATTTTGTACAAAATTTTTTGAACCAAACATAAGCTCTCTTATTCTAGCTTGCAGCTTCTTTGATTTTTACTGCACCATTTAGAAAATAGATCAATTGTAGAAATCATATTAATTTTGAACTAACTTGGATCCTACAGCTACACATGTTAATGATAAATGTATTTTTATTATTTGCTATGAAAAAAAAATTATTGTAAGGAATAAAAAGAATAATAAATATTGTAATAATTAACAGATGCAATTTTTCCAAAAGTAATGTGAGAAATTTTATAAAAAAAAAAGTACCATGCGCACTACCATCGGGTCAAAATTACATGAAAATAGGAACTAGTTTTTGAATTCAGTGGAAAAGACACATGGTCTCTATATGAGACGTCATGGGTTCGAAACTCAGATGGGAGAAATCATTTGTCGTTGTATTACAAAGATATTAAATAGTTTGGTGGCTTGACCTCCAACCTTACTAAAAAAAATTACATGAAAATCTTCTAAACCGCTCGATCATAATTTATTAAAAAGCTACTTAATTTATTACAAAAAAAAGAATGTATGGCCTTACAAAGCTACTTAATTTATTACAAAAAAGAACCCACGCACTACCACACACTACCACTTATGATCAGCCACAAAATTATGAATTATCAGATGCATTCATGACAAGTGGCAGGCAGATAAGGAAAGACAGAAATTCGAAAAAACTATCTTTAATCAAAGAGCCTTGATCTCTCTACATTTTTCCATTTGTCCGGATCAACGCACTAGATTGTTGCCCATTTCGCTCCAGTGCCGCACGTAGGCTGCTATTGGATCCGGTTAATTTGGTTTTCAATCCAAATGGTTCGGTTCTTTTATTTAAATGGTTCGGATTAGTTGAATTTTTGAATTCTTTTCTATTTCGATTCAATCAAATAAACCAAAATTTATAGAATATGTACTTGAAATATTTCAGTTTTTTTATATTTGGTTCGGTTTAAACTCTCTTATTTCGCTCTACTGATACATAACTTAATAATTATTCTTACAATTATTAAATACATATGTGCATGTATTGAGTTTTGAACTTTTGAAATTTAATCTCTCTTATTACCAAAGAAACTGTTTTTTTTTTTTCTTCAGTTTTTTGATACGGTTGTTATTCATACGATATGTTTAGTTCTATTACTTCCGTTAAATTTTTAAACACCGAATAAAATTTTGATTTGATAATTTGAATTTGATTTTAACCGAACTGTTCATTTGAACACCCCACGCAGCGCATAAATTTTGCCTCTGTAACTTTTCGAGCTAAAGAAGAGTTGATCCCGATTTAGATAAAGAAATCTTCACGATTTTCGATATAAAATAATGATTTGGAGAGACCTCTTCCAATATGGCAAAAGGTGTAGTGGTGCTTTAAATTGAATTTGTAATTGGAGAAAATCTGGTCCGTTGGCTAAGATTCACCACGGACTGGAACAAACTAGGGCCATCTGATGCAATGAATGAATTACCCATAGAATATCACCATAGAAAATCACCGACGGATCATATAATAATAGAACTTGGTGGGTCAGTGGGTACGAAACGGATCGGATGGAAATATTTTCATATCCTAATCCGTATTCACTAAGCTAAATTAACAAAACAAAAATTGTATGGACACACTAGAATTTTTTTCTAATATCAGTTGCTTGCTTTGGGCAAATGGAATTGGTAGTAGCTAGTATATATCTGTTAGAGCTGAAAGTTTTAACTTAATTAATGCTAAGTAATAATTGAGAAAAAAAAAGTTCATTAAAAGGACAAAGAAGCAAGGAATTATACTTTGTGGTGCTAATTTGGCACAAAATCAGCAATTCAGATCGTAGGTTGAAAATTTCTAATGACATCACCAGATTTGGGCCTCGATTCTTTTAAGTTTGGTGCTAGATTCTGTACAAGTTGAACTGGTAATGTCAAGTTGCGAGGATTTAATTCTGGATATGGATTAATTGCAAGTTCAATGGTCTGATTGTGGCAAATTCGCACTGGGAGATAACATTATTTCTCACCCCCACCCTTTGGGCTATTTTCAGGTTTATTACACAGATACAGAGAGACGGTTATGTATTGCATTTGACAGCATAACCACATGAAATTGGGAATTTGGGTTGTTAAAACTGACATGATATGGAAAATATTTATAAATATAGTTTGTCGTATTCTGTCAGATAAATTTTGTAAGAAATATTGGAATATGGTCAATATGTAATGGTATTATTGATAATGTATATAAAAGATTCACTGCCTTACGTATATGTTTTAATAAATATATGTGGCAGGCTGTTACACTCAATTTGGATTGTGACACTTTAATTTTGTTGCACTATGCAATATTATTGCAAAAATATATATATTAATGAAAATATTCCCAATTTTTTTACCTTCGTTTAGACATTTTGTTGGTAGTTTTAGTTTTTAAATCTTTTGAATTTTGCTCTTCATTTTATTTGCGTTATCTAATTATTGTTCATATCTTTTTGTCTTGTATAGACGATACAAAAAACTTAAATTAATTTTCTCTCTAAAGTAAAAAAAAATATGACTCAAGTTCTAATTGACTATGTTTATATGTTTTTGTTGAAAAAAAAAGTTAATTAAAATTCTTGCACACTTTTTCTTAAATTGTTTGTTAGATATTGTTATTTTCTTATATAATGTTCGATGTTTATTTCGGATAATTTTAACATTATATATTTTTTCTACTAAATGTAGGTACCTAGTTTGGTTGGAAATATAAACAACAACGTGATAGAAATAGTAAAAAAGTTTTAATTTCCTTCACATAATAACCAATTTCTAAACAAAATTCATTTTGTATCGCACATATTACTCTTTAGAACAATTTTGTTTACCTTCCAATAATAACTAAATATGGTGGGAGTTGTAATAGCTAACCTTCCTCCCAAATTTAAAATATTTTAAAATAATTTCAGCCATACAAATTATATTGATTTATCTTTTTCTCAACTGGCATTCACCAATTGAATAACCAAATAGCATAGCCTAAGGATTCATTTTACAAGTTATTTGTTTTCTAACAATTAAACCAAGTTATGATAACCAAATTGAAGTTGAAAACAATCTTTCTAACATAATTACCGAATTATAATAACTAATCAAATATGGAGTAAGGAATTCAACAACACAATGATGCTATAAAAGTCACTTAGAGATGATTCATTTAAGCACATAATTAAAATTTTCTAGCTAATTTGAAGAGAAAGAAAGAGCCAGGTTTTCAAGATAAATTAAAGATGACCAAGTTATCTGTTGTCATTGTTATTTTCATTCTTGTGGTTGTTTCAGGTATTATTTAAACACAAAAGTATGTAGTCTTCGATACATTGTGAATTTCTGCATGTCACTCACTGAATTTCTCCAAGTATCTATCATTTAAATACATTTTTTTAACAATTTTCATCAATTATAGAATAACTACTATTTTGTTGTCATTTTCCAATATATCAGTATCCTTTATTATTATCATGTATATTTATTCGCACTAGTTTCTTCATGTTCACTATATAATAGCTTGTTATATTATTTTTTTGCTAATTCTTGTGTAGTTGAGACAATGATTCCAAAAGTAGAAGCGGCAAAAAGGTGTCAAGTCGTTTTCAGCCCGAGTGGATGCAACTTGTCAAATTGTAGAAAACAATGTTATGAAAGTCACGGAGCACAAAATGGTTATGGCTCTTGTGTTGAACGAAATCCACAAGTATACGCTTGTGTTTGCAACTATGATTGTGGTCGTTAATTATTTATTTTCAAAATTCATGTGTTTTCTTCTTATATGCTGTTCAATTCAATAAAAGATTAATATAATGTTCATTAATTGTATTTTATTTGTTGCATTTGATACTGAGCCATGCATATATATTTTTTATAATAATAATGTAACATAATTTTCTATAGTCAATACTATCGTCCACTGAATTTGAGGATATGATATACGAATTTGAGGATATATATAATAATAATGTAACATAATTTTCTTTATATTTGGTTCGGTTAAACTCTCTTATTTCGCTCTACTGATACATATATAACTTAATAATTATTCTTACAATTATTAAATACATATGTGCATGTATTGAGTTTTGAACTTTTGAAATTTAATCTCTCTTATTACCAAAGAAACTGTTTTTTTTTTCTGTTTTTTGATACGGTTGTTATTCATACGATATGTTTAGTTCTATTACTTTCGTTAAATTTTTAAACACCGAATAAAATTTTGATTTGATAATTTGAATTTGGTTTTAACCGAACTGTTCATATTTGAGCACCCCACGCAGCGCATAAATTTTGCCTCTGTAACTTTTCGAGCTAAAGAAGAGTTGATCCCGATTTAGATAAAGAAATCTTCACGATTTTCGATATAAAATAATGATTTGGAGAGACCTCTTCCAATACGGCAAAAGGTGTAGTGGTGCTTTAAATTGAATTTGTAATTGGAGAAAATCTGGTCCGTTGGCTAAGATTCACCACGGACTGGAACAAACTAGGGCCATCTGATGCAATGAATGAATTACCCATAGAATTTCATCATAGAAAATCACCGACGGATCATATAATAATAGAACTTGGTGGGTCAGTGGATACGAAATGGATCGGATGGAAATATTTTCATATCCTAATCCGTATTCACTAAGCTAAACAAAACAAAACAAAAATTGTATGGACGCATGCACTACAAATTTTTTCTAATATCAATTGCTTGCTTTGGGCCAATGGAATTGGTAGTAGCTAGTATCTGTTAGAGCTGAAAGTTTTAACTTAATTAATGCTAAGTAATAATTGAGAAAAAAAAAAGTTTATTAAAAGGACAAAGAAGCAAGGAATTATACTTTGTGGTGCTAATTTGGCACAAAATCAGCAATTCAGATAGTACAAGGTTGAAAATTTCTAATGACGACACATCACCAGCTTTGGGCCTCGAATTTTTTTTTTTTTTAAGTTTGGTGCTAGATTTTGTATAAGTTGATCTGGTAATGTAAAGTTGCGAGAATTTAATTCTGGATATGGATTGATTGCAAGTTCAGTGGTCTAATTGTAGCAAATTTGCACTGGGAGATAATATTGCTATTATTACTCACTCCCACCATTGGAACGCTATCCTCTGCGGAGTTTTTCCGTGCGGAGTTTTTAATCTGGTCCATTCGTTTCGGATCGGACGGACTGGATTAAGGGTTCACCAAATTTTGAGTTTTTTTAAAATTCGGGCAAGATCTAATCTGGTCCGTCCGATTTGAAACAAACGGACCAGATTAAAAGCTCCGCACGGAAAAACTCCGCAGATGATACTTTCCCCCCACCATTTGGGTTATTTAGAGGTTTATTATACAGATACAGGGAGACAATTCTGGATTGCGTTTGACAGCGTAACCACATGAAATTGGGAATTTTGATTGTTGAAACTGACAGGATAAGGAAAATATTTCTAAATATAGTTTATCGTATTATATCCGATAAATTTTGTAAGAAATATTGGGATATGGTTAATAAGTAATGGTATTATTGGTAATGCTTATGAAAGATCCACTGCCTTACGTATATGTTTTAATAAATATACGTGACAAGCTGTTATACTCGATTTGAGGTGTGACACTTTAATTTTGTTGCACTATGTAATATTATTGCAAAAATATATATTAATGAAAATATTCCCAACATTTTTACCTTCGTTTCATTTAATTTGTTGGTAGTTTTAGTTTTTAAATCTTTCGAATTTTGCCCTTCATTTCATTCGCGTCATATATTTTTGTCTTGTATAGACGATACAAAAAACCTAAATTAATTTTCTCTCTAAAGTGAAAAAAAAAACTCAAGTTCTAATTGACTATATATGTTTATACGTTTTTGTTGAAAAAAAAGTAAGTTAAAATTGTTACACATTTTTTCTTAAATCGTTTGTTAAATATTATATACTGTTCTATATTTATTTCCAATAATTTTAACATTATTTATTTTTTTCTACTAAATGTAGGTACCTAGTTTTGGTTGGAAATATAAACAACAACGTGATAGAAATAGTAAAAAAAAGTTTTAATTTCCTTCACATAATAACCAATTTCTAAACAAAATTCATTTTGTATCACACATATTACTCTTTAGAACAATTTTGTTTACCTTTCAATAATAACTAAATATGGTGGGAGTTGTAATAGCTAACCCCCCTCCCAAATTTAAAATATTTTAAACTAATTTCAGCCATACAAATTATATTGATTTACCTTTTTCTCAACTGGCATTCACCAACTGAATAACCAAATAACATAGCCTAACGATTCATTTTACAAGTTCTTTGTTTTCTAACAATTAAACCCAAGTTATGATAACCAAATTGAAGTTGAAAACAATCTTTCTAACCTAATTACCGAATTATAATAACTAATCAAATATGGAGTAAGGAATTCAACAACACAATGAAGCTATAAAAGTCACTTAGAGACAATTCATTTAAGCACATAATTAAATTTTTCTAGCTAATTTGAAGAGAAAGAAAGAGTCAAGTTTTCAGGATAAATCAAAGATGACCAAGTTACCTGTTGTCGTTGTCCTTTTCATTCTTGTGGCTGCTTCAGGTATTATTTAAATACAAAAGTATGTAGTCTTCAATACATTATGATTTCTCCATGTCACTCACTGAATTTCTCCATGTCACTCACTGAATTTCTCCAAGTATGTATCATTTAAATGTATTTTTTTAACAATTTTCATCAATTAGATAATAACTACTATTTTATTGTCATTTTCCAATATATCAGTATCCTTTACTATTATCACGTCTATTTATTGGCACTAGTTTCTTCATGTTCACTATATAATAGCTTGTTATATTATTATTTTTTTGGCTAATTTTTGTGTAGTTGAGACAATGATTCCAAAAGTAGAAGCGGCAAAAAGGTGTCAAGTCGTTTTCAGTCCGAGCGGATGCAACTTGTCAAATTGCATAAAACAGTGTTATGGAAGTTACGGAGCACAAAATGGTTACGGCTCTTGTGTTGAAGGAAATCCACAAGTATACGCTTGTGTTTGCAACTATGATTGTGGTCGTTAATTATTTATTTCCAACATTCATGTGTTTTCTTCTTATATGTTGTTCAATTCAATAAAAGATTAATATAATTTTCACTAATTGTATTTTATTTTTTGCATTTGATACTGAGCCATGCATATTTTGTATAATGATAATGTAACGTAATTTTCTATAGTCGATACTATCGTCCACTGAATTTGAGGATATGATATACGAATATGTCACATGGAAGAATATGTAAATTTCATGTAGATCCAATATTTGTCTCCATATATATAGCACGCTTATAAATTGAGATTATTGCCATTAGAGATTATTGCCATGATCTTTTTGATAATTATTTTTGTCGGCTCTTTTCTGAAGATCGTGAACACCCTTTATTTAGTATATTACTTTTAAGAAATGATTAATTTTAATATATGTGGTAACTTTGAGTGTTTCCTCCTCAAAATATTACCAATTAAGAGAATTGGTAATATATGTGGTAACTGTTCAAAATATTACCAATTAAGAGAATTGGTAATACATGTGATAACGGTTGAGTGTTTCCTTCTCAAAATATTACCAATTAATTTTAATATATGTGGTAACTGTTGAGCATATTGGATCTAACACAACACAGTACAAACACAATAAGAGAATTGGCCATATAAATGCAAAGTTTATTTAAGTTTACCTATTTTCTCTGTTGCCGGAGCATTTTTCTCCTGATACTAATTAAATTATGAATAATTATTTCAATCCCCACACTCCAGTATCCGCATTGTACCCCCATCTCTTAAACATATTTTAACTTCCCATAAACTAACTTAACTAACTAGTTTAATTAAATTTATTCACAACACTGTGATCTTTCAAGTTTAATTAAATTCATGGGTATAAATACTTGGAAGATAATAAATTAATACTTACAAATTAAGATATTAATATTTGTATGTCTAACTTGATATAACTATATAGAGTGACTACTAAAACTACATGGGAGAAGAATCATACACGTTTTTAGAGGTGATTTTTTTTCAATATCTTCCACATTTCTCACGTTCTATAAGGAATTTTGCGAATCTAAAACTATGAACGTATTCTACGCAATTTTATCTTTCAAATGAGATCCATAATGACGTACTTTCGGAATCATCGTCACACAAGTATTTATACCTCATTGTGCAAGTATTTATACCTCATCGTGTAAGTATTTATACCTATACTTGTAAGTATTTTATCCCTAATCGTGGACCCCACATCTCCGCATCACATTTTCCTAATCGTCTCTGCGTCAACCTTTCTCTAACAAAAATAGTTTACCACATAGGTATAAATACTTGTAATACTTGATATTAATACTTTTAAATGTCAGCAGTGTCATATGTGAAAAATACTAGGTATAAATACTTAAATGATGAGGTATAAATCCTTGTGTGATGACGAGCTCGAAAGTATGTCATCATGGATCTCATTTGAAAGATAAAATTGCGTAGAAGACGTTAATTCGTGGTTTTAGATTCGCAAAATTCCTTATAGATCATGAGAAATGTGGTTGAGATTGAACAAATAAAATTGGGAGAATAATGGGGGGATGAGAGTGCGGGTACTCATATCACGTCCCTTAAATTATACATACGGAAGTCGGTCGAACTTATTCATATGCATATATTATAAGACCCTTTAGAAATTGATCTTAGTTCCGAACAAAAAATGTCATCATGAATTATTCACATGATCATACCTACCCAGTACCCATTCAAAACAAAAAAATGTAACCATGAAATATGCTGCACTAGAAATAATTATCCAATTTTAATAAATTGTTTGTTAGATATTGTTATTTTCTTATATAATATTTTATATTTATTTTGGATAATTTTAACATTATTTATTTTTTCTACTAAATGTACGTACCTAGTTTGATTGGAAATATAAACAACAACGTGATAGAAATAGTAAATTCCTTCACATAATAACCAATTTCTAAACAAAATTCATTTTGTATTGCACATATTACTCTTTAATTAGAACAATTTTGTTTACCTTCCAATAATAACTAAATATGGTGGGAGTTGTAATAGCTAATACTCCTCCCAAATTTAAAATATTTGAAAATAATTTCAACCATACAAATTATATTGATTTACCTTTTCCTCAACTGGCATTCACCAACTGAATAACCAAATAGCATAGCCTAAGGATTCATTTTATAAGTTATTTGTATTCTAACAATTAAACTAAGTTATGATAACTAAATTGAAGTTGAAAACAATCTTTCTAACCTAATTATCGAATTATAATAACTAATCAAATATGGAGTAAGGAATTCAACAACACAATGAAGCTATAAAAGTCACTTAAAGATGATTCATTTAAGAACATAATTAAATTTTTCTAGCTAATTTGAAGGGAAAGAAAGAGCCAAGTTTTCAGGAAATCAAAGATGACCAAGTTACCTGTTGTCATTGTTCTTTTCATTCTGGTGGCTGCTTCAGGTATTATTTAAACACAAAAGTATGTAGTCTTCGATACATTATGAATTTCTCCATGTCACTCACTGAAGTTCTCCAAGTATCTATCATTTAAATGTAATTTTTTAACAATTTTCAACAATTAGAGAATAACTAATATTTTTTTGTCCTTTTCCAATATATCAGTATCATTTACTATTATCACATTTATTTATTGGCACTAGTTTCTTCATGTTCACTATATAATAGCTTTTTATATTATTATTTTTGGCTAATTCTTGTATAGTTGAAACAATGATTCCAAAAGTAGAAGCGGCAAAAAGGTGTCAAGTCGTTTTCAGCCCGAGTGGATGCAACTTGTCAAATTGCAGAAAACAATGTTATGAAAGTTATGGAGCACAAAATGGTTATGGCTCTTGTGTTGAAGGAAATCCACAAGTATACGCTTGTGTTTGCAACTATGATTGTGGTCGTTAATTATTTATTTCCAACATTCATGTGTTTTCTTCTTATATGTTGTTCAATTCAATAAAAGATTAATATAATGTTCATTAATTATATTTTATTTGTTGCATTTGATACTGAGCCATACATATTTTGTATAATAATAATGTAACGTAATTTTCTATAGTTGATACTATCGTCCACTGAATTTGAGAATATGATATGCGAATAGGTCACATGAAAGAATATATATGTAAATTTTATGTAGATTCAATATTTGTCTCCAAATAGCACGCTTATAAATTGAGATTATTGACGTGATCTTTTGTATAATTATTTTTGTTGGCTCTTTTCTGAAAATAGTGAATACCCTTTATTTAGCATATGTACTTTTAAGAAATGATTAATTTTAATATATGTGGCAACTGTTGAGTGTTTCCTCAAAATATTACCAATTAAGAGAATTGGTAATATATGTGGTAACTGTTGAGTGTTTCGATCCTCCTCAAAATATTACCAATTAATTTTAATATATGTGACAACTGTTGAGCATATTGGATCTGGCACAACACAGTACAAACACGATAAGAGAATTGGCTATATAAATGCAAAGTTTATTTATGTATACCTATTTTATCTGTTGCTAGGGCATTTTTCTCCTGATACTAAATTATACATGTGGAAGTTGATCCGTCGAACTTATTCATATCCATATATTATAAGACCCTTTAGAAATTGATCTTAGTTTCGAACAAAAAATGTCATCATGAACATTAATTATTCACATGATCATGCCTACCCAGTACCCATTCAGAACAAAAAAATGTAACCATGAAATATGCTGCACTAGAAATAATTATCCAACCTAACTGGAACGGAATACAATAGTGATGTGAACACTGATCAATAAGTGTGATCATTTGAGGTAGTTGCATGATCCATACAGCATGACTTCTCAAATATGAAATTATATATAGAATGCACATAGAATACAATATGTTTGGATGTAACGAGAATAGTGAGAGCAGCGAGAATAGTACTGTTTTGATCCATCCAAACATACTCAGGAACAGCGAGAATAGCGTTGTTCTCGTTGTTCTCACTATTCCTACAAAAAGTTGGAATAGCAAATGTACAAATGTACTCTCTCAAATGTTCAATCGCTGTTCTCGCTATTCTAAATGTTCAATCCAAACAACATTCCGAATAGCTTTAAGCTAGCGCTATTCTTAAATAGTAGCTATTCTAGCTATTCTTAACCTACTATTCTCAACAGTAGCTATTCTCTAGTGCATCCAAACGTACACACTGCTATATTTTAAGAAGCAAATTAAACCTAGTCATCAAAAACCCAATGTCCCATTAATTATGAATAAAATTCTGTTTTTGATTGGTGGCTTCTAAATATGATATTGGAAAAAATCAGAAAACTAAACAAAGTATAATATTAAGCATAAACAATATATTGAGCTGATAGTCTTGCCTATTGTAATAATACAACTATTTAAAAAACACTTACTAACATATTAACTTCTATATTAGATAGAATTTGGAATCTCTCATAGGAGGGCAGTTTATCATTGATATATTACCATTTCCTCAAATAATTTTGCATAGTTTTGGAAAGATAAAATGAAAAAAGCCATTATTTTTAGATTAGATTTTCAGAAAGCCTACCATAGTCTACACCTCACAACATGAACTGGAGGCCAATATTGGAGTATCAGTGCGCATCAAATCTGACACCACATTTATCACAAAGTTTTTCAGACTTGGGCAATCAAATTATAAAAATTAATTTTAATGTTAGTTTGTGATTTAGTTTATGATCAGCTATATATATATATATATATATATATATATTTTAAGGGGGTACTTAACATTTAAAAGTGTGACAAAATTAAACTTGGTAATGTTTTCTACATAATTCTGATGTAAGCAAAAAATAATAATGCTTCTTTTCAAGAAAAAAAAAATATAAATAGAAACTTAGCCATGCAATAACCTTCAGAGATGAAGAATTCGGATCCCCTAACGTAAATCAATTTTTCAGTTTTGATCCGGACCGTCTGATACTCTAATGTAAATATTAAAGGGTCTCATGCGTTCCATCACGGGTTGGATTGACTCAAATTTCTGATTGGACGCACTACTAGAATTTCCGCTTTTTTCAAGGGTAGTATATGTATTTCCAAGAGTAGAAATGGCCCTTGGAAATAAATTCGGATTTTCTGACACATCTAATAATTTCCAATAGTAGGCCCTTGGAAATGCCTCATAACAACCCTTGGAAATGTTTGTTATCCACCCTTGGAAATACTTTTGCACGGCCCATGATCCGCTAAACAGAACGAATACTATATTTTATTGAGAGCCTACCCTTGGAAATATTTTGGTAAGTATGTTTATATTATTTTATATTGAGACCCTTGGAAATGCTGGAGCACAATATCCTTGGAAATATTTTGGGCATTCAGTTTATATTATTTTATGCTGAGGCTGACGGAAATGTTAGATCACACCCTTGGAAATGTTTTATTGATTCTGTTTATATTATTTAATAGTTAGACATAATATTTCCAAGGGACTACACTTGGAAATGTTTAGTTCATGGAGACAGAAACGTTTATGTTTATTTGAGATGCCCCTTTGAATGTATCCGAATTAAATTACAACAGCAAACACTATTTAATTGAGTTGTATAAAAGGAAACATTTGATTGAAAACATAAATGTTAATTAGGTCTTTGTACTAAGCAAACATATATAATTTAGATACAATTTTATTTGACAAACGACAACAGCAATACATGATATCTCCCTTTGACAAACGACAACATGTACCTGTTACAAAAAAAAAAAAGAGAACAAGGTTAGAAAAGGCATTCGACGAAAATGAAGCACACCGGATTAATAAAGTGTTAAGTAATGTGAAATGAAAAATATAAAACATACGTGTGTTGATTTACCAATTAGTAGTCTTCATCGGGATCATCGGAATTTAGGTCAACTTCATCATCTTGCTCCATGCCATCATTGTGCTCTATGTCATCCTCATGCTCCATGTCATCCTCATTCTCACCCTCCTCTATGTTGTTTTCGTCCCTCGCCAAACTCGGCGGTTCATTTGATGTTGCCGGTGGAAGGTTCATCGTATCTATCACTATCTCGGACTCGTTTTCTCGAATGATCATACCATCCCAATCAATGTCTTCCCCAATTGTTGGTTCAATTGGATTATCCGGTCTTTCCTCTTGGTAAAATTCGATGTTTATATCGTCTCCTTCGGAACGAAACCTCGACTTGGGGCTTGTTTTCATTGCCACCCACCATTGGCGTCTTTGGGGGTTTTGCGATGGATAAGGTAGGTAGTATACTTGTGTTGCTTGAGCCGCTAACACAAACGGCTTATAATTCGTAAGGCGAGAAGTATGCTTAACCTCAACAATACCATGTTTGCGGTCCACCTTGACACCATTTATTATGTCAAACCAATCACACCTAAAGAGAATTACCGTGTGGGCATCATATTGTAGCTCAATGACATCTTGGAGAATTCCATAGTAATCGATTTGTGTGTTGTTTGCATCTCACTCTCCTTTAATACAAACCCCGCTACTTTTAGTTGACATGGTTTGCCCATACATTTGTGTGTGAAATCGATACCCGTTGACTTCGCAACCTTCATAGAAGTAAGCTTCTTTGCTAGGTTTCATTCCCGCCATTCGTATGTAGTAATCGCCTTCCTCACGAGAATTTATTACTTTTTTACGTAACCAAGTTGCGAAACCCTCTTGACGAATTTTTGGGAGATCTACCGAGCTTGCGGCTACTCCGGTGTTGAGCATACATGTATCAAACTCTCTGCATATTACAATATGTCAATATATTAGATTTTGATATGTTTTAGAATAGAATTTTCAAATCATCAAAAACAAATTTATAAGATTGTACCCCATGTACTTCTCACAGACTCATTTTGCATTTATGCAACTATCATATGCATTATTTACAACTCATGTATGAGTGTTGCAAGCTGTATATGGCTTATTTGCTCCTGTTGTGGATGTATACTAACATTAAACATTTCGAATTGTTAAACTTAGGCTCAAGTTAACAGTTCTGGAACTGAGCGAGGTGTCCTTGGGAATTTGCCTACTACTCAGGTACCACCATTAACCTATGAACTCATTTTGTATTTCTGCAATTATCATATGGCGTATTTTGACACTGTTGTGGTTGTCTAGGAAAGCATTGGTAATAAAGGTACAATAACATTATACATTATGCATTGTTAAACTTAGGCTCAACCGAACATTTCTGGAACTGACCAAGGTGTCACTAGGAGTTTTCCTACTTTTCAGGTACAATTAATGATTCCAATGCTTAAATTGAAAAATTCATTATTTTGAGGGTGTACATGCAAAAACCCTCATAAATATAACATGCTGTCTCTATATATGTGGTAATTGGTAATACATAGGGTCTTCCTTTTCTCACACAACCAAATCAGAGAGACTCGTTTCAAGCACTATTGAATCAAGCTCCACTTGGAAATGGAGAAATGGCAAGGGGTGACGAATGATGGGGCAATCTACCTTCAAACTGAACCATGCCAAATAGTGTGTCGGAAAGTGTAGATTTTTGTGAATTTACAAGGTTTAACATATCAGCAAGGTGAATGGGTCTTGGATATATTTTGGGTAACTTATTATGTGAATTTTTGTTAACTCATGGTATAGTGGGTATATTTTGGGTAGCGTATTGTGGAAAGTAAAAGCCAGAAATTAATTGCGATTTCTGTGGGAGTTTAATGCAGAAATGTTGTCTTCTATAAGAATATGCATTGATCTGAATGGGTAGGCATGATCGTGTGAATTATATTCATGTAACAATTTTTTGTTTGAAACAAAGATCAATTTCTGAAGGGTTAATGGCCCTTCAGAAATTGATCTTTGTTTCAAACAAAAAATTGTTACATGAATATAATTCACACGATCATGCCTACCCATTCAGATCAATGCATATTCTTATAGAAGACAATATTTCTGCATTAAACTCCCACAGAAATCGCAATTAATTTCTGGCTTTTACTTTCCACAAACCTCCCGCAGCCGCTGAGAAGAAAGAAACGGGGGATTTATAATTGAATTTTGCCTGAAAAGAACCTTTTCTGATCTAGCGCAACCAAATATGCATGAGACAAGTAAAAGGGACCACCAAAGGAGCATTGGTGTTGAATCTATGAGTTTGAGATAGAGATGTGAATGAGAAAAAATATTTCATTCTTAATCTAACGTGTACAGTGGGTTCCTTATATAGTTGGAGAAAAATAAATACAACGGTAATATGCCTATCCTATACAGTAAGCTATAGTACTAACGGTAACTTTTTATAACTAGTAGCTCTATTTAATTCTAAACGGGTCTAAACCTTAACGGGTCTGACTTATGCTTCATTCTCAACAATTGGACGGAAATAATGAAAAGATGCTGAGAGCAGACAGACAACAAATAAAAAAGGGAATGTTCGGCAAAGCATCAAAACACAGTCTATCTGTCATAATACACCAAACCAACATTTAAACCTGACGGGAGTGTTCGTGATCATATTAGGAATTAAATTTTAAGTGAAATTCAGGAGCACTTGTTTTATGGAATCGGATTAAGAAAAAGATGTTAAGTAGACAAAAAAAGATGCTAAGGAGACAATCCAATAAAAATGGTACCTTAAAAATTGAGACAAAATGAATTTAAGCTTAAAAATTTGAGCAAAAGGAGCAAAAATTAATACTCACTAAGGAGAAGTTGTTCGGACGGATTAAGCTTCTAAAGAGTTTAAAGAAAGTTTAAAATAAAGTAGCCCTTTCGCAATTAGAAAAGGCACATCATAGGAATTCTGCCAAAGGAAAAGAGCCCAAATACCATCAACACCAGGCCCATAATACAGGTCCAAAATGAAGAAAACAGAAATAAATCATACACATTATTTCATCTTTGCATCCGACTGCTGAAAGGCCAAGATTGAGTAATTATTTTAAGAGAATCAATAAAAAAAAACACCATGGTTAATATCGTATGGACTTGTCCTAAAAGAGAGAACATATAATTCTAGAAGACATATAACATCAGAAACCGACTTAATTATCATAGAACAGGTCAAAGCATTGCCCTGCTACCGTTTTCAACCTGTCGTGTATTTATAGACAAGCATGCCTTTTATTTAATTCGTGAATAATTGTTTATTTTTCTTTTTCCTTTTTTAATCTTACTGAATTTACTGGTACTGCAACATGTTTCAATCTGTCCTTGCACGAGAAAAATGGCCAATTTAGTAAGATAAAAAAAAGATTGTCAAGCTACCTACCAGCTACGGAATTCATAAAATATGTAAAAAAAAAACTTTGGTGCTTTTGGTGTTATTTTTAGCTTTAATTAAATAAAATTATATCTTAATCACAAAACAAAATAATTAAGTGTGCAACACCAATCAATCGAGAAGTTAAGCTCCTAAAATCTGCCGACCTATCCGAAATCTTGGAAAATTTGCATGCCGAAAAATATTGTGTATAATTTACTAATCACACAGAATTATAGAACAAAGTGTCTTATCAGCTGCACCTTGCTTCTGAGCATCCAACAAGTAAGTTAAGGCATCCTACTCTGTTATAACCTCACCTGGAATAATAACAATAATAATAATAACCTCACTAGCTATAAGCAAAAATGTCAATGCTTTTTATTATTTGTTAAATAAATACAATGAATGTCTTCCTAAATGCTTGCTCGAAACCAAATATCATCAGCATATTTTTCTGACAAGGTTATCATGTTTGACCAGTAACCCCATACAAAACAAAGTAATTATTGAAGTCCTCAATAATGCGATCTGAAGAATATATTGCACTCGAAATAATTATCAAACCTAATTAATGCTGAAAGAATGGACAATATATAGTGATATGAGCACTCGTCAATAAGTGTGATCAGTTGATGTAGTTTTACATCCAAAAAAGTGTGATTATTGTGGTAGTTGCATGATCCATACGGCATGACTTCTCAAATATGAAATATATATGGAATGCACATAGAATTATTTATAAGCGCTGTTACTATCTTGAAAAACAAACCTTTGAAACATGATTTAGACCATCTTAGATATTTTGGAGTAGAAAAAATGTTCACCTGCTTCTCGAAAAACAAATATCTGCATAATTGTGAATAAAATTTTGTTCTTGCATTGCTTGGTAGCTTGTATAAAATATTGGAAAAAATTAAAAAAATGCACAAAGTGTAATTTTAAGCATAAATAATATAGACCTATAGGTCAAAAATAAATGCTATTGCCAGATTATATGTTGGTTTTGGTGGTTCTAGCAAACGAGTGGAATAATAAAGTCTATCTTCGATTGTACCAACCATAAAATGGTGCATGGACTGATAAAAGGTAATATATTCAAGGTTACAAGCCTTGTATACGTGGTCTATGCTTAGAATCAGGGAATGCTCACATTATACATCTCCCTGAGGTACATCACATCCAAAATTTGGATCACAAAATATGACAAAGAGGCATTATGCATGGTGCAGTACGATAAGTCTGATATTGTTCTAGCAGTATGTATTTTTTTCCAAAAGATTATCATGATTGCAATAGAATTAGAGAAGGATGAAAACCATTTATGGCTTCACACTGTTAAGTAATGAATTTTAGACCTTTGATATGGGATCCAGAATCTACTTGTATGATCTGAGAAGAAAGGTACTAAAGAAGATGTGGTACCTTCAATTATAGTATTATTGCATTTTTTCACGGTCCATATCAGAATTGAAAATTAATAGAGAATTAATGGTAGTGGTGAATCTTTTCTAATTTTTAATGTGTTTCAGAAGATACTTATTTATGATATTCATTCGAGATTTTTTTACAGTTGATATGAGAAGTGGTAAATAAAATGGGAAAAAAATTACGTATTGTGGTCGGGGGTGGATTCAGAATTTTCGTCAGGGTAGGGCAAGAAAGCAGTTAACCGGATTCAAAATTCAATAGTAGCAAGTGGAGGAGGCGAATCGGATCGGAAACTTGATTTATTTTTATTTATTTTTTGAAAAAAAAAATACTTTGTATGGAAAAAATCTGTAAAATAGTAATTTGTAAAAAAAAATGCAACTATTAAAAATTAAAGTGCCACATTAAATATTGGTTAATTTGAATGAATGAAAAAGTAATCCGAAACTTTTGAATTGAATATCAACATATTGGCTAAAATTTAAACATAAAACTTAGAAATAAATTTTAAATAAGGACCGGCCCAAAATAGTAACCAAACTTCCGCCCAACAATTGAATCTCAAATATTGGTCCCCACATTGTCAGCTTCTCTTTCCCATCTTCTTTCTTTCTATGGACAAAACAGGATCCCTTTCATTTCTACTCAATTTTCTGATTTCATTGTTTTTTTTTTTACAAAATTCAAACGATTCAACAATTTTCAGAACTATGCTCTCAACAGTCAACAGGGTAGGGCATTTTAATTTTCCAGGGTGGGGCAAGAGTTAAAAATTAAGTATTCTAACAATTGTTTTCAAAAATCCAGGGTAGGGCACTTGCCCACCTCTGACTTAATATGGATCCGCTCCTGATTGTGGTCATTGAAAAGGTCTGTAATCCATGTATGTGCAAGAAAAGTTTGTTGCTTTATAAATTTTATTTCTTATTATATCAAGTCCTTAAATGTAATTCAACCATGATGAATTGCTTTACATTAATTCGTTTATCTTGCAATTCAAATTTAAGACAATTTCATCAATGTAAGTTTGTGATCAAGATTTTGATAGTCAATTCTATTAAAAATTGCAATTGATCAAGATTATCTAATATGTAGCAAAGTAATGCAATAGTTCTTTTTCTTCAAAATAAATATAAATTTATCTCAAAATGCAAATCTTTTTTTATTGGTTTTTGTCTTTAAACATGGAATTAATTCCTGCTTGTAGATCACAATTTGCAAGCTACGTACCAAGATAAAGAAATTGCTAAAACTATATATATATATAACACTAATCTACAAATTAATGTTTCATATTTCCTCAACATTCTCCCTAACTATACAAGATGTGAATCACATAAATGCTTAGAGAAAAATACAAAAAAAAACTGATATAAATGGAAATACCAGAAATGAATTTTCTCTTTCTATCAAAAATTTTATGCTACTGATTCGATCGTATCGCCAAACATTAGAAGGTTGATTTGATCAATTCCAACATCTGAAATCGGGTCAATTGGTTTCTCCATTCCCTCCAACAAAGTCGATGTGCTATGTTCATCTACAAACAGAATAAATATAATAGTAAACAAAACAAAATTTAAATTTGATCCAGTTGTGATTTTCTAATTATGCTTGTTGGTTTTAGTAAGGCATATATGGGTTGTACGTGTATCGACCCCTGGTGCACAAAAATGTACATTAACAGAAATTAGTAATTAGTATATTTAATTTGCTAATTAATCAATAAATTGAACCTTTTAAGGTACCAAAATTAATGTCCCTTATCATACCATAAATTACATTGAGGTGAGTACGGCGGAGGTGTTGCCAAGAAATTCAAACCCAGATAGAGCACCATCATCAAAAACACAGACACAATTAGAAAGGATGGAACAGACAATGCCAAATACCTGAGAGCAATAGCATATTAGGCATCTCAATAACAGCTCTTATAAGTGTTAATTTACTACCATAAGAAAAAAAAAAAAAAAAAAAGTTTATAGATAATGGTATAGTCATTAAAGCAATAATTTTGTACCTAACTTAAAAATTAGTAAAACAATTGTACAAAATATTAAAAAATATTAGTAAAAATTAGTAAATAATTCTTAAATATCTAAAATTTGATCTCCAAATATATTTTTATATAGATATAATGTTGAACAATTTAGATTGATTGTTTGAACTTTCAAAACGAAGATAAAAAAAATGTGAGACACAATTAGCGTGCAAAAACAATGGGTCATTTAAACCCTACTCTTTAAAATTATGTCTTTGCAAATGCGTTTGTTTGCACAGAGTCGGTTTTCGTTGACAGATAATTTATTAATAAATAAAAAAAATTAATTTGGAAATTGTGGTCTTTAAAACTGAAAATTTTTTTTTTTTTTTTTTGAAATCTTAGCAGTGAAAATTGATCGCTCAAAAAAGTATAGTCATTAAAGCCCATGTTCGTTGTGAGCCCAAAAGACAAAGTTTTCTGTTTCTCATTTCTCACTTTGTTCGTATCGACTTATCGCTTCCCACTTTTTGTCACCCTCTTTAACAAACCCTTGCTCGCTTGATTTCGCCTCATTCGGATTCTTCTTCTGATTTTCAACTGTTACAATCAGGTACTGAATTTAAATCTTCTCTGTAGTGGGGTTTTTAGTTTTTTCCTGTTGGCTGATTGTTGTTTTTGATAACCAAATTGCATTATTGCTTACAAATTGAAGGTGGTAATTGAATATAGAAGGGCTTGGAAGCAAAGCTCAACCAAATATGAATCAGATGGTGTGTGTCTCATCTTTTGCTCCCTTCCTGATCACTTTCACCTTCACCTTCACCTTCACCTTCCAAATCCCCATTTGCTTCTCGCCAAAGCCTCTGCCTTGTCTCTAACGTGTTCCCCCAATCCAAATCTCAACCCCACATAATCACCACTTCTACTAACTTCCTCAGCAACATCAATTTTGATGACTATTTTGGTAAAATTGGGAAGGCGGGAAGGGGATGTGACAAGGCGGATGCCATTTCTGGACAAGAAGGGGAAGCAGGAGAAGAAGGATGTGTGCCCAATGAAATCGCCTATAACACTCTTATAGATGGCCTGTGCAAGGAGGGCAAAATTGACAAGGCATTGGATATTCTAGATATCGTGATTTCCAAAGGCCATGAGCCTGATGTTGTCACCTATAGCACTATTATATATGGCCATATGGGCTGTGCAAGAAGCGCGAGGGTGAAATTGAGAAGGCAGCGGATGTTCTAGATATCATGATTTCCAAAGGGCTTGAGCCTAATGTAATCGCCTATAACACTCTTATAGATGGCCTGTGCAAGGAGGGCAAAATTGACAAGGCAGTTGATATTCTACATGATATGATTTCTAAAGAATGTGAGCCTGATGTTGTCACCTATTGCACTATTATATATGGCCTGTGCAAGAAGGGTGAAATTGACAAGGCAGTTGATATTCTACATGATATGATTTCCAAAGGGCATGAGCCTAATGTTGTGACCTATAACACTCTTATAGATGGCCTGTGCAAGAAGCGCGATATTGATTTTCATAAATGGGTCATGATTTCCGAAGGGCATGAGCCTAAGGTTGTGATCTACAACACTCTGGTATGTTGGTTGTTACGGAAGGGTGAAATTGAGAAGGCAGCGGATGTTCTAGATGTTATGATTTCAAAAGGGTGTGAGCAAGAGCCTGAGAGCATTCTTAGAGAGATGGTCTGTGGAGAAGGACTTGATAGCATTATTAGATAAATGAGGGGCTATGAGCAAAAGCCTGAGAGCATTCTCAGAGAGATGGGTTGTGGAGAAGAACTCGATAGCATTAGTAGAAAGATGAGGGGCTATGGAAAAGGATTGTGATGCTTAGGGTTTGTTATAGATCTGTTAAGTTGTAATGGGTATCCAACTTGATCTTAACTTTTGTTATGGACTTTTTAAAGTTCTGAATAATGCTTAGGGTTTGATTGTTGGGATTAGTATGATGCTTTATATCTATAAATATTTGTTTGGACAAACATTTTCTTTTGTGTAACTTGATGATTGATTGAATGTTACATTAAGTACACATCGTTTTAGTTTTGTAAAAATATCGGTTATGACTGAAAAAGAACTGATAGTTTTGGTTTTTAGTCTAAAATTCTATATCCAATTAAAATGTTCAAGTAACAAAATTGATTGTATGATACAGAGATGTCTACAAAATTATTGCATACTTTGTTCTACCATCATACATATTTACTTTTCAAGAATTAAATAATTTAATATAGATTGATTGCAGACGTTGTACATCACTTTTTCTAAGCACGCATATAATATTGCAATATTATAGAATTTAGATTCATTTTAATATGCATCAAAGAGCATCAAGTAGGTGTACAGTAATATTGATCGCATTATAGTCTTCTTAATCTCCTTCAATCCAACAAAACAGTTTAAAACAGACTTTTTCTTTTTCTTTTTCTTTTTTTTTCTTTTTCTTTTTTTTGAAATCCAGATGGAAGAAATTATTTGTTATAATAATAAGAGTATTAAATAGTTTGATGGCTTACCTCCAACCTTTACTCAAAAAAAAAAAAAAGGGACTTTTTTTTGTGCGTTGGTACTAATTAGAAAATGTGGCGTATTGGTACATATCGTATGTAACGATATCTTTTATTTAGATGCTTAGTACGGGTGTTCAAATTTGTGGTGCTATGAGGACAAAAAAGATATGCTCCAATTTTTGTTCATACAAACAAGAAATTTCTCTCGAAATGCAAATATGTTTTTAGTTTTTGTCTATAAACATGTAACTAATTCCTGCTTGTATATCACAATTTTGTAGGTTACGTACCGTAACTTGGTTATTAGATACAGAAATTACTAAAACTATAAGAACGTACAATCAACAATGTGTAAATCACAACCAGTGTTATCAGAATCGGACCGGACATCAACTCGCTAAAGATTTGGTTCAACAGTTCACTGGTCGGACCGGTAGTTCAACCGGTTCAATTGCTGGGTTTTTTAAAACATATATAACTTAGGGGAGATTTCATGTATCCTCTCAAAAACTTCAATATTACATATTTTTTCCTCAAAAGTGTTTGTAATGACACATTTACCCTTTAAAATGATAGAAACTCACATATTTACCTAAAATAATAAAATTTCACAATTAAAATTTAGTAAACAATATCAATTAATTAATAAA
The DNA here is from genome assembly GCA_964058875.1 of Carex rostrata. NCBI lineage: Eukaryota > Viridiplantae > Streptophyta > Magnoliopsida > Poales > Cyperaceae > Carex > Carex rostrata. The sequence goes on along the minus strand of CAXKVT010000106.1, from coordinate 1,894,155 downwards.
GCATGATCATTATATACCTCTCTTCTTTCTCTCCTTCACTCTCTGTGTGCTTGCTCCAATTCCTGGCGCCAAATTGCACAGATTCCATACTGAGAGAAGATAGCTCAAGATTCCATTGGAACTCATAAATCTCTGACAAAATGGATCATCAAGTGATAGCCCTAGTAACGTGTCTTCAATGGAGTATTTCACTAGCACCATTTCTTCATCTGTAAAGTCATGTTATAGTTAGGTAACTTGGAAATAAGAGAATATCATTGTTATAATTAAGCATCATAACATATCACATTTCACCTTTGTAAGCATCCGCACATATATCTTATCAATTTGTTATTCTGTTACTGGGAAAACATAAATAGTTACAAAAAGAAAGATGTTGTATTAAATACTTTGAGTGTCTAATCTGTAAGAGTTCCATTTTATCTTCAAGCACCTTAGTAAACAAGATGTAATATTTTCTGACAAAAGAAGTTTTCTATTTAATTTTAAGCAAACGAATAAGAAACTATCAATCCAAAATTATTTTACATGCATGAAGTCCAGCTCTTATTAAACTGAATCGGTCACCATTGATCGGTATGAAAAGTACTGAGTTATTAATTATATTTAAATCTTGCTAGGAGATATAATAATTTTATGACAGAGATCGACACACGAAGTAAATTGATTAGGGAAAGTACATTCTCTAAGGTGTCTGGATTTTCTAAATTCATGCTTTTATTGTTTGCATATGCTCTTGAGAAACCTTAAGCTAAAAATATTGGTCATGGATTCGATGGTTTTGTATATGTATCAGTGAACTCGAGCAAATTTTCAGATAGTGCTTCTTATGTAGTATAAATTCCTCTTTACATTGAGATTCTATAATTTGAATTTAACGATAATTTAGTGGGTAAAACTAATAAGGCCATTGATAAAGTGCAAATTCATAAGCAAAGAATTCAATCCTTTTTGCTTGATCAAAATATAAGGACCTTGATACTGATATGTACCTTTTTATACCGACCTATACAATTGGGTTAGAGCAATTTTAGAAATTACCTGGAGGCATCACAGAACGATTGTGAAAAGACATACTCGCAAAATCACCATCTGCATTTCGAAACAATAATGCAAGAAATGATGATTTCAAGTTATGGTTTAGAAATAAAGGGGCAAATGAACAATAAAGGGATGTACCAATATTATAAGAAAAAGGCACACTATTATGTACCAATTTTTTAAAAAGGCACACTCGCAGTTTATAATGACAACGATTTGTTTTAAGCTATGTTGCATGGATACGGATACGGATACTGTATCGGATACGATACGGATATGGAGATACGGTAATTTTTAAAAATCTCGGATATGATACGTCTATTATATATATTAATTTTTAATTTAATTATATTATTAATTCAATACTGGTATTATATAAAATAAATATAAAAAAATTTGGATGATACAAATAACTCAAGTATAAGTTAAATATAATAACTGCTAATTTTTAACAACAAAATGTGAGTTATTGGCGTAGTTTAGGTGCGTGTTTCTTTTGCATGAGGACCCAGGTTCGATTCTTGCTGGGGGAAAATTTTTGCTCATATTCTTTTGGTCTATGCGACTATGCGAGCTAACAGCAGTTGATCTAGTCATCTGGTGTACTGTGGCTCATGGAGGTGCACACAAAAGAGAAAATTTATTGAATAGACCAGGCTTATGCGCGGCTCACAGGAGAATAGACCAGGCTCGCTGCTCCGTATCGGAGCGTTTCAAGCTGTATCGCCCCGTTTTGATATGTAGGACTATATCGAGGGTTAGAGATATGTTACGTACTCTGATCCCCGTATCCGACACGTATCAATCCATATCGGATGCATATTCGTATCCGATACACATTTGATACGGGTACTGAGCACTAGATGGCGTATCTGAGTAACATAGATTTTAAGTGTGAGGCTTTTAAATATTATAAGAATCTAACTTGAGACAGTTGTAAACTAAATACTAATGTTTAACTGGTGTTTCACAGATTCATCAGATGCTGTAACCGGTACCATGGCTACAATAAGTGGCTATCGGATTCATCTTTCAAGCACATATATAGATTTATTATTATACACACACACACAAATGCACAATTATTGACACACTTCACCCTCATCTGCATTTCATCAAATACTTTTAATGCATTCATCTATTGAATAAAATCATCTCAAAAATTCAAGTTTTTCAAGTGCATATTTTACAAATTCGAATTAAATGATTAAATGAGATTACTTATAGTAATTGATGTTGATTCTTTGATGATTTCGTTTCAAACTTAGACTTTATTTGAATGAGATTGAGCCACTGTGTAATACACCACAGTAGATATAAGAATTTAGAAGAAGAAAACCAACTTGAAGGAGAAAGGAGGGCTAATTTCTCATTTCTTTACATCTCAATGTGTGAAGAAAAGGGCAGGAAATGAAAAACTTGGCAAAAAAAGGAAGATGCGTGAAATCAGAAGAGTGAGAGATGAAGATTTATCAAATTATAATAACCGTCCAGTTTAATCAGTTTTAACCAATTCATTTACATAGACGACAATTCAAAAGAACCGAGCAGGATAGATGACCGGTTCCAGTTTTTTTCGGCCAAACCAGCCGGTCCGGTCCGATTCTGATAACACTGATCACAACTATATAGGTTATTAGTTTTTGTCATATTTCCTCAAAATAATTCCAACTATACAAGATGTAAATCACATAAATGCAAGGGAAATTTTAAAAGATGTAAATCATCTTTCCTCTTTACAACAGTGCAAGTTCCCACAAAACTCTATGTGACTAGTGTGTAGAGTGGAAAAAAAGTGACATGCCGTGGTTAACACGCTGTGACTTTGTGTATTCCTCGGAGAATAAAAAAAAACACAAGACAATTGATATCCATGGAAATACCAGAAATGAATTTTCTGCTTTTATCAAAATTTCCTGCTACTGATTAGCTTTGCCAAACATAAGATGGTTAATTTGGTCAATTCCAACATCTGAAATCGGGTCAATTGGTTTCTCCATTCCCTCTGACGGAGTTGATGTGCAAGGTTCACGACTATATTCATCTACAAACAAAATAAAGATAATATTAAACAAAACAAAATTTAAAGTTGATCCAGTTGTGATTTTCTTATGCTTGTTGGTTTTAGTAAGGCACTGTATGGGTCATACGTGTGTCAACACCTATGGTGCACAAAAATGTAAATTCAAAGAAAATAGTAATTAGTATATTTAACTTTTTAAGGTACCAAAGTTAATGTCCTTTATCATACCATAAATTACATTGAGTGAATACGGCGGAGGTGTTGCCAAGAAATTCAAACCCAGATAGAGCACCATCATCAAAAACACAGTCACAATTAGAAAGGATGGAACAACCAACGCCCAATACCTGATAGCAATAGCATATAAAGCATCTCAATAGCAGCTGTAGGTGTTGATTTGCTACCATAAGAAAGAAAGTATATAGATAATAACCGACATGGTACAAATTGTATAGTGAGTCGCAAACAACACAAAGCATTAAAAGGAACACGTCTATCAAGAAATTTGTGAATCTTATTAAGTTCTGCTCACCAGGACTTATGTGCATTCTTTGACTTAAAAACAAAAGAATTATAGAGAATAAAGTGGTACAATTGGAATGCTGAGTAAATGGAAGACAGTTGTATACAAGCTAAATAATAGATTGATACAGCACGTACTTGCTAGGATAATATGTGATCCCTAGAGAATGTAACCATGGCTCGGGTGTATATGCCCACACTAAATATATAACTGCACTAAAGAAAAAACAGGTCTATCAGTACTGCATCAGTTACATATAATTAAAAACCAATTTCGTGATAAATCAGAAATATCTAGCACCTTGTTGTTTTTAAAAAATGAGATGCATCTTTTATACAAAATACAACGCCACAATAAATCCCCAACAAACTAGTTAATAGTTTTGGCTTTGATATTATCCAACCAAACTGCCGCACATCAGAGTAACTATCGATCTGTATGGACCCACTTGGAAAATATTAGGGTCAGATGACTCCACTAATATTTGCAAATTAACATGGCAAAGATTTGAAGGTAGTTAAAATGACACCATTGAACCCAGCAAAAGAAATCTCATTATGAACTAAATTCATGACAGAGACACAAATGCTACTTCTAAAATGTTATTTCTGATAAGAAGAGACTTAAATATCCAAAACCAAAACATAGGGAATGGGGGGAATTGAATTCAGATGTAACCTGTGGCAATGACAGTGGTGATGGATCCGACGAATCCATACACCTCTGATGGTTTGGGGCCATGCTCTCCTGTCAAATCACCACCTGGTCTCCCCTCTGTTCTTGCATGTTTGTCATGAACCAGAAAGGCGGAGTCAGAGCTGGAGGCGAAGGCTGACGCTCGACGGTTACGCAGTAGGCTGAGAGTGCGACGTGGACTGCTAACTACCAGTGTTGTCGGAGAAGAAGGTCCCTCTTCCATTACCTTTTTGGCTTTAGGTATAATTGTTTAATAGAATGTATTTAAGCTTCCAAGAAGCCTTCTAAATACTTATCAAGATCTGTGAAAAGATTTGAAGCATTGATTAGAACATTACAGCCATAGTCGACATTCAAATAGGTTTTGGTTGGTATGTCAACATCAATTTCTGAGATGAACTGGAGACCAACGGCAGAAATGTATTAATACCAACGGGTACTAATGATGTAAAGGGGTATGAGCAACATAGAAGACAATCAACAAGAAAAATAGATAATGGTTTTGGTTGGTATGTCAACACTTTCATGCTTCACACATTTTCAAAGAAGCAGAATAGTTAATGGATTTAATTAAATATTAGTGATCCGATGCACTTTTGAAAGAAGAAACCCATAATTAAAAACATCAAAATGAACTGCATCAATTCAATTTTGCATCAGAAAATGATTTAGACGATACTCGGTTACTATTAGGCTGTTACAATTTACCAATTATGGTTTTCAACAGTAGTAATTGGTACACAGTACAATGTAGAAATTAGAGTGGTACTGGTAATTGCAATTTACAATTTACTATTTACTATTAGTTTGCAACAGTGGTACTGGTAATTGCTTGAAATTTCACTATTACAATTTAATTGGTAAGCTGTACACAGCGTTTTCAACACATTCTAAGTTCGTAAAGAAAGAAATTGTGGAGCAATCTAACAGAAATCCAGCACAGCAACAAGAATATAAACAAAGAAATAAGCAATTACCGTACCAAAAGACAAGAGCTTACCAATCCAGGAACTGTGAAGCAAGAGCGGAGTCCCGGAGGCCGGACGAGGGGGAACGGCGAAGAGCGGGAAGGGACGAAGAGCCGCTGAGGCGGCCGGTCGGAGGCGGAGGCTCGGTCGGCGGCAAGGGCAGAGGAAATAAAAAACGAGCGATCTCGGACCGACAAAATCAACCCGACGGAAGTGAAAAACCAAACCAAAAATCTGAAGAATACAGAAACAGACCGGATTGTTCCGGATTCTGATCGGACGGTCCGGATATAAAATAAAAATTCGAGTTACTGACTCGGTCGGGGGGGAATTCGTATCCTCTGCATTAACTCAAAAAGGAATCTTTTGAGTTAATATATCTGAACCGTCTGATCAGCTTCAAGATTCTTGCGAATTAAATCCACACTAATATTGAAGACTCACTATGTTTTAGGCGGAGGCCGGATGAGCTCCGTTTACAATCGGACGGTCAATATCTATAAGTCAAAAGATTCTCTTTTGAGTTAATGCAGACGATGCGGACTCGTCGGGAGGAGGGGTTGGCCTGTTGGGCCGAAACATGGAAGAGTTGGATTTGTAATGGCCCAAACATTGTTGTTGTGTCGGCCTGTTGGGCTCCAGTGGTTTCATTTTAAAATGTAATGGGACGATGTAAACTGACTGCAGACTCTGCAGTAGGTAGGAAAGCATAAATTATTTCCATTCGAGCGTACTTCTAGTTCTATTCCTACATTTCATTTTTTACAAATTCTGACAGTGCAGCAAAAATACTTGCTGATGCATTCATTGATTTAATAATAGTAAAAGTCCGTAGAAAAATATACCGATTACCAACTACATCTCATAGGGACGGCGAAGCTGCTTATTTGGACTTGACCGGTCTCACTTTGAACTCATATCACCTAACGTAACTCAAATTTTGAGTTTCGATGATGACCGTCAGATATATTTTGGCACGAATATTAAAGGAATCTGTGCATTCCAACCCGTACTAAATTGATCCGATTTATAATCGAACGGTCCATATCTAACCCCAATTTGAGTTACCTTAGACATGCGAACACTCTCACTGGTTGCGTTCGCTATCAAATCTCATTGGATAGCAGGGTTTAACGATTAATTACTAATTAGTGATTACAAGTGACAAATTACAGCGCGCCTCGTTTTCATCGTCGCCATCCTTAGTTGAACAAACTTCTTTCATTTTGCCTTTCATTTCGTCTCGCAACAGAGAAAAAAATGCTTCTAGTTAGGTCGCTCCGCTCTCGGCTACGACCGCCGACTGCCAGTGCCGGAGCAGCGGTTTCGGCGTTCTCGACCTCCGCCGCAGCTGTGGAGGCGGAGCGGACGATTAATAAGGGGCCGAGAAACGACTGGAGCAAAGATGAGATCAAGGCCGTCTACGACTCTCCTGTTCTAGATCTCCTTTTTCACGGGGTATATTTACGAGCTATCAATTTGCATTTTTTTTGTGATCAATCTCTCGTTTTACTCTCTAATGACTGATGTAGTACACCACTGATCCTTGAAGAATCGAGCTACTTTTGATCTATTCACTGTATCTTGAAGTAATTTAGTTGCATTAATGTGTAATAAATATCAACTTTATGAAGTTCACTGTGAAATTGAATTTGGGAGTTAGAGTTTGCATTTTACTAGGAAAGTCTCTTGTTTTTGATATAAAATTAGAGGAAAAAAAAAGGAAGTTGCTTGTGTTGAAGCTACTTTGCTCCAAGCAGTGAATTACACAAAGCTGATGCACCAGTTTCACAAGTTCTTTCTTAAGCTTTGTAACATAAGGATGGAATAATAGTTTGTTACATTAAGGATGAAAAATGCTATAATTGTCAAGTTCAGGAACCAAAATGATTAGCCTTGAACTTGAATGTCAAGTTTGAGATCAATGTATAAATGTGTTGTCTCAGGCACAAGTGCACAGAGCAGCTCAGAATTTCAGGGAAGTACAACAATGTACACTACTTTCGATAAAAACAGGTGGATGTAGCGAAGATTGTTCATACTGTCCACAGTCGTCTCGGTATGACACCGGTTTGAAGGCCCAACGCTTGATGAATAAGGATGCTGTGATCGAAGCCGCAAAGAAGGTACACTCTCTCTCTCTCTCTCTCTCTCTCTCTCTCTCTCATTATGAGAGCGGTGATAGTAGGATGCCAATTCCATCTAGTTTTTATTATTATTCTCATCTTTTACCGGGGCCATATATGCTGGGGAATTTCAGTTTTAAAAGATGCACTGCCATGGCAGTACAATCGTCACTGGTTTCCATTAGCAAGGAAGAGTTACAGATACTTTAGTTTGCCATAAGTTCTGCTAATGACCATATTTAGAGAAATAATGTAAAAGTTCCTTTAAAAGAGAGATTTGCAGTTAATAGAGTAGTTTTGTGGTCAAATTTTTGCTGCTAAAACATTTCCCTTTTGCAATTAATCCCACTGCCACATATGCATGTAGGCATTGATTGACCCAATTTTGCCTTAAATGAATCCTTGGTTGTGTGATTATCCATCGATTTAGTCTCCAATAATGGAATGAATAAAATACTATAAACAAGTGTTCAATTATTAGAAAGGAGATAAAATTTTTAGTGAAATAGGTGCCGCGTAAATAATCTATTAGTACAGGAATTCAACATGCATTACCTAATTATTACTAACTGTAATGCTTGATTTCTTACTTGATTACTAGAATTTGCTTATTTTGATGCAGCATTTCTCCTTAATGACATTCAGTAATAATGAGTATTATTCTTTAAATCTGTAGGCAAAAGAAGTAGGGAGCACACGGTTCTGCATGGGTGCCGCTTGGAGAGACACGATTGGCCGTAAGACAAATTTCAATCAAATCCTTGAATACGTCAAAGAGATTAGGTGAGTACTCTGTGTATATATGATTAAATGAATGCATTCCTGATTTTAAACAGCAAGGAGATAATATTTTCAACACAATTTGTCTCATCGAAACAATCACCCTTTAATTTTTGTATTAGATGATCCAATTGGGTTCCTTATTCTTTTTCTTGACACTTTTTTTAATTCCCTGACTGTTGCTTCCCACCAAACAGGAGAGAGAGAGAGAGAGTAAAGGTTTGTTTTTTTCTATTTAGAGTGAGGCTATGGTACTCTGCATAGCACACTTTGGTCTGTACTATGGATGCATGTCTCTATTTTCAAAGTCCAAATAATCAATCCATACTGCTCAAAATGATCTTTATGTGAAAATGTGCTTGGATACCAATTTTTACATTTTTTAGAAATTTTATAATATTTTTTTAAATAGGTACAAAATCACTTGACCTAAAGATTCTGGACCATCCGAAAGTAATGATTTTCTACCTATCTAAAAAAAATAGTAAAAAAATTCTTAAAAAATGTAAAATTTGGCCTCCAAGTACATTTTCATATGGAGGTCATGATGAACAATTCGGATCAACTATTTAGATTTTGAAAATGAAGATATGGATCCATTGTACGGACCAAAGTGCACTATGCATAGTACTGTAGTCTCACTCTTCTATTTATTTCATACTGTTAATTACTAATATTATTTTAATGCAGGGGTATGGGGATGGAGGTATGTTGCACTTTGGGTATGATAGAAAAGCAACAAGCAGAAGAGCTTAAGAAGGCCGGTCTCACAGCCTACAACCATAATCTCGATACATCAAGGGAATACTATCCTAATATAATCACCACAAGATCATATGATGAGAGGCTACAAACTCTCGAGTATGTCCGTGATGCTGGAATAAATGTTTGTTCAGGTAATTATTACTTTTCTAGTTAAATTTTCATTGATTTGTTATTTGGAGTTCTCCGAGGAATAATTTTAGACCTACTTAATTGCTTAGTATAATAATCTACAAGCTTACTAATCATGGTTGATTTTACTTCTTATTTCCAAATACTGTATATTTAGGTGTAATACAGAAATAATCAGATTAAGGAGATAATAACTAGGTTTTGAATTATCATGCAATTAGATGGCATGTGTTATTTACTTATTTATAACTTCTTCTTTTTTTACCGGTGATACTCAGGTCTTCTTTAGCACGTCCAAATTAGAACCTTAAACCCCTCATGCTTTTAATTTTACAATATCTTTCTAAATTTGTACAGGAGGTATTATTGGACTAGGAGAAGCCGAAGAGGATCGAGTGGGGTTATTACATACTCTAGCAACTCTACCAACCCACCCAGAGAGTGTCCCTATCAATGCACTGGTACCCGTAAAAGGCACCCCTCTTCAGGATCAGAAGGTATAATTTAAAGAAATTATAAAAGTACTTGGAAAATCGGTACTGTTTTTGTTTGATACCAATTCAATTATGTTTCCAAAAAAGATGGTGTAATTGAGGCTAATTTATATTGTTGTTGGATCAGCCTGTGGAGATCTGGGAGATGATTCGTATGATAGCCACGGCACGAATCACGATGCCAAATGCAATGGTACGTCTATCAGCTGGCCGTGTGCGGTTCTCCATGCCTGAACAGGCACTGTGTTTCCTTGCTGGGGCAAACTCAATCTTCACTGGAGAGAAACTCCTGACAACACAAAACAATGATTTTGATGCCGACCAAGAAATGTTCAAAATTCTCGGATTAATCCCTAAAAAACCGAGCTTTGACGAAAGCGAAACTGGTACAGAGGAAGAGAGTTGTAAGGAGGCAATCTCTGTGTAGACCTAGGCCAGTTTAGAAGGTATTGTTATTGCTAAGGTGTTAGTTTTATCAAAACATGAGAACTCTAGCACTGGATTGTTCTGGCAATACGAATTCAGTATTTGCTGTAGAGAATTTATTGACAACGGGAAATAATGATTTCTGAATTCGCTAGGAATAACATTGTTTTATTGATATGCACAGCAGTTTCTTGAGATTAATATTTGCTAAAGATAGATGATATTTTATTTCTGGAACTATAATATTTCAGCACTTGAAAGGTTTGAAGAGCAGTGAACAGAATTATTCAGTCAAGAATGCATTTTTACAATATTTTTGTTCTTAGTTGTAAAATCTCAATTAATCATGGATTATGAGGTAATATCGTTTCAAAATGGGGCTCAAAATCGAACCTTAGGCTAAACCAGTTCTTAATTGGGCCAAATCAAGAAACGTGTATGCAACAAATTTTAGTTTCTGAGAATTTACGGATTGATGGCCGATTTAATTTTTGGTTTATCCCTATATGATGTTGAGTTATAAAATTAATTTGTAGTACAAAGTTTATCTTAAATAAAATTTGTTGTACACTCTTTTTTCAAATAAAAATTTGTGGTACAAGTATAGATATTTGTAAAATTTTCAATATAATTTTAAATTTTGACTTGGGGGGTCATGCGTAGGACTGCGGTGCGTTGCTCTGTAGTTGGCATGCACACGTGATAAATTTTGAACTTTTTACAAAACAACGGTAATATCAGAATTTTTAAATATTGTGGTGGTAGCAAAAACAAATTCAGCAGTTTATTAGTGGAATTAGGAAAGGCTAAATTGCGTTTCTTCATCTAAAACATGAGCATGATACTAGTAGTTCTCAAAGTATTTTAAACTTGTTAGTCATTATAGATAGAGATGATACAGAAGTCCATCGACCCAGCAATCCGCTCATACCCACCCGGTCCGATTCTTTATCCACTCAGCTCGACACCTAGGCCCAGGTCAGATTGGATCACAGATCTGGACTTAGGTTAAAGCCCGTAGACATAGGCCCAACAGGCCTATCTTTTTCTGAATAGTGAATACCAATCCCCGAATTCGTATCCTCTGAGATATCTCAAACTTTGCGTGACTTTATGGAAAATGCCAACCGTTTAAAGACCTTCTGCACGAATCTCAAAGCACACATAATTCTGATCCCCTACATCACCCCGAATAGACACCGGACACGTCGGTCGCAAAAGTTGAGATATCTCAGAGGATACGCACTCACAAATCTCCTAGGGTTTTGTCATCGTTCCAGATAAACTGACAGCTGTCAGTGATCTCTCTCACAGTCTCTCTTTCACAAATCCAGCCGTTTCTCTTTCCCTCTCTTTCTCCACCAGGTCGCGCCGCTATTCCGCCTCCACCGAAGCAAACTCCGCTAGTCAGCCACCAAGAGCACTGACTGACTCTATCTCCTTCCTTTCGCCCTTCCTATTTCCTTTCAAGGTACTGCCACTCTTTCTCTGTAGTTTATATCCATTTAATAGATTTGAGGGAAGCTTTTGTTGCTGATTTAGTTTGCCAGTTAACAAATCCAAATTTGTTTAGTTTTATATTAAGCTGCTTGTTTTTTTAGTTCTGGATTCTTAGTGCTCGAAAATTCAATGATTCACATACCAATAATTTGCAAATTTTGTTTGATTATTCATTGATACTTATAATTTGCTCTTTTTGGACTTGATTCAACCTACTCAACTTCTTTCCAAATTTACATTTGTTTGTTGTTTATAAAAGATTTACTTTACATCGATTTTACCCTTAAAATTGCAGTAGTAATAATATCTACTCAAACAATGTTTTCTGTCATTTTGTTTTGTTTCTTGTCTTGGTTTTGATTATGTTAAACAAATAGTATGACAGATTTGCAAATTTGTGTTTTTGTAAGATTTTAGACTTTTTTTAATGTCTTAGAATTATATGTTTGCTTCTAATAACTGTGTAAAATGAATGCAATTTATAAAGTACCATTTTACCCTTTAGTAAAAAACTAAAAAAATGTACCATGTTTAAGGAAAATGTAGTTTTCTAATTTGTTGGTTTCTGAGGGAAAAATGATTCATTTCTCTACTTCTGATGTATACACAAGCATTTACCTTAATGTCACCGTTTGTACATTAAAAGTAGACAAATTAACCATTTTTTCTCAGAAACTGACCGATTACATGACTGGCATTTTTTCTTAAATAGGCCACATACTTTTTGTCTTTTTAATAGAGAGTAAAATGGACACTTTTTTAAATTTAAAGTGAATTTTAATAGAAAATACAATAATATTAGTAAAATTGTCAGTTTTTGAAATTTGGAAGGATAAGTATAATATTATGAAGTTTAGAGGGGAAAATATGTAATTTTGAAATTTTTTAGGGGTATACATAAAATTTTCCCTAAATAGTAATCATAAATCCCTTCATTCCTCTCTCTCCCTTTTTGTCAGCCATCTCTATTGCCGTCGCCTCAAAAATAATATAATAGCTCTTGCAAGAAGAGCTCACTCTCCCTCTGATTCTCTCTAATGGCGGCGGCTACAGTCTCCAAGTTTTGTTCTTCAAGAAATTTGGAAAATGCCAAGGATTTACGCTTAAAACCTCTACAAAACCTGAATGTTTTGAAACTCCAAAGGAACTTTGCTGCCCACCGTCTTACCAGCACCAGGGTAATTGAAATAATTCTCAAAAATTGTCGTCTTTTGTTTTTTAGTTGATACGAAGCTATCATGCTTATTTCTTCCGTTGTTATTTATCCCAGGTGTTAAGTTATCAGAATTCGAAGGGGGGTAGTGGCACGATATATGCAGACAGTAATGAAGGTAATTATTTAGTTCTAGTTGTAGTGGAGTCGTTTAGCTGAATTTTTTTGCGATTGGAAGCTTATAGCTGAATGTTTCTCTTTTTTTTAATTCAGTGGAAAGGCCATGGAAAACAAGTGATGCGAGGCTGGTGCTTGAAGATGGTTCAATTTGGAGGGCTAAATCTTTTGGTGCAACTGGTACTCAAGTTGGTGAAGTGGTTTTCAATACATCTCTCACTGGGTATTTTATATTTTATTCTTTGTTTTTGTCAATGCTATTCGGTACTTCTCTGATACTAGTTACTTTTAAACTTTTTTACATGTAGAAGAGAGTAGTAGCACTATAATTGTAACAACAGAAAAGTATCTTATGTCCATAGCCATTTATATACCAATACCACTGCTTTGGTTATTAATGTATAATCCCCTCTCAGATTAGTATTCACAAAGAATATAATTTCAGGTATCAGGAGATTTTGACAGACCCAAGCTATGCCGGACAGTTTGTTCTCATGACAAATCCCCAGATTGGAAATACTGGTGTCAATCCTGGTATGTGCTAAATAATCAAAATTGTTGTGTTCTTTCGAATTATTTGATCAAGTTTGAATTTTGGGAAATGTTATGTTGCAGATGATGAAGAATCGAGTCAATGCTTCTTAGGCGGCCTTATAATAAGAAGCTTAAGTATAAGGTATTTCTTTATGTAGTTCTTTTTTCTGTGAGCCCATATTTGTAAAAAAAAAAAAAAAAAAAAAATTAATTTTCTAAAAAGTTCTCTTGTGTAGTACTTCAAATTGGAGATGTACTGAAACCCTTGGTGATTATTTAGCCAAAAGAAACATCATAGGCATTTGTAAGTTTCATCATACCAGACTGCTGTTTATTAACATGAATTTCTACATTCTATTTCTTTATTAACCTGTTCCTCCCTCGCATTCTTTAGATGATGTTGATACACGAGCAATTACACGTAGATTAAGGCAGGATGGTAGCCTTATTGGTGTGTTAAGCACTGATGATTCCAGAACTGATGAGGATCTTCTAGAGATGGCCAAAAATTGGAAGATAGTTGGTAAATTAGTCTTATTTCTTTCCCATATTATTTTATTTTCTTGACAATTTTGCTCCCTCATAGTAATTTATACATTTCTTTATTTGTCTATCATCAGGTGTTGACTTGATTAGTGGTGTTTCTTGTGATGCCCCATATGAGTGGTCAGAGAAAACAGATTCAGATTGGGAATTCAAAAGAGATCAACATTCAGCAAATAAATATCATGTTAGTTATCTACTTTCAAGTCACAATGATTGATAATGTAAATCAATCCCTTCATAACCTCATTTTAATAAATCTATGTAGGTCATTGCATATGATTTTGGGATCAAGCACAATATCCTCAGACGATTAACCTCATACGGTTGCAAAATTACCGTTGTGCCCTCTACTTGGCCTGCTTCAGAAACACTTAAACTAAAACCTGATGGAGTTCTCTTCAGCAATGGACCTGGTGATCCAGCTGCTGTTCCTTACGCAGTAGAGACAGTAAAGGGCATTATTGGAAAAGTGCCTGTTTTTGGTATTTGTATGGGTCATCAACTTATCGGTCAAGCTTTAGGTGGAAAGACATTTAAGATGAAATTTGGGCACCATGGTGGCAACCATCCAGTTTCTGACCTTAGAACCGGCCGTGTCGATATAAGTGCACAGGTACCATCGAGAAATGTTTATTTAATGTAAAAGTGACAACAAGAAGGGGGTTCAAACTCCATTTCTGATACATTTTGGATTGAACTGTAAAAATGCAAATGCAGAATCACAACTATGCAGTGGACCCGGCATCTCTTCCGGAAGGAGCAGAGGTGACACATGTAAACCTAAATGATAACAGCTGTGCTGGATTGGCATTTCCAAAAATGAAGCTAATGTCTCTGCAGTATCACCCTGAGTCATCTCCAGGCCCACATGACTCCGATCTCGGTACTCATTTTTTTTATTTTATGTTGGTTAACATTATTACAACTAGTCATTTTTCTTATTTTGATTTATCTACTATTCCAGCTTTTGGTGAGTTTGTGGAGCTTATGAAGGCCAATAAAGTGTGATTAGTTTCTGGTGCTACTATTTTTTTTTCTATTGTTATTATTTAAATGTGCTGCTGGGCAGCTAATAATACCGTAAGTAAAATTAGTTTTTGGTTTGTAAGAATCGTGTGATTGGATAATTCGGTACTCTAAAAGGAATAACCATGCTACTGGTACCGGCTGGTTAGATTGTTTCAATTTTCTATACTGATTAAAAGGTGTTAATGTAAGCCTATTTCTTTTATTTTGAATGTTAGTACCTCATAATTTTGTTGACTCTGCTCTTTAAACCTTTCAGTGCTGAGATATTATAGTTCCAGAAACTGTATACAGTACATAAATAGAAATAACATTGTTTTATTGATATGCATAGCTGTTTGTTGAGATTAATATCTGCTAAAGATGATATTTATCACTTGATATTTATCCAGGAATGAGTAAAGAAGTTGATGTATATGTATATACTGTATATAGTTTCTGGAACTATAATTGTTTCTCAGCACTTAAAAGGTTTATAAAGCAATGAACTAAATTATGAGGTAATAACATTCAAAATACAAGAACTCGGCTTTAAGACATTTGAATCAGTAAATAGGCTGTGGGAGCATAGAGTGAGCTTTATGTACTAACATTAGTATTTTAGCTCATATGTTAGCCACTAGCTCGATATAATATACATGTCAAATTCTTGCAAAATATCAAATTTTACTGATACCTTTTCCGATGTTTGAAGCGTGACTCTAAAATTTAAAAATATTTGCATATCAAATATGATTATCTGTTAAAAAGTAAAAATAATAAAATTTGATATTAGTTTGATCTGTATATATTATTACATTAAGCGAGTTGACAGACGAGAAAAATTATAATTTGAGTCGTTAATATATCGACCTATATATTAAATTTAGGAGTAGAAGGTGTATTTAAGCTTACTAAGATGTTTGGTGAGCTTAACTCCAAAATTCATCAAATTGGTTTCAAATGACGAATCTGAACTGTTGAAAATCACCTACCTTACGAGTAATGTGTCTACATGTGAAAATTTTAAACATTCGAATTAATTTAGTATAAAGTCAAGCGGTCAAAAAATGTTTAAAAAATGAATGCACTAAATTAATTTATTAAGCTTCTAATTTTGACCGATTGACTTTATACTAAATTAATTCGAATGTTTAAAATTTTCACATGTAGACGCATCACTCGTAAGATAGGCGGATTCTAACGGTTCGGATTCGTCATTTGAAACCAATTTAACTAAATAGGTACTCGATAAAAATAATACTTTGACTTATACTTTCCAATGTTTTGACTTGTAATTTTTGATGCTCTACCTTATAATTCTAATTACCAATCATATTTCAAGAAATTTATATTGATTTGAACTCAAATTACAAATCAAACATCTAGAGGAGAGAAAAAAATTCAGAGAAGGACAAAGTCGATCGAGACCGATAAATCTTCACTAAAACTTAAAATTCAGAGAGGACGACTACCCTAAACCACCCCCAGGCCTATAATAATGTATGAAATAAAACATTCTCCTAATTAACCGCCATTGAGTCTTCTAAAACCAAGTAGTAAATAAGCTAATACAGGCAAGCATCAAACAACATGCAGGTGGTACAAAATAGTACTTAAGATTTAGTCCAAAAGTAAACTATAAATAACACGGGGTAAGTTGTCAATTGTCTGTTTCATGGAACTATCTCTAATCTACATCTTCCTCATCATCAGAGATGATGACCACGTGTCCTTCCTCAGCTAGGTTCCAAGCCTCAAGTGGTATGAGAGATGGATCTTGAGGCATCCATCAAGAATCCGTATCACTCCAGGTATCTGAGGTGGAAGTGGTAAATATGAACTGTTCATTTCATTTAGCACGAATCTCAAAGCAAATCCCATACAGTTCTAATAAGCAACAGATTGAGTTTGATCTGATTGAGATTAATCTGGACCATTTGTCTTTTCAAGTTTTAAATCTGGACTGTTCATTTCATTTAGCACGAATCTCAAAGCAAACCCCCCTACAGTTCTAATAGGCAACAGATTGAGTTTGGTATGACTGACATTAATCTGGACCATCTGTTTTTTTTCAATTGCACCTCAGGTACCTTGGAGGACACAGATTCATCCATTTAGCCATATCAGCATTGTCTGCTCCAAGACCTGACCAGTATAAAGCTGTTAGTATAGAGAGGATAATTGATTTTTGAGCCTCACAAGTATAGTGATCATAACAAATTATGTTTCTTTGTTTCCATATTGTTAAGGAGAGTGCATTGAAAGCAAACAAAAAAACATTGTTGAGCTTTTCCTGTCAAAGTAAACACAAAAGCCATAATGTCCTCAATACTCTGCCAATTACTGATGTAATTTTAGCACTCCTAACCAAAATGAAATATGTCTGACAAACCTACATTGTATAAACAGATGGTCAGTGGTTTCAGGTTGGTTACAAAAATGACATCTGGTAGACCCGGACCATCCTTTTTGTGTTAAATTTACTTTGGTGAGAATTATGTTGTGTCAGTAACCACATAAAAGCTCTGATTTTGGATGGTCATTTCGTCTCCCACCATAGCATGCTATATATGTTTTTGTGTGACTCCTCAAAAATTCAAAAAAGATAAAGAGATTGGACTGTCAAATTGCCATGTGATTACTAATTCCAATGCAATTTATCATTTGATCAGTTGGTGCAAAATTAGAGATCACTTGGTTGTAATTCTTGCCAATCTTGCAAATCAATGCCCCATTTGATTCCTTGTAACCAAATATACATAGAGGAGGGTTAAAATGCACTCTCTTTTTTCTAACGTCCATCTTCTTCTCATATTTTCATTTTCATAGTTCAAATAGTTGATTCGAACATTCTAATGTGTTCTTCATATTAAAATGTGCTTGGAGACCAAATTTTACATTTTTTTGAAATTTTTTATTATTTTTTCAGAATTTTTGTAAATAATCACTTTGCTGAATTTTTTTTATTATTGTTTAGTTTAATCAAAAATTCTGAAAAAATAGTAAAAAATTTCTAAAAAATGTAAAATTTGGTCTCTAAGCACATTTTAATATGAAGGACACGTTGGAAAGTTCGAATCGACTATTTGAACTTTGAAAATGAAAATACGAGAGAAGGGTGCACGTTAGGAGCACAAAAGGGAGGGTGCATTTTAACCCTCCTCATATACATATCAGTGCACAGTTTATACATGTATATGGGTAGAAAGTAGCTAGGGAGCAGTTGCCAAACCATACATCAGACCAGAACCTAACTGTACTTTGTGAGCCTGTTTACATTTCAGAATATTTTTATCCGTTTAGGTGCTTACGAGATTCGAAAAATTGCATTGTGGGTCGATGGGGTGGTCCAGAATTATAAAAAAGGACTAGGTTTTGACATATAAAATGTTTAAAAATCTTGTATATATTAAGTTTTTCAATGAGATGCATGTTAATTACTTCCGAATATTTTGGATATTTTTGCACAAGTGAAGAAAAGAAAGGTTTTTGGGTCAAAATCATAAGAAATCTGACCCAATCCTGAAAGAAATATATAGAGCTCCACACTTTATATAATTTTTTGAACAATATTGTGCATTTCGAATCCGAGACAAGTCAAAGCATAAAATTTGTAGTTCTCGTTGTCTTTTTTTCAAACATTTCAAATCACCTCAATCGGAGTTCGGATGAGAAAGTAATAGTCAGAATACGAACATGCTTCTATCTGATGTCATGGCAATCAAAAGTCTATATGTTTCGTGGAAATTAAATTAAGAAAAAAAAAAGGTTTTCTTTTTAATTTTTTCGGATGAAAAACTAAAGAGAGATCAAATGGAGAGAATTTGCACATATAATAGAGGAGAACAGGCAGAGGAAAGTAGTTAATTTTTGAAAGCAATTTAAGAAGATAATTAAAGATACAAACTTTTCAATTTAACCCTTATGTTTGAAGAATTATAAATGGATAAAACTGCTATATATCAAATGATTAAAAGTTCAAAACAAATGGATAGAAACATAATTTTTGAGTTGTTTTTCTTTCGAATTTAAGTTAGAACAGAAAATATGACATAGTTAAAAATTATTTCCAGTGCCAATCAGATCTCATACAATAACGCTTAAATATAGAGTTTCATTTTTTTGATAAAAATTTGGGGGAGAAATGTCATTCGGGATACTTTTAGGCTGTCTTTCAGAACGGAGGAGGAAACCTCTAATTAAGGAAGGGAAGGGGAGAGATGGGAAGGAGGCTCACCTCCGCATAGTAATTTTATATTCTAAATTGAGATGACAATTGTCGTCAAAAATCAACACAACGTTGAGTTTAATTTTTTTTCCCTCACCTCCACTTCTTCTCCGATTCTTCTCAACTCGAGCAGGTGAAATTGTATGAGATGAGGCTCACCCCTGCACAATGATTCTCCCTTTCCTTTTCCTCTGCGTGACTGCATTCCTCCGTCTGAAGCACAGTCTTAGGAGATACATATTTTAACAGAGAAGTTTTGACTTCATGCAACATATGAATCATATGTATATGTATTTGATTTTATAATATTGTATAATATGGCGCTGTACGAATCATATATATATGTATTTGATTTTATAATATTGTATAATACGTGTGTTGTACGAATCATATGTATATGTATTTGATTTTATAATATTGTATAATATGTGCACTGTACGAAGCCAAAACTATTGTTAAAATCTTTGCCACTAAAAGATGGGAATAATTTTGTAAATTTAAGTAGCTGTAGGCCGGAATGAAATCTGCTACGATTCGAATTTTATGAACAGTACCCTGAAATCTCTGCCTTTTCAAATCTAACCATTCAACTTTTTCTGTGCACGCATCTCCAAACAGCTAGTTTTTCTATGCATGCATCTCAAAATAAATCAACTGAATTTGAAAAAACAGGAATTTCAGAGTAATGTTCATTAAATTCGGATCGCAGCAGATTTGTTTCCAGGCCGGCCTGTAGTAGCGATGAAAAGTTGAATTTTGCTTTATCAATATTCGTGCGATCGAAAACCCAGGCGCACTTGAATTTTTCGCACTCCAAAAGTTCCCGCCGATCCTTTTTAGTCCACGGATCACTATCCCAATCCTCCGTCTCCAATCAATCCTCACCGTCCATTCTAACCCCAATCCAACGCTCCATAACTTCTTCGAGTGAAAAACCAAACCTCCCCCCGAAATTTTCCCAATTCCCTCCCTCGATATAAACCCCCAATTCCAGTTTCTCTCCATCAAACCTTCTCACAGAACATAAACCCTCAGATTCAAATTCTCTACTAATTTACCATGGCGCGTACAAAGCAAACTGCTCGCAAGTCGACAGGTGGCAAGGCGCCACGCAAGCAACTTGCCACAAAGGCGGCCCGCAAGTCAGCACCAGCCACTGGTGGTGTCAAGAAGCCCCATCGCTTCAGGCCTGGCACAGTGGCGCTTCGTGAGATCAGAAAGTACCAGAAAAGCACTGAGCTGTTGATCAGGAAGCTTCCTTTTCAGAGACTGGTAAGAGAGATCGCTCAGGATTTTAAAACTGATTTGAGGTTTCAGAGCTCTGCTGTTGCTGCATTGCAAGAAGCAGCAGAGGCATATCTGGTTGGGTTGTTTGAGGACACGAATCTGTGTGCAATTCATGCTAAGAGGGTTACAATCATGCCAAAGGATATACAACTTGCTCGTAGGATTCGTGGTGAAAGAGCTTAGATTTGTTGTTTGTTTGGTTGAAAAGTAGGTTTCTAAGGCATTTAGGTTTAGTTGTTAGATGGTTTGAAGGAAAACATGATTGTATTTTGTGGTTTGGTGTTGAATATTAAGGAAATCTTCATTAATTTTGTTTACTGTTCATTTCTGAATTTAATTTTGCTCAGATTTAACTATTAAGAACAATTTCCTGGTAGTTGTTCAATGCAAGGTTCTTGTTCGATGAAATGCCTGAGAGAAAGTGTGGTATTGGCATTCTACAACCTATCATTACCTAAAGTATCTCAAAATTTGAGTTTAGATCTGAACCGTTTGATTAAAATCTGGGTCAATCTGCTACTTTAATAGTCGTGCTAAACAGATGATTATAAATTTAAAAAATTTGAAATGTAAAATTTGAATTTGGAAGGCATTTAAATTTTTTTTTTATAAAATTATTGATTAATAATCTGTAGATTGTTTGCAAAGTTTTAAAAAGTGTTTTATTTGGTCAAAAGCCTGTTGAAAAGAATGAATACTTTATTAATGTTGTGTGAATGATGCTGTTTTTATTTCGACAATATCATGGCGTTTAGGTCCTTGAAGCGTCTTTTTAATTTATAATAATAATAATAATAATAATAAAATTTGTGATGTGGGTCATGTGTCCATCATTGTTTTTGACTAATTAGTCACTAACTCTGGTTCAGTAGGCCGATTTTGTAGTGCACTTTGGTTTAGTTGTGATTATAGTCACCAGAATTTTATGAATTTAATGTCAAATTATTCAGTTGATTGAATTTTGAATAAAATATTCAAAAATAATTTATGAATTTTACAAATTGTTTCCAAATTTTTTCTGAACTTTTATAAATTCAAAATTTACCAAATTAATTTGTTGTTTATCAATTCAAAGTTTCAAAAACCTAATATATCGTTGACATATATAACAATATAAAAATTAGGAATTTGGGAGTAAAAATTAAGGTATACATTTTGAGAGGATTATTTTTGATTCATATATAGTACTGTAATAAGCTCAAAATAACATGGTACATAATATTTGTCCTGTATAAATAAAAAATAGCTATGTCAAAATGTATACCTGCAATTAAAGATATATAAAGAGCCAAATTTATGAGAAATATATCTGTATTCAAATTAACTGTTAAATACATATAATACAATGACTTATTTAAAAACAAAATAAATTATCTAAAAAAGAGAAACTACTAAGAGTAAAGCCAAAAAATTATACATAAATCGACTTCCTATTTAATTAAGCCTTTAATATTCTAAGCCTGTTTTCTAGTTTAGCGCGCAACTTTTAATTGCTAATTATGAGAGACGTTGAAATCGATGTAAAGAAAAATTCGACAAAATAAGAATTCTCCATACCAGACACCGTCTCCTTGTTGATGATCAAATTAAATGGTAGACCTGGTCTATATCTAGGCGGCAAATGAGAAAACCAAAAGTAGGTGCCCTGTTTGGAACAGAGTAGTTTTTGCTTTATGAACCGTACGGACCATAGAATCATAAAATCTGCATATGGTTAATTCGCTGTATGAAGTGAAATTTACCTTGTTAAAATTATTACCTCAGTTTTACAGTCGGTTCATTAAAGATCGGATCCAGCTACTATATTCTTCTAAGAAAAGGAAAAAATTACACTTCCCTTCCTTTATACGTTAAAATATGTTACAGGTTGTTATATATGGTTCAGTGGATTGCAAGCACATACACACACACGATTTTCTCCACAGCAATTCATCTATCAATGTAGTATGAAAATGAAAGCACTAGCCAAGACCATCTCCTCCTTGTAATCCAGACCTTGTTGCGGGTCGGTTAATTTAGGAGTTCCATGATTTGCTACATTATAATTATAAATACTTCGTCACAGACTTATAAAATGATTTCGTACTTTTTATCTTTGTAAGAGAGAAGGAAAAAGAGAAAACCCTTCGCATTTTTCTTCCCTTCTCTCTCTCTCTATCTCTCGTACCTCTAACTTCGCTAGCTTATCAACCAACGCGATAAAACCCTAGATTCGGTTTAAATCGATCGATCGGGTAATCAATCAAAGGAGATGGAATCCGACGAAGACATGCTTGACGCGAGCGATTCCGAGCTCATGTATGATGACGATCTGTACAGCGATGGTGGATGCGCGAGCGATGAGATTGATGGGGATTACGAAAGCGACGATTCCCAAAGTTTTCTGACAAGGCGAGATCAGGTATGAAGTTTGCGAATTTTAAAGATTATATGAGACGAAGGGTATGAAATTGAGTTGTTTGATATAGGGTTTTAAATATAGTTTAATTTTTGCTTCAGTATACTTGAATATTTTAGTGTGTTGGATTGATGTTGTGCTTGTTTAGGTTATTTGTTAGCATGAACCCCTTGATCAAACTTTTAGTTTCTGGTGGCTGTTTCTGAGTCTAAGTTGGGCATTTTTCAGAAAGTTACTTACTGTTAAGTTGGGCATTTTTCACAGATGATGATACAAACAGCTCTTGAATAGAAAATAGTCTAATAAATGAATTTTGTTGTTGCAGAGCTATAATATACTAAAAGAGGAGGAAATACGTCAACGACAAGAGGAAGACATTTCTAAGGTTTCTGGAATCCTCTTCATCTCTAGAGATGCTGCATGCATTCTTCTTCGTCACTATAAATGGTCAGTGTATATTTCTCTATGTACTAAGAATGAAATAATGTTTTTTGGAGGCCGTAGGCACTTCAACGTTGTAAATTTTTTTTTATTGCATTTAGGAATGTGACTAAGGTACATGATGAATGGTTTTCAAATGAGGAGTCAGTTCGGAAAGAAGTCGGATTATTGGAAGAGCCAGTTGAAATTCCCAATTCTGGGGAAGTAAGTATCTGCTATACTGTTAAATTTGTTTTTTGATGAAAGCAAAATGAAAAATATAAAATGTTGCTACTTTCTGGTGACTTGCAACTATAATTATTTTCACGGCAATTTCATGTATACCCCTCAAAAACCTCAAAATTAAGTATTTCCCCCTCTAAATTTCATAATATTATATTTACCTTCTAAATTACATATTTTTATTTTTTTAATAAAGGATAAAACAGGTACATTAAAAATTTAGAATGAGTTATAATAGAAAAGCCAATAAATTGGGTAATTTTGTGAGTTTTTTAAATTTAGAAGGCTAAATATAATAATGTTAATTTTAGAGGGGGAAATACTTAGTTTTGAGGTTTTTGTGGGGTGTACATGAAATTCCTCCTTTATCTATGCATATGTGGTTCTTATGGCTTTCTTTTGGCGGCAGCTAAAATGTGGAATATGTTTCGATGCATTACCTTCTAGTGACATGCGTGCTGCTGCTTGTGGTCACCCCTACTGCATAGAATGCTGGAAAGGTTTTTTTTTCTGTGTTATTTTTTTTGGCATTTCCAATATATGCTAGACTTGCAATAGACAGAGATATGCTGGAATGGATAGTGTTGAGCAGCCTCTTGCTTGGGATATGTTTCATAAGACAGAGATATGTTTTTGGTGGCAGGTTATATTGTTGCATCTATAAAGGATGGACCCATTTGCTTGGGATTGCGGTGCCCTGAACCTTCTTGCAATGTTGCTATAGATCATGACATGATAAAAAAAGTAGCCTCGAGTGAAGATGTTGAGAAGTATTCTAGATTTTTATATCGATCATATGTTGAAGACAATAGAAAGGTACACTGTACAATTACAAGTAGGGGTGTTCATTGGTTCGGTTTGGTTAAAACCAAAATAAAATAGGCAAACCAAAATTTTATTCGGTTTTCAAAAATACAACTGAACCAACTGAAATAAACTTATCAACCGAAATAAGAAGATTAATCATAAAAATAAACATTTGTTTGATAATAATTTGAATTATTTTAAGATGGATTTAAAATTTTTGTTTAGTTCAGTCTAACTGGTTTTAAACCAATCCAAGCAATATGCATTATGTATTACTTTTTGAATTTTTTTAACTGTTTGGTTCAGACGGGGGATGGGTTTAAAAAATTCTGGTTGGTTCGGTCTAACTGGTTTTAAAAATTCTAAACTGAATCGAACAGTTAAGTCGGTTTCAAAAAATAAACCGAACTGTTTAATCCAAACTATTTCGGTTCGGTTTATAACTGATTAAACCGGACCAATGAACACCCCTAATTTCAAGAAGCAATTTTCCTAGGATGTGAGATTGGTTTAGTTTGGTTATTTTTGAAGAATGAAATCTCATGTTCTTGATATTGACTTAGATAATGCAGTCGTATACAGGTAAAGTGAATACTCGTGCTCAGTTTATTTAGTTATCATGTTTACTGATTTGGCCATGAAAAATACTGAACTGATTAATGTTTAATGAAATATGCAATTTTATTCAACTGAAATGTTATTCAGGCTTTTTGACTTGTTTACACTTGATCTTTACAAGTATCTTTATATTTTTTTCCTCGTGTTAGATAAAATGGTGCCCCGGACCTGGGTGTGAGTATGCAGTGGAGTTTTTTCTTGCTGACAGTAACAATGATGTCTTGTGCAACTGCGCTCATTGGTTTTGTTGGAATGTAAGTATTATGACACCCAGTATTAGTAACACTTTAACAGTATCAACCCTGACATAGCAAAAGATTAACGGTTATAAGAGTTTTCTTATCAGCACTTGACTTTTGAGGGTCAATTAGTCACCATGTTATCCATTAATGAAACAAATGTACTGGTAGGGAAGTGCCATAAATTTGTTTATTTTAAGGCTAAAATGGTCACTCTGTTTTCCATTATAATTTTACAGTGTACTGAGGAGGCACATCGTCCTGTGGATTGTGAAACTGTCACTAAGTGGTTGATTAAGAACAGTGCTGAGTCCGAGAACATGAATTGGTGAGTCTCTTCTTTATTATTCCCTTTTTAATTCACGCTCCTGTTTTACTGTTAACAAGTTTCTCAATACTTACTAATAGTTAATCTTTGTTATATGATGTTTAGGATTTTGGCAAACTCAAAGCCCTGCCCAAAGTGCAAAAGACCAATAGAGAAGAACCAGGGATGCATGCACATGACCTGTTCCTCTCCTTGTAGATTTGAGTTTTGCTGGTACAAATTTGATTTTTTAATTTCTGAAACTTGGAGGTTTGACTGTGTGCAAGTTCTTCTTTGGAAAGTAATAACAGAGCAAATGTTTGCCTTAATAGGTTGTGTCTTGGTTCATGGCAGTCTCATGGAGAGAGAACTGGTGGATTTTATTCCTGCAACAGCTATGAGAGAGCCAAGAAGGAAGGAGTGGTACAAATTCAATGAAAAGAAAAATGAAAACAGTTATTTTTTTTTTATTGTTGATTTTACATTTAATTTCTAGATGTGAACATGGTGTGTAATTGTATTTTTTGCCTTCTGCAGTACGATGAGACTGAGAAAAGGAGAGAGATGGCCAAGAACTCCCTTGAAAGATACATGCATTATTATGAGCGCTGGGCCTCAAATCAGTCAGTACGTTTCTTAATTAAGGATTTAGTCATAGAATGTATACTTACAGTCAAAATTACTCATTCAATAATTTCTGGTATTTATAGAATAGATTATTAAAAGATCCCAATTGACGTTCTGCTTTTCTTTCTCCTTTTACACAGTCGAGGCAGAAGGCTATTGCAGATCTGCACTCTATGGAAACAGAAAAGGTAGATTTTTTGGTTATCTATCTGTCTATGGATATTGCAATTTGGCAGTAATAAACTGTTCATTTTACTGAATAATATTGCGTTTCGGATAAAGGAAAAACAGCCTCCTTATGGAAATTAACCCAATCTGATTGTGACTCCGATTGGGTTTCATTTCTAGCCTACCCAAACTTGTTTGGGACTAAAGGCTTGGTTGTGGTGGTTGTAATATTGTGTTTCAGATATTAGTTCTGTATATGAATTGCATAATTTGTTTGGTGATGTTTACTATGTATTCTTTCAATGTGGTTGCTTTTTATAGATTCAGAAGTTGAGTGAGATAATTAGAGAACCAGAGACTCAACTCAGATTCATAATTGATGCTTGGCAACAGGTTTTTTAATACACACTACCTTTTTTTATTTGAAAACACATAATTTTTTATTTGTAGAAGATAAATTTTTTATTTGCACCTTTTTTATGATTTTGCACTTGTTGGACAGATTGTGGATTGTAGGAGGCTGCTAAGATGGACTTATGCATACGGATTTTATATTCCTGATAAAGAAACAGCTAAGAAACAGTTATTTGAGTATCTTCAAGGTATACTTTCTGTTGCAGATAAATAATTTATTTCAGTACCACCACCTATTATAATATGCTCCGTATGTTATTACTCAGTACTGTTATGCTTAGTCTGGTACAAGTAGCATCTGCTTATCAGTAGGGATGTTCACTGGGTTGGTTCGGTACATCGGTTAAAACCAAATTGAAATAGTCAAACCAAAATTTTATTTGGTTTTGGAAAATATAACTGAACCAACCAAATTGAACTTGTCAACCGAATAACAACTGAACCAAAATAACCAAAGTTAATTTCGTTTTTTTTGGTTGAACAGAAATATGAGAGATTAAATTTGAGAAGGTCAAAACTCAATACACACAAATACATTTAATAATCATAGAAATAAATAAGAATTATATATAAAAAACCAAACCATGTAGAGTTCAGTCGGTTCGGTCTTTTTGGTTTTGAAAAATCTAAACTGAACCAAATATACATAACCGAAGTAATTCAAATATTGAACCGAACCATTTAATCCAAACTTTTTTGGTTTGGTTGAAAACCAAATTAACCAGACCCAATGAACACCCTTATTAGCATACAGCCATAGGATCTGAATTTCAAAGGTAACACAACTACACAAGTAAAACAACAAGTAAACAACAACAACAACAACAACAACAACAACAACAACAAAGCCTTTAGTCCCAAACGAGTTGGGGTAGGCTAGAAATGAAACCCAATCACAATCAAACAATAAAGATAAGTAATAAAAATAAAAGTGAAAGTGAAAGTGATAGTAATAATAAAACAATAAGTAAACAATAAAAAAAATAATAATCCAAGCAGACACATAGATAAACTGAAAAGCACAAGTCAGTGATATTTACATTATCTTTGGTTCAGGCGAGGCAGAGGCGGGTTTAGAGAGGCTGCATCAGTGTGTAGAGAAGGAGCTGCAGGATTATTTCAGTATGGAGAAGCCCTCTGACACCCCCATCTATGAAAATTTCAGCCAATATCGAGTTAAGCTCTGCGGTCTCACAAGGTATTGCTACAATCCTTTCCCAATGTCAGTAAAAGAAATCATTCGTAATGTAAGATAAAAAAAACAAAACCTAATTCTCCAGTTTTGCATCCCTGGTGCTGTCTTTGAAGGAAATCTCAGTGACACACAACTAAGGGTGTCAAGGGGTATGAAACGGGTTGGGTGGAAGCATTTTCATATCCTTACCTGATTAGCTAACGGAAAAAAAAAAACTTACCTGTATGTGTCTTATCAAATATGGTACTTATTAGGTAAACGGATAAAAGGGTGCCATTGAATAGATATATATATGAGCCATGAATAAAACTATATCATAACATGCATCATTCCCACATAAACATATCTATATATATAGTTTTATAATTTTTACTTTTAATAGTTACCGTATAGGGTAATAGGTACGAAGTAGTCTTTACCATTGCTTGTATCCGATTAGCTAACCAAAAAAAAAAAAATCTTATCCATACCCAATTACCGTTAGCAACCCTACACACAATCTTATCTCAAAACACTGTAAAAAATAATTATACTGTAAAAAAAAACAAGTACTTCAAAATAATTAATGTTCGCTAAATTTGATGTATTTATAATATCATGGCTTCTCTTTCCCGACAGTGTTACAAAGAACTACTTTGAGAACCTGGTGCATGCACTTGAAAATGGGTTAGAAGACGTCAACAGCTCCAGTAGCCAGACCTCCACTTCCAAAAACGAACCCACTAAGGGCAAAAGTGGAAAGAACAAGAGCCGCCCCACTCCAGCCGGTGTAACTGTAGAGGATCACTGGTCTTGTGATCGCTGCACATATGCCAATCCTGCCTCATCTGACAGATGCCAGATGTGTCAGCATCAGGTATAAAAAGGGTTGACATGTCGGGTGGGGCTGTAATTTATGGCTGTGGTTGGATATATCAATGTACATAAAAACAGTAAACAGTAAACAGCTGTTGTCTAGTATTTTTGTTGGTTGGTTAAGAGAATGCAATAGTATATTACTTTCTATCTTCCGTTGAAGTTGTGCTCCTAAACTAGTTTATTAACTCCAAAGTAATGTGGGCTTATATTATATAATATATTTTGATACTTTTGCTCTTTTTAGTTGCATTTTTTGTTTCTTTTTCCTTGTAATTACCTATCGAACCTGTATGAAAATCTTCGATGTGTTGCCAACCAATTTCATTTCATTCATTCATCCTCTCTCTTCATTTCTGATATAAAATAATATGAAATTGAGCTAAGAACAAAGTGCATTGCAAGTAGAGAAGGAAAAACATGACGTGATTATTATAGTCTAATTTGGTCACATTATGTTATGTCATGTGTTTAAAATTTATTTTTACTTGATGTGACTGATTGTAGTTATATTGTTTTCAAATTTAATTTAGTTCAAAAAATAATAATAACAAATAATATTAAAAAAATTAGTCATGTAAAATGTTACGTGAGACATCTTACATGATGTGATGTGATCGATAATAAAGGGATTAATTTTTCTCTAACAATGCAAACCTGAGCCCATAAAAGAACCCGAAGCCGAACAATAGTATAGCAGCTAAAAATGCTCGACTCCAGATCCCCAACTGACAAGCAGGTCCCATATATTCATTTCATTTATACATTTCGTAAGAAATGCTAATTAACAGGGGAGGATCAAAATTTATGCATTTATTGCTATGATGTCATGTAGTAAATAAAAGTAATTGGTGAACGTAACATTTGAGTTCGGTTAAAACCAAAACAAAACAGGTAAAACTTATATTCGTTTTTAAAAAAATACAACCGAGCTAACCGAACAAATTTATCAATCGAAATAAAACCGAACTAAATTTTAAGTTTGTTCGGTTGAATCAAAATAAGAAGATTAATCATAAAAATAAATATATTTTTTTTTGTTAATTTTTTTTTTTTTTTTTTTTTTTTTTTTTTTTTTTTTTTTTTTTAAGATGGATTTAAAAATTTTGTTTGGTTCGTTCTAACCGGTTTTAGACCGAACCAAACAAAATACATTATGTCGTTCTAACCGGTTTCAGACCAGAGCTAGCTCTGTCGTGATATTTTTCCACTAATTATTGTCTTATTGGGTATTGTTAAAACGGGTTCGGAGCATGTCTGAAGGCCTTCAGACTGGACGTACTCTTTGTCTGAAGCTTTTTTATTTTTTTATTTCAAAGCCTGTGGATAAGTACAGCAAGATCCCTATTACACATTGCAAAGATCCAGAGATAAAATAAAATAGCCCTATCGTTACTGGTACCTAAACAAGAGTATCAGTTCCCGTTCAATTGGTGTCTCTGTAGCAATGAACAGTGACAACCCCTTGTTTACTGTTAGATCAATCATTAGGATTTTTAAAATGAAAATATTAATCCGTAATACGGACAAATCCATGCTATGCATAGTATCGTTGACTCACTGTTGTTATACTAAAACTTTATTTCAACGGTATTCAGTGCACCATTGTAGCAATTATTTTTAACATTCCCTGGTACCTATAGTTTTGATTTTCAACATGTACTGTTGAAATTCAGCACCGAACTAAAAGGCCAAGCCCAATTTAGTAATTAAATCAAGAATATTAGTCAGCACCAAAGAGGCCCAAGTCCAATTAGATAATTACAAGATTGATCTAGAAACTACTAAAGAAAATATCTTGTAGTGTAAGATGTAGGAAAATCTAGAAGAGCTCAAAAATATCTTAGGTCTAGATGTTTCTTTGGCTCTCATGAAACAAGTATAAATATGGTGTCTTGCTCCTCATTTTCACCATCCAAGCAAGAAAGCAATCTTGGATCATATAAGTAGTAGAGTGTTGTAGTAGTTTGGAGGTGTAAGATAATATAAGTAGTAGATGGTGTAATCTTGGAGGTTAGATTATTAAGTAGTAGAGTTATAAGAATATCTTGAGAGAGTAATAAAATTAGTTTCAATATAGTGTCCCTACTCAACATGTACCTGAGGTCAGAGTTTTATGTGTTTCCTGAAACCTGATATTTGTTACAAGGTTTCTAATTGTTTTGATTTTGTTATCAGGTTCTAATTGTTAATGCATTTCTTTAGCATGGAAGCTTTATCTAAGCTTGCCCCATTAACACTCCGTGATTCTGACCCCATTCATTACTACGCATTTCGTGAAATGCTTCAGGAGGCAGGGGCAGACCCAGGATTTTCATCAGGGGACAAAAAAATATCGAATTGGATTTAAATAGCTTATCGGATTTAAATTCATTAACTAATTGGGTACTCGATAAAAAAATAATGTTTTGACTTATATTTTTCAATACTCTGACTTATAATTTCTGATACTATAACTTATAATTAATATTACTAATCATAATTCAAAAAAATTATTTTAATTTTAACTCTAAATTTAACCCGAATTACAAATCAAACATCCAGAGGGGACAAAAAAATTTCCAGAGGGATCTTGTTGGTATCTTATTTCAGGGATCCCTATTACAATATGATGTCCAGTAAGATCCCTATTACACATTACAATATTATTAAAAAAATTTCCAGAGGGGGCAAAACCTTTCATAACTACAATATGATGTCCATCCTCAATTTATTTGTTTTGTGAAATCTAATAGCTTTCAATTAATAGAATTTCGTGATTAGATAGCTTCTGAGTGAAAAAGAGAGAGAAATCCATTGCCTCCTCAAATTTCACATTTCTTACACAACCCATCTGTAAGAGTGCTATAGGTCATGACTTATATAACACCAATTCCCAGTTTCTTTTTCTTTTATTTTATTTTATTGAAGTAGAATGAATACCTATAGTTATGGTTGATAATATAACAATTTTCACAAACCCCTACACATGCATAAACCAAACATAAAGCAAAACATAGAAACCATATCATGTATAAAATTCACTGTCCCCTCTTTCGTTCACAGCCCATCTGGACCTCAAGCATAAATCTCTGTCAAAAATGCAAACACTATACGCTAACCTATGCTCCTTTTCTTCTTCCAATTCCAGTCCTTATTCATCTTCTTATTCCAGTTCTGTCCAATTCCACACTAGCACACTCAATTGACCTAAAAGAAGGGGCAATAGTACCGAACTGAGGATTTTCTAGTACGACGAGTCAGAGATCAATGGATTGCAAGAATTGATGCGCGAAGAGACAGTCAGATCACAGCCCGGGCACCCAGGTACCTTCATTTCATCTCACAATTTATGATCATTGAATACATGGATAAGTTTCTAACTGAGAATTAAGATGTTTCATGGAGAAATTAAACCTGGAATGAAAACAAATCATGTGAACAAAAACATTCCCAAGTTTGAAATTTTTACCTACGAAGTCTGGTATTGGCATAGTTCTGAGTGGCATGGAGCTGAAAGGAGTGGTCGTTTAAAATTTGTGTGAAATTTCAGGTCAAAATTCATAGACTACTTCCAAAATCAAAAAACAGAAAAATACAGAATTATGAAGAAAGACGGTAGTTTTCGCTTTCGGTGTTTTTAAAGAAAATTACTGGACTTGTCGGTACACAAGGGATGAGAAATTGAGCCTAGCATCTCTGAAAGCTTTTTGTACTTCCAATAAGCCATTCCTTGCTGAAAGAGGAGGGATAAAAGCATCCGGTTATCGGAACCCAAGTTCTTAGTTATTCAAATGATATTGGACCAGGCGGATTCCAAGCGTATCCTCTGCGGAGCCAATCCCTGCGCAGCTGTGCGGAGTTTTTAATCTGGTCCGTTCGTTTTGGATCAGACGGACCAGATCAGATTTTGCAAATTTTGAGAATATATATATATATTTTAAATTGGACAAGATCTGATATGATCCGTCCGATCCAAAACGAACATACCAGATTAAAAGCTTCGCACAACTTCGCAGGGATTGACTCCGTAGAGGATACGCTTCCGGATTATAGTTGTGGCTGGTGCTACCACCCCTAGATTTGATTTTTTTATTATTACTAATTAAGTATATAGAAACCATACTAATTTGTTTCTTTTACATGTATAAGTCTCCTCTATAAATTATAATAATATAATAAAGTTAAATAGTTTGAATGTAAATTTTAAAATCTGAAATCCAAAATCAAATTCATTTCTATTTGAACAATTGGTCTTTCCGTGTGTCAATGTATTAAACCATCGAACTCGTATAATGTCATTTTATTTAGGCAATTGATCCAAAATCCAAACAATGTCATGTCTTAAACCATCAAACTCGTATCAAATAAAAAATAACTTAAGTCATAAAATTAAAATCTCAACCAAATCAAACATGAATAATTTATGCCACAACCAAACACCAGCTTTAACAGATATTGAGCAACGCATTTCTTTGAGAAAAGAAATATCTATTTTTCTATGCAAAGTGTATATTTCTTGTAATATTTCCGACTATTGGCCGATTATTTCTAATTATTTTTTATTAATTGTTTGACAGTATCCTGTTTATTTGACAACAGCATATCTTTATTTACGAAAATAGTCTGAGTTAAGCATTACATGCTACTGTTTTCATTAAAGCAAGGATTTACTTCTTGAGGAGGGTTCTAATGTCTCATGTCTTTCATACCTCATCATACATCATATTTTATATCTTCGTTTTTAAAATTTAAATCATCAATCCGAACCGTTCAACATGATATATATACCAAAATATGATTAGGGATGAAATTTTATAATTTTTGAAATTTTTTTACTATTTTTTAAGATGGATAGAAAATCACTGTTTTTTGAATAGTTCAAAACCAATGATTTTGTACCTATTTTAAAAAATAGTAAAAAAATTCCAAAAAATATAAAATTTCATCCCCATGTATATTTTAGTATAAATATTATGCTGAACGATTCGGATCGACAATTTTAATTTTAAAAATAAAAATATAAAATATGAGGTATAATAAGATATAAAAAGGATGATGCATTGAAACCGTCCTCTTACTTCTCTTTGCTAGTCGATACTTGATACAGGGCCAATGTAAACAGTACTAGTCGGGCTTTTATCTTTGACAGACCATGGGCAGAAATGTTGTTGGTAGAAGCATTGCAACGATTGTATCCAACGGCACATGATGTCATGTTACGATTATTTCTAGAATAATTCCTTGGTAGACCCGGCTTCACGGCTTGGGAATTCACATACCTAGCTCTCCATTACGGAATCAGCTTAGGTCCGATGGCCATTGAATCTAAAGTGGTTCTAACGAGTTGTCTTATCATTGAATTTGCCTTAGAATTCATGTGTATGTATTTTAAAGCAGACGCGAAATTGCGGACGTGAATCTTAAAGCAGATTCGACGGTGAGAGAACCCGTTGGAACCACTTTGAGTCCGATAGCTATCGGACCTAAGCTGTTTCCCTCCATTACCTGAAAAGAGAATCTTTTACAAGCACAGATAGATTTACACACAGTCCAGTGGTCTTCAGCCATTTTGAAATTTTTAAACACTTAAGTTGAAATTTAATTTAATTTTTTATTTTAAATTTT
This sequence comes from Carex rostrata, assembly GCA_964058875.1. NCBI lineage: Eukaryota > Viridiplantae > Streptophyta > Magnoliopsida > Poales > Cyperaceae > Carex > Carex rostrata. The sequence continues at coordinate 1,859,853 of CAXKVT010000106.1, read as the reverse complement.
TATATAGTTCAGGTCCTCTCATGAAATATTAGATGTATTTTTGTCATCTAGTGATTAAGGCTCTATTTTATAATTGAAAGGTCTTATGTTCAAATTTCACTAATTACAAATTAATAATTATGTATTTTTAGTTTTCAGTCCTTTTTATATAAATTTTCTAGTTCCTCTCTTGTTTACAATTAACAATTAATGGATTCAGACCGTTCCTTTTAACTTGGCACAAATCTAAAAGTCTAATAACATTGCCTTGAATTCTAAAATGATGAGATTTAATTTCAAACCGTAAAATGAGATCCATATATTGGAGAGGAGTTAAATGTCAGATCTAGTTTTCCAAAAAAAAAAAAAAATCATTGAAAATGTGTACGGTCAAAATTAATTAATTAGAAACTTATTTGATATTTTATAATTGTAATCAACTCAATAATTTACTATTACTAGTACAAAACTACAGACTTCTACCGGATTAAAATTAAATGTAGTAACAGATTCTCTACTGCTCAAAACCAACACAGTAGAAGAAGCACCAATACTTCTATTGATTGCCTACTCAATTCCTCAGATGCTATTTTCATTCTACACAGTAGTACTGTACTGTATCTGAATTCCCCGTATAGAGAGATAAATTCAGATCCATTACTATCAAACTGTTATAATTTTTTCCAACTAATTAGTTTATTATTCTATTTATCAGTGTTGTAAATAATTGTATGTGGTCGTCGGACAGATAAGGTATCGTCAAGCGATTAATCGGGAATAATTGGCCATATACAGAAATAATCGTCCGGTTAGTCAGAAAAATCCACGACAGTTTAGTCACCACCAACGACTAATCGACCGATTAATTGACTTAAACGGATGTTTTTTACAACACTACTATTTATTTCCGATTAATGGGTTTGACAATCCTCATGCATCCGATGAACGTATTATAACACTGGGTTTTACCACTATCTGCTCCGTTTTCAACCCACATGTGAAAATATCTTGAAAATAAATTATTTAAATTGACCTATATTATTTACTCGTGTGACATATTTAAAGCGAAAACCTTTTTGAATATTCAATTGAACCTTGATCGGAGACAACTCGGGTAAAGATTTTAACAGAGCAGTTTTGGCTTCATACAGCTCAAGAATTATAGAATTAAACAGCGCTGCATATGCTCGTGCGCTCCAGGAAGAAAAAACTATTCTGTTAAAATCTTTATCCGACAACTAAGCGTCACTCTCGCTGAAAAGCAGAGAGCAGCACTTTCTAAGGTGCCATGGAATCCTTCTCTTTCTCTACCACCTCTTCTCTTCAATCCCGTCTCTTCCTCAACCCTCTTCGACCTCCCCGTTCAATCTCCTCCTCCGTTCGTTCTCCCACTATCCAGATCAGGCGGAAGCGGAGCAGGTCGTTCTCCCCCCTCGCTTTGCACCGATCGGATCATGACGTGGTTGTAGTTGGAGCGGGAATAATCGGTCTCACTATCGCTCGTCACCTTCTTCTCAACTCCGATCTCTCTGTTGCTGTCACTGACGCCCGGGTCCCATGCTCCGGCGCCACTGGAGCTGGTTTGTCTCTGCCCTCTCTCTCTCTCTCTCTCTCTCTCTCTCTCTCTCTCTATATATATATATATATATATATATATATATATATATATCTATTGATTGGGTTATGATGGATTAACTGTCATGAAATCAGGTCAAGGATATATATGGATGGCACATAAGACGCCTGACACTGACACGTGGAACCTAGCGGTGAGGAGCAAGGATTTGTGGGAGGGGCTGACTGCTGATGTTGAGAGAGAGGGTTATGATCCAGCAGAAATTTTGGGCTGGAAAAAAACAGGTACTTACTAAAAAAATAAAAAAAATTCTTATTTTTTTTCATGCGTACCACTCAAAAACGTATCATAAAAGACTGGTTTTGAGTGGGTAAATATGTGAATTATTAGAAATTAGGATGATAAATACGTAATCATAGAATTTGGAGGGGAAGTATGGTAATTTTATAGTTTTTGAGTGGTATATATGCAAATTTGAAAAATAGTGACACCTATCTGACCTTCTGTATTGTTATATTAAGGAAGCTTATTGATTGGTAGAAGCAGAGAAGAACAAGCAATGCTACAAGAAAGGGTGAAGGTTCTTTCTGAAGCCGGTTTAAGGGCGAAATACCTTAATTCAAATGTACTTCATTTGGAGGAACCAGAACTTGAAGTTGGTACAGAAGGTGGGGCTGCGCTCGTACCGGATGACTGCCAGCTGGATGCATACAAGACCGTTTCCTTCATTGAAAAGGTGCTGTATCTCATTCAAATGTAAGATTGACAATTTAGTGGGTGAAATTTGAGACTTGTCCGTATTTGTATAATTGTTTGTACCTTTATTTGTCACATTCAACAATATAACTAGAGTGATGTTATGGTAATATGCATATTATGGACCGATCTGTGCTATGGATCTATATCTCTATTTTCAAAGTTTAAATAGTCGATCCGAATCATTAAACATGATCTCTATATGAAAATTTACTTATAGAAATTTTACATTTTTCAAAATTTGTTTACTATTTTTTTAGATAGGTAGAAAATCACTGATTTTGGATGGTCCAGAATTTTCAAATCAAGTGATTTTCTACCTAGCTTAAAAAATAGTAAAAATATTCTAAAAAATATAAAATTCGGTCTGCATGTGCATTTTAATATGAAGAGAATGTCGACAGTTCAGATCGACTGTTTGGACTTCAAAAACAGAGATATGAATTCATAGCGCGAGCCGTTGTGTAATATGCAGTACCATAGCCTCAGTCATATAACTAAGCCATAGTTTGCTTCAAACAACCTTTAATTGTGAATTAAGCTTACATGTAATAATCTGTGTAATTATGCTACATTGTCCAATTGATCCTTATCTTGCATTTTTTGGGCAAAATTTGGCTGCATTTAGAGACCGACCAAATTGAGAAAGAGCAATTTTCCCTTAAGGAAACTCAATCAGCATCACTTTTTCTCATCTGGTCGAGTTGTTACCATATTGTTCTGTATGGAATATATAAGTTGGCTTATGATGTATACAAACTTTTGATTCATAACTCTATATTACATGATCTGTGTAGTAGATCAACAACACTTACTGCTTAGAAGGAAGATACGCTGAGTTCTTCAATGATCCTGCAGTTTGCCTATTAAGGTCTGTTTTTTGAAATATTTTACCAATTATTTTGTTAATCTTTTGATATAATGAAGGTTTAAAATAATTACTTTCTCCTTGCTTTGTCACCTGGATTATTAAAATTTTGTTGTCCCAACTGTTGAATAGGCATGAGATGACCAATTTATTACCACTCATTCCTATTTTGAATTGTGAAAATATCCTATTTTACTTCTTTCTGCACATCTATTTGTCAAGAAAACAATCTGAATTTTTAAAGATGAGTTTGTTTCTATTATTCTATATAGATTGGTACTGTTATATTAGGCTTATTACTGGAAGCTTAATTAAATTGTAAGGGATACTATAAACAGTTTACCACTTTTGGATATTATTGACAATTTCAAAGGGGCTTTTTTAATTATGTCAGAAGAGCAAAAGACAACTGCAGCCGTTTAAACCCATTTCTCAAGATTAGTTACTGTTTTCTTGATTCCACAGGATATTCTAAAAGTATTTTACCACTACTTTGTTCATGTTATATTTAGATCAGATAAAAATGGAGCTGTTGAAGCAGTTCAAACTAGTAATCACACCTTGTATGCAAGGAAGGCTGTTGTGGTGGCCACTGGTGCTTGGACCGGTTCTCTACTGCAAAACCTGGTAAAACCAAATAGTGCACCTCAGCTTCCTGTCAGGCCCAGAAAGGTTTTTTTTCTATGGATAATACTTCTCTCTACTGTACCAGTCGGAGCCGTCTGATCAGCATCAAGATTCATGCTCACTTGATCCACACAAATCTTGATGCAGATCGGACGGCTCCTTCCCTCACTATTAGGTTTGTTCGAGCATTACCATGTTGATTGGTTACTGCATCTCGTGGGGTCCAGTACTGGCATGTACCAGCTGGGTACCAGATCCATGCTGATTAATCTTGTAATGAATAATTTTCCCTTTTTTTTTTTTGAGTTGTTTACATGGTAAGTATAGTGTTACAACATAAGTGAAAAATGCTATCCACCTGAAAAATAAAAAGGCCCAAAATATACCCAAAAATAATCTCAAGAAAAGATCCAAAAAAGAGAAAAATAATAACAAGCATTATGGTGAGGATGTAGTAAGGTTTCTACTACACAACCTTCTTCAATTCATGCCTAACTAATAGAACCTAAAGTGGTTCGCTTGATTGATATTTCAGGGTCATCTCCTTGTATTGGAAAATTTCAGAAATATCAGACTAAATCATGGTTTGATGGAGGTCGGATATATAGGCCATCAAACTACTACCACTCAAAGTGATATAAATTTTGAGGCATCCGAAAGTGATCAGGAGCTATCGATTTCTATGACGGCCACACAAGACGTTATGGGTAATCTTGTTCTAGGTAAATGTTTCTTTCTTTTATCATCTTTGTAAACATGTCTATTTTTGTCGGTTGCATGATTGAACTAATGTAATTTGTTATTTCAGGGAGTAGCCGTCAGTTCTGTGGATTTTCTACAGAAATAGATGAATCTATTGTCGAGTGTATATGGAACCGAGCTGGGGAGTTCTTTCCAAATTTAAAATCAGTATCTCTTGATTCTAGCTTGAACCAACAAGTCAGAATAGGTCACCGGCCTTATTGTAAGCATGAACTATCTCTGTTCTTGTTTCTCTATTTATCAAATGTACATAATCTTTTTACTAGTGTATTTTTCAAAATGTAAATCTTTCAAAGTTGCATGTTGTTCCCTGTTTGTTCTCAGTGCCTGATGGTAAGCCAGTAATTGGGCCCATTCCTGATATGCCAAATGTTTTCCTGGCAGCTGGACACGAAGGAAGTGGACTTAGCTTGGTATGAAATTGAACTTCAATTTATTATTCTTTTTTTTTGGGTACTTCACTGGTCAGATTAGTATATCAATTGCTCGGTTTAGGTCCTAATCAAACAGCACTGTATCAAATTTCGAGAAACTTTACCTTTTGAAACCAACAATATATTTTCTGACCTTTGCTACTCTATTCAGGCACTGGCAACTGCTGAAATGGTGTCTGACATGATTCTAGGAAACCCTACAAATGTGGACCCCATGCCTTTCTCCATACATGGTCGATTTTCTTCTAACTTATGATGTATTTGTTAATGTTCATTGTGATGAATATCAGTATTTTTTTTCCTTCTATAATAAGCTTTAGTGTCTGTAAGATTTTTAGGTAGTGGCTTCTTGTTTGGTACTTGCAATAAGTAATAATGCAGAATTTTTGATCTATTAATTTTAAAAGAAGAACTTTGCGAATTCAGGTTTACATAACTTCAAATTTGATTTAGTTGCTGATATCGCTTATCTTTTTATCTATAAACTTTGATACACCATTAACATTTAACCTTGAACAGATTGTATAGATATAAGAAAAAACAACAAACAAATTGAATAAATAAATAAAGCCTGTTGTGAATATAAACCAATAAACTGTCCTCTCAATCAATCTAAGGTTTTTAGGCAACGTTAATTAACAAAGAGAACAAATAAATATCAAATCAATAGAGGTTTGTATTTGTGTCTGTATATTCATTCTTTTAATGTTACCTCTCACAGAGATCTTAATTTCTAACTTTTTGGGATTTTTTTATAAAAAGAATACAACTTTTGTATATGAGAATGAATTCAATTCAATGAGATAAAACATTGGTGTTCAAGGATTGAAGGAGAGAGATAGGAACACAAATTGAACAAAAAAAATAAACAAAAGAAACATAATAAGAAAAGAGTAAAAGAAAGAAGATTGAATTGGGTATGTTAGGTCAAAAAAGGCTTGTTTTTTTTTTTTTTTTTTTTTCTGTTGAACTTAATCAACAAATTCTGTTTGGTTTAGCTTCTGGCTTTGCATCTTCATATCTTGCAAGGATGCATCATCACCACCTCTAAATAATTTGTGACTGAGTGAACTGAAATGCGCTCTTGAAAACTGGCGGGAGGCATTTCTCCAGTCAGATCCTGATTTCATCATCAGCTCAAATTCCTGGTAGCTAATCTTGCCATCCTGTACAAATTATATTTAGGCCTTATTCTTGGTCCTAGGTTTTAGCGAATATGCTATAAAAGCAATATATTTTGTTGGGAAAAGTTCATGTATATACCCTCAAAAATATTGAAATTACACAAGTTGCCCTCTAAAATTCATAATATCATATTTGCCCTTCTAAATATCAAAACTCACAAATTTACCCATTTTATTGCTTTTTCTATTAAAAACCATTTTAAATTCATAAAATAACCATTTTACATTACCCTTTATTAAAAAAAATTTAGTAGCCTGTTTAAAGAAAATGTCAGTCTTCTAATTGGTTAGTTTTTCCGAGGAAAAATGGTTCATTTCTCTACTTCTAGTATATACACACTAACGTTTAGGTATACAGTTGTGTATGCTTTAGAAGTAGAAAAATGAACAATTTGCCCTTGAAAACCAACTAATTAGAAGGCTGGCATTTTCTTTAAACAAGCTACTTATTTTTTATTTTATTAATAAAAGGGAAAATTGGTACTTTATGAACTTAAAATGAGTTTCAATAAAAAATAAAATTTAATGGGTAATTTGATAGTTTTTGAAATTTAGAAGGGTAAATATGATATTATGAATTTTAGAGGGGGAATACATAATTTCAAAGCTTTTGAAGGGTATACCTGAAATTTCCCCTATTTTTTTTTCTAGGATCAATGTGGTGTTTTAACTTTGGCCAACTATCTATCTAACACTGGTTGCAAGTACAGTAAAGTAGGTACTTGCAAATTAAACCCCGAGAGAAATTTTCTGAATAAATAGAGATGAGGAAACAAACGAACATTGTCTTTGTCGACGTCAGAAATGATCTCTTTGATGATTTGGTCATTGTGTCCGAGATCACCCTCGAGGGCGTCCCTCAACTCATTGACCTCAATATAGCCGCTTCCGTCCTTGTCGAAGTACTCAAAGGCCTTGGTGAGATGCTCATCACTCCCTATTTTCTTCAGGTGCACTGACATTGTCACAAACTCGTCACAATCTAGTGTTCCATTCCCATCTATGTCGGCCTACATTTTTTTTTTTTGTTGTTATTTAATTTCATGATTCTTATGTGTGTGTGAGCTTGGGAAATAAATCTGCTGTTATAGGAACCTGTTATTCTCATCCCAACCGTTGATCTTCGTTGAGATTTTTGTGCACAAAAAACTTTGTTGAGATTCGTGCATTCAAAAGTTTGAATGGTCGAGATGGAATGTCTTAGAAAAAATAAAAAGAAAAAAAGGGGTGGGGGGGGGGGGGGGGGAGGCAAACTTGAGGTTTCTGCTTTATGAACCTTCAGGTGGGAATATCAAGCTTAGGCCTCCAAAACTTTAGGTCTCAATCAAACACCACTGCTTAGTGCATTATGTGTGCTTGGGATTGGGAATAATAAACCATAACTCGTACCAGTTGCCTAAAGGACTGAATGTTTGTAATTTGAGAAGCTTGAAAAGCATGGTAAGTGAACTTACTGCTTCTAGAAGCATCTGAACATCAGGCTCGGCAACAGCCTGGCCTATATATTGGAGACCCTCTTTAAGCTCTTCGAAGGTCAAGTTACCGTTCTTATCTTTATCCATCATGTGAAATATCTGCTTTATATCATTCACTTGGTCCAATGGTAAATGCGATGCCACCACCTAGGACATTCATGCAAATCAGTCCATCAAACTCATGTTAATTATGGGTTAGTCCCTTAATTTTTTTTTTTTTTTGCTTAGGCCTTGGTCCTGTAAAAGGACATTAAATACCAAATCCATGGAAGGACTCAAAAAATAAAAAAATGGAGTTGTGAAAAGTGAAAATTAGGGATATTACATGTATACAATTTCATTGTTTACTATTGTTAAAGAAAAAAAAGGGAAATACAAGGTATTCTCATATATTATTAACAAAGAATGGGATTATATAATCTCATATGTTGTAAATCACAACATACCCTTAAAGCCTTTTTCTTGAACTTGTTCATTGCTGAGAATTGTTTCAGTCTTGATCTGACTTCTTCTCCAAGCGAAATATTTGGTGCCAGGTTGGCGTTCTTGAGCCATGGATGCTCTGTATATTACCATATATGAAAGGTAATTATATGAATAAGATTCAATTGCACACAAGTATACTCTATGATGATTGATAGTTCCTAATATACCATAGGCCATGTGATTACATGATGTATCTGTTATGTTTGTATTCTGAAGTGTTTTTTGTGATTTGATGGCCGGTCACATATTATTTTTAAACAATAAGCTGCAATCACTATAATTTCATAGTTTACCAAGAACTTCTTTTGCAGTAAGTCGCACATATGGATTTGGATCGAGCATTTTTGTAATGAGATCCTTGGCATTCTCTGATACTCTCGGCCATGGTTCTCTATCAAAAGTGTACACCCCACGTATGATAGCCTGTGCAATTCCTTCATCACTTTCTGCATCAATTGCAGTAAATCAGCAACAGCTACATTCACCTAAGAGCTCTTTAACTTGTTCTGATACCCAACATGTAAAGATTGATGGTCTATCGGCATTAGCTAGTGCACACTTGATTAAACTAAATGATATCAGAGTGAAATAGTGTTTGTATAAACAAAATTAAGTATGCATACTTGATTAAATGAAATCAAATCACTGTGAAATTATGATTCATATTAGTTAGGTTAAGTATGGATACACACTGATGACCATCAAATCTTACTTACCTGTACCAGTACTGATTACCATTTACTGAACCAAAACTTGATGGAGTTTTACTAGACCAGTGAATAGGTGATTGATAGATTAAGAGAGAGAGAAATAGACCTGCCCAGAAAGGAGGCACACCACACAGCAATATGTAGAGAATAACGCCGGCACTCCATACATCGACCTCAGGCCCGTAGCATCTTTTGAGAACCTCTGGGGCCATGTAATAGGGACTTCCTACTACTTCGGTGAACTGCTGACCTGTTTTACATATCATCGGATTTGAATTGTCAGGTTTGCATGTTAAAAGATCGAAAAAAAAATTAAGCACTCTTCCGTTATGCGAATTGAACTTAAGTACCAGGTTTGAAGAAGACAGAGAGGCCAAAATCAATGGCTTTGAGAGGGGAGTCTTCTGATGTATTTGCAAAGAGGAAGTTCTCTGGCTTTAGGTCTCTATGAATCACCCCTTGTTCATGGCACACCTGCAAAGAAATTATTAAGAGGCAAAGAAAATTAATACAATTATACAACTCTGTAATTTTTTAGCTTAGATTTTTTTTAATATCATAAAATAGATATTATAACTTGATATTTAAGAAAATTAATGAGAAGCGTTTCAATGCTTGCATTTTTTGTGCTTCCATCATGTCTCTACCATTTAATTTTCTAATAACAAAATTTCTAAAATTTATATTCATTTAAGAAATTAATGAGAAGCGTTTCAATGCTTGTATTTTTTGTTCTTCCATCATGTCTCTACCATTTAATTTTCTAATAACAAAAATTCTAAAATTTATATTCAAAATAGAAGGGTTAGATGTGATCTATATTGTTTGCTCTATATGCAAATAAAAAATTAGCAATTTTTAATTTTGATTTTCTATGAATCAATAAGTTGAAAAATTAACGTACAAAAGTTATCCACATTGATGTATATTTGCAAGTTCGTGATATTAATTAAAACAAAATTGAAAGAGTGAGTCTATGGTACTATGCATATTACGATTTGGTTCGTAATATGGCTCAATATTTGACTTTTCAAAAACCTGATAGTCGATCCGAACCGTTCATCTTGTTCTCCATATTAATACGTGTTTGGAGACCAAATTTTACATTTTTTGAATTTTTTTTACTATTTTTTTAGATTTATTAAAAATCACTGTTTTTGCATGGTCCAGAATTTTCAGATCAAGTGATTTTCTAAATATCTAAAAAGATGGTAAATTCTTTTCAAAAAATGTAAAATTTGGTCTCCAAACACATATTAATACGGAGAACAAGATGAACGGTTCAGATCAATCATTAGGATTTTGAAAAGTTGAATATTGAGTTGTATTAAATTATATCTAATTGTTTTACTTTGACATTTAAGTACTAAATTTAAAATTATTGTAGTTCTTTATTTTAAATGAAGGCATAATGAAGACATAAAATTTGAAGGCATTTCAACCCTTCTGACAAATAATTGCACAATTCAATATATATCAATTACCTGAACGACCTCGACGATTGTCCTGAAGACATTAGCGGCTGCACGTTCACTGTAATGCCCTCTTGCCACGATCCGATCAAAGAGCTCGCCTCCTTCACAGAGTTCCATGATCAGATACACGAATTCCGAGTCCTCCATGGCCTCTTTTAGCCGTACCACCCTTTCCTCCTCTCCACCTCGTACCAACCGTCGCATTATTTTTACCTCCCTTCTCACCTCGGCGCAGTCCGCTTCTGTCCTTAGACGCCGCTTTGATATCCCTTTGCATGCATAGATCTCCCCGGTTTTGTTGTCGGTGCATAGCCGTGTTACACCGAACTCCCCCCGCCCCAGCTCCTGCCCCATGCTGGTCAGACATAGATATTACATGTCCATTTTAAATGATCAATCCTTTAGGTAATGACCTGGAAATAATATGTTTTAAACCGTATTATCAAAAGTAGAGGAAGAAATTAAAACCTCCAAACAATATGGTCATGTAAAAGTGGTCTTCATAGTACCTGTAGCGGGATGAGAAGTCGGCGCCATTGTTAGTTGATCTTAGGATATCGACATTTAGACGAGAACTAAGATCGCCACTTCCTTGTATTGTGATAGAAGTGGTGAAAGACTGTGAATGTGGTGGTCGTCTGATCGTCTTGTTGGTATCATGCGCATCAAAGGAGAGGACGTCAGAGGAGGCGGAACGACTCAAGGCAGAGTAGCAGCCCCCCATTGATTTCTCTCCTTTGCCTCCCTTGATCCTTCTCTCTCTTTTCCTTGTTAGGGAGAGGTTTCAAATATATATATGTTGTTCCACATTCTCTCGTCCCTTCTCTCTTCTTCTCTTCCCTTCCTCTTTCTCTCTCTATCTCTCTCTCTTTTTCTAATTCACATTTGTATGAGGATCAATGAGAGGCTGTCCGTGGTTGTAGAAGCTTGCTTGGCATCAAACAGGAAAGATAAGCTGCACCTGGTCATTTCTATTTTTGACATGATACTGTTGCAAATAACATGTATATATATTTATTTGCCCATCTCAGATTCACAACTTTTTTGAAGGTTAAAAGATGGTAGCTTTAATTTTTAAGATTTTGTGGTAGCTTATATACGGCAAGTCCAAATTATTACCACACAATAAGAATTAATTAATACCGGGATATTATTGAACCAAATGTTATAGGCTTATCACCAAATATTGGTTGGGACCTATATATAATCATGAAATTTATTCCAACAGACGTACATTAAATAGACATGTCTAATTTTGATCCAATGATAGTGTACACAATAGGTTGGCAAAAAAGCTCGTAACTCGTGATTCGATTGATATTAACGAAAAAAATTGAAGTAGTTTGAATCGCATCAAATCAAATTCGAACTCTTCTTTTCAGTTCAAAACTTGCTTCAATTTCAAACCAGTTCGGTTCGGAAAGTCACGAACTCGAACTTAAATTGGATTAAGTTCGATTTGGTTCGATTCGTTTGTAGCCCTTAATTTACTTTTGAAAATATACATCTGTTATTTTAATATATATTTATTATTCTTTTGATTCCTTATAATACATTTTTTTTTCTGCTACACAATATAAAAACAAAAATGTTGCGACACTCAACCATTTTGATGTATATATAGCAAATAATAATAATACATTTATCACTAATTAATTTGTTTTTCTGTAGGATGTAAGTTAGTTCAAAATTAATATGTTTGGTCAAACAAAATTTAGCACAAAGTTTTCTAAAACTAAAAAAATATTAATAAAGGTTATAACAAAATTGTCATTATTTGAACCAGCCTTTAAAACTGTTTTTTTTTTTAATATTAATCAAAAGGAATTATTTTTATTAAATGATAATATTATATCATAATTAAATGCCATATTAATGCAATACCAAAATCATAAATACTAAACAATTCTTAAGTTAGATAATCACATACCGGAAATATAAACAATGTATATCTTGGCAACAAAACAACTAATTACATACCCACGTATATATAAAGAGCATATATGGCTCAAATGTTTCATGTCTTTCATACATCATTCGTACCCAGTGTTCTAAATAGCTAGCTATAGCTTTTCCGGACTATAAACGCTAAGTTATGAGATAAAAGTGCGCTAACTCAGTTACGACCGCTATAGCTATAATAGCTGACCGCTATTACTACTATATGCGACCCCTATAACTACCGCTATGCTACATTGACTTTTTTTGCAATTTATATAAACTTATGTACTTCTATTCTTATTTTTAATACTACATAGTCTTCTACGATAAGTATACTAAACCAAACTATGTGCTTCTGTTTTTATTTGTGGTTTAATCTCTCATTCTATATCGAGAAATATTCAAATGTTAATTCTTCATTTTGATTGCTCTTCGCATAGTATTCATTTGTAAAATTATTATTGTTTGTTTCAATTGAAAGCTGATTTTGATTATTATTATTATTATTATTATAATATATCAAATGTTTAAATATGTATATTGACTTCATTTACCTTATAAAATTAATTGTTCTTTGTCTATTATAATATGTAATACTATGAAGTATGAACTATTAAATAATGTTACTTTTTAGATTTTTTTTTTCTTCTCATTTACGTAATTGATAAAAAGTATATACTTAAATTAGTTGTTATTTAGTTGTTACATCAAGTCTCTAATATTAATTATGTTGATAATTAGTAGAAATATAAAATATAAAATTTGAAAAGGGAAAATCGCTATGTATGATAGCTTTCGCTATAGCTACGCTATTCGCAATAGCTTTTTTTTTGTCTCCCCGCTATGCCGCTATAATCGCTATTTAGAACCTTGTTCGTACCTCCTGTTCTTATTTTTTATTTTCATAATTCAAACAATCGATCCGAACCACTAAACATGATCTCCATATTAAAAGCTTTGAGTTCAAATTTTATATTTTTTCAAATTTTTTTATAAATTTTTAGATAGGTACGGAATCACTTTTTTTCTTCAGAAATTAAATTATAGACCATCCAAACACAATGATTTTGTGCATATCTAAAAAATAGTAAGAAAAATTCAATAAATATAAAATTTGGTCAACAAACAGTAACACAACTAATTACATACCCACATACATATAAACTGACTAACACAGTAACACAAATGAATTTCTTAAGATTATTAAAAAAAATTCAAGGTTGGGTGGCTATTTACATACCCACATATATATTTAATAAAAATAATAATACAAAGTCAATGATACATATCTAAAATAAATTAATAACATGAATAAGAAAGCAAATTAAGAAAGCAAAAAAGTGAAAAGTAAGAAATAAAAACTTTGGAGCTCCATTAATTGCCGCCTTCCTTGATTTGATGCTCATACCATTTTGCTTTCCATTCATTTCCTTCTTTGCTAGCTGGCAATTGCTCCAATTGGCCTCCAGTTGTTGCTGTGCAATGCAAATTATGGTAGGCCTTTTCAAAGTCTAATTCAATTATAATGTCATTTTTCTTTTATTTTTTCAAAACTATGCAGAATCATTTGTGCAAATTATACTATATTAAGGATGAACTCCCATCCTATGAGGAATTTCAAAATTTATGTAGTATAAAAGTTAATGTGTTAGTAAGAGCTTTTTAAATAATTGTATTATAACAATAGGCCACAGAATCATGTCAATATTGATTATGCTTAACAATATACTTCTTTTAGTTTCCTGATTTTCTCCAGTATCATATTTAGAAGCCACAAAGTAAGAACAAAAATTTATTCATAATTTAGGAGACATTGGGTTTTTGACAACTAAGTATAATTTGTTTCTTAAGATATAACAAGTGCTTATAAAGAATTCTATGTGCAATCTATATATAATTTCATATTTAAGAAGTCATGCCATATGTAGCATGCAATTACCTGAATAATCACACTTTATGGGATGTAAAACTACCTCAATAATCACACTTTTTAGGATGTAAAACTATATCAACTGATCACACTTATGATGAGTGCTCACATTTTTTTGTATTTTATTCTAGTGATTAGTTATTTCTAGTGCAGCATACTTCTTCAAAACACATTATTGACGAGTTTGATAATTATTTTGTTTTTGCAGGAGGTTATTGGTAAATATGATATGTTTGTCAGAGAAAAATAGACTCATGATATTAAGGTTTAGATAAAGCACCTAGAAAGACGCTTAATTGTATTTGTTTAACAAATAATAACAAGGATAAAAGTGTCATTTTCTTTTTATTATATAGAGTTTTCAATTAAAAAATAGAGATGATTAAATTATTTTTATTTTGATTTTAATTAAAAAAGTTTAATTGAAATTATCTCTATTGAATTCTAATGAATTGAAATCAATTGAACTGAAAGGTCTTTGTTAATTATTATTTACTCATTTCCATTTAAATCTTCAACTAATTTCTACTTTTGTTCACCTTTTCTTTTACACCATTTTTAAATGTATAGTCTAGTTAACTTAGTAATACAAAAAGTTGACTTAGTGAAAATATAAGCAATTTCTTCGTTCCCGGTAAATATGAAATTTTTCAGAAAATAGAGTAAAATGGTTTATTTAAAAAGAAATGGTAAATAAAAAAAAATCGGAATCAATGAATGCATCCACAAGCATTAAGGAAGAAGTAGAAGCAAGCTCGAATTGTGATAATTTATGCTTTCCTACCTACCGCAGTCAGTTTACATCGTCCCAATTTTGGGCCAACACAAATCCAACTCTTCCAAATTTAGGCCCAACAGGCCAACCGGTCCGAGGTTGAAATTTTCATTTGATATCAGAACTGTCCGATCAGAATGGACCAATCCGGTCTCAGTTAGAAATGTAGAATACACAGATCCCTCTAATATTCGTACTAAAGCAGATCAGACGGTCACGATCTAATCTAAAAATTTGCGATACCTTTGGTGATTGGGATCCGATTCCCCTAAAGTAGCCTAATTTTTGTGTTTGAATCGGCACCGTCTGTTTAGAATCCGGGCCAAACCTGCCCAAGGTATAATGCTCAAGAGTCAAGAGGTCATTAATATTCGTGCTATACTCAGATTGGACGGTTTGGATCCAAACTCAAAGATTCAGGGATCAGAATTGCGGACTCGACCTCCGCATGTGGGCGTAATTTCTTTCCCTCCCGACAATTCTCCAATCTCCATCCGCTAAGGCGTACAAGAATCCTCTCCATTACTGAAAAATATTCCCTTCACTTTACGGTACGAGATTAACTCCCTGCCGCTTTGGGATTCGGTTAGCACGGTGAGCAGTATTATTGGGCTCTGAGATTCGTGCCAAGTCAAAATGAACGGTCCAGATGCAGTAATTATAAAAGATTCCCTATTACGGTACAGGGAGGATCTGAATTCCCGCTTAGGCGCTAACCCAGTAACCCTACGAGTGCGTATCCTCTGAGATATCTCAACTTTTGCGTGACCGACGTGTCCGGTGCCTATTCGGGGGTGATGTAGGGGGCCCGTATATGTGTGCTTTGAGATTCGTGTATAACGCAACTAAACAGTTTGGATTTTCCATAAATTCACGCAAAGTTTGAGATATCTCAGAGGATTCGAATTCGTAACCCTACGTCCCTAACCCGCCTAAGCCCGGCCGCCTCTGCTGCTCCTCGTCCCTTCCCGCTCTCCGCCGTTCCCCATCGTCCGGCCTCCGCGTCTCCGCACTTTCCCCTGCCGGCTGCCAATCTTGCTCCACAGTTGCTACCGGATTGGTAAGTTCTTGCCTCTTAGTACGGTAATTGTTTCTTTCTTTGTTTACGTTCTTACTGCTTTGCTGGATTGCTGCTAGATCGCTCCAAAATTTCTTTCTTTATACTATTTATGATATAAACTTGTAATGTATTTTTTTTTTTTTTTGATTGAACTTGTAATGTATTGAAAACGCTGTGTACAGCGTACCAATTAAATTGTAATAGTCCAATTTCAAGCAATTACCAATTACCACTGTTGCAAACTAATAGTAAATGCTAAATTAATTGCATTTACCAGTACCTCTCTACTTTGTACTTTGTACTGTGTACTGTGTACCGATTACCACTGTTGAAAACCATAATTGGTAAATTGTAACAGCCTAATTATAACCGAGTATCGTCTAAATCATTTTCTGATGCGAATTTTAATTGGTGCAGTTCATTTTGTTGTTTTTAATTATGGGTCTCTTCTTTAAAAAGTGTATTGGATCTCTAATATTTAATTAAACCCATTAACTATTCTGCTTCTTTGAAAATGTGTGAAGCATGCAAGTGTTTTCACTCTATTTTTCTTGTTGATTGCCTTCTGTGTTGCTCATACCCCATTACATCATTAGTACCGGTTCGTATTAATACATTTCTGCCATATTTATTGTCTTATTTTGTTTCATTTAATTCATTAAAAATGTGTTGTCAATGTTGTTTGCCTAGTCCTGGTAAAAATCCTGGTTACGCTCCTAATGATACACGATATATATTTACGGAGAGTATTAAGTGTGTGATTGTTCCTGTAGCACTGTTTTTGAGATTTTTAAGAGTTGAAAATTTAATTTTAAGATGTCTCCATTTCAGCTCAGAAATTGATGTTGACATACCAACCAAAACCTATTTGAATGTCGACTATGGTTGTAATGTTCTAATCAATGCTTCAAATATTTTCACAGATCTTGATAACTATTTAGAAGGCTTCTAGGAAGCTTAAATACATTCTACTAAACAATTATACCTAAAGCCAAAAAGATAATGGAAGATGGACCTTCTTCACCGACAACACTGGTAGTTAGCAGTCCACGTCGCACTCTGAGCCTACTGCGTAACCGCCGGGCCTCAGCATTTGCCTCTAGCTCTGACTCTGCCTTTCCGGTTCATGACAAACAAGCAAGAACAGATGAGAGATCAGGTGGTGGTTTGACAGGAGAGCATGGCCCCAAACCATCAGAGGTGTATGGATTTGTTGGATCCATCACCACTGTCATTGCCACAGGTCGCATCTCAATTTAATTCTGTCCATTTCGAGCAATTTTTGAACATTCAGCATTATGCCAGTCCCTACTCCCTACGTTTTGGTTTTGGATATTTAAGTTTCTTCTTATCAGAAATAACATTTTGGAAGGAGTGAGGTTATGGTACTATGCATATTCCATAATGGTCCGTACTATGGATCAATTTCGCCATCATCAAAGTCCAAACAGTTGATCTGAACCGCTCAACTTGATCTCCATATGATAAATGTACTTGTAGATCAAATATTACATTTTTTAGAATTTTTTTACTATTTTTTTAGATAGGTAGAAAACCACTTTATCTAAAAATTCTAGACCTTCCAAAAGTATTGTTTTTCTAAAAAAAATCGTAAACAAATTCTGAAAATGTAAAATTTAGTCTGCAAGTACATTTTCATATGGATACCATGTCGAATGGTTCGGATCGATTATTTGAACTTCGAAGTTATTGATCCATAGTATGGACTAATCCGTGCTATGCATAGTACCATAGCCACACTCAATTTCTTTTTATCATAAATCACATTTTAGAAGCAGCATTTGTGTCTCTGTCATGAATTTAGTTCATAATGAGTTTTCTTTTGGGGAGTCAATGGTGTCATTTTAACTACCTTCAAATCTTTGCAATGTTAATTTACAAATATTAGTGGAGTCACCTTCAAATACTGATCGATAGTTACTCTGATGTGCGGCAGTTTGGTGGATAATATCGAAGCCAAGACTATTAACTAGTTTGTTGGACATTTATGGTGGGGTTGTATTTTGTATAAAAGATGCATCTCATTTTTTAAAAAGAAGGTGCTTTTTGTAAGATATTTCTGATTTATCTCGAATTGGTTTTTAATTATATGCAACTGATGCTGTATTGATAGACCTGTTTTTTCTTTAGTGCAGTTATATATTTAGTGTGGGCATATACACCCGAGCCATGGTTACATTCTCTAGGGATCACGTATTATCCTAGCAAGTACGTGCTCTATCTATTGTTTTGTTTGTATCCAACTGTCTTCCATTTACTACATGGCATTAAATTTCTACTCATGTGCCTTAATGAATCAACATTTTATATTTTGGTCCTCTTGTGTATTGTACCAGTTTCCTGATTCTATACAATTGTTTGCCATTAGTCCAATATCATTTCATCCTTGTTCCTTGGTGTATTACTATATCCATTTTTTGGTATCTCAGCATTCCAATTGCACCACATTATTCTCTATAATTCTTTTGTTTTAACTCAAAGAATGCACATAAGTCCTGGTGAGCTGAACTTAATAAGAAACCACAAATTTCTTGATAGACGAGTTCCTTTTAATGCTTTGTGTTGCTTGTGACTCACTATACAATTTGCAGCATGTTGGTTATTATCTATAAACTTTCTTTCTTATGGTAGCAAATTAACACCTACAGCTGTTATTGAGATGCTTTATATGCTATTCCTCTTAGGTATTGGGCGTTGGCTGTTCCATCCTTTCTAATTGTTAGTGTGTTTTTGATGATAGTGCTCTATCTGGGTTTGAATTTCTTGGCAACACCTCCGCCATATTCACTCAATGTAATTTATGGTATGATAAAGGACATTAACTTTGGTACCTTAAAAGGTTCAATTTATTGGTTGGTTTCCTTATGTTCATTAATTAGAGCAAGTTATATATACTAATTATTATTTTCTTTTAATTTACATCATTGTGCTTATTACTATTTTCTTTTAATTTACATTTTAGTTAACCATAAGTGTCGGCACACCTATGACCCATAGATACCTTATTAAAACCAACAAGCATAAGATAGGGTTCAAATGCCTCACTTTATAGGTACACAAAAGATTTTACTATTTTTTTAGATGGGGTACAAAATCACTGTTTTTGGATCAACTTTCTAATTTAATTTGTTTTGTTTTACATGATCTTTATTCTCTTTATAGATGAATATAGCCGGGAACCTAACACATTCATTCCGTCAGAGGGAATGGAGAAACCAATTGACCCGATTTCAGATGTTGGAATTGACCAAATCAACCATCTTATTTTTGGCAATGCAAATCAGTAGATCCAGGAAAGCTTTGCTAAAAACAGAAAATTCATTTCTGGTATTTCCATGGATAGAGTTTCGTGAAACTTGCACTGTTGTAAATTGGAAAAATGATTTACATCTTTTAAAATTTCCCTTGTATTTATGTGATTTACATCTCGTATAGTTGAAATTATTTTGAGGTAATATGACAAAAACTAATAACCTAGTTGTGACTTACACATTGTTGATTGTACGTTCTTATAGTTTTAGCAATTTCTGTATCTAATAACCTATTGTGATATACAAGCAGGAATTTGTTCCATATGTATAGACTAAAACTAAGAACATATTTGCATTTTGAGAGAAATTTCTTGTTTGTATGAACAAAAATGGGTGCATATCTTTCTTGTTCTCATAGCATTGCTTTTTGCTGACAATATATTTGTCGATACTCATGTTGGTAATACAGAAATAACACTTTTGTTGATGTACCTTTATAAATAGTCACCTTTTACCTCGGAATAGTGACCTATTTCATACCAATACGCCACATTCTCTAATTAGTACCAACGCACAGAAAAAAGTCTGTTTTGTTGGATTGAAGGAGATGTAGAAGAATATAATGCGAACAATATTACTGTACACCTACTTCACGCTCTTTGAATTTGATGCATATTAAAATGAATCTGAATTCTCTAATATTGCATTATTTATGCGTGCTTAGGAAAAGTGATGGACAACGTCTGCAATCAATCTAATTTAAATTATCTAATTCTTGAAAAGTCAATATGTATGATGGTAGAACAAACTATGGAATAATTTGTAGACTTCTCTGTATCATATGCAATCAATTTTGTTACTTGAACATTTTAATTGGATATAGACATTTTAGGTCAAAACTATCAGTTCTTTTTCAGTCATAACCGATATTCTTACAGAACTAAAACGATGTGTACTTGATGTAAGATTCAATCAATCATCAAGTTACACAAAAGAAAATGTTTGTCCAAACAAATATTTATAGATATAAAGCATCATACTAATCCCAACAATCAAACCCTAAGCATTATTCAGAGCTTTAAAAAGTCCATACCAAAAGTTAGATAAAGTTGGATATCCATTACAACTTAACAGGTCTATAACAAACCCTAAGCATCACAATCATTTTCCATAGCTCCTCATCTCTCTAAATTAATGCTATCAAGTCCTCCTTCACAGCCCATCTCTCTAAGAATGCTGTCAGGCTCTTGCTCTTTGCCTCCTCAATTTCACCCTTCTGGCCATTAGGCTCAAGCCCTTTTGAAATCATGATGTCTAGAACATCCGCTGCCTTCTCAATTTCACCTTCATGTAGCAACCCATGTACCAGAATTTTGTAGATCACATCCTTAGGCTCATGCCCATTGGAAATAATATACCAATCATCAAAATCAATATCGCGCTTCTTGCACAGGCCATCTACAAGAGTGGTATAGGTGATAACATCAGGCTCACATTCTTTAGAAATCATATCATGCAGAATATCAACTGCCTTGTCAATTTCACCCTTATTGCACAGGCCATCTATAAGAGTGTTATAGGTGAAAACATCAGGTTCACATTCTTTAGAAATCATATCATGTAGAATATCAACTGCCTTGTCAATTTTGCCCTCCTTGCACAGGCCATCTATAAGAGTGTTATAGGCGATTACATTGGGTACACATCCTTCTTCTCCTGCTTCCCCTTCTTGTCCAGAAATGGCATCCGCCTTGCCGCATCCCCTTCTCGCCTTCCCAAGTTTACCAAAATAGTCATCAAAATTGATGTTGCTGAGGAAGTTAGTAGAAGTGGTGATTCTGTGGGGTTGAGATTTGGATTGGGCAAACGCGTTAGAGACAATGCAGAGGCTTTGGCGAGAAGCAAATGGGGATTTGGAAGGTGAAGGAGAAAGTGAAGAGAAGGGGGCAAAAGATGAGAAACACACCATCTATAGCCCATAATTAAGACAAATTGTAAGCAATAATGCAAGAGAAAATTAGATCTATGCCCATCATAACTTGGTCAATTAGATATTTCCCCACTCAAAATTAGTTATTTCCCCATATGAACATAACCTATCTATTAATATATCCATTCTTGATATTTTTCATAAAAAATAAATATTAATACTAATAAAATAACTAATTGGACAATTTTGCCCCTTACTATAAACTATATTCCAGAAAAATGATTCAAATTGATCAGTATGCCACACTTTTTCAGAAATACCAGAATAGTAGAATACCACATTAGCAAATGAAAACTGAGAGTAGATCACGGTCCCTCTGATCTATGCAACAGCCGAGCTCACCATTGAAACATTCCACTTTTCATTCAAATCCCCAGGCAAGAAGAAAATTACCCCAACCACAAAAAATTAACATATTGGCCCCCCCAAATTATAATATTTGTGTTTGGGTCGCTGTTAGTTTAAAAAGGGTGTCCCAGTGCTCAAGAAAAACACTGAATTATGTTATACTGCTCCAAAATTATGTAAATCACATTATTTATCCAACTAAAACTTGCCCTTTTATATTCAAGAATAGCCCATATTTAAGACAGATTGTAAGCAATAATGCAATTTGGTTATCAAAAACAACAATCAGCCAACAGGAAAAGAACTAAAAACCCCACTACACAGAAGAAAATCACATATAATAAAGGACCAACAACAAGGAAGCAACGACAAATTAAATTCAGTATCTGATAGATAGATTAACAGTTGAAAATAGGAAGTAGAATCCGAATGAGGCGAAATCAAGCGAGCTAGGGTTTAAAGAGGAACGGGCGGGGATAAAGAGGTGACAAGAAGTAGGAAGTGATAAGTCGATAAGAACAAAGTGAGAAATGAGAAAACGAGCAGGACATCACATGGCCACACGGGAAACAGACAACTTAATTTGTCATTTGGGCTGATAACCAGCCCATATCTATTGGAGAATCCAAATCTAAGGCCCAAATATAGAGGCCCAAGAAAATCGCTTGTTTTTAATTACCGAAACATGTATTATGTATCCTTCACGGCCCAAATCCAACAATATCGCTTTGTGAGATGCATTCTTTCCCAAGAAGAGCAGAGAGAGCAAAGAAGATAGCAAGGGGGAGAAATGTGGTGGATTAATTTGCACATATCCACCTGGTATTACATTGCTTATTCCAGGTGAGGTTATAACAGAGGATGCCTTAACCTACTTGGATGCTCAGAAACAAGGTGCAACGGTTAATTTGTGGTACAGCTGATGAGGCACTTTATTTCTATAATTGTGTGTGATTAGCAAGTCATACACAAAATTAGTTTGTTTTGAGTAAGATATAAATTTTATTTAAGTGAAATCTTCTGATCTCCCGAGTCATCATATCCGAGTACGCCGCCAAGTAGTTTAATTGAAAAAACCTTCCAATTTTGTCGAACAATTATTTTCTCCATTTTCTATTGACGGTAACCCAATTATAATTCACCTAGCCCCCCTCTCGCTATTTCCTCCATTTTCTATTTACAGGAACCCGATTATGGTTCACCTAAACGTCAGAGATTGATCCTCCCTTTGAAAAGGAGATCCATAAAGCGGTGGTTTTTATTTTCAAAGTTCAAATAATTTATCTCAATCTTTCAACAGGATCTTCATATTAAAGTGTTTGGATATCAAATTTTACAATTTTTGAAAATTTTCAAATATTTTTTATAATTTTTTAAATTATTGTTTTTCATTAAATAAAAAAATAGTCAATAATTCAAAAATGTGTAGCTACTGGCTCGCTAAGGGTGACAAAAGAACTCGTAGTTCATGAATAGCTCAAAATCGACCCATAAAAACTTGAAAAATGCATGCTCGTTGTTGAACCGAGCTAAAAGCCAGCCATTTGTTTTTAAACTTTGGGTTGGGTTTAGCTCGGCTTAGACCAGCTCGGTTCAAGTTTAGAGGACCGAGCTATACTTTTCAGCTTGGGACCAAAGTTCTAGCTCGCTCGGCTCAGCCCGGCTAGTGGTACCTACAGGCCGATTATGAGCTAGGTCGCCACGTTATTGGAGAATCAGAGCACAACTTCTTCTTTCACTCCGCAAATATACCCAAATATACGGCTTGAGAAATTAGCTTGTTTCTAATAAAACCTTGCCCAAATCTTTCTTCAAACCATGAGTCACAGTTCCCATCCATCCACCATTGAACTGTGAATAAGTCACACGTCACAAGCAAAACTGCAAGGAACATTCAAGGTGATTCTATTTCGATTCAAGCTTAGATAGATTTTTTTTTTACCGGTACGGACCAAAGGTGAGACCAGTCATGGTTTAATTTCTGATGCTCATAAGGTGTTTGACAGATTGTCATAATGAAGTAAAGTTATGGTTCCTTCTTCATTTTTGCAAATTTAACTAAAAAAAAAAAAGCTCGAAATTGGTACCATGATTAACCAACACACACACACATATATATATATATATAGAGAGAGAGAGAGGAGGGATTAAGTTACAACAATTTTTGAGTTACAACAAGTTACTATAGTTATTTTTTACATTTTCAAAGTCTAAATCGTCGATCTAAATCGTTAGATGTGATCTCTACAATAAAATGTGATTGGAGACCAAATTTTATATTTTTTTAAATATTTTTACTATTTATTAAGATGGGTACAAAAAGTAGTCAAATTCATACCATTGAATTTTGTACCCATCTTAATAAATAGTAAAAAAATTTCAAAAAATGTAAAATTTGGTCTCCAATCACATTTTATTGTAGAGATCATATCTAACGGTTTAGATCGACGATTTAGACTTTGAAAATGTAAAAAATAACTATGGTAACTTGTTGTAACTCAAAAATTGTTGTAACTTGATCCCTTCTCATATATATATATATGTAAGAGTGAGTCTATGGTACTATGCATATCACGGGTTGTTACCGTGCTACGGCTCTATATTCGAGTTTTCAAATCCTAACGGTCGATCCGAACCGTTCATTTTGTTCTCCATATTAATATGTGTTTGGAGACCAAATTTTACATGTTTTGAAATTTTTTTACTATTTTTTTAGATATTTAGAAAATCACTTGATCTGAAAATTCTGGACCATCCAAAAACAGTGATTTTCAATAAATCTAAAAAAATAGTAAAAAAATTTCAAAAAATATAAAATTTGGTCTCCAAACACATATTAATATGGAGAACAAGATGAATGGTTCGGATCGACCGTTAGGATTTGAAAACTCGAATATAGAGCCGTAGCACGGTAACAAATCCAAATTTTACCTACTTATTGGCTACAAAACATGTTTTTGTCAAAAAATTCCAAATTTCCGATCCAATTCCGGCCGATTCATCTGATTCCGAATTTCAGAAACTTATACATGGAACAAACTATGGAATAATTTGTACTCTGTATCATATGCGATCAATTCAGAACTTGAAAAAGTCAATAACAAAAGTTAGATATATCAAGTTGGATATCCATTACAGGTCTATAACAAACCGTAAAAGCTCTCTAAGAAGGCTATAGGTCACGACATCAGGCTCATGCCCCCTTAATACCATGACATCTAGAAAATCAAATGCCTTCTTAATTTCACCCCTGGTACAGCCCATCTATCAGAATGTTGTAGGTCATGGTATTAGAGTCATGCCCTTTTGAAATCATGACATCTAGAACATCCTATGTCTTCTTAATTTCACCCTTCTGGGACAACTCATTTATCAGAATGTTGTATATCTTGGCATTAGGCTTATGCCCTTTTGAAATCATGACATCAAGAACATACGATGCCTTCTTAATTTCACCCTTCCGGTACAGCCCATCTATCAGAATTTTGTAGATCATGACATTAGGCTCATACCCTTTTGAAATCGTGACATCTAGAAGATTCAGTGCCTTCTCAATTTCACCCTTTTGGTACAGCCTATATATCAGACTGTTGTATATCACAATACTAGGCTCATGCCCTTTGGAAATCATGATATATAGAAGAGCCAATGCCTTGTCAATTTCGCCCTTCTTGCACAACGCACTTATAATAATGCTATAGGTCACAACACAAGGCGCAGGTCCTTTGGAGATCATGATATTTAGAACATACAATGCCTTTTTAATTTCTCCCCTCTTGCACAACCCCCTTATATGTTTGTTATAGAAGATTACATTGGGAACACATATTCCTTCTTCTCCTGCTTCCCCATCTTGTCCAGAAATGGCATCCGCCTTCCCGCATCCCCTTCTCTCCTTCCATTGCGGCTGACGTTTGCTGAAGAAGTTACTAGAAGTGGGTGGTGGATTTGGTTTATTGGTGATTCTGTCGGATTGATATTTGGATTGGGGGAACACGTTAGAGACAAGGCAGAGGCTTTGGCGAGAAGCAAATGGGGATTTGGAAGGTGAAGGTGAAAGTGAAAAGAAGGGGGCAAAAGATGAGACACACACCGTCTGATTCATATTTAGTTCTTCTTATTTGGTTGAGCTTTGCTTCCAAGTGACAATTTTTCCTTCTATATTCAATCAATTACAACCTTCAAGAACAACAATCAGCCAAGAGGAAAAGACTAAAAACCCCACTACAGAGAAGAAAATCTCGATTTTCATATTAAACGCAAGGAATTAACGACCAATTAAATTCAGTACCTGATAGATAGAGTAACAGCTAAAAATCAGAAGAATCCGAATGACGCGAAATCATCTGTCAATGGGATTGTTAAAGGGGGTGACAAAAAGGGGGAAGCGATAAGTAGATAAGAGCAAATTGAGAAATGAGGAGACGAGCAGGACACACAGCCACATGGGAAACAGACAACTTTATCATTAGTCATTTGGGCTGATAACCAGCCCATCTCTATTGGAGAATCCAAATTTAAGGCCCAAATATAGCGGCCCAAGAAAATTGCTTGTTTTTAATTATCGAAACATGCATATACTTAACGATCCAAATCCAACCAATGGGCGGATATTCTGCTTTAAATTTGTGAGTAGTCAAATGGAATTGACTCCTAGAGATGTGGTGAATTAATTTGCACATATCCACCTGGTATGCAATTGCTTATTCCAGGTGATCAGGTTATAACAGAGGATGCTTTAACCTACTTGTTAGATGCTCAGAAACAAGGTGCAACGTTTTGTGGTACTGGTAAGGCACTTTATTCTATAATTGTGTGCGATTAGTGAATTATACACAAAATTTTACAAGATTTTGGATATATATGTCGGCATAAAATATGAACTTAACTTCTCAATTAATCGGTATTGCACAATTAATTAGTTTGTTTTGAATAAGATATAAATTTTATTTAAGGAAAATGTTCTCCCCCAAGTCATCACACCTGAGTGTATTTTAGTTCTTTTTTTATTTTATTTTCATTTTTTTATACATAATGGATTTACCTGGACCATATATTTCTCCCCCCCAAGTCATCCCCCTGTTGCTATTTTCTCTGATCCATTTCTCCGCTTTCGATTTATCTCTCTTCTATTTCAATCTAATTGGACCAAACCGACAGATATCGTTCGAAAGAAATCAATTAGAGAAGATATTCCTTGAAAATGAGAGAGAGAACGAGAGATCGATCGATTGGACCTAACCGCCAGAGACTGATCCTCCCTTTGAAAAGGAGATCGATAAAGAGGTGGTTTTCATTTTCGAAGTTCAAACAATCTATCTCAATTTTTCAAAATGATCTCCATATTAAAATATGTTTGGATACCAAATTTTATATTTTTTTTGAAAAATTTCACTATTTTTTTACAATTTTTTGGAAATCACTGTTTTTCATTAAATAACAAATAGTCAATAATTCGGAAACTCGTAGCTACTGACTCGCTGAGGGTGACAAAAGAACTCGTAGTTCATGACTAGCTCAAAATCGGCCCATAAAAGCCTTGAAAAATGCTTTTGCTCATTCGTGGACCGAGGTAATAATCAGTCAGCTCGTTTCTAAACTTCGGGTTGGATTTAGCTCGGCTCAGACCAGCTCTCTCCATCGACGAGTTTAGTGATTTAGGCCCAACCCGAATCCCCATTATATATTTTTTTTAATTCAAAATCATTATCTGCTTCCTTCATCAAGCTTAGATTTTTTTTTTTACTGGTACGGACCAAAGGCGAGACCAGTCATGGTTTAATTTCTGATGCTCATAAGGTGTTTGACAGATTGTGATAGTGAAGTGAAGTCATGGTTCTTTTTTCATTTTTGCAAATTCAACTAAAAACAAAAGGTCATAAGGGATAATATGTAAAAACTTGAAATTGGTACCAATCCATGATTAACAAGCATATATGTAATGTGGTAATGTCCTTTTTTACGTAGGAGAGAGAAAATATCAATAATTTTTCTGCTTTACGTCAGAAAAAGCGGCCGATCCAGAATGGAATCGATCGTTCTGAATTGGTATCCGATCCGATTTCTTGCCGATGAACCTGAATGGATCCACCTCGAATTTCGCAGTGACTCCATCCTAATAAAAAAAATTAAATCTTACAATTTTATATGTAATTAATTAATTATGAATAATAATAAAGTGAGGCTATAGTACTATGTATAGCGAGGATTGGTTTATACTATTTGTCAATATTTTAATTTTTAGAGTTCACACATTTGATAGAAACATTCAACATTATCTCTACATGAAAATGTATTTGTAGTTCGAGTTTTGTATTTGTTACAATTTTCTTAGATAGGTAGAAACTCACATGATCTAAAAATTCTAGACCTATATATCAAAGTAATGATTTTCTAGCTACCTATCTAAAAAATATTGAAAAACAAACTAAAAAAATGTAAAATTTAGTATGCAAGTATATATATATTTTTATAGAGACCAAGTTGAATAATTAAGATGAACTATTTAAAATTTGAAAATTTAGTGGACCAATATGCTATAAATAGTACCATAGCCTCAATCTTAATCACAACTATAACTTAAATTCAAACCTACTAAACTCAAACAACCAACCAATTTCTAAATAATGATAGCTGCTTTCGGTACCTCACTTTTATCCCATACACCCTCTTCGCTCCAACCTATCACTCAGATTTGTATTGTGTTATTTAAATTTCTGATTAAAAAAATTGTATTACCTAATTTAAATTTCTGGTTATAAATTATTGTGATATGCTCCTAATTAACACGTGTTTTAGTGTAATAATCCACAGATCGATTTTCTATAACCGGTCCTTATTTTTCCAGTATTTCATTAAAAAAATATATGAGATAATATGTCTATTTTTCAGAAGATCTTGCATTTTTTTTTTCCTGTAAAGAGAGGTTTTAGCGTAATATTTAATTTTTTTATAATTCAGTATAAATAAAATTGTACGCTTTTTACTGATAAAAATAAAAATAAATTCTAAAATTATTGATGATTTTAATAACTCAAATGGGCTAAAAATTGTTACCGGCCAGTATAAGCATGTATGCAACTTTATATAAATATATATTAGAAAATTTGATGTACACTTAATTAGTGCAACTTTATGCAACTTTAAATTAGCAACCGTAGACTTAATTAATGCAATAGTACGAGTCCTCGTCTCTCTATTGACTAATAAAAATTCTATTGACTATTATAAACTCCATAGTTTATTAATAACAAAAATTTGATATCTTAAAATTCATTTGTGCATTGAATAGCATAAATGTTCTTGTGAAGAATTAATATTCCAAAAATATATATACCTATGACATGATGAATTCTGCCCAAACACAAACATGCCTCGAGATCCAACGATTCAATTCAAATCGTCTTACAATTATACCTGTCTGTCCATTGATGCTTCGTAGAAATTGTTAGGAACAGGAATATTAATTATTGATATTATTGCCCCCTTTTTTTTTTAACTCAGGTATATATTTTCAAAAAGATCTTAATTCTATATTTGATTAAACATTATTCTCAACCACAAACCTGACCATTCATGTATACTTCAATTCAATGATGAATGTCTAACAACCTGAGACAACACTTCAACTACTTTATCAGGACCATTGTTTAAAAGTTATCACTGGCAAATTTATAACTGACGTGCACATGTATTGATGCCTATGCGCAAATATAAATATATAACACATTAAGTATTTATATATAATGAGTAGAATTAGGGTGCTCTTAAGCTTACCAAAGTTTTGGTGAGCTTAACTCTAAAACTCATCAAATCGATTTTAAATGATGAATCCGAACCGTTGAAACTCGCCTACCTTACGTGTGATGCATCTACATGTGAAATTTTTAAATATTCGAATTAATTTAGTATGAAGTCAAGCGGTAAAAATTAGAAGGTTAATAAATTAATTTTAGTGCATTCATTTCTTGAATGTTTTTTGACTGCTCGACTTTATACTAAATTAATTCGAATGTTTAAAAATTTCACATGTAGATGCATCACATGTAAGGTAGGCGGGTTTCAACGGTTCAGATTCGTCATTTGCAATCGATTTGATGAGTTTTAGAGTTAAGCTCACCAAAACTTTGGTGAGCTTAAGAGCACCCTAGTTCTACTCATATATAATATACTAAGTATTTCTACAAAAAGGACATATCCACTATTTGATTTTATTTCTCTCATCACCCACCCATTTTTTACACGTTTTTGGATGTGGTTGTTTTTTTTCTCCGTTCAATCTCTCATCTATATTTATAATGATCTGTGAGGAATTTTGCGAAATAAAACCACAAATGTCGATTCTCTTTCAAACAAGATCCATCATGAAATATTTTTGGATTTGTTATCGCACAAATATTTATACATCATCATGCAAGTATTTATTTCTGGTCGTGCAAGTGTTTATATATACCTCGTCATGCAAGTGTAAAAAGTTTATGTGTTGATTTGTACCTAATAGATTCTATCAATTTTTTTGCCATATGGGCACTAGAGTCGTCTGAAAGTATTAATATCAAATATTGCAAATATTTAGATATTGTCATGCAAGTATATATAAATAGTTTATGTGTCAAGTGATTGTATCTAACAAATTGTATCAAATTTTAATTCTTTTTCCTATAACACTGGATGACGTATGAAAATGTTAATATTAAATATTACAAATATTTATAGCTCGTCATTCATGTGTAAATAACTAATTAATGTGCATGCCAAGTCTTTGTACGTACTTAACATATTCTATAATTTTTTTTTCCATATTGCACTGTATCTCGTCTGGAAATATTAATATAAAATAAAATAAGTATCTGTACATCATCATACAAGTGTAAATACACAACAAGAATGAGACACTTTTCGCGAGGACGAACTACTCTCATTGTTCAGTTTTTTCTTTTTGCGACGGTATTTTTTGTGACGGACGACCGTCATAAAAATGTTTTTTTCCCTCGCAAAAAGTGTCTACTTTGTTGTAGTGATAGTTTATCTGTTAAATATGAGAATTAGAATTATTATTTTTCCACAATCTTTTAGGATGATTGAATTCAAATTTCTAACGTAACTAAAAAATGGTTTGTAATCCGTACCGTCCGTTACAAAATAACACGAAACTTAAAAAGCTGGCAATTTATATTAAAATGTCCCGTGAATTTTAAACCAGAACCATTTATGCTGCTCGGTCCGATTTTGAGCAAACTCAAAAAATTTACTAACTTCAGGGGATCCGTATCCAAGATTGGATTATGTCTTCGGCTTCATATTTAAAAAAAATATATAAATAATGAAAATGTCGTAGCTGTAACCTTCGAAAAAAAAAGGCCGTAGCTGCACATGTGGTTGCAGAACAATGGCATAGAAAACCTGACAAGTTCCTCCGTTACTTCCGCGGATTACCTTTTTGAGTATTTAATCCGTCGGGGGACAGATGAGGGAGTGAGGGACTAAGACTCCGGGGACAATATAATTATTCTTCAATTATAAATAGTAGCGATGATGAAAACAATATAGATATATAGTACCTGAACATTATTGTTCTTTTGTAAAATGACCCAACACTTCACAAATTAATATGACAACTCTTGTATATAACAAACACATGCAAATTATGAATATCTAACTACATACTAACTAATACTGACATCTAAACTGATCGAGGCACCATATGTTATGTTGAATATTATGAATATCTAACTACGTACTAGCAAATTAATATGACAACTCTTGTAATTAATAAACGCATGCAAATTATGAATATCTAACTATATACGTACTAACTAATATTGACAGGTAAACTGATCGAGGCACCATATTTTATGTTGAATATTAAATTTATTTCTAACTTCTAGAGAAAAGTACTACAATATCCACTACTACAAAAAAACACTTCTATATCGGTTGAAATAGCGTTCCGCTATCGGGTTCTGAACTGTTGCATATTGCTCTGATAGGAAATGTATACATCTATGCTATCAGCTCAAAACATATGGTGTTAATCAATATACCATCGGCAGCGCATGTTCGGCCACCGGGTTTGACGAACCCAACGCCATTGCTTTTGTCTCGCCACCGACGAAAAATGTGATTAACGATGTCTACTGAATTTCAATAGCTGATTGCAATAGTGCCTTGCACCATCTGTTTTGTTTGTGTTGGCGTTGGCAAATTCTAGTTTTCTAACGGGTCATTAATTTCTGGGCCCATGGTGATGTATACGTAATTATTATTATTATTATTATTTACTATTAATTCTTGTATTACAAGCTAGCCTAGCCATTTTTAAAATACAACTAGCAAAGCAACAATAAACATGCATGTGCTCATTCCATACCCATCTCTGAACCACACAATTGATGCAAGCCTGCAGTTTCTCCAATTGATGTGAAGGCCAAGATTAGTGCAGAAGCAGGAGAACAGGTGGATCGTGAGAGGTACCAGAGACTAGTAGGCAGATTGATCTATTTGACACATACACGTCCCGATATCTCATTTGCAGTGAGTGTGGTGAGCAGCTACATGCATGACCCTAGGAAGGGCCATATGGACGCAGGGTATCACATTCTGAGGTACCTGAAGAGTGCACCAGGGAAGGGCTTGATTTTCAGGCAGAATTGACACATGAACATTGAGGGCTACTGTGACTTTGACTGGGCCAGTTGCCAAGATGACAGGAGGTCCACAGCTGGCTATTGCATGTTCATAGGGGGCAACTTGGTCTCTTGGAAGAGCAAGAAACAGCCAGTTGTTGCGAGATCAACAGCAGAAGCCGAGTACAGGGCTATGGCATTGGGAGTTGCTGAGATGGTGTGGCTGTAGAGGTTGTTGGAAGAGCTCAAGGTGAATCACGAAGCTAAAATGAAATTGTGGTGCGATAGCAAGTCAGCGATCAGCATTGCCAACAATCCTGTGCAGCATGACAGAACCAAGCATGTGGAGATCGATAGGTTCTTCATAAAGGAAAAACTAGAAAGTGGACTATTGGAGCTGAGTCATATAGCTACTGGAGATCAAGTAGCTGACTGCCTCACCAAAGGACTTAGCTCAATAGATTTAGAGAGGTTTTGTGACAAGATGGGCTTGATTGATATCTTTTGCTCATCTTGAGGGGGAGTGTTGAGATTTATGTATGTTTATTGCATTAATAGTAACTATAGGGTTATATTGGTAAGAAAGCAATTATAGAGAACAGTAGGGTTACGAATGTAATTGTGACGCCTATATAGGCCCAAAAGAACAAAGGAATGAAACAATTTTTATTTTTGAATCATTTCTTTACCTAGAAGTAGGCAATGTGAAGTACTTTGCATTTTAAATTATATGTATTTTGCTTACTGTTGTAACACAGGAACAATGTAAAAATCCCGGTCATTATTATTTGGCACCGGGTCCAGCAAGTAGGCAACATTATATCTTGGGATAATAATAAAAGGCCTCCAATGTTCCCTACAATTTAATTAATAAAATAAGATTCTTATCCTGTTAAGAATAGAAAATAAACATGAGTATAATTAGCAGCTTACCCATCTTTGTGGCATGGTAAGAATACAAGATTTTTATCCTGCAAATTTAGCAAGGAATCAGCCAAGTACGAAAGGGAATGTTCACCAGCATATTTAATAGCTGTGTCGCTAAGCTGTCTGGGTCCAGGAAACCAATGTCAACATTATTTTGGGCACCTTTAGGAATTAGTTTCATGCAATACCTGAAAATAGTCAGTGTCAGAATGAAATAAAGGAGTTTATTATAAAAAAATAGATCTGTTTATAATAATAAATACTCATGATATCACCATATTTGATCTATTGTTCTGACCAATTCCTGTACCGAAATCTGCATTTTAAACCATCAAATAGCGTTTATTACATTGAATATCTATAGAATGTGGTACTGCTACGCTTTCATTCTTATTTTGCAGAAAACTGGCGAAATCAGGGAAGTTACTGACATTCTGAGACTCCGATGCGGGTAGCGTCAGAGCCAATGAGGGTAGCGTCCGAGCCGATGCGGGTAGCGTCAGAGCCGATGCGGGTAGCGTCAGAGCCGATACGGGTAGCGTCAGAGCCGATGCGGGTAGCCTCAGACCTGACGCTGGTAGCATCACGCCCTGACATTACCACAGACGCGAGGCGCATCAGACAAACTTTGATGCGGGTCGCATCACTGGTGACGCGACTCGCGTCCAGAGTTTCCAGAGCAGACAACGAAGCCCAATGAAGCCCAGTAAAGTCCCAAATTTGAAGTATTCGTTTTGGGAAAGCTATAAATAGACCATCCTCTGCCACTGGAGGGGGGAGTTCAGAAATTCAAGATTCAAAAGTCTCAAGACCTTTGGAGTGTCGTTCAAGAAAGAGAAGGAGCTGAGGAGTGAAGATTCTTCTTAGATCCAATTCCTCCTTCGGTTTTATCATGATTTCTTCTCTTTTCTCTTTCTTTATGATGCTTGAGTAGATCTATCTTGTTTCTAGGGTTGATGTAATCTAAAACTTTGTTTGTGATGCATTGAATTTGAATTTAATTGTTTTTGTGTTCATTTGATTGAGTATTATTCTTCCATTGCTTGATTGAGATTGTTTGATTGAATCTTGTTGTCTATTGTTGAATGTTTCTTACATCTCTTCTAATATTGTGACCTTGATATTTCTTGCAATTTGATCAAGTACTTGAGGTAGATCTTAGATCTGAAAAGATAGATCAATTGAACCGAGAGGTGAGATTTTCATCTATTGAGAGATAGTGGATACCTTTAGCAAATCGAACAAATGACTTAGATTGAACACTAGTAAACGAAAGTTTGAGGTTGTAGATCTAAGAAGGTGAAATTGCAATTCCTTACTAGGTTCATTAAGCCAATAAACGAAAGTTGAGGTTCAGGAACTTTAGGTACGGTCAATAGATCCTTGCACAAGTAAATAATTCAGAAACGAGTTCAATGCTGCATTCACTCGAGGACCACGCGGGTCGCATGAAGGTCCAGAGAGGCAAGGTTGAGGATGAAATCTGAAACCCTGGAAACTTCATTTTAAATCAATTTGAACCAACATTTAGTTTTTCTGTATTCTTCTGTTGTTGAATTTAGAAACTTGAAACGAATTCAAACCAAACTTGTCACTTCTAGTACTTAACCAGGATAAGTAGTGATCTATAATAGGATTGTACCGTCCCTGAGGATCGATACCTGATTATACTCTTGAACGAAAGTTGTGCACTTGCAACCTAATTCAAAAGCTAAATCATGGTTTAAAAGGGTATAGCTCGCTGTACCTGAAACTTTGTGTATAGCATACTTTTGTGCGAACAAGTTTTTGGCGCCGTTGCCGGGGACGGCTATCATTTCTTTTCTAGATTTTTGCTTATTTTAGTTAATCTAGATTTTAATCTGTATCTTTTTTTTTGCTTTTGCTTTTCTTCCTTATTACTAAAAGCTGGCTTTCGTACCCCCTCCTGCAGGAAAATACAAGCTGACTTATCATCTGAGGAGCAGAGGACCGCTTTTTGACGAAACACCTCCAGACGACACTGTTCCTGCTCAGTCATCTCTTGACGCGACCCGAGTCATAGCTGATGCGACCCGCATCACTTCTGAAGCGACTCGTGCCACAGAGACAATGTCAGAACATCCGAGCAGGGAAGAAAGGGAAGCAGAGGCCAGAGAAAGAGATATCAGAGAAAGGGAAGACCTGACTGACCAGTCTGACGACGACATGGATGTCTTCTTGCCAAGAACCTTACGAGAGTTCAATGTGCCGAGGGCTGGAGATGTCCGAGGTGCAATCAGACTACCAAGAATTCCTGGACAACAACCGAACTTCAACCCAGGAGTTGTCAACATGGTTCAGCATAATGTGTTCAATGGCATGGACCACGAGGATCAGCATGCTCATCTCCAAACCTTCCTTGAATGTATCACAACCATCAAGACCAATGGGGGCAACAGCTGATTACACAAAACTTGCTTTATTTTCTTTTACTCTTAGAGACAAGGCCAAGAAATGGTTAGGGTCGTTACCAAGGGATTCCATTACCAATTGGAGGGAATTGTCTAAATTGTTTCTGACTAGGTTTTTCCCCCACAAAAGAACCGCCAAGGTAAGGAACCAACTGACCAGTTTTAGGAAGAGGTCTGATGAACCCCTCAATGAGGCATGGGAAAGGTTTAGGGAATTGCAATACTCTTGTTCCCATCATGGTATTCCTGATTGGTTGTTGATTCAAACATTCTATTATGGTCTAACTGAGAGCACTCGCACTTCAGTTGATGCAATTGCAGGTGGAGCGCTAATGTCAAGGGAACCTCTGGAGGCCATGAACCTGATTGACAACATGGCACAGAATCAATAGTGGTCTGGCCGTGACAACACTCGACCTGGAGGTGGAGGCAAGTACGGAGTTGATCAAATCACCGCTCTAACCGCCAAGTTGGATGCCATGCAGAGGGCAATGGACAAGTTGAGTGTGAAGGCAGTCGAACAGCAGCCACAAGTCTGTGTCATGTGTGGAGATGAAAGGCACCCTTATGAGCATTGCCCACTAGTGCAAAGGGATGAGGAACTCGAGCAAGTAAACTATCTCAATAATGAATCATCCCAATTTCTGAGACCCCAATTCAACAATCTTCACCAACTCCTTCAACAACCCTTCTAGCAACAACAACAGGAACTTCTACCAGAATGCTTCCTTCCCCAACCAGAACCATCGAGCACCTCAATCCGGTCCTTCTGAGCCATATATTGCTCCCGCTGTGAGTAATTTCATATATGAGCAATGAAAGATGAACCAGATGATGTTTGAGCAAATGAATCAAATGGCTGCTCAGAATAAGTTGCTGATGGAGCAAATGGATGCCCAAAACAAGTTGATGATGGAGCAAATGGGTCACCAAGCCGCACCAAGCCAACCACAACCTGGAAGGCTACCTAGCCAACCGGAGGTCAACCCTAGAGGAGAGGTCAAATCAATCCAACTGCGAAGTGGGACCCAGTATAAAGGACCAGCCAACCCAACTGATCAGATTCCATCTGACGCGACCCGCGTACCAGAGATGCGACTCGCATCAAGCTCTGAAAAGGTGAGTCCTGGTCGCGTAGGATCAACTGAACCCGCATCACCGATTGAAGAGCCAGTGAATGCGACCCACATCACAGATACGCGATCCGCATCAGGTGAATCTGATCAGTTGTACCCTTCCCTCAAAGACTAGCTGAGACCAAATTGAATGCACAATTTGCTAAATTTGTCGAGGTTCTCAAGGGATTGCACATCACGATCCCATTCACCGAAGCTCTGACTCAAATGCCTACTTATGCCAAGTTCTTGAAGGACATTCTATCCAACAAGCGAAGCTTGGGGGGGCACGAGACGGTGAAACTGACGGAGCAGTGCAGCGCCATTTTGAACAGCGAGCTACCACCCAAACTGGGAGACCCTGGTAAATTCTCCATTCCTTGCACAATCGGGAAAGCTACCATCAAGCGAGCCCTATGTGACTTAGGGGCCAGCGTGAGTCTCATGCCACGCACCATCTTTGAGCGCATGGGAGTAGGCAAGCTTAAACCCACGCGCATGACTCTGCAGCTTGCTGATTCTTCTGTCAGACTACCACTGGGCATAGTGGAGGATGTGCCAGTTCTAGTGGGTAAGTTTTATGTACTGGTTGACTTTGTGGTAATGGAGATGGAAGAAGACAAGGAAATCTCCATCATTTTGGGACTGCCATTTTTGAAGACAACTCGAACACTCATTGACATGGAGAATGGAACTCTGACTCTGCGGACTGCCATTTCCGAAATTTTAAAACTTGATTAAATTGATAAATCGATCATTTGACTTAAATAAAAAGTTTAATTAATTTAACGATCGTTCAGAAATTTTCTGACCGACTAAAACGAAACTAAAATTTCGTAATGTAAATAATGTATGAAATTATGTATAATAAAATTTAGAGATTTAGAAATAAAATAAAATATAGCACTAGGAATAAAATTATAATTAATCGGTAAATTAGAAACTTAGAAAATCCGTTACAATTCCTTTTAATTTTCAGAAAAGAGGAAATTGATTTAATTGGATTCGTGTAAATAAATAAATAAATTGAATTCCAAATAAGATCATAATTATACGAAATTATTCGTACAATTGGATTTTTGAATTTATAAAATTTGTTCATTTAGAAATTTTAGAGATTTAATGAATATATATAATTATATAAAAGGAAAATCAAATTATTCGAATCTTAAATTGAGAAATAAATGTCCGAAATATACATACGAAATTAATTAAAAATTTACGAAACCCGATTCGGATTTTTATAACCAAAACAGATTATGAAAACAAAGAATGAAAGCCAAATTAGAATTTCAGAATTTGTTGAACCCTTGGATTTAACCCAGCACGAATCTCAAAGCAATCATTTAATTAAAACCCTCTCTTTCTCTCCTCTCCCTCCCTGTCCGTGACACACCCCCCAGCACCCCTTTCCTCTCTGTTGCGCCAAAGAAAAGGAAGAAACAGGGGGGCTCCGCCCCCCCCCCGTCGCCGGCGAGCCGCCCGTGCCCCAGCCCTCTTCTCGGTCCGACCCACTAGACCCGCCAGAAACCCCTCTCTCTCTCTCTTTTCCCGCCTCTCTTCCCCACCCGTCACACCCTAACCCGCAAAGACCCGCTGACCCGCGACCCCACCAGAAAACCCTTCTCTCCCCTCTCTCTCTGACCCGTGGAACAAATCTTTCGGATTCTTCACAATTGCCGCTGATTTTTGCGAGTTTTTGGGAAACCCTAGAAATCGGATTTTGGGTGGTGCTTGCCATTTCGGTTCCGTTGGTGCTGTCTTGGGGTGCTATGGTGCTTGCTTGTGCTCGAGTGAGATGGCCGCGAAGCGAGGCGAAACCCTCGGAACCGATCACTTTTCTTGACATCCTCTCTTGCGGTTAATTTCTAAAATTCGTGAATTGTGTGTATTGATGAATTGATTAATGTCGTAGGATGTGAATTTGTTAAGTTTCGAGTACGGGTTGTTGATTTTCCCGACTCGATCGAATTGCTCGAATAAATTAAGTATAAGGGGTTATATTGTAAAATGATTTTATTAATGGTCGGAATTGTAAAATATAGAACCATGGTGATTTGTATGAATTAAAGGGGCTAAAATGTAAGAAATGATTTGTTTGAAATGGTGGCCGGCCATATGTGAAATTATATTGAATTGGTATTGAACACCTTAAATATTCTAAGTGTTGGTATCAGTTTAATTGTGTTATTAGTTTATTAATTATTTGAAGTTACATGGACTGAATTGTTGAAATTGAAATATAACATAGTTCAAAAATGAATTATGCATCTCAAAATTTAGATTAGAGTTGGACTGTTTTAATTTAAAATGATATGGACTATACATATATGGATTGTCAGAGTGAATATGAATTGGAGTGGATTTATTGGACGTGATTTTAGACTATTAGATTAAAATAAATATAAAGGAAACAAATAAAATAATAACTGATAAACCGTGTTCTTATTTATAATGATGTATTGTTATTAAATTAAATCCAGATTGAGGGTGATTATAGGTGTGACATATTATATGCATGGCTTGATATTATGAAGTCCTATATGGCTCTGAAATGTAAATAAATTAAATTGAGGGTTGTTTTGTGTAAAATACAAGCCTTGGGATATACTTGAATCGAATTGAAATGATTGATTGTTTTGGACCTTATTAAATTGGACTTGAATTAAAATAATTATAAATGAGCCGAAAGGTATAAAAGGATTGACGAATTGAAAGACGGCTTTTGGAATTTAAGTTTTGAGAATGTAACCGAACTAAACCAAGTAATCGTATAATATAGGTGTAGGCTCAGTCGAGCCAGATTTCGCGAGGCAATTCGAGACGCCTGATCTTTAAATTAAGCGGTACGCTCGTCATAATAAGGTGCGGGATTCTTGGACTTGTTTGATACTTTATTTTCAGGAATTAAACTGTGTATTCGTTTGTCATGTTGAATATCATTGATTGCATCACTGAATTGCGTAGAGCATTTGCATAACCCAATTAAATTAAACTCGAATTGATCTGAATTGAATGATTTGCATGCTGGTATGGTTATAGGTTATGTTGATCTATTGTGATCTGATTTTGATTGAAAGTCACCACGAACTGTGTATGTGAATGTGTGTGAATGGATTTACGAAGTTAAGCACTTGGATCCAATGAATTTGCCAAGTCGGGCTGTATGCTGACTTGGATTTCCAGGATCCTAATGGCCTTAGGTGAACGGCCCTCGATATGCCCAGTACCGGTTGGGACGAGGGAGGGTGATTATGTTATGAGATGTGATTGGAAATCGTGGGTGACATGTGTAACGTCTATGGCTCGGTGGCATTTTCCTACGTGTTAATGCATTTGAAAGGTCAATTGAATATTACGACTATTGGAATGATTCCAAAGTGGATTTTCTTTATATGATTCGAACCAGACCTTAATAAACTGTTAAGCCAAGCGATTGCAGATGGGTGTCAGATAAAGGGTCCAGCAGTTGGCCATCTGTAGGTGCCAGTAACCCTACAGATGTGGGTTTGATAAAGGTTCAGCTCGAAAGAACATCTGTAATTGCTACAAGCCCTAATGAACTGA
Organism: Carex rostrata; assembly: GCA_964058875.1. Lineage (NCBI taxonomy): Eukaryota > Viridiplantae > Streptophyta > Magnoliopsida > Poales > Cyperaceae > Carex > Carex rostrata. The sequence continues at coordinate 1,819,539 of CAXKVT010000106.1, read as the reverse complement.
GTTATGAATCGAGTTAAGCCAAAATATATGTTGTGTTTGAAATTCATCTTGGAAATTCCGTAAACTGTGTTGCAGGTTGATTTAACTGTTGTCGTGCATTGGCATTCTGTTATTTATGATTATATGTATCTGTTTGAACTGTTATTGTTTGGGTTTCATTTTTGAATATAGAGTTTGATTGCAAGTCCAATAATCTAAACTGTGGCAAATTTCGCATTGAGGATTTATTCTCACCCCCTCTCCCCGATTATTTTCAGGTTCGTTACTCGGACGCAGCGAATGAGGATATTGGCAATGCATATAAAAGATCCACTGCCTTGCGTGTATATGTGCCGCTTGATTTATACACGCGGCAGGCTGTCAGACCCCCGTGGATTTGGGGTGTGACAGTACCCCTCCGAAACAGAAACATGCTGCTGGCTTGATGTGGTTGATCAATTGGCTAATTAAAGAACAATCTCGTAGGCAATACAGACCAGATGGATCCAATACGTGAATAATGAGTAATTATTCTGATTATTTGGATAATTTGCAGGAGAAGATGTGTGCAGCAGAAGCAAATTTTGACGATCTGGATGAACTAGGATGCGGGCTGGATGAATCCCACGCGGGTCGCGTGCCACAGTCTGAAGGCTTGGAAAACAGAGAACGAGGATCTGATGAAGCTGACGCGAGGTCTTCACGCGACCCGAGTGAACCTGACGCGGACCGCGTCAAGGTCCACACAGAGCCGCCGACTCCTGAGCTCAAGCCTCTTCCAGCTAACCTCAGGTATGAGTTCCCAGACCCAAATAACTCTTGTCCTATGATTTTAAATGCATACCTCGACCCAGCTCGCATCCTCAGATTCTTGGAGGATTTGAAAGCTCAGCAAATTGTGATTGAGGACTTGATCGAGAAGGTGATAGGCACTCATTCAGCCACATGCAAGATGAGGACTTTACCAGCAAACCAGCACATGGTCCATACACCTCTGAAGTGGACGCTCCGCCCAGATCCACCCGACCTACCTCTCACCAATCAGTGAGGCACCCCCGCCTCACCCCCCACTCCATGTCTGGTTAGTTTCCATATTTTCTTCTATTTACTTTTTCTTGTGTGAATTCAAGCATTGAGGACAATGCTTCATTCAAGCTTGGGGGGGTTGAATAGAAGAAAATCGTATCTGCATTTAGGTGCATTTAGGTCATGTTTATTTTTAAAAAAATTGCATTTTTAGGTGAAAAAATTGCGTGAATTGCTTGAATCAGGGATTTTTGTAAAATTTTTTGGTTATAATTAACCTGGCCTTGAATTGATTAGAACTAAGCCCATGGTTGACCACTTAACTGATTAGAATGAGACTGTTTTGTGAAATTGAAAAAAATGAAAACTTGAATTGTATGGAAAAAGCATTTAGAATCTGAACTGTACCTTTCAAAATAGGGAAATGGGATTTAAATAAAGAAAGATTGGGATATCCATTGGTATGAGAGAATACCAGTGGATGTGTATATTCATGCTATATGCAAAAAACAAAAAAAACAAAAAAAAAACATGAAAAGAATTGAAAAAATGGAGAAAATAAGAGTACTGGCAATAAGTCCTTCGGGGCGCCTTTGAGCTCGTCTCCCAATTTAGAAAAAAAAAATATAAATAAAAAAAAAGAGAGAGTATTGGCACAATCCACTTGGATGCCTTTGAGCTCGATAGAACATAAACAGACTTTTGCATATATCAACACACTAAGTCCGCGACTTTCTGACCTAAGCTTGTTCCAAGCTTGGGGGGTTGAACTTGTAAAAATCACCACAAAACGAGGGTATAGCTTCAGATAAAGAATGAATATTGATAAATTCGAGTAATTAGTCTTTACAAATTTCAAAGCATCTCAGGATGAGAAGTTTGAGTGGTCAGTTTGTGGAGTGAAGCAAAATTGGTTTAAGAAAAGTCCAAATTATTGTCAAAATGATTTTCAAAATTCCTGGTAAAAACAACTCATGTAAGTTTTCGCATTTAGGAACTTAATTTGCATTTAGAGTCCAACCCGGTAACAAAGAACAACTCACATCGTCCAGACTTGGATAATAGAGGCGTCGATGTCGTTAAAAGTCATAAAATCATGAAGATCTTTGAAATCCAAGTGTAATCTTCTAGAGGATTCGGCTTGATCTCCACATTATGCTGGAACCGAGTGTAATCTTAACACTTTAAGAAAATACTCACTTACAACCATGTTACCTTGGGAGTCAGCTCTCTATCGAGTAGTTGCAGCTGACTTGTGTCCATCCTTGAAAACAATGCAGCAAAGACATCCCATGCCTTTTTTAGTCTCTCCACATCTACAATGTGAGACAATAGACTCTTATCCACTGTAGCCTTCAACACGAATAACGCTCAGCAGGGTGAGCCATGGGGCAATTGCCCCCCTGGATTTTGAAATTCAATGGAAAAATATGAGTCCGGTACCAGTTTGCCCTTCCCTAAAACTAGAAAGCCTGCTAGGCTAGTTCAAAAGTATCGTTAATGACAAATTTTATTGTTTTTATAGAAATTCTATAGCAACTTACAGGTTTGGACCAACTTTGTTGTTTTTTAATATGTAAAATGTATTTTGTTGTTTTTATTATGTAAGAGTATACTAAATTTATAGTTTTTAATATGTTGATTGTTTTTTTATCTAGTACCTAGTTAGTTAATAAGTTTGAACCCAATAAGCTATTTGAACTCATTTTGTGTCCCCCTGATAGAAATCCTGCATCCATCCCTGACGATCGGCTAGCCTTCACTTTCCACTTCTTGTAAGCTCTGATCAAATTCGGTGGCAGTTCGATCTCATCACCACCCACAATCTCCAACATGTCATGAACCTACAGATATGAATTAATACAAGTACACCAGTCTCTACAATTATAATTATAACTTCTCAATTAGACCACTCATGCCACTGATCAAGACTGACATTTCGACACAATGACAGACTCACTGGTTACAAAACATCCTAGTCAGCAGAACCTTCGACAAAGCAACAGAATCACAAGTTACATGAACCTTCTAGCCAACAAAAACTAACCCACTGTAGCCAACAAAAACTAACCCACTGTAGCCAACAAAACCTAACCCGCTTTGATACCACTTGTTGAATATTAAGTTTATTTATAACTTCAAGAGGCGTACTATACAAAACCTTACACAACTATCTCACACTCATTCACTGACACTAAATCTCCTATTTATATGTCTCTAATATCGGCTAAGGTAAGTTATAGATAATACATATTGTTTCTAAATGATTAATAGTGAATTATATTTTATACCGACTTTGATATGTTCGTTGGCTTTTCTTTTTAAAAAATATTATAGAGTAAGCTAATGGGCTCGGGCCTTAATTCGGTGCTGAATTTCAACATTTTAACTGGTATGCAGAGCACATTTAGAATTAATTGCACCCTATGTGTGCTTCTTGTTGGTCGGTAGCCTATAAATATGCTCAACGACTACCATTTCAGTAAGAAAAAAGAGTGCAAAAAATACTCTTGGAGGGAGAGAGATAGAGAGGACAGAGGATGAACTTCAAAAATGGTTTTAATTGGGATGAGGAACCTCCGGTGAGTCCCACAGGGCAGTATCTCAACAGCTCAGTGCTTTCATTGAATATCATAGCGGTGCTCGAAACGGAGATACCGATTGATGACTTGTTGGCCATGGAAACTATTGAAATGCTCTTCCTGCCCATCAACCCACGCTTCTCTTCTCTAATGGTCCTTTTTCTCTAATTGATGCTAATATGTTACCGAAGTTTGCTAGAACATTACCAGATATATATGACTTGAGATATTCTATTTCTAAAAAACTATATATATGCTTCAGATACTCATTAATTTGACAGTTAAAAACACTTTATTACCTGTGAGTCTGTGACTCTGTTTCTCTATTCATGTTCTCAGCATATCTTTATAATTTTAAAACAATTTCAAGCTCTGAGGTTCCAATTTCCAAAGGCGTCTAGCTAGTTAATACTTGTGTTGAATTAATAGATAGTTTTGTCAGAAATCAGATAGTGTTGTTATAATCCTTAGTAACCAACTTGCATGCATGCATACAACGATGTTATCTCATTTTATTTACTGTAACAATACCTGAATTTTTTTTTATTATTATTGTTGTTGTTGTTAATAATAGTAAAAAAAAAATACATCTGTGTCATTTAAAATTTATAGTTTACATACAAAATTTATAATTTTTCATACAAAATTTTTCAACATTTTTGACCACTTGACCTGATACTAAAAGAACTCGGAAAAAATAAAAAATTTGCATGTAAACACATCACTCATAAAATAAATCGGTTTGAATGGTTTGAATTTCTCATTTGAAGTCTATTAAATAAGTTTTGGAGTTGGTGTCATATGACACTGATATCATACTAACCGGACTCCTGCAAAATTTATTGGATAGACTTCAAATGATGAAACAAAATCGTTGAAATCTATTTACTGTATGACTGATGTGTTTACATGCAAAATTTATATTTTTTTTCGAGTTATACCAAGTCAAGCGGTTAAAATGTTGAAAATTTAATGTATTAAAATAAAATTAAAGACTGTCATATTTGACGCTTGACTTGATACTAAATAAATTAAAAAATTGTCATGTAAACACACAATTAATGATGTATATCGGGTTGAACGGTTTCGTCCTTTGAAGTCGATTCGATATCTATTAGTTTTATTATTGAATTCAGGGGACTTCTGCAAAAGAAGATGTTAGCTATTTGTTTTATGAAATTAAAATTATTAACTCATGTATATATGGCCATCAAATTAAAAAAATATTCTTTGTGGTTTATAGGTTAAAGATGATAAAGGCATCTTTAGATGGAGAAAGGTGAAAGTCAATTTAGATGACCATGTCAAAGTCCCCACTTTCCCTCCAAATGTCGAGTACTACGACGAGTATGTGCACGACTATTTGTCGCAAATTGCATCAAGTCACCTTCCTGAATCTCAACCATTGTGGGACATTCACATAATCAAGTATCCAACCAAAACTTCATATGGTATTGTAGCAAAGCTTATTATTAATTTTCATAATTATTATGTGCTCGACTTTCAAGTACAAGACAATCATTTGTCCACATAGAAAGGAGGTACAGGAAACTTTAGGAAGAACAGTTTTTGTGTGGACCTATATTCTTCATTCTCTAATCAGTGTTTTTTACAGTTCCTGATATACTAAGAACATCTCTCACTAACTTTAATTTTAACAAGAGCGTTCGAGTGAGTCTATGGTACTATGCATATCACGGGTTGGTCCGTGTTACGGCCCAATATTTGACTTTTCAAAATTCTAACGGTCGATCCGAACCGTTCATCTTGTTATCCATATTAATATGTGTTTGGAGACCAAATTTTACATTTTTTGAAATTTTTTTACTATTTTTTTAGATATTTAGAAAATCACTTGATCTGAAAATTCTGAACCATCCAAAAACAGTGATTTTCAATAAATCTAAAAAAATAGTAAAAAAATTTCAAAAAATGTAAAATTTGATCTCCAAACACATATTAATATGGAGAACAAGATAAATGGTTTGGATCGACCGTTAGAATTTTGAAAAGTCAAATATTGAGCAGTATTACGGGCCAAATCGTAATATGCATAGTACCATAGAGTCACTCAGAGCGTTCAAATGCCTCCACTTTTGACCCTCCATCATGTCTTTATTTTTAAAACTTAAATAACTTCAAATTAAATCTCAACTATTAAAATAAAACAATTATATATGATCTATATCATTTTCTCAATGCACATGTAAAATATTATGACATTTCTACTTTGTTTTTATTGATATCAAGAACTTGCAAAAGTATACACATAATGTGGATAATTTTTTAATGTGTTTTTAACATGTTGATTTAAATAGAAAAAATTGAAAAATGATAATTATTTATGTGCATATAGAGAAATAATATAGATTATTTCTAATAGTTTTTTCTATATAAAATTTTTAGAGTTTTTGTTATTAAAATATTAAAAACGTAGAGGCATGATAGCACAACAAATGAATTTATTTGAACCCTCCTCTTTTAACAATACATCGTTAAGAATATATATATAGATATAGATATAGATATAGATATATTATAAAGTGGGGATACCATCAATTCCATTATGGAACTCAAATGTTCATACAAAAACAGATAAATACGATCTCTGAGATAACAAACTACACAAAATACCTAATCAGGAATTAAAAATCAGTAAAACCTAATTAAAATGCATAATAGTCTTGCAGAAGGGTAGTATTATTCATCATTATTAATACAACTAATAGTCGTATTTATAATATTATATCATTTATGTCATTGTAGGATGCATTGTGTTTAGAATCCATCACTCACTCGGTGACGGTTTTAGTCTGATGAGTTCTTTATTCTCCTGTGTTCAAAGAGCCGATGATCCCTCTCGACCTCTCACTTTCCCGCCCATTAATGCAGTGGAGATGCGCAAAAATTCTTTCTTGAACAATGCAAAGAGAATCTTGTTGACAGGTCTAAACTCTGTCACTGAATTTGGTTGGAGCTTTTGGAAAAGCACATTGGGGGCTGATTCTATTACACCAATAAGATCGGGTGAAATCGGTGTTGAATTTCGGCCAGTGTGCATCTCCAATGTGGAGTTTGACTTGGGTGATATCAAACTGATCAAAAGTAAGATTGGCGGGGTAAGTTCAAAGTTGGCTTTCTAGTAATTAGTGAAACATACTTAAGTTATCGATACATGCAAAGTTTTACCTTACTTCATATACATATATAATAAAAGAAGAGTTGGGCTACAGTGCATTGGGAAGTAAAGACCTTGTTTTACTTTCCGCAAATATTTTGTGATTTCAAGGTCCAAATAAAATGTGCTCCATGACCAAATTGTATATATATATATATTTTTTTAAATTTGTACTATTTTATTTGGATTTTTTTAAATCACTGTTTTTTTGTGGTCCAGAATTTTCTGGAAAAATAGTGATTTACAAAATTTCTAGAAAAATAGTAAAACTAAATTAAAAAAATATATATAAAATTTAGTCTACAAGCACATTTTAATATGGAGATGATATTTCATTGACCGCTTGAACTTTGAACATGAAAATATAATCGGGAAGTAAAACCACATCTTTACTTCTGAAAACACGATAGCCCAACTCACAGTAGAGATAATGTTTGTTCAGCTTAGCTAAAGAATGATATTTGATAATTAAGTATTTGCACGTGTTGTTATATTTATCACAGACGATAAATGACGTCATCTGTGGTGTGATCTTCTATGGCATAAATCTGTATATGCAAAGTTGCGGCCATAACGCAAATGCGATAGATGTGACAGCACTAGTATTACTCAATACCAGGATCCTGAGAGCCTACCAGACAGTTCAAGAGATGAATAAGCCAGAGACTAGTGCTCCATGGGGAAACCATTTTGCTTTTCTCCATATACCAGTGCCTATATGCAAAAACATAGCAGAGGTTGGCCCGCTCTACTTTGTTACAACTGCCAGAAAAATAGTTAAAACAAAGAAGAACTCCCTCGGTGTATTTATCACAGGAATTTTTCTTGAAGCTATGACAAAATTACGAGGTGCAGAGGTAATTAACCCCTCATAATTCATACAACCATGTCAACAAAAAAAGAAGGAAAAGTGTAATTGAAGTTTGGAAATTATTTTGGAACCAAATATCTTCAACTATTGTTATTATTCCTTATTGACTCAATCGACATATTTGTTTCGCTGGCCTGTAGTCTTTTCTGATGAAGCCATAATCAGACTTCTTTAATTTTTCTTGTGTCATACATTTGTTTTCTTCTTTTCTATAACCAGGAAACATCTAAGTATTTACATGCCACTTTAAAGAACACAAGCTTGCTAATCTCAAATTTGGCTGGACCCACCGAGCAGATGATGATAGCGAACCACCCAATTAAGAGTTTCCATTTCTTTCTGGCAGGAAACCCCCAAGTAAGAAAATACACCTTAGAAAGTACACTAAACTGATATCTTCTTTTAGGAACTATTTATTAAGCTCCTTTTTTTGTCATTTTACTACAAAAATAGTTGTTTCAGAAAAAATTTACATAAATTATTCTGGTATGTACCAGTTTCAGACAGTATTGAAATGATATTGATAATGGTCTGGTTCCGTTCTTCCCTCGTTGTTATTTCTCTCTTTTTTCTTCTTTTGGAAGCTATTTCTATTTTTTTCCTTTAGATTCTTTCGTTTCCAGTTGATTTTCCTTCTGTCGTCTTATTTCTCACATCTCAACTGAATCTTAAGATTGAAAAGAAAGGAAATGAAGGCAGCAGAAATATAAAGGGTTGGGCAAGGTTGATTCCAAAATTTCATTTCGGTTCCCGAATTTGAGATCAGTTTATTTTATTATTTTATGCATTAATATTTTGAAGAAATGGAACAAAGCTTTACAAAAATTATGTGTGACAGTTCTTTAATTCCAGAACAAAAAGAAAACTGACACATCCTTTGTTGTTGTTTTATGTTTGTTACAGAGTCTTGCTGTCACTATTGTGAGTTACATGGGAAAATTGAAGGTTGTCATGACAACTGAAAGAGGTTTTATAAATTCACCACTTCTGGTTTCATGCATGAAGAAGTCATTCCAAAGGATATTAGAAGCAGCTGGATGAGCAAATCCCATTAATGAATTTAAAAACTGCAATGCCTTGATCAAATTATAAATTTAGCAATATATATTTTCACAAATTTAGCACAATATTACAAATATTATGGGTTAAATTTAGCACAAATTTAGCACAAGAAAAGAAGAAGAAGCCTGTTTAAATTTAGCACAATATTACAAATATATGTTATTATGGGTTAACTTCTCCTCCTTAAATAGAATGGAGAATGCAAATTCAAGCTGCGTGGAACCAATAAATTCTTATTGATAAACAGTTCAAATTCAAGTTGTGCAGGAATTTTGTTCTTCGTTTTCTTTTCTTTTCTTTTATATTTTCCCTTTTGGCGGTTCATCCATCTGGCCAGGCCCGCTTTTGGTGAAACAGGCTGAAGTTATCGGGCTTGTCTAATAGGCATAGACCCGTGCAAAAACACAAGGGCTTGAATTAACACACAGAACGTAACGCCAATTATTAAATTCAAAATACCATCCTGAAACCCATAGTTCGAAAAATCGGCCGATTCAACTCGGAATCGGACTGGACCGACCCGATTTTTGCCCGATTCTCAAGTTGGTGCGATTTTTTTCAAAAAAAGCGGATGAACAGTGAAAAAATCGCGATTTTCCGATTTTTGGTCCGATTTACACCGATTTGAACCGATTCAAACGATTTAAAGCAAAAAAATTTCAATTTGACTAACCTCTGTGCCGATTCAGAGAAAATCGCGCCATTTGAATCCACCTCTGTGTCGATTCAGAGAAGAAGAAGGCAGCCCGAAAGGGGGAGAAGGCGTGCAGGAGGAGAAGGTAGCCCGAAAGGGGGAGAAGGCACTGAAGACGCGCCATTTGAGCTTGATTTTTCGAACCATGGAGAACTGAGAAGGCACTGATTTTTGCCACCGTGGTGAGAAGGGGGAGAACCGGAGAAGAACACCGAAGTCGTGTAGGAGGAGAAGAACACCGTGCGCTGAAGACTTGATTTTTCGAAAGGCGTTGATTTTTGCCACCGTGGTGAGAAGGGGGAGAAGAACACCAAGTCGTGCAGGAGGAGAAGATGAACACCGAAGAAGTACTAATATTTGGCACTTTTTTAAATAGGCCCTTGATGTTTTTCTTATTCAGAACTTAATATGTATATATCTTTTTTAATGAAAGGCCCTCATTCTTTTTTTTTTAATGAAAGGCCCTCAGCAGTAGCATGACTAGTGTTCAATTTGTTTTTTCTTGCATGTGATGCTCATTACATTATGCATGTGAGTGTAATATTATCTTAATTAACATAGTTTTTTTATCAATTTTTTCCTACTTTTTGGCTACAAAACAAGGCTTCTGCCAAAAAAATCCGATTTACCGAACCGATTTTCCGATTCCGGCCGATTTATCCGATTTTAACTAGGCGGTCAAAAATCCGATTCCGATTCCGATTCCGATTTTTTGAACTATGCTGAAACCATGCACATATAAAGCCAATCAATATTCACTATTAATTCATAACAGTGACAAATACTGGATATTCACCCTTCTACAAATTATAATGAAATAAAGTGAGAACATGCTTTCCTCAGCATTCTCTTGCACATTTATGGTCGTTTGCTAACCTCGGATCTTCAAATTCTGCTGGTTCCCCTGTGCTTTTCTAATAAAACCAGATGGCCACATTAACAAAAATACACATTATCATTTGTAGAATATAAAAAATTGCTACAAAAATTAGTAAATTAGTCTGCATATGTTTCCTAAGATGAGTTTGTTAAAAGATCATATATAAGAGATATATCTCTAGTAATTGTAATAACCTATTTACATATATATATTCACAATATTGCAATAACACATCAGAAAGATTAACAAATTTTTATTTAAGCTCACTCTATGTTGTATTGTATATTCACACAAAACAACTCACCATTTTCACAATAGCAACAATAATAGAAATATAAGTAGACGGGTTTTATACTTAAAATCCCAACATTGCAAATTTGCAATCATGCAAAGAAAAAACAAGGTTTAAGTATTAATTGATATGTGCGATTAGAGTAATGGTTCAATTTTGCAGAAGGGGAGTATACTTCACGGCTCAAATCCAACCAATCTGTGGATATTCTGCATTAAATTTGTGATTAGTCAAATGGAATTGACTCCTAGAGATGCATTCTTTGCTGAGAAGAGGAGAGTGAGCATAGAAGATAGCATTGGCGAGATATGTGGTGAATTAATTTGCACATTTCAGCCTGGTATTCCATTGCTTATTCCAGGTGAGGTTATAACAGAGGATGCCTTAACCTATTTGTATGATGCTCGAAACAAGGTGAAACGTACAGTCAGTGGTGCAGCTGATAAGGCACTTTATTCTATAATTGTGTGATAAGTGAATTATGCACAAAATTAGTTTATTTTGAGTAAGATACAAATTTTATTTAAGGAAAATATTCTTGTCTCCCAAGCCATCATACCCGAATGCGTCCCCTACTAGATCAATCGAAGAAACTTTCCAATTTTATCAGACCATTATTTTCTCTGCTTTCCATTTCTCCCTCTTCTCTTTCAATCTGATTGGACCTAACTGACAGAGATCGATCGAGAGAGAACAATCGGAGAAGATATTCCCTGAAAATGATAGAGAGAACGAGAGATCGATCGATTGGACCTAACCGACAGAGATTGATCCTTTCTCTGACAATTAAGACAGATTACCACCTTCAAGAATAGCCCATAATTAAGAGAGATTGTAAGCAATAATGCAATTTGATTATCAAAAACAACAATCAGCCAACAGGAAAAGACTAAAAACCCCACTACAGACTACAGAGAAGAAAATCAGATATAATAAAGGAGCAACAACAAGGAGTCAACGAAAAATTAAATGAAGTACCTGATATGTACGTAGTCACTTCTGGCATGGTACTGTGCAATGGGTCGGGATCCCATGGACACTTGGTTGTAATAATTTTGTACTCTCCACTTTCTATACAATGCACATGACAGCTTCTGTCATGTTTTCAAAAAAAAAAGAAAAAGAAAAAAGAATACCGATAGATAGAGTAACAGTTCAAAATCAGAAGAAGAATCCGAATGAGGCGAAATAAAGAGAGCAAGGGTTTTTTAAAGAGGGTGACAAAAAGTGGGAAGCGAGAAGTCGATAAGAACAAAGTGAGAAATGAGAAAACGAGCAGGACACAGCCACATGGGAAACAGACAACCAGCCCATCGCTATTGGAGAATCCAAATTTAAGGCCCAAATATAGCGGCCCAAGAAAATCGCTTGTTTTTAATTACCGAAACATGCATACTTCACGGCCCAAATCCCACCAATCTGCGGATATTCTGCTTTAAATTTGTGCCTAGTCCAAATGGAATTTGGACTCCTAGAGATGCATTCTTTGCCAAGAAGAGGAGAGTGAGCATAGAAGATAGCAATGGGGAGAAATGTGGTGAATTAATTTGCACATATCCACCTGGTATTCCATTGCTTATTCCAGGTGAGGTTATAACGGAGGATGCCTTAACCTACTTGTTAGATGCACATAAACAAGGTGCAACGGTTTGTGGTACAGCTGATAAGGCACTTTATTCTATAATTATGTGTGATTAGTGAATTATATTCTGTAATTTTGCGGCATGCTAAATTTTGCAAGATTTTGGATATGTCGGCAAAAATTATGAGCTTAACTTCTCAATTAGTTGGTGCTGCACAATTAATTAGTTTGTTTTGACTAAGATATAAATTTATTTAAGGGAAATGTTCTAGCCTTCCGAGCCATCATACATGAGCGCGCTCCCTACTAGTTCAACCGAATTTTTTTTCCTATTTTCTCGAACCGTTATTTTCTCCACTTTCCTTTTACGGTAACCCAATTTATGCTTCACCTAGCCCCCCTCTTGCTATTTTCTCTGATCCATTTCTTCGCTTTCCATTTCTCTCTGTTCTATTTCAATCTTCAATCTGATTGGACCTACAGACAGAGATCGATCCGAGAAGATATTCCTTGAAAATGAGGCGAGAGAACGAGAGATCAATCGATTGGATCTAACCACCAGAAATTGATACTCCCTCTGAAAAGGAGATCGATAAAGATGTTGTATTCATTTTTTTTTTTTTTTTGATAAAACAGTAGGGTCAAGCCCTTACTTTCATTAACCTTGATTGGTTACAGAGAAAGGGTTTCTGAGAAGAAACCCTGTTGCAAAATAAAAGTACAGTGCATAATAAAAAAGAAACGAAAAAATTTGCTAAAAGTAAAATAGAAGTCTCTGAATAAAAGAAAATTAAAAGAAATTGTTGGTAGTGAAGAGCTGTCTTTGTTACACTTCTCGCAGCATGGAATTTCTATCTCGGGCCTGTGCCGTTGATGCCTTCCATTGATCAATCACTTCATCGATCAGTTGTTGTGTGCTCTTTCTCTCCTCCTTGAAGATTCTGTTACATCGTTCCCTCCATATTGTGAAGTTTGCGATGAGTATCAGTTCTTTGTCTGTCTTGGGTGTATTTTTGTCCGTCATCTTATTTATGTTATTTTGGCCTGCTGTGTATCCCTCTCCTCGGTGCAACACTCCTCTGTATATGGGTATTGTCTGTGGGCATTCATTGAACATGTGTTGTGATGTTTCATCTTGGTTCCAGCACAAGTAACATATGCCTGCTATTTGAAATAATTGATGTCAACCTTTCAACATTATCTTCATATTAAAATGTGTTTAGATACCAAATTTCATATTTTTTTTGTAAAATTTTACTATTTGTTTATAATTTTTGAAAATCACTGTTTTTTCATTAAATAACAAATAGTCAATAATTAAGAAACTCATAGCTTCTGGCTCGCTAAGGGTGACAAAAGAACTCGTCGTTCATGACTAGCTCAAAATTGGCCCATAAAAGCCTTGAAAAATGCTTTTGCTCATTCGTGGACCGACGGCCAGCTCGTTTCTAAACTTCGGGTTGGATTTAGCTCGGCTCAGACCAGCTCGGTCCATCGACGAGTTTAGTGATTTAGGCCCAACCCGAATCCCCATTATCACTTCTTATTGTCTTCTCAGCCCACAACCTAGTCCTGCAGCTCCTGCTTGCGCCATCTCTCTCCTTATATATATTTTTTAATTCAAAATCATTATCTGCTTCCTTCGTCAAGCTTAGATTTTTGTTTTTTTTTACTGGTACGGACCAAAGGCGAGACCAGTCTTGGTTTAATTTCTGATGCTCATAAGGTATTTGACAGATTGTCATAGTGAAGTGAAGTCATGGTTCTTTTTTCATTTTTGCAAATTCAACTAAAAACAAAAGGTCATGAGGGATAATATATAAAAACTTGAAATTGGTACCAATCCATGATTAACCAGCATATATGTAATGTGGTAATGTCCTTTTTTACGTGGGAGAGAGAAAATCTCAATAATTTTTCTACTTTACGTCATCTTATATTAATATTGTTCTAAAGTTAAAATATTTAAATTGATGGTTTAATTATGGAAGGAAAAAGCGGCTGATCTGGATCGGAATAGGACGTCGTTCTGGATCAGAATCGGCCGCACCCAACCTGATTCCTTGCCGATGATGAACCTGAATGGATCCACCTCGAATTTTGCAGTGACCCCATCCTAATAAAAAAATTAAATCTTACAATTTTATATGTAACTAATTAATTATGAATAATAATAAAGTGAGGCTATGGTACTATGGATAGTGAGGATTGGTTTATACTATTTATCAAAATCTTTATTTTGAACGTTCACACATTTGATAGAAACATTCAACATTATTTCTTAGATAGGTAGAAACTCACATGATCTAAAAATTCTAGACCTATCAAAATAATGGTTTTCTAGCTACCTATCTAAAAAATATTAAAAAATAAACTAAAAAAATGCAAAATTTAGCATGCAAGTATATTCTTTTTATAGAGACCATGTTAAATAATTAAGATCAACTATTTAAAATTTGAAAATTTAGCGGACCAATATGCTATGAATAGTACTATAGCCTAAATCATAATCACAACTTTAAATTCAAACCTACCAAACTCAAACAACCAACCAATTTCTAAATAATGATAGCTGCTTTCTGTACCTCACTTTTATCCCAAACACCCCGTTCACACCAACCTATCACTCAGATTTGTATTGTGTTATTTAAATTTCGGATTAAAAAATTTGTATTATTTAATTTAAATTTCTGGTTATAAATTATTGTGATATGCTCTTAATTAACACTTGCTTTAGTGTAATAATCCACAGATCGATTTTCTATAACTGGTCCTTATTTTTCCGGTACTTCATTAAAAAATATATAAGATAATATGTCTATTTTTCAGAAGAATATCTTCCTTTTTTTCTATAAAAAGTTTAAATACACATATCGAAAATAAGAATTCTTTCAATTTTTTGTAGAGAGAGGTGAGACTTTTTGAAGAAACATACGCATGTCGATAATATAAATTTTTTTAGAAAATTCTAGACCATCCAAAAGAAAAGAAGTGATTCTTTATTTATTTAATAAAATAATATATTTTTTTAAAACATATTAAATAAACTCTTTGAACACATTATAATATTGGAATCATTTTAAACGTTTCGGATCGAAAGTTTGGAATTTGAAAATGGAAATAAAAATGCGAGGTATGAGTGAAGCATGAAAGATACGAAGCATTTGAACCCTGTTCATAGAAATAATCCTTCCTCGACAATATATTTAAATTTCTCTTTTTATTAAAAATAGTGTATAATTCATTTTTTTTTTGCTGATTTTTTCGCCAAAAGATATCATACATGGTTTTTAAAGTAAGATTGTGTATAAAAACACATCCTACACGGTTTCTAATAAAAAGCCATGTATAATTCAATAATATTTTGTAAAAAGAAAATCACATGAAACCCTATATATGAATTCAAATCAAACTCTAGATCTGAATTCAAATTAAACCCTATATCTAAATACAAAAAAAAAAAACTAAACTAAATTTCAAATATAAACATTACAACACTACATTTACTAATATATAAAAAATAATTACAATTACATCACATATTATTAGTTACATGAATAACATTTACACAAATAATGTCTAAGAAAAAGTATGGTAAAGAATCAGAAATGAAAAAATGAATCGGAAACTTCAACTGTAGTTTTGAGGCTCTTCCCTTCTTTTTTTTTTTTTTTGCAATTTGATCTGAAATTTGGATTAATGAATGAATATGTGACGTACTAGTATTAATGCCCCCATGAAGCATATTAGGGTAATTTATGTCAAACTTTCCTTGAGCCTTGAGAAAAAAAAACTAATGTTATGCTCTTAATTTGTTTAATTTTAATAGTCTGAACAAGTTTATTTAAGAAGCGCATTAGGTTAAAGACAACTACAAAAATATCATATCTGGCCTTGTAAATCCCTCTGTTGTGGAAACACTTAGGTTGTGTTTTTTATTTCAAATTAAATTGAAGAAAACTAAGTGTTTCCACAATTTAATTTGAAGACTGTAACAAAAACCTCTTGCATTAATACTTTGGGATATCTTCTTGCTTTTTTTCTGGGACACATATCGCATTCTGTCCGCAAAGTATTGTGAAAACCTTGATTGGTGTGAGCTGTGTGAAACCTGGTGGTGGACCATCCATTAATTGTTGGTCACTTAGTAGCATTGGATCCTGAAGGAAGTGTTCAATCTTTTTCTACTGGTTTCCTTGTGACCTGCTTGAAAGATACAGCTTACAGCAATAATGGACCACATCTTTATGAGCTTCCATCTGTGGGGATAAAGTTTGCAACGGTTGAACATTGAAGGATTTTACATTTCTCAATGGTATAAGATCTGAGCATATCCTTGTGCCTTGTTGGTTCTGACGTGGACAGTTTCTACCCACTTTGTAAAAACATGGATACTCTTGATGGTCAATTAACTAATTATAAAAAACAAAAACTAATTCTATCTCTAGATTTTTCTTCTCTGATCTCCCTGTACCTCAAAATCCTTATCCGAAACACCCCGTTTATCCCGTTGAGCCCAACTTCTATCCCAAACACCCCGTTGAACCCAAGCTATTACTCAGATCTTTCCCTCTCTTTTTTCTGCTTTTCTCTTAGAATGGCAGGAGTGCAGTTGATAACGGGAGGGTGGTTCGCATCTGCCGTCATTGGAAAAGTGGTCGATATAGGGCGTTCCTATCTCGGTGACAACTATGATCTGCACACTGGGACCAGGGAGATGCTCACAAACTTGGAGATTCAACTTCCTCATATCCAAAGCGTGATCGAAACAGCCGAGAAGCAGCAAATTACTAACAAGGGTCTCGACACATGGCTCGAGCAGCTCAAAGATGCTGCGTATGAGGCTGAAGATGTTCTCGATCACTTTGAGGCCAAGAGGATTCGTGAGAGTATCAAGGGAAAGTGTAAGGTTAGTGAAATTGCCTCCTCCTCTGGTAAGATGGTTAAAAATCTGTTTTCTCCTGATAAAGATTTGAAGGAGTTGAAATCTGTTGTTAAGAAGCTTGATAAGCTGTGCATGGGGGATTTCATTAAAGCTTTACAAGCTTATAGGGATGAAGGAAAAGAACAATTGGGCAATCTTGGTAATGAAACAAGCTCCTACTTAGCCCCTGATGTAACCATATTTGGCCGGGATGAAGAAATCAAATTTATCTTGGACACGATATTAAATGTTCTATATGGAGATTTTAACCATAAACCTTTAGATTATCCTAATTTACAACAGGCAAAAGGAGAAGGGAGCAGCAGCCTTTCAAATAAGATATTCAGGAATTTGTTAAGTTGGGGTATACCTGGGAAAGAGAAACTAATGTCTATTCGGACAGTTATAAAGGGTGATGCACCAGAACGAAGTAAAAATATAGTAACAACTGTAGCAGAACCTCATTCCATCAACAATCGGAAACTAGCGGTTATACCCATTGTTGGTCTAGGTGGTGTTGGGAAAACTACCCTTGCTAAAATTATCTACAGCCATGAGAGAGTGAAAGAGCATTTTGGTTTAAAAGCCTGGGTCTATGTCTCAAAAATTCATGATGCTAAGAAAATTATGCAAGATATGTTATGTTCTTTTAAAGAGTGTGGTATCGAGCATGAATCTACAACAATATGCTCACAAAATTTGAATATTGTTGAAAACAGGCTTATCAAAACTATAAGAAATCAGAGACTCTTACTTATCTTAGATGATTTGACCGACGCCGAAAGGACAAAGCACATATGGAGTGATCTGCGATCAGTGCTTTATTATGGGGAGGTAGGAAGTGTTGTTGTTGTAACCACCCAGAGCCCAAGCATTGTAAATTTAGTAGGAACTCTGCCTGAAGTAAAATTGGATGTTTTGAAAGAAGATTTATTTTTGAAACTTTTTCAGTATTACGCATTTGATGGTTTCAAGTTTGGGAATAAACCACCTCTGTCTCCATCAGCACAACAGGAATTGCAAAAGATTGGTAAACAAATAGCTGAAAAGTTACATGGGTTGCCTCTAGCAGGCAAGGTTATTGGGACATTGTTGAGTTCCAGATTAGAAAAAGAATTCTGGGAAGATATTTGTGGAAGCGATTGGTGGAACATTGAAGGTGCCCGCGAGCAAATCCTTCCTTCTATTGGTGTTGGCTTTAATTATTTGAAATCTGAGCTAAAACAATGCTTTGTATTTTGTTCCATATTTCCAAAACAGTATGAATTTGAAAGGGAGAGATTGGTTCAGATGTGGATTGCACAAGGCTTTATTCAACCCAGCACAATAGAGAAACAGAGACTGGAAAGAGGTGACATTAGATTAGAAGATATAGGAAGGAAGTGGTTTGGTAAACTCGTCGACAGAATCTTCTTTGAACCAACAATAAGTGATGGAAAGTATGTCATGCATGATCTGGTGAGGGACTTAGCTATTGCAGTTTCCTCTAATGAATTTTGTTTCGTTAAAAGCAATGATAAGCATCTCCCATCTACAGCCCGTCACTTGGGTATAGATTGTGATAATTCAGAGGTAGAGTGGAAATGCGAGAATAGTACAAGACTAAGAACTGTGATTTTGTTTGGTAATTGGACAAACGAAAGTGATAAATTCATTAGCAATATCTTTGCCAATTACAAGGGTCTACGTGTGTTGGATTCATCTTATATTGTCCTTGAAACAAATGATTTCATTAATGATGCTCATCTACTGTGGCATCTCCGATTTGTGGATCTCTCCTTCACTGGTATTAAATCGATTCCTGATGAATTTTGTGCCTTGTGCCATCTTCAGGTGCTAGATGTGCGAGGCTGTATCTTTGAAAAGTTACCTAAAGGAATGAATAAACTTATAAACTTGCGGCATTTGTATGCAAGCTCTGATACTATTTCTTTAATATGCAGTATAGGGAAACTAACCAAGCTCCAAGATCTGGGGGAATTCCGTATAGGAAAGTGTGAGGGGCATAAGATCAGTGAGTTGAAGGGCCTGAATGAAATTAGCGGGCACCTTCTTCTAAGTGGGCTGCAAAATGTATCTAGTAAAGAGGAAGCAGCGGAATCTAAAATAGACAAGAAAAAGTACCTCAAAAGTTTAGAGTTTAGATTTGATTACAATGACAACGGTGGATCAACAACCGAGGTGAAAATGGAGATTCTTGATACCCTAAAGCCAGCCCCCAGTTTAGAATTCCTAAAAGTTGGGGGCTGTAGTGGGGAAACACTTCCAGGTTGGATGTGCTCATCACATCCTGTTTTTTACAATCTAAAAGTTATTCATGTGTCCCACTTTCAGTTAAGAAGGCTCCCTGGTTTCGGGGAGCTCCCTTACCTTGAACTTCTCAGCATTCATAATTTACCATCAATTGAAGAGGTCGGTAGTGAATTTTATGGCAGCTCCGATGTGATATTTCCATCTTTGAAGGAGTTGACTTTCTCTCTAATGTTACGTTGGAGCAACTGGGAGGATGGAGATGATGGAAAGATGATATTTCCACACCTGAAAAAGCTCCACTTGAAAGATTGCGGGTCACTGAAGACACTGCCTCCTTGTTCTTTAACATCTGTGGTAGAACTTACATTATCAGAATGTAGCTATCTTCGTAAAATTCAAACAGTACAGATGCCTTCCCTTGCTTACTTTAGCATAACTACCAAAGTAATTATACCTATATATATAGATTGTACTCTAAAATCCCTTGAGGCTTTGCACCTTTTGGATATTGACCATATTTGTTTTGTTGGAGGGTTAAAGTACCTTGTTAAATTGAGAGAGTTAGTAATTAAAGGTTGTACAAAAATTCAACACACATATGAAGAATATCCCTTGATTGTGATTTCTCAAGAAGAATATGAAAAACAATGTTTGCAATCTCTAACTTACCTGCACCTGGGTTGTAGTCTCTTTGGTACTAGGATCCTCCCAAGACTAGGAAGGTTGCCTTCACTGCGTACGCTTTTGATAGAAAAATACTTTTCACATTTTTGTAATATGAAAGATCAAGAAAGTTGGTTCAACCAATTAACCTCTCTGGAAAAGCTTGAGTTCCGTAATTGTAAGAGACTGAGCTGCCTTCCTTCCGAATTACATTTGCTCACTTCCTTGAAGAAGCTACACATTTCTTCTTGCCCTCAGTTGTGTTCACACTACAACAATGTAGATACTTTTTGCGAGAGAAAAAGCAAATTTATGACGGTACTCCCTCGCGAAAAGTACCGTCGCAAAAAGAAAAAGCTGAAGAATGAGAGTAGTCCGTCGCAAAAAGTCACTTTTTTATCCTCGCGAAAGATGTCTCATTCTTGTTGTGTCATTACCGGAAAATGGTTTACCACCAAACCTTGTAGAACTATACATCGAGGAATGCCCACATCTATTACGCCAATGCCAACCCAATCAGGGGGAAGATTGGCATAAAATATCCCATATCCCATTCATCCACTTCAATGAGGAGATAGGAACAGTACCCATACAATCTCCCTAGCTTCTTTTATCTTTCTAAGGTGTGTATCAATCAAAGGAAGATTTTTCTAACTTATTTTGCTTTCTTATGTGTTTTTGAATTTTATGGAGAATGTATAATTTGATGTGTATTACAATTATAATTTGGCTTCTCTTTAATTCACACTTGTATTTCATAGCCTTCTATACGGAGATTCGAAGACCTCATCAAAGGCGACTTCATCCCGTGTTTGCATGTGCAGGGAAGATTTCGATAAACTAAAGCAAACTATCCATTAGAAGAAAGTGAAACTCGCAACCTGGGTACTCAAGGTACATCAATCTCTGATGTTGTGGGGAATAACATCTTCTCAAATAACTCATTCTGTCAGCGAGCTCATCCACCTGATACCATTTTAATTAGGGCACTTTTAAATTAGTGAATGATTTCTTGAATTGTTTCCAAATATGGCAGATTTGTAGCCTGTTACAAAAAGCATCAAAGCTTGTATTTTCAGTTTTGTTAGTAACGTAATTTATCACGAGTTACTTTCTGCATCAAAAAATAAAAGTTACACCCTATGTGTTATCTACTCCTTAATTTCCTCGTCTTCTATTTTTGGCCGCTGCAGTCCCATTTTTTCAGGAATATCGGTAAGCTTGCAAGATGAAAAAAATTTGACTCATGTTCTATATATTTTTTAAAAATTTAGGATGGGAAGAAATCAAATTGAAACCGAGACTAAGAAAATTTAATTTGAACGAGAAAAAAAGTATCACTGCTAAAAGAAAAACAATGGTATTCTAAAAAGGCCAAGGTGCTCTCTATAATGTGTGATGTTCCAGTAATATTATTGTCCTTCTCACCCTCAAATGAGAAATCTCATTAGATATTTCTGGGACATCAGTTGTATGATTTAATTATATTGTGAAACTTTTTTATGAGGGTTCATTAATCCTTAATTCTTATTATATATATCCATTTAATGTCTAGAAAGGACCTTGCATCGGGTATCAATCCCACGATGTCATACACACAGAGTGTCGCCTTTTGCCTTCAGACCAAAAACTGGTTCTAAATCACACCCATTTATAAAGAAATTATATTTTATAAAATACTTTTCTCAAGAATAACAAAACAATTTCACCTTCTTTTTCAAGATAAAGAAGCTTAATGGAACACAGAGGTGCAAAATAATTAACTTCCACTTGAAACATATTGCAAGACCATTGATTTTGGGTATCAGACCAAAACTATAAAATATGAGAATATAATATATATGCAAATTAACCTAACTTATCTAACGCTGCCCGTAGTTTAATTTCAGATGACTTTTAAAAAAAACAGTTAAAAGAAATGGTGAGGTCTATTTATCGAGTTTCAATATTATGGTGTCTTTATATGTTTCTTTTTTCTTTTTTTAATGAATGTTGCAGCTTTTGTGTTAGAATTTTTAAGCATATATTATAAAAAAAATGGATTCTCTCTAACTTTGTTGTTGTTAAATTAATTCGTAATGCTTAACATTAAGAGATGCAAAGCCACAAAGTATGGTAGGACTTAATTGGTGATCAAGATAGACGACCATGTAATACGAAAAAAACAAAGCACACAAATTAATATGCAGCAGCTATCTAGTTTTCTAGAATCATATGACTCAGATTTTGTACCATAGTTTGTTGTATTATTGCGATAATGACAAAATGCATGAAACACATGCTTCCCGTGGAGAGAACAATTTAAATTCTATCTTGTTTTCTAGTTTTCTTGATCTTCCTTAGCTTCAGCACGTGTTAATGCAATTTCAATTATTCTGGTCCCCACCATAGCATAGCACGATCGATTTAATACGTGATAATTAAGCACAATTAATTCTGACCCCACCTTATCTATTAGTTCCATATATAGAATTTAGGCTCAAAATAAATATTGTTTTTTAATAAAATTCTAAATTAGTGGGGTAATGCACGTGCATCATTTTTTTTTTCTCAAAGAATGCACAAAATTGGTCCTCGTGACCAGCACTTCATTTTTTGGGTGAGTCAAGAAAATACATCACCTGAGGTAACGGAATATTGCTGTTTTGATCCGGACTGTCCGATCAGAATCCAAGCAAATCCGGAATATTGCTGTTTTGATCCTGACTGTCCGATCAGAATCCAAGCAAATCCGGTCCAAAGTGGAATGCACTGGCTCCTTTAATATTATATTTGTGCGGTTTTGTAACATACCAATTTTTTTAAAATTGGAAAACTTGACCTTAAATAAAATTGTTTAGAAATAGAAATCTGAGTTTTGATAACACAAAAGTTCGGAATATATATCATAGTTGTACTAGTAAGTTGAGTAAAATAATTTAATTAAGTATATGAAATATATTTGCTTATAAAGTCATGTACTTTATTAGAATATTTCAAAATTAATTGTAACATAGGTTAATTCATGAAAAACATAGAATTAAAAATATAAGTTCTATTTCAAAAATAAAGAGGGGCCTTGTGCAAATTAACCAACTAATAAAATAAGAATAAGTGACAACTTCTAATATCCTAAAATAATGACATGTAGACACCCGTCAGTTTCTTTTCTTTTAATTCATTGAATTACAATTTACCACTCATCTAAACAAATCTAATTTCTCACACGTGTCCATCATATGCATCTCCACATTCTATTCCTTTTGTTCCTTTGCTTGTATCGCCCTCCATTCTTGGAGATATGAGAAATTATATAGAAAAAGAAACCGATAAATAAAGGATAAAAGAAAATAAAGGAGATAGAGGAGAGAAATAATGTGGTGGCCGGTGCCAACACCTATGCAACAAGGAACAACAGAGGAGCAGAAGTTGCCATTGTGACTAGCTTCGAGAGTTCAACATGCAGTGGAAGTTCAGAATGGAGCAAGATGGAGTAGTGGGATGATTAGTTGCGGGATCTTGTCGAGATATTGCTTGCTCTCTCTCTCTCTCGGGTGTGTAGTGGAAAATTAATATGGCATGAACTTCGCACGATTGGATCAAGTAGGGTTGTATGATGCACAAAAGCTGCAACAATATGCTGAGCACTTCGTCTCGACATTGCTAAGGTGTGGATTTCGAGTTATTCTTACCTCCCTTCAACTGATTTCTTGTTTAATGTTTGGTTGCCGGTTTCTTTGACTGTTTGTTGTTGCTCACTGTTTCTTTAGAACTGTTATTTGCTTGTGTGTGCCTTGTTGAATTATCTAATTAGTTATGGTGCATATTTGCATGGTATACATTATGTGACTTAGCATGTGAAATATTGACCACATGTTATCATAATAGTTCTGAACATGACTATAGTATGATTTGGAATTTTTTTATGAAGAAAACGCTTTATGCAGGAATGCAAGAACCATTTAGACATTAGACCCATTAAATGAATGATAAACCATGTGTATAACGGGAAATATTATGCATATAGGTCTTGTAATTGTTGGAACTTGAGTACTAAAAACTCAAAATTATAAACTAAAATCTTTGTTGTAATATTTTGTAATCTTGAGGACTAAACTGAACATATCCATATCAAATTAAATTGAAAATTAGAGAGGCGCCTGGGCACTCTCTGTTCTCTCTTTGCATTAAATCATTCCATTTATTTTCTAATTAATGACTTTAATTAATTCCTTACAAAACCCTTTTATTATTTGAAAACGGTACCACTCTTTTGGACAGGAAATAAGTCAAAAAGATGGGTTTGTTTTCTAATTCAATTCTCATTAGCATTTCTTTTAATTACATGCTTTCTCTCTATAAAACTGACTAACTCAGTTTATTTTGGACTGATCGATTTTCACTATCTAATTGGATCTCCTATCTCTCTTTTGTATCCGAGAATAGGAAAAGGAAATATATCTATTTCTTACTCTTCCACATAACTTTTCATTTTATCCCAATTATCAAATTCTGATCTATGCTGGATATTGTAGAGTTATCGTCAGTTGCTTCCATGGCGTGTCTAAGAAGCAACAACCCCAGATTATCTTGGTTGCGGTTCCATCTTGCACGATGAGATGGAATACGCTTAAGGAAAATGTTTTGTACACGATCCAGGTAACTCTATTTCAATTTGATTTATTTTAATTAATTTCTAATTATCCAAATATTCTGAAAATTTACACCAACAGTAATTGCATCTAAGTAGTAGTTAACAACTTTTGTTATGGTTTCTAATTGCATGAATTAAAATCATAGATTTCATCACGTGAGGCAAGACCATATTTTCATATAATAATTTTTGAAATTAAATGAGGTTTGTCCTACACATTCAGTTTTGAAAATTTAAATTGATATATATGAAATGCATTGGATTTTAGGAAACTTTGAAATAACAAGTCTGATAATTTGTTAGCCAATGACATATAAGTATTGTACTTATAGCACGGGTCGTTTGCTTTATTGTACTTGTAGTACTTAGTGGCGCGCAAGTATTAGTCATATGTTTTTAATTCTTTGCATGTTCATTGTTGCTTGTTCTATTGCTTAGTTGCTAGTTAGCTAGTTGAATTCTGGAAATTGGTTTTGAATTACATTTTATTACATGAATAAGTGAGATATCATAAGAAGCTTGAGTCTGATTATTTTAAACTTAAATGTGAATTGCTTTGAAGTGTTGATTTGCATCATATTGTATTAATTGCTGGGAATTAATGAACTTGGATTGTTAGACCAGAAACTGACCATAATCATGAGATTGTTGAAAGGAATTGAGTTGGATTTTAGACAACTTGCTAAAATTAGTAAGTTTTGAAGTACCGATTAATTGTAGGTGAAAATGGATAAAAATACTGAACAGTCTTCAGCACGTAGGCGCTGTTATGAGTAGTGCATGCTTGAAGCTCGGTTCTAAAAGTGGAATGATCACGTAGGTGCTATAATGCACTTTATTCTATAATTGTGTTTGATTAGTGAATTATGCACAAAACTTTGAAAGATTTTAGATATATATGTCGGCAAAAATTATGAGCTCAACTTCTCAATTTTTTTTTTTTTTTTTTTTTTTACTGATTTGGCTATTTTTCTCTTTCAAGGACAGATTGAAAATTTGAAACATGTGAAAGTACCAGTAACTTCAGTAAAATAAAAAAAAAGGAAAAAGAAAAAAAGAAGAAGAGAAACATTCACAAATTCAATATATAAATGGTATTCTTGTAAAAAAAAACACGACAACATGCAAAGGGAACTGCAGGAAAGTGTGGCAGGACAATGCTTTGACCTGTTCTATGATGATTAACTTGGTTTCTAATGATATATATATATGTTTTCTCTGTTTCAATATTAACGAGGGTGCTTTTTATTGATTCTCTTTTGTGGTGATTTTTTACCAGCACATGATGCCACGATTTAATTTTTTTCTTGCTGCTCTTTGTGCGCGATTTATTGGTCTGATTTATTTTTCGGTTTATGTTGGTTTGGTGTCTTCTGATAGACTGTAATTTGATGCTTTTGTGATGCTTTGACTGTATTTTGGCTCTAGATTCCCTTTCTTATTATTTGTTGCTTGTCTGCACTGCTCTTGTATTATTGTTTATAATTTATAAAAATCGAGATTTTTCATGAAGTTGCAGTAATCTAGTGGGGTAATTTGTGTTCTTAGCTTCCATACGAGAGATTCAAGGTTCAAGTCACACACAAAAAATAATATTGTTATTTTAATAAAAATAAAAGAAATTGTCTATAAAATTGCTAGAAATAAGATTCGAACTCAAGACCTCAAGATTGGGGTCAACCACTCTTCCAATACACTATACATCAAAATATGAGAATATAAAATAGAACTGGTAAATAGAGACTATTATATAGAACCGCTAAATAATCGAGCAATAAAATTCAAAATTAAATAGCCATACAACCCTGCTGGGCAAGGTATTTTTGGAAATAGGCTGCAAGAGAAGGTATGCCTTCTACTTTTTTTTTATTATTATATATTATGGATACAAATTTCAATAATATTTCTGTTATTCATACAAAACAAACTCGATTTAAAAAATGTTTAATCTTCCATTAATCTGTGTATTTAACACAGTCAATTTTGTTCCATCTCCTAACAAATTAATAAACATTCTAAAATATCTTTCTTTTTTGAATAAAACCGATTAATTTAAATTTTAACCATTTAATATGTGAAAACCCAAGATGGACCTTATATTTTAATGCTTGTTAGAATCAAAGTTTTTAAAATACGAAGTTTACAAATTAGTAAAATCTCGTTGCAGAAGCTTCATGCATAGCAATGCGGCCCATGTGAAAATTTTAAAAATCTACCAGCATGATGATTTCTGTTTGCTAACCTGTAATCTGGTTTTTTTTTTTTTGATAAAAAATATAGAGGTCAAGTTTTCAAATTATATATATATATATATATATATAGAGAGAGAGAGAGAGATGAGCTACGGTGAGTTGCGAAGTAAAGCAACTATTTTACTTCACGCTCATATTTTACGATTTTAAAGTTCAAAACGTCAATCCGAACTGTTCATCTTGTTCTCCATATTGAAATGTGCTTGGAGACCAAATTTTACATTTTTTGAAATTTGTTTACTATTTATTAAGCAATTTTGAAAGTCGCTGATCTGATGGTCCAGAAAATTTTACTGATTTTAACTGTTCACAGCAAAACAGCAATTTTAAAAAATGCTTAATAAATAGTAAACAAATTCGAAAAATTGTAAAATTTGGTGTCCAATGACATTTCAATATGGATTAAACATCTAACGGTTCGGATCGGTCGTTTGGACTTTCAAAATAAAAATACGGCGTGAAGTAGAAACGCGTTTTACTTCACAACTCACTATAGCCCATCTCTCTCTCTCTATATATATATGTCATGGATACAAATTTCGATAATATTTGTGTTATCCATACAAAACAAACTCGATTTGAAAAATATTTAATCTTCCATTAATCTGTGTACACAGTCAATTTTGTTCCATCTCCTAACAAATAAACGTTTCTAAAATATCTTTTTTTTTTTAATACAACCGATTAATTTAAATTTTAACCATTTGATATGTGAAAAACCAAGATGGACCTTATATTTTAATGCTTGTTAGAATCACAGTTTTAAAATACGAAGTTTGACAAATTAGTAAAATCTCGTTGCAGAAGCTTCATGCATAGCAATGCGGCCCATGTGAAAATTTTAAAAATCTACGAGCATGATGATTTCTGTTTGCTAACCTGTAATCTTTTTTTTTTTTGATAAAAAATGTGGAGGTCAAGTTTTCAAATTATATTTATATAGACATAAGTAAAATTAATAAATAGAAAAAAACCCTCAATATAATTAAAATAAAAACTTTATTAACATGAAAAAAATAATAAAGGAGAAAACATATTACTTGATGGGTTTTTTGTTTCCTCCTTTTTGTATTAGTATGATACATCGGACTGCTTATTTTTTATTTATTATAGTTTTACATTATTATTTTTATTTATTATTGTTTTACATTATTTTTCGAACAATTCTATTCAGTTTTTTTGTCATTTGTTTAGACTTATGATTCATAAATGATATAATATAATATTCAATGTCAATTTTGAATCTAATATAATATTCAATGAAAAAGATTGACGTGAAATTTTGATGTTAAATATAAGGTTTGATGACATTTAAAAATCATCCCAAATCTTCAATTCCCTAAATACAACAGTCGATAAAAAAAACTATACATATTTTTTTATTATATATAGAAGCAAAAAGATATTACAAACTTTAAAATATAATACTTATTTGTATCTATTTAATTCTGAAAACTAAAATGTTACAAAATTTATAACAGGCAAAAAGAAATCTTTAAAAATTGATTAGATTAGCTGCAATTAAATCTTAAGTCAACACAGCAATAGAATATTCAGTTCATTAATATATTATTTTAAATTATGTAATTAAAACCATTCCCAATTAACAAAATTCCGACTTTTTTTAAAAATTTTCTCGTCGATATGATAGGGTGGTTGTCTGACAATTCATGATGAGCTCTGATCGTTATTTTTTGTTGTCTTTCAATTTTATAATAATGTCGTATGATTTGAAGATATTTACTTATTGTGTATTATATATTTTCTTTATTTATTTGATTTCCCCTAACATTCTATTTAATTGTCATCAAGGAAAAGAATTGATTCTACACAAATGCCGAATTAAAAAAATGAGTTTGTTTTCATGATTACTTGTAGTAATATACGGAAAATAGTTGTATCTACACATATTAATGCCAAATTTAAAAAGTGAATTTGTTTCATGATTTATTGTAGAACTATACATTGAGCTAGGTAAAGGTTTTATTTTAGTTGTGCGTCTTTTATATTTGAAAAGTCAAGCAATATGCAATATGAAGCATGAAACTACCGAGTAATCACATTTTTAGCATGAAACTACCCAAGCAATCAATTTTTTTTTTGAGGTTTGAACTAAGTAAAAATCACACCATTTGTAACTTTTAGTCATAATTAATTTTTCATTATTCATATTATTGAAAAGATAAATTATGTTACAACTAAAAAAATCATACTTCAAAAAATTCAAACCGTACGTGCTAAATAACCAATATTCGTACATATATATTGGGTATAACTCACTTTATTTCATAAAAAAAAACTAACAAAACATTGCAAAGTTATTGCTGGACCAAATGAAAATAGTTAATTTCAGGATCATGTAGCTTGGATTCAGTTACCACTACTAGAATCTGGGTTTATTGCATGGATAAAAATATTTGTTGCATGGATAAAAATATTTGTTGCATGGGTAAGTAGTGTCCATGCAACAAATGACTTGTTGCATGGATACTCTGACTTGTTGCATGGGCTTACCCATGCAACAACTCCCCAAAAAATGTCAGTTGCATGGATTATCCATGCAACAAGTCGAAAATTGAGTAGTTGCAACGAGGGTTGTTGCAACGGTATTTTTTTGGGCTTGTTGCATGGATAACTCATGCAACTACTCAATTTTCGACTTGTTGCATGGATAACCCATGCAACAAGTCGAAAATTGAGTAGTTGCAACGAGGGTTGTAGCATAGGTAAGTCGATGCAACAAGTCAGAATTCTAGTAGTGTACGAAACAGTAGTTATATATATGTGACAATAAGAAGGTCAATACAACAGAAATTTAGGTCATAACATAACAACCTCCATTTTTAACCAAGTATCTAAAAACAAACTAAACATAAAACAAACATAAATGTCAATATAAACTAGCAACATGCTATAAACAAACCAGCACCGTACATACTTGTGGAAAGCTTGAACTTTGTAATTGAAAGAGACTTTGTTGCTATATAACAAAAATTATATGACACAAGCTTATAACATATATTGTGAAAAATAAAATGTACAATGATTTTTAGCCACTATAATAGAATTGTAAGTCATGATATCTAGCTAGAAAGCACTTGTATATATAATACCAGTTCACGAGTCCATATATTCGTTGTCGTTATTGTATGTGTACAGAAACCGTAATAAGGTGGATATTAATAAATATAAAGAAAACAGATGAGGAGTCCCTTTATCTGATAATTGCTTCTTACGTATTTGCATTGCCTAAAACCACCACTTACAAGGAAATAAAATTTTAAAAAATTAAACAAAAGTTTTTTTTTATTTGGTTATATCTATATTAAACCCAGTTGGCTCTCTATTTTTTAACATTTATTTTATATGTTGAAGATCCATCTCCTGTCAAATCAAGAAGCAATGATCGGTACTGCATCTAACAAATTTAGTTCCCATAACGCACGTTGTTGCTTGCAGGGAACACAATTAATTAGAGATAAAGATATTAGCTTCTTCTGCTTAAAAATTGAAGAAAATTATCCACGGCACATATCGAGCGATAAATCTTCAAGAACAGGTCATCCTGCAAAAAGCCTGGTGAGACTTTTTTCATCTAAATGATTCTTATTTAGGTACAATTTTAATTTTTATGCGCGGCATATTTACCATCTTTGGCACATTAGACCAATCCTTGAACCTAGTAATCTTTAAGGACATGTCCTCTACAGATTCACAAGTGAACATAAACTCAAGGAAATAACAAAAGGGTAGAGGAATCTCGATAGAAAGGACTCGAGGATTGAACTTCTTGCAACAATTGATCCATTTTCTGACAAGATCACAGAAGCTATAATCATGAAATTTCATTTGAACCGCATGGATATATATAAGAGGATTCACGATGGTTTAGCATCATGTTACAAAATGTTTCAAACTTTGCATAACTTTCTTTTGTATTGCCACTAACGAAATCATTTTCGTCAAAGTTGAGATGAGATAATGAGGTCCATTGGTTTGTCCACCTCTTTGATATAATGCATTTTTGTATGGTCTCTTTTGGAAGAGGTGTTCTAATTATGTATTATGAATTTGCTTCATTTTTTAGGTTTCCTCCAACACCCTATTCAATTGTCACTAATACAGAGCTTGAAAATTATGTATGCTTCCACGATGTAGTGCTATATATTGGTGTAATTAATAAAGTTTTTCATTAATGTTATGATGTCTTTTATATTTGAAAAGTCATGCCATTTCAACTGTTAAACTACCTACATGATCACATTGTTTGGGAGCTTTGAACTAACTTAAATACACCACACAATTTCTATTTTGCTTGGAGAGCAAATTTTACATGTTTTTAAAATTTTTTTTTTTACTATTTTTGAAAATTATTGTTTTAATATGATAAAAAAAAATCTGAAAAAAAAATTGTGATATTTGTGGCACTAAAATATTGTGAAGTTGGAATCTTCCTCTTTTTTGTAATTTTGTGAGAAAACAACAAAGTCGGTTCAACCAATTAACATTCCTGGAAAATCTTGAATTCCGTAATTGTTAGTAAGTGGAGGGTTGAAATGTGTCTCTATTTTTCATTCCTTCATGCGGCCTCCAAATCTGAGTTGCTTATAAAAAATTAAAATCAATTCTCCTTCCCCTCACTTTTTAAATCGTTTTCCCTCCCTTATTTCTTTCTTCTTTTCTTTCACTTTTGGTTCTCCAACAAATTTTGGTTGTGTTATCCATCCCCTTTCGCTCTTGTCTCTCCTCTCGTGAACCTGAATGGATCTACCTCGAATTTCGCACTAACCTCGTCTTCCTCTTGTCTCTCCCGATATATATTATATTTTTATTTTTATTTTTATTATAATTTATTAAAATTTATTATTACTTATAGTTATATTTGTATAATAATTTATTTGATAAAACTCGTTGCATTTACAAAATCAGACAATCTAATAAAATTCGAAATCTAACAATTTTATATGTAATTAGATAATTCTGAATAAAAATAAAGTGAGGCTATGGTACTATGCATAGCGAGGATTGGTCTATACTATTTATCAATATTTTTATTTTGAAAGTTCAAACATTCGATCAAAACTATTTCAACATGATGTCAATATGACAATATACATGTAAATCATATTTTTATATTTTCTTACAGTTTTTACTATTTTTTTTAAACAATAAAAAATCACTTGATCTAAAACTTTTATGTATAAAAAATAGAGGCATCCAATTACATCATTTTATGGTGATACATGTTGACACCATCTGTTTATAAGTCATTTTTGTGTATTCAAAATTCAAACAATCGATCTGAACGGTTCAACATGATATTCATATTAAATTTTGCTTGGAGATCAAATTTTACATTTTTTGGAAATTGTGTACTATTTATTTAGATTTTTTTTTTAAAATTGCTGTTTTTCAATGATTCATAATTGTCTGAAAACAACAATTTTGTATACATCTTAATAAATACTTAAAATTTTCCAAAAAAATGTAAAATTTGATCTCCAATTGAACAATTTAATATGGAGATCATGTTAAACGTCGGATCGAATGTTTGGCTGTAGGATTCCGTCCTGGTTTTATTTGTTGTTTGTCTGCTATGCACTTGTATTTCTGCATCTTTTCGTTGTCCATCTGATGCTCTTTTGGTGGTCCGTTTTGCTTGTCGCCTGCATGCTTGGATGCACTAAATCAGACAAGGTTCTTTCGGCCAAAATTCAACAATAAATCCCCCGTTTCTTTCTTTTCAGTGGTTTGGGATTTGTGGCAAGTAATCCACCCGTTTCTTTATTTTTTGCTGACTATTTAACTTTTGATTTTTTTTCAGGGTTTATTTGCAATTGAGGGAGCGATTTCTGTGGGATGTTCTTTAGTCAGCTTTTAGGTATTCAATTCATTTTTTAGGTTCTTTGTGAACATTGTTTGTAGTAGGAATTCTTTTTTGCTTGTTCTTAGATTTATTAAGTCGCTGGACTTGTTTGCATTCATGTTCAATTATTGCTATCAATCAAAATTGGTTCTTTCCATTCATCGTATATCTACCTCAACAGCGTATCATCCATATCCCAACTTGTTTTTTTTGGAATCTATCAACAGTTTAAATAGTTTTGCACGAATCTCAAAGAAAAAATAATACTGCCCCCCTGCGCTATCCCCAAATAGGCACCGGACACATCGGTCAAGCAAAAATTGATATATCTCAGAGGATACGCACTCTTTACATACTTCCCAACAAAACTCATATCTGGTTTCTCCAATAACGTATCACTGTTAATCTTTTATCTTGTTCATTTAATCCTCCCACATTCCATGACAATAATTTCAGTTTAGGAGAATATTTCATTCTGACACAAACAGCTTCAATATATTAAAGGAAGACACGGTTACATTATTACATACTAGGTAATCGTCCCCGTGCACGGCAACAGGAACAAATTATGTAGTAGAAAACATTAAGTTTCTTAATAAGGAGGAGAGATAATTTAAATCAAATTTATAGAGAAAAATAGTTAAATACTATATTTATCTATAAAATAACACATGTGAACTCTAGTGAGTGGTAAGAATTTTGGCACCAACAGAACCCAATTGGGTTCGAATCCCGCCTTCAGCAGAAAAAAAGAAAAAAGGTGCGCGGTGCACAGGCTCGGTCCGTAGGTACCGTGTGTGGTTCAGAGGCACGGTCCACGAGTGCGACGCGCGGTCTACAGGCACTGAGATCATATGCGGCGCGACCAATGCATACTTAAGTGTTGAAGCTCATAATTTGGAAAATTCATCTATGTGCGATCTGAAAATTCAACGGCTTAGCATCATTCCGAAAAAAAAAAACAATAAATCAGTACCCTTGCAGGAAGCTCCTTAATAAGGAGGAGAGATAATGTTATAATGTGTCCCTAGGAGACTACCCCCGTTACAAAAGATCTCCCTTGGTCACTTGATTCCATCTTTTCGTTCTGTTGGGCTTGTTGGTGGGCTTCTTTTAATTGGGCCTCCTTGTGAGCTTGCTTGAAATCTTTTTAAGCTTCCAGCAGTGCGGATAAAGTTAGCAACGGTTGAATAAAAGAAAATGTGAGCAGATCCTCATCCCTTGAAAAAAAAGGAAACTGTTAAATGGGCCTCGTTTGTTCTGCTGTGGACAGTTTTCACCCACAGTTTAATGGGTCTTGATGGTTAACCAATTAATTCTCTCTCTAGAGTTTTCTTCTACCTCATAATTCTTATCCCAAACATCCTGTTGAGCCAACCTATCACTCAGAACTTTCCCTCTCTCTCTCTCTGTTTGTTGTTTCTCTAAATATGTCAGGAGTGGCTTTGATAGCAGGAGGGTTGTTCGCTTCTGCCATCATTGGCAAGGTGGTCGATCTAGGGCGCTCCTACCTCGGTGACAACTATAAATTGCACACTAAGACCAGAGAGATGCTCACAAACTTGGAGATTCAACTTCCTCAAATCCAAAGTGTGATTGAAGCAGCCGAGAAGCAGCAAATTACTAACAAGGGTCTCAACACATGGCTCGAGCAGCTCAAAGATGCTGCTTATGAGGCAGAAGATGTTCTGGATCACTTTGAGGCCAAGAGGACTCGTGCCAGTACCAAAGGAAAGGGTAAGGTTAGTGAAATTGCCTCCTCATCTGGTAAGATGGTTAAAAATATGTTTTCTCCGGATAAAGATTTGAAGGAGTTGAAATATGTTGTTAAGAAGTTTGATAAGCTGTGCATGGGGGATTTCATTAAAACTTTACAAGCTCATGGTGATAAATGAAAAAAACATTTTGGTACAAATCTTGGTGGAATTCTTTGAAGCTGCCCCAGCGAAAAATTCGCTCTTTCCGCTCCTAGCAAAAAGGAGGTGATCCCAAACCAGGCCACCTCATGCCGAAGATACACAATTAGAATGTGGAGATACACAGTTAACAAAATATATAAACTGTGGTGATACACAAGCCAAAGACAATTAGGATACACAAGCCGGAGACAATTAGCATATATATATATATTTTTTAACAGATTTACCTTTCTATTTCTACTTACGTACAATAACAGAGCCATTAATTTTTTTTTTTTTTTGTTGATGAATATAGTACAATTAGGCAATTTATGTTTTATTGGGCTGTAATTGTACATACTTCTGTTGGATCATAGTATCCAATGTTGAGCATATATGTGATACAATTATGGATTGTATACTGCCATGTATGATTGTCTAACTAAAGCTATCAATGAGGATTAAGAATATTTGACAATCTATGTATTTATTACGGTGTGGTCTATAAATATGTAGACCAATACATGCAAAGTCCAGATTACTGATAGGCTGATTATAGGACTTGCAAATTTGGAGAATCACCTTCCAGGATAGTTTGTGCGGGTCACACAATGCAACCTGAAATTTACAGCACAGTTCAGATATTTAACCGAGAGTTGTGCAGGCCGCACGAAGAGTCTTGGCAAGCCGCACAAAATGTGTTAATTTAGCAAAGTCGGTTCTCAAAACATGTGTGCAACTTTGTGCAAGAAAGTCACCAGTATTGTTTTCCTATTTAACTCACAGAATTGGTCACAGACCTTGTAAATTGGTTCCCAAGCCACAAGACACAATCAACTCACAAAATATTTGTCTAGATTTCTTTCTAAATATTTTTGACTTAATAAATCTTGATTTAAATAATTTTGTTTTCATAACTGATTTCGCGTATATTTCACTGTATTTTATGTGATTGAAAATTAAAATGATATAAAATTAATAATTCATTAAAGATTAATACTTAAATTACAGAGAATATGTGATAAACAAAGATCCATGAGGCGAATCAGGGCTGCAAAAAGGACAAAATTAAAGGCATGCAAGTCCCGATTTAATACAAAAGAAATTAAAAAATAATCGGCAAAAGAGCTCCAAGTCCTTTCTTTTATTTTAATTTCCTCTTTACAGCCCTTTTTTTTTTTTTTTGAGAAATTGGCAGTGACTGCCAAAGGATTTTTATTGATGAGAGTATTTACAGAACAGGACCCGAAAGAGTCAAAATTACATCATTCCTATAACCAACCACCAATGCAGCTTATACAGTAACAATATCGAGCTACCAACACTATCTTTTATTCATTACAGATACCCTCTAGCCATATTCTTTCCAAGATTTCCCCACCAACAGGATTCTGTCAACCAGGTGCCTAGGTGACATTTCCTGATTCCTAAATACCCTTTCATTCCTTTGCTTCCATATATGCCATAGAGCACAGGAAAACCACAGACACCATTCTTTGGTTGATCTGCTCCCTCTACCTTCCCTTGAACAATACCATACATCTTCAATTCGGACACCCGAGATTAAGATGGAAAGGTTCAGCCTTGATGCAAGTAATGCCCATACCTGTCGTGCATAGGGACAGAAGAACAGAAGGTGGACACCAGTTTCGAGTAAGTTGTTCCTGCACATGTGGCAACCTTGTTGAAAGGGAATGTGAAAGATTTGTAGCCTATCTTGGGTCAGAATGCGATCCTGCAGAGCCAGGAAAACAAAAATCATGACAGTAGCCGGGATTTTGCACTTCCAAATCTCCGGGAATCCCCAACTCGTTTTGCCTCCTCCCATATAAGTTGCATAGAAGGATTTTGCCGAATATTGACCAGCTGATGTCCATTTCCACCTTAGAGTATCATGCTTGCCAACTACAAGGCCAGGGATGAGTACCCTGTAGTAGTCAGGAACTAAACCCCTAACTGCCTTGGCTTGTCGAAGGGAGATATGTGGGTTGGCAGAGGAAATTGGGAGGATTTGCTGATTACTCTCCCAAATATCAACCCAGAAACTGATCGAATTACCAGCTCCAATTTCCCATTCCACCGACCAAATGAAAAAAGGGTGAATTTTTTGTAGCTGGTTCCAGAAGTATGAGCCCCTCAGTATCCATACCCGAGGACCATTAGTAGTTGCCCTTCTACCATATAACATTTCTGAGAACTGAGACCAAATTGAATTTGGAGATGTGTAGATTCTCCACCACCAGCGAAGGAGCAAGGCAACATTTTGGGTGTTCAGATCAGAGAAGCCCAATCCCCCCCACTTCTTAGGGCGGCAGATTGATTCCCAACTAATCAAATGCAGACCCCTGCCAGCCGAGTTGTTCTTTCCCCACAGAAAATCTCTGCGAATTCTGTCAATTCTATCTATAGTCCATTTGGGGAGAGGAAAGCTGGACATATAGTAAATTGGCAAAGCAGAGAGCACCGAAGACACTAGTTGAGCCCTACCACCTCTTGATAAAAGCTTCCCTTTCCATCCTTCAAGCCGCTTTTCCATCTTTTCAAGTAGGGGCATGAATATGTGTTTCCTTGGCTTTGTCACGGTGAGTGGTAACCCAAGATAGGTGATTGGAAGAGAGGTAATCGCACATCCCAGGATCCGCTTAGTGACATTGATGTCCTGTGGATCCATGTTGAAAGGGACAAAGTTGCTCTTGCTGAAATTGATCTTGAGTCCCGAGATTTTTGAGAAGAGTCTCAAGGTCAATTTGAGCGTGACTATAGATTGCAGATCGGCATGGGCTAGGAAGATAGTGTCGTCTGCGTATTGGATGGCCAAGAGAGCCTCCAGCACCTTGTGGGAGATGGGGACTGGAAGGAGGCTGTTGGCGACATGAACCATACGTTGCAACACGTCTACTGCCAAGAGGAACAGGAGGGGGGAGACTTTACAGCCCTTTTGCCGCTGTGTTTTCCCTCTTCAATTTTACATTGAAGGTAGTCTTTGCTGCTCTTTCTCAGCACAGGAACCTCACTCTTTTGGCCAAATTTTATATTTATAGCACAAAAAAAAACACAAAACAATCTAGATTTGAGGGATTTTCACATTTATACGGGCTCAAAGCTAATCTACGGTCCATTTATTAGGGGGGGGGGGGTGCACAGATTGGCTTACCGGTCCTCAAAAGCACAAAAAATACACTGTTCCTATTGAATTTATTTATGTTTTGAGGTACCTCTAAGCCAATCTGCTGCCCTCCATAAATGAGCTGTTTTGTTTTGTTTTGTTTTGCTTTTGTTTTTTTGCTTTTGAAAGGTTATAAATAAAAATTTCGGAGCTTAACAATTGCTTAATTTTGGCTTAGCTTGAAATGAGAGTCAAGGTTTTCAACTCCGGCATCATTGGGCAATTAATAATACTTAAACAAAGGATAATTTCATGACCACTAACGGTTATTTAGTGTTTTGATCTTTAATACAAATAGCCTAAATAAAAATATTGTCTGGCAAATTGATATATATATAAGGCCTTTAATTAGAGGGCGTAGGGCCCGCAAATAAAAATGTGGTGAATTGATATCAAACGATGAACTTCCTTCCTATGAGAGATTTCAAATTCTATCTAGTATAGATGTTCATATGTTAGTATGGATTTTGTAAGTAATTGTAAATTAAACTTATTGGTCTATATTGTTTATGCATAAGAATAAATCTTGTTTATTTTTCTAATTTTTGTCCAACATATTATACAAGCCACCAATAAAGAACGAAAATTTAATCACAATTACACATATATTGGGTTATTGAGGAGCACGTTGTCTTCTAAAAATATAGCAGTTCTTATATAAATAATGCTATGAGGATTCTATATATAATTTCACATTTGAGAAATGCCACTTGAAGCATGCAACTACCTCAATAATAGCACTTTCTTGGATGTAAACTTCATCAACTTATCACACTTATTATGATTTCTCATAGGGCTGTATAAAAAGCTCGCAACTCGTGAGTCACTCGAACTCAGCTCGGTAACGAACTCGCTAATAACTCGTTCATTTAAAATTTGAGTTAGTCTGACTCGAGTTGAGTAACTCGTGAGTTAAAGGAGTTGAGTTCGAGCTGGACTCAACTCGCTCGCTACAACTCATAACTCGTTTGATTAATGATTTCCTTCGTAATTTTCGGCATATTTTATTTTTCCGACTAGATGTGACTGACCCAAGTTGACCCAACTCATTTTGTTGTGGATTGTTTGTTAATTCAATATTTACTTCTCATATTATTATATAACAACAATCATCTGTTCAAATGTTCAATATTTTAGCACCTTAAACGAGTTGACTACGAGTCACGAGCCAACTCGAGTTACTCGGGAGTTGAATTCGAGTCAGTGAGCCAGCTTGGCTCAATATTCTCAACTCGAGTCGATTCACTATCTTCCAAGTTGAATTCGAGTTGTCCATAACTCAAGCTAGCTCGGCTTGTTAGCAGCCCTAGTGCTCACATTACAGTTGTATTTCAGTTGGGTCTAATAATTATTCCTAATGCAACATATTTCTTCAAAACACATTATTGATGAGTTTAATAATTACTTCGTTGTGCAGGAGGTTATTGGTAGAACATTGTAAGTTATTGATGATATTTGGGTTTAGAAAAAAGCATAGTTATTGCATTTGTTTAACAAATAATAACAAATATCTAAAAGTAACATTTTCACGTGAAATTATTTCTTTTCTTTTCTATTATATAGACATTTCAATAAAAAAATAGAGATGAATTGAAGTATTTTCAATTTTGATTCTGATGAACAATTGAACATCAACTCTTTGAAATATATTGAAGTGGAATCAATTTGACTATATGAGGGTGCAATTATCACCTCCCAACAAATTAATACAAACCAATTCATCATAGTTAAAACTACTCAAGGCGAATTACATTGATGGACTTGAAATAATAAGAAGTGAAATTTAGAAAGCAGCAAACATGTCTTGAACATATATGGATCACAAACCATTTCAATGACCACGATACATAATTTTTTTCTCGTCCCATTTTACTCGTCTATATATCTACCCTACAAAAAGCATGAATGAATATGATAAATAATTATATTCAGAAACACATTAAAAATTAGAAAATATTCCTCACTATCATTAATTCTCTATTTTCAATTCTGACATATGGACCATGTTAAAATGCAATCAATGTGACACTAGTAATTGAAGGTACCACATCTTCTTTAATACCTTCATTCTCAGATCATACATCCAAATTTGATATCGATGTGATGTACTTGTGACCAGATAGCTTCCTCAAGGAGATGCATAATATGAGCATTCCCAGATTATAAGCATAGACCAAGTATATAGGACTTGTAACCTTTAATATATTCTCCACAATCCGACACACAAAAGATGCTTTCTCCGCATACAACTGAAGAACCCAATAATGTACCTTTTATCGGTCCATGAACCATTTTCCTCTTATCACTATTACAATTCATAAAATGAAACTACTATTTTTTGTAAATTAATCACAACAGAAAACACCTTCATAACTAAAAATTCAGTTATACCAAAAAAAAAGGATATCTAATATTCACCATAAATTCAACTCATAGAAATGCCAAGTAATATTCAACAATTAAATATTGACATATAATCGATATAATTATAAGTTTTATATTGATAAATTGCAAGTAAATAAAATTAAAAACACAATAATAAATATCTCTCATGTTGGATGTGCAATTTCATCTGTGGGAAGTTTGGAGCGACAGAGGAGGAAAGTGTTGTTATTGCTAGGCCACAACACTATGCAATTTTTGTGAAATAGGTGGTCACAAGGCAAAGTTGTCACCACTTCAGAATGTTGCGTACACATGTTCTCCAAGCAGATTGTACATTGTTCCACCATGGCATCCCTTGAAAGGACAACATTTGGAAAGGAATTAAGAACATGCTGGGCTGCCATGGACCTTTTCCCCCTTATCACTATTCAGCTCCATGGCTAGGATCACCGAAACCAACTTACAATCTGGCAATAACAATTTCTGTTTAACTTGTAGGTCTATATTGTTTATGCTTAAAAATACACTTTGTTTATTTCTTTGATTTTCTCCAATATTTTATACAAGATAGCAAGCAAGAACGAAATTTTATTCACAATTACGCAGATATTGGATGTTCTAAGATATGTTTAAAGTGTTTGCTTCTTAAGATATAGTAGTTCTTATAAATAATTCCATGTGCATTCTATATATAATCTCATATTTGAGAAGTCATGCCTTATGGATCATGCAACTACCTCAATAATCATACTTTCAAGGATGTAAAACTGATCACACTTATTGATGAGTGCTATAATGACTATTGTATTCCATTCCAATTAGGTCTAATAATTATTTGTTGTTCAGCATATTTTTCAAAACACATTAGTTGACTTTGCATGGGGTTACTGGTCAAACATGATAAGCTTTTCAGAAAAATAGGCTGATGATGTTTGGTTTAGAACGAACACCTATGAAGACATTTATTGAATTTATTTAACAAATGATAACAAGGATAAAAATGTCAGTTCTCCTCATAGTGAAATTATTTCCTTTCTATTATGTATACATTTCAATAAAACATTAGAGATGAATTTCAATTCTTTTTTATTTTGATTCTGATCAACAAAGTTTAACTGGAAAATCATCTTTATTAGATATATATTAAATTGAAATCTATTGAATTCTTTAACTGTTTTGTTCCGATCACACCATTATTATTATTTTTTTCTTTTTTTTATTATTATTATTTACTTATTTCTTTTAATATACGCCAAAAAAAAATATCAACAAAAAATAGCTAACAGAAATGTGAAT
Source organism: Carex rostrata (assembly GCA_964058875.1). Lineage (NCBI taxonomy): Eukaryota > Viridiplantae > Streptophyta > Magnoliopsida > Poales > Cyperaceae > Carex > Carex rostrata. Next base: position 1,778,057 of record CAXKVT010000106.1, on the reverse strand, counting down.
ATTATCAATTGAGAGGAGTAAAGCTAGGGGTGCTTAAGCTCAGCAAGCCATGAACTTAACTCTAACATCGTTAGATATTCGTTTAATTCATGCAATAACCTCTATCCGACCATGCTGTCTCGCGTCTCCTCATCAATCCAGATTCAATCGCAATTCACATTCATTCACCATTGAACAATACATAAAGAATATTAGTCAGTCAGAAGTCACAAGAAAACCATAGAAGGGAGAATCGGCGTAACTCAGACATAAATAGGTAAGTCGATAGATTTTGTTTTACTGGTATGAACCAAAGGAGAGACCAGTCGTGGTTTATTTTCTGGTGCTCATAAGGTGTTTGACAGATTAACATAGTGAAGTTAAGTTATGGTACCTTTTTCTTTTTATTAAACAGAAAATAAATAAAAAAGTCACGAGGAATAAATTATAAACCTTCAATTTTGTACCATTAGGAACCACCATACATCTAATGTGGTACGGTCTCTTTTTATAACAAAATAATTATTTGTTGAATAGAATACAAAAGATATTTATATTGGCTCACAGGAGGATGAAGTTTTCTCAACCCTACAACCAAGCCACTGTGCGTTGATTCTTTAAAACCACACCAGATTACAAAGCTAGACCGAGCCCGCTTGGATTCTCTTCCCATATCCAACAAATGGTACGGTCCCTTTAATTTAAATTTGTATAATTTAAAGCTAGTAGACAAAATAGAACGAGACACAAAGAATGCCAAAAAAAAAAAAAAGATCTTGCAGACAATTATTACGGATAAAAAAGGAAAGCTCATGTCCAAAATTAATTCGGAAAATAATACTGTCATATAGTAAAAGTTGTTACCCAAAAGCAATTCAGAAACCTCTAACAAAAAAGACATTCATAACAAATAGATCATTAGAACACCTAAATTATACATCTAAGAACATGAGAAATTAATGGTGGTCTAACCGGATTGGCAAAATATATATCTCCTCAGAAATAGGAAAACGTACGCCTTTATCAAGAAACATATATAATTAAATGGAATAAACAAAATTTCTTTTTTCGCTCACTTAAATTATTATAAAAAGATAACATTAAATTATACATAATCATAAAATATCTCTAGACAAAATAATATATATACTAAAAAGGACCACTCTAACTTAATTAACAACTAAAATTAAAGAAGTTTTACATGATCTCAAAATTTCAATAGAAGAAATAATACCAAAAAAAAGGACCACCGAACTTAATTAACAACTAATTAACATGAAATTTTACCTAATTCCAAGATTTCTCTAGACAAAATAAAACCAAACAAAAAAAGACTACTGCAACTTAATTATATCGCTTTCCACTGCAAAAGTGCCACAACTGTCGTCTACTCATACATCGTGCACTCATCCTTTGTCACTTCCATTTTTTCTTTATTATTATGATATTTCTTTACCATTTGAGCAAATGGTATTATATCAATAATAAAAAATGGAATGTTTTTTTTTTTTTTTTTCAGTTGGATACCAGTTCCCGCTTCTTGAGTGGCGTTAATTGCAGCTTCAAAATAAAATACTATTGGCGCGGCATAAGCCGAGATGTTTATATCCCCTAAGACATCATTTGAGCAAGCGGGGGTTGGATGGTGAATGATGTCTTGGGGGATAGAAACACTATTCTTACTCATTTGAGCAAATTGTAATATATCAATGATGTATTTCCCTCTTAGGAATAGAAAATTGGAAGGAATTTTTTTTTAAGTTTAACTAGCCAAGTTGTTTCCTACAATATTTTGAGATATTTTGCGATACCGGGGACAACTAATAATTATCTCAGAAGGCGAACTTGAGGCTAAGAATGAAACAAAGAACTCTAATAAATGTACCTATTTTGGACGCTCACTATTGTAACTTATTTGATTTAATATGATCATATTAACTAAATAAATGAGAAGTTGACTATTAATGACTATTCGTAAAATGAAACTACTATTTTTTGTCCAATTCACAACACAAAATTCCATCATAACTAACAATTCAGTTATACCAAAGAAAAAAAGATATGTAATATTCACCATAATTCAACTCATAAAATACCAAGTGATATTAAACAATGGACTATTTACATATAATTCATATAATTATAAGTTTATACTGATAAATTGCAAGTAAAAACAAAAAGCCCAATGTTATATCTCTCTCATTCTTGATATGTAATTTCATCTTTGGGGAGTTTGGAGCGACAGAGGGGGCAAGTGTTGTTATTGCTAAGCCACAACACTATGCAATTTTTGTGAAATATGTGGTCACATGCCAAAGTTGTCACCACTTCGCTTTGTTGCGTACCCATGTTCTCCAGACAAATTGTACATTGTTCCTCCAGGGTATCACTTGAAAGGATGACAGTTGGCAAAGAATCAAGAACATGCTGGGCTGTGGGGCTGCCACCACTCTGATTCGAAACGTTGGTCTCTGGCACCTCAGGTGTTGGGTAAACAGTTATAATCCCAGCCTCATTAGAATGTGGACCAGGATCTTCGTGAATATAATCCTGCATAGCTGACATGTAGGCCTGGCGATACCAGGGTTGTATTGTGTCGCGTAGATAAACAACACGGTACCCATCATTTTGCGTAATGTCAGGAACACGGAATGCGATATAGTTGGTCGTCTGCATCATATCACCTATCTTGATTGCTTACTTTGAGTCTGTATATAGGATATAATGAAAATATTAGTCACCTATATATAACTAAACGTGTTTAAATATATATAAGGAAAGAAATGTTATCATCTAAAATTGTTTGTTACCTAATATACTCTTGTCTTGAAATGCATCTAAACTAATGCGTGGCATACCAATTTTAAATATGTACGAAAGAAAAAACAGCTCTTTTAATTTAATTGAAATTGTATTTATGGAAAGCTGACTTATTTAAATAAATTATAACGTTCTTTTAAAAGTGCTCCCAAGAATATAGAATTAGTGTCAGCTGTTTTTTGAGGATTAGTGTCGGACTACAGGCGACACTAATCGGGCTGATACTAATACTTACAAACGACCGACACTAAAGATTAAGCATTTGTGTCGGCTCGTTATTAATAAACCGACACTAATTAGTATTTATGGTGTCGTATGTGGTAATTTCAGGTCAAAATTAACACAGTTATGATGAATTAGCAGTGGAGCGTTATTTCTAAAGATTATAAGTTCAAGTGCATATTTGTCACACAAAAAAAAATTGAAGGATTAAAGTGAAAATGTGAATTTTTCTTAATTGAGTAAGATATTCACATAAGATTAGCCAATGACATAATTCCAGAATTAAAATTACTTTCCGGTCAATTTTGAAACAACAATAAACCTTCATAGTGTTAATGCATGAGAGAATATTTGAATAACATGCATTGAAGTTTGCCATATTAGGAAAAAAGGAAGGCACAAGTACAAATTTATAGAACCAAAAAATCAACTGAAGAGAAAGTCAAAACCATAAAATAACAACAAAAACGAATGACCGAATGTTGAATTATTCTCTAATACGTACCTGGTGCGCCGCAGCCAATTGAGTATTAAGGGACAAAAAAATGGGAATACTGGAGCAAGTGATATTAAGCATTTGAAGAATAAAGAAGACAATATATATATGAGAACACCGGGCCAGTTAAACACTAATAATAGCACTTTATCTATTTCAGATATTTTCAATGTTCCAAAAAAAAAAACCAAGAATAATGTTTCTATTTCCCAAGCCATCATTCTCTATCATTTTCAACTGAATAATGTTTTTATCGGACCATTATTTTCTCCGCTTTCCCTTTATAGTAACCCAATTCTCCAATCGCCCGAATTAGAATTCTCAAAACTAATTACCTAATTACCTAGACAAGAGAATCCAGTTGTCATAACCCAACCAAATTAGAAACCAAACGAGAGCGATCAATCTTAGACAAGCGTTCAAAGATTCTTCGACGATCCTAACCTAGGAGCATCCTCCTGACTGAAGAATAGATTCATTGTTATTTAATATTTATTATTAGAATATGTTATTTATGTTTAAAAGATTTTATTTATAATATTCAAAATTCTATATATGTCACTGTCGAAAACAAAAGTTTCTAAATAATATCATCTCAAATAAAAATCAAGAGAAATGAAATCGTAAAATTATCCTTTTTGTCTTATATTAATTTGATCAAATTTATTTTATTTTATTCTTATGTATTTAACCGCATTTATATCCATTTTTAACTATATATTATCAAATATCTCAAATGTGCGCAATCATTATATGTCCTAACTATTTTTATTATTATTTTAACATTATTAAAATATACTACATATGTATCATTCAATTCATATCATCGTCTGAATATTTTTTCCAATTTCTTCATTTGTACTTCATTCATATTATAGAATTACAATCAATTAAATAACTAATATACTTTTATAATCATAAAACACATTCATGTGACTCACATTGCATGCCGGACTTCTCTATCATATGTCATTTCATTTTTTAAGGTTGATTTGAATATTGGTATTACATATTAGATTATGATGACGTATTTGATGGGAGAGTGGGTATGAGATTGGATTTTGATTTGTGATGTGATGGAACTGTGTTGTGAAAGTTGGGATGCACGCTGATCTATTAGATGGTGCACATATTGTATCTCTAAAGATGCACGCTGAAATATTTAGGAATTATTTACGATTTAACTTAAGCATACTTGTGGGTTGAATTAATTGGTTATGTAAATTGAAGCTTAATGTTTCAATATCTTGTGTTCAGACGGTAAATCTTGATTTACATTTAAATTTATTTAAAGAAAATGAAAAGCTGGTTCTTGATTTGTTTGCTAACATTTGGAGCTTGTTGAACACCATATCAAATTGTCACTACAGCAAAATTACCCTTCTGCGACCGGCCAAATGGGTCGCAGAAGGGTGAAGCGCCGGTCGCAGAAGGTAGGTGCCGGTCCCAGATGACCAAAATGAGTCGCAGAAGACCCGGTCGCAGTTGCTCCGTCACTGATGACTGCCCTGCTGACGTCATCGGTCTCTGAAGAGTATGGCGCCGGTCACAGATGACTCCTTCTGCGACCGACTAGATCCATCACAGATGCAACACGCTGACGTGGCTTAGAGACCTATCAGAGACCGACTGAGCGGTCACAGAAGGGTTCCAAATGGGTCGCAAAAGGTTTTTTTTTATATTTTTTTATTATTTTTCTTTTCCCCAATTGGTAAGAAATGTACCAAACAAATTTAATATTAAACCCATTTTGTTCATATATTTTTCTCTAGCTCCAATTGATACGAAATGTAATTCACAAGCATTTAACATCAAATAACAATTCCCACAGAACATGCAACCTTTATAGTCACTGGAATAAATGGAATTAAAACCAACACATCAAATTTCAATTTGTTTTATTATGATTATTCCAACAAATGACATATTAAATAGCACTGGAATAAATATATTTTGAACCATAACATTATATTATACAAACACAAATAAAATAAGGTGCCCAAAAATTGAAGACCTGAGTCTATCATTGAAAACCAATAACGAAGAAAATATAATATAAGCCAAATGAGCATAGACAAAGAAGCTGTACACTTGAAAAGATCACAGCACCGCCTTGAAGCAGCTGTACACTTGAAAAGATTACTCGAGTTGCATTGAGTTAATTGATATTTAGTTTGCCAAAATAAAGGCATTATTTTTGCTAAAATTAGAGTAACTGCATAATTCAAGTATATGTATATATTGTGTCTGCTAGTGGTTATACCAAATTTGTGCAGTAAAATATTGCAGTTGGTCTTATAATTACTATTGTTTAATTACCAAGTTACTCGTACCCATTTATAACGATCTGCAAACAAAGAATTTTAACCCTTTTTTCTCAAAATTTAGTCCTAATCTGTCTGTATATTACCAAGATATAGGTTAAGACGTCATAGAGTTACTGTCAAAATTCTAACTCATTGCCTTCTAAAGTAGAAATAAATACGTAGATGGAAATAAATACCGTGACAGAACAACAAACTTGAGACTTATTGCCTGGTACGTACGGAGCTGTTATCACAAACAGCATTGTCAGGAAAGGAAGATCCAATTCACCTAAATCATCAACGAAAACAAAAGGCATGCATCAAGGGTTTCAAACTAAACAAAAGGCTATATATCAAATTGCTCAATGGTCAATTGGTTTCAAACATGCAGAAAATTTATCAAAATAGCAAACATATCTACAATTTTGATAAAAGTGTTGTGTCGGTTTTTACTATTGCAAATAAGTTTCTTGTTTATATACCCTATCCCAGAACTAATATGAATAATATAATAAAAATCAAAACCTGTCCTTAATGTCAGCAATGACTTTGTCTACCACTTGAACTGGAAATTTCTTGCCACTTAGCTTCTTCTTAGTTCAGCCACTGAGAAAGGCCTGTTTCACATAATTGATACAAATAATTAATTTGAAATAATAATTAGAGAAAAAAATTTATCAGAACAAGAAACCCAGAATAACATATTAGCAAAATTTTGATAAAGCTAATGGATCAGATCCAGTCAAATAAAGAATAAGATATTATACTGTATGAATTTTAAGGCTTTGATTTTTCTTGAAATCAATTCAAGGGGTAATTAAGTCATCCTAACTTTTCATGCTAATTATTTTCTGAGCCTTTGCACAAAGTATATTGTTTTTCAGTTTTTTATTTACACAAGGATGTAATCATACTTTAAGAAATAAATAAATTTGAGAAAGATCAAACCTTCCTGCAAGTAACTGAATAGCAACGTTTTCAGCATCTTCTAATGTTCTTTTGCTGATCTCTTCCTCTTGACAGCTACTCATATCATCTAAATTAACTACTCGAAAAAAAAAATTGTAAAACAGTTTATCTGACACATTAGCAAAACAGTTTACCATTACATTTTACATTTCAAATATAAAATTGTAACTTCCACATGAAAAGTTTAGGAAGGAAAAAAGAACTTATTGGTTGCCGCTTCTGTTGACCATTAAATAACACTGAAGTTATATAGTTTATTTTCGTGCTGGGGCGCATGCATCTCTCTAATCACACGACCTCACTCCGGATAACCAAATGTTGAAATTAGAAAGAACTTAAATGGTACCGGAAAAGGATAAAAAACACTTTACTGGTACCAGTCAATAATACAAAGGAAAAATAAAAAGAGCACTTTACTGGTACAGGAAAAGGGTAAAAAGAACTCGAAGCTGAAATTAAAAAGAGCACTTTACTGTACCAGAGATGAACTGCTGTACCACCGCGAAGCCAGAACCAAGGATGAACTGATGTACGTGCTTAGATCAGCATTTCCCCTTTGCATCCTGGTACAATGATTGAAAGCCAAACAAAATATGAGAGATTTGATCAGATCGCCAAAACCAGGGACAAAATCGATTAAAATCGAAAAGAAAATTGAATTACAAAGGAGGCAAACCAACGGAGAGGACGAGATCGAGAACGGAGAGGAGAGGAGGAAAGAGCGTTCCCAGCAGTGCAGGAGAGGAGGAAAGAGCGTTCCCAGCATTGAAAATTTGTTACTATTTCTTCAGAATTTTTGATTAAATTAAACGATAATAAAAAATTCAGCAAACTGATAACAATCTATAGTAGTATGGATCACCATAGCCTTATTCCTATGCTAAGAACTAATTTACCCTTGTTAACAACCTTTCTGACTTTCTGTACGAAGGAAGGTATCCAAAAAAAAGAATAATTTATCAAAATATATTTATAAGTGGCAAGGCATTGTTGCAAAACTTACGTGCCAGAAAATAGGAGGATGCCAGCAGTGAGAAGCCCTCCAAACTGCACATAACAAAATAAAAATCACCAATATGTAAGACATAAGTTGACAATAAAAAGGTGAAAAGGAGACAAACCATATGAGGATGTTTAGTCACTGGAGCCCCAACTAAAGCTGCAGTATGGACTAGATGGTACAGAGAAGCCGTTTGCCATACCTCCAGCAAATTTAAAATGAAAATAAAAAAAAATATTAGTGACGACTTCAACAAATAAAATAACTAATTAAACATATACCAAATCAATCTAATTAAGGAATGACAGATTAATAGGTCTGATAAGGTCCGAAAATTATCAAAAAGCCTTATGTTGATATGTACAGACAATAGGGCGTAACGTAATAACCAACTCCACAAATTTATCCTCTAAACATTCCTCATAAAAATTTCACCCATTTTAGACTATCTGTTGCATAAATACACATCTTCTTTAGTATCGATAAATACTTTGATTTTGATTTGGTTATCTTCTAGACTTGATTTTGAACTCTTTAAAAATTACAGTTGACTATTGCACAATGAACACTCAAAAATTACACTAATCTATACTTCACTATTGCTGCATTAATGAACACTTAGTTTACATTTTAAAATAAAAAATAATTCGAAATTGTTTTAGAGAACAAGAGATTTATATTATAGCAGTTGTATTACCATAGCATTTTGGCGAATTTTTCTAGTGCAAGGATAGAAACAGAAATGTAAAAATGTATGAATGGCAGGGAACCAACGAATTGGAATCCATAAACGATTAATAAATTGATCTTATAATGAGAAAGCAATCTAATTAAGAAAAAGGAAAACAGAAATTAAGTTGGGGAAATTAAAAATTAGAAGCTGAAATTAAGTTGGGGAAATTAAGCTGAAACAGATATTAAGGAGGAGAGGAGAACGATGGCTACCGAATGAGAAGAGAAAACGCGTTCTTCAGCTTTCTTCCGATTTCCCGATCTTCACGATTTCCCGATCTTCAGCGATTTCCCGGTCTTCAGCGGAGAGAACGGACAGGAGATGCGTTGATTTCGCGAGACAGCTAGGAGATGATCGGTGCGCCGTTTTTTTTTTCGCGGGACAGTGACCTAAAGCGGGAGAAGAGATGACCTGATCGCCGTATTTCAGGTGACTTTCTGGGACCGGGAAAAATCGGTCCCAGAAGGTTGTGAGCGCCGGTCCCAGAAAGTTGTGTTCCAAATCCGTCCCCAATGTTTGTTTTTTTTTTTTTTTTTTTTTGGTTTTTTTGGGTCTGCTGCGTCCGGCGAACAGGTCGGTCTCAAAATCCGGTCCCAGATGAGTGATTTTGCTGTAGTGTGTTACTAATGCAATATGAATTATCTGCATTTGTAACAAAAAATAATAATAAAGAATTCCTACTTTTTGACTGTTTCTTCGTTTTTACTTTGATATGCATTTAATAGTCAGCCAACACAAATTAAATCATTAATTGCACCTCTGTGCTATTTCTTAATTACATCTTTAATTAGTATAAATTAACAGCCTTTTTCTTACTAATAGATTTGTTTTTCCTTAATTACATGCACTATTAGTTGAACGTATTACACAAGTTTGATCCTTAAGCTGAGGTTATATAATTTTTTTTCCTATTTTCTTAACGTACGCATGAAAGCTTTTTGTTATCTCACCTGTGATATGAAAAAGGGGTGGGATTGAGCATTGTGACTGAAAATTTGTTGCCGGTACACTTGTGCTTGCAAACCCTGTAAATTATCCCTGCAGATAACCATATATAATGGCTATATGTAACAATTATATTTTATATTGACATAATTGAAAATTAAATATTTCTAAATTTTACCATGGATATAATCATGGAATGATCAGGATAACCAGACTTTTCTTGCTGTACAATTTGTACCTAGATAAATAGAAGCAAATGCATATCAAAGAGTGCAATTTCATCTTCGATTTTTAGCGCTGTATCACTTCACACTGCAGTCCTGACCTCAAACAAATTTTGAATTAATTCAACACAACAATACTAGGAACTGCATGCACAGTCAATCTCTGTATGTAATCTTGTGGTTTTGTAAACCTTTATCTTTTTGTTTTTAACTTCTGAACACCTAGTGATTTGTAATTGAGATAAGAGGAGATGGAATTTTCAGAAAAACACGACACATTACCATCTCCTATTCACATTTTGACAATAACTCCACGATAGAACATTACATTGCTGTGAGTTCATCAAACCTCTCTATCGCATCTATTTCTTTGATGTTGAATTATACAAAATAAGGTTAATTTTTGTGAATTTGAAGGGTAGGATGGCAACTTGCCATTCTACATTTTCATTAATAAGAAAGTTTTTTACAGAAGCCCAAGTGGACTTGTAGTAACAGCAACATATACACTATTTACATATCACTCTAATATTCCTACTGTGCCGAATTTAAGAAATAACTTAATAGAAAATGCAAGCTATTGAATATAAATCAGCAGTGACTCGCCCACTGTTGAATATCCATAGCCGCCTCCTTACATAGTATGTGGATGGACTTTGATTTATCGTTGAAGATTCTATTGTTCCTCTCTTTCCAGATTGTCCATAGCCCTGCTGCCCATGCTATTTCCCATGGAAACCGTTAGGTGGATATTAATCTATGCGTTTGTTATTATCTGATAAATTCGGCTACTCAGTAAACAACTAATTTCCATATTTTCATTGATTAAACTCTCAAACCGGATAAAATCTCAGCGATTCGCTAATGCTAATTACAAAGCACATTAAGTGTTCTTAACAATTTTCATCAACAGTATTTCATCCCTACATCTATTTCTCGATAGGTCGTCGCATTTCTCAGTTGGTATATTCCTATTTGAACTTTTGTCAGTGATTACACTTGTGTACTACATTATAATTCGACGTGATGTCCAATTTATTTCAAGTCCTTGCGCATCATTAAAGGTCCGCCATAATTTCTCAAGTTTGGTTAAACTGTCACCCATGTCCTCACTATTTTTGCCGTCGACCTTGCATCACATATCTAGTTGTCTAAAAACCAAAGAAGAACAAGTTTTCAATACGAAATAAAGTGTTAGTTCAGCTATTGAATTATTCATAAAATTATTAAACGACATATTTTCAATGTCATAAATTATTGTTAAATAATGTTTTATTGCAGCCTGCAAAAGACAAATAAAATGAAGTTATATAACATAATAAAACTAATTACAGTTAATAAAATAGGAACTTGACTCCTGTTTCTTACTAAAAAAACTAAATAAAAGTAACAATAACAAGCAACATATGCATTCTTTGTGATATACTTGAATTGCTCCATACCTCGGAGGAGAATAAGTAATTAAAATTTAGATAAAAATTAAGTTTTTTCTTTTAATTAGTTAGATCTATATTACCGTAGAGATACTAATTGACACTGTAATTTAGATAATTCTTGTTTTATATGCTCAGTATTCATCTCCTGTCAAATTAAAAAGAAATCAATCAATATATTTGGTCCTCTTATAAAAATTAAACAAATTAGAAATAGAAGGACAACGAGATATTGAGCTGGAATTACCTGAGAGCCATGCTTCTTATTAATAGGCCTCACACTGCACCCAATATATAAAGCACACAACCAAACAAATCAGATATTAAATGATTTAAAATAATAATTGGAAGACATGATAATAGCAAGAAATTTTACCTAATTCGTAAATTTCTCTAAACACAATAATACCAAACAAAAAAAACGCTACAACAACTTAATTATATCCCTTTAAATTGCAAAAGCTCCACAACCATCGTCCACTCATCCACCGTATACTTATTTGTCCTTTGCCACATTCATTTTTTATGTTAAAAAATGCACTTTGTTTATTGTTTTTCAATTTTATCCAATATCTTATACATATGTTAGATTATTGATGAACAAGTTTAATTTGCTTCTTAAAATATACCAGTTCTTATAAAGGATTCCATGTGATGTGGGTTTTATATATAATTCGAAGGTTAAGAAGTCATGCCGTTTGAACATACAACTAACTCAATAATCACACTTTCTCTGATGTCACACTAAATCACACTTATTATATTTTCTTTCCTCTTTGTTATTATTATTTCATAGTTTCTTTAAATCTTCTTTTAATTTCGTTTAAGTTTATCTTTTTAAATTACACTAGTTTACATATATGATTTAATTAACTAGCATGGGAATATTTGTAACACAAAAATGTTGACCTAACTACATTAGCTACACCATTAATATCTCCAAACACTAGCTAAATGGGAATGTGAATATTAGCCATGTTAATAGTAACTAAACAAAATTTGATATATAAATAGCATTTAAATAAACATAAAAATAACCATTTTGCCACGAAATTTTGCCCCGAAATAATCTTATAAGTCTCCTGTTTTGGAAGATGTGTTTGGTCGCACCAATTATTTACTAGTAAATAAATTTCCGAATATGTATAAATTGATAATTACATTAGGGGTCATGATATCAACACTATCTAAATTTTTTTTATTAACTATTTCCTTAAAAAACTCTATCTGTCTTTCACCATTATAGGATTTTCTTTCCGAAAAAGTTTCTTAGAAAATAATAATATTCCTTCACTCTCATATATTCTTATATATTTTTATTTCTTTAAAGTTTAAATTAATAAATTAAATAAATATTTGATTATATTCGTTATTTATATATTTCATCATACTTTTAAGATTTTTAAATATATTACAAAAATGAAATATTTTATTATATTATTGAAACTAGTTCTATGATTATATTCGTTTATTTTACCCAACTCCACAAATATCTACTTAAAGAAAAAAAAATTGGCAAAATATTTTTTGTTGGATATAAATCTATGGATACTAATATGTATAAACTTCACCGACAATACTTTTTTTCAGACGGGATCTTTTCAATTATTTTTCATTACCTATATTCATTACTATATTTGTTATAGATAATAAAACTCATTTAAATGAAGAAATTAAGAAAAAACATGTTAGAAAAAGGGTTGTTCAAAATAAAAAACGTTTATAATATATCTTTTAAATGAAGATCCCATGCTCTATATTGTAATTTTTGAATATTTGTGCTATAATTAAATTTATTAATTGTCAAAAATTTATTTTGCTGTTGAGAAAAGAGATATATAGACAAGTTTTTAATTTTATTATTATTTTTGGATGGGGAGAAGGTGGGGAAATTTCATGGGACGGTAGAAAGGGAGTATATGTGTTTTTTGTGCTTTTTAGATAAACAATATTTTAATTCAAATAATAGAAGACGATCCATAAAAATCAGTTTGTTTTAAAAGAACATAGTAGAAAACCAAAAAAGAACCTCCTAATATCTTGATAAATAACAATAGAATCATTGAAAGCTCCAATCTATTGATTTTTTTTTCTCTATGAAGAAGATAGATAGATTAAGAAAGTACATTAAAAATATATTAGCATTAAAATATTTCCAAATTAAGGAAGCAACAAAAGTAATTGATTGTGAATGTCAATTTTGTCTATCAAATAGAAATTTTAAATTGTGTTGTGTTAATAACATATTTTATAATGTTAATATCAACTCTCTTACATTAGTGATACAATTATTAGTTGGATAATAGTGCAAGATAAATTTCGGAATATAGTATAAATTTTTCTATATATATAGATAATTCAAGATTAACTTATATCTCAGTTCAAGTAAATGGTCCAACAATTAGTAGTCGGAACATTCACTATATATCCCCTTTTGGAGAAGATCTTTCTCCCAACCATCAAGAATTTCTTTTATAAACCATATTTAAAAAAAAAAAAGATTTTTATGAAACCAACATGATTACTTCTTCTTTTTTTTTACAAAAACAATCAGAACTGAAATGTTATTTCGTTCCCCATTTTTTTTTTTTTGGAGACTGAAATGACAATTCAGTCCTAGTTATTTTCATATTTTTCAACGTATTTTTTTCTCAAAATATGTGAAAACGACTTGGACCGAATTGCCATTTCGGTCCCAACAAAAAAAATGGAACCAAAATTTGATATTATTTTTAATGGGTGAAATGCATAAATTCCTCATCTAAATTATCGAATTTCAAAGTTTCTGAAGAAAAAGGAAGTCATGAGGGATAATCTGTAAACTTTGAAGTTGGTACCATGATAAACCACCATATATGTACTGTGGTACTGTCCTGAGTTTATAATAAATACAATTATTTGTTGAATCTCTGTCATTAATTCAAATAGTATTCAGGTTGGTACTTCTCATAGGATGAAGTATGTCCTGAGTTTAAACCTTGGATTCACTACGGATATCGAACCAATCTGCAGATTAAATAGGAAAAGTTACAATAGACCAAAATGATCAATCATTGGACACATTCCAAATCACCAAAAGGATAAGATGAATTATCGCCTTCATTTACTGAATCCAATTCAATATATCATCAATTAATTGAGTCAAAATTTGAACATTTCATGTATCAAATTAACTCGAGCAATCTTCATCACCTTTTATGGGAAGCGAATCTGCTACAGGACCTGTTATTCCAAATCCAACCCTTTTACTTTATGGTATCCAATTCAATATATCTCAAGAACAGTTGTTTTAATGCAATAAGAATCTCAAAACAGATGAAGGGATAGATTTGAAATAACAGGATTATGTGATTTTTAAAGAATCACATGCAGCAGATTTATTTTCCCTATTATGCTTGCGCTTAATGAATATTATATTATAGAATTTGATCTTTGTTATATCTATAACATAATCATTTAGTACGATATCTCTATATGACATCTCAACCCCATCAATACAGATATCTATCACACAGTTTCAGTGATCCAACATTGACATGCAATACCAAATATATAATCCATGTTAATTTCAATATCGCAAGATATCTATATTGACATTATGTTTATGGATTCCAACGTCAACTATATTTAAGTACAATCAACTCTTTGATCGTAATGCAAGCATTATTGTCTAACTTCGTCAAAGGTCTCAGAAATATCATCACTCACATAATATATACATATACTATGTGAGTAATATTAGTCTTCTTAACATTCACGAACTTCTTCACACAAGTCATACGTATTGAGACATTTCCTTTATGGCTCCCAATTATGACGAACGTTGGACGATATCTACAAATATATAGTTCTTATGTAAGAAAATTAATTAAAACGTCACATACATTAGATAAAAATACAACATGAAACATTAGTGACGCATAATACAATCCACATAATGTTCATATAAAGTTAATCCAATGTTATATTTATCTAATATATATGCATCCGTGAGATGAAATCGATCCACTATCGTTTGATATGTGAAACCTGATCAATATTTAATCCTCACGTTAATCTTAGTTTTAATTAGTATTGCCTGCTAATTATAGTGATTATTGATATTTATAGTTTATTATTTGTTTATTTATTCATTTATTTTTATCACTTCACAATCCAGAGTCCTAAACTCTGAACGAACTATTAAGTAAACTGAACTCAAGGAACAAGTCGATCAATACTAACTATTTTATGAACCCAATCAAGATGCAACTATTTCCTCTAGGATGCTAACACTATCATTAACACGTGTGTGTGTGTCTATATATAGAGACACACACATACGTACATACATCATTATGTATGATAATTGAAACGACTTGTGCTGATGAGTGCGGCGAGTTGTCTACCCAGTTGTCTGGGTAAAAGGTCACAGGTTTGAAATAATGAGAATATAGTAAACAACTAAACATAGCTCATTCATCTTACCTAATAATGAGAACTAGCTGCACCATGTGGAAGGTCGATCACATGTGATCAAAATTCGAACGAAAGAATTATCTCGTGCAATTATTAAATAGTTGGATGGCTTGACCTCCAACCTAGATAAGTAACAAAATTTACCTAAATAATATATTAGAAACTAGATGGGTCGCTATTAATCTGCCAAAATAACTAATTTGATGGATTTTTTAGCCGTACAATTTATGAATCAAAGGGTCTGGTTAGTTACTTAACATTATATTTACATGTTAATTTTATACCACAAGGTAATGAAGCGATCACAATGTGTATATATATCATATTTACTCTCAGTCTAGTAATTAGTGAACAATAATAGATATCCGGCCTCTATTTCCTTAATTGAACTGCGTTTAAGTAAGGAATACTTCAAAAATAGCATTGTTAATCAATTATTATATTTTTCGAAATGTTAAGTTGGAATTGTTATTTTTTTTATATTCACGCAAGTTATGCAATCTATAATTCTTTTTTTTTGGCTTATTTATACACACACACACACACACACGGTGGTTTATCATGATACCAAATTCAAGGTTTATAGATTATCCCTCATGACTTCCTTTGTTCTTTAGAAACTTCACCGTTTAAACATAACTTTACTTCAATATATGTCAAACATGTCAAACACTTAAATGAGCATAAGAAAATAAACCATGACTCGTCTCGTGCTGGTACCAGTAAAAACAAAGAATAAAAAAAAAAAAATCTACCTATTGGTGTTTTTAGAGTTCACTGATTCCGTTTATGTTTATGGGTTGTGCAATGTTTGATGGATGTCAATTGTGATTGATGGAATTGGGAGAAAGATCTTCTTCGGCCATATATTTGGATTTTCCAAAAGGAGACATAGTGAAAGATCCGACTACTAATTGTTGGACCAGTATTACTTATTACTTATTTTGTTCATTTAGTTGAACTATGAGATATAAATTTATCTTGAATTATCTATAAATAGAAAAAATAGATGAAGCAAGTATTCCACAGGTTAATTATAAATTGGGTCGCTAATGTAAGTATCAATTTATACATATTCAGAAATTTATTTACAATAAATAAATAATTGGTGAAAAATGATGCACGCCTCATACATCCGGTTACATAAAATTTTGGGGAAAAATGATTATTTTTAAATTTATTTTTATTTTATTTATATTTCAAATTTTGTGTAGTTACAATTAACATGGCTAATATTCACATTCCTATTTAGCTAGTGTTTGTTGATATTCATTTATTAGCTAACGTAATTAAGTCAACCTTTTTGTATTACAAATATTCTCATGCTAGTTAAATAATATATGTAAACTAGTGTAATTTAAAAATATAAACTTAAATTTAGAAACTAAAAGAAGATTGAAAAGCAAATGATCAAATAATAATAATAATAAAGAGAAAAGAAAAAATAATTAATAAGTGTGATTTAGTGTGACATCACACAAAGTGTGACATCACACAAAGTGTGATTATTGAGTTAGTTGGATGTTCCAAATGGCATGACTACATAATCGTCATATTATATATAGAACCCACATCACATAGAATATTTTATAAGAACGAACTGCTGTATTTTAAGAAGCAAATTGAACTTGCTCGTCAATAATCTAACATATGTACGTATAATTGTGGACAAAGTTTTTGTTCTTGCTTGTGGCTTGTATATATATAAGATATTGGATAAAATTGAAAAACATAAACAAAGTGTATTTTTGGGTGCACTGTGAGACCTATTAATAAGAAGCATGGCTCTCAGGTAAATTCCTGCTTAATATCTTGTTGTTATTCTGTTTATAATTTGTTTAATTATTCTAAGAGTACAAAATATTGATTGATTTCTTTTTAATTTGACAGGAGACGAATATAGCAAGAAATACCTAAATTAGAGATCTGAGCATATGAAGCAAGAAGTATCTAAATTAGAGAGTCAACTGGGACCGCTACGGTAATATGGATCAAACTAATTTAAAGAAAGAACTTTATTTTAATCTAAATTTTAATTACTTCTCCGCCGAGATTTAAAGCAATTCAACTACAATACAAAGAATGCATATCTTGTGTGTTATTGTTGCTTTTATTTAGTTTTTGAGTAAGAAACATGAGTTAAGCTCCTATTTTATTAAACGCAATTACTTTTTTTTAGTTATATAACTTCATTTTATTTGTCTTTTGCAGGCTGAAATTAAACATTATTTAATAATCATTTATGACATTGAAAATATGTCATTTAATGATTTTATGAATAATTCAGAGACCATGAAGATAAGCCTTATTTGACGAGTGGCCTTAATACAGACAAGTGGCTCAAAATAAAATTTGTTTGTGGAGAAACAAATGTAAAAGCTAGATTTCGTATTGAAAATTTGTTCTTATTTGGTTTTAAGACTAGAGATATGATGCAAGGTCAAGACAAAAATAGTGAAGACGTGGGTGAAAGTGCAACCAAACCTGAGAAATTATGGAGGGCATTTTAGGATGCGCCTAATTTTGAAAATATGAATGATAGATATATAGTATATTTTAATAATGTTAAAATAATAATATAAAAAGTTACAACATATAATTATGAGTATGACTAGTATAACATCAGTGTCATTTAAGCATATATAACACCAACTTCAAAACCTATCGAATCGACTTCAAACGGTGAATCTAAACTGTTCACATCGATCTACTTCATTAGCTGTGTGTTTACAGGCAAATTTATAAATTTTTGAATTTATTTAGTATCAAGTCAATCAGTCAAATGAGTGACTTTTTAAGTTAATTTTAATACATTCATTTTTTAACATTTTTACTGCTTGATTTGATACTAAAATAACTCACAAATATAAAAAAAAAAATCACATGTAAACACATCACTCATACAGTAAATCAGTTTGAACTGTTTGGATTAATTGTTTGAAGTCTACTCAATCAAATTTGAAGTTAGTGTCATATGAAATTTTACCTAAAAAGGACCACTCCAACTTAATTAACAACTAAAATTAAAGAAGTTTTACATGATCTCAAAATTTCAATAGAAGTAATAATACCAAAAAAAAAGACCACCGAACTTAATTAACAACTAATTAACATGAAATTTTACCTAATCCCAAGATTTCTCTAGACAAAATAAAACCAAACAAAAAAAGACTATTGCAACTTAATTATATCGCTTTCCACTACATGCAAAAGTGCCACAATTGTCGTCTACTCATACATCGTGCACTCATCGTTTGTCACTTCCATTTTTTCTTTATTATTATGATATTTCTTTATCATTTGAGCAAATGGTATTATATCAATAATAAAAAATGGAATGTTTTTTTTTTCTTTTTTCAGTTGGATATCAGTTCCCGCTTCTTGAGTGGCGTTAATTGCAGCTTCAAAATAAAATACTATTGACGGCATAAGCCGAGATGTTTCTATCCCCAAAGACATCATTTGAGCAAGTGGGTGTTGGATGCTGAATGATGTCTTGGGGGATAGAAACACTATTCTTACTCATTTGAGCAAATGGTAATATATCAATGATGTATTTCCCTCTTAGGAATAGAAAATTGGAAGGATTTTTTTTTTTAAGTTTAACTAGCCAAGTTGTTTCATACAATAAATTGAGATATTTTGCGATACCGGCGACAACTAATGATTATCTCAGACGGAGAACTTGAGGCTAGGGAGACAAAGAGAATGAAACAAAGAACTCTAATAAATGTACCTATTTTGGACGCTCACTATTAATTGTAACTTATTTGATTTAATCTGATCATATTAACTAAATAAATGAGAAGTTGACTATTAATGACTATTCGTAAAATGAAACTACTATTTTTTGTCCAATTCACAACACAAAATTCCTTCATAACTAACAATTCAGTTATACCAAAGAAAAAAAGATATGTAATATTCACCATAATTCAACTCATGGAAATACCAAGTGATATTAAACAATGGACTATTTACATATAATTCATATAATTATAAGTTTATACTGATAAATTGCAAGTAAAAACAAAAAAACAAAAAGCCCAATGTTATATCTCTCATTCTTGATATGCAATTTCATCTTTGGGGAGTTTGGAGCGACAGAGGGGGCAAGTGTTGTTATTGCTAAGCCACAACACTATGCAATTTTTGTGAAATATGTGGTCACATTCCAAAGTTGTCACCAGTTCGGTTTGTTGCGTACCCATGTTCTCCAGACATATTGTACATTGTTCCTCCAGGGCATCACTTGAAAGGATGACAGTTGGCAAGGAATCAAGAATATGCTGGGCTGTGGGGCTGCCACCACTCTGATTCGAAACGTTGGTCTCTGGCACCTCAGGTGTTGGGTAAACAGTCATAATCCCAGCCTCATTAGAATGTGGAACAGGATCTTCGTGAATATAACCCTGCATAGCTGACATGTAGGCCTGGCGATACCAGGGTTGTATTGTGTCGCGTAGATAAACAACACGGTACCCATCATTTTGCGTCATGTCAGGAACACGGAATGCGATATAGTTGGTCGTCTGCATCATTTCACCTATCTAGCTTGATTGCTTACTCTGAGTTTGTATAGGATATAATGAAAATATTAGTCACCTATATATAACTAAACGTGTTTAAATATATATAAGGAAAGATATGTTATCATCTAAAATTGTTTGTTACCTAATATACTCTTGTCTTGAAATGCATCTAAATTAATGCGCGGCATACCAATTTTAAATATGTACGAAAGAAAAACAGCTCTTTTAATTTAATTGAAATTGTATTTATGGAAAGATGACTTATTTAAATAAATTATAACGTTCTTTTAATAGTGCTCCTTTTATTTTAATGAAGTAAATATACTTATATTTATGGTGTCGTATGTGGTAATTTCAGGTCAAAAATAACATAGTTATGATGAATTAGCAGTGGAGCGTTATTTCTAAATATTAGAAGTTCAAGTGCATATTTGTCAGAAAAAAAAAAATTTGAAGGATTAAAGTTGTTAATGTCACTGTATCATTTGACATATTTAAAGAGTTAATTTGACAACATATAGCTATAGCAATCTATATAGTGCTCGGTATTTTTATGCAATATTATTGATAAAAACTTATTAACGTATCGTGAGATATAATAATTACATAACAATTACATTGCTTGTTCATAGTAATAAATTATTATTGCACTTTATTATATTATATAGAAGTATTAACTTAAACTAATATTAGTTATCAACAATAAATGGCAATTGTATAAATTAAGACTTAAAATTATTGTAAATTAATATTTACTTTAAATTATATATAAAATTATATTAAAGTACTTAAAATTTAATAATAAATTGACTCCATTCAATATCTGTAGTTCCACCTCTGTGATCCATTAATTTTTTGAAATAGTTTTTTTTTTTTTTGAAATAGTGTGACCCATTAATTATTGCATGTTATATCACATATGTAGAGACTGATATAGTGAAATTAATAAAGATTACAGAATGGTTCATCAGAGTTCGCGCCTGAAATGGCCCTTTTTTTGAGGGAAGAAGATAAAAATTCCCACGAACTGCAGAAGAAACAAAATTTGTTTTGGATCGATCGGTACCATTAATTGTTTGTTGCTGGTTCAAATTTTGAACGGGAAGCAATACCTTTTATTTTTCTGAATGTAACAATTGAAGTACTCTATCTCTGTCTATCATTTTTTTTAATAATTTCCATGATTAAAAATTTATCCACTGGATCTGCCCAGCACGTGGTTTGATTTGTTATTATTATTATTATTATTTTCATTTTTCTTGCGCCTTTTGGTGTTGCGTGGTCAAATTAAGATTAACGGAAACAGTAAATTTACTTTGTCACTTATGATAGTTTTATTTTTTTTCCTGGTGAAGTCACTAATGAAAATTTGCATTCACTGTGTTCATATTTCCAAGGTGGCATATAAGTCTACCCTCTAGTAGTCTATATTTCTCAGGTGACATTGGAGAAAAAAAAATGCGTGGAGAACTTGAATGCTGATTTTTTTTTTTTTTGGTTTGTTTTTGTTATAAATAATACTTAGAATAAGTCAAATATAGGTCAATTATTTCTTTGGTATCTGTCATGAACAAAATGGGTTGTATGACTTGACTATGCCTAAAATTTCTTGCTGATTGAACAAGAAAGAGTGTGTTTAGATAAGACACTACAGATGAGCATGTGAAACTAGTTCATAATTTGAACTTCACATCAGTGTAGCTCCCTGGAAAACATAGTATAATGAGTCGTTAATTCAATTGTGCAAGAAAAGTGTGCTTGTGCAATAAAGTGGAGCAGTTGGTAACATAAATTTTTGCCATCACCAGCTGACATTATAACCAACACATCTCTCCCACTCATTACAGTTGGTGATTTATTATCTTATAATTAACATGAAGTGTGACCTTGACCGCTTAAACTTATCCCACCAATTCACCAAACACACCTCTCCTCTAATCTGGTACTTAATTGGACCTTTTTGGGCCACATTTTCAAAGTGTAGAATATTTCTTCACCAGTTAGTTCAGGCTCGATATTTGGGCCATACATCTGGGCCACCTAGCTCGTACTTCTTATAGTTTTTCTATTAAATTCGCTTCTTTATTTTTTTTCTAAAACAAAAAAAAACAAAACTCCCATCTCCTCATCATCCTCTCATTTCTTAAATATATTTTAACTTTCATAAAGTAACTTAACTAACTAGTTTAATTAAATTTATTCAAAAGTGGAGTATTGAGCGTAGCAATGGTACAACCCTGATATATTTTAGATGTTAACTACTCACTGTATCCATACATCAGAGAAACTACTAAATAGAAAAGAAAAACCCATTGACAAACTAAACAACACAAGGGGTGTCCCTCTATATGCCTCAGATTGGCTGGGAGCACCCAACCACAAAATCCTATGTAATCAAAAGAATACACTAAAATTGATACTTTGTAAAAACAACCCTCCAAAATCAATTTTTTTACATTCAGCAAAGTGAAAATGGCTGAAATTACCTTAATATTATAAATAAAAATACAATATCTACAAAAAGAAGATTAAATACCTGTTCCCGCTGGATGAGAGGAGAGTCATAGGCGGGGCACAATGTCGTGGAGAGGGGGATCGCTGGAGGAGGAGAGGCCGAGATAAAGGAGCCGTTCGAGGAGGAGAGCCACAGTCAGTGTCGAGATGAAGAGTAGGTGATTGCTTTTAGGTTTCCATTTTGTTTGTGTGAAATCGGAGGAGGAACGACGGAGAGAAATATCGTTCCCGGAGATGAGGCGATTTCGTCTCTAATTAGTAATTTTGGCAGAGGGGGTTAGGGTTTTAGGGAAGGGTTTTGATCGGAAAGGGATTTTGGCGGAGAAGGTTTTGGGGAAGGGTTCAGATCGGGAAGGGAGATGGCGCATTTTATTTTTCACTACCCACCCATTTTTTCATTTTTCACCCAAAAGTTTCAGCGACCAGCTGAATCGATCTATGATACTGTAGCTAAAAGTGATGGACTCCAAAACTAATATTTTGTTTTTAATTTTCTTTTTAAGAAAAACCTTTCAGTGACCAGCTGAATCGGTCTCTAATGTGGTAGCTAAAAGTGATGGTCTCCAAAATTAATATTTTATTTTTAATTTCGTTTTAGGAAAAACCTTTCAGCGACCAGCTGAATCGGTCTCTGATGCGATAGCTAAAAGTGATGGTCTCCAAAACTAATATTTTATTTTTAATTTCTTTTTAGGAAAAACCTTTCAGCGACCAGTTGAATTGGTCTCTAATGCGGTAGCTAAAAGTAATGGTCTCCAAAACTAATATTTTATTTTTAATTTCTTTTTAGGAAAAACCTTTCAGTGACCGACGCCTTTACCAATCTCTAATGCCCATTTCTGCTGTAGTGATTATTCTAACTTGCTGAATTACGAGGGAAAAATATTTCATTCTTTTTACAGATTGATTCTTCAAAAGCAAAAGCAAAAGCAAGTGGTTCTTCAACACATACTAAAATATAACCATCCAAACTAAAATTGAAACAAGTGGTTTTTCAATTACCCCTTCAAGTCGCAGCAGTTTCAATCTTTCTTCCCCAAAGGACAACCTTCACATATATCATATCACCATACCAGTCCACCAGAGTAAACAAAGCATAACGCCAATTTCTTTTGAAATAAAGAATGACTATGAAGCACCAAAAACTGACCACAAAGAAAAGGGAGAAAGAACCAAAGAATATGAGAAAATCAGTGCCTTCATACTTTAGGTGGTCACTCATTCCATTTGGGGAAGGCTGTGTTGTGTCAAGAGCAGGGGGACAACTTTTTGACAGGGGAGGCCCGCACAGATTTGGATTGCCTTCATAACTGCTATTATCAAATGTACTAAACTGTGCTTCCACACCTAATGTAGGTCCGGATAAATTGTTATATGCCACAGAGAAGGATTCTAGTGAGGTTAGTTCAGTCAGTTCTCTTGATATTTTCCCTGTCAAAAAGTTGTGAGAAAGGTCCAAACTTTCTAATTGGTGCAAATTGGATATGGAATTCGGTATTGTACCGCTTAAATGGTTGTTTGACAAATTCAGTGTTATCAACCAATTCATTCGACCGATATTCACGGGAATGTTTCCTACTAAGTTATTCGAAGACAAATCTATTACATACACGATTGCTAAAATTTTTTGCCAATAAAAAATTAACCTTCCTTTTGACACAAGTTCCAATCCAAAGTTCAATAATTCCTTCCTTTGCATGTCAAAATCAGATGTGATGTGTAAGAGAAAATTGACATCACTGAAATTCAACTCTTTCACTGCAAAACCATATCCACTTATTTCACCCAATAAACTGACATCCTTGTGTGTTGATCCCATATCAATAATGCATGATGGTATTTGTCCAGAAAGATTATTGTATGACAGATCTAGTATGCGTAAATATTTTAGTTGACATATTTGTTCTGGTATATGTCCTCTAAACATGTTATCTCTTGCTAGGAGCATACCGAGATTGGATTCCATACTGAGCCCATTTGGAAGGTCTCCAGATAAATAGTTTGCGCCAATGTCAATGGCTGTTATATATGAAATATTTAGCCATGTTATAGGAAAGTTTCCGGTTAGATTGTTTTGGCTCAAATCTACAATTTGTAAGTCTGATTGATTAGAGCAAGGAGGTATTAATCCAGAAAGCTTGTTATCTGAAAGGTCTAGAAACCAACGGTTTGGCACAACACATATCTCCAATGGTAAGGATCCTTCTAAATGATTTCCACTTAACTTCAACGCCCAATGATAAGCTTTTCCAATGCAACTGGGCAGAACACCATTTAGTTCATTGTTACTGAGGTCCAACACGTTGAAACTACTATTGCAAATGCTAAACGGAATCCCTCCACTTAAGTTATTATCATTTAACGATAATTTTGCACCTTGAGTAAAGTTGAAGCTGCTAGTGAAAGATCCATAGAACTTATTAAATGATAGATCCAGAATAGAGAGAGGAGAAGGCTGAATCCTAGGAAAATTATTTTGTATATCATCATAGAGATTGTTAAAAGATAAATCTAGAACTACAAGATTGCTAATAGATATGAGTGGTAGAGGGCCATGGAAATTGTTTTTTGATAAGTTAAGGAAGACTAAATTTGGAAGCTTAATGATGATGTCAGCTAATAATTCTCCGTCAAGATGGTTGTCAGATATATCCAAATGTAAAAGTTTTTCATGAGTTAAAAACAAAAGTTGAAGAGGCCCTGTGAAGAAGTTTTTGTGCAAATCTAATTTGATCAAGTTTGTATTGTTTTCTAACAACCACGCAGCTGAAATAGGACCTGTGGAGCTAGTATTAGAGAGGTCCAACACTTGTAATTTATGCTGAGAGTACAAGGAAATGGGATCAATATCAAGAATGCAATTAGCTAGTTGAAGAACTTGAAGCTGAAAAGGTAGATTAACAACTTCGACTTGAAACTGTAATGATGCCCTTGTTGAGAGCCCCAGATATTCAAAATTAGAATGGTTCAAAAATGACCTTAGGGATAGATTCCCCTCAATCTTGTTATTTAATAGGGAAAGGTAACTTAGGGACACAAGTCTATTAAAAATGGAGGGAAATTTTATCTGAAAATCATTATGTGACAAGTCAACTAGCTTAAGAGAGGAAAGATTTCCCATACAAGGAGGAAGATTTCCGGTGAAACTATTGTCTGAAATATCTAGCTCTTTAAGATTCTTCAGTTGGCATAATCCTATAATTTAACAAGAAATATCATCAGATAAGATTAATCATGTGAAACCATTGAGGTTAATTACAATATGCATTAGTAATATCATATTTAACGGTTTGGGTTGACTGTTTGGACTTTGAAAATCACAAAACCGAATTGCTGTAATTGGATCCCTCCTCATATATATATATAACTGGGCCCTTATCTCACTATTCTTTGCAGCCCTGCCATCAGTAAATGATTAGGAACTAATACCACCTGATGACAATAATACTACTATTATGTTACTGTTCTATATTAATTATATACTATTTGAATAAATTGTATGATGTCAAACATCTATGATCTACCTGTGTAGAGATGCTACAGAAAATATAACTTTTTTACTATTGCAAGAAGACCAATGTCCCAAATATTGACAACAAAGTTTAATTGAGTATTACATTGTAATTACCTTCTAATGATAAAGTGTCATTTAGATCATTGGACGCCAACGAAAGGGCTTTTAGAGAAGGCCAATGTCCCAAATCAAGAAAACTCCCATTAAACCCACATTCGCGTAGACTAACCACCTCCAAATTTAGTGCACTTATAAGCTCTGTTAGATTATACCATTAAAAATAGGTCAAATTTAAGAAAATAATAGAAACATTATTGTTGTCAGAAATATAACATGGCTCATATTTATGGGAAGTTATTACCTTTGACAGGGACATTGCCTCCTATAGGATTATGATCCAAATAAAGTGTTCGAAGTGATGATACTTTGCCTAAGGAGGAAAATATGCTTTTAGGCAGTTTGTTCCATGAAAGGTCTAGCATCTCTAGCTTAGTCAAATTGGACCAATATTCAATGCCTGACAAAAGAATATGCGATATTTGATAAAGTATATATGTCATTCAATACAAAAGATGGAGCATGAATAAATGGACGAACCTTTCTTAATTTAATTTAATTTGCTCATTTCTTTGATCGATGACTAGTTAATTTAATTTTGGTACCGTTGATGGGCAGACTGTTGTTTATATTATTTGCAAACAGATCGAGTGTACGAAGTGATGGAACACCATCTAAATCATATATGATGCTTCCGTCCAGGTGGTTCAAAGAAAAGTCTAAAATCTCCAACTTATTAGTTAAATTAGACCATGTTTCATGTCCTAAAAAAGAACAAGAAAAGATTGCATTAGAATTTGCTCATTTCTTTTTTCTCTACTTTACAGGAATAAACCTCAAATTCTCCAGTTATTCTAAGAAACCTCAAATATATATGTTTGAGGTTGTTTTAGTTTTTTGTATTGCACTCTCGTTGTACTATATAATTCGTATCTAAGAATACAATTGGAAAGTGAAAGTAATTTATTGTAGAGGCTTGATGCATGGATCAAATTAGAGTAGAACTAGGGTGCTCTTATGCTTACCAAGCACTTTTTGAGCTTAACTTCAAAGTCTATTGGATTGACTTTAAATGACAAATCCAAACAATTAAAATTGATCAATTTCACAAGTGATGCATTTATATATCAAATTTATAAATTTTGAAATTAATTTAGTATGAAGTCAAGAGGTCAAAAAATGATAAAAAATATGAGCACATTAAAATTAACTTATAAAGCTTCTTATATTTTTACCGCTTGAATATATCGAAAATTTATAAATTTGACATGTAACCGCATTACTCGTTAAGTGGATCAGTTTCAATAGTTTAGATCGGTTGTTTGAAGTTATTAGGATAAGTTTACAGTTAAGTTCACCACAAAACTTGGTGAGCTTAAGAACACTCTAGTTCTACTCTTGAAATTAATTTATTTGAACCTTCAGACACATTAGATATTATCAACAAGTTGTCCTCAAAGTTGAGCAATTACATGCCGTTCAGTAGTTTTATAGTCCCCATAAGTTAAGCATAAATGTTCATTGGTGAAAATAGGCCTCCATATAATACTTGTAATACTTGTAATGTCATTGTTAAGCAGCACCATAAGCTTAAGCAAGAAAGAAAGATGAAGATACATACCAGCACCAAGGCGTATGCCCTGTCCAGATAAAGATAGAGATCTGAGTTCATGGAGAGGCAAGAAGATACTGGCATTTAGAAAAAAACCATGACTATGTGGGTCCCATGAAAATCCAACTCTACTGAGGTCAAGTTGAATGACATGGCCGGTGATAGGATCGCAGGTGACTCTTTCCCATCGGCAGCACTCTTTGCCTTCCCACTTACCATCTAAAGAGTGAATAGGAAAGGGCAATGAAGCATTGATGTGTAGAAGAGTCAACCTCTCCTCTTCCCTGCACTGTACTGACTCTGACCCGCTCACAGTACTCATCTCCCACTGTATTGGAACCAGGACCAAAACCAGAAGCGCTATCGGCAATAATAACTTCATTGTTTCTGTTGTGTGATTATTTGATGGCTTAAAACAGACGACCATTGTGGCCTGCTTTATAGGAGGATGAGGATGAGGATGAGGATGATCTTAATTTGTTAGAAATAAATAAACTGACCTGTCACAGTTGCGTAATGGACCGGTCACAGTTGACGAGCGACTTGAAAATTGAAAGGTCTTCAAGAATTAATGTATCACCCATCTCTCTTCCTGGATGATGTCACATCCGTATTTAAAGCATGTCCATGTAATCAAATTATTTGGGTTTCAGAAAAAATTTCAATTAATTAAAAATTATGAAAAAAATTAAATATACGTAATTAACACATCACATATTCGTGGATGATTCACACTTTTCAAATATTTAAATTTGTTCATGGTTGTACAGAGTTCATGCAACCTTAAGAGTAAATCTTCAACAAGTTATTCGCACTATATATATAATTTAGGGAAAATTTTAAGTGCACCCGTCCAAATTTTTAAAATAGCCAATTTTCCCATGAAAACATTTTAATATCCAATATCCCCATAGAAATTTAGTATTCTTTCCTGTATCCCCTTTTATTCATTAAATATGTTATTTAGACAAGTATACCCTTCATTTCCATGTATTGAATAAGGGAGAAACAAAAGAGACCCTTCATCTTCTTCATCTTCAGTTCTTCACGTCTAAGCTCCAACATTTCTTCACTGATGGTACTATCAGTTCAGTTAGGGTGTCCAATTCACTCACATCCATTCACTGCATTTGACAAGTCTTGGAGGCATCCCTTCCACCCGATTTTAAGGATTTTAAACTGTTTATATCATTCATTCGTTCCCAATTAATCATTCAAAAATATCTATTTAATTTCTTTAATTAATTTCTATTATTAGTTATACTTTTCGGAGGACTATACTAGAAGTGAGTGCTGGAATTACTTTTACAAGAAGTAAATTTTATAACTTTAACCTGTATTTATTTATATTATTTAATTTATAGTATGTAATTTAGGTATCTAATTTAGAGTTCTAGGCATATCATTTATTTAACTATCCATGACACTTTATACAAACTGTACATTTATACTCCCTGATCTTTTACAATAGCTACAAACAGTACATTTAATGCCCCATCGTAGGCATTATATGTGATCACTAGAGATGATCAGTGGTCAATCATGCCTGTGATATTTACAAGAGGTTGGGAGGGACAGCCTAACTATCCCTTTTGTGATTTAAAAAGAATAATATAAAAGTGAATTGTATTGATTCCATTGTTCTTTGAGCCTATATAGACATTACATTTTTATTCAACACCCTCAACTATTATATAATTCCTATCTTACCAAACGGTCCCTATAGTTTCATATAATGCATAACAACAAGAATGATACACTTTTCGTAAGGATAAAAAAGTGACTTTTTGCGACGAACTACCCTCATTGTTCAGTTTTTTCTTTTTGCGATGGACTACCGTCATAAATGCATTTTTTCCCTCGCAAAAAGTGTCTACATAAATCTCAACACTCCCCTCAAGATGGGCAAAAGATATCAATCAAGCCCATCTTGTCACAAAACCTATCGAGATCTATTGAGCTAAGTCTTTTGGTGAGGCAGTCAGCTACTTGATCTCCAGTAGCTACATGACTCAGCTCTAATAGTCCACTTTCTAGCTTTTCCTTTATGAAGAACCTATCTATCTCCACATGCTTGGTTCTGTCGTGCTGCACAGGATTGTTGGCGATGCTGATATCAATCAAGCCCATCTTGTCACAGAACCTATCGAGATCTATTGAGCTAAGTCCTTTGGTGAGGCAGTCAGCTACTTGATCTCCAGTAGCTACATGACTCAGCTCTAATAGTCCACTTTCTAGCTTTTCCTTTATGAAGAACCTATCTATCTCCACATGCTTGGTTCTATTGTGCTGCACAGGATTTTTGGCGATGCTGATTGCTGACTTGTTATCGCACCACAATTTCATTTAAGGTCTGTGATTTATCTTGAGCTCTTCCAACAACCTCTTCATCCACACTATCTCAGCAACTCCCAATGCCATAGCTCTGTACTTAGCTTCTGCTATCGATCTCGCAACAACTGGCTATTTCTTGCTCTTCCAAGAGACCAAGTTGCCCCATACGAACATGCAATAGCCAGCTGTGGACCTCCTGTCATCTTGGCAACTGGCCTAGTCAGAGTCACAATAGCCCTCAATGTTCATGTGTCCATTCTGCTTGAAAATCAAGTCCTTCCCTGGTGCACTCTTCAGGTACCTCAGAATGTGATACACTGCGTCTATATGGCCCTTCCTAGGGTCATGCATGTAGCGGCTCACCATACTCACTGCAAATGAGATATCGGGATATGTATGTGTCAAATAGATTAATCTGCCTACCAGTCTCTGTTACCTCTCACGATCAACTTGTTCTCGTGCCTCTGCACTAATCTTGGCCTTCACATCAATTGGAGAAACTGCAGGCTTGCACCCCAACATGACTGTCTTAGTGAGCAAGTCTAGGACATACTTTCTTTGAGATAGAACAATCTCCTCTCCTCCACGAACCACCTCAATCCCAAGAAAGTACCTAAGCTGTCCCAGATCTTTCACATCGAATTCCTTCCCCAATCTTGCCTTCAACTGTGCAATCTCTCCCTCATCATCCCCGGTAATGATCATATCATAGACATACACAGCCAGCATAGTAATGTGACCACCATGTTATCTAGTAAACACCGTGTGATCAACATTGATCTGCTGATAGCCCATGCCTACCATAGCCTTTCTGAACCTATCAAACCAGGCCCGGGGAGACTGCTTCAACCCATAAAGGGACTTCTTGAGCCTGCACACCTTACTGGGGAGACTACTTCAACCCATAATTTTTGTAACTACAGTATCACGTTCAATCTTGAAAAACAAACCCTTCAAATAGAAACAGCGGTATTGACCGTCACATCCAGGTCTAATGATGTCCCACTTGTCATCACCTGGTTTATGGTGAAACAATGTTTCATTCTCATAGACAAGCAAATAGTCGTCAATTTGAAAACTAGGAGTATTATAGCACAAAATATTAAGTGGAAACACAAATGGGTCAGAATCATGTAGAACATGGAGAGAAACCTCTCTATTGTTAAGGGGATTCAGCAGAGATAATAAGCTATCGGCATTTTCAACTTCGCCAGTGAGCAAGTAACCACCAACAGGTCCAAATAAGTTCTTACCAGAGGGGCAGCGAGTACAGATTGTGTATAATTTGTTGAAAGGAATTTAGTTGAATTCCATATCGGGCCCCGTGGAAGGTGTTTTGATTTTTTGAATCAGATCTGTGAAAAAGAAGAAGAGAAGAAAGTTTGAGTGGGCAGAATAACAGCAGATACACGCACTAAATTGAAAGACTTTAAGACTATTTGGTGACTGAATTCAAATTAAGCTCCATTACATAAGTCAGTGTTTTTTTAAAGGTCAGTTAGCAATAACTTACTGACTATTTCATTAGTACGAAAAAAAGTCTTGTACACAAATTATTTACACAACATTACTCTGTAGGTTGAGCCAAATTGACAAATGTTTAAGAATTTAACATTACATTAATGGGTCTTCAAGTGATCCGTGTTAGGTTGGCCTGATTTATACATAGGAGAATCAATGATGGAAGATGATCTTAATTTGTTACAAATTAATTAGTAAAATGGTCCAGTAATTGGGTAGTTGAGAGGTCATTGTTGAGAGCGACTTGAAAATTGAAAGGTCTTCAAGTGAGATAATGAGCTGCTGGTGTATATATGATAAAATAAACGTATCACCCATCTCTCTTCCTGGATGAAGTCACATCCTTATTTAAAGCAATGCAATAATTGTTTTACTTTTCTAGTCCATTAATTTAATAAAATTATTTGGGTTTCGGATATTTTTTGCAGGATTCTATCATTCATTAATTATTAGGTAGGAGTTATGAGTGTGTTTTAAATTTAGTCAGAAAACGTGGCTACAGATATTAATTAGCTGCAAAACAAGAATGGTTTTGCAACCAATGGCTTCGGAACCAGCTTTTTTACTAATTCCACAGGCAATGGTTGGGGAACTAGGTTTTTTCATATGTTTGCCTTTTGGTTTAGGGTTTCCATTTGGCTGATTTTTGTTCTCTATATAAACAATAAAAAAATCAATTATTTTTCAAATTATTATTAAATAATATAGAAAAAATAGATGGAATAACTAAGAATTTAGATGTACTAAAAGGACTGTGATAAATAATTCGGATCCAGATATTTTTTAGACCGGATATTTTGAGACCAACATTTTCATCATATTGTTGTTTGATATGTTTGATATGTTGCTGGAAAAAATGTAACCATCAATCCTAGTCCGATCTTTCAATCTGCTTCAATTATTGCAGTTCTTCTATTACATCCAAATTCTTAAACCAGCAGCGCTACTGGCAATAATAACTTCATTACTTCTTTTGTGTGATTAATTGATCATTGATGGCTTCAACAGACTAGATATGTGGCCTGATTTATATATAGGAGGATCGATGATGATCTTAATTTGTTAAAATTAATATATTAATTAATGGTCCACTAATTGGAATTGGGTAATTGACCAATGATCTATATATCATAGTTGACGAGGGAGTTGAAAGGTCTTCAAGTGTAACAATGAACCGCAGGAGCACCATAAAATAATGTATCCGTCAATCATATCTCTTCCTGGATGATGTCATACCTTTATTTAAATCATGTAATATTTTAATCTAATTTCTAGCCCCCCAAAGAATATTATTTGTGTTCCACATAATTTTTCAGTTCACAATTATGTATAATTTTTCAATTCACATAATTGTGCGGAATGAGATTTTACGGATATAGGAATCTACAAATGAATTTACAAAACTCATACTTATGGATATATATGCACTGAAATCATTATAGAAATGTGCTGAAATGAATGTTCGGTTTTATCGTGGAAATGGTTATGGAAAATCCTCATGTATTCTCAAAATATGCATGTATATCAATGTTACTAATGAACAAAAAAACAACTTGGATTATAAAGCTAATGGAGGATAATAGACAATGGAAAATATAATGAATTTATCCAGCTTATATGGAATAAATTTTATTTAATTTTATATAGAAGATGAAATTAATTAAATAATAATATATGTTAATCAAAAGAAGTCAGAATAAAATATATTTCGAAAAGATATTATTGAGATTTCTTGGTTTTGGTTTCAACACATGTTCGACTGCATCGCCGAAATAATTATGGGAATTTTTTTTGTATGAATTGCTCTCTATGTACTTCTATACCTCACAAAAAAATGCATCATCAAGATCTTTTATTTCAAAATTCCTAAACAGAAATTGGCTGATAGAGTTTTAATTATGTTGATATATTGTTGTGTTTGTTGTATCTATTAGTTTGTTTCTGATGAAATCTCTTTCCCTCGTTCGTCTTTCGGAACCACAATTAATGTTTATTCCTTTGCTGGTACTGTTATACATGATCTTTTTCTTGAGCTGATATTTTGGTGCTTCATTAATAAATCTGATATGTGAGCTAATATTTCAGTGCTTGACCAGAATTATAATGCTTTTCTAATGTTTTTCTATCCGTATTAATAAAAAGGATGTGTTATCCCCTCTTACTTTCTGGTACCGGCGTACTGCCTGTACTAACATTTGAATTCATTGCTGATGTGTTGCTAAGTATAATCCTTATTAGCACTTGTCGATATCAGTGAATTGTGCTTCCTAGATTCAGTTATTTTTTTCTAAAGATATTTATTTACTTGATACCTTGACATGAGATCCTTCGGTACCTTTCTATAAACTGGTATCAGTGTAATTCATGCTCTGTTTTAGCTACTGTCAATATTCTGCCACTGGTACCAGCTTGGTACCAATGTTATTCTGGGTACTAGTTTGTTCTCTTCTGATTCCAAGGATCTGTATGCCAACTTTCCAAAATTTAGGGTGTTTAATCTAAAATTCTAGCATAGGCTCTTATCAGAGGGTCTTATGCACAAAAATTAAGGAACTATAAACCACAGGTAAATGTCTATAATTCTTCTTCTCCTTTAATTAAACTTCAGTGTTTCCTTTACCTATTTAATTGTTTTGTAAAAACTACATACTGTTTATTCCAAGTAACAAGACATACTGACAAACTCTAATTAAACAACCTCAATATATAATTACTAAGAAAAGATAGCAAAAGAAAAAAGTTAAGTACTTATAGTTAGAGGGCCCCACCTGGGCCCTCCCAAGGACCCCATGCCAACGAAAGTTATGCAGAGGAGTTTGAAGTCTTCAAAGGAAGTTATAATCTGATGGAAAGATATTTGGAGAACATCTAACCACAAGTATTTTCATCAACCTTGGCAACTGGTTGGATAATTAAGATTCCTGCTAGTGTTATCTCAAGCCATACATTATTTGGTTTGATTTTTCGCCATTTTGAAATTTCGTCAATCCCTGTTTGTGGCGCTATTTTGAATTGTAAAATTCGCTTGGTATATGCATGTATTTAATTAATTATGAATACAAAGGCTAGTGTAATATATATGGTACTATTATTCACTCAGAATCCGTCATTATGAGCTTTTGTTAATATAGTTTGTAAATAAAAAAGTTCCTCAGCCCCTAAAACCTGCGCCATTACCTAACTAGACCCTGTTTCTCTCTCTCTCTCTCTCTCTCTTGTTTTTCTTTTAAAATCTTGATAGTGGCTCCTAAGTGGTCTCTCTCTCTCTCTCTCTAGCGTACATTGCATGAGAAGAATCCATGGTGGATCCCTTGAGCACCTCCGCAATCAGCTAGGGGTTCTCGGCCGCCAGTTGGCTGATCTCCCCTATTCTAACCCGTCTCTTGAACAAATGCTTTGATGCACTCGGCATATATCCACAGTTCCAGTTTCAAAAGCGAATCCTCCTTGATAAATTGGAAAAGCTCGAGATCATGCTCCTCCCAAAGCTGCCCATCTTGACAGATGCTGCACAGCAGAGCACCCACTGGCAGATTCTCCAGAAGTGGCTTCAAAAGCTCAAGTCTGCTTTCTATGAGGCTGAGCATGTCCTTGGTTTCATCGAGTATAAGTGCCTTGAAAACGAGGTCAATTCCCACTTCCCTTCTACTTCTAAATGTAACTTTAAGAAATTTATTGGCAAGCTCCCAAAATTTCATCTGAGAAGAAATATCTCATTAAAAGCCTTGAGAATTTGGAAAAAATTGTTAATGAAGGAATGGACTTTGTTCCCCTGCTGAACCTACCAAGCAGTAGTGGCAATACTTTAACTCAGAGCTCTAATGAACAGTATAGGAAAACCATTTCTGTTCCAGGTTCCACGGTTATTGGTCGTGAAAAGGACAGGGATTACATTGTAAAATTGTTCCGGGAGGATATCCTGGAGTCGTCTAGTCATGCTAAGTGTTACTCTATTATTGGAATATGGGGCATGGGTGGGTTGGGAAAAACAACCTTAGCACAGTATGTTTGTGACTATGAGAAAGAAGTTAAGTACTTCGACCATGTCATGTGGGCTCATGTCTCTCAAAAGTTTAGTGTTGATACCATTTTGAGAAATATTTGGGAGTCCACTTTTAAAGAAAAATGTCCCAATTTTGGTAGTCTTGAAGGGCTACAATCTGCACTTCAAGAGAAATTAAGGGGAGAACGGTATTTTTTGGTGTTGGATGATGTTTGGTGTGATAAAGGGGTTAGTGAACAGGAACTAGAGTAGTTATTTGTCCCTTTAAGAGCTGGTAAGAAAGGTAGCAAAATATTGGTTACTACTCGGATTGAAGCGGCAGCGAAAGCTTTGGGTGCTATGAATCCAATCCCGTTGCGGGAACTTGATGATGAACAATTCATGTCATTATTCATCAGTAATGCAATAGGTGACGCACAAACCAGTGACAATCACGTGAAGGGAAGGTTAATTTCCATAGGAAAGAATATTGCAGCAAAATTATGCCGATCACCATTAGTGGCAAAGACTATGGCAACTCAATTGCGTAGAACGCTAGACCCAGCATTTTGGGAATCAATGCTAAATAGAAGTTTGATAAATGATACCATGGGAGTTCTGTTTTTGAGTTATCAGCACCTCCCTCCCCCATTGCAACGATGCTTTGCATTTTGCAGCTTGTTTCCTAAAGGTCATAAATTTGAGCACAATCACTTGGTTAATTTATGGATTGCAGAGGGCTTCATAGAAACCGATAATACTAACGATCATATGAAGGATATTAGTAATTGGTATATTTTGGAGTTAATTTCTAGCTCTTTCTTTCAAGTTGTTGAAAAATGGGGTAGCAAATATTACTCTATGCATGACCTAATCCATGATCTAGCCAAAGATGTTTCTGAAGGTGAATATTGTAGAATTGAAAGAGGTGACATGAAGGAAATCCCTGCCCATACTCGCCACATTTATCTTGAAAATTATATGCTTAAGAGGCATGCGGAGAAAATATGCAAACTCAAAGATCTACGTTCAATTATTGCTACCAGATCATTTTATAAAATCAATTTTGAAGAAGGGGACCTTGATGCTCTTTTTAAGAAGTTAAGGAAATTATTTGTAGTGGAAATAGAAGGGAAATTGTTTGGTGATGTTAAAAAAGTTCGTAAGTCTGTGGTGTTGTTAAGAAACCTACGCTACCTCAAGATTGGAGGCAGTAAATTAGATGCACATTCTGTATTACTCTGCTACCAATTACGTTTCTTATCTATTCCAAGTAAGAACCCGGTTCCTAATTTTGGGAGACTAATATCACTTCAGGAGCTGAAAAGGTTTAATGTTAGAATGGAAAGGGGGTTTGAGCTAAAACAGTTGGAGCATCTCAAAGACCTTTATGGATCATTATCTATCTCTGGTCTAAATAATGTTAAAAGTAAGGAGAAGGCAGATCGAGCCAAGTTATCTGACAAAAAAGGCCTTCGTAAATTAATTTTTGAGTGGGATTCCAATTTTGAAAGGGGAGATGTCCAGAGAGACAATGATGTTGAAATTCTAGATGGCCTTTGTCCACCACCACAAATAAAAGAGTTGGTTATTGAAAATTATAGTGGTAAGAGGTTCCCCAGTTGGATTTCATCTCCAACATCTTGAACAAATAAACTATCAGAAGGGTTGGAAGCCCTACCCAGAATAAATGAACTATCATATCTTCTATCTCTTACCATCAATTCTCTTCCTAGTCTCAAGAGTTGGGTAGCTCTTCCCTTGAATCTAACTCAATTGAAAATTAGTTATTGCCCAAACCTTGCTTCACTAAGGGGCTTAAATGAGTTGACCAATCTTGAACGTTTAGAGGTGTTGTACGATTGTAATAAGCTCAAATGCTATTCAGATGCTAATAAGCTGCCCCACCAGTTGAAAGAACTTAGCATCAATAGATTTTCACTGCTTGAACAACTTGTCTCAAGAGATGGATTTTCATCTCTGGTTTCTCTAAAACTTTATGGTGCACAGCAAGAATACTTTTCTCAAGAAGAAATAGAGATGTTTTGTTATCTCTCTTCCCTTACACAAATCACCTTTTGGAATTGTAAAATGCACTCGTTACCCAATCTGATGTGCCTTCATTCTCTCATAGATCTGGAAATATGTATGTGTACAAATTTAAGTTCTCTCCTAGATGTGTCGCCATCAGTCCAGCGGATTAAAATTAGTTTCTGCGACAAAGAGTTCACAAGGAGTTGCAAGGATCCAAATCATCCAAATTGCCGCAAGATTTCCCACATTCCTGACAAGGAGATATGGTAATAAAAAGGTAATTTCTATTTGCACAAGCCAAAGAATTTTGTTTTTGCAGCTTTTGCATAATTAATGTTATTTACAATCCTATCAAATGCTTCCTCCTATGAATCCTAGTTTCATATTCAGGAGGTAAAAATCTGTTCAATTTACCTCATATAAAGAAGTGTTTTTTTTGTTTAAAGTGTTTTTCTTTTTCTTTTTTAGATTTCGTTAGAAAGTAAATATATGACTTCAATTGACCTCATATAAAGAAGCAATAAAAATAGGTAGAGAAATAGAACCTAGGAAAACGTGCAATAAACATTAATATGTCAATTGGGACCAATGATTATAGAGGTGCTGACCCGAAATGGTTTCCAAATCAATGATTTTGAATCCTTGATCTCCGTTGGAGCAAATATTAATTAGTCATGTTTTAGAAAACAATTACAGGATATATATTTAATAGAGGTACTTTTCCATCTTTTATTATAAAGGATAAAAAAAATTAGGCTGTCATAACAATTATATATGGTGCATCTTATTAGTGTATTTTTATTATGCTTGCCAAGTTCTAAATGACAGCAATTAAGTCATGTAGAACACAACTTAATGTAAAGTGATGAGTAGAACTAGGGTGTTCTTAAGCTCACCAAAGTGTTTGGTGAGCTTAACTCCAAAACCTATCAAATCAATTTCAAATGACGAATCCGAACCGTTGGAACCCGCCTATCTTAAGTGTGATGCGTCTACATGTGAAATTTTTAAACATTCGAATTAGTTTAGTATAAAGTCAATCGGTCAAAATTAGAAGGTTAATAAATTAATTTTAGTGCATTCATTTTTTGAACGTTTTTTGACCACTTGACTTTATACTAAATTAATTTGAATGTTTAAAAATTTCACATGTAGACGCATCACACGTAAAGTACGCGGATTTCAACGGTTCGGATTCGTCATTTGAAATCAATTTGATGGGTTTTAGAGTTAAGCTCACCAAACACTTTGGTGAACTTAAGAGCACCCTAGTTCTACTCTAAAGTGATTTATGCATCATTAATTAATTATGTCTCCAAATAATATATCAAATTATGACAGAATTAAGACAATTTTTGCAGAAAATCTCAGTTGATTAAAAATATGAAGTTAATTTGATTTGATTGATTGTGATTTTGGTGCTACTACAAATATTAATCAACAGTTTTTATATATTCAACTACTTGCAGATTCAAGATGAAGTCTCAATTGTGCTGGGAAATAAAAGGAAAGAGAAAAGATAATTGATGAGTTTTTTGTAGCCTCTCGTGTACAATCTCCTGCTTTGTATTTGTTGTTCTGTTTTAAAATAAATAAAAAAACAGTATTTTGTTTTGTATGTAGAAGTATATTGGTTGGTGTTTTTGTGTGCCAAAGAAAATGACTGTTGTGTTGTTGTATGGCAAGTTATGTATTTGTAGTCATGTAAGTGTTTTTCTTGGTTTGGTTTTTTGTCCTAAAAAAAACCTGGAGTTTGATTGGAGAACCGTTGGAATTCTGATTTGCTTTTAGTGTTTTTGTATCCTGGCAAAATAAAACAAAGAAGTCTTCTGGAAGTAAATGTTTTTCTAAGAATGGTCTGATTGGAGGCAAAATGGAGCTTGGTCTCAATGATGCTACGATTCAGGTGCAGTAAAATAAAATTCTTTCTTTTTAGATATCCAATTAAATTAATGTTCTTAAACCATTTGCTTCTATGTTCTATCCCTATCTCATGTAGGTCCTCAATTATATGCGGTCATACTCTACTACAAATTGAAGAAGAAGGTCCACAATGAAGAAGGTCCTCAATTATAGTCGGTTCTTTTCTTTTATTAAATGTGCCTTCACTTTGATATGCTTCAAACAATGGAAAATTGAAGTTTGCTTTTGTTGCATCCAACTATTTTTCTTTGCTATTAATTGTTGCTTCCTTTATTAAATTGTACTTTCGTTTGGTTTTATTGTGTTATTATTATAAACGGTTATACTCATGGTGTAATAAACCTCGTTGAAGTGTGTATAACTATATTTTGTTTTGGACAACTAGATAAATCTTGAGTGTGTTAATTAACCCGTGATTTTTATTTCATTTCATTTTTATTTTTAATATGGATCTTGAAAAGGTTTTTTTTTTATTACGTGTTAAAAAATTCAGGGTAACCAGACATGCATGTTATCAAGAAATTTTGAATGGCTGATGTTTTTTCTCTGTTTTTGTTATTAAAAAATAATATATTTTTAAGTGAAATATAGATCGACTTTTTTTTCCCTTGTATGTTTTATCTTGGGGTATATTGAAACAAGTTAGATTCCTGGTCATAACATTTTTTAGCCAAGCATTTTGGTGATGACATGCTATTAGGCATTGATGTCTACTGAAGATGAGAGTAATGAAGTCTAGGCAAGCATTTTTATGCCAAAGAGCGTTGCTGCTTTGTCGAAAACAGAGTAGTGGTAACCTTGTCAAGTGAAACGGATCCACACAGATATTGTATCAATTTTGTCAATGTCTTCTTAGAAATGAAGCACCAAAAAGATTCAGTCTGCAATTTTCATATGTTATTTGCAAAGGCTTCTGGTCTGCTTTAAATACAGGGGATAATGCTGCCAGTATTAATCTATGTCACATGAAAAAGAACAATTTTCAAATCAACATGAAAAGTAACATCAGTGCTGTCTTGCTACTCTCCCAGGGCTACCTAATTTTTCTGTTGGGGAGTATATCTGTCATAAACAAATTAATTCAAAACCACAATCGATGACAAATTCCTTCCAAAACTAGAAATTAGTATGATCACTGTCATAAAGAAAAACCTGCCCCTGAAAAGGAGACTATTTTAGTAAAAACTGGAAGAACGCTGTCCCGTTTCTTTTAGAACTTGATTTGGAAGTGTTAATGTTGTCCCATCTCTCTTCATTTGTATTCACGATTTATAACTTGATTTGAAAAATTGCAACTGAATATTGGGTTGACTGCTTTATATTCACCATCAAGCCTAACAAGGAAAGAAATATGAATACCAGACCACTCTCGGCGTGTACAGTCAATGACCTATTCAAATACAGAGAATTATAGATACGTCTTTTCATTTTCATAATAGTTGCACTAGTTTATAAATATCTATCAGAGATTTATGTATATAAGGATGATACATGATTCACAGAAATATGAGAAATAATATTTGTGACTGGCTAAAAAAATGAATCAAAGGTCTCACAAACTCACTATTGTTCATGGGTTCAATTTTAGGGATAAAAAAAGATCATCTAAATCGTCAATTTAGTAATGTCTTCAGAGAAATTAAAGGATAGATGTGAAGAGTTATTTTCTTACTTGCATATATTAGTCTTAAATATTATATTTGACAATAAGATAAAATGAGCACAACTTAGAAAAAAATTATTCTCTGTGAAAAGTGTGGATAATTATTCTCTGAATTCGATTATCTACTTCCAGCAAATACAATATTAAAGAATAAATTCTAATTGAGAAAAGTTTAAGTAATATAAAATCAGATTTTCATTAAAAAAGTTAATCTAACTACTTGTTGTGATTGAATTTTATATATATTAATAAATTTCGGTTATAAATCGACAAATCCATATCTATCACTTTTAATTTTTTACCAATTTCTCCTTCCATTGTTTTATATTAAAAAATGAAAATTTGTACATTTGTACATCATCCGTCTCTTAGGCTAAAACACAGACTATGACACAAAACGATTCCACAAAATAACCCGATTCCATCAAGTTTATTATACGCCAGTCGAGCCTATGTTAGGTCAAGGTAGCCAGGGGCTAGGGGTATTCAAACGGTTCGATTTGTTCAATTTTTAACTGAACTAGAATATTTCGGTTTAAATGGATCAGTTTGGTTGAAATATTGAATTGTTTTGGTTTAAATAGATCAATTCGGTTTAGACTTCTCAAAACCGAATAAACCGAACTGCCGGTTTATATTGGTTCGACTCTAACTTTATTAGTGTTATAATAATTTTATTCAACCGAACTGAACCAAACTGACCCGAACTTCAATTGTTGTCTATGACAATGTATTAATTTTGTTAATAATGGTAATAATAGATGTACTTCGGTTCAGTTCTTAATCGGTTCGGTTCTGTTATATTTTTTAAAACCGAAGAAATGTTTGATTTGGTCATTTTTCTTCGGTTTCAACGGAACCGACCGTTTCAATTCCCCTAGCCAATGTTGTCCAATAGGCATCGGACCAAATTCGATTCATTATCCGGTCGGAACAATTTGATCCGCTTTTAAAAATTGTGCAAATTTTAAAATGTGTGAATCTTGACATAAATCAAACAGATTTGATCGGGTATCTGATCTAATTTGATCGTAATCAGAGGTTGGTTTAAGGTTTGGTATTTAAAAGCCATTTATTGACTAATTGTTTTCTTCTATATTGTATCCATCTTTTTTGTTTGGACCCTGATAATTGTCCCCACTCTCATCCTCCATTATCCCTCCAATTTTATTTGTTTAATCTCATCTACATTTCTCACGATATAAAGAATTTTGGGAATCTAAAATCACGAACGTCTTCTACGCAATTTTATCTTTCAAATGAGATCCATGGTGATATACTTTCGAGCTCGTCGTCACACAAGTATTTATATCTCGTCATTTAAGTATTTATATCCAGTATTTTTCACATATGACACTGCTGATATTTAAAAGTATTAATATCAAGTATTACAAGTATTTATACCTATGCACTGAAGTATTTATACTTATCTGGTCAACTTTTTTTGTTGATGCGGAGATGAGGGGTCCACGATTAG
The DNA here is from genome assembly GCA_964058875.1 of Carex rostrata. Lineage (NCBI taxonomy): Eukaryota > Viridiplantae > Streptophyta > Magnoliopsida > Poales > Cyperaceae > Carex > Carex rostrata. The sequence continues at coordinate 1,735,309 of CAXKVT010000106.1, read as the reverse complement.
AGATAAATATTTACAAGTATAGGTATAAATACTTGTGTAACGATGAGCCCGAAAGTATGTCATCATGGATCTCATTTGAAATATAAAATTGCGTAGAATACGTTCGTAGTTTTAGATTCACAAAATTCCTCATAGATCGTGAGAAATGCGGACAATATTGAAAAAAAAAAACTACCTCTAAAAACGTGTATGATTATTCTCCTAATGTAGTTTGAGTGATCCCCTCATATAGTCATATCAAGTTAGACATACAAGTATTAATATCTTAGTTTACAAGTATTAATTTATTATTTTCCAAGTATTAATACTTGGAAGACCACAATGTTTTGAATAAATTTAATTAAACTAGTTAGTTAAGTTACTTTATAAAAGTTAAAATCTATTTAAGAGATGGGAGGATGATGAGGAGATGGGAGTTGTTTTTGTTTGTTTTAGAAAAAAAATAAAGAAGCGAATCTAATAGAAAAACTATAAGAAGTACGAGCTAGGTGGCCCAGATGTATGGCCCAAATATCGAGCCTGAACTAACTGGTGAAGAAATATTCTACACTTTGAAAATGTGGCCCAAAAAGGTCCAATTAAGTACCAGATTAGAGGAGAGGTGTGTTTGGTGAATTGGTGGGATAAGTTTAAGCGGTCAAGGTCACACATCATGTTAATTATAAGATAATAAATCACCAACTGTAATGAGTGGGAGAGATGTGTTGGTTATAATGTCAGCTGGTGATGGCAAAAATTTATGTTACCAACTGCTCCACTTTATTGCACAAGCACAATTTTCTTGCACAATTGAATTAACGACTCATTATACTATGTTTTCCAGGGAGCTACACTTATGTGAAGTTCAAATTATGAACTAGTTTCACATGCTCATCTGTAGTGTCTTATCTAAACACACTCTTTCTTGTTCAATCAGCAAGAAATTTTAGGCATAGTCAAGTCATACAACCCATTTTGTTCATGACAGATACCAAAGAAATAATTGAGCTATATTTGACTTATTCTAAGTATTATTTATAACAAAAACAAACCAAAAAAAAAAAAAAATCAGCATTCAAGTTCTCCACGCATTTTTTTTTTTTTCCCAAACTCATGTCAACTCGGTTCATTTTTTTTTTTTGTTTTTTTTTTGTGAAATCGTAACTAAATCAAATTCAGTGGCAAATTTTCTCCAATGTCACCTGAGAAATATAGACTACTAGAGGGTGGACTTATATGCCACCTTGGAAATATAAACACAGTGAATGCAAATTTTCATTAGTGACTTCACCAGGAAAAAAAAAAAAAAACTATCATAAGTGACAAAGTAAATTTACTGTTTCCGTTAATCTTAATTTGACCACGCAACACCAAAAGGCGCAAGAAAAATGAAAACAAATAATAATAATAATAACAAATCAAACCACGTGCTGGGCAGATCCAGTGGATAATTTTTTAATCATGGAAATTATTAAAAAAAATGATAGACAGAGATAGAGTACTTCAATTGTTACATTCAGAAAAATAAAAGGTATTGCTTCCCGTTCAAAATTTGAACCAGCAACAAACAATTAATGGTACCGATCGATCCAAAACAAATTTTGTTTCTTCTGCAGTTGGTGGGAATTTTTATCTTCTTCCCTAAAAAAAAGGGCCATTTCAGGCGCGAACTCTGATGAACCCTTCTGTAATCTTAATTAATTTCACTATATCAGTCTCTACATATGTGATATAACATGCAATAATTAATGGGTCACACTATTTCAAAAAAAAAAAAAACTATTTCAAAAAATTAATGGGTCACAGAGGTGGAACTACAGATATTGAATGGAGTCAATTTATTTTTAAATTTTAAGTACTTTAATATAATTTTATATATAATTTAAAGTAAATATTAATTTACAATCATTTTAAGTCCTAATTTATACAATTGCCATTTATTGTTGATAACTAATATTAGTTAAGTTAATACTTCTATATAATATAATAAAGTGCAATAATAATTTATTACTATGAACATGCAATGTAATTGTTATATCTCACGATACGTTAATATGTTTTTATCAATAATTTTGCATAAAAAAACCGAGCACTATATAGATTGCTATAGTTATATGTTGTCAAATTAACTCTTTAAATATGTCCAATGATACAGTGACATTAACAACTTGATTTATTGTTGAAGATTCTATTGTTCCTCTCTTTGCAGATTGTCCATAGTGCTATTTCCCATGTTCATACATCTCGTATCTCAGTTATGATTTGCCTAAAAAAAGGTTAATTATATATATAAAAAATTGTGAAACAAAAATATAAAAGATTTTTGGCAGCTAATTAATTGAACTGGACATAATGATATCTAGAAAGGGCTTGGTATGATACTGGTTCACAAATCCATATTTGTTGCTGTTATGAAAACGGATTTATCATAAAAGAAAGGGTTTCGTATGTATGGAAACCGTTAGGTGGATATTAATCTATGCGTTTGCTATTATCTGATAAATTCGGCTACTCAGTAAAAAACTAATTTCCATATTTTCATTGATTAAAATCTCGAACCGGATTAAATCTCAGCGATTCGCTAACGCTAATTATACAAAGCACATTAAGTGTTCTTAACAAGTTTCATCAACAGTATTTCATCCCTACATCTATTTCTCGATAGGTCGTGAATCGCATTTCTCAGTTGGTATATTCCTATTTGAACTTTTGTCAGTGATTACATTTCTGTACTACATTATAATTCGACGTGATGTCCAAAAACTGACAGTTTATTTCAAGTTTCTGCGCATCATTAAAGGTCCGTCATAATTTCTCAGGTTTGGTTAAACTGTCACCCATGTCGTCACTATTTTTGCCGTCGACCTTGCATCACATATCTAGTTGTCTAAAAACCACCGAAGAACAAGTTTTCAATATATACGAAATAAAGGGTTAGTTCAGCTATTGAATTATTCATAAAATTATTAAACGACATATTTTCAATGTCATAAATGATTGTTAAATAATGTTTCATTGAAGCCTGCAAAAGACAAATAAAATGAAGTTATATAACTTAATAAAAGTAATTACAGTTAATAAAATAGAAACTTGACTCCTGTTTCTTACTAAAAAAACTAAATAAAAGTAACAATAACAAGCAACATATGCATTCTTTGTGATATACTTGAATTGCTCCAAACCTTAGTGGAGAAGTAATTAAAATTTAGAGAAAAATTAAGTTTTTTATTTTAATTAGTTAGATCTATATTACCGTAGAGATACTAATTGACACTGTAATTTAGATAATTCTTGTTTTATATGCTCAGTATTCATCTCCTGTCAAATTAAAAAGAAATCAATCAATATATTTGGTCCTCTTATAAAAATTAAACAAATTAGAAATAGAAGGACAACGAGGTATTAAGCAGGAATTACCTGAGAGCCATGCTTCTTATTAATAGGCCTCACACTGCACCCAATATATAAAGCACACAACAAAACAAATCAGATATTAAATGATTTAAAATAATAATTGGAAGACATGATAATAGCAAGAAATTTTACCTAATTCGTAAATTTCTCTAAACACAATAATGCCAAACAAAAAAAAGGCTACAACAACTTAATTATATCCCTTTAAATTGCAAAAACTCCACAACCATCGTCCACTCATCCACCGTATACTTATTTGTCCTTTGCCACATTCATTTTTTATGTTAAAAAATGCACTTTGTTTATTGTTTTTCAATTTTATCCAATATCTTATACATATGTTAGATTATTAATGAACAAGTTTAATTTGCTTCTTAAAATATACCAGTTCTTATAAAGGATTCCATGTGATGTGGGTTTTATATATAATTCGAAGGTTAAGAAGTCATGCCGTTTGAACATACAACTAACTCAATAATCACACTTTCTCTGATGTCACACTAAATCACACTTATTATATTTTCTTTCCTCTTTGTTATTATTATTTCATAGTTTCTTTAAATCTTCTTTTAATTTCGTTTAAGTTTATCTTTTTAAATTACACTAGTTTACATATATGATTTAATTAACTAGCATGGGAATATTTGTAACACAAAAATGTTGACCTAACTACATTAGCTACACCATTAATATCTCCAAACACTAGCTAAATGGGAATGTGAATATTAGCCATGTTAATAGTAACTAAACAAAATTTGATATATAAATAGCATTTAAATAAACATAAAAATAACCATTTTGCCACGAAATTTTGCCCCGAAATAATCTTATAAGTCTCCTGTTTTGGAAGATGTGTTTGGTCGCACCAATTATTTACTAGTAAATAAATTTCCGAATATGTATAAATTGATAATTACATTAGGGGTCATGATATCAACACTATCTAAATTTTTTTTATTAACTATTTCCTTAAAAAACTCTATCTGTCTTTCACCATTATAGGATTTTCTTTCCGAAAAAGTTTCTTAGAAAATAATAATATTCCTTCACTCTCATATATTCTTATATATTTTTATTTCTTTAAAGTTTAAATTAATAAATTAAATAAATATTTGATTATATTCGTTATTTATATATTTCATCATACTTTTAAGATTTTTAAATATATTACAAAAATGAAATATTTTATTATATTATTGGCAAAATATCTACTTAAAGAAAAAAAAATTGGCAAAATATTTTTTGTTGGATATAAATCTATGGATACTAATATGTATAAACTTCACCAACAATACTTTTTTTCAGACGGGATCTTTTCAATTATTTTTCATTACCTATATTCATTACTATATTTGTTATAGATAATAAAACTCATTTAAATGAAGAAATTAAGAAAAAACATGTTAGAAAAAGGGTTGTTCAAAATAAAAAACGTTTATAATATATCTTTTAAATGAAGATCCCATGCTCTATATTGTAATATTTTGAATATTTGTGCTATAATTAAATTTATTAATTGTCAAAAATTTATTTTGCTGTTGAGAAAAGAGATATATAGACAAGTTTTTAATTTTATTATTATTTTTGGATGGGGAGAAGGTGGGGAAATTTCATGGGACGGTAGAAAGGGAGTATATGTGTTTTTTGTGCTTTTTAGATAAACAATATTTTAATTCAAATAATAGAAGACGATCCATAAAAATCAGTTTGTTTTAAAAGAACATAGTAGAAAACCAAAAAAGAACCTCCTAATATCTTGATAAATAACAATAGAATCATTGAAAGCTCCAATCTATTGATTTTTTTTTCTCTATGAAGAAGATAGATAGATTAAGAAAGTACATTAAAAATATATTAGCATTAAAATATTTTCAAATTAAGGAAGCAACAAAAGTAATTGATTGTGAATGTCAATTTTGTCTATCAAATAGAAATTTTAAATTGTGTTGTGTTAATAACATATTTTAATATTTTATAATGTTAATATCAACTCTCTTACATTAGTGATACAATTATTAGTTGGATAATAGTGCAAGATAAATTTCCGAATATAGTATAAATTTTTCTATATATATAGATAATTCAAGATTAACTTATATCTCAGTTCAAGTAAATGGTCCAACAATTAGTAGTCGGAACATTCACTATATATCCCCTTTTGGAGAAGATATTTCTCCCAACCATCAAGAATTTCTTTTATAAACCATATTTAAAAAAAAAAAAGATTTTTATGAAACCAACATGATTACTTCTTCTTTTTTTTTACAAAAACAATCAGAACTGAAATGTTATTTCGTTCCCCATTTTTTTTTTTTTGGAGACTGAAATGACAATTCAGTCCTAGTTATTTTCATATTTTTCAACGTATTTTTTTCTCAAAATATGTGAAAACGACTTGGACCGAATTGCCATTTCGGTCCCAACAAAAAAAATGGAACCAAAATTTGATATTATTTTTAATGGGTGAAATGCATAAATTCCTCATCTAAATTATCGAATTTCAAAGTTTCTGAAGAAAAAGGAAGTCATGAGGGATAATATGTAAACTTTGAAGTTGGTACCATGATAAACCACCATATATGTACTGTGGTACTGTCCTGAGTTTATAATAAATACAATTATTTGTTGAATCTCTGTCATTAATTCAAATAGTATTCAGGTTGGTACTTCTCATAGGATGAAGTATGTCCTGAGTTTAAACCTTGGATTCACTACGGATATCGAACCAATCTGCAGATTAAATAGGAAAAGTTACAACAGACCAAAATGATCAATCATTGGACACATTCCAAATCACCAAAAGGATAAGATGAATTATCGCCTTCATTTACTGAATCCAATTCAATATATCATCAATTAATTGAGTCAAAATTTGAACATTTCATGTATCAAATTAACTCGAGCAATATTCTTCATCACCTTTTATGGGAAGCGAATCTGCTACAGGACCTGTTATTCCAAATCCAACCCTTTTACTTTATGGTATCCAATTCAATATATCTCAAGAACAGTTGTTTTAATGCAATAAGAATCTCAAAACAGATGAAGGGATAGATTTGAAATAACAGGATTATGTGATTTTTAAAGAATCACATGCAGAAGATTTATTTTCCCTATTATGCGCTGAATGAATATTATATTATAGAATTTGATCTTTGTTATATCTATAACATAATCATTTAGTACGATATCTCTATATGACATCTCAACCCCATCAATACAGATATCTATCACACAGTTTCAGTGATCCAACATTGACAATACCAAATATATAATCCATGTTAATTTCAATATCGCAAGATATCTATATTGACATTATGTTTATGGATTCCAACGTCAACTATATTTAAGTACAATCAACTCTTTGATCGTAATGCAAGCATTATTGTCTAACTTCGTCAAAGGTCTCAGAAATATCATCACTCACATAATATATACATATACTATGTGAGTAATATTAGTCTTCTTAACATTCACGAACTTCTTCACACAAGTCATACGTATTGAGACATTTCCTTTATGGCTCCCAATTATGACGAACGTTGGACGATATCTACAAATATATAGTTCTTATGTAAGAAAATTAATTAAAACGTCACATACATTAGATAAAAATACAACATGAAACATTAGTGACGCATAATACAATCCACATAATGTTCATATAAAGTTAATCCAATGTTATATTTATCTAATATATATGCATCCGTGAGATGAAATCGATCCACTATCGTTTGATATGTGAAACCTGATCAATATTTAATCCTCACGTTAATCTTAGTTTTAATTAGTATTGCCTGCTAATTATAGTGATTATTGATATTTATAGTTTATTACTTGTTTATTTATTCATTTATTTTTATCACTTCACAATCCAGAGTCCTAAACTCTGAACGAACTATTAAGTAAACTGAACTCAAGGAACAAGTCGATCAATACTAACTATTTTATGAACCCAATCAAGATGCAACTATTTCCTCTAGGATGCTAACACTATCATTAACACGTGTGTGTGTGTCTATATATAGAGACACACACATACGTACATACATCATTATGTATGATAATTGAAACGACTTGTGCTGATGAGTGCGGCGAGTTGTCTACGCAGTTGTCTGGGTAAAAGGTCACAGGTTTGAAATAATGAGAATATAGTAAACAACTAAACATAGCTCATTCATCTTACCTAATAATGAGAACTAGCTGCACCATGTGGAAGGTCGATCACATGTGATCAAAATTCGAACGAAAGAATTATCTCGTGCAATTATTAAATAGTTGGATGGCTTGACCTCCAACCTAGACAAGTAACAAAATTTACCTAAATAATATATTAGAAACTAGATGGGTCGCTATTAATCTGCCAAAATAACTAATTTGATGGATTTTTTAGCCGTACAATTTATGAATCAAAGGGTCTGGTTAGTTACTTAACATTATATTTACATGTTAATTTTATACCACAAGGTAATCAAGCGATCACAATGTGTATATATATCATATTTACTCTCAGTCTAGTAATTAGTTAACAATAATAGATATCGTCTATTTCCTTAATTAAACTGCGTTTAAGTAAGGAATACTTCAAAAATAGCGTTGTTAATCAACTATTATATTTTTCGAAATGTTAAGTTGGAATTGTTGTTTTTTTTTATATTCACGCAAGTTATGCAATCTATAATTCTTTTTTTTGGCTTATTTATACACACACACACACGGTGGTTTATCATGATACCAAATTCAAGGTTTATAGATTATCCCTCATGACTTCCTTTGTTCTTTAGAAACTTCACCGTTTAAACATAACTTTACTTCAATATATGTCAAACATGTCAAACACTTAAATGAGCATAAGAAAATAAACCATGACTCGTCTCGTGCTGGTACCAGTAAAAACAAAGAATAAAAAAAAAAAATCTACCTATTGGTGTTTTTAGAGTTCACTGATTCCGTTTATGTTTATGGGTTGTGCAATGTTTGATGGATGTGAATTGTGATTGATGGAATTGGGAGAAAGATCTTCTTCGGCCATATATTTGGATTTTCCAAAAGGAGACATAGTGAAAGATCCGACTACTAATTGTTGGACCAGTATTACTCGTTACTTATTTTGTTCATTTAGTTGAACTATGAGATATAAATTTATCTTGAATTATCTATAAATAGAAAAAATAGATGAAGCAAGTATTCCACAGGTTAATTATAAATTGGGTCGCTAATGTAAGTATCAATTTATACATATTCAGAAATTTATTTACAATAAATAAATAATTGGTGAAAAATGATGCACGCCTCATACATCCGGTTACATAAAATTTTGGGGAAAAATGATTATTTTTAAATTTATTTTTATTTTATTTATATATCAAATTTTGTTTAGTTACAATTAACATGGCTAATATTCACATTCCTATTTAGCTAGTGTTTGTTGATATTAATTTAATTATTAGCTAACGTAATTAAGTCAACCTTTTTGTATTACAAATATTCTCATGCTAGTTAAATAATATATGTAAACTAGTGTAATTTAAAAATATAAACTTAAATTTAGAAACTAAAAGAAGATTGAAAAGCAAATGATCAAATAATAATAATAATAAAGAGAAAATAAAAAATAATTAATAAGTGTGATTTAGTGTGACATCACACAAAGTGTGATTATTGAGTTAGTTGGATGTTCCAAATGGCATGACTTCATAATCGTCATATTATATACAGAACCCACATCACATAGAATATTTTATAAGAACGAACTGCTGTATTTTAAGAAGCAAATTGAACTTGCTCGTCAATAATCTAACATATGTACGTATAATTGTGGACAAAGTTTTTGTTCTTGCTTGTGGCTTGTATATATATAAGATATTGGATAAAATTGAAAAACATAAACAAAGTGTATTTTTGGGTGCACTGTGAGACCTATTAATAAGAAGCATGGCTCTCAGGTAAATTCCTGCTTAATATCTTGTTGTTATTATGTTTATAATTTGTTTAATTATTCTAAGAGTACAAAATATTGATTGATTTCTTTTTAATTTGACAGGAGATGAATATAGCAAGAAATATCTAAATTAGAGATCTGAGCATATGAAGCATGAAGTATCTAAATGAGAGAGTCAACTGGGACCGCTACGGTAATATGGATCAAACTAATTTAAAGAAAGAACTTTATTTTAATCTAAATTTTAATTACTTCTCCGCCGAGATTTAAAGCAATTCAACTACAGTACTACAAAGAATGCATATCTTGTTTGTTATTGTTACTTTTATTTAGTTGAATGCATATCTTGTTTGTTATTGTTACTTTTATTTAGTTTTTGAGTTAGAAAAAAGTTCCTATTTTATTAAACGCAATTACTTTTATTTAGTTATATATAACTTCATTTTATTTGTCTTTTGCAGGCTGAAATTAAACATTATTTAATAATCATTTATGACATTGAAAATATGTCGTTTAATGATTTTATGAATAACTCAATAGCTAAAATAACGCCCTAGTTCAGAGACCATGAAGATAAGCCTTATTTGACGAGTGGCCTTAATACAGACAAGTGGGTCAAAATAAATTTCTTTGTGGAGAAAAAAATGTAAAAGCTAGATTTCGTATTGAAAATTTGTTCTTATTTGTTTTAAGACTAGAGATATGATGAAAGGTCAAGACAAAAATAGTGAAGAGGGTGAAAGTGCAACCAAACCTAAGAAATTATGGAGGGCATTTTAGAATGCGCCTAATTTTGAAAATATGAATGATAGATATATAGTATATTTTAATAATGTTAAAATTATAATATAAATAGTTACAACATATAATGGTGAGTATGGTTAGTATAACATCAGTGTTATTTAAGGATATATAACACCAATTTCAAAATCTATCGAATCGACTTCAAACGGTGAATCGAAACCGTTCACATCGATCTACTTTATTAGTTGTGTTTACATGCAAATTTATAAATTTTTGAATTTATTTAGCATCAAGTCAATCAGTCAAATGAGTGACTTTTTAAGTTAATTTTAATACATTTATTTTTTAACATTTTTACCGCTTGATTTGATACTAAAATAACTCACAAATATAAAAAAAATCACATGTAAACACATCACTCATAAAGTAAATCAGTTTGAACGGTTTGGATTAATTGTTTGAAGTCTACTCAATCAAATTTGAAATTAGTGTCATATGAAATTTTACCTAATCCCAAGATTTCTCTAGACAAAATAAAACCAAACAAAAAAAAGACTACTGCAACTTAATTATATCGCTTTCCACTGCAAAAGTGCCACAACTGTCGTCTACTCATACATCGTGCACTCATTCTTTGTCACTTCCATTTTTTCTTTATTATTATGATATTTCTTTATCATTTGAGCAAATGGTAATATATCAATAATAAAAAATGGAATGTTTTTTTTTTTTTTCAGTTGGATACCACAGTTCCCGCTTCTTGAGTGGCGTTAATTGCAGCTTCAAAATAAAATACTATTGGCGGGATAAGCCGAGATGTTTCTATCCCCAAAGACATCATTTGAGCAAGTGGGGGTTGGATGGTGAATAATGTCTTGGGGGATAGAAACACTTTTTTTACTCATTTGAGCAAATGGTAATATATCAATGATGTATTTCCCTCTTAGGAATAGAAAATTGGAAGGATTTTTTTTTTAAATTTAACTAGCAAGTTGTTTCATACAATAAATTGAGATATTTTGCGATACCGGCGACAACTAACGATTATCTCAGAAGGCGAACTTGAGGCTGGGGAGACAAAAACAATGAAACAAAGAACTATAATAAATGTACCTATTTTGGACGCTCACTATTGTAACTTATTTGATTTAATCTGATGATATTAACTAAATAAATGACAAGTTGACTATTAATGACTATAATAAATGTACCTATTTTGGACGCTCACCTATCTTGATTGCTTACTTTGAGTCTCTATAGGATATAATGAAAATATTAGTCACCTATATATAACTAAACGTGTTTAAATATATATAAGGAAAGATATGTTATCATCTAAAATTGTTTGTTACCTAATATACTCTTGTCTTGAAATGCATCTAAATTAATGCGTGGCATACCAATTTTAAATATGTACGAAAGAAAAACAGCTCTTTTAATTTAATTGAATTTGTATTTATGGAAAGCTGACTTATTTAAATAAATTATAACGTTCTTTTAATAGAGCTCCTTTTATTTTAATGAAGTAAACATACTTATATTTATGGTGTCGTATGTGGTAGTTTCAGGTCAAAATTAACATAGTTATGATGAATTAGCAGTGGAGCGTTATTTCTAAAGATTAGAAGTTCAAGTGCATATTTGTCACAAAAAAAAAAATTGAAGGATTAAAGTGAAAATGTGAATTTTTCTTAATTGAATAAGATATTCACGTAAGATTAGCCAATGACATAATTCCAGAATAAAAATTACTTTCCGAACAATCTTAAAACAACAATAAACCTTCATAGTGTCAATGCATGAGAGAATATTTGAATAACATTGAAGTTTGCCATATTAGGAAAAAGGAAGGCACAAGTACAAATTTATACAACCAAAAAATCAACTGAAGAGAAAGTCAAAACCATAAAATAACAACAAAAATGAATGACCGAATGTTGAATTATTCTCTAATACGTACCTGGTGCGCCGCAGCCAATTGAGTATTAAGGGACGAGAAAATGGGAATATTAAGCATTTGAAGAATAAAGAAGATCGACAATATATATATGAGAACACCGGGCCAGTTAAACACTAATAATAGCAATTTATCTATTTCAGATATTTTCAATGTGCCAAAAACAAAAACCAAGAATAATGTTTCTATTTCCCAAGCCATCATTCTCCATCATTTTCAACTGAATAATGTTTTTATCGGACCGTTATTTTCTCCGCTTTCCCTTTATAGTAACTCAATTCTCCAATCACCCGAATTAGAATTCTCAAAACTAATTTCCTAGAGAAGAGAATCCAGTTGTCATAACCCAACCAAATTAGAAACCAAACGGGAGTGATCAATCTTAGACAAGCGTTCGGAGATTCATCGTTGGCGATAGTTTCGACAATTTCGACGATCCTAACCTGGGAGCATCCTCTTGACTGAAGAATAGAGTCATTGTTATTTAATATTTATTATTAGAATATGTTATTTATGTTTAAAAGATTTTATTTATAATATTCAAAATTCTATATATGTCACTGTCGAAAACAAAAGTTTCTAAATAATATCATCTCAAATAAAAATCAAGAGAAATGAAATCGTAAAATTATCCCTTTTGTCTTATATTTGATCAAATTTATCTCTATTGTTTATTTTATTCTTATGTATTTAACCGCATTTATATCCATTTTTAACTATATATTATCAAATATCTCAAATGTGAGCAATCATTATATGTCGTAACTATTTTTATTATTATTTTGACATTATTAAAATATACTACATATGTATCATTCAATTCATATCATCGTCTGAATATTTTTTCCAATTTCTTCATTTGTACTTCATTCATATTATAGAATTACAATCAATTATATTACTAATATACTTTAATAATCATAAAACACATGCATGTGACTCACATTGCATGCCGGACTTCTCTATAGATACTAAAGATGCACGCTGAAATATTTAGGAATTATTTACGATTTAACTTAGGCATTGAAGCTTAATGTTTCAATATCTTGTGTTCAGACGGTAAATCTTGATTTACATTTAAATTTATTTAAAGAAAATGAAAATCTGGTTCTAGATTTGTCTTCTAACATTTGGAGCTTGTTGAACACCATGTGTCACCACATCAATTGCAATCCATTAATTTATTGTACCAATATATCAAATTGTTACTAATGCAATATGAATTATCTGCATTTGTAACAAAAAATAATAATAATAAAGAATTCCTACTTTTTGACTGTTTCTTCGTTTTTAGTTTGATATGCATTTATTAGTCAGCCAACACAAATTAAATCATTAATTGCACCTCTGTGCTATTTCTTAATTACATCTTTAATTAGTATAAATTAACAGACTTTTTCTTACTAATAGATTTGTTTTTCCTTAATTACTTGCACTATTAATTGAACGTATTACACAAGTTTGAACCTTAAGCTGAGGTTATATAATTTTTTTTCCTATTTTCTTAACGTACGCATGAAAGCTTTTTGTTATCTCACCTGTGATATGAAAAAGGGGTGGGATTGAGCATTGTGACATCTTGTAGGTCCATCTGATAATTGTCATGAAAATTTGTTGCCGGTACACTTGTGCTTGCAAACCCTGTAAATTATCCCTGCAGATAACCATATATAATGGCTATATGTAACGATTATATTTTATATTGACATAATTGAAAATTATATATTTCTAAATTTTACCATGGATATAATCATGGAGTGATCAGTATAACCAGACTTTTCTTGCTGTACAATTTGTACCTACATAAATAGAAGCACATGCATATCAAAGAGTGCAATTTCATCTTCGATTTTTAGCGCTGTATCACTTCACACTGCAGTCCTGGCCTCAAAAAAATTTTGAATTAATTCAACACAACAATACTAGGAACTGCATGCACAGTCAATCTCTGTATGTAATCTTGTGGTTTTGTAATTTGTAAACCTTTACCTTTTTGTTTTTAACTTCTGAACACCTAGTGATTTGTAATTGAGATAAGAGGAGATGGAATTTTCAGAAAAACACACACATTACCGTCTCCTATTCACATTTTGACAATAACTCCACGATAGAACATTCCATCGCTGTGAGTTCATCAAACCGCTCTATTGAAGTAATTACAGTTAATAAAATAAGAGCTTGACTCATGTTTCTTATTAAAAAACCAAATAAAAGTAACAATAACAAGCAACATGTGCATTCTTTGTGATGCAATTGAATTGCTCCAAACCTCGACGGAGAAGTAATTAAAATTTAGAGAAAAATAAAGTTTTTTCTTTCAATTAGTTAGATCTATATTACCGTAGAGATGCCAGTTGACACTGTAATTTTGATAATTCTTGTTTTATATGCTCATTATTCATCTCCTGTCAAATTAAAAAGAAATCAATCAATATTTTGTCCCTCTTATAAAAATTACACTGCCCCCAATATATAAAGCACACAACAAAAAAAATCAGATATTAAATGATTTAAAATAATAACTGGAACGCATGATAATAGCAAGAAATTTTACCTAATTCGTAAATTTCTCTAAACACAATAATACCAAACAAGAAAAAGACTACAACAACTTAATTAAATTGCAAAAGCTCCACAACCATCGTCCACTCATCCACCGTACACTCATTTATACTTTGCCTCATTCATTTTTTATGTTAAAAAATACGCTTTCTTTATTTTTTTTTTCAATTTTATCCAATATCTTATACATATGATAGATTATTGATGAATTAACAAGTTTAATTTGCTTCTTAAAATATACCATTTCTTAATTATAAAATATTCCATGTGACGTTCTATATATAATTTGACGGTTAAGAAATCATTGCGTTTGAACCTACAACTAACTCAATAATCACATTTTATGTGATGTCACACTAAATTAATCACACTTATTATATTTTCATTCCTCTTTGTTATTATTATTTCATAATTTCTTTTAAATCTTCTTTTAATTTCGTTTATCTTTATAAATTTCACTAGTTTCCATATATGATTTAACTATCATGGGAATATTTGTAACTAGAGGTGCTACTTTTACCCGATTACCCGGATCCGATCCGGAACCGAACCGGATCCGATCCGGAACCGACCCGGATCCGATTAATTTGGATAGGGTATGGTTTAAAAAATATAACCGGTTGAAATATGGGTATGGTTACAAAATTAATAATTTAATATCCGATCCGAATCCGAACCGGAACCGATACTGTAATGGGTAGGATATGGGTTTCATTTAATTATCTGACCCATAACCGAACCCGACCCGATACCCGTATAAATACCCGATAAAACATATATTAATAACTATTAATATATAAAAGTACAACTTTGCATATTAATTTTTGCATAAGCCGTGGGGTACTTTTTTTAATATGAGAAAATAGAATGCAGTGACATATTCGCTATGTTTATATACATAGATGGATGCCAAATTTATTCCTTCTATAACAGCCGCATTAATTTTTTAAATAAAATTTATTACTATGGATACATCCTTCAATATTTGCCTTGATATCCTCTGCATAATAATGGAAATTTATTGCTCTTATTGATATGTCATTTCTACAAATTATTAATATTTCATTCATAGATTTTTTTGAACTATAGAAAATAAAATCGTCATCTCTAATATTTTACTTTTTAAAAATTATATATCTTCTTCAATATTTTTTTTTCAAAAGTTATTTTCTCTCCGTCCTCCTGATTTTTTTGTGACATATACCCGCTCCGAATCCGGAACCGCCCCGTATCCGAACCGAACCCGATAATCTACAAACAAGTTATGGGTATATATCTATCCGGAACAGAAAGACTGAACCCGAAATATCTACGGGTAGATAGGTACCCGGATCCGGACCCGACCCGAATTGAAATATATAAGTGTATGGATCGAAATTTGGACCCGAACACTTTTAGGGTACGGGTCCAAATATAATAGTATCCGGACCCGACCCGATCCGATAGCACCTCTATTTGTAACACAAAAATGTTGACCTAATTACATTAGCTACATTATTAATGTCTCCAAACACTAGCTGAATGATAATGTGAATATTAGCCATGTTAATTGTAACTAAACAAAATTTGATATATAAATAGTATTTAAATAAACTTAAAAATAACCATTTTGCCACGAAATTTTGCCCCGAAATAATCTTAGTCTCCTGTTTTGGAAGATGTGTTTGGTCGCACCAATTATTTATTAGTAAACAAATTTCCGAATATGTACAAATTGATAATTACATTAGTGATACAATTATTAGTTTGATAATAGTGCAAAATAAATTTCCGAATATAGTATAAATTTTCTATTTATAGATAATTCAAGATTAACTTATATCTCATAGTTCAACTAAATGGTCCAACAATTAGTAGTCGGATCTTTCACTATATATGCCCTTTTGGAGAATCCAAATATAAGGCCCAAATATACGGGCCAAGAAGATCTTTCTCCCAACCATCAAGATTCTTTTTTTTTGTAAACCATATTTAACAAAAAAAAATTTATGAAACCAACATGATTATTTTATTTTTTTTTACAAAAAGCATAAGAACTGAAATGTCATTTCGGTCCCGAATCTTTTTTTTTTGAAACCGAAATGACAATTCGGTTCCATATATTTTCATAATTTTTCAATGTATTTTTTTCTCGAAATATGTGAAACTGACTTGGACCGAATTGTCATTTCGGTCCCGAAAAAAAAAATAGAACCGAAATAGCATCTCAGTTCTTATAGTTTATTTTCTTATGCTCATTAAATTGTTTGATAGATATATATCTGTCAAACAATTTAGATGCCAATGGTTTCTTTTTCATTTTTGCAGATTTAGAGGGGTAAATATGATATTATGTTTAATGGGTGAAATGCATAAATTCCTCATCTAAATTACGTAATTTCAAAGTTTCTGAAGAAAAAGGAAGTCATGAGGGATAATTTGTAAACTTTGAAGTTGGTACCATGATAAACCACCATATATGTACTGTGGTACTGTCCTGAGTTTATAATAAAAACAAATTATTTGTTGAATCTCTGTCATTCAAATAGTATTCAGGTTGGTACTTCTCATAGGATGCAGTATGTCTGCCCTACCACATCAGAATACAACGCTAGACCAAACCTTGGATTCACTACGGATATCGAACCAATCCGCAGAATAAATCGGAAATGTTACAAAAGACCAAAATGATCAATCATTGGACACATTCCAAATGACCAAAATGATAATTAAGATGAATTATCGCCTTCATTTACTTAATCCAATTCAATATATCATCAATTAACTGAGTCAAAATTTGAACATTTCATGTATCAAATTAACTCAAGCAATCTTCATCACCTTTTATGGGAAGCGAATCTGCTACAGGACCTGTTATTCCAAATCCAACCCTTTTAATTACTTTATGGAATCCAATTCAATATATCTCAAGAACAGTTGTTTTAATGCAAGAATCTCAAAACAGATGAAGGGATAGATTTGAAATAACAGGATTATGTGATTTTTAAAGAATCACATGCAGCAGATTTAATTTCCCTATTATGCGCTGAATGAATATTATATTATAGAATTTGATCTTTGTTATATCTATAACATAATCATTTAGTATGATATCTCTATATGACATCTCAACCCCACAAATACAGATGATATCTATCACACAGTTTCAGTGATCCAACATTGACAATACCAAATATATGATCCATGTTAATTTCAATATCGCAAGATATCTATAATGACATTATGTTTATGGATTCCAAAGTCAACCATATTTAAGTACAATCAACTCTTTGATCGTAATGAAAGCATTATTGTCTAACTTCATCAAAGGGCTCAAAAATATCATCACTCACACAATGTATACATATACTATGTGAGGAATATTAGTCTTCTTAACATTCACGAACTTCTTCACACAAGTCATACGTATTGAGACATTTCCTTTATGTCTCCCAATTACGACAAGCGTTAGACGATATCTACAAATATATAGTTCTTATGTAAGATAACTGAAATTAACGTCTCAGACATTAGATAAAAACACAACATGAAACATTAATGACACATAAAACAATCCACATAATGTTCATATAAAGTCAATCCAATGTTATATTTATCTAATATGCATCCGTGAGATGAAATTGATCCACTATCGTTTGATATGTGAAACTTGATCAATATTTAATCCTCACGCTAATCTTAGTTTTAATTAGTATTGCTTGCTAATTATAGTGATTATTGATATTTATAGTTTATTACTAGTCTATTTATTCATTTATTTTTATCACTTCACAATCCAGAGTACTAAACTCTGAATGAACTATTAAGTAAACTAAACTCAAAGAACAAGTTGATAAATATTAACTATTTTATGAACCAAATCAAGATGCAACTATTTGCTTTAGGATGCTAACAATATCATTAACACATGTGTGTGTCTATTTATATAGACACACACACACACATACATACATACATACATAATTATGTATGATAATTGAAACAACTTGTGCTGATAAGTGTGGCGAGTTGTTTGCCCAGTTGTCTGGGTGGAAGGTCGTAGGTTCTCTATATGAAAGGTCGCATGTTTGAAATAATGAGAATATAGTAAAGATAGCTCATTCATCTTACCTAATAATGAGAACTAGCCGCACCGTGTGGAAGGTTACATGTTCGAAATTCGAATGAAAGAATTATCTTCTGCAAATATTAAATAGTTAGATTGCTTGACCTCCAACCACAACAAGAATGAGACACTTTTCGCGAGGATAAAAAAGTGACTTTTTGCGACGGATTACTCTCATTGTTTAGCTTTTTCTTTTTGCGACGATACTTTTGGCGACGGACGTCCGTCGTAAAAGCGTTTTTTCTCTCGCAAAAAGTGTCTACTTTGTTGTAGTGAACCTAGATAAGATAAGTAACAAAACTTACCTAAATAATATATTAGAAACTAGATGGGTTGCTATTAATCTGCCAAAATAACTAATTTGATAGATTTTTAGCCGTACAATTTATGAATCGAAGGGTCTGGTTAGTTACTCAACATTAAATTTACATGTTAATTTAATACCACAAGGTAATCAAGCGATCACAATGTGTATATATATCATATCTAGTCTCAGTCTAGTGATTATTGAACAATAATAGATATCCTCTATTTCCTTAATTAAACTGTGTTTAAGGAATACTTCAAAAATAGCATTGTTAGTGCTACTAATGATCAAGGTTCGGCTCAAACTCCGCTCGGCTAAATGAGAGAAGCAAAATGGCTCGACTTTAGCTCGGTTTTAAAAGGAAAAGCCTAGCTTGGCTCGGCTTGTCCCGGTTCGAGCATAAATTCCTTATAAATATATATATATATATATAGAGAGAGAGAGAGAGAGAGAGAGAGTTAGGCTGGGGTGCTATGGATAGCATA
Organism: Carex rostrata; assembly: GCA_964058875.1. NCBI lineage: Eukaryota > Viridiplantae > Streptophyta > Magnoliopsida > Poales > Cyperaceae > Carex > Carex rostrata. The sequence goes on along the minus strand of CAXKVT010000106.1, from coordinate 1,715,815 downwards.
GAGGCCTCTATGCTACGGCTCAATATTCGAGTTTTCAAAATCCAAACGGTCGATCCGAACCGTTCATCTTATTCTCCATATTAATATCTGCTTGGAGACCAAATTTTATAATTTTCTGAATTTTTTTACTATTTATTAAGCCACTTTGAAAATCGCTAATCCAACGGTTTTACTGTTTTGTGCAGCCACCGTTGGATCAACAATTTTGTAAAATACTTAATAAATAGTAAAAAAATTCAGAAAAATGTAAAATTTGGTCTCCAAGTAGATATTAATATGGAGAATAAGATGAACGGTTCGGATCGACCATTTGGATTTTGAAAACTCGAATATTGAGCCGTAGCATAGAGGCCTCTATGCTATCCATAGCACCCCAGCCTAACTCTATATATATATGGTGGTTTTTCATGGTACCAAATTCAAGGTTTACATATTATTCCGCATGACTTCCTTTTTTCTTCAGAAATTTTAAAAATACGTAATTTAGATAAGGAATTTATGCATTTCAGCCTTTAAACATAATATCATATTTACCCATCTAAATCTGCAAAAATGAATAAATAAACTATAACTTTACTTCCATATGTCAATCTGTCAAGCACTTAAATGAGCATAAGAAAATAAACCATGACTAGTCTCGCGTTGGAACCAGTAAAAAATAAAAAAGAAATCTACATATCGATGTTTTTGGAGTTTACTGATTCTACATATGGGTTGTTCAATGGTGGATGGATGTGAATTGTGATTGATGGTTGGGAGAAAGATCTTCTTATTGGGCCGTATATTTGGATTCTCCAAAGGAGATATATAGTGAAAGATCCGACTACTAATTGTTGGACCAGTATTACTTGTTACTTATTTTGTTCATTTAGTTGAACTATGAGATATAAATTTATCTTGAATTATCTATAAATATAAAAAAAATAGATGAAGCAATTATTCCACAGGTTAATTATAAATTGGGTTGCTAATGTAATTATCAATTTATACATATTCAGAAATTTATTTACAATAAATAAATAATTGGTGAAAAATGATGCACGCCTCATACATCCGGTTACATAAAATTTTGGGGGAAAATGATTATTTTTTAATTTATTTATATTTTATTTATATATCAAATTTTGTTTAGTTACAATTAACATTAACATGGCTAATATTCACATTCCTATTTAGCTAGTGTTTGGTGATATTAATTTCTTAGCTAATGTAATTAAGTCAACCTTTTTGTATTACAAATATTCTCATGCTAGTTAAATAATATATGTAAACCAGTGTAATTTAAAAATATAAACTTAAATTTAGAAACTAAAAGAAGATTGAAAAGGAAATGATCAAATAATAATAATAAAGAGAAAAGAAAAAATAATTAATAAGTGTGATTTAGTGTGACATCACACAAAGTGTGATTATTGAGTTAGTTGCATGTTCCAAATGGCATGACTTCTTAATCGTCATATTATATATAGAACCCACATCACATAGAATCTTTTACAAGAACGAACTGCTGTATTTTAAGAAGCAAATTGAACTTGCTCATCAATAATCTAACATATGTACGTATAATTGTGGACAAAGTTTTTGTTCTTGCTTGTGGCTTGTATATATATAAGATATTGGATAAAATTGAAAAAAATAAACAAAGTGTATTTTTGGGTGCACTGTGAGGCCTATTAGTAAGAAGCATGGCTCTCAGGTAAATTCCTGCTTAATATCTTGTTGTTATTCTGTTTATAATTTGTTTAATTATTCTAAGAGTACAAAATATTGATTGATTTCTTTTTAATTTGACAGGAGATGAATATAGCAAGAAATATCTAAATTAGAGATCTGAGCATATGAAGCATGAAGTATCTAAATGAGAGAGTCAACTGGGACCGCTACGGTAATATGGATCAAACTAATTTAAAGAAAAAACTTTATTTTCATCTAAATTTGAATTACTTCTCCGCCGAGATTTAAAGCAATTCAACTACATCACAAAGAATACATATCTTGTTTGTTATTGTTACTTTTATTTAGTTTTTGAATAAGAAACATGAGTTAAGCTTCTATTTTATTAAACGCAATTACTTTTATTTAGTTATATATAACTTCATTTTATTTGTCTTTTGCAGCTGAAATTAAACATTATTTAATAATCATTTATGACATTGAAAATATGTCGTTTAATGATTTTATGAATAATTCAATAGCTGAACTAACGCCTTAGTTCAGAGACCACGAAGATAAGTCTTATTTGACGAGTGGCCTTAATACAGACAAGTGGCTCAAAATAAAATTTATTTGTAGAGAAAGAAATGTAAAAGCTAGATTTCGTATTGAAAATTTGTTCTTATTTGGTTTTAAGACTAGAGATATGATGAAAGGTCAAGACAAAAATAGTGAAGACGTGGGTGAAAGTGAAACCAAACCTGAGAAATTATGGAGGGCATTTTAGAATGCGTCTAATTTTGAAAATATGAATGATAGATATATAGTATATTTTAATAATGTTAAAATTATAATATAAATAGTTACAACATATAATGGTGAGTATGGTTAGTATAACATCAGTGTTATTTAAGCATATATAACACCAATTTCAAAACCTATCGAATCGACTTCAAATGGTAAATCGAAACCGTTCACATCGATCTACTTTATTAGCTGTGTGTTTACATGCAAATTTATAAATTTTTGAATTTATTTAGCATCAAGTCAATCAGTCAAATGAGTGACTTTTTAAGTTAATTTTAATACATTCATTTTTTAACATTTTTACCTCTTGATTTAATACTAAAATAACTCACAAATATAAAAAAAAAAAACATGTAAACATATCACTCATAAAGTAAATCAGTTTGAACGGTTTGGATTAATTGTTTGAAGTCTACTCAATTAAATTTGAAGTTAGTGTCATATGAAATTTTACCTAATCCCAAGATTTCTCTAGACAAAATAAAACCAAACAAAATAAAATCACATGCAAGCACCTTACCACTGTTCTTCAACCCCAATTGCAGAAGCGTAGAATCCCCATCCTTCAACACCTTCCCTCCAGAGATGAGGTTGATCCGAGTCGGATCGCAGCCGTTAGAACGGCGCGCCAGCTCTGCCCGGAGCATCTGGACCGTCCACGTGTCTAGCGCAACCTCCAGCACCCCCGACCATGCGCGAGCGACTTTCAATTTCGGACCCATTAAGGGTGTAGAAATGAAAGGGTGAGGGTGTTTTTGGAATATACGAAAATACTACTCAAAATATAATATATTATGTTTATTTTTTATTGCAAATGTATAATAGTATGGTATCTGTGGCAATTTTCTAAATAAATGTGATTTGAAGTGGCATTTAGCAAAAGATAAATTTTAGAGTGGCATTTTTCTAAATTCACCATTTTGAAGTGGCATAGATCTAATTTTCCCAACAGAAAAAAGACTACTGCAACTTAATTATATAGCTTTCCACTGCAAAAGTGCCACAACTGTCGTCTACTCATACATTGTGCACTCATCGTTTGTCACTTCCATTTTTTCTTTATTATTATCAATAATAAAAAATGGAATGTTTTTTTTTTTTTTTCAGTTGGATACCAGTTCCCGCTTCTTGAGTGGCGTTAATTGCAGCTTCAAAATAAAATACTATTGGCGGCACAAGCCGAGATGTTTCTATCCCCAAAGACATCATTTGAGCAAGTGGGGGTTGGATGATGAATGATGTCTTGGGGGATAGAAACACTATTTTTACTCATTTGAGCAAATGGTAATATATCAATGATGTATTTCCCTCTTAGGAATAGAAAATTGGAAGGATTTTTTTTTTAAAATTTAACTAGCAAGTTGTTTCATACAATAAATTGAGATATTTTGCAATACCGGCGACAACTAATGATTATCTCAGAAGGCGAACTTGAGGCTGGGGAGACAAAAAGAATTTGAAACAAAGAACTCTAATAAATGTACCTATTTTGGACGCTCACTATTGTAACTTATTTGATTTAATCTGATCATATTAACTAAATAAATGAGAAGTTGACTATTAATGACTATTCGTAAAATGAAACTACTATTTTTTGTCCAATTCACAACACAAAATTCCTTCATAACTAACAATTCAGTTATACCAAAGAAAAAAAGATATGTAATATTCACCATAATTCAACTCATAGAAATACCAAGTGATATTAAACAATGGACTATTTACATATAATTCATATAATTATAAGTTTATACTGATAAATTGCAAGTAAAAACAAAAAACAAAAAGCCCAATGTTATATCTCTCTCATTCTTGATATGTAATTTCATCTTTGGGGAGTTTGGAGCGACAGAGGGGGCAAGTGTTGTTATTGCTAAGCCACAACACTATGCAATTTTTGTGAAATATGTGGTCACATGCCAAAGTTGTCACCACTTCGGTTTGTTGCGTACCCATGTTCTCCAGACATATTGTACATTGTTCCTCCAGGGCATCACTTGAAAGGATGACAGTTGGCAAGGAATTAAGAACATGCTGGGCTGTGGGGCTGCCACCACTCTGATTCGAAACGTTGGTCTCTGGCACCTCAGGTGTTGGGTAAACAGTCATAATCCCAGCCTCATTAGAATGTGGAACAGGATCTTCGTGAATATAACCCTGCATAGCTGACATGTAGGCCTGGCGATACCAGGGTTGTATTGTGTCGCGTAGATAAACAACACGGTACCCATCATTTTGCGTCATGTCAGGAACACGGAATGCGATATAGTTGGTCGTCTGCATCATTTCACCTATCTTGATTGCTTACTTTGAGTCTCTATAGGATATAATGAAAATATTAGTCACCTATATATAACTAAACGTGTTTAAATATATATAAGGAAAGATATGTTATCATCTAAAATTGTTTGTTACCTAATATACTCTTGTCTTGAAATGCATCTAAAGTAATGCGTGGCATACCAATTTTAAATATGTACGAAAGAAAAACAGCTCTTTTAATTTAATTTAATTTGTATTTATGGAAAGCTGACTTATTTAAATAAATTATAACGTTCTTTTAATAGAGCTCCTTTTATTTTAATGAAGTAAACATACTTATATTTATGGTGTCGTATGTGGTAGTTTCAGGTCAAAATTAACATAGTTATGATGAATTAGCAGTGGAGCGTTATTTCTAAAGATTAGAAGTTCAAGTGCATATTTGTCACAAAAAAAAATTGAAGGATTAAAGTGAAAATGTGAATTTTTCTTAATTGAGTAAGATATTCACGTAAGATTAGCCAATGACATAATTCCAGAATAAAAATTACTTTCCGAACAATCTTAAAACAACAATAAACCTTCATAGTGTCAATGCATGAGAGAATATTTGAATAACATTGAAGTTTGCCATATTAGGAAAAAGGAAGGCACAAGTACAAATTTATACAACCAAAAAATCAACTGAAGAGAAAGTCAAAACCATAAAATAACAACAAAAATGAATGACCGAATGTTGAATTATTCTCTAATACGTACCTGGTGCGCCGCAGCCAATTGAGTATTAAGGGACGAGAAAATGGGAATACTGGAGCAGGTGATATTAAGCATTTGAAGAATAAAGAAAATCGACAATATATATATGAGAACACCGGGCCAGTTAAACGCTAATAATAGCAATTTATCTATTTCAGATATTTTCAATATGCCAAAAACAAAAACCAAGAATAATGTTTCTATTTCCCAAGCCATCATTCTCCATCATTTTCAACTGAATAATGTTTTTATCGGACCGTTATTTTCTCCGCTTTCCCTTTATAGTAACTCAATTCTCCAATCACCCGAATTAGAATTCTCAAAACTAATTTCCTAGAGAAGAGAATCCAGTTGTCATAACCCAACCAAATTAGAAACCAAACGGGAGTGATCAATCTTAGACAAGCGTTCGGAGATTCATCGTTGGCGATAGTTTCGACAATTTCGACGATCCTAACCTGGGAGCATCCTCTTGACTGAAGAATAGAGTCATTGTTATTTAATATTTATTATTAGAATATGTTATTTATGTTTAAAAGATTTTATTTATAATATTCAAAATTCTATATATGTCACTGTCGAAAACAAAAGTTTCTAAATAATATCATCTCAAATAAAAATCAAGAGAAATGAAATCGTAAAATTATCCCTTTTGTCTTATATTGATCAAATTTATCTCTATTGTTTATTTTATTCTTATGTATTTAACCGCATTTATATCCATTTTTAACTATATATTATCAAATATCTCAAATGTGCGCAATCATTATATGTCGTAACTATTTTTATTATTATTTTGACATTATTAAAATGTACTACATATGTATCATTCAATTCATATCATCGTCTGAATATTTTTTCCAATTTCTTCATTTGTACTTCATTCATATTATAGAATTACAATCAATTATATTACTAATATACTTTTATAATCATAAAACACATGCATGTGACTCACATTGCATGCCGGACTTCTCTATAGATACTAAAGATGCACGCTGAAATATTTAGGAAATATTTACGATTTAACTTAGGCATTGAAGCTTAATGTTTCAATATCTTGTGTTCAGACGGTAAATCTTGATTTACATTTGAATTTATTTAAAGAAAATGAAAATCTGGTTCTAGATTTGTCTTCTAACATTTGGAGCTTGTTGAACACCATGTATCACCACATCAATTGCAATCCATTAATTTATTGTACCAATATATCAAATTGTTACTAATGCAATATGAATTATCTGCATTTGTAACAAAAATAATAATAATAAAGAATTCCTACTTTTTGACTGTTTCTTCGTTTTTAGTTTGATATGCATTTATTAGTCAGCCAACACAAATTAAATCATTAATTGCACCTCTGTTCTATTTCTTAATTACATCTTTAATTAGTATAAATTAACAGCCTTTTTCTTACTAACAGATTTGTTTTTCCTTAATTACATGCACTATTAGTTGAACGTATTACACAAGTTTGAACCTTAAGCTGAGGTTATATAAATTTTTTCCTATTTTCTTAACGTAGGCATGAAAGCTTTTTGTTATCTCACCTGTGATATGAAAAAGGGGTGGGATTGAGCATTGTGACATCTTGTAGGTCCATCTGATAATTGTCATGAAAATTTGTTGCCGGTACACTTGTGCTTGCAAACCCTGTAAATTATCCCTGCAGATAACCATATATAATGGCTATATGTAACAATTATATTTTATATTGACGTAATTAAAAATTAAATATTTCTAAATTTTACCATGGATATAATCATGGAGTGATCAGGATAACCAGAGTCCTAAACTCTGAACGAACTATTAAGTAAACTGGACTCAAGGAACAAGTCGATCAATATTAACTATTTTATGAACCCAATCAAGATGCAACTATTTGCTCTAGGACACTAATACTATCATTAACACGTGTGTGTCTAGTGTGTGTGTCTATATATATAGACACACACACATACATACATACATCATTATGTATGATAATTGAAACGACTTGTGCTGATGAGTGCGGCGAGTTGTCTACCCAGTTATCTGGGTGGAAGGTCGCAGGTTTGAAATAATGAGAATATAGTAAACAACTAAACATAGCTCATTCATCTTACCTAATAATGAGAACTAGCCGCACCGTGTGGAAGGTCACATGTTTGAAATTCAAAAGAAAGAATTATCTCCTGCAATTATTAAATAGTTAGATGGCTTGACCTCCAACCAAGATAAGTAACAAAACTTACCTAAATAATATATTAGAAACTAGATGGGTCGCTATTAATCTGCCAAAATAACTAATTTGATGGATTTTTTAGCCGTACAATTTATGAATCAAAGGGTCTGGTTAGTTACTTAACATTTTATTTACATGTTAATTTTATACCACAAGGCAATCAAGCGATCACAATGTATATATATATATATCATATTTACTCTCAGTCTAGTAAGTAGTGAACAATAATAGATATCCTCTATTTCCTTAATTGAACTGCGTTTAAGGAATACTTCAAAAATAGCATTGTTAATCAACTATTATATTTTTCACGCAAGTTATGCAAACTATAATTCTTTTTTTTGGCTTATTTATATATATATACACACGGTGGTTTATCATGATACCAAATTCAAGGTTTACAGATTATCCCTCATGACTTCCTTTGTTCTTCAAAACTTCAAAAATACGTAATTTAGATAAGGAATTTATGCATTTCACCGTTTAAACATAACTTTACTTCAATATGTCAAACACTTCAATGAGCATAAGAAAATAAACCATGACTCGTCTCGTGTTGGTACCAGTAAAAACAAAGAATAAAAAAAAAAAAAAAAAAAATCTACCTATCGGTGTTTTTGGAGTTCACTGATTCTGTTTATGTTTATGGGTTGTGCAATGTTGGATGGATGTTAATTGTGATTGATGGTTGGGAGAAAGATCTTCTTCGGCCATATATTTGGATTTTCCAAAAGGAGATATAGTGAAAGATCCGACTACTAATTGTTGGACCAGTATTACTTGTTACTTATTTAATTTGTTCATTTAGTTGAACTATGAGATATAAATTTATCTTGAATTATATATAAATAGAAAAAATAGATGAAGCAATTATTGCACAGGTTAATTATAAATTGGGTCGCTAATGTAATTATCAATTTATACATATTCAGAAATTTATTTGCAAATAAATAATTGATGCGACCAATTAAATGAGAGATTACTAGTATATATGCACGCCTCATACATCCGGTTACATAAAATTTTGGGGAAAAATGATTATTTTTAATTTTATTTTTATTTTATTTATATATCAAAATTTTGTTTAGTTACAATTAACATTGCTAATATTCACATTCCTATTTAGCTAGTGTTTGTTGATATTAATTTCTTAGCTAACGTAATTAAGTCAACCTTTTTGTATTACAAATATTCTCATGCTAGTTAAATAATATATGTAAACCAGTATAATTTAAAAATATAAACTTAAATTTAGAAACTAAAAGAAGATTGAAAAGGAAATGATCAAATAATAATAATAATAAAGAGAAAAGAAAAAATAATTAATAAGTGTCATTTAGTGTGACATCACACAAAGTGTGATTATTGAGTTAGTTGCATGTTCCAAATAGCATGACTTCTTAATCGTCATATTATATATAGAACCCACATCACATAGAATCTTTTATAAGAACGAACTGCTGTATTTAAAGAAGCAAATTGAACTTGCTCATCAATAATCTAACATATGTACGTATAATTGTGGACAAATTAAAGTTTTTGTTCTTGCCTGGTGGCTTGTATATCTAAGATATTGGATAAAATTGAAAAAAATAAACAAAGTGTATTTTTGGGTGCACTGTGAAGCCTATTAGTAAGAAGCATGGCTCTCAGGTAAATTCCTGCTTAATATCTTGTTGTTATTCTGTTTATAATTTGTTTAATTATTCTGAGAGTACAAAATATTGATTGATTTCTTTTTAATTTGACAGGAGATGAATATAGCAAGAAATATCTAAATTAGAGATCTGAGCATATGAAGCAAGAAGTATCTAAATGAGAGAGTCAACTGGGACAGCTACGGTAATATGGATCAAACTAATTTAAAGAAAAAAACTTTATTTTAATCTAAATTTTAATTACTTCTCCGCCGAGATTTAAAGCAATTCAACTACACCACAAAGAATGCATATCATGTTTGTTATTGTTACTTTTATTTAGTTTTTGAGTAAGAAATATGAGTTAAGCTTCTATTTTATTAAACGCAATTAATAATGTTAAAATAATAATATAAATAGTTACAACATATAATTATGAGTATGACTAGTATAACATTAGTGTCATTTAAGCATATATAACACCAACTTCAAAATCTATCGAATCGACTTCAAACGGTGAATCCAAACTGTTCACATCGATCTACTTCATTAGCTGTGTGTTTACATGCAAATTTATAAAGTTTTAAATTTATTTAGTATCAAGTGAATCAGTCAAATGAGTGACTTTTTAAGTTAATTTTAATACATTCATTTTTTAACATTTTTATTGGTTGATTTGATACTAAAATAACTCACAAATATAAAAAAAAAATCACATGTAAACACATCACTCATACAGTAAATCAGTTTGAACGGTTTGGATTAATTGTTTGAAGTCGACTCAATCAAATTTGAAGTTAGTGTCATATAAAATTTTACCTAAAAAGGACCACTCCAACTTAATTAACAACTAAAATTAAAGAAGTTTTACATGATCTCAAAATTTCAATAGAAGAAATAATACCAAAAAAAAAGACCACCGAACTTAATTAACAACTAATTAACATGAAATTTAATTTACCTAATCCCAAGATTTCTCTAGACAAAATAAAACCAAACAAAAAAAGACTACTGCAACTTAATTATATCGCTTTCCACTACATGTAAAAGTGCCAGAACTGTCGTCTACTCATACATCGTGCACTCATCCTTTGTCACTTCCATTTTTTCTTTATTATTATGATATTTCTTTATCATTTGAGCAAAAGGTATTATATCAATAATAAAAAATGGAATGTTTTTTTTTCAGTTGGATACCAGTTCCCGCTTCTTGAGTGGCGTTAATTGCAGCTTCAAAATAAAATACTATTGGCGGCATAAGCCGAGATGTTTCTATCCCCAAAGACATCATTTGAGCAAGTGGGGGTTGGATGGTGAATGATGTCTTGGGGGATAGAAACACTATTCTTACTCATTTGAGCAAATGGTAATATATCAATGATGTATTTCCCTCTTAGGAATAAAAAATTGGAAGGATTTTTTTTTTTAAGTTTAACTAGCCAAGTTGTTTCATAAAATAAATTGAGATATTTTGCGATACCGGCGACAACTAATAATTATCTCAGAAGGCGAACTTGAGGCTTAGAATGAAACAAAGAACTCTAATAAATGTACGCTCACTATTGTAACTTATTTGATTTAATCTGATCATATTAACTAAATAAATGAGAAGTTGACTATTAATGACTATTCGTAAAATGAAACTACTATTTTTTGTCCAATTCACAACACAAAATTCCTTCAAAACTAACAATTCAGTTATACCGAAGAAAAAAAGATTCGTAATATTCACCATAATTCAACTCATAGAAATAACAAGTGATATTAAACAATGGACTATTTACATATAAATCATATAATTATAAGTTTATACTGATAAATTGCAAGTAAAAACAAAACAAAACAAAAAGCCCAATGTTATATCTCTCTCATTCTTGATATGTAGTTTCATCTTTGGGGAGTTTGGAGCGACAGAGGGAGCAAGTGTTGTTATTGCTAAGCCACAACACTATGCAATTTTTGTGAAATATGTGGTCACATGCCAAAGTTGTCACCACTTCGCTTTGTTGCGTACCCATGTTCTCCAGACAAATTGTACATTGTTCCTCCAGGGCATCACTTGAAAGGATGACAGTTGGCAAAGAATCAAGAACATGCTGGGCTGTGGGGATGCCACCACTCTGATTCGAAACGTTGGTCTCTGGCACCTCAGGTGTTGGGTAAACAGTCATAATCCCAGCCTCATTAGAATGTGGAACAGGATCTTCGTGAATATAACCCTGCATAGCTGACATGTAGGCCTGGCGATACCAGGGTTGTATTGTGTCGCGTAGATAAACAACACGGTACCCATCATTTTGCGTTATGTCAGGAACACGGAATGCGATATAATTGATCGTCTGCATCATTTCACCTATCTTGATTGCTTACTTTGAGTCTGTATAGGATATAATGAAAATATTAGTCACCTATATATAACTAAACGTGTTTAAATATATATAAGGAAAGATATGTTATCATCTAAAATTGTTTGTTACCTAATATACTCTTGTCTTGAAATGCATCTAAACTAATGCGTGGCATACCAATTTTAAATATGTACGAAAGAAAAACAGCTCTTTTAATTTAATTGAAATTGTATTTATGTAAAGCTGACTTATTTAAATAAATTATAACGTTCTTTTAATAGTGCTCCTTTTATTTTAATGAAGTAAACATACTTGTATATATTTATGGTGTCGTATGTGGTAATTTCAGGTCAAAATTAACATAGTTATGATGAATTAGCAGTGGGGCGTTATTTCTAAAAATTAGAAGTTCAAGTGCATATTTGTCACAAAAAAAAAAATTGAAGCATTAAAGTGAAAATGTGAATTTTTCTTAATTGAGTAAGATATTCATGTAAGATTAGCCAATGACATAATTCCAGAATTAAAATTACTTTCCGGACAATCTTAAAACAACAATAAACCTTCATAGTGTCAATGCATGAGAGAATATTTAAATAACATTGAAGTTTGCCATATTAGGAAAAAGGAAGGCGCAAGTACAAATTTATACAACCAAAAAATCAACTGAAGAGAAAGTCAAAACCATAAAATAACAACAAAAACAAATGACCAAATGTTGAATTATTCTCTAATACGTACCTGGTGTGCCGTGGCCAATTGAGTATTAAGGGACGAGAAAATGGGAATACTGGAGCAGGTGATATTAAGCATTTGAAGAATAAAGAAGATCGACAATATATATATGAGAACACCGGGCTAGTTAAACACTAATAATAGCAATTTATCTATTTCAGATATTTTCAATATGCCAAAAACAAAAACCAAGAATAATGTTTCTATTTCCCAAGCCATCATTCTCCATCATTTTCAACTGAATAATGTTTTTATCGGACCGTTATTTTCTCCGCTTTCCCTTTATAGTAACTCAATTCTCCAATCACCCGAATTAGAATTCTCAAAACTAATTGCCTAGAGAAGAGAATCCAGTTGTCATAACCCAACCAAATTAGAAACCAAACGGGAGCGATCAATCTTAGACAAGCGTTTGGAGCATCCTCTTGACTGAAGAATAGAGTCATTGTTATTTAATATTTATTATTAGAATATGTTATTTATGTTTAAAAGATTTTATTTATAATATTCAAAATTCTATATATGTCACTGTCGAAAACAAAAGTTTCTAAATAATATCATCTCAAATAAAAATCAAGAGAAATGAAATCGTAAAATTATCCCTTTTGTCTTATATTTGATCAAATTTATCTCTATTGTTTATTTTATTCTTATGTATTTAACCGCATTTATATCCATTTTTAACTATATATTATCAAATATCTCAAATGTTCGCAATCATTATATGTCGTAACTATTTTTATTATTATTTTGACATTATTAAAATATACTACATATGTATCATTCAATTCATATCATCGTCTGAATATTTTTTCCAATTTCTTCATTTGTACTTCATTCATATTATAGAATTACAATCAATTATATAACTAATATACTTTTATAATCATAAAACACATGCATGTGACTCACATTGCATGCCGGACTTCTCTGTCATATGTCCTTTCATTTTTTAAGGTTAATTTGAATATTGGTATTGCGTATTGGATTATGATGACGTATTTGATGGGAGAGTAGTTATGAGATTGGATTTTGGTTTGTGATGTGCTGGAACTGTGTTGTGAAAGTTGGGATGCACGCTGATCTATTAGATGGTGCACATATTGTATCTCTATATTGCACAAGTATATATCAGTTTACATACTAAACATGCACGCTGAAATATTTAGGAATTATTTACGATTTAACTTAGGCATACTTGTGGGTTGAATTAATTGGTTATGTAAATTGAAGCTTAATGTTTCAATATCTTGTGTTCAGACGGTAAATCTTGATTTACATTTAAATTTATTTAAAGAAAATGAAAAGCTGGTTCTTGATTTGTTTTCTAACATTTGGAGCTTGTTGAACACCATGTATCACCACATCAATTGCAATCCATTAATTTATTGTACCAATATATCAAATTGTTACTAATGCAATATGAATTATCTGCATTTGTAACAGAAAATAATAATAAAGAATTCCTACTTTTTGACTGTTTCTTCGTTTTTAGTTTGATATGCATTTAATAGTCAGCCAACACAAATTAAATCATTAATTGCACCTCTGTGCTATTTCTTAATTATACATCTTTAATTAGTATAAATGAACAGCCTTTTCTTACTAATAGATTTGTTTTTCCTTAATTACATGCACTATTAGTTGAACGTATTACACAAGTTTGAACCTTAAGCTGAGGTTATATATTTTTTTTTCCTATTTTCTTAACGTACGCATGAAAGCTTTTTGTTATCTCACCTGTGATATGAAAAAGGGGTGGGATTGAGCATTGTGACATCTTGTAGGTCCATCTGATAATTGTCATGAAAATTTGTTGCCTGTACACTTGTGCTTGCAAACCCTGTAAATTATCCCTGCAGATAACCATATATAATGGCTATATGTAACAATTATATTTTATATTGACATAATTGAAAATTAAATATTTCTAAATTTTACCATGGATATAATCATGGAGTGATCAGGATAACCAGACTTTTCTTGCTGTACAATTTGTACCTAGATTAATAGAAGCAAATGCATATCAAAGAGTGCAATTTCATCTTCGATTTTTAGCGCTGTATCACTTCACACTGCAGTCCTGGCCTCAAAAAAATTTTGAATTAATTCAACACAACAATACTAGGAACTGCATGCACAGTCAATCTCTGTATGTAATCTTGTGGTTTTGTAAACCTTTATCTTTTTGTTTTTAACTTCTGAACACCTAGTGATTTGTAATTGAGATAAGAGGAGATGGAATTTTCAGAAAAACACGACACATTACCATCTCCTATTCACATTTTGACAATAACTCCACGATAGAACATTCATGAGTTCATCAAACCGCTCTATCGCATCTATTTCTTTGATGTTGAATTATAGAAAAGAAGGTTAATTTTTTTTTTTTTTTCAGGGTAGGGTGCCAACTTGCCATCTTACATTTTGATTAATAAGAAAGTTTTTTACAGAAGCCCAAGTGAACTTATAGTAACAGCAACATATACACTATTTACATATCACTCTAATATTCCTACTGTGCCGAATTTAAGAAATAACTTAATAGAAAATGCAAGCTATTGTATATAAATCAGCAGTGACTCGCCCATTGTTGAATATCCATAGCCGCCTTGTTACATAGTATGTGGATGGACTTTGATTTGTCGTTGAAGATTCTATTGTTCCTCTCTTTCCAGATTGTCCATAGCTCTGCTGCCCATGCTATTTCTCATGTTCGTACACCTCGTATCTCAGTTATGATTTGCTAAAAAAAAGGTTAATTATATATATAAAAATTTGTGAAACAAAAATATAAAAGATTTTTGGCAGCTAATTAATTGAACTGGACATAATGATATCTAGAAAGGGCTTGGTATGATACTGGTTCACAAATCCATATTTGTTGCTGTTATGAAAACGGATTTATCATAAAAGAAAGGGCTTCGTATGTATGGAAACCGTTAGGTGGATATTAATCTATGCGTTTGTTATTATCTGATAAATTCGGCTACTCAGTAAAAAACTAATTTCCATATTTTCATTGATTAAACTCTCGAACCGGATTAAATCTCAGTGATTCGCTAACGCTAATTACAAAGCACAGTAAGTGTTCTTAACAAGTTTCATCAACAGTATTTCATCCCTACATCTATTTCTCGATAGGTCGTGAATCGCATTTCTCAGTTGGTATATTCCTATTTGAACTTTTGTCTACATTCGTGTACTACATTATAATTCGACATGATGTCCAACAACTGACAGTTTATTTCAAGTTCTTGCACATCGTTAAAGGTCCGCCATAATTTCTCCGGTTTGGTTAAACTGTTACCCATGTCTTCACTATTTTCCGGTTACCAAGTAACCGAACATTTTGTCCATTTCCGGGAATTGGGTGAGCGGAAAGAAATTGAAATTCCGGTTGTTCAATAACCGGATTGGGTATTTTCTAAGATTCTTTCAAAAATTGGGTAGATTTCGTAATTTTGTTTTTTTTTTTGGGTATTTATAAAAATTTCTGCAATAATTGTGAGCTAACAATATAAATTTGAAGATGTTTTCTAATTATGGATTATACATTTTCTTTATTTTTTAAGATTTACTCCAAAATCTTATTCAATTGCCACCAAGTTAAGAAAATAACTGTATCTACACAAATTTCAGAATTTTAAAAGTGAGTTTGCTTTCATTATTAATTGTAGTACAATGAGGTTTACATTTGAGTTTCACGTATTTTATGTTTGAAAAATCATGTAATCTGAATGAAGTGTACAATAATCACATTTTTTGGGAGCTTTCAACTTAAATGTCACACCATTTGTTTTTCTTTTCTTTTTTTATAAATGTTTTTAGCATTCTTTATAAAAATGTTACACTTTATTCTTTACATGCACAAATCACTTTATTTTTAAAATTAAATTTCTCACGTTTTAAGCCCTATTAGTTACGAATAATTTTAAATGAAGAAAGAATCATTATAAGCCCTATTAGTCAAGGCAACTGAATTGGATATATAAAAATATTAATGAAGTGACGTAACTAAAAACATGATTAAAATGAACACTCGCAATGAGTGAGATCAATTTCATTCAACTTGTTTTCTTTTCTTTTTTTTCTTTTTTGAGAGAAAAATAGAGGTCACGCCTCCAAGTTTCATTGAAACGACACCAGCAGTGTCCATTTTACAAAAGTTTGCTAAAGCAGAAAAGTAAAATTAAAACAAATTTAAAGACATTGAAATTTGAAAACAGAAATGTAAGAAATATTAGAAAAAGTTTAACAGGTGAATATTCTTGCATTTTTGTTGAGTTTCTGTCCTCTCTTGACCTGATACGCCTCTTGTCAGATTCCCAAAAACCAGCTAGCATACTCCTCCAGAATTTCCTTCGATAGCATATGCTCATCCTTACTTTCCTCTCTGAAAATACGTTTGCATCTTTCTCTCCACACTACAAAGCAAATTACTACCTGCATTCTTCTAATTTGCATATCCCCACTGTTCACAATGTTGTGTGCGTAGTGTGCTTGCATATTTGTGAGCCTGAGTGTGTCTGGTTCTGACGAGTAGATGATGAATCACCATAGTTGTATACTGGCATTCACTGTACAAGTGCTCCACCGATTCAGATGCCATCTTACAAAGGACACATCTATTCGGAATTTCCCATCCCCTTCTCACAAGGTTGTCGACAGTGAGAATTCTATTTCTCAACATTAACCAAATAAAAATCAAGACCCTAGGTGGAGCCCCGATGTTCCATGCCCTTGCTCGGATGTCATTTACAATCGGGTATTCTTCTATACCTTTGTAAAAGTTTTCTTTTCTTTTTAAGTTTACACTTTTTCACTGTCTAGACTAGTGTTGTAAAAAATGTCTATTTAGACCAATTAATCAACTAATTAGTCGTTAGTAGTGATCAAATTGTTACGGATTTTTTTAACTACACTACAGCAGATATATCCTTCTCATCACAAAGCTTAGGCAATTGTTCCTGTCATAATACAAAATAGTACAATTGGTCTATAAAACTCACAATTAAATGACAGAGAAATATAAACTGATGCAATGACTTAGAAATAGAAATAAAATCTGTAAAAATGTGAAATTTGACCCATAACTATGCTAAAGACCCTAAGTGACCCTCCACTATGCTAAAGACCCTCTACAATTAGTTTAGAAGCTACAAGCTTACATTCGGTACGTAGAGGAAGAGTTTCCAAGAGCGTCGACCAGCTACAAGCACACAATTTGAATTAAGTTATATTAATGGATTTCTTTCTCCATTTTATGAAAGAAAATCTCACAAAAAATTGATCACATCTACCAGTTCACAAAGGAACAGTAACAACTAGCCACCTAATTTATAAATGGAAAAATACAGTATAGGAAAGTTTATCTCTAATTAGTTGACACCTAAATCTTTTCTCGTATAACCACGTGTCAGATTTCGCATTATATATTGATTGTAATCCTTTAAGATTCTCATTATGAGATCTGATGTGGAAACCCCATCTGTCCTTTTAATTAGTTTCCATGAATTTAATTACCAATCTTCTTCACCTGTAAGAGAGGCCAAATTTTATTATTGTTAATAAAACTTGAAAACCACAAGTTATTTATTCATTACAACAAAAGAAAAGAGAAAGAGAGCATACAAATTCATAGACATCATTTCCAGCGCGACTTGCATCAGCATATCTAAGGAGGACAAAATGAGAAACATGAAGCAAGTTAAAAAGATTTGATATATAAAATTATTATCTAATAAGAGATGTCTTATTATCTAACCAAAAAATGATAGCCATTAATAGAACATAAACATACAGGAGTGCATCATGAGCAACATAATCAATTTTATGCTTGTCAATGAACTTCTTTGTGACAACCCATGGAGCATCAGGAATTACCTCATCAACCCACCTAAAAAAACAAAAAGAAGAGAATTTAAAAGCAAGAAAAGCCTTTGTATATAAACTCGAAAGTATACCTCAATTAAGTGTCGATTGTTGAACATAAGCCTCAAATAAGTAATTGTTATCAACCAGAATACAAATCAACTTTCTTTGGAAAATCATGACCGAATTTAGACCCAAATGTCCAAAATGGAACAGATCGAAGATCCCGTCAGCATAAACACTCACCAGTCGGTCCTACGACGGAGGATTCGGCACGAACACCGCGTGAAGGGTCGGTGATCGATGAAGAGAATGACGGTGGCCCGAAGGAGAGGAGAACGAACGACGGTCGCCGAAGGAGAAGAGAACGAACGACGTTCGGCGTGCGTTCTTCTACGATTTTTTCTTTTTTTTGGGCTTAGGGTTAGAGAAAACGCGGGCGGGAGGAGATGACGCGCATTTTTGAGGGGAGAACCTTCTGCGACCGGGACAAATGGGTCGCAGAAGGATAAGGCGCCGGTCGCAGAGGGTCCGTCTCCGATGCTTTTATTTTTTTTCTTTTTTTTGGTTTTTTTGAAGGTCTTCTGCGACCGGCGACTGAACTGGTTTTCAAAAACGGTCACAGATAACTAATTTTGCTGTAGTGCTAATTGACCAAATCAATTTAAATTGTGAATTTAGATCTTTGTTGGTTAGGTATGGATTTGATTTTGATTAATCCAAAATAAAATTTTAAAGCCCAAACAGAAAACAAGAGGTGGCATTATCGTTATTACTAAAAATATACCTGCTGTTCTGAACTCTGTAGTTTTTTTTTTTTTTTTTTTTTTTGGAGTATATGAACTCTGTAGTTGGCAGTAGACGGGAAGAAGCACAAGCATCATTTCAGGACTTTATCCCTACACGAAACATTCTACGGTATCTCACTCAAAATAACCTATCAAAAATAATATAAACGTTTTATACTCCACGTCACCTATTACTTTTTTTTTTATATTCAAATCTATGTAAAAAGGGCATAATCAGATTAAGCAACTAAAGGAGGCTGTTAAGTTTCAACTCTAATTACCCTTTCTAACCACAACAAAACAATACACACACTTCTTTATAAACAAACATTATATTTATATTATTTTTGTTTATTATGTGTGTGTATTGATTTATGGATTATTATATGTATGGTCTAAAGAAAATAAACAAAAATCAAAAGAAGGCATTCATAGTTTATTGTGCATAAAGAATATTTATACTAAATAAAAATTTTATATTTTTATAAAAGAAGACAATGAAGGAAATCATTTTTTTTTTGTATTTTTAGATTACTTCTAATGTTGAAAATTTATAAACAAAGGTTTAATCAAAATGAATAATTAAAGTATACTTATAAGGCTTCAAATTTAATCAAATCTATATTTTCTGTCTCTATATTTTGAGAAATTAAATTAAGAATATTGTCTAATTATAAACAAAATATCATTTTTGATTTCCTCCAACATTCTATTTGAAAAGCGAATTTGTTTTCATGATTAATTGTAGTACTATTGTGCTAATTATAAAGATTTCCATTTGAGTTTTGTGTCTGTTTTTTTTTTTGTCTTTTCTTTTAAGTCATGCCATATGAAGCGTGAAACTACCTAATTAATCACATTTTTTTTCCGAGTTTTGAACTAACTAAAAAATCACACCATTTGTAATTAATGTTTCATTTTATAAAATCAAATTGTAGAAAGTAACATTTGCATAATTGTGGAGGTATTTAAATCAACAATATTCAAGCAACACATGCATGATAGATCATGCAAAAGCTTATCTTTCTCTTTATGTTTATACATGCATATGTTAATAATTAAGAAATTTATTTATTTAGTCAAATTAGTGTGAATCAAAATTCTTCTCTTTATACATGTGTAATAGAGTTATGGATTTACAGGACTTCATTTTGGGAGCCGATAAGAACTTAGTATCCCACCAAAGCACAATTATAAGCTTATATTGCACATATTATATAAAGCACAATTATAAGCTTATATTGCACATATTATATAAAGCACAATTATAAGCTTATAGCATGTGCCAATTTTAAGTAGTGCTATAACACTATTTATTCACATATTTTTCTAAAGAAGAGAGAGATCAGATCAAACATCTACAAGTGTTACATTCAATTAAAAGTTATGGTGACAAAAGTTAAACCGATATATATATAAAAAGATGATCAAATGTCTCATTGTGTCTCATATTTTATACTTTTATTTTTGAAGTTTAAAATATGTTTGGATTCAAATTTTATGTTATTGTTTACTTTTTTTTTCAAAATAGGTACAAAATCAATGTATTTGGACCATTCAAAATCAATGATTTTGTACCTTTCTAACAAATAGTAAAAAAATATTCAAAAAATATAACATTTGATATACAAGTATATTTTAATATGGATATAAAGTTGAGCAGTTCAGATTGACAATTTGAATTTTGAATTTTGAAAACTAGGACAAAATATGAGATACGATAAAGCCTAAAAAGCACGAAGTATTTTAACCCCTCTTCATATAAAAATATTGATATGTGACATAACTAAAATCTTGAAGGATTAAGATTGAGATCGCCTATAAAAAAGGACCTCTGACCACAACCTCTTCACAAAAAAATGAAACATTTTTTTGGGAATGTTACACTTCTTCAGAAAATTCAAACCGTGCTATTTAAAGAATAACCAATATTCTTACATGTATAGTATATATTATTCACTTTATTTTTTAAAATCAATTTCTCATGTTTCATGCACTAGTAGATACGAATACCATACTCTGGCTATAGTATATAACGTAAATATTTTTGAAATGAAGAAAGAGAAATATTATATAAAAGTTATGCAATTATAAATTATGATCTGAAACTGAATCAGATACATAAAACTATTGATGAAGACACGTAACTAAAAAGATTGAAGAATTTATTAACATTCAATATTGTAGAGATTAATTTCATTCAATAATTCAAAATTTAAAATTATAAATTATGCCTCCATTTTTAAAAATTTTAATAATTCAAAATTTAAAACCTAAAAGTCAAAATAAAACCGCTGGATATGATCTATATCATTTTATCTATTCACATGTAAAAAATTATGACATTTCAATTTTATTTTAGTTGTCATCAAGAGCTTGTAAAAAAAGTACTAATGTGGATAATTTCTAATCGTTGATTTTTTAACTTATTGATTCATATGAAAACAATATTGAATTGTGATAATTTTTTATGAGCACATAGAAAAAATAACATAGATCACATCTAACGGTTTTTATTTTGACTTTTACGTTTTAAATTTTGAGTTATTAAAGTTTTAAAAAATGAAGGCATGGTGGAGGAACAAAATTTCATCATTTCACAGTAGAAAACACTTCCTCTATTAAAATTTCAGTAATAGAAAAAGAGATATAAAATTGACCAAATTTTAGTTCATAGAAAATTTAGAAAATATTCAATAATGCAATACATTTGTAGAATACAATATTATATGACATTAATATAGTATATGAAAATTAAAACACCATAAAAAAAATTTCTATAAATATATAATTTATAGAAATCATACTTTATTTGACCCATTCATCTGACTATCCATCATGCTTAATTTGTTGTTTCATTTATATTGAGATCAAAACGAGAGATAATTAAAACATATCAGTTGTTGATCTTGTTGAACCACAACTCTAATGTAATTTTTCTGAAAAATGCAATTGCAAGATAGTTTTATTATATTTTTCTCGTTTTTAACTAAAGACGAGAATTATGATCTAACAGTATAAATTTGAAAATGTTTTGCTAATTATGCATTATACATTTTCTTTATTTTTTTAGATTTACTCCAAAATCTTATAATTGCCACCAAGTAAAAAAAATAGTTGTATCTGCACAAAAATGCATAATTTTAAAAATGAGTTTGCTTTCATGATTAATTATATTACTATTAGGTTTTCATTTGAATTTTGCCTATTTTATGTTTGAAAAATCATGTGATCTGAATGAAGTGTACAACTACGTACCCCAAGTAATCACATTTTTGGGAGTTTTCAACTAACTTAAAACTCACACCATTTGTTTTTCTTTTTTCTTTTTTCTTTTTATAATTATTTTTATCATTCTTTATATTTTGAAAAGATATATTTCATTACAACTAAACATGTTACACTTTGTTTTTTACATGTAGAGTATAAATCACTTTATTTTTTAATATCTATGGTAAATATCTTTTAAATGAAGAAAAGAATCATTATATAAGAGTTATCCATCTAAAAAATGAGGAGGGTTCAAATGCCTCCATGTTTTTGTGCCTCCATCATGCCTCCATCTTTCTCCATCATTTTCTAAGTTCAAATAGTCGATCCGAACTGCTCAACCTAACCTCCATACTAAAATATGTTTGGAGACCAAATTTTATATTTTTAGGAATTTTTTTACTATTTTTTTAGATAGGTACAAAAATACTGTTTTTAGATGGTTCAGATTTACTGATTTTGTACCTATCTAAAAAAATAGTAAAAAAATTCCTAAAAATATAAAATTTGGTCTTCAAACATATTTTAGTATGGAGGTTAGGTTGAGCGGTTCGGATCGACTGTTTGAACTTCTAAAATGATAGAGAGAGATGAAGGCATGATGAAGACACAAAAACATGGAGGCATTTGAACCCTCCTCCTAAAAAATATCGTGGCAAACTGAATCGGATATATATAAAAATATTAATGAAGTGACTTAACTAAAAAGATTGAAATGAACACTCATTGTGAGATCAATTTCATTCAACAACTTCTTCTTTTCTTTTATTTTTTTAAGTACACTAGAATTATAAGTTTAATCAATTTAAATTGTGAATTTAGATCTTTGTTGGTTAGGTGTGGATTGGATTTTGATTAACCCAAAAATAAAATTTAAAGCCCAAAAAGAAAACAAGCGGTGGCATTATCGTTATTACTAAAATTCATGAGGGATGAAACCGACTACAAAAAATATACTTGCTGCTCTGTTAGGTAAAGATCTTAACAGATTAGTTTTGGCTTTATGCAGTGTGTGAACTATGAACCATAAGCAGCGCTGGTTTGATTCTATAGTCTGTGCACTGCATGAAGCCAAAACTACTCTGTTAAAATCTTTATGCTGCTCTGTAGTTCTGTACTCTTGTTAGTTGGCAGTAGAGGGGAAGAAGAGCAAGCATCATCTCAGGACTTTATCCCTACACGAACATTCTACGGTATCTCACATAAAAAAACCTATTATAAATAAAATAACCATTTATATTCCACGTCACCTATTACTAAAAGTAAAAGTACGTAAAATACTAGAGTGAAATATCTGCTTCAAGAAATTCCTCCTTCCCCATCTCTCTCTCTCAGGAGTGTGAAACAAACAGTGATCTTGACTTAAACAAACCTTAGCTAGGGATCTATAGCAGGATCTAAGCAGAGAGATCCAACATTCGAAATCACTCGGTCCGTTGCTAGATCTTATTAAGTGGAGGTAAATTTGTACTAATTTGAGTGCTAATTTGTGAAATTGAAAGGAAATACAAATGCGAACGCCTTCAATCCTCGCTCAATGTTTGCCTGGTTTGTCACCGCAAGAGAAATCGAGTCACTGTGTAAATATAGTACCAGAAAGAGACTTACAGCATCCTTCTCCTGCAGTTGAGATTGTTCCAGCAAAGGTATTCTTTAATTAATAACACTGGTTCAATTATATATATATACTGGTAAAATTTAACAATGTTGACCTCACAACTGATATTGTTTTCTAGGGGTAGATTGAAATACAACCAAGTGAGCTTTAAACATTGATTTATGGTATTAAATTTTGCTAGATTTAGTGGTACAGTATGTTTCATTTGGGTAAACATTTTGACAGAGCAGTTTTTGATTCATGCGGCACACAAGTCATATGCAGTGCTATTTTGACTCTATTGTCCGTGCATTGCATGAATTAAGAGCTGCTCTGTCAAAATCTTCACCCTTTCATTTTAATTTAAGAAACATCATCAATGTTACAAAACCATGATTGCAATCTAAAAATCACAAAAAGAAAATTGATCTTGTTAAGTAGTGTTGTTCTCTCTAATTAATTTGGGGATTTTTTTTTTGTCAGAAAAAAAAATTAACTTTTGGTGAGTTTTAACATGGATTGCAGAATGTTCACCCGTTCAAATATGCTGGTGAGAATGTTGAAATGCATGGCATGAACATTTTCAAGGTATTGTCTTGTTCATATCTCTTTTTTTTCTTCTCTTACTACCTTTTTATATTGAATGTTTTAACTTTGTATTTTGTTTTTCTTATTTTAGGGGAAGGTTAGTGTGGCAGACATAGTTGGAATTTCAAAGTCAGATGCTATGACCTTAAAAAGTGAAGGTGACCGATAAAAACATCTTCTCTATGAATAAATAACTTTATAGGGTTAAAATCAAATTGTTTGCTAATGGTTCTTCGATTTTAGGCACCTTGAAATCATGGGAAAGTTCAATTGACCTTGTAAATGTCTTAAAGAATGAGATACGTGATGGGTTATTGAGCTTTCGGGGCAAAAGAATTCTAGAGGTACTTCTGTTGCCATTTTTATAATAAAAAAGAACATTATTTGACTTTTTTTTTTTGTGTTAGTGCAGAGATTTTCTTAACAATATCTACGGATTGAGTTTTTTAAGCATCTGTTATGTGACCTTTAGTTGTTTAGTAGTAAATTTTCTTCAGGTTGCACTTGTAGACTTGTAGTATTGTATTTTTTTAAACTTGCTATTTTTTAGTATATGATACCTCAAAAGTTTGATAATTTTGTGCAGCTTGGTTGTGGTCATGGTCTTGTGGGTATTTTTGCTTGCATTAAGGTACTTTCTTTTGCTTTTATTGATTTATTAAGCTACATAATTGTATTGCCAACCAATGTTTCAAGTTTGGTTTCTCAGCTGAGGTTGTGTTAGTTCATGCCAGTAATGGTTTTCTTGTAGTTTTCTCTTTTAAACGAATTAAGTATCATATTTATTTTTATTAAGGCTCAAATTACAAACATTACCTCAGAAAAATGCAGAAGGACCATAAATTCTTTAAACCAATTAAGCAAAACAAATGAGAACCTAAAGGCTGAAGCTGAAATATTATGGTGAATCCTGTGACTGCACCATGCCGTAACATACGAACAGAATTCACATCTCGTCAAATATCTCAAATTTTGAGATCTGTTGAAAATTAGGTCTGTTCAAATTCTTTTTGCATGAATTTCAATGCACAATAATACTTCCCCCCTGCATTTTGAATAGGAACCAGAAAAAAAATTGACCCGGCTTTAGATAAACTGAAAATTTGAGATATCTCAGAGGATACAGACTCATACGGGGGGACCATGTGTGAATACCATCAATCCATTCAGTTATTGACTACATTAAACTCTTTCCTCTTTGATTACTAACAATTACCTCTATTTAGGTTTTCTTTATTTTTGGTAATTTCTCAAGTAAAATAACTCTTGCAGGGCGCCTCTACAGTTCATTTCCAAGACCCGAGCGCTGAGACAATCCGTTGCAAAACAATCTCGAACGTCCTCGCAAACCTTGAGCAGGCACGCGATAGACAGGGTCGGCAACCACCCGAGAGCCCTCTCACACCATCTCGCTACCAACTCCCCTCAGAAGTGCGCTTTTTCTCTGGCGATTGGGATGAGCTCCACACTGTTCTCTCTGTGGTCCCGGCCGAGGGCCTCGATGGGTCCCCCGGAATCACTCTAGGTAGGGTTTAATTTTTTTAAACCAAACCGAGAGAGTTTGGATTCATCAGCTCGGTTTTTCTGGTTAAATGGATCAGTTTGTTTTTAAAAACCTGTTTAATTGTTTGGTTTGGTTTATAAATTTTTAGAACCGCTTAGATCGAACCGACCGAAAAGAGGAGTATTATTCTTTTGAGCTTATAAAAATTTAACTATGAAACTCACTAAACCCTAATTCAATTCGGTGTTGTGAATAAATAATTTTTTTGATCAGCTAATAAAAAAAATTCAAAAAATTAACAACTGTTTATTTTATTATTAATTTTCTAATTTCGGTTCAACTGAACAAACCAAAATTTAGTTTTTATTTGGTTGATAAATTTATTTTGGTCAGTTCGGTTGTATTTTTGAAAAACCAATAAAATCTTGGTTTGTCTATTTTATTTCATTTTAACCAAACTGAACCAATGAACACACTAGGATTCTGTGACGATGATCTGATGGATGGGTGTAGCAGTCAGGACGGAAGTGTGATCGGGGCCGGGCAGACTGGGCAGGAGATGATGGTGGGGTCGGCACGGAGATCAAGGAAACTGTCGGGAAGTCGTGCATGGGAGAGGGGGAATGAAATGGGTGCTGGAGATGGTGGTTATGATATTGTGTTGATCAATGAGATACCCTACTCGGCCAATTCTCTTCAGAGTTTGTATTCACTTATAAAAAAGGTTGGTTACTCATGAGAATTTCAATTTCAGCTTGTATATATATATTTAGGAAAAAAGGACCTCATGTGTACAGTTTTGCTATGGGCAAGTGCCATTAATTTGAGTGAGGCTATGGTACTATGCATAGAGCATGTTAGTCCGTACTATGGATCAATATCTTTGTTTTCAAAGACCAAATAGTAGAAAATGTACTTGCAGACTAAATTTTATATTTTTTAGATATGTAGAAAATCACCACTTTTGAATGGTCTAGAATCTTTAGAATCATTGATTTTCTATGTATCCTAAAAAAAATTAGTAAATTATTTTTGAAAAATGTAAAATTTTATCTACAAGTATATTTTTCCTATGAAAGTAATGTTGAACATTCGGATCAACTGTTTGACTTTGAAATTGAAGATATTGGTCTGTAGTACGGACCATTATGTTCTATGCATAGTACAACAGCCTCACTCTTATGATAATTTGAATTTAAAATGGTAAATATTATATTATGAAATTTAGAAGAATACCTAATTTCGAGGTTTTCGAAGGGTATATATGATAATTAGAAGAATTTTTAGCTCTACTGGCAATTTGTACTTAACATTTTTTTTTTAAATTATAACAGTGTTTGAGGCCACCTTACGGGATAGTCTATCTGGCAGCGAAGAAGAACTACATTGGTTCAAGCAGTGCAGTGAGACAGTTGAGAGCACTAGTAGATGAAGAAGGAACCTTCGGTGCTCATCTCGTATCCGAATCGAGCGATAGAGAAATCTGGAAATTCTTCTTCAAGTAAATAAGTATGGGTAATGAGTATGTATGTATATATAGTGCTTTTAATTTCCAAAGTATTTCCCTTCATTTTTAGAAAATAATGTGATCCCCTTCTACAGTTCAAGCGTTCTCTTTTGTTTCTTTCTTTTGTTTTCGCTTTCTAAATTCTGCTGTGCCTTGTTATGGATGATGTTGATTCAACAAAGAGAATGGATGTGGTTATATATTAATTTACGATTTATGTTATTAAATTCATGGTGGTAACTTAACAACCTTTTGGTTTTGTATCATTATTTTAATATTCTTAACCATAAAAATACTTGTAATGTATAGTTCACTGAGATTAATTTTTCTTTGATTAAAAAAGAAAAGACAGCTTTTGCTTTTATAAAAATATAGCAAATTCTAGTTACAATACAACAGATCTTGATCTATCAGTAAATAAATCTAATTTTTTTTTTTATCAAATGAGTAAATATATGAGTAATTAGAATTTCGGATGGTAAATATGTAAGAGTGAAGTTATGGTACTTTGTAATTTGCGGATTGTTCTATACATTGGATTTATATTTTCATTTTCAAAGTTCAAATAATCGATCCGAACCATTCAACATTATTATCATACGTAAATATACTTGCGATCAAATTTTATAATTTTTGAAATATTTTTACTATTTTTTTTTTGGTAGGTGGAAAATGGTCTAACAATTTAAAAGCTTAAGACATTCTAGAAGATGGTCTAACACTAACGGCCTTCTAGAATATCAAAATTGGATAGTTAAGAGATTTAATCGGAGATCAAGTCCGAAAACAATTAGCACATCTCTCTTCTTTCTTTTTTTTTAATTCATGGTAGAAGCTACCAGCAGTATTTTATAGATCCCACGTTCTGGGGAAATAAATCTGCTACGATCCAAACGGAATTGTAGGGTCCTACGATTCTAAATCTCTTTAATTTTTTGAATTGTATGAATCTGTACAGAAGTTGTTTTTTATGCACGAATCTCAAAACAAATGAAAGATTGGATTTAGAATCGTAGCAGATTTATGTCCCCGTTCTGGAGAGCTATGATTAATAGCGTGCTCAAGTGGTATTGGCCTTTGAAGCATCCATTCCAAATTTCCAATCTTTGACGGACCTTATATTATATTTTTCTCTTAATTTATTACGTTTGCTGAGCCTAATGCATGACCAATTACCGGACTAATTCAATTTAAAAAAACAAAAAACAAAAAACTACGGACTAATTCTAAGCAAGCATGAGTCATGATAGGAGTTTCCCTAAAAAAACAAAAAGGAGAGGAGCCTCAGAGCATCTGCATCCCTGAAACTTTTGGAGTTTCTAAATAACTGTTAACTAATTTTTAGAAATTGTGTCTCTAAAAGTTTTTAAACCTCCACATCCCCGAAACTAAAATTAGAGTTTCTTAATTGCCACATCAGCAAATAAATTACAAGAGAAAAGAATTTTAGCGAATTATTTAACCACGTCAGAGTTTATAAACGATTTCTTATTAAGAAATTTTAGATCAAAGTTGCTAAATAAGAAACTCATCTGCATCCCTGAAACTGGTTTAGAAACTGTCACATCAAATTAGAAACTCTAAGAGTTTCAGGTATGTAGATGCTCTCATCCCCGAAAATCTCTATCCCTTTCTATTAATACGATTAATTTCACCCAGTTTTGTGGAACACAATCTAAAATTTAACTTTTAGAGCACGACATAATATACATCATGTGTGTATAATTTCTCGGATTCATAAAATGCTAAATAAATACAATAAACATCAAATATTCATAAAATCATGCAACATAATTATTCAAAAGGGGTGCAAAAACGTTTAAGGAGTAATTTTGTTAAACGTATTCCGGACATATACCATTACTCAATTCTCAAAAAATTTAACTTTATCATCAAACTTTTTTTTAAGAGTGAGTCTATGATACTATGCATATCACGGGTTGTTACCGTGCTACGGCTCTATATTCGAATTTTCAAATCCTAACGGTCGATCCGAACCGTTCATCTTGTTCTCCATATTAATATGTGTTTGGAGACCAAATTTTACATTTTTTGAAAAAAATTTACTATTTTTTAGATATTTAGAAAATCACTTGATCTGAATGTTAGTTTGTAATAATCTAGAAGTCAATAATATGATAATTTATCATAAAGCTTTGTTAATGAATTGGATGATTAATATCATTTTGTTGCCTTGAGTATTAATGAATTTATGGATCATTTCGAGTTCATGACTGAAATTGTGAAACTCCATAATATAGATGATATATACTCTTAATCTTAAAAGGTCACTAACCAAGGTAATTAGCAGGAACACTAATTACCGCTATAAGGTTAGTATGTGGATTAAAAGATGGTTAAGTTTTACAAACCATTTGACACGAGATGTCATTTTAATCACATAGATACATGTTCTAGGAACATGGTATTTGACAGACCCCGAATGAGACATTAAATAGAATTGTGTTCGTGTCATTAATGTTTCTCATTCAGTGTCACGTTCTAAAGTATGAGGTATTTATCGTTCCCACTAAGAAATATATATGTGTGAGTGTTATCTAACACTGTCCGTAAAAAGCAGTCATAACGGTAGCATTTCGATATATATAGCTTAGCTGAGAAAGTGATAGTCTGCCAAGAATGCTACTTGTCCCTCGTATCTCTATACGAGTTATAGCATCACTGGGCCCCTTGATAGAGTAAGATTATCAGCGCGCGGTATAATTACAAGAGTAATTATATTTGATAATCTGCTCAAGATCAAGAAAAGATTCAGTTAGCAAGGATGACACACATCTACCTTGAAACTGATCTGATAGCTATGAGACAGAAGAACAGACACAAGTAAATTGTTTACTGGATCGTGATATTGTACAGTACAGCATCATCTGTGTAATTGGATGGTCATGATGTGTTGCCAGACGCCACCCATGATTATAGAAGTTAAAACGGTTTTAACTCTATTTACCAACATAACACAGATCTTATTGGGTCACACCATATAGGAGTTAATCGGAGAATCTTATTTTTGATTGATTATAAATTGGTTATGATCAATGATAAGATGGTTATAATTAATTATACGTGTTATAATTAAATTATAAATGTTATGTAAAAATAACAAGCAAAAACATTGGTTAATTTATAAACGTGTATGACACGTTGTATAAAAGTTAACCGGTTAATTTATAAATGTGCAGGACACATTGTATAAATTATCGAAACAACAACCGCAAGAAAAATATATATAATTATTCAGAATAATTATACGAATATTATTTGTGTTCGGGCCGAGGGCATTCGAGTCTTTTCAGATTCGTCCTTATCCGCATGACATGTCATCGATCCTATCCAGATGACACGTCATCAATACCGAAACAAATAACCGAAAGAAAAATATATATATAATTGTTCAGAATAATTATACGAATATTATTTGTGTTCGGGCCGAGGGCATTCGGGTCTTTTCAGATTCGAGCTTATCCGCATGACACGTCATTGATCCTATCCATATGACATGTCATCAATCCTATCCACAAGGGCAAAATGGTCATTTCACACCTATGCCACCTTGCATGTGTAGAAGCATGGAGAAGGATGTGGAAGGGTGTGGAAGGGGTATTTTGGTCATTTCACATATAAAAGGATGAGGTGTCAATGGCATATCTTGTAAATAGGCCGAACTTGGAGGGCATTTTGGTTTTTTGCAACCAAATCTAAACACTATAAATAGGGGTGGAGGGGTAGAGAGAGAAAGATATATTCACATATATACATATGCACATTCACATGTATCTTTTCGTGCAGAAACGAATCGGTATTTTCTCTCTTTCCGGTTTCTCTCCCAAATAGTGTTTCGGTTGAGAAAAGAAAGTTATACGTAGTTGACGTATAATCTTGCGGGTTGTTGTGGAGAATATTTACGGGATTGATGAATAGTGTTTTACCGAATTTCGCGGTATGTCAGTTTTGCATATTGATGAAACTGAGCAACCGAAAATTCGTGATTACGGGTTTTCGTCTTATTCCCGTGAATAGTGTTTTTGCATAATTCCGCGGTTTACGGTATTTCTGGCAGAAGAAATAAACCGCTCTCCGGTTAGTCCTGGTGGATTACCGATAGAGGTATCACACGTGTGATACTCCGAGTCGACTCCTTCCCTGGTGAGGCTCTACTCGCTCGGTCTGCATTCCAACTGTGATTTGAAAACAAGGTATAAATATGTTATATTAATCTATTTAATTTGTAAGTAGATTAAAGTTTTAGAAATCAATCATGGAGTAGATCTGTAAAAAGGATTAAAAGGGTCCTTGCAATGAAAGACTTCAGAAGGAACTCTGCTTTGGTCTTTCCGGCATATCCCTTTTAATTCACGGCTTGAGTTAGAAGTAAAAAAATTTTGTTTTACGTTCTTTCCGCAGCTTAAGCCTAAACGGGTTTTGGTTACCGCGAAACCCCAAAAGTGGTATCCGAAAACCCTACACTGAAAATTCTGGACCATCCAAAAACAGTGATTTTCAATAAATCTAAAAAAATAGTAAAAAAATTTCAAAAAATATAAAATTTGGTCTCCAAACACATATTAATATAGAGAACAAGATGAACGGTTCGGATCGACCGTTAGGATTTGAAAAAACTCGAATATAGAACCGTAGCACGGTAACAAATCGTAATTTGCATAGTACCATAGACTCACTCTTTTTTTAATTTCAAATCTAAAATAGATCCAATAAGCGTAGAACCATTAATTTTTTTTTTAGAACAGACTCGTCTTATTTCTCAATTTATTGAGAAACTGGCTTCGATAAGTTCTCATTTGATAAGCATAGAGGGACATAGCCGAAATTTTTAAATATACCATAACCTCATAAAAGATAAACCAAACCACCACGTTTTTTGAAAATTTCGAATTTTGACACGGTCACATCTCTAGATGCGGCCAGTTTTTTTTTTTCGCGCGGCAGTTCAATTTGAACGAAAAAAACGGGGTGGCCGCATTTAGGGGATGCGGCCCAAAAAAAGGTGGCTGCACCTACGGGATGCGGCCGTGTCAAAATTCTAATTTTTCAGAAATCGTGGTTATTTGATTTATCTTTTTTGAGAATATTGTACATTTAAAAATTTCGGAGAACATAGCAACATGGTGGGCTTCGATCGATACGGATAGAATTGGTGAATTTTTGTTCACCCATAAGTATCGATACTCCTTATGCTTGCATGT
Organism: Carex rostrata; assembly: GCA_964058875.1. Lineage (NCBI taxonomy): Eukaryota > Viridiplantae > Streptophyta > Magnoliopsida > Poales > Cyperaceae > Carex > Carex rostrata. The sequence continues at coordinate 1,683,043 of CAXKVT010000106.1, read as the reverse complement.
ATAAGTAACATCAGAGACCTTATCTTTTTTTTTTCCTTGAACATCAGTTACATTCATATTTTGTAATAAAACATCGATGCACCGCTGCTGGGATTAACCTTGGTAAAAAAAACATCAGTGCATCATCAATGTTTTTATAATATTGAAACATCAATACAATATTTCTAAACTTTAAATAACTATAACTTTTAGTTTTTATCTTTTTATATTATTTATATTAATCAAATGAGGGCTTGACTCTTATTTTTCATCTAAAAAAAAAAAACTATAACATTTGGCGAAAAATTATGATTTTAGCGTTTGACCACAATTCAGAAAGCTTAGATGGGATGTGCTAAAGTCCTAGGACACCCAGGATGCTGACGCAATCAAAATTGCAAAAAACGTCGTTTAGGAACTCAAACTTCAATTGAATTTTCTGATCCTAAAATATTATGTATTTTTTTATTTAAGACATAAACGACCCATAAATTATTAATTAGGATATTTAATTTGATAATAAACAACATCTTACAATTAAGTACTAATATTTGAAGATTTTTTATTTATTTATTTATTTATTTATGTCATTATATACCATGGTCCGTGAATTGACTATTTTCCAACAATAAAAAGTTCAGGTTCCACATAGATTGCTTGGAATTTTGAGAAAATTACTTGTAAAATTAAAGTTTCAAAATTTTAAAATATTAAGGTGGTAACTAAATTTTTTTTCAGGAATATGACATGTCATAGCAGGTGTGCCTGCTAGGCTGCTACTTCAAAAAATAAAATAATAAATAATAAGTGGGCCGATTAGGTAGTGTTTTGACTCTGAGTCTGGCTAGTATGTCATCAGTGTCATATGACACTAACTTCAAAATTGATTAAATAGACTTTAAACGACTAATTCAAACCGTTCAAACCAATTTACTTTATGAGTGATGCGTTTAAATGTAATTTTTTTTTTTATATTTTCGAGTTATTTTAGTATCAATCAAGCGGTAAAACTATTGAAAAATGAATGTATTAAAATTAACTTAAAAACTCACACATTTGACTGTTTAACTTGATTCCAAATAAATACAAAAGGTTATAAATTTTACATGTAAACACACAACTAATGAAGTAGATCGGTCTAAATAGTCTGGATTCACTGTTTAAAATCCATTTGATAGGTTTTTAAGTTGATGTTATATAGACTGAAATGACCCTGATATTATATTAGCCAAACTCCTTCAATCTTAAGAATGAAGTGGTCAAATTTCCTAAAAAAAAAAGAAAAAAAAAAGAATGCCCGGTCTGCTAAGCTAGCTCCTACATAAAAAATAAAAAATAAAAAGCAAATAATAATAGTAAATAAATAACATGTGGGCCGGGTCTCTCCCAAAAGTCAAGTACTGAGTAGTCAATTTTTCCAAAAACAAATGAGGTGAGAACGAATTGGATATTATCTTACGGAATCTGGATCCGTACTGAAAAATTAGATACTAATATTTGACATCCAAATGTCCTATGTAGATAGCGATACAGATATGATTTTAAATTTTAATTATTATTTGTATTTGAATATTATATATATACTAAATAATTTAATATATTTAATAAAAATAATTGTTATTCATCATTATAATTAGATAAATATTATGAATTTTTGTATTTTTAATATATTTATATATTTTCTAATAAATAATAGAATTAAAAAAATAGATATCCGATCTGTATCCGATTTAATATTCAATAAGTATCCGTATCCATAAAAAACAAAAAATAATATACGGATATAATTTTAATTAATTACCACTGTCGTTTTCACCCAAGTAAGTTGTCAAATTTCCAGCCGCCAACAGGTGATCTGGAATAGTTGTTGTGACCATTCAAATGCACGTGGTGCAATTCTTCCAATAGATAACATTGTTTACGTACATTACTGAAATTCTATATAAGAGAATTGATCGAGTGGAAGTACGTACGTAGTTATTTCCAGAACTGACAAAGAAAAGGAAATTAAAGAAGAGGGAGAGAATTAATGGGTGAGATTAAAGAAGATAAATACAGGGATCATATATATGGAGAAGGAGAGGCAAATACTGTATGGAAGTATGGTACTCCGCCTAACTATGATGCTGTCAACAAGCTCTTTGAGGAAGAAAGGACTCATGTGAGTTTAATTTCCAGCACTTATACACACACACACACACTCACACACATTTATAAATTAATACGGAATTATCTAAGGGCTCTGGAACTAGAAAATTTTGAACCCAAGTCTCTGCAACCACAAAATAGAACTCTAAAATACCAGACCCATATAGATCCGCCCCTGGAATTATCTTGTACAAAACTTATATTTGATGATTTGATAATGAACTAATTCAATTAAGGAAGTAGGTATGGGAGAAAGGATCATTGGAAGAGCGAGTACAGCGCATGTTGAAGACCTACGAGATGGAAATAGTGCATAAAGTTCGTATTCAGGACTACAAGACTGTTGTCCCCGATGGTTTTACGGTCAGCCTCAATGGTACTTCTTTCATTCTTTGCACCCTTTCAATTGAAAAATTACTACTATGGAATATATAGCAGGATCTGGTTTTCAGATAAGTTTGTTGTAGAAGGGTAAAATTGAAAACTTGGAAATGTTTATCACATGGCTGCCGCTGTACCAAGCAACAGCTTCTGATGAGCAATTTAGTTTTGTACTACCAGCAACCTAGCATTACCAGTACCAATTCAGGCTTTTGAAATCTAATACACAGTCTGTGCAATTTGGTATGAATCTTTAGTTTGCTCATCGGGTATGGTTTTATTACATAGGGAAAGCTCCATTGAACCGGGAACAGTTAGGTAAAATTGGTGGTAGCTACAACTTCTTCCTGCAAACATCACTGCCAGATGAACTCAAAATTTACGACTCAAAGAAAGAGACTGAGGAATCATCGAAGAAGGCCTTTGAGACTGTGTTTCCACGTGGTTTTGCAATAGAAATTATCCGCGTGTATAGTGGGCCCCCAAATATAGTGTTCCAGTTTCGGCATTGGTCTTATATGGAGGGACCTTTCCTAGGCCATGCCCCTACAGGGAAGAAAGCTGAATTCTATGGCATGGCACACTTTGAGGTGAAAATAGAATAGTGTTTAATTGTTGCTTTATATTATTTTCCATACCTTGTCTTTTATGTATATACAATTGGTATTTGTGGTTACTAATTTGTGTATACTAATTAATATGTGAAGAAAACAAGCATTAGGGCTTATTGAGGGCATAACTAAAGTACAAGCAATACCTAATTAAGTTTTTTTTTTTTAATATGATAGGTAGATGACACATGGAAAGTAAAGAAAGTCGAATTCTTCTACGACCGTGGAGATCTTCTCTCCGGGCTTATTGAGGGCCCGTTGTTGGAGGGATCAAAGACAGAAACAGGTTTCTCTTCTGTGGGTTGCCCTATGATGAAGCAAATATAAAGATCAGAAAATATTTCAGCAATGGTTCTTAGCCTGTCTACGCTCATGTGATTTGTGTCAGAATAATAGAGCAAACAAGATGGTTGAATAATTATGCATTGGATATTAATATGTATGTCAATTCTGAATTGAAGTAATAATTTCTCATATTATGGGATCATTGGATGCTGTAAGAGAATTCTAGTGTTTTAGTTTGCATGGAGTTAATTTGTGCGCTTGTTTAAGAAAACCTAATAAATGATTCGAACAGATATATTTTAGATAGTATGAAACATCTATATTCTAAAGTGCCTTGAAACTGCTATACAATATTATTCGAATGATGCCTTCTGTGTGTGCTTGTGTGATAAAAAAGAAGAAGAGATGATCTCTGTAAACATAAGAAATGATGAGAAATATTGTTACCTATTGCTTTCTATATATGATACAGAAAGCAGGTTGCTGGGACCCTCTTTTTTTTTTTGTGTGTGTGAAGTTAGCAGGCGAAATACCAATGACCAAATTATATAAGAAGATCCCAACAAATGAGAAAAACTAACTGAAATCATCTAATTGGAAGAAAAAAATAATGAACCAGATTGTTGCTCTTATCTCTAATTCTCAACCATAATTATTCCGAGGAGTTCAAACCAATACTAGATCTAGATGTTAGCAATATGCACTATTTTAGATATAAACAAAGGCACATTACCTTATCAACCTACAAAGGATCTATTTAGGGGAAAGGTTGAAGGCATGTAACAGTGCTTCCATCAACAAAAACTGGAAAATATAATGTGTACATAATTCAATTTAATGCAGAACTGGTGGCCTCATCTGAGTTTGAAGACTGGATTATGCCATATCGATTTCTAATCTCATAGGTTCAGTCAGGCTAGTATCAGAATGCTACCCGGCCGTCTGCCAGAATCCGTAATCTCTCCGGTATTGCAGAGGATCACCTCACTTTACGGTTTCAGATTCAATTTCAACCGGTTTGGTATTCGGGCTGCAATAGTAGGCAGTATTTTTGGGCTTTGAGATTCGTGCCAAGTTAAAAAGAACGGTTCAGATCTAGTAATTGTAAAAGATTCCCTTATCAGGTATTGGAGAGGATGTGAATTCCGTCTGCCAGTGGGAAAAGTTGCTTCAGTGGTATAATGAGAATAATTAATATAATTCAAAGGACCAATACAGTGCTATTTTCAATGTGGAGAACGCACGATTAACTAACAATTAATTTCAACACGGATTCCCATGTGCACTCCGCCGCAAACGATCGATGCACTTGCTTTCTCTCTAGTCTCTGTGTGTAGGTGTAGCGTGTTTACTACTATAGCAAAATCCGCGTCCTTATCCTTTCTCCTTCACTTTGATTAAATGCGGCACGAGCTTAACAGGTTTATAAAACGATCAATTATTGTCTTTAACGTGAGCGCTCTCATCCAGTCATTCTTAGCCGTGACAATTTTGACTACCCTTTCGTGCCACAGAAGATCCCAAGTAGAAATCAGAAAAGGTAGTCGAAAAATCAGAAGGCCTGTCACTGTTGTAAAAAATTCTATCTAATCGGCGATTAGTCGTTAACAGTAACAAAAAACGTTACGAATCGTCTGTTTTTCGTTTATATTGTCAAATTAGGCCAATTAGTTGGTCATTATAATTATTATTATTTTTTTTTGCATGTATATGTTATATGTATTGTACTTTTCTTTGTTTTACCTTACTTTTTCTAAATAGCAATTTTATAAAATTTTATTATTTAACAATGAAATTAAGTTAAAATAAATTCATTTGATAAGTGTGATAAGCTACATTAATCATTTTTAATAATTACAAATATATTCACATAACTTAATAAAAACGTAAAATTATCCACAAAATTCGGATTTATCGCTTAACGGTACTCCATCCATCCAAGTCGACACCCGGGTTATTACTTGTCATAAGGGTAAAGAGGTTTTTTTATAGGTGAAAAGGCCCGTAGGCAAGGTAATTAAAGATAATTTATACAACAATAATGGTTACATTCTAAAATATAAATAAGGGTGTCAATGATACTCTTTTAACCGTTTACTTGATCCGTACCAATATTCAATAAGGTGGCTATGGATAAGTTTTTTTTTTAGCTAAACAGGTAATAGTACGGCTAATTATATAAAATAAAATTACATGATAATGTTTGAGCAATAATCTGTGATGGTGAAATTTATTTGTGTTATATTTCAAATAATAATATTTGAATATTACTAATTGTTGTTATTTTTTATTTATTTATTTATTTTTTATGATGAATCTGGTAGTGGCTACTAGTATGCACTAATTGTTATTATGTCACATAGCATGTTTGACAAATAATACATTGTAAATTTTTATTTGTCCTCAAATTCCTTATTTACAAATAATGCATTTATGGTGAATGAAACTTACCAAATAAATAACAGCTTTAAATAGAGATGAAATCGGTATAAAAAATATGTTTTTTATCGATATTGTGATTTTAGCACATAAAATAGGAAATCAAATCCTCTGCCCCCCGGGGGGCAGGAATTTCCTGCCCCCAGAGTCTCTGCGCAGTGGGACCGGGGTGGGACCGTTACTGTTTAAGGGTTTAATTTTTGTTACCGTTTTTAAACGGGGTCCCATCCGCAGAGACTCTGGGGGCAGGAAATTCCTGCCCCCGAAGGAGCAGACGATTCGGTCTCATAAAATAGCGCTCCCCTTTGGAATATAGGTGTTTGATTAACTCTTTTATTATTTACTTATTTTAGTCTTGCAAGTAGAAATAACTAAACTCAGCTGAGAAGAGGAAACCATGTATTCAGCATTTAAAATAACAAACGTTGCACAAGTTACAATGACAAATCTCAAATGATCCCAGACCAAGGTTAACACAAATAACTAAAACGGGTGTTATCATCAGATTGGTACGGGCCGATAATGTACGGCCATCCCAATTGTAGGTAGTGGGCAACCCGGTTGGCTGGTACAGTAAAATCAGGGATCTGGCAAACTAGTAAAAAACCAAATATATGGATCTGTTACACTGTTCGTCTCTTTTCAAATTTTGTTTGCTATCATTCATAGTTAGGCACTGTTTTTATTTTTTTATGTGTTTCTCTGTGACAAAATTAATTCATGAATACTGAAAATACCAGGTGATACTTGAATGGTATGGTTTTTTGTTTGATCGAGAAATTAAGTCCTAATTAGCTTGCTACTTTCCCAATTGTTCAATTTAGCACAAATTCCTGCTAGAATTATGCAATTCAGGCCTGAATGCCTTCAATTGAGCTCGAGTGAGTTTTAGATGTGCTCAGTTAAACAAAATTGAGTGTTTAGTTAGTCTTCTGCTATTCAGCACTAAATAAGCTAAGAGATTATTGAATTGGTGATCAGGCTGGAACAAAATCTATGATTTGGTTCTTGCTTTGGTCCTTAATAGTGGTGCTAATTTTTTTCTCAAGTTTCATTTATGGCATTCTTTGTTTGTCCAATTAGTTAATTACTTTTATACAAACTGAAGCAAGAAGAAAATGATACATTTACCAAGAGAAAGCATTCCGGACAATGTAATATTATACATGAAAACAAAAAGATTACATAAATAGAAAGGTAATAGCACTGAGAAATTAAAGAGGAAATAAATTAATATTCAAGTGTTGTGAGGACAACACTAGTTAGATAGCCGATGATAGCAAAAAGAATGAATTCGGAAAAGAGATGCTTATTCTATCACAAATTAACCAGAAGAGACATTGTAAAACTCCTAGGTTGTTGTCTAGAGGTCGAGGTTCCTATGCTAGTATATGAGTTCATCCCTAACGGTACTCTATATCACTATATCCATTACAAAGAGTAAGAATTGCACATTTCACTCGCAACCCGATTGATGATTGCACATGAATCAACAGAAGCACTTGCCTACTTGCACACTTCAACATCTCCGCCGATTTTCCATGGAGCGTCCTTATCTATATTGAAGCTTGTGTGGCCAATTTCTATGTCATGGTGGGATTGTTCACCGAGCAGAGTCTCTATGTCAAAGTATGAAGGGTCAATAGTACCATTGCGAAAAAACCGAGAGCACACAAGCTACATGGAAAATCGGTGGAGATGCTGAAGTGTGCAAGTAGGCAAGTGCTTCTGTCGATTCATATGCAACCCTTAATCGGGTTGGAAGTGAAATGTGCAATTCTTGCTTTTTGTAATGGATATAGTGATATAGAGTACTATTAGAATGAACTCATATGCTAGCATATGAACCTCGACCTCTAAACAACTACCTAGGAGTTTTGCAATGTTTTTGTGATTAATTTGTGATAGAATAAGCATCTTTCCCGAGTTCTTTCTTTTTGCTCTCATCGACTATCTTATACTTTTTAATGGCAACCTTTTCATCTCTTAGAGCTCCTTTGTAGACAATGTCATGGCCTCCGTGACCAAGAATATTGGCACTGTCAAAATTGTTAGTTGCTTGTTCTACTTGTTGCTTTGTGAAGATTGTAAAACCAAACCCCTAATTTGATTTAATCTTCTCCAACAGAATCCACCCTCCGTGTTGTTGGAAGTACTCCTCTTTTACTTTAGAAAAAAAAATTCTTCTCTCCAGGACCACATATATACCAACTGCAAGAAATGATAAAGCGACAATACTATCACAAGTTCCTACAATATTTAGTGCAACTAAATACATTAATCAAATTATTTGGTTGTAGACATTCTACATTCTGTATATAAAAAATAATTTCCTGGCAATAAAAATATGTCTGGTAGTTACTTCTTCTATAATCTAGTTTGTATCTTTTTTTTTTCTTTTTTTTCTTTTTTTTTAATTTCACTCTAAAAAAAGGGTATATTGTATATACTCTACATTGTGTCATTTATTAATGATGTAATATGTTGTTCTGTTTGTTTGTTTTTTCCCCTCTATGAGACATGTTACATATTTTATATATTTCTATGGAGATTGCACTAGCTAGTTGTTTATATCTGTAAAGTCTTTTTGCATTAATGTAACTTTGCACAAAACACTTCTATTACTTTTCACCACATTTTAAGCCAAATACAATCTTTTTTTTTTTTCCGGAAAAAAGTCTTTAAGTTTCCAATTCAAGTCAGCCACATTATACTGAGTCGTCTCGGTTCAATTCAACAAATTTATGAAACAGCATGTCAATCTCTATTCAAGTTCTGAGTTTCAAAGGTTTTAGTCCGGATAAAATAAGTTTTTCAGATTGTAGGGTTCAAGATTTTGAGTTAATTGTATTCGGTATGGTTTGACTTTGGTTTAATGACTTTGTATCAGATTTTGCTGACTCAAGCTAAGTAGGCAAAATTTAGTTTTAGCGAATTATATTTTTTATTTATCCTGAAAGAAATCCTTACTCTCTATTTCTATACTTGTAACAAGATTAGAAGTTCATGAGAGTTATTTATCCTGAAAAGGTAATAACATACCTATAATTGGTGCCACATTGACTTCGCATTCTCTCATATTGTTATGCTTATTACGCCAACCGAAAGGACAAGAGCACCGATATTCTCCTTCAAAATTGCGACACTTTCCTCGCTTTGAGCATGCATTTTGGTTGGCACATTCGTCGATATCTGCATAAATATACCATAATATCTAAGATACCTACATGATGTGGCAGACACCACAAAGATTATAATAAAAAAATAAAAACAAAGAGAGCAAGAGTAAGAGAAAGACCTTGACAGCCTCCATCAAGGTAAGGATTGCCTTCATATCCATCAGTGCAGTTGCAGAGATATCCCTGACCATTGACAGTCAAGCAATGACTGTTACTGCTAATGCATGCATAGGTGGGTTTGTGTCTGAGTGCGATGTTGCATGATGGAGTGTCAAATTTTGTTCCTATGGCCCAGTCGATCACCATTGGTAGAGAAGCGTCATACAGCTCATCGGTGGTGATGTAAGTGGTGTTCAACTTGAACTCAGCATCCTCAACCAACATAGCATAGCTGCAACAAGTAAATTCGAGCTTAGAGTTGTTAGAACTCTCATCAAACCAGACTACCAAGGTAGATGTTCCTTTGGGGATAGCTGTCTGGCAGCAACCGATTACAGAGCATGACCTGTCAGTCAGGCTTTCTAGGTTACCGCACCCCAATACACATACTCCCTTGTACAAATTGAGATCATCACCCTAAGAAACATTGACAAATGATAATGTATCACAACCAAAAACTTTTGTTTCTCGCATGGTTATATGTGAAAGATGATTTACCAAAATCCATTATCGTTGTTGCAGTGAACGATAAACTACAATTTCTTACATGTGTAATTATCTTGCCAGAGTACCTCTCTACCGGTGGTACCAGGCGCATTGCTAAATGCAAATTTTCCTTCTACCCTTTTGTTTGTGTTTCCCCCATCTTTACTGTGCAATTGCTTAACTGCCAATTAATTGCAGCAAGACCACATATTCTTTGGTTTGATATGGGGAAAATAGGTGGTAAGAGCAATGTATGTCAAAAACATTGTATTAGATGACCTTCCAATGGTGATCTGCACGACTATTAAAGCGGGCCCCGTGCTCTCCACCTCGAGCCGGATTAGCTCAGATCCCAATCAGACGGCCATGATCTCAACATTTACTAAGTGTTACAGTTTGTTTTCATTTTTGCCCATGTCGGCTCATCAGTGTTACAATTTGCCCAATCCACTACAAGATCTGAATAATGTTTTACATAAAATTCAAATCAGAAACAAGACTATACCTTGTACCAGGATCAATCGCTTTCAAAGAGCCTTGATCTGAATCAATCACCTCTTTCACAGTCGCAGCCTTCATCAGCATTTCTCTCTGCGTGTGGTCCCCATCCGAACAGTTCCTCGCTAGAAAACCGACGAACCCCTCCTCACGAGCAACGATACCACTCTCCGGAGGTCGCAGAGAATGGCGGCAGAGGCCTTTGGAGACGCGGCGATACCACTCTCCGGAGGTCGCAAAGAATGTAATCCTCTTTCTTTTTAGTGCCCAGTAAATTCCGAATTCGTATCAGAAAAGATAACAAAATATTTCTGTTTGGATGTGGACCGTTCAACTATTAAAGTAGCTCCCTGTTTGACTCGGATTCCGATCGGACGGTCTTGATTCAAACAGAAATATTATGTTACCTCGGAGAATATCGATTCCTAAATTCCAACCACTTTTCTTTTTTTTTATATTATTCAATAATATTTTTTTTATTTATAAAATGCTCTTTTTCGATATCTTGTGGGACCCTTGTGTCATTGATATATACTGGATATCAAAGATCAGGCCCAACAATATTCACACCTTCATTTTGGGCCGATTCTTAGCCCAATAAAGAGAGAATTAAGTAACAAACGTTTAACGGCGGAGTATAAATATTAACAGATTTAGTTCACCTTCATGCAATGCACCAATCATAATATATCACTGTTTACGACTATTGTGCAAAGTCAAAAGTTCTCTGTTAATAAATTAATATCTTTACCCGAAAATCGAAGGGAAAAATAAATAAAAGCTAGGTAGCACCTAAAAAGAACCCAGTGTGTGTTCATGTCCTCCTCTTCCTCTCCGCTCCCTTCTGACCTTTTTCCCCCTCGCTCCCTCTCCTCCCCTCACTACTCTTTGGGAGACAACACTCTTACCCTCCTTTGTCGTTCCCTCCCCCCCTCTGATGTAAACTCTCTCCTCTCTCTCCTTTCCCGCCCTGGTGGCCTCCCCTCCTCTTCCCTCCCCCCTCTCCTCTGTTCCATTTCCCACTCTCCCTTCCCTCTCCTCTCTCTCCGTCTCTTCCTTTCCCTCCCCTCCCCTTCCCTCCCCTCCTTCAATGCTCTCCTCTCCACATTCCCTCCTTTACCTATTTCCCTTTCTCTACCTTTCTTCCTCTCCGCTCTCCGCAGATTCCCCACTCTTAAACCTAACCTCCGATCATTCAATCTCCTTCTCAAATCCCTCTCTCCTTTCTCCATTAACACTTCTTTGCACATATTGCACTATGAGCTTCCTCGCCGCGGCCTTAAACCCGATGCTTACACCTACTCTACTGTCATCTCCAGTTTGTCAAGTCTCGGCCGTACCTCTGATGCCGTCTCTCTCTTGCATGAGATGCTACTGGACCCCTCCATTACCCCTAATCCTGCAGTGTTTAACCCAATTATCGGTTCGTATCTTCGATCGGGCGACACTCGATCGGCCTCAAAGTTGTACAGGTTCATGCTTTTGAAAGATTGTAAACCTTCTCTTGCGAGTTATAATACACTGATACATGGGTTGTTGATGAATGGTCGTGCTAATGCCGCACTAGTGGTGCTTCGTCAGATGAATTCTGACGGGCTTGCACCGGGGCCCACTACCTTTGGTGCGATTGCACATGGATTGGCTAGTCTGGGACGACCATTTGACGCACTTAAGGTGCTCGGTCAAATGCGTGACTCGCATCAGATTCAGCCTAATGAGTTTGTTTATTGTGCAATTATTAATGGGTTTTTCAAATCCGGTGAACTGGATCAAGCAATTAAGGTTTGGGGGGAAATGGTATCAAATGGGACTAAACCCAATATGGTTTTGTACACGGCTTTGATTGACGGTTTGGCACGGCATGGTAAGATGGAACAAGCTGAGGAGTCTTTTCTCAAAATGGTCACAGATAACTGTTTACCTAATTTAATGACATACAATTCTTTGATTAAAGGGTATTTTAAGGCTGGTAACATCCAGCGAGCACTTGACATGTGGCAAGAAATGGTAGACTCGGGTTTCACGCCCAATAAGATATGTTATAGCATATTAATCAAAGGATTGTGTGATTGTGGGAGATTAAAAGAAGGCATGATGGTATGGAAAAACATGCTAGCTAAAGGTTGTGTACCGGATGTAATTGCATATAGTTCCATGATCAAAGGCTTATGTGATGCCGGGTTGGTGAATGGCGGGTTGAAATTATTTAATGATATGGCGATTGGTGATGATGCGGTGGTGGCAGATGTGGTGACATATAACATCTTATTTGACGGGTTGTTGAAAGTCGGTGAGGTAGCACGAGCTATGGATCTGTTGGCAAAGATGTTGGATCGGGCATGCAACCCTGATGTGTGGACATGTAATGTTTTCTTGAGGGAGTTAAAGGAGGAAAAGAAGAGAGAATTTTTGGAGGGTTTAGTAGGGAGGTTATGCAAAAGAGGAAGGTTTATGGCCTCAGGTGAGGTTTTGGGGGTCATGTTGGAGAAGTTAATCGTGCCGAGTAGGCCAATTTGGGACATGGTGGTTAAGGGGGTTTTTAATAGGAGGAGAGTTTGGAGAGCTATTGATAATTGTTGGTGGGCAATTTGGGGATCATAATTTTTCTTTTTTTTTTTGGCAAAGGGATGGATACAAATTTTTGTACACTTATTTGTTAAACTCATGCTTTATTTCCAGTGGAAAATATAAATGGACGAAAATGTCCTTTCTGGTTTTTACAACTTTTAGTTTTATTTCTCAGTACATGTTCTATTCTGAATTCATCCCAATTCTATTCTGCCTTTTATTTTGCCTGTGGGAAGCGAGTTAACAATTAAATAGAGGCTTGATATGAAACAAGAGTAGAACTAGGGTGCTCTTAAGCTCAACAAAGTTTTGGTGAACTTAACTCTAAAACTTATCAAATCGATTTCAAATGACAAACCTGAACTGTTGAAATCCACATATCTTACGTGTGATGCATCTACATGTGAAATTTTTAAACATTCGAATTAATTTAGTATAAAGTCAAGTGATCAAAAAAATTCAAAAAATGAATCCACTAAAATTAATTTATTAACCTTCTAATTTTGACCGCTTGACTTTATACTAAATTAATTCGAATATTTAAAAATTTCACATGTAGATGAATCACACGTAAGGTAGGCGGGTTTCAATGGTTCGGATTCATTATTTGAAATCGATTTGATGAGTTTTAGAGTTAAACTCACCAAAACTTTGGTGAGCTTAAGAGCACCCTAGTTCTACTCATGAAACAATGCCATATTTGCTCATGCTAAAAAGGAAACAAATGCAATGAATGTCAATAAAGCAAAGAAAATAATAAATAAAGAACAGCTTTGTTGTGACACACCCAAGCAAACATAATTTAAGCAATCAGAACTAAAACTACAGATAACAATAACCAACAACACACAAAATTTAAATAACAATAGATCTGTATAACTACCAAAGACAAAAACAGATCTTTATCAATTCAACAATTTATGGAAACATTGCTTTTTCGCCAAGACCAGTAGTTTACTCTAATGGGATCCATCCTCTCCAAAGCAGAACAAATCCTGGTCGCCAAATTATGACCCGACGAACCCAATTCATCGGATTCCGTCAAACCTTTAACTGCTTCTTCAATTTCTTTAGTAGGTTTTAATCCCTTGCACAAGACATCCAACAAAAGGTTCCAAGCGAAAGTACAAAATGAGTATTCTTTTAAAACCTGGAGACATGTACGAGGTACCCTCTCGTCATTTATAAAAGAGTCAGGGGTGCCTTTATAAAGGCCTTGAAGGTACCTCCATGGACTCTCATTATTAGGGTTTTGCAAAATGGCATTGATTGTGTAGTCTACTTCAGAGTCTCGCATTGCTGAGAGACCACCAAGCAGTGGTGATTTTGTAATCACAAAATATCTCTGCATAAGAAAGTAATTGAAGCAGGATGTATGTCAGTAGACTTGCACGTAATTAGAGCATCATGAGAAGTTGTTAGTTTGTTCCATATATTATGCCAGATTTAATATGCGGAGAATATTTGCAAAGCATGATAGCAATATCATAGAATCAAGAATTTATCACATCACAAAATAACTTTATTTATTTAATTTTGGTATGATAATGTTTAGGTTTTATGGCAGAAATTACATTTACTTATCTCATGCATGTATAAATGTAATGATAGTAATAATGGTAAAACTACCAAATTTATCACTGCACCTGATTCCAAGCCGAATTATTAAATATATCTTCTTTCAGAAGCTCATTACAAAAGTTAAGCTCCTTCTCCCATCCTCCCAATTTTTGTAAGACCCACTACAAAAAAAGGAAAAAAGAAAGAAAGAATTGTGATATATATTAGGCTTTTAGTTTCACACAATATAATAAGGCTTTAGTTTCATTAATTAAAACCATATAACAAACTAGTGAAAGATTAATTCCTTCTTAAAGATTACAATATTATTACAAACAGTAACCATCAGTTAAAACTACATTTTGGACAGAGCAAGAAAAAAGGTTGGCATGAAAAGCATCAAAATTTTGACTCATTATTCGTCAAAATCGATTAAAATATTAAAATACCAACCTGTCTATGAGACCAAGCATGGTAATTTTTTGCATCACGGCAAAGCATTAACCTTGTAAAATCATGCTCATCCTCTGATGCTTCAGGCCCCAATTTCTCAGCAAGCCATCTCTTGTGATGCCTAAATATATCATAATATGATATTTAGAAAACATGTGATATGGTAAAATGAATAAATTCATTGAATTCACATGAAATATTTCACCAGATCTGGTAATTCTTAAAGTTGCCTTCAGCAAGCTTGTCTACAAACAGTTTTTCTTCTATCAAGTCCGAATTCAGTGCCTCAATAACAAGCCTTCTGAAATGCCAAATCTGCACATATTTAAAAACAAAAATAAACTGGTTAGTTGTCTCAGATTAAAAATAAAACTATCCAAATTATACACAGAGACAAAAGTACAAAAGTAAATAACTAATAGGACAAATAAAAGAATGCCATAAATTTAATACTCTCCTGGCTTGTTAAGTGCATAGCACAAATACGACTAACTAATACTCAATTTGGTTAAACTAACCACAATTGAAGGCCGATCAAGCCTGAATAGAAAACCCTAGCAATAATTTGGGGCTATATTGAACAATTGGATGGATTAGCAAGTTAATTAGGCCTTAATTTGTTGATCAAGCAAAAAACCATACCATTCAATGATCACCTGGAATTTCAGTATTCATTACTTAATTTTGTCACCGAGAAAAACCTCCCCATACTAATTAACTAAACCATATATAAGAAAGAAAAACAATCCTGAATTGCAAACTCTAGCAGAAATTTGGGCTAAAATTGCTCAATTGAAGGCCGATCAAGACTAAATTGCACAAGTCTAGCAGGAATTTGCGCTAAATTCAATAATTCGGTGGATTACCAAGCAAATTAGGTCTTTTCTCGATCAGGCAAATATCATACCATTCAAGTATCAACTGGCATTTCAGTATTCATCAAATAAACTTGTCACCCAAATACTCAATTTGGTTAAACTGAGAACAACCGAAATTCACTTCAGCTAAACTTGCTCAACTGAAGGCCGGTCAAGCCTGAATTGCATCTCTATCATCAGTTTCAGCTAAATTGAACAATTAGGTGGATAAGCAAGCTAATTAGGCCTTAAATTTCTCCATCAGGCAAAAAACCATACCATTCAACGATTAACTTTGTCACAGAGAAAGAAACACCTCTCCATACTAAATTGCAAACCCTAGCAGTAATTTCAGCTAATTGATCAATTGGATGGATTAGCAATCTCATTAGGCCTTAATTTCTCCATCAGGCAAAAAATCATACCATTCAATGATCACCTGGCATTTCAGCTAAATTGAACAATAGAAACTATGAATTAAGCATCAAACTTTAAAAAAAGAGACGAACAGTGTAATTGCCAGGGTTTCTCTTGAGAGCCTCAGTAGTTAAGCAGAGAGCACGAGGGCTGAGTTCTCTGGTCACGTAGACTGCTCGGAAGTAATCCATCACATCTCTAAACTCCTCGGTATAAGCGATGGGGACCACCGGGTGGGGCCCATCGTCCTGCGGCAACGGGCGCACGTCCGACCACTCTGGCCGTTGGCTGAACGGCACGTACGGCAGCTCCACCTCTTCGTCCGACGAATACGACGACGATGGCATTTTCGTGATTTTTTTTTGTTTATTCGCTTCGTGTGTTGGGGTTTAGAATTTAGATCAAGTAAGAGCGAAGCAAATGGAAGCTCGGATCCTCTGAAGTAATTCAAAAGAGCATCTTTATAGTATAATACATCTGCGCCGTTTGATCAGAATCGGAGCCAATCCGGCTCACGCCTATAAAGCACGGTACCCTTTAATATTAGTGTGGATCTCAATCGGACGGTCTATATTTATTAATGCACTTTCCGTTAATGCAGAGATAATAATTCAGGATGGAGAGCATGTGGCTGGTCGGGAGTGCGTATCCTCTGAGATATCTCATATTTTGCGTGACCGACGTGTCCGGTGCCTATTCGGGGAAACCGTAGGGGCCAGTATTATTTGAGATTCGAGATTCGTGCATAACGTATTTGAACGGTGAAGATTTTCCAAAATGTCACGCAAAATATGAGATATCTCATAGGATGTGAATTGGCTGGTCGGGATCCCCCAAAGACTTAAAATCAGATTTTTTTTATCTTGACCGTCCGATCAGGATCTGACCAATCCGGCCCAAGGTTAAATGCACGTGACAACATTAATATTCGTGCCAAAGTATATCGAACGGTCAGGATGTAAGCTCAAGATTATAGTTAGTTTAGATGATATGTTTTCGCAAGTGGTGGCGATGGAGTCTTGATTATTTACAGGGAATTTTATTATTTTTCTTTTTCAGAAGGAATCTCTTTGAAGGAGAATTTTTTATTATAGAATTAATATTAAATAATAAATGAAATGGATAGAGTGTTTGTAGAGTTCAATTCATGGGAGAAACCAGTTTGTAAACAGGGACGGCTAAGATGTTAATCAAGAATAATTCGGAATAATTAGTTATAATCGAAATAATCGACTGATTAGTCGAAAAAATTTATAACAGTTTAATTATCGCCAACGTTTAATCGGCCGATTAAACGGTCTAAACAATTGTTTTTTATAACACTAGGAGAAACCATCAAACTTTGGATCGATAGGTTCCTCCACATCTATTTATATTAATTAAAGCGATGTATACGAATTTTAAAACAGAACGGACTGTACAGAGAGTAATCGTACTCAAATTTGAGTGCAATGGTACGAGATAGCTCCTATCCGATTTTTAAAAATAAAAAAAAAAACAAATTGAGTACAATGGGCGTCAGATAAAACCTTTTTTCTCAATGTGAATTAAGGTGAATAAGAGGCAACTGTCAAGGATGATGTTTTGTTCAAATAAAAATGGCTAAAATTATTTGGTGTATGGTGTCATTAAGTCAAATATTAAGGGAAATACTCAATTTTAATTTATTTTGTAACTTATCTCACATAAGTTAGTATCAAAATTTAAAGAAAATTATCTTTATTATTATGGTTTTCTAGATTTATATACATTTTAAATTATCAAATAATATATTTCATAATATATCTTCTTTCTTAAAAAGCTGATATGTTACAATTTAATTTTGACTTTATTAGATACTTTTTATATTAAAGATAGAACAATGAGTTTCTCATTTTATTGTTTGATTTGCTATGTAGTCTATCTCTTGAGACATATCTTATACCAACAAATATGTAACATCCAAAGACTACAATTAAATTTAAAGATGGCCATGGTGAAGTATCAAAAAAAGATTCTAGTGATTAATATTTTTCTCTGACTAGTTAATTAATATTTTAAATAAACCTACTTTAATTACCTCACGCAATCTTCAAAAGAATTCATATCACATGAGGTATCATATTTTTGGTTTAGTTTTAATCCGGTCCATTCAATCCGGTTGGGGCCGAATTGATCCGATTTCTAATCGCACAGTCCGTGATTGAAACTAAAAAAAATTATGTTACCTCAAGGATGCAAACTGATCTGTGACAAACTGCGACAAATTTTGATGCAGGTCCGACCGGAACAAAATATGTAAGCACATAATTTGAATATATATTAAGGTTTATATACTGATAATTAAAACCAATAATCATATTGTAAAATAGTAATGAGACATAAACCTTTTAGTTTAAGTATTAAGATAAATATGCATATAAACTGAATAGTAAGACCATTAAATTGGTTAATTACTAAAACCAACATAACAGAAAAAATAATGCAACTTAAGTTCCATAATGACAAGTGGTACGATAAATAAGTTGAATCTGACGGTACTCGAGTAGAGTTCACCAAATTTTCGATAGAACTACGATTAGAAAATTTAAACTGAATAATTAATTACATATATGTTGAATATTAAGTTCATAAACTAAATAATTAAACTAATTAAGACATTAAATAATGAGAATCAAAATGATTATAAAATTAATTTTTAAATTGAAAAATAAATTTCAAAATTTATTTTTTAAAAGATATTTCACATGCTTCAACAATTATTATATAAGAATCCATCTTACATTAGTTCATTCTTTAATTTTATTTTTCATAAACGGAAGTATCTTCGTTCCTCCTTATTTGGATGGTAAAACAGAGATTTATATTTAAATGAGAAAAAATGCATGAAAAACAATGCAGGATAAAAAGACTCGATTAAGATAAGACTCGAATCAACAGTTTTTTTCGAATTTACATCTATTTGTTATTGCATCAATTTTTTTATATATTTTTAATGATTTTCCTCAAATATCTTATTTTATTACTATTTTAATTTTTTAATTAAAATATATTTATATTGTAGATAAATGTTTTTATTTGTCATTTTTTTTATAAAAACATATCTATTTTCAACTCAAATTTTGTCAAAACTATATCTGTAGTTTAAGCTAATATATACTATATATATATATATGCATATCATCAAATTTGTGTGATTGAAACAAATTATATGCACAACTAATAAATGAGGTACTTTTGTTGTAATTATATTTGACTGTTTATTTTTGCATGAACTGGCTACATTAAATAGTGTATTCATAAATACAATTTGTATGTGTTGGCACATTATTTTTATTGCTTTTCTTGTACGCGTGTATATTTTTCTGAAACTCAACTCATGAATTATGCATCTTAACTAACACTTTCTTGGGCTGCCCGAATTCACATGAGATATCTCATATTTTGCGTGACTTTTTAGAAAATCACAACTGTTCAAATACGTTCTGCACGAATTTCAAAGCTCAAATAATATTGAATCCCTGAATAGACACCGGACACGTCGGTCACGGAATATACGAAATATCTCATAGGATACGCACTCAGAGATGCATGGAGGGCCTCGGATTCCTAAAGTAATTTAAATTTTGAGTTTCAATCCGACCTGTCTCATCAGAAATGGAGCTAATCTGGTTGAAGTTAGAATTCACACTGTTCCTTTAATATTCGTAGAAATTTAATCGGAGGTCCGATACTGACCGATGACTCAAAATTTTAGTTATTTTAGGTAATCTGAACTCAGATGCTCTTTCGGTTGCAGTTACGGATGACTGATCAGCTATTTACTGCCTAAATTTATACACTAATTCAGAACTAGAAAATAATATCAACCCAAATTGACCTCCCAAAGAAATACTTAAACATTATATATCTCCCTTCACTACTCCCAAATATGCACCTTTATATAATCTAAACATAGTCACAAAAATATATTATATTGATCATGCAACTCCTATATATATATATATATATATATATAAGGCATCCTCTTATAACACCTTTAGGTCATGTTTGGTTGTGGAGTAAAGTTAAACCGGATTAAATTTCTTACTTCAAGCTAAACTGGAATAAGTTAATCATGTTTGGTGGAGTAAACTAAATCACTTCTCTAGGTGGTGTAAGTTACTCCAATTTAGTTCAAATCTTACTCCATCTTAAACCGCCTATATTACTCCTCGTTTGACTCCTTAAACGTGGAGTAAGGGGTTTACTCCACCTCTTACTCCACAACCAAACATGGCCTTAATCTATAAACCTAGCTTTCAACTGTGAACTAAAGTGCCTCAGTCCAGCCAATTACATGGAATCGGGCCACGTCACCCTGCGAGCTGTGAACGAACCAGGGTCTGCGTTGATACGGCATAGTACAAGGTCCATATTGCAAAATCACTGGTTCAATCACATCCACTCCCCAAAACTGAAGAGGCTGTCCATGAAAGACTCCGTGACCACAACACGAGAATACTCGTTCTATGGTCGACCAAGATAGCTCACTGTCCTTACGATGTTAAGTGCCGATAATTTTGAATCACTAATCCTGATGGTCCTGTTCAGATTAAGATGCTATTTATTATAATTTTTTTGTGTGCATAATCTCTCTTAAAGTAAGACATGAGAAAAATAAGTTTCAACATCATCAATTATGACCAGTTCTTTTTTAGGTAATTAACAATGATTATTCATCCAAAATGGGAAAAACAAACATAAATTTGTGGATTTTAGTTCTTACAACTAGCGGTAACTATGGATTTTAGTTCATTTAAGGGGAAATTTACAAAATAATTAACCTTCTTTCCAAAAAGTTCAAACAAAATACCCTCTCTTTAATTTTTTTTATCAAAATGATCTTGTGAGACCCACCAATATTGTAAAACTTTTTCCTCCCATCATTTTAGAAAGAAAGTTAATTTGTTAAACAAAAAAAATGATCTTTAGAGAAGAACATACCATCAGGATTAGTGATACAAAACTGTCGGATCAAGACAGCCCAAGGCCTTAACATCGTGAGGCCGGCGAACTTTCTAGGAAGACCATGGAAAGAGTAGTCCGGTGTTGTGGTCATGGAGACCTTCATTGACTGCCTCATCTGTTCTGAGAGGTGGATGTGTACTGGACCAGTAATTTTGCACTAAGAACTTTGTACTATGCCGAACATGGCAACACAGATCCTCGTTCGTTTCACAGCTAACAGAATGAAGTGTCCTGGATACCATGTGATTGGCAGGAAACAGGCACTTCAATTCATACCAGAAAGATTCATTGGTGCTAATTAATTTGATGAAAATTCTCTGTTATTCGTTGGACAAAACATTGAATTTTGATTGAAGTTGTTTGATGGGTATGGTGAGATCGATTTAGGTGAGTATATATAAAGTTTGTAAGGGAAACACTAAAGAGGAAGAGAATGAAAGATATATATTTTGCAAGAAATGGTGAGGTGAGAGAAAGCAGCAGCTTGGATAAATAGCGTCAAGTTGTGACTGGAGGCTTCCATTTCATATAAAGGAATATATAATGGCAAATTGAAACCAGCATGTGGTGTTTTAAAGCATTCCCAGCACAACAAGATAATAAAGAAACAGCCGCACCTACGAATTAATGGCCATTTTTCTTCTTCAGAAATTTTTATTTTATAAATATATATAATAAAGATGATTTTTTTTTGCACTAGAAACAATCGAAAAATTAATTCGGTTCCTTTAAACATTTTTGAAGGAACTGAATCATTTTAAATGTTTATTAAAATTTGTATACATATTTCAATCCTTAATTAGTAATAGAAAATGTCTAATAATCAGAATACAAGCTCTAAATAATTAACTTAATAATTCAGTTAGAGTTTAAATATCTAAAAGACGTTAATCAACGACTCGATTTTTGCTACGATATATTTTTTTCTTCTAATTCATTAAAAAGTATTTAATATATTTCTAAAAATAAAGAATTCTGCTTTTACTCAGCTAATTTAATAGCACGTTCAACCCAATGATAGGTTGATATAATAATGAATAATATGAAATGTATTTTGCTTTAGTGCATCAGTTGTACAGATCACTACACTTTATTTTTATTGGTTCATACAAATCACCAAAATTTATTTTTCTCATTGTTATAACATTTTTTTAGATCTCCTTTGCAGGTATCATGTGTAAATTAATATATAGAAAAAAAATGAAAAAAAAATATATTATTGTCAGAATGCTTGATTGGTATAAAATATGGCTAATAAAGATCTAGAGTATATTGCAAAAGCAAACAATAAAATGAGAAACTCTTTGTTCTATCTTTAATATTTAAAGTATCTAATAAAGTCAAAATGAAAATGTAACATATCATGTTAGATCATTTTAAGAAAGAAGAAATATTATGAAATATATTGTTTAAAAATATATAAATGTATATAAATCAGAAAAAAATTAAATAAAGATCATTTTCTTTAAAAATCAGATCAACTTGTGTGAGATAAGTTACAAAATAAATTAAGATTTAGTACTCACACCTTGTCTTGTAACTTATGACATCCCAAACATAATTTTAGCCATTTTATTTTTGGAAAGCATCATCCTTGACAGATGGCACTCAAACACCTTCACATTCAAATGCGTCCTTTTAGCAAGAAAAAAAAAACCATAGATGCATTTATTGAATTCTCAATAATTCTCTGGTTCTTGCAAAAATTGTAAAAGCCCCAATAACAAGCTACTATGGTGGGCCCTCTCCTACAACAACTTAATTAAATATAGTTTTTAAGGCACATGGTCTCTAAACGTAAATTAAACCCTCTATCACAAAAAGAAAATTTAATCTTGGTAGGCACATGATATTTTATTAAGAGGAGGGTTCAAATGCCTTCATTTTTTTGTGCCTCTATCATACCTTCATTTTTATAAACTTTAATAACTCAAAATTCAAATCTTAAAATTCAAAATAAAATTGTTGGATATGAACTACATTATTTTATCTATGCACGTGTAAAAAATTATATCATTTCAACTTTGTTTTGGTTGTCATCTTGAGCTTGTAAAAATATATACTAATGTGGATAATTTATAGACGTTGATTGTTTAACTTATTGATTCACATAAAAGCAAAATCAAAATGTAATAATTTTTTATTGGCACATAGAGAAAATAACATAGATCACATCCAACGGTTTTATTTTGATATTTAAGTTTTAAATTTTGAGTTATTTAAGTTTTAAAAAATGAAAGCATGATGGTGGCACAAAAAATGGAGGCATTTGAACCTTCCTCTTTTGTTAATGCAATTACTGATAAGTTATAACAACAGAAGATACTGTACTTGGTCTTTTATTATTAACTTCCATTTGAGGAAAGAAAAATTGTAAATGTAAATATGGAATTGATGAAGGAAGCTTAAGTGAAAGTATGAGAGAGTTTAATTAGTGGGACCCACAAGTCAGAAGGAAGGACGAGTTCCTAAAAGTCAATTGATTTTGAAATTAAAAAAACTTGAATATTTTTGTTTGCACATGTTACATATATCTTCTTTTTTTAAAAATAGTTAAAATGAGAAATTTATAAATTTAAATGAGTTATAAACTTCTTTTCTAAAAGTAATAAATTAGATAATATTGTAAGTTTTAAAATTTAAAAGGGTAAATATGATTAGATTTTGAACTGTATAAACGAAATTCCTCCTCCATTTATGTACATCTTGTGACTTGTGTGGGTTGGGTGCATATGTACATTTTTGAAATATATTATTTAACAATTATATAAAAATGTCCATAAATCAGAATAACATAAAAAGAAAGATCATTTCATTAAAATTAAGACCAACTCATGTGAGATAAGTTACAAAATAAATTAAAATTTAGTACTCAACTTGCTGTGTAACTTAATGACACCCCCAAATAGAGATGCTACTTATTCACCTTCACATTCAATTGCCTCCTTTTAGGAAGAAAAAAAGCCATACATACATTCAATGAATTCTCAATAACTCTTCTTCTTGCAAAATAAAATGTAGCAGATCCAATAGCAAGCTGCCATGGTGGGCCCTCCCCTACAAAAAGTTGATTTAATACCTTTTTTTAAGCCACATGGCCTCTATATAACCATATGACCATATCATATCAGTTAATAAAAGGTGCTAAGAACTTTCTACGACAAAAAGTTAAATTTAATATCTATATATGTAGGCACATGGTCTTTTATTAAGTGATATATGATAAGGAAAGATACTGTACTTGG
This sequence comes from Carex rostrata, assembly GCA_964058875.1. Lineage (NCBI taxonomy): Eukaryota > Viridiplantae > Streptophyta > Magnoliopsida > Poales > Cyperaceae > Carex > Carex rostrata. Next base: position 1,658,789 of record CAXKVT010000106.1, on the reverse strand, counting down.
TCATTTATTGATTTCCTTTTATTAAAATTTCCCTAGGAAAATTTATTAAGCCCTTGCATTTAATTCAGTTAAAAACAAAACTGCAAAATAAATGAAGATTTTGAAGAGAGAGATTAATAAATCCAATGATTTGATGGAACTTCAAAATCCCTCACAAAATTAAATGTCTTCATCTGGTCAGTGGATAATAATTAAATTTTGACCAAAGCTACTCTTAGTAAAAGGGGTTGGCAAGGAAATATACAATGCCATTCTGTTTAGTAACATAAAAATATTATCACTTGTTTGTGACATGTTCACAGCTTGTGCAGAATGCTAGATTATCTGACAAGATAGGAATTCAGTGTGCTGTAATGCACATCTAAAACACTAATTAGAAATGCATTTGTTCAAAGAAGTGCACATTTGAAACAGCTAGAAATTATCTAGTTGTTCTAATTGATTCTTTGTTATATCTGTGGCCAAAAAGTGTGGAAGATATTGTGAAACAAATGATGGGAGAGTGGATTCCCGTTAGATGGATGAAATCTCTATATACAAATGGTACCGGCTGAGGAGCAGCTGGTACAGACACTGCTAAGCATACCAATGATAACTTAAAAAGTTTAATCTTAAAAACAAACAAGAGGAAATGTTCCTCTGACAAAACTTAAAAACAAAAGAAATGCTCTTAACGAAACAAAGTAGGACTTGTGTTAAGAGTATTAATAGGTTATCTGTAATTGGTTCAAGTTAGTGGTTCGTAATATCTCTTTTTCATTTTTTTTTTTTAATTTTGAACCTTTCTATTTCCATTGAATTGTTAATTATTAACTTGAAAATCTGTGAATTGGGGATGCTGGGACCGAATTGAATATGTGCAAATTTTTGTCGGTTTCACAAGATTATGGACCAGTGAATTTTGAAGGAAACTAACAGAATGCAAAAGAGGAATACAGATAGAAAATACTAATTAATCTAGTTAGACACTATGTCTCTTTCTTTTATGTGTTTTTGTGACAAAATTAATTAATGAATACTGAAATGTCAGGTGATACTTGAATGGTACGGTTTTTTGTTTGATGGAGAAATGAAGCCCTAATTAGGTTGTTATTCTCCATAATTGTTCAATTTAGTGCAAATTCCTGCTAGAGTTATGCAATTCAGGCTTGATAAGCCTTCAATTGAGCAATTTCAGCTGAAGCGAGTTTCAGTTGTGATCAGTTTAACCAAATTGAGTATTTAGTTAGTCTTACTTGTGCTATTCAGCACTTAACAACCTATGAGACTATTGAATTGATGATCAGGCTGGAGTAAGTGGTGCTTAAATTTTTCTCAAGTTTCATTTATGGCAATCTTTGTTTGTACAATTAGTTTTTTTTTTTTTTTTTTTAAACCAAAATAGGTAATACAGCTGTTTGACTGGTACCACCTATGGTACAAGTAACGAAGTCCAACACAAACACAAAACATCAACATAATAAGCAAACTAATCCTTGCAAAGTAAGGAAAATACTAAATATGAAAATATGCAATAAAGCCCCTAAAAATATGAAATTTCCAAGGGCACCAACTGATGAGACTACGAGCCAACTTCGTCTTCCAAAACCATCTCTTCTTCATTCATATGGATTGAAACCTGTCCATCCCTTGCTAGCGAGAAAAATTCAAGAAGAAACATAATTGTGGATTCAATGCTGAGGAAGGAATTGGTTGCTGTATTGGATTTGAGTTTCTTTTATATTTACTGAGTTCTTAATTTCGAGAGGTTGAACAATGATTTTGTAAACAAATTTATTTATTATAAACTTGGTAGCAACTAGTAAGCAATTTCCAAAAAATAAAAACTGTTCATCCCCCATGAAAATTACCATGGTAGTTCCTATTAGGTCCTTTAAATCAGATCCTATCAGGTCCTTTAAAGTTACCATGGTAGTTCCTCCACAATATTAGTGCAAGAGAAGAAGATAAATCTGATTTTTAATGAGAAGCCCAAAAAAAAAGCAAGAGCTAATATTTTGAAACCTATAACCTGGATATCTTGTATAGTACCATTTCTAAAAAGTACTCTATATCACTATATATATCCATATATTACAAAAAACAAGAATCACACATTTCACATGATTCGGCAGAAGCACTTGCATACTTGTACGTAGAAAATCATAGGCATGTAGGCAAGTGCTTCTGCTGATTCATGCAAAACCTTAGAGACAGGCACTTCAATTCATATCAGAAAGGTTCATTGGTGCTAATGTGAGGAAAATTTCATATTATTCGTTGATCAAGGGTTCTAATTTAAATGAACTGTGGATTCAACCTTAGGAGATATCGTTGGAGAAAACACCGAATTTTGATAGAAGTTGTTTGTTGGGTATGGTGAGATTGAGGTGAGAATATAGGTTGTATGAAAGAGGAAGAGAGAAAGGCACTTGGCAAGAAATAACGGTGAGGTGAGAAGGAGAAGAAGCTTGGATATAAATAGACAGGAGGTTTGGCACATCGTGTAGGTCACGTGCAACCACGTGACTTAACCCTGGAGGAAGATGAAAATTTATTTGACACACCAGATATAATTGAAATATTAATTTTAGCTCTTTGGAGGAGGGCTAAAATGCTCTATTGCTTCGTGTCTCAATTGTATTTCAATATCTTTATTTTTAATTTCAAAATTTAAACAAAAGATTCGAACCGCTCAACATATTAATTATCCATGTTAAAATGTACTTAGAAATCAAATTTTATATTTTATATTTTTTTTTTTTTTTTTTTAAGAAAGATACAAAATCAATGTTTTTCATAATGTGAACCTTCTAAAAACAATAATTTTGTACTTATCTTAAAAATAGTAAAAGTTTCAAAAATGTAAAATTTAATCTCGAAGCACATTTTAACGTGGATATCATGTTGAGCGGTTCAGATATTTTGTTTGGTATTTGAAATCAAAGATAAAGATGTTGAGATATGATTGAAACAGGATGTAATAGGGCATTTGAGCCTTTCTCTTTCTTTAGACATTTAAAAAAAAAAAAAAACCGAATCGTTAATTGTTAATTCAATTTCTTAGAATTTATATACAAATTTCAATCCTTAGTCATAAGAAATGTTTAATATGTATCTAAACTCTAAATAATGAACTTAATAATTCAGTTAAGATTTAGGATTCAAATGTCTAAAAGATCCGAATCAATGATTTAGTTTCTACTATGATATAAAAAAAATCACTTTTAATATATTTCTATAAATAAAAAATTATGATTTTCAGTAGACTGCTCTCTTTTTGTTTTTGATGTCAGCAACATTCAGGATATCACCTGATGAGCTGAAAAAACACTGCCTGGCATGTAATTAACATTTCCTTTAATGGAATGGGCTTTCAGCCTCTTTTAAAAAAAAAAAAATTATGATTTTCCCCTCCAAATTTATAGCACGTTCAACCCAATGATAGGTTGTCATTGATAGTTCAGTACTACAGTGTTATTTTGAGTGGTTCATACAAATCACACAATTACCTTTTTTATATCATTGTTACAACAATTTTTTCCTTCTCATTTAGAGGTACCATGTGTATATTAATATAGAGAAAAGAAAACGAAAAATTATATAATTGTTGGAATGCATGATCATTGACTTACATTGCTATGGGGTTTTAATGCTTTTAATTGTTACTGTGGTAACTGGTAAGGCTCTGTTATTGCACTTGTTGGGATTGCTAAGTTTGCATGCTACTGTTTGTATGATACTGTGTTGTATTGGGACGTCGTCTGGGATAGCGCGTTGGGCTATAACAGAGACCTAATTGATGTAAACCTTTCAATTTTCAATATATCACACCTGGCAGTGTCTGCCTGGCTTTATTCAAAAAAAAAAAAGAGAAAAGAAACAATAAATAGTGCCTGCCCAATATGCCCTCTAACTAGTGTTCTATTTGGTTTCCAATTTCCTATATATATCCGGTTGCTCAAAATCTTATATTTGGAGTTTTGATCAATTATTCTGCAAGACCCTGTTACAAATGTGGTATATATGTTATATTGACAGTAAATTTGACCATGATGATCAATTAAACAGTTGTCAAAATAACAAATGAGATTAGTGATATTTTCTCTAACAGTTCCCAAAATGAGATTAGTGCATATTTGGGGTAGTTATGTTAATTGCTATCAGTAAACAAATAATATCCACAAAAGATGATAATAAATAGTCTGATTGGAAAGAAAAACAAAACAAAACTGGTAACTATGCTATTATTTAATTTAGGTCAAAATTAAACAGAACTACAAATATCCACAACTAATTAAATTTGTCTTTCCTTACCTTTAAATGTTAAACGTTTGAAATAAAAGTAATTTCCGAACTATTATTTTTGAATTGTTAAACGTGGTCTCCACATAAAATGTAATTCGAGACTGAATTTTTTTTTTTTTTAGAAACTTTTTTATAATTTTTCAGATAGCCAGAAAATCACTAAAAAATTTAGATCAAGTAATTTTCTACCAATCTAAAAATAGTAATAAATTATAAGATATATGAGGAGGGTTCAAATGCACCCAAATTTTTGTGCACCCAAATGCACCCTATTCTTTTTCTCTGTTTTCAAAGTCCGAATAGTCAATCCGAACCGTTAGATGCGATCTACATATTAAGATGTGCTTGGAGACCAAATTTTACATTTTTTGGAATTTTTTTACTATTTATTAAGCCACTTTGAAAATCGCTGATCCAATGGTCCAGAAAATGTAAAATCAGCAATTTTCAAAGTGGCTTAATAAATAGTAAAAAAATTCCAAAAAATGTAAAATTTGGTCTCCTAGCACATCTTAATATATAGATCGCATCTAACGGTTCGGATTGACTATTAGGACTTTGAAAACAGAGAAAAAAATTTGAAAAATAGGATGCATTTGGGTGCACAAAAATTTGGGTGCATTTGAACCCTCCTCAAGATATATATAAAATTCAAGTATATTTTCAAAGCACTAATTGATTCGTAATTTATTATCATAGCCTCACTCTTATAAGTATGTTAAATTGTTTATTGATCGTGCAAACCATAGTGACAAGGTATGCGTTTAATTCACGAATAATTTGTTTTTTTGCTATTACCGAACCGAACAGCGTATTTTACGTTGACCGAACGTTTGACCATATAAAACGCGAATAAAACGCGAATTTGACGAATTTTCCGAATTAAACCCGTTCTTTTCACTAAAAATTTGTCTGCTTTACTGGGAATAAGGGCGTGAATAAGCATGAGGAGAGATAAAAGTAATTGAACTGTGGGCCATGCCCACGTGATTTCCCACTTATACAATTTGAATGGCTTTTTGGATCTTTTGTGCTCATTTATATAAAGTTTGTATGGTAACTTGAATTTGGACTCTTTTTTTTTTTTTTGCATTCTGGTTGTACCAAATCATTCATGAATTATACTCGAATTATACCCGAATCACGAATTTTTGATCTCGCCGAAGCGAACCCGAATTTTTCATTTGTCACTATGGTGCAAACCAAGAAAGGCGCAAAATTTTATGAGTTAGTTTTAGGAAAATATACACGTGTTAAAAAAATAATAAAAATAACGTTCCAACACAAACAAATTGCATTTCATGCATACACTATCTAATGTAGCCGGTTCATTCAAAAATAAACAGTTAAATATAATGCTAACAAGAGTAACTCATTTATTATTTGTGCATATAATTTGTTTCAATCACGCAAATTTGATGATATGCATGGTACAGGTTTAGCTTAGTATTATAAATATATGTTCAATAATATTTGAGTTGAATATTGATAAAAGTTTTATCAAAAAATTGAGAAGTAAGGAAAAAAAGTGTACTATTCTTATACAATTTTATTAAACTAATAATAAAATAAGATATTTGAGAAAAACCAATAAAATAGTTAAAAAAAATATTTTGACGCAATAACAAAAAAATATGTAACAAAGAAAATTCCATATGGAAGTTATTAAATTAAAGAAGTAATTCATGTGCGAAGGATCGTTTTTTGAATTTTTGCGGTGGCGAGAAACTCAAGAGAAAAAATGGATATCATTTTTTTTGTTGAATAATGATTTTTATAATTATTTTGATTTTATTTCCCTTAAATAATTAATTTTATAATTTAGAAATAATTTTTTTCTTCATTTTGAATCATATATGCACTAAAATGAGTACACTGAAGAATAAAACCTTAACAATTTTGACTCATATTTGAGTAAGATTGTTAGGCTTTAAAATTTAGGAGATCAGAAAAGAGAGAGCAAAAGAGAAGAGCACTCAATTTATTTTTCGTAAAAAAAGATTTTTTTTATTTCAAAATAATTTTAAAGTATTTTTATTTATATTTTAAAATAGAGATTTATAAATTAATTTCTTTTTCATTTTGCTGATCTACTTTTGGTATATGTCAATAGTTTCGATAAAATTATATATTTTTTTGAAAGATTATAAAATTATATTATAAACAATGTTAGAAAAAAATGTAACAAACACTAGAAAAATATTATTTTTAAAGATAACGCGTAATTAAACAAGGCTATTAAATTACTCAGTTGAACAATTTGATATTTTGAAAACATTGGAAGTAAATAAAAAAAAGGAAAAGCATTAAGATTTTATATTGATATTATACGACGTAAGATTCATATTTATTTTTCATTTTAACTTTATTGTATGTGCATCACGCAAAGTTAAAATAGCATTGTTAATATTTTTACCTACAAAAATTGATGAGTTGAGATTTTTTTATTTAATTTTTAGTTTCATAATATAGTTTATGACCTTAATATTCAGCATATATGTACTTAATTATTCAGTTTAAAAAATTTAAATGGAGTTTTATGAAAAGTTCATTGGAACTCTACTCGAGTACCGTCAGATTCAGACTCAAGTTGCATTTAGAGGTGCTATCGGGTCGGGTCGGGTCCGGATACTATTATATTTGGACCCGTACCCTAAAAGTGTTCGGGTCCAAATTTCGATCCATACACTTATCTGTTTCAATTCGGGTCGGGTCCGGATCCGGGTATCTATCTACCCGTAGATATTTCGGGTCCAGTCTTTCGGTTCCGGGTAGATATATACCCATAACTTGTTTGTAGATTATCGGGTCCGGTTCGGATACGGGGCGGTTCTAGATCCGGAGCGGGTATATGTCACAAAAAAATCAAGAGGATGGAGAGAAAATAACTTTTGAAAAAAAAATATTGAAGAAGAAATATAATTTTTAAAAAGTAAAATATTAGAGATGACGATTTCATTTTCTATGGTTCAAAAAATCTATGAATGGAATACTAATAATTTGTAGAGATGACATATCAATGAGAGCAATAAATTTTCATTATTATGCAGAGGATATCAAGCCAAATATTGAAGGATGTATCCATAATAATAAATTTTATTTAAAAAATTAATGCGGTTGTTATAGAAGGAATAAATTTGGCATCCGTCTATGTGTATAAACATAGCGAATATGTCACTGCATTCTATTTTCTCATATTAAAAAAAGTACTGGACTCACCACGGCTTATGCAAAAATTAATATACAAAGTTGTATTTTTATATATTAATAGTTATTAATATATGTTTTATCGGGTATTTATACGGGTATCGGGTCGGGTTCGGTTATGGGTCGGATAATTAAATGAAACCCATATCCTACCCATTACAGTATCGGTTCCGGGTGGGATCCGGGTCGGATATTAAATTATTAATTTTATAACCATACCCATAATTTAACCAGTTATATTTTTTAAACCATACCCTATCCAAATTAATCGGATCCGGGTCATTTCCGGGTCGGATCCGGGTAATCGGATAAAAGTAGCACCTCTAGTTGCATTATTCTTTTATATTGATTTTTAGTAACCAATTTATTGGTCTTAGTATTTAGTTTACATGCATATTTATCTTAATACTTAAACTACAAGATTAATGTCTCATTACTAATATGATTATTGGTTTAAATGTTTAGTATATTGACCTTATATATTCAACTTATGTGCTTAAATATTTTGTTTTGGTCGAATCTGCATCAAAGTTTGTTGCAGTTTTTTTGTAGATCAATTCACATTCAGGTAACAATTTTTTTTTTTTTGTTTCAATCACAGACCGTCTGATTAGAAATCAGATTAATCCGGTCCAAACATGTAATACCTGAATGCGGACACACTAAGAAATAGATTAATTTTTTTTCAATAACATACCCAAAAATAAATTAATTTTTTTTACAGTCAGAAAAAATTCTCGTCTAAAAAATGTTTAAGAGTCCTTCTAGTACATCTAAATTATAAGATGTATTATCTATTTTGTTTGATGTTATTTATAACATTTTCATATTATGAATTGTTCTTTATATTTTTGAAAATCATTAAAAAAAATCAATTAATATGAATCTTAATTTTTTTTTTTGGGTTTTTGTGGGCCGCAACGATAAATGGCAGCTTCAAGTCTTGGGGGTGCCATTTGTCGTTGCAGCCCGAGTAAATATCAAATTTTACATAAATAATATTTTTTTTTGTTGAGGATATATTTAAAAATTTCGGTTAAATTACTTCATAAAACAATCAAACATGTGCTTAAGGTTCAGTAACATCTCTCTTTAATAAAATGGGTATGGGGAACTACTAGAATTTGTGCATAAACATATTTAATGTGTAGACATAAAGCTTCATATTAAAAATCACATTTGGCACATACATAAAGCATACAGTTATATCTTGAAAAAAAATTAATGACATTCAAAGACAACAAACTAATTTAGTATCTATCATCCCATCACATCGATCAATAAAACTTTCCCCTAAAATCAAGCATATTCTTACCATTCTCAAACGAATTATAAAAACAAATACACCACCCGATTATAAACCACAAGAAAAACCACTGGTAGAAAATGTACAAATAGTATCATCACATCATCAAGATCGGATATGTAAAAAATGTGATACTATGTTTCACGATCGGACATAGTAAAAAATTGACTTTAAAGTCACTATCAGAATCGGCTGCATGTACATAAATGACCGACCACGACCACGACCACCACCTATATTCACCACGAACACAGTAAGATATGATTGTTAAACTGAAGGTAAAGAAAATGAAAAGGGCAATCATTTATTATTAGTAGCATAGATATGGTTTGAAGAACAGCTAGAAATAACAAATGAAGACATGGTGGGACAACTTGATCAGCTATAGAAAGCAGCGCTTCTCACTATGTAGTTTGTTTTGTGTAGAGAGCAGTGCACACGGTGCTTCACAGATTCATGTAAGAACCATGATGTGTATTGATGGAGGCAATTATGTGGCAGCTTAGATTCAACGAGCACACAATTGATGGAGGATTCAACAGATGCATGACAGCAGCTTACCAGCGCCAGAACTGATGGACTGAAGGTGGTGTGCCGGAGAACAATGCTACTATTACAGGTACCAGTACTGGTACAGGTTTAGGTGGTTCGGCGGAAAACAGTGTTACTGGTACAAGTTCAGGGTACAGGGAGGTACACGATAATGGGTGAAAATTAACAGCATACTGGTAAGCCGTGAGGGAGGGCAAATTGAAGCTGGAGCCGCTTTAGTCAAAATAAATTGAGTTCTTATGTACTAAATCTCTTAAAACATTTTCATTCTTTCTTGTTTATTTTGTTAGATTTTATTTTTCCTCTACTGTGTACTTGTTACAAAACTCACTATATTAATGAAATCAAATGTGGGCTTGATTCACATTTTTTTTCCAAAAAGAAATTTTTTTTTTTTTGTAGGTTTAAATTAGGATTATCCGATTAGAGTTTATACGAATATTATAAAAATCATGTGAATTCTAACTTAGACTGAACAAACATATCAAATTAAAACTCAAATTTTAAATTACTTTAGGAATCCGGACCCGTCCATGCATATATCTCCCCCATATTTCAAAAATATGGATGTGTTGGAATACAATATTTTATTAGATTTTTATGGGTTAAATTTGGTATATTCTCTCTACATGGAGCGGGCTGTAAATATTATAAAATTCGGGCAGCCCAAAAATGTGCTGAGAAAATTATACACGTGTCAAAGAAAAGCAATGAAAATAATGTGCCAACACAAACAAATTGCATTTCATGCACTATCTAACGTAGCCGGTTCATGCAAAAATAAAAGGTGAAATATAATGCCAACAAGAGTAACTCATTTATTAGTTGTGCATATAATTTGTTTCAATCACACAAATTTGATGATATGCATATATATAGTATATTTAGTTTGAACTATTGATATAGGTCTGACCAAATTTGAGGTGAATATATATAGATATGTTTTTATCAAAAGAGAGAGAGAACGAAAAACAAGTCCTTACAATATAATGATATTTTATACAATTTTATTGATCTAATAATAAAATAAGATATTTGAGGAAAATCATTAAAAAATTACAAAAGTATTTTTAGGCAATATTTTTAGGCAATAGCTAGCAAATACATACATGTAGTTTTTATAAAAAATCTTACGGTTCAAGTCCATATCATAATCATTCTCATTTAAAATGTTATAAAATGAGATCTTATCTGCCAAACATTAAACATATCTTCATATATCTTCTAATTAAATCTATAAACGTAAGAATAAAAGTTTGGATATGATCGAATATAATATATGTGCAATATGCAATATAACAATTTTAGATATCCATATAATTAAAAAGATGTTAAATTTTTAATTAATTCTTTAATTTTTCTTATTTTTGGTACGTAAACGATAAGATTCTCAATCATCATATTTGTATCAACAAGTGTCATTCATTTATTTAGCAAAAATTGTATCAGCAATTATTTTATATCAGGTTACATAAAGTGAATATTTGACATCATTATTTCAAATATTTGTGCATCTATCTAAATATTTGACATCTATGTATATCTATCTAAATTTTGATATCAATGTTTTAATTCAATAATTAATTTTATGATCATTTTGATTTTCCTTATTTAATTATTAGTTTTATTATTTAGTTTATGATTTTAATATTCAATATACATATACTTAATTTTTCAGTTTAAATTTTTTACCTATAGTTTTATCAAAAGTTTGTCTAAACTTTTCTCAAGTATCATCATATATATTCAATTTATTTATCCTTATACATGTTATAATAGGATTATAGGACTTAAGTTGCATTATTTTTTATATTAATTTTAGTAATCAATTTATTAGTCTTAGTATTCAGTTAATTTATATGCACATATATTTGCCTTAATTCTTAAACTACAAGGTTAATTTATGTCACATCATTCTTTTACAAATTTGATTATTGGTTTCAATTTTCAGTATATTATCTTTCAAATTAATTATGTGCACCAAAATTTGTTGTATTTTGTCGAAGATCAGGTCACATCCTCTAAGGTAACAGAAATTTTGAGTTTCAATTAATCACAGATTCACAGACTGTCAATCCGGTCTATTAGTATACAATGAATGGACCGGATTCAAACCAAAAATTATGTTGACATGAATTCTGTTGAAGATTTGTGTCCCCCCACACACAAACAAATATGACTGAATGAGCCACTGATTCTTTTCAAATTTAAATATGGCTCGCGAAAGTATCAAGTGACTATTGTTGATGGTACGTCAACAATAATTATTATTTTTGAACGTACCAATTTTACCAACAGAAGTATTTGTTAAAATACCGTCAAAAACACTTTTACCTTACAAATAGTAATAGATTTTTATAGTAGATCCAACTACACATAAAACCAACCAATTCGGATCCTTAACATACGTAACTAAAATCTTGAGTTTAGATCCGGACAAATCCAGTCCGAGTTAGAATGCAAAGAGTCCATTAATATTCGTGCTGAAGCAGATCCAACGGTCCAGATCTATACTCAAAATTTAAGTTAACTCAGGTGATATGAATTCTTCTTAGTTTTTAGTTTGTTTCGTTACGAGCTCTCCCTCCAATTTAAAATAAGGCCCATGTAGAGCCCATAAAAACAATGGAAGCAATAGAAAAAGAAATTAAATGAGCCCATGTAGAGCCCACTACCCCACACGAGTTTAGATCCAGTGCGGTACCCTCCGTGTATAATGAGATCTACATCGTCCTTTTTAACCTGGCACGAATCTCAAAGCGGACCTTTACGATCCATATAGGTACCGAAATAATTTTTGTTTGGTTGGAAACTCATTCTACTAGATGCGGTACAAAAATCTTCGAATACGTTTTTTCCTTGTTAAAATTCATAAAATTATATATACTCTTTGGAATTTCTAAAACTCTGAAATTTATCCAATTTATTATCATTTCTTTTCTGTTAGAACTCCCTTAAATTTATAAATTTGTTATTTATAAATGAGTGAGGCTACAATAATAATGCATAGCATACACTGGTTCTATATTTTTGTTTTCTAGTTTTACTATCGATTCAAACTGCTCAACATTATCTCTATATAAAATATTGTTAAGGATCAAATATTATTTTTTTGTCAGAATTTGCTTATTATTTTTTTAGACATGCGTAAATCGCTTGATCTAAATATTGTAGATCATTTGAAATTAGTGATTTTCTATCTATTAAAAAATAGTAAAAAAAAAAATTAAAAATATAAAATATATATTCATATGATAATCATAACAATATAAAATAAACATTTTTAAAAGACTCAGATTGTAAATATTTTTAAAACACACTATTGATAAAAGAGTTTTTAATCTAGACTTAATGGATTAGATCCGTTCGGTTCAGATTTGAACGAACCCAGATCCATAAAAACAGGCCCTTCTTTTACTTCAAAGCTGATTAATTGACCAATTAATTGTTAACGGTGACTAAATCGTCATTAATTTTTTCGATTAATCAACCGATTATTTCTGATGGTACCCAATACCGCTGTTTACAGCAATGCTTCAAAGCACCGGAAAGGAAAGGAATCGCCGTTTAAACTTTAAACAGGTTAATTGAAGTAGCGAGGTGTTTCCAATCATCCAATGGGCATTGGACCAAATTCTGTCCAACGCCTTCTTCTAGTCGTTCGATTCTTATCAAAATTCGTGTGAAAATAAAACATTTAAATCATCTACGAATCTGTATAGAATTCAAAAATCTAAATGGATCTAACGGTCCAGAACGGAAGTTGGACATAATTTGATCCTTCGCTCCAGTTTGATTACTGTCTTGCTCCCGAGTGCCGACGGGTAAAGATTTTAACAGAGTAGTTTTCACTTAATGCAGCGAACTAACTATAGAATTAAAACAGCATTACATTTTATTTATGCGCTACATAAAGCGGAAACTACTCTGTTAAAATCATTACCCATCCCGACCTTCGCCCCTTGAACTCGAAAAACCCTAGGCCATTTTCTCCAACCTCTCTAATTCCCCTTTCCCCCCCGGCGAAAGATACAAATCCCAAATCTCGCTCTCTCAAAGTTTCTCCGATCGCTGGAATCAAGAAAAAATGGTACTTCTGGCATCTTCCCTCTAATCAAATTTCCGATTCTCTATTTACTCTTGCACTAATACGATCCGTACTTGGGGTTTTTTTTATTCTAATTTTAGTCCCTTTTCTCAGTTGCCGCTGTCGCTCTTAAAGACTGCTCAAGGCCATCCCATGGTACGTTGATCTTGCCGCCTTTTCTTCCTCTTCTTGTTTTTTTTCTTGTAATTTGTTGTCTGGTTTGGCAATTTAGGATACCTTTTTTTTATTTATTTTTAGTTGGTGGAATTGAAGAATGGAGAGACTTACAATGGCCACTTGGTAAATTGTGACACTTGGATGAACATTCACCTCCGAGAGGTCATTTGCACTTCAAAGGTTCTTTCTTTTTTCTTTATATCTTATTTTCTTTACTATTCTAACAATAGTGACAAAACCGAGACTTGTGTGGTATCAATTGGTGTGGATTTGGTACCAATTGCAAATTTAATTATCCAGCAACTTGTGTTTTTGGGTTCCTGTAATTATAGGATGGTGATCGATTTTGGAGAATGCCAGAGTGTTACATACGTGGCAACACAATTAAGTATCTTCGAGTTCCTGATGAGGTACAAGTCACAGCTCCTAATTTTGTTCTATTTCTGGTACCAGTAAGAACACAATCAGTTTTTATTATTGTCCAATTATATAACCTAACATGGACTTAGCATGATATTAATTAATGATTGGCTTTAGTAGTACCCTATTGATAATGAACAGTTACCATGGGTAATTGAATGGAAGTACTAGAAAGCCTCATTATAGATCAGAAACAATTGAAAATGATAATCTAATGAAACTCCATGTCATGAGTAACAAGGAAGCAAAATACTGTTTGTAACATTAGATTTGGTAATTTCTACAGGTCATTGACAAGGTTCAAGAAGAAACTACTAAGAATCGTACAGGTTATGTTCTCCTTCATTATTATTTTTAATATTTTTTGTGGTTTTGTTTGCAGTTGAAGTTTGTTAATATTTCTATACTCATTTGTGATATCCGACAGTATATTCATGGATTTTTTTTTCTGAAAATTGGAATGTTTTTGTTTCCTTTAGTTAGTTTAAAGTGTAAATAAACTTGTATGTCTTGGTATCATACCAGTTAGGTTTTAGTATCTCAACTTAAATTTTCATTTTGTGCATGAGTACACAGTCTTAATACAGATGCTCAGTTGTTAGTCTTCTTTTCAAAAAAGAGTTGTTACATAGTCTTATTCAACTGTGTAAAACACCTTGACTGGAAAAGACCGATGCTTTAATTCACTTAAGTTTTTGAGCGAGGCTATGTTACTATGCATAGCACAGATAGGTCCGTACTACGGCTAAATTTTTTCGTTTCCAAAGTCGAAATAGTCTCAATCTGAACCATTCAACATGATCTCCATATGAAAATGTACGTGTGGACTAAATTTTACAACTTTTTAGAATTTTTGTACTATTTTTTTAGATAGGTAGAATATCACTACTTTTGAATGGTGTAGAGTTTTCAGATCAAGTGATTTTCTACCCATCTAAAAAATTCTAAAAAATATAAAATTAAGGTCTCCAATAACATTTTAATATAGAGATCATGTCGAATAGTTCAGATTGATTGTTTGGACTTTGAAAATGGAGATATTTATCCATAGTACAGACCAATATGCGCCATGCACAGTACCATAGCCTCACTCTTAAGTGTTTTCTCAGTTGAGCAATTGTGTTTGAAATTTTTCTATGTATATGTCTAACTAACGGGTTTGATATATGAAGAGCAGATAGGAAGCCACCGGGTGTGGGACGTGGCAGAGGGAGAGGAGGTGAAATTGTTGGTGCAAAACCCATGAAAGGCGGTATCGGGCGTGGCAGTCAGGATGATGGAAAAGGTGGTAGAGGAAGTGGCAGAGGTGGTGGGCCCGGTAAAGGTGGTCCCAAAGGTACATTCTTGATTTTATTTTTATTCTGTTTCAGAAACACTTTTAAATAAAAACAGCAGATAAAAATTTTAAAAGATAAAATAAAAATTCATTTTATGCAATATTGGTATATACCTGGGGTTATAAAAGCAATACCAGTTTGATGCTGGCTAGATTCTCTCTCTCTCTTTGTTTTTTTTTTTTTTTTTGTTGGCTCTTGTTTTATGTTTATTTTAGGTTTGAGTGAGGCTATGGTACTGTGCATAGTGCATATTGGTCTGTACTATGGATCAATATCTTCATTTTCAAAGTCCAAATAATCAATCTGAACCGTTCAATATGAACTCCATATCCAAAAGTATTTGTAGAACAAATTTTATATTTTTTTAGAAACTTTTTAAATTTGCATAAAATCACCATTCAAAACTAGTGATTTTCTACTTATCTAAAAAAAATAGCAACAAAATTCTAAAAAATGCCAAATTTAGTCTGCAATTGCATATTCATATGGAGATCACATTGAATGGTTGACTGACTATTTGGACTTCGAAAACAAAAATATTGATCTGTAGTACGGACCAATCTGTGCTATGCATAGTATCATAGCCTCACTCTTTTAGGTTTTATTCTGGCATCATGTACCCATTAGACAATTGGCCAAGGATGGATGCTGTGTTACCTGTAGTGTTTGCAGTTCAGTTGTTCTTGAAACCATATATATGCTACTAATTGAAAAATGATTGCCCTTTTCATATTTTACCTTCAGTTTAACGATCATTTCTTACTTTGTGTTCATATCTGTTGTATTTTGTAATAATTGCGGTGAATATAGGTGGTGGTCGTGGTCGAGGCTAAATATCGACTGGAAAGGAGGCATATCATTATAATTGGATCTATTGGAGAAAGTTAAAAAGAGTTTTGTGTGAGGTTGGTTATGGGTATGTTTGGTTTAAGGGGTAAGTTTGAAATGTTGTGATGGGATGATAGATGTTTAATTAGTTTGTTGTCTTTGGAGGTTATTAAATTTTTCAAGATATAACTGTATGCCTTGTGTATGTGGCAAATGTGATTTTGAGGATTTATGTTTACAAATTATATATGTTTATGCACATCTTCTAGTAGTTTCCCAATTCCCATACATTTTTTTATTAAATTGAGTAGTTAATGAACCTTAAGCACATGTAAGCATGAATCACCTTATTCAAAAATCAAAACCATTGCGTCTCACATTTTTGAAATTTTATGCACGTTCTTTGGAATAGAGGCAATGGTTTGATGGTGGTAGTTCTTGTTCACTAAGAAAATGTGACGGGAATGCATATAAATGCCACGTTTTAAGTTTACAATTTTGTTCCTGTTCTTTTTTGAGAATTTTTTATTATACACATTATCAACTGGATGAAATGTTCAGGCGACACAATAACATATAATTTTTCTATAGTTATATAATGTAATAATTACATTGATGCCATGTCCGGAGTAAATCAAAATTATATTTTTTTTCATAATTACATAATATGTGTACATATTTTGATCTGATGGTCCAAATTCAAGTTCAAAATTTGAGTTAGTTTAAGGGATCTAAATTGGTTAGTTCTATGTGCCGTTGGATCAGAACTTTAGAGAGATTTTGAAGACAATCAGTGCTCACATAGTCGTATTTGTTTGTGAGAAAATTGGGAGTTTATATTTTAATATAGTTCCATCATATATTATTCGACTGATTAATATTTTTGACTAGTTAATATTTTAAATAACCTAATATAATTACCGCACGCAATCATATCACATGAGGTAACATAACTTTATAATTTGAATCCGGTACATTCATATATTTACATGTTTGTGCTTAATCGATATGATTTGAAATTAGACGGTCTGTGATTGAAACTTAAAAAATCTATTACCTTCGAGAATGCAAACTAAGTTTCAACAAACTGCAGCAAACTTTGATTCAGGTCCGATCGAAAAAAAATATTTAAGCACATAATTTTAATATTAAGGTTAATATACTGAAAATTAAAATAGTAATTAGACATAAATCTTATTTTTATTTATTTTATTTTATTACAATAAAGAAATAAAACATCAAAATGATCTTATAAATGATAATTAAATTGAAATATTTATTTTAAAATAAAATTTATGTAGGAATTCTATCTCGATTCCATGAGTTATTTCCTTAATTTAATAACTTTGCTTATTGGATGTTAAAACAGAGATTTATACCAAAATGGGAAACGATAAATCTAAAAAAAGATTTATTTTTTTAAATATATTTATTAAGTTCTCTTTGAACTTTTTACAGTAGAAATTTACTAATTCAATTAGGATAAGATTACAAATTTTTTATATTTTCGGCGTGCATGCCCAATTTTTTTTTTGTGTATATTTTTACTGATTTCCTCAAATATCTCATTTTATTATAGTTTAATAAAATTGTATAAAATATCATTATATCGTACGGACTTAGTTTTTCTCTACTTTTTTTTTTTAATTAACATATCTATATTCAACTCAAATTTTGTGAAACCTATATCTATCGTTCAAGCTAACATATATTATATATATGCATATCATCAAATTTGTGTGATTGAAACAAATTATATGCACAACTAATAAATGAGTTACTCGTGTTGGCATTGTATTTGACTGTTTATTTTTGCATGGAACTGGTTACATTAGATAGTGTATGTCTGAAATGCAATTTGTATGAGTTCGCACATTATTTATTTTTTTTTTTTTGTACGTGTATATTTTTCTGAAGCTCAACTCATGAATTATGCATCTTAACACTTTCTAAGGCTGCCCGAATTTTGCAAGCTTTACAGCCCGCTCCATATAGAGAATCTACCGAATTCAAACAACAAAAATATAATAAAATATGTTATATTCCAATACAACAATTTTCTGGAAATAAAACATGGGATGATGGGATAGACAAAATTTGTAGTCATTGCTGAAAAGCTTATTTTTTTTCAGAGATCTTGTGGGACCCATAGGTCATTCAAATATTCTAGAATTTACACAATTAATTTTCTCCGCCAACAAAAACACCATTATGGGGTGGCCCAAAAGGCCAGGCCCAACAACTTTCAACATTTATTCCGGGGTTCCTTCTCAGCCCAAAATAACACCGCAGGCTTTCATATCAAAACGAGACAATATGAAAGAAACAGCATATTAATTAAATACCACTGTTGAAAGAAACAGCATATTTCATATCATCATAAAAAAAGAATTTGGTTAGTATAACATTAGTGTCACTCTTATATAACACAAACTCTAAAATCTATCAAATCGACTTCGAACAATTAAATCCAAACCGTTCAAAACGATTTACTTTATGAGTAATGCATTTACATGCAATTTTTTTTTTTTTAGTATTTTTGAGTTATTTAGTATCAAATCAAGCGGTAAAAATATTGAAAAATTAATATATTAAAATTAATTTAAAAACTCACACATTTGACCGCTTGGCTTGATACTAAATAAATTCGAAAAATTATAAATTTTGCATGTAAATGTACAACTAATGAAGTAGATGGATTTAAACGGTTTAGATTCATCATTTGAAGTTGATTTGATAGGTTTAAGAATTTGTGTTATATAAATTGAAATGACATTGATATTATATTAGCCAAACTCCATAAAAAACGAGACAATGTGAAAGATATATCATTATCAAAACTTCATCTTTTGATTATAAATTAATTTGTCAGAAAACAGAAATTGGTTAATTCATCGAATGAAAAAAATTACCCAAGTAAATTTTCTTACCCAAGTGCCAAGGATGTGTTGTTGGATGAATGGTGAATCTTGCCAAAAGAAGAGCCGAGGCAGCAATAACTGAATCCGTATCACCCAAGGTACCTAAAGTGCAAGCCACAAATCTGGATCATTCTTTTCACGTGGCACGAATCTAAAAGCAGACCCCCTACAGTTCCAACCGGTTTTGGATTGAATTTTATCCAATTGGAATTAATCTGCACCGTTTATGTTTTTAAATTGTACCTCAGGTACCTGGGGAATACGGACTCGCAATAACTGAAAGCAACTAGCAAGAGGGATAATTTTTGCATTTTTGAAAAAATGTGGACATAGCTGAATTTTCTTTCTTTTTTTAATACATGAATAAAAATTTCGGTCCTTCCATTCTATCCTTATCCTCCCTCTCCTATTCAACGAAATCGCTCAATGAACTGAACAGGTTCTCTCCTCTTGAAAATCCTGTATCTCTTTATTTGTTTCTTTGTTATTGTGTTTAATTAAGATTAGCACTTTACTGTGGTTCCCTTTCTTTACTTCTGATTACCACTTTAGAAAAGGTATTATTTATATAAGCACTGTGAAGAATTTTTTTCATAAACCATAATTGAAAAATAGATTTTTAGGGAACCAATATGATTACAATTTTTTTTTCAAAAACCATAAGGACCGTGGGAACCTCACGGTCTGGGTTTTTTTTTTTTTCCAGACCGTGTGCTTCTCACGGTCTTGCAAAAAATTGTTTTTTTTTTTTTTTTTTTTTATTTGTCCACACTTGCACCAAAACTGTCACAGAAGATCCGGCCTGGAAATCAAGACCGTGTGCATCCCACGGTCTGGCGAAATTGAAACCGAGACCGTGTGCTTCCCACGGTCTGGCATTCGGTTTTAATCACCCCGCGAGACAGAACCCTTTCTTCCCCCACGCCCCTTCTCCATTTTTTTCCTTCCTCTTCTTTCTTCCTCTCTTCCATCAGCCGAATTTTTTTTTGTACTCTAATTATTAGAGTAATTTTTATTTTAATTACATAAGTTTATATATTTTTGAGAGAAGAACAAAAAGAGCTTCAGATCTACAAATATCGTTAGGTATGTATTTAATTCTTTTATTTTTGATAAATAATTCATAATTATGAATAAATAAGTAGAATAAATTGTTTATGTAGTATAAAAGGTTTATGTAGGAATTGTAGTCTAAATAAATGGTTTAAGTATAATTTTAGTGTAGATGCATGTATTTTTTTTTAGTGTAGATGAATGTGGTAATTTTTGGATTATTTATTTGTATATAGGTTTTTTTAGTATGCATGTAGTAATTGTATGGTGATATGTCTATTTGCATGTTTTATGTGCATGTAATTTTTTTTAGGGTAGATGCATGATGCATGTAGTTTTTTTTAGTGTATATTAATGTAGTAATTTTTGGATTCTTTATTTGTGGTTTATGTAGTAATTTATTTGCATGTAGGTTTTTTTAGTATGCATGTAGTAATTGTTGGGTGTTTTATTTATTTGCATGTTTTATGTGCATGTCATTTTTTTTAGTGTAGATGCATGATGCATGTAGTTTTTTTTAGTGTAGATTAATGTAGTAATTTTTGGATTATTTATTTGTGGTTTATGTAGTAATTTATTTGCATGTAGGTTTTTTTAGTATGCATGTAGTAATTGTTGGGTGATTTATTTATTTGCATGTTTTATGTGCATGTAATTTTTTTTAGTGTACATGCATGTAGTTTTTTTTAGTGTAGATGAATATAGTAATTTTTGGATTATTTATTTGTGGTTTATGTAGTAATTTATTTGCATGTAGGTTTTTTTAGTATGCATGTAGTAATTGTTGGGTGATTTATTTATTTGCATGTTTTATGTAGATGTATGGTTTATGTGCATGTAATTTGTTTTAGTGTAGATGCATGATGCATGTAGTTTTTTTTAGTGTAGATGCATGATGCATGTAGTTTTTTTTAGTGTAGATGAATGTAGTAATTTTTGGATTATTTATTTGTGGTTTATGTAGTAATTATAGTATAAATGAATTGTTTATGTAGTAATTTATTTGCATGTAGGTTTTTTTTAGTATGCATGTAGTAATTGTTGGGTGATTTATTTATTTCCATGTTTTATGTGCATGTAATTTTTTTTAGTGTAGATTCATGTAGTTTTTTTTAGTGTAGATGAATGTAGTAAAGTAATAGAATGAATGTAGTATAAATAATGTAAAGTAATAGAATGAATGTGGTAAAGTAATAGAATGAATGTAGGATAAATAATGTAAAGTAATAGAATGAATGTAGTAAAGTAATAGAATGAATGTAGTAAAGTAATAGAATGAATGTAGCATAAATAATGTAAAGTAATAGAATGAATGTGAATATTTGATTGGGTTTGCATGTTATGCATGTCAATATTGAATGTTAATTTTTTTCCAGTCGATGAGGTCCATTAGGATAGAAGGGCATACCCTAGGAGAAAGTGGTGGCCTAGGAGACGGTGGTGCCGGTCCATCAATGGCAAATCCTCCTCGACGGAAAAAAAAACCACCCAATAGATATAGCGACTCAAAATTCAGACATGCTAAGGACAGAGAATTTATAAATGAAGACGAAGACTTAGTGTAGTTGTTTAGCTTGTTTAGTGTATGTTTTGTTATTTATCTTGTTTAGTTTATTTAGTTTATGTTTAACTTATTTATTTTATTTAGCTTAGTTATGCTTAGTGTAACACTTGAAAATTTCCAGTCAAGCAGTCCCAGTTTTTGACCAGATTAAAAGTTCGATTTAGAGCAAACGGCTACATGGATTTTGATATACTTTATACCAAATTAAAGGTATGGAAGTCTAGTTTCCAGAAAACATAAGTTCTCTATACAAAAATATTACAGATAAGTACAGTTTTAATGATTAATGGGCAAAGGTCATAACAGCCACAAATTTTTCCAGTCAAGCAGTCCCAGTTTTTGACCAGATTAAAAGTTCGATTTAGAGCAAACGGCTACATGGATTTTGATATACTTTATACCAAATTAAAGGTATGGAAGTCTAGTTTCCAGAAAACATAAGTTCTCTATACAAAAATATTACAGATAAGTACAGTTTTAATGATTAATGGGCAAAGGTCATAACAGCCACAAATTTTTTCAGTGTTTACCACGTCTAAATATTCTACTCCAACGGCTACCAGATGGACGGCTACCGGATGCCTCTGCTTGGTTACCAGATGGACGGCTACCGGATGCCTCTGCTTGGCTACCAGATGGACGGCTACCGGATGCCTCTGCTTGGCTACCAGATGGACGGCTACCGGATACGCTTCTTCGTGAACCATGTGTAGCAGTTGCCTCTGCATACATAGCGGATGCCTCTGGACGTGGACCAGATACGCTTTTTCGTCTTCCACCAGTTGCTCCTAAGAAATAATAACAGAAAAATGTTTACATGTATCAAATAATTAAAATATTCACTTATTCACTATGTAAATTCCAACCTGAAGTTCTTGTTCTATTTGATCCCCCTGGACGATGTACTGAACTACGAGACCTAATTCGAGCTTCCATATCATCCATAGAATTTGGAATTCTCTTGTGCTTCCTCCTACCCTTATTAATTTTGTTTGGGTCCGGCCTGATTGTGGGTGCTCCAGCTTCAAATGGCCAATTGTGGGCATTACCAAAGCCGGAAAAATTACCTCTCCAGGTGTTGACATAATTTTCAACGCTATAATAATGGCTTACATAATTCGTCGAATTTAGACGTAACTTGCAACACACCGCTAGGACATGGTCGCAAGGAATGCCAGTAAATTGCGGTTTTTGACACTGACAAACAGGCATCCCCATCTCTCCAAATGAAAATCTAACTTCATACTTCATGTCTCCATTCACTCCCTACAATAAATAAATTAAAATAATTAAATGTTACCATTTATAAATTTAAACTGATAATTTAAGTAAACAGCTGACATACCGTTCTGACGACTCCATCATGAACTACAACCTCAAAAACGTTGGGTCCCATTGGTATCACTACATGCTTTAATCCTTTTGAAGTCCGATATTGTAAAACTGATAATATGTTATTTGAAAATCTCATTCCTCTATGAACCCACTGTTGAGCGACCTTACCTCTTTTCACATACCAATCCACAATTTTGTAAAATGTGCGCTCAACTATTGCTGTTACAGGCAGCTGGCGAGCCACTCGAAATACGTTGTTCAAGGATTCTGATCCGTTTGTAGTCATTATACCCCACCTATTCAGGCCTCCGTCATGACATTGTGCCCACTTATGGAGTTGCAAAGGCTCTTCTTCGAGATTTTGCAACCGTTTGCCACACCACATGACATACTGATGAGTAGTAATACTCCTGCCTTTTATCAAATCCATACCCTCATAAAACCTCCAAGGTTTCATCTTACACACAAATTTCTTTAATATTTTTTTGATAATTTGGTCCTTGCACAACTTGTAAACATTTGATGCAATATGTTGAGAACATAATCGATGAACTGCTTCACCCCTTTCTTCACACCACCCTAAATCAGGTCTATCAAACACTGAACGGATTGCAGCATGCTGGTCTGATATAACGCATATCCGACCAGGACCGACAACATTTTCACGTACAAATTGCATAAACCAGCCCCAATTGGATGAACTCTCCTCATCCGCAATTCCGAACGCAATTGGTAATAATTGTTGTTCTGCATCATAAGCGCATGCCATGAATAATTTCCCTCTATACCTGCCGGATAGGTGTCCAGCATCTACACTTATAACTGGTCGGAGATATGGCCAGGATTCAATGCATGGACCGAAAGCCCATGCCACACGGGTGAAAATGCGGATGCCCATTTTTGTAGATGGTTCGTGCTCAATTACGTATTTTGTTCCTGGGGTAGACATCTGGATTGCACCGAGCAAGGAAGGTAGCAATTCGTAGGCTTTTTCCCAAGAACCAAATAAATCAGCAATAGCCAACTCCCTCCCTCTCCAAATCTTGTTGTATGAAGGCTCAACCATTGTGTATATATTTCTAACTGCAAATCGACATGCTTTAATTGACATCTCCAGGTCCTCCTTCAAACCAGGTTTGATTATATCTGCAATCATCCTGGCAGTCAGCTGACGACTGTCTACTTTACAAGCAATACTGTAACAATTGTGCTCGTCTCGGTTTGTTGCAATTGTCCAATTTCCCGTCTCAGTCGTTTTTGCGTACACCCTCCATGGACACCCCTCTGCTCTACATACAACTACATAACCAGTACGATTGGTATATTGTTGTTGTAATTCTAAGTTATTCTCTAGGGCAAATGCACCCAACTGGGATTTAAGATCGGCTTTGGAGTCAAACATTTGTCCCTCTGAAAATTGACCGTCAATTCTGGGTGGATAACCAAAAAATGCTTCATCCTTGTACGGCATCGGCACATCATCATTAAATGCTGGAAAAGGATGCTGCAATCCTCGATTAATAAAGGGAATAGAATTTACCCACTCCTTCATTACATCTTGCATTCTAATTTGATCCTCCATTTCAGCCATATCATCTTCCCCCACAGCTGAGCCACCAAGGTCAGAGGTTGTGTCTGAGCTAGAGTTTGTGTCTGAGCTAGTATTATTATTCATCTCGTTAAAACGAGTTACCAAATCATCCACTATCGGTATTTCGGGTGGGTCATCACAATATATGGGTGAATCAGACACCGTTGTGTCTCTACTACTTCCAGGTACACTACCCGGATATGGGTCATAATTGGTATGACTATCAACTGGTACTGACTCAACTACTAAATCAAGAAGTTTAAAATTCAGTACCGGAGTGGCATATTCAAGCATCATGTGCCATATCGTTTCCTCGTCTACGCTAAATAACTGGTATTTCTCTGCTGAGCCAGGTGGTGCCGTGTTCAAACGAGCCTTGATTGTTAGATCGAACTGACTAGGGAGCAAATGAATACTAACATATATATGTTTTCTTAGCTCATGAAGACTGGTTGAATTAGTAACAGGAAATGTGCAGGTCGGTGCGTCTGAAATTTCACATCCATAATAAACATTTATTATCACTTGAGACATTATCTGAACAAAAAAAAATTCACAATCAATAATCGATATCATTTTCAATTTTACAACCTAAAATATCATCGTCATTGAAAAAATAAACTTACTACAATTACTTATACTACAAAAAGAAAAAATTATACATAAATCATTTATTTATACTACAATTACTACATAAACTATAAATAAATAATCCAAAAATTACTACATTCATCTACACTAAAAAAATCTACATGCATATACACTAAAATAACTACATGTACATAAACCATGCATCTACATAAAATGTGCAAATAAATAAATCATCCAACAATTACTACATGCAAATAAATTACTACATAAACTATTTTTTTATACTACAATTACAACATAAACCATTTATACTACAAAAAATACAAAATTATACATAAACCATTTATTTATACTACAATTACTACATAAACCATTTATACTACATAAACAATTTATTCTACTCATTTATTCCTAATTATAGATTATTTATCAAAAATAAAAGAATCAAATACATACCTAACGAATTTTGTAGATCTGAAGCTCTTTTTGTTCCTCTTTCAAAAATATACAAACTTACTTAATTATAAAAAATAAACACACTACTTGTGAGAGTACAAAAAAAAATTTAGCTAAAGAAAGGAAGAGAGAAAACAGAGAGAAGATGAAAAAAATGGAGATCCACGAGCAAGAAGCAGAGGTAACCGGGCTAAAAAAACCAATGGGGGCCAGACCGTGGGAAGCACACGGTCTCCCTTTCAATTTCTCCAGACCGTGGGATGCACACGGTCTTGAGATTGGAATTGTTAAGACCGTGGGATGCACACGGTCTTGATTTCCAGGCCGGATCTTCTGTGACAGTTTTGGTGCAAGTGTGGACAAATAAAAAAAAAAAAAAAAAAAAACAATTTTTTGCAAGACCGTGAGAAGCACACGGTCTGGAAAAAAAAAAAAACCCAGACCGTGAGGTTCCCACGGTCCTTATGGTTTTTGAAAAAAAAATTGTAATCATATTGGTTCCCTAAAAATCTATTTTTCAATTATGGTTTATGAAAAAAATTCCACTGTGAATGTGCTATCCATTTGCTGTCTTAAAAGATGATGCATGTACCATCTCTTGCCCCCTTCCTTTCCCTTTCACCTTCAGTTTCCCAATCCCAATTCCAATCCCAGTCTCAATCCCCATCCACAATTCCATTACCATCTGCTTCTCGTCGTAATTTCCCCCTTTTCTGCTATGCCATCCACCAATCCAAGTTCCCCAACCAACCAAAACCCCGACCCTCTAAAACTAATGGCAACAATCTCGGCACGATTCGGAGGAAGTCACAGCAGCAGCAACAACAACAACATTGTGACCTCAAATATATGCATGCTCAGTTGGCTCTTCAGAACCCTCCAAGCTCAATCATTCCCTACAATCAGTACCTAGATGCCTTGGTTTGCAAATCTGATCCCTCTCTTTTTTCCTTCTTCAACCTTAGAACCCAAACTAAAGGAATCTGTCCTGATGCTTCTACTTATGGGATCATGATGAAATACTGTGTCCAAATAAATCGGCTCAACCTAGCCTTTTCTTTTCTCGGACGGCTTCTCAAAGACGGTAAAAGAGCTAAGGCCATGACAATGAGTCCAATACTCAAGGCCCTTTGTTCTGAGAATAGGATTGGTGAGGCTGCAGCCATTGTTATTGACAAAATGCCTAAGACGGGATCTATACCTGATGTGTTCTCGTATACCATTCTTATTAAGGGGCTTTGCTCCAAGGGCAACACTAGCTTAGTTCTTCAGTTGTTTTTTAAAATGGCTAAACACGGTGGTGAGTATGAACCCAATGTGATAACGTACAACACGGTTATAGATGAGCTCCAGAAAGTGGGTTTACTTGTTGAGGCATTTGGTTTGTATAATCAGATGTACCTTGCTGGAGTTATGCCTGATAATGTGACTTACAACTCATTGATTAATGGGCTGTGCAAGAAAGGTGAAATTGAGAAAGCAAACAAAGTGCTGTGTAACATGATTTCAATAGGCAAGGAGCCCGATGTCGTGACTTATTCCATTCTTATAGATGGGCTATGCAAGAAAGGTGAAATTGAGAAGGCAACGGAGGTGGCGCATAGAATGATTTCAAAAGGCAAGGAGCCCGATGTTGTGACTTACAACACTCTTATAAATGGGTTGTGCAAGAAAGGTGAAATTGACATGGCAAAGGAGTTGTTGCATAGCATGATTTCAAAAGGCAAGGAGCCCAATGTCGTGACTTATTCCACTCTTATAGATGGGCTATGCAAGAGAGGTGAAATTGAGAAGGCAACGGAGGTGCTGCATAGAATGATTTCAAAAGGCAAGGAGCCCGATGTCGTGACTTACAACACTCTTATAAATGGGTTGTGCAAGAAAGATGAAATTGACATGGCAAAGGAGTTGCTGCATAGCATGATTGCAAAAGGCAAGGAGCCCGATGTCGTGACTTATTCCACTCTTATAAATGGGTTGTGCAAGAAAGGTGAAATTGACATGGCAAAGGAGTTGCTGCATAGCATGATTGCAAAAGGCAAGGAGCCCAATGTCGTGACTTATTCCACTCTTATAGATGGGCTATGCAAGAAAGGTGAACTTAGGCTAGCAAACAGGGTGCTGGATGACATGATTTCTAAAGGGCTCGAGCCTGATGTCGTGACTTACAACAGTCTTATAAATGGGTTGTGCAAGAAAGGTGAAATTGATAAGGCAAAGGAGTTGCTGCATAGCATGATTTCAATAGGTAAGGAGCCCGATGTTGTGACTTATTCCACTCTTATAGATGGGCTATGCAAGAAAGGTGAAATTGAGAAGGCAACAGAGGTGCTGCATAGAATGATTTCAAAAGGTAAGGAGCCCAATGTCGTGACTTACAGCACTCTTATAGATGGGCTGTGCAAGAAGGGTGAAATTAAAAAGGCAATGAAGGGACTAGATAGCATGATTACAAAAGGGCTCGAGCCTAATGTCATGATTTACACCAGTCTAATTGATGGGCTTTGCAAGAACGGTGAAATTGAGAAGGCAAAGGAGTTGTTGAATGACATGATTTCCAAAGGACTCGGGCCCAATGTCGTGACTTACAACACTCTTATATATGGGTTATGCAAAAAAGGTGAAATTGAGAAGGCACAGAAAGAACTGGATAGCATGATTACAAAAGGGCTTAAGCCTGATGTTGTGACTTGCAACACTCTTATAGTTGGGTTGTGCAAGAATGGTGAAATTGACAAGGCAAATGAATTGCTAGATGACATGATTTCCAAAGGACCCGAGCCCGATGTCGTGACTTACAACACTCTTATAGATTGGTTTTGCAAGAAAGGTGAAATTGAAAAGGCAAAGAAGGAACTGGATAGCATGATTACAAAAGGGCTCGAGCCTAATGTCGTGACTTACACCTGTCTAATTGATGGGCTGTGCAAGAACGGTGAAATTGACAAGGCAAAGGAGTTGTTGCATGAGATGATTTCCAAAGGGCACAATCCTGATGGCATGAAATATGACACTCTTTATAGATATGGCTTGTGCAAGAAAGGTGAAAAATGACAAGGCAAAGGAGGCGCTGCATAGCATGATTTCAAAAGGGCTCAACCCTAATGTCATGACTAACAACAGTCATATAGTTGGGTGGTGAATATCTATGTGCTCAAGTTCTTGCCAAATCATTATTCTGTTTACTGAGACATCTCTTATTAATAGGAACACCTAAAGCTTTTACTACATGGACTTTTTTATTCACTTGCAATAGTTGGCAGTTTTATTTTCTCGAAATATTATTGGGCAGCTTTATCTTTCCCTCTCTGTAAGTTTTTTCTTAAGTTCTGATATATGAGATATTAATATCTCTGTGATATCATTTTATTTACGCAGCTCACACATCTAAGTTATTGATACTGCTAGGATTATTTTCAAATCTGTCATTCTGACATTCATTGAACGAGTTATTCTTGTTGTTGTTTATTATATCAGTTAGATCATTAAGTCCTAAGGTTTTTATTTGGCCACTTCAAGTGAGTTGAGGCAATTATGAAAGCATTTGTTTCTAGTAACATCAAATCCATAATTGTTGTTTCTAGTAATAGTAAGCTCCTTATTTCTTTCTAGTAATAGTAAGTTGCTTCATCTTTTTTTCAAGGATCAAGTAGTATGTTTGTTAATTTTCGTTTTCGAAACAATCAGTTTGTTAACTTTGTTTATACGCATGGCCACTTTTCTCAAAAAGAAAAAAGAATGTGCACATGAAAGTTACCCAAATACAAGACTTCATTCTAAATTTGTGAAAACAGTAGTTGATATCATGTTTTTTTTGTATAGCAGCAGTTACTTCATGAATAGTAAAACTTTTTTCACAATTAGAGATGTTGTTGGAAGAGTATGACTTGCAATGGTTTGTTGCAAAGCCAAGCCTTTGCCAGCAAAATTAAGAATTATAGTTTATAGAAGATACAACTTATGATGATCATCTTATATGTTAATGCTCACTGGCACCAGAGCTGATATATCCTTGCTCTGAAGTTGTTCTTGTACATTTGCATAAGATGTAATATGTAAGGTAAGCTAATAAACTAATTTGATTGTTTTGTAGAGCCAATAAATGCATTGACTTATCATCTGAACCACTTGTGCTTGACTCTACTGTTTTAAACAACAGTACTACACAGTCAACTATTATCCTCTGTTAGACTAGGTAATTGTCTCATCTTGGCAGTCAGATCCTGTACTATCAAAGGGTCAAAGCCACATTTATTTGTGCAACCTTTTCTTTCCATTGACATGCAATAATATTCCTATCTGGTATTGGTTTTGTTGACTACCATCAACTTTTTTTTTTACCAGCATACTACCTGTGTGTCCTATTAACTGTATTCCTTGTTTTAGATATAGCATGCTATACTAATAAATGCCTGTATGCTTTTTTGCATCGTAGCCCCTCCCCTCTGGCTAATGTATTAACCAGTGTTATAAAATACGGTTTTTATGCGGTATGCGGAAAGCTACCGCATACCGCATATACGGTATGCGGAAAGCTACCGCATACCGCATATACGGTATGCGGCCGCATATGCGGATTTTTATGCGGACTTATATATGCGGATTTTAGTAGTATTTTCAATTCATACAAAAGCCCATTCATACAATTTATACATTTAGTTACATTCATTTAAAAATTTATACAGCCCAACAGCAGCTCTTCTGCATATATAAGAAATGACCACTCTAAAAATTAATAATAAGACAAAAAAATTTGAATGAATTTGCATATACACATTAGTGGGCCGGCCCATTAACTTTCTGAATTGAATGCCCTTAGGCTGAGGCTACGGGTGAGTGGATGCCAATATTTAATAACAATAGATGCTTCGCGTCAATCTAGGCATTCCGGATTTTGCCATTTTATCTTTAGTCCCACATCAACTACACAAATAAAAGAAACCGGTTGGGAGGCTATAAAATAAACTAGAGACTAAGGGAATTTTCACTTGACCGGGTATATCTGGATGAGTGATTAAATTGGGTTGTGGATCCGAATTGTTGATAAAACTGTTTGGATCCCAATCCGAAACTTTTTTATTAAATATATAAAATGTTTTAAGCGGGTTCTATTTGGTTTTGGTTGATATCAAGACTAAATCCGCATATTCAATCCGCATAGTCGGATTTTATGCGGCTGAGCACCGCATACGCATATGCGGCCGCATATGCGCCGCATAGAACTGCATTTTATTACACTGGTATTAACAAAGATTTTCCTTTAGGAATGGGATTTTACTGGTAGTAGGAACAAGGTACATAAATAGCAGAGTTGCGCACCTTGGTCCCCTATATTAGTGGTATTGTACAAAACTTGTAAATGTACTTGTGTACATCCATTTTTTAATTTGGTCCTTATACTAT
Organism: Carex rostrata; assembly: GCA_964058875.1. Classification (NCBI taxonomy): domain Eukaryota; kingdom Viridiplantae; phylum Streptophyta; class Magnoliopsida; order Poales; family Cyperaceae; genus Carex; species Carex rostrata. Next base: position 1,627,674 of record CAXKVT010000106.1, on the reverse strand, counting down.
TTGTAATTATTCAGACAACCGTCCAACTATTGAAATAGAGATAATTATACAATATCTAAAGCTGACTAATTCCAATTCTTGGTAGTTGGTACTAAGTAGGACTAATTCCAATTCCACATCCAAAGCTGACTAATGTACTAAAATCATTTTTTTGGACACATTCTCTATGACAATCCAGTAGATAACTTGCTTCTACTTACATCTTATCTAGACAAAGACATTGAAGAAAAGGAGTGCTCTTTACTTGTAGACTTTATTGATATTGAAACTCTACGTAATTTATCATGAACTTTCTTCAATAATTCACTTCCTGTGTAAAGGCATTATTAACTCTTACTCTAAGAAAATGAGAATATTTACAAGTAGAAAAGTTTAGGGACCAATTTGGGTGAAGAGTAGATATTATATTGACCATTCGTGTATTTTGTTCTTCATCAATTTAACAACATACGACATTTTCTTTATATACACTATCTTTACATTTTTAGCTTTTGCTTGCCTGCGAGTAAATGAACAAAAAAAAATGAAGGGTCAACTCACTCACACTTGCTATTCGGCAACACATTGGGGATTAAATATTAATTCGCGCTAAGAAGAGGTTGTTCGGTAAGCTAAATTAAAGGGTAAGGAATTAAGATAGCTAAAGGAAGCTAAAGAAACGAAGAGGTACCTTAAGAAAGGGACAGGAAATTAAGAACTGGATAAAAAGAGGCTAAAGGAGGATGTCTTAATTCGCGCTAAAAAAACAGTGTTCGACAAGATTAAATGAATAAGAAAGCAATAGCACTCTTTTATTAATGTTACGTCTGTTAGAAATGTACTATAGACCATAATATTTATGGGTCATATTAATAATTAATATGGATCAACTCTTTATTGGGCTAGGCCCGAATTTCTGATATTTTGATCTGATCTGAAATGGATAAGTCTTTTGAAAGGGTTCAACGAATTGATGTCATGAATAGGCTCAAACGAACTGGTGCATATACTTTATAAATATGCTGTGACCGGTTCAGAATTCGGTTGGCCATTATCATTCAGATTTTCGGAAAAATAGAAAGAGAGAGATAAAAGAGGGGCTGTTAATTCGGTAGCATATCGAATTACAGAAGTTTATCAACTTGTTCGTGTGGATACTTATAGAGGCGTGACTGCTAGGCTGTTGCGTGGATCTGACATGAAGGAAAGGAGACACGAAGGAAAAGAAAAGAAGGCTACTGCTAGACTTGAAGTGTCCACTGCGCGTCTAGTGGTAAACTCTGTTTTAATCCTAGAATTAGTTTTATACTTGAATTCTGATTTTCGGGTAGTGGACAAATCTTGAACTGTTTTAAATTGTTGTACTATAACCTACCCAAAATCCCAACAACGTCAGAGGATATGGAATAAAAATATCAGCACCTCCTTTCACTTCACTAGTAACTACCACTAGCCAGATTCAATTATTTCCAAAGAATACGCGTTCGCTTCGGAATTCGTATCCTCTAAGATATCTCATATTTTGGGTGATTTTCGGGAACATTTCAACCGTTTAAATACGTTCTGCACGAATCTCAAAGCTGAAATAACACTGTCCCTGCGCTATCACCGAATAGACACCGGACACGTCGGTCCCTCAAAAAATATGAGATATCTCAGACCGGTCAGCAACGACACGCCTTTTTTTCTTAGGGAGCAGATCACCTGCCCCCCGGGTGCAGGATTTTCCTGCCCCCTCAGTCACTGTGGGGTGGGGTCGGGTTTAGAGTGGATGGGACCGGGTTTAGGATTTGGGGTGGATGGGGCCCACTAACAGTGACTCTGGGGACAGGAAATTCCTGCCCCCAGGGAGGCAAGAGATTCGATTCTTTTTTCTTACCCTTTTATGTTTTATTGAATTCCAACTTTTTCTCAAAAAAAAAAAAAAAAAAATTCGAAGCAGTCAAGCACTGTGTCGGTCAACATATTTGGCTCTGGTTTGTGTACCCAGTTTGCACCAAAAATATTCGGTAATGTTTGTTTTTGTCATCACCAAAAAGTATTGAGTGATGTTAAATATACCCAAAAATGTATTTTTTATTTTTAAGATACTTTGTCAGACCCAAAATAATACGGGAAAGATAATCTCAGGTGAAAAAATAAATGAGGAAAACTATATATAACAAATGAAAATATTAACTTTAATTTTTAAGACATTATTACATATTTTTAAACCAACAAATTAACAAAAAAAGTCAAAACAATAAAGAAGGCACTGCCTTACATACCAGCAGGCCATGTCAAAACACGTCTTACGAAAACGTGCCTTGCCAATAGACGTATTGTGTTCATCTCTGGTATTGTACGATACAGCACGTCTCAAAATTTCAACACATTTGGACAAAACACGACACATATTTCGGACATGCCGGAACACAACACACCACGGTTTCAAACTGTCAATACATTACTGTACCAATGAAGTAATGTATCACTTGCCCATTGCAGATGAGAAGAGCTTATCTAGGCTGTTAACGAGTCAACGAAATACTATATACCACACATCCTTCATTCCTTCTCCAATTTCGTTGACATTTCCCTCCGTAACACCCGCTCCCCATGTGACTCGTACATTTTAGTGGCATCTTCTTTAATGCATCCAGCAAAGTTAGTATCCAAGTGAAATACGCTGGAATAACAACTACCCTTCATTTTCAAGACTGGTTGATCGGAGTTCTATAATTTGCCCCCATCACCATGGCCGGTGTGGGGGAATTGATTGCCTTGGCCGTGGTGAAGGAGCTGACCCGCAAGCTGGGTTCACCTCTTGTCAAGGAGATGAGCCTGCTGTGGAAATTCAAGGACGACTTGGAATACACCAAGGCCACTCTTTCAATGCTTCAGGTGGTGCTCCGGGATGCCGAGAATCAATCTGCTAGGGATGAGGCCGTTCGCGACTGGCTCAAGAGCTTAAAGGCCGTCTCATACGACCTTGAGGATTTGTTCAGCCGCTTTGCAGTAGACGTCCCCAGTAAGGTCAGCTTTGGATTTTTTTTTTTTTTTTTTCCTTTACATCTCTGAATTCTGATGATTGAATCGTTCATATAGCGGCTCAAATTTTCAACTTGTTACTATTATTAGTAAAGTTAGGAAATATTAATTAATAATTAAGCTACACAAAAAATGTCTTATCAATATACATGCAGTACATCAAATCAGATAATGAGATAGATAATTGGAAATTGTACATTATCTCCTACCTGCGATCTCTACCTAGGTCGTTGCTTGTACTGCAAGTCAACGGTCAAACAATTGTGTTTTTAATTTTAAAATTTTTTTTTTCATAAAAGTGGAGCAGTGTCCACCAATTTCATTACCAGAAACCAAACATACTGTTTCTACAAGCAAATGTATGGTACCAAGTTGGTACGAAATTGCCTAAAACATCACATAAGCAAAAGGAGAGAACCCAAGTGTATATATCATCTATCAATTTGGTCTTGTCCAAACTCATGGTCCAATACCAGATCTTGATCTCTTGGTACCACTAAGCTGGTATTGACCTGCAAAGGAAGCTCTAGAGCATCAGTAGGTAAAACTACAGATAATTTGAAGTATGAATCATTGAATCATTTTTTCTACTTCTACACCAAAATGCAGTTCAGGAAATAATTCTATGCCCTATAATTCTCAAAGATTTTGCAGTTTCCCTCCTAAAACAAATTGTATTTCTATTTGGCAGCCGTTGCCAAGGTTTTTAATTTTTTTTTATTATTTCTTTCAAGCCAAATAACCATAAAACTGTTGCTCTAATCACCTACATGTCTTTAAGTGGAATAGATGCATCAATAATCCATATTCATCTATGTAGTGCATATTAAAGCAAAATTATTATAATTAGCTAGTCAAGACCATATAGATTATACATAAGAACAAGAGACAAACAAATGACCTATTGTTTCAGAGTTACTACAAAGAACAGAAGAAATGTTGCCGTCCTCTTTTAACTAAATTGGCTTTAGTTCGAACCACTAGCAGAACCACTAGCATTGAATGGGGGTCAATTGACCCCCATATATATTTTTTTTTAATTTATGATTTTCTATATATTTTAGAGTAAAATGCTATGATACAAGTAAATTGACCCCCACTTACACTATGAAAATTTTATATGATTGATCCCTATATCTTGAAAGTTTGGGTCGGCCCCTGGTTAGAACCATGTTTCTTTTGACAAGCCAAAGAAAAAACTTAATTTTTAAAGGGATTTTCTTATTTCCATATGGAATCAAACTCCTTATTTGAAATGCCCCCAAATTCAAGTCAATTGTATAAAGGTTTGACTGTAAATCTACCATCTACTGTCCATCTCCAGATGTTTTGATCTGATTTGATTGGAGACTAAAAGAAGAAGAGAATTGTTGTTTTAGTTGATTCCATTCTTGAAGATAGACACCTACCAATTGTCTTTTAAAAGCAAGCAATATACTATTATTTTTTAAAAGATCAGTAACCAAAATATTTGGCGAAGAGGTAATCTGAAACAAATTAGGATACACACATTTCAATGCACATTGACCTGTCCATCTGTCATGCCAAAATAAGTATTGAATCCATTTCCTACAATCTTATTTAATAAAATATTTTTTTCAGAAGGTACAAACCTTTTCCGTAAAATTATCTTGTAAATTTGCACATAGTGATTATACGTCATTATATCAAATTGAGATCTATATCTTTTAGTTCTAATTTCCTATGTAAATCAAAACCCAAATAAGATTACATACTACCTTTGCTCTACTACTCATTTATATAGGATTATCAGCATATATTTTGTTTGTCAATTTCCTCTCATTTTCTATTAGTGTTTTCTCACATTGGAATTTATGTACAATTAATCCTTGATTGAACCCAAATTATCTGACCGGGTTGATGAATCAGGTCAGTTCAAACTGGTGGATCTTTATCCAACCTGGTTTGTTTGACGAGTGTTTAGATGTGCAAGAAATTAATTAAAAGTACTCGAGATTAGTTATAACCATATGCTTTAAAAGCTTTCCAAATCTAAATGTCATATTCGTCTATACTTCCTCATTTTTGTCACTAGGAATTACTTTAAGCACCTCGTGGAGAACCTTTCACTAGTCAGATAACTGGGCTTCCGTTGTGCAATGCATCTAAGATTTGGTTTTCCTTTTGGATCGATGGCAGATTCCACGCATATCAAAACTGTATCTAGCTCACAAAATGAAGAAATTGAGAGCAAAATTGGACAAAATAGCATCATTGAGAAGCAAATTCAACTTCAAGGAGGAAACATCTTCCAATCAATTGGATGAAATCAAGAAAAGGCAAACTTTCTCTGAAGTTGACGACAAGAGAATAAGAGGGAGGGCTGAAGAGAAGGAAAAATTAATGAGGATGCTATTGGATATGCATCTTGAAGAAGATATGTCCTTCATCCCCATAGTTGGCCTTGGTGGTCTAGGAAAGACAACCCTGGCCCAATTAGTGTACAATGATGAGAGAGTGAAAACGACCTTTGATTTAAGAGCATGGGTTTATGTGTCTATGGAATTTGATTTGAAAAGAATCGGCGAAGCTATAACATCACAGATTAAACAGGAGCGTTGTGATTTTAACGACCTTCAATCTGTAAGGAACTCTATTGAAAGAATACTCAATGACAAACGATGCTTGATAATTTTAGATGATCTATGGAGTGAGGATGTGGATAAGTTGAATGATTTGAAATTGATGCTGAAGGGTGGGAGCAAAGGAAGCAAGATTGTCATAACCACCCGAAGCCAAAAAGTTGCTATGCACATGGGTGCCGATTGCCTTCACAGGCTGGAGTTATTATCAAATGGTGACTGTTGGTACTTAGTAAAGGAAAGAGTTCTTAGTAATGGAAATGATGAAATTAATTCAATTCAAGAAGAAACAAAAGAAGAGATTGCAAAAAAGTGCCACGGAGTTCCCTTAGCGGCTAATTCGCTTGGGAGCATACTGTCGTTTCCAGGAGAGCTTGACAAGTGGTTATCTATCAGAAACAGTGATACATGGGAGTTCAATGAAAATGATGACTATCCGACTGAAAGTAAAATCATGGAATCACTTATGCTAAGCTATTACCATATGCCAGCCCCATTGAAACTCTGTTTTGCTTACTGTGCCATTTTTCCCAAGGGATGTGAAATAGACAAAGAGCAGTTGATCCGGCAGTGGATTGCTTTGGGTTTCATTCAACCGACAAATGGGTGTTCCACATTGGACAAAATTGCTGAAGAATATGTAAATGACCTTTTATGGATGTCATTCCTTCAATATTCTCCTTTGCAAAATAATAAGAAAAGAGTACTCTGCATGCATGACTTGGTGCATGACCTTGCCAGCTCTGTTGCTGGAGATGAGGTTCATATTGTAGATGCCAGGAAAGAAAACTGTTCAACCGCAAGTAAGTACTGTCGATACATATTGATGATAAATTTTAGAAACCCATTGGCTATTTCTAAAGTTGTACCTAAAAGAGCAAGGTCGCTCCATTTTAAAGATTGCACTCTGCTCAAGGTTCCTAACAAGGTACTCTCAAACAGTAAATATTTGCGTATCATTAATTTGAGTGGCTGTTGCAACGAAAAGATAGCCCCTTCCATCAATGATCTAAAACACCTAAGTTACCTTGATGCTTCACATCTACCAATTATAGCATTCTCTATCCCTCGTGGTAGCGTGAATAAACTCCAATATTTAGATCTACATGGTTGCTCTAAGCTTAATGTGTTACCTGAGTCGATAGGTAATCTTATATCATTGCAATATTTAGACCTATCAGGTTGTACAAACCTTCAGAGGCTACCTGAATCTATTGGAAACCTTGTAAAACTTCAATTCTTGGGTCTCTCAAGTAATCATGAACTCACAGAGCTGCCAATATCAATCAGCAGGCTTAAGGAATTACTCCATCTAAACCTGTCTGATTGTCATAACCTTCAAATTTTGACAGATTTTGTACGCAACCTTAGGAAAGTTCAAATTTTGGATGTGTCATGGTGCCGCAGTCTTCAGAGGTTGACTGAGTCAATTGTTAAGCTTATAGACTTGCAACATCTGGACATATCAAATTGTGATCACATTAAATTGTTACCAGAACTTTTGGGAAACCTCTACAAACTCAAGAGTTTGAATATGTCAGGCTGTATAGAGATTGATTTATTACCTGAATCAATCACCAAACTCAGCAACTTGCTAAGCCTTGATCTCTGTGATTGCAGTGGCCTTCAAATACTTCCAGAATCACTTGGCAATCTAAGTAAACTTGAGCTTCTGGACATATCTAATTGCAGTGACCTACACATCTTGCCTGAGTCTTTGGGAAACCTCATGAATTTGGAACAGCTAAACTAATCATCTTGTCACAAACTTGAGGAGCTTCCCAAGACTATTGGCAACCTATGTAAATTGCACTATCTAAACTTGTCCTGGTGTCATGGCCTTCGGATGTTGCCCGAATCATTTAATAATCTTGTGAATTTAGAAAATCTTGACCTATCATATTGTCGCAGTCTCAATAAGCTTCCCGAAATAGTTGACACTAATTCCAAGCTGCAGAAGTTGAACCTCTTAGGTTGTACCAGCCTAAAGCAATCAACAACAGGAATTGAGAAATTCGTTAATACTAGCATGTCAGGCATAGTGCAAAAGCTGCCTCAATTATTTGAGTGTAAAGAAATGGAAGAAGGTGCTGATGGTAATAACTGTAGTATTGTACAGCTTGGGAACCTTAACCAATCTCAAGGTATAATACGGATTACTCATCTTGAGAAAGTGCATAGGCCAGAGGATGGTGAAAAGGCGAAATTATGTGAAAAGCAGAGGCTGCGCTCATTAACACTAGAATGGACTACATATCCTACTCATGCCCCAGAGAGCACAACGATGGATGAAATCATTTTGGAAAAATTGAAGCCGCATCAAAATCTCAAGCTCCTGACTATAGATGGTTATTCAGGAAATAAATTCCCCAGTTGGACAATGGGATTGACATCCTCTCTTCCTAACCTGGTTCAAATTCAATTGTGTAATTTGGCCAAGTGTGAGCAGCTCCCTTCATTTGAGAAACTGCCCAACTTGGAAGCACTGGAGGTACAAAATGGGCCTAATATTAAAAAAGTGGATAAAGATGCATCTGGAGGAAATCTTTCATTCAGAAAATTACGAGAACTCATTCTAAGAGACATGCCTAACCTCATGGAGTGGAGAACAGCATCGTCTTCAAAGTACGACGGGCCCATGTTCCCCAAACTTAAAAGGGTTAAGATAAAGAAATGCCCCAAATTGCAGTTCCAACCATTTCTACCTGACGGTGCAAATTTTGCAATAATAGAAAGTAGTAGGCTGCTGGGATCACCAGAGAGAAAAGTGCCTTTGAGGTCACGTACTTCCTGGTTAAAAATAGAAAACTGTGATTCTTATCTTAAATGGAGCATGCTTAGCTACCTTTTTAATGTAGAGTACCTAGAAATTAGCAACTGCAATGAGCTGATAACCTTGCCAGAGGGTGTTCGAGCCCTGACATCTTTGAAGTACTTGTGCATAAGTTCTTGCATGAATCTGGTTATGCTACCAGAATGGCTGCACGGGATTAGCACATTACAGAGGTTGTGGATAAGAGGATGCGACCATCTAGCTGATGTAACAATCATAAAAAAAGAAGATGACTATCCAAGTGTTAAAATTCCTGCAGGTATGTATCTTTATGACTTTTATCTATTAAGTTTAGTGATAATCTACGCTTCCCACACCGCCCTGTTAATACTGGTATTGTAAGTAGGTTATACTGGAAAAGTTGCTAATTGGTACCTAGAACTTGTTGGCAACTGTGTGGAATTCCATAAAGCAACTTTTTGGACACCTCACTAGTATGTGGAAATGCAAGCAGTTTTGGCTAGTCAAATAGACTATAGAAATTCAATTTTACTCCACTAATAGGTGATTAATCGAACAAAATATATGTATATATGAGAAAGATATAGAGTTCACTCTCCAATAATGTACTGTACATCTCTGGACAGGTATTTGGAAGGGCACGCAATCTAACAGGGATAAGATTTTGCCAGGAACGGCAGAGTATTCCTCCTCGGAGCTGCCTACAAAACCTACAAATGGAGAACCCTGTATGCAATCCAATTAATTTTTGATTTGACTATATAAACAAGCAAAAGACAGATAGCAAAATGCTACTTTTGTGTGTTCAGTTTTGCCCTTGATCATTTAATTGTCTATTTTCTGCTATGAGGATATGATGAAAAGAATAAATAATGCCTAGTGTAGTGTAAACACAGTATGGAATAATGATTTATCCATGGCATGTTTTCTGGACAGGTTACAGTGAAGATATTATGCAAGACAACCTGGATGTGACTGAAGAGCATTTCCGAATCAAGCCTTCCAAGCCTAGAGAAGAACTCAGTATGAAATCCAATTAAGATTTGATTTGACTATATAAATAAACAAAGAACCATATAGTAACTGCTACTTTTTGTCGGTTTCAATTTTCTGCTGGATCATTTGATGTGTAATTTGTTTTTAGGAAAAAAAAGAAGAAGAAAAAGTCCCTAGTAAGAAGAAGTGAATGTAGGATGGAAGCATTACTTTTTTAATATAATATATGGCATGTTTCTGTACAGGTGACCAAGAAGAAACTATGCAAGACAAGCTGGATGAGACTGCAGAACATTTCCGCAAGCTGGATGAGACTGCAGAACATTTCCGACTCAAGCCTTTGAGGCCTAAAAACAATACTATTATACTAGGTTTGAAATCCAATTTATACTTGAACTGACTACTTAGAGAAAAATATAGTAATTTAAAATTCCAATTTTATCCCTGATCATTTATTCATTTGATTTTGGTGTGTAATTTGCTATGAGGGAAAATGAAAGGCACAAAGAATGTCTGGAAAGAAGTGTGAACATATAATGGAAGCACTGCTCTTTTAAATAATTTATGGCATGCTTTTGCACAGGTGATAGCGGAGATATTACCAAAGATAATCTGGATAAGACTGTGGAGCATTTCCGATCCAAACCCTTCAAGCCTAGAGGAATGCTTGGTATGATCCAATTAAGATTTAATTTCACTATATTAACAAACAAAAGGAACATATAGTTACAGCTATATGTGTCAATTTCAAATTATATCCCTGACCGTTTGATTTCGTCCATTATTTCCTAGGAGAAAGACAAAATAAATAACCATAGAGTGCCTAGTGGTTAAGTATGAACAAGTATGGAAGCACAGCCTTATTAATTTATCTATGACATCTTTTCTGGACAGATGACAGTGCAGATACGTAATCCAAGCTGGAGAAGGCTGACCATTTCTAGTTCAAGCCTTGCAAGCCTACAGACTAAGTGGTCTGTATTGAATCCAATTAAGATTTGATTTAAACATATAAGCAGGCAAAAGAAATATACAATAATTGGTACTTTTTGGTCTATGCCAGTTTGTCCCTGATCATTTGATTTTAGTCATCTGCTAGAAGGAAAAAAATAAATAGCATAAGCAACACCTAGTTGAAGTACTCATGTTTTTATTGACAAGTGACGATGGAGATAGCAAGCCAAGCTGAACGAGGCCAAGGAGTATTTTCTATTGAAGCCTCTCAAGCTTTCGAGAAGATCTTTAAGTTTCAGATGAGTATTTGTATGTAAATTATTTTTTTATGGTCAACTGATTAACTATTTTAGATGTAATATGTTCAGCGTACTACCATCATTTATTTTGAAGGGGGTGGGGGTTCTCATTTTAGAGCAATACAATGAGGCATTATCAGCCAGCAGCATGTTGGTGCCAGTGTCAGTGTTGCAATTTGGCAAAGTCCCCCACTCTTTTTAGAAAAAATATTTAACAGTTTTTTACTCTATTACAGGAAGTTTGAACTATACAGATGTAAATAAGAAAAGAAAAAGAAGAGTTGTTTGGCCCGTCATTTATAATCATGGTTCCACCAATGCTGGTAGTATGCGATGGTGAGGTTCCAATACAAGACCTCAACATTCTGGTGTCAAAATTAAAGCAAGCATGGTAATATTTAATTGGTATATTGTGGTCATGAATTGAAGAAGAAATGATAATAAACTAAGAACCCTAACCCAAAGAAGAAGGAATTGAAGTGAATTTTGAAAAAAATGGAAATTCTTTTACGGGTCCAGAGAATAGCCATATCAAAACAAGAAATTTCACAAATCCATGCTAGGTCATCATCGAAACCAAATAAAAAACCAATAAGCTAAAACATTAGAGTTAGGGTTTTGCTTTATTGAAAGAAATCGGAAAACCTCACCTGATGCTTGCCGAAAGCAAACGACGACTCAGAAATGCCGATTTCTTTGATACCTAACTCATTATTGCTAAATCTCGTCTCCGTTGCCTTACCCATAACAGAGATCGAACTCGAATTAGGTCACACAAGATCAACAAAGGAGACGATATTTAGCAATAAGAGTCTGGTATCAAAATAATTTCTAAAGAGGAATGCAGGACGGTAGAGTTATTGGCTCGATTGCTGCAGGAGCTTCGAGTAGTTCCCCAATAAAGGCTCTACGTTATTGGCCATCTATCCCTCTCGATCGTTCTCTCTCTCTTCAACCAATCGCTGAGAGAAGAATTATGTCGTCGTGGGAGGGGAGGCGAAGAGAGAAGAGAAACGATCAAGAGGCGGCGACAATATCCGTTTCTCTCTCATAAAAATGTGGGACCCACTTGTCAGAGAGCCTGTAGCGGATACTGCTCATATGCAGTACGCGGAGGATCAGGGATCAATTAGTCCCACATGATAACTGATAAAATTTTGTAGGAATTGACGAATTGTAAAACTCGGATGACGGAGAGTGCGTATCCTCTGAGATATCTCAACTTTTGCGTGACCGACGTGTCCGGTGCCTATTCGGGGATGATGTAGGGTCAGTATTATGTGTGCTTTGAGATTCGTGCAGAACGCATTTAAACGGTTGGGATTTTCCATAAAGTCACGCAAAGTTTGAGATATCTCAGAGGATACGAATTCGATGAGGGATGTACCAGATTGGAAAAGGAGTAGTGGAGTACCGTTCTCCAAATCGCGTCAAACTTGACGAGACTTGCTTAGATAATTCATGAACGGATTTTAATATAAATCGCCCGCACGAATATCAAAGTGAAGTGAATCGAACGGTTTTGGCTGTGCAATAGATTGTTTATCCGAATAGTTATCCCTGACCCTTCGGTTGTATTTAATCCCATACTAAAGATAAGCTGTTGTGCATTTAATAATACTAAACATTCTTCTCAATAAACAAAAGCAATTAAAGGCTTTATCATATGAGTATATAAAAGAACACTGATAAAATTTCCAAAGTGTGAGATGCAACGGTTTTGAATAAGGTGATTCATGCTAGAATTACTTCATAAAACAACCAAAACAAAAGGATATGGGAAACTACTAGCAGATGTTCATAAACATAAGTTGTAGACATAATCACATAAAGCTTCATATTAAAATCACATGTGCCCCATACCGGCACTTATTGTATATCCGTTAGACTAAAGGTTATAAAATTAACCTTTTTCCTCTACTTTTCATCAACGACTAACCTATTTCTCCTGTTTACAATAATGAGGCGGGTCACCACTTCCCACAATGAACTCACCTCACACCTTTCTGCATATCGGCACTGTGTCCGTTGTGTTGACCACCCAAATCCACACGTCAATTCAGTGGCCTCCTCCTAATTTTGGGCCATATACTTCATCCCTTGTAAAATTCCAAAAGCCCAAAATGACAGCCCATCATTCCTTTTCAGATTGGGCTCTGTTTAATCTGAAGTGCCCTGTTTTATACTTGAAGATGTTCCAAACAACAATTAGAATTTTCAACTGTGTGAGAGAATGCCGAAGCATATCTAGCGGCTATTCGTACCCAATGCCTTGCCTTGCCTTGCCTTGCCTTGCCTTGCATGCTTTCGTTGTCTCGCGGGTATTCGTATAATTAGAGAAAATCATGCAGGATTCTTACAAGTGTCCTGATAGGCCTACAGTAGCATGCCTATCGCTATCAGCATTGCTGCGAGATGAAGTACTGCATCTGCATGGCCAAGATGCTCTGCATGATTGGCAAATCAGAAATCACTTAGTAATGAACGCATATATATCAATGATTGTCACAGTCCGTGTCCCCCTCCGGTATCTTAGGTACAATTTTAAAAAATGGACAGTCCATATTAATTCCAGTTGGGCATAACTAGGGGTGCAAACGGGTCGGATATTACCCGTCCGAATCCGGATCCGTATCCGAATTTTTGCGGATTCGGATATTCGGATACGGATAGTTGCGGATTCGGATACGGATAAGGATTTTTTTATGCGGATTCGGATACGGATACGGGTTGAGTTTCGGAATCGGATACGGATAATTATCCGGATCCGGATATTTTAATTTTTCGGATATCCGGATAGGAATATGCTAGCATGATATGCATAGCATAGAACCCCTCCATGCAACGGCTTGGATTTCGAGTTTTCAAAATCCTAATGGTCGATCCGAACCGTTCATCTTGTTCTCCATATTAATATGTATTTGGAGACCAAATTTTATATTTTTTGGAATTTGTTTTCTATTTCTTTAGATTTATTGAAAATTGCTGTTTTCAGCAAATCTGGACCATAAAAAAACAGCAATTTTCAATAAATCTAAAGAAATAGTAAAAAAATTTCAAAAAATATAAAATTTGGTCTCCAAACACATATTAATATGGAGAACAAGATGAACGGTTCGGATCGACCATTAGGATTTTGAAAACTCAAAATCCGAGCCGTTGCATGGAGGGGTTCTATGCTATGCATAGCATGCTAGCATATTCCATCCGGATATGTTAAGATTTGAGAAAAAAAATTTGTGTCTATTTATCTTTTGTATTAAAATATCTTTTGTGTTGGTATTTTTAATTAAAGTTATAGTTATGTTGGTGAATTTTAGTTAATCAGATATATATTTTGTAATGGTGTAACAAGTTAATTAGATATATATTTTGAATTAGAAATCCGAATTATATCCGTATCTGTATTCGTATCCAAAAATATCCAATCCGTATCTGTATCCGTTTAATATCCGATCCGTATCCGGTTACTATCCGATCCATATCCGTATCCGAAAAAAAAATACGGATACGGATATGGGTTGAGCACTATCCGATCCGTATCCGATCCGTTTGCACCCCTAGGCATAACTCAATTGGAGCCAGTTGAGACCGTAGGGGGTATGCTTTGAGATTCGTGCCACGTGAAAAGAAGGGTCTAAATTTGTGACTTGCACTATCTGGGCTGATCCGGATAACAGTCACCGTCTTAATTTAATATTATTTTCTTGTGGATAAAGATAAATAGGAAATAACTACTTCAATTAACAAAGGGATGTAGGTTAGTACTTAGTAGGGACCATAACTTACTTTTGAGAAATTTGGAATAATTATATAAGGACCCAAAATTTGGGATAATTATATAAGGGTAAAGCAGTAAGAAAAACTTAGAAAGTTGAGGTTTATAAACCTCCAATTTCAAATTTAAATAAAAATAAAATATTTTTATGGGTAGTAGTAACTGAATGTATATCTTTAGAGAGGAGGGTTCAAAATGCCTCCATTTTTTGTGCCCCATCATATCTCTATTTTTAAAAACTTTAATAATTTAAAATTTAAAATTTAAAAGTCAAAATAAAACCGTTGGATATGATCTACATAATTTTATCTATACATGTGTAAAAAATTATGATATCTCAATTTTATTTTAGTTGTCATCAAGAGCTTGTAATCTAAAATATTTTTATTTAAATTTGAAAGTGGAGGTTTAAGAGAAAATAACATAGATCACATCTAACAGTTTTATTTTGACTTTTAAGTTAAATTTTTTGAGTTATTAAAATTTTAAAAAATAGAGACATGGTGAAGACATTTGAACCTTCCTCATCTTTAGATATTAATTTAGTGCACACGTGTTTAATAATAATTATAGAAATTTCTAGTATAAAACGAAGATATTTGTGTAATTCATTTGACAAATGAAATAAATAAAACAATAATCAGGACCAATGTGAAAATCACGCAAAATCTCTTTTGACCCACACGTTTTTTTCACGATATTTTCGTGGGATGGAAATCTGGACGCGCTTTGAGTTGATATTGTGAGCCATCAAAGTAATCAAGAAATTTGATGTAGCAACTAATTCATTTCGACTTGTAGACCAGGTCATGAACGTGACCTGTAGGTCAGCGCACTAGACAATTAAAAAAGGCGTGCATTGTTTTTGGTTAGCTTGATTTATTTTTCATCTGTATAGATTGAGATATTGTTAAAATAGAAAAAAAATAAGAAGAGATACATTTTATTTTCTCTTTTCAGAAAGGCGTAAGGGCTAGTATTTATTTAAGTCCTTGTAATTATACCTAAAAATTTAAGCTGATGTAAGAAAAAATATATTCTAAAAGAAATAAAGAGTAGGGAGGGTTGGTGGAAGTGTAGTGTTCATCTTTGTTTAATTTATATTTTTATACGGACTTAATTTTCTACAAGTAAGACTGGTCAATTATATATTATTTTTCCTTTCCCAATGAAGTGCTCTACTGACTACTGTTCATTTCTTCATTAGAGTCTCATCCTCTCAAAAAATAGAAGCCAGCCATTCTCTTAAGATCCCAAAGCCAAAAACCAATTATCCCCTCGGAAACCAAGCATCTAAACGAAGCTACTTATTGGATTGTAAGTGTTTCTCTTGTTTAATTTTCTAAGAGCATCTCCATTCCAGAAATATATTAGAAACTTAGAAATAGGTATACTAATAATTTCTAACCTATTAAGTAACTTAATTGCTAACAATTATATCTATCTCTAGTTATTTTTTTTCTTAATTAGTTTCCTGATTGAGTTAGAAGAACTTGGATACGATTTGGGGCTCCGATCTCTTTTGATTGTAGCTTATATATATTTTCTTATGGTTCAAACTGACTTGGATCGTTGTAAATTATCTTAAATACTAAATAGTTCTAATTATCAACCTTATAAGAAAATGTTCTAATTATCGATTAATTTGTTATTGGGAGATTCGATCTGCATGATTTGATCACATAAATCAAAGCATCCTAACCATATCTTGGAAAATCGGCCGATTCTGAGTTGAATCGGCCGAGTTGGAGTGGAATCTGCCTGGGGCAAGCCAATTTTGTTACGGTTTTGACCGATTTATCACATATTTGATCTATTTTGGCGATATTATTGTTAGAGCGATCTCAATTTTAGTCTAGATTTCAAACAAAGTACAAATTGGGAATACAAAAGAGAATAAGAGGGAGAAAAGAAGGAACTTCTGACAGTGGGACCCGGCAATTTAAACCTATGTTATTTAACCTTTTAATGTAAACTGGAAAACTTGCTAACTAAATTAACATTAGCACATACATGATGAATAGCGCTAAGGTAATAAATAAATTTATGAGCAAATGGTTAGTTTTTTATATATTAAAAATATTAGTTATTTTATTTATAAAATAAAAGTTCTATTTTGTTGCAATTTTTTTTATTTCTTGTATTCTGCAATGTATTTAATTTTATATGTATGTAACATTTCTATTTTTTTTTGTAATATTTAAGAGAATAAACAAGTGTGATCAAGTTGTAATTCTATTTAATCTAGTTTTAAAAAAAAATATTGATATGCATTAAATTTATCTTTTATCAAATATGTAATATATATATATTTTTTTTACTCTATGTGAGAATTCATTATAGGCTACCTGTTGAGTTTTAAATGTTTGAATTTATTATTATTTTAATGGATTATGTGAGCTTATTTTTTGAACTAACATAATTTTTCAACAAATTATATTTTACAATTTCTTATTCTTTATTTTTAGTACAAACAAGCTTTCTTTTTTTAAAAAAAAAATCCGAGTTTCCGGTTTGATTCGGTCGATTACCACCGATTCACCCAATTCTGATTCCGATTCCGGATTTCAGTTGACGATCCTAACTTTTATTTGTTGTGTTTCTTACTTTCAGCATAAAAAAAATAAAGGGAAAAAGCTTGTACATCTCTGTTTTTCTCTTCGTTGGACAGTGAAAATCCCATTTTATTCCTCCTTTGGTTATAAAAGCAACTTCTTTTGCTTCAATTCAATTCAAAGAAGGCGGAGATAACCAAAAAAAAAAAGAACTTTGCTTCTTACTTCGCTACTTATCTAATCCTTTCCTTGTGGTTGATAACCGTAACAGGGGAGAATGATATTGTGGGAAAAGGCACTAGAATTTTTGGCGTCAATTATTGGCCAATCTGTTATTGATGCTTGGAGTAGTAGCAATGATGTTGATAGTCACCTCTCAGAACTTCGTGTGGCACTGCCTAAGGCACAGCTGCTAATCGAGAGAGCCGAATGCTGGCGATTACCTAAATACAATCCAATAGACAAGCATCTTTCCCTGCTAAAAGATTCCGTCTACGAAGCCGAAAGCATAGTTGGTGAATTGCAGTACCAAAGTTTGAAGCATAAAGTCGAAAAGAGCTTTCCATGTCCTCAAATTTTTCGGAACTGGGTAGAGAACTGGATGAGAGATTTCCCGAACCAAGTAAAAGTGGGTCGTGATAGGCTTAATAACGTCTATAATGAAATGAAAGAAATCTGTGACAGTCGTGGTATTCCAGAAAATCCCAACCAATTTAGCCAAACTGCTAGACCGATTACAAGTACATTTCTTAATACATCTAATGTGTATGGGCGCGATAAAGAGTTGAATAAAGTGATTTGTAAAATGAGAATTCCCAGTTCTGGATGTGGTAAAAGGAAGAGAGAGAAACGAGTGAGCGTGTCTAAGTTAGATATTGGGGAGAGTAGCAGCAGAATGGATAAGAAATGGAATGTATCAGTATTATCTATAGTAGGCATGGGAGGCGTCGGGAAAACTACCCTTGCTCAAATGGTCTGCAATCAAAAAACTGTAAAGTCGTACTTTGATCTAATTATGTGGGTTTGCGTCTCTGATAATTTTGATTCGGTAAGGTTAACTAAAGAAATGATTGAGAGTGCCACTAAAAATAGAAAAGAGTTCAATCTTACTAATTTAAATGAACTGCAAAAAGATCTCCAAAAGAGATTAAATTCCAAGAAATTTTTGCTAGTTCTTGATGACATTTGGAGCAAAGACTGGCAACGTCTATTGGCACCAATGGAAGGAGCATCTGAAGGAAGTATAGTACTGGTGACAGCTAGGGATCCTGAATGTGTGAAAATTCCAGGTACCAGTATAGGCTCCAGAGGTGTCATAAAATTGGAGGGTTTAGAAGAGCATATTTACTGGGAGTTCTTTAAGAGCTGTGCATTTGATTCGGCTGTCGAATCAAATAATATTAATCCAGAATTGGAGGTTATTGGTAAGGAAATTTCTAAAAGGCTAAAAGGATCTCCGCTTGCTGCCATAACAATCGGAGGTACTTTGAAAATCAACTCAGGTGTTGAACACTGGATGAATATCAAAGACAGTAAAATGTGGGAATTACAAAAAGAGGAACATGATATACTTCCCGTACTTCAATTGAGCTATCAATATTTACCCACTTATCTGAAAAAATGTTTCTCCTTTTGCTCACTCTTTCCCAAGGATTTTAAATTCACCCAATCTGAGTTAACAGAGTTTTGGATCATGCAAGGTTTTTTTGAACCTCTAGATAACGACAAAGAATTGAGAAGTCAGGCGAACAGTTACTTTGTTGACCTTGTAAGGAGAGGATTTTTCCAAACACTTGCACGTGGAAAAGATAATGAATATGTGATTCATGATCTGATGCACGATGTGTGCCTATCTATAACAAAAGATGAGTGCTTTTGCCTAGAAAATGGGCATTGTGAACAGAAAGTCTCTCTTGATATACGGCATGCATCGGTATTTAAAAAGAAATTATTAGCGGAGGAGCAAAAGGAGTTGTGCAAATATAAGAAATTGCTCTCTCTAAAGGTAGGTCCTAACAGTTGTTGCATTACTGGAATAGAAACCTGGTGCAATGTGCTTAGAAATATTCGGTCCTTATCTCTTGCAAGATGCAAAATAAAGAAGCTACCCGAAAACATTGGAAACCTCAAGCATCTTCAGTTTCTGGATATTTCTGGCACAAATGTTGAAACATTGCCGGAATCCTTTTGTAACCTTTACAACCTCCAGTATCTAAACATGAGTGATTGCTCGAAGATTAAATACTTTCCTCAAGGATTCAACAATTTGGTAAATTTACAACTTTTCTATTTGCCGTTTCAAATGGTCTCCTTGCTAGAACGTTTTGAAAATATTGTCAAAGCAATCAAGCTTTACAACGTGAACCTTTACTTGCAAAATGAGAAAATTGAGATTTTAAAGAACATTTGCAAACTCAGTGGATCTTTGTGTTTACGCCAACTTGAATATGTTCCCAGCAAAGAAGCTGCTCAAAAAGCAGAACTGAACAATAAACCATTGATTAACCATTTGGAATTGATATGGTCTACTGATGAAAAACACGATACTGAGGTACTTGATGGTTTATGTCCCCATCATAATCTCAAAGAGTTGAAAATCGAAGGTTATAGAGGTAGAAATTTATCACCAAGTTGGTTGAAGGAAGAGTTTTTGCCAAATTTAACAGAAGTTGAGTTTAGTAATTGTAAGGTCTCAACTATCTCTCACCTCCCTTTGTTCATCACCAAATTAGTCATTGATGGGTTATCCCAACTAGAAAATCTTCAGAATTGTTTGGTGCCAAACCACCTGCCAGCACTAAAGCATATTCAGCTAACATGGTGCAAAAATCTGGAATCACTGTCAGTAGAATCATTTGGAGGATTTGTGTCCCTTGAGCAGCTGATAATTACTTCATGCCCCATGCTTAGAAGCCCAAATGCTATGGTCTTACCACCCTCTGTCAAGGGCCTTGAACTGGGAGATTGTGGTGACCTTGAAAAGTTGATTCCCAGTTGCTTGCAAAACCTCACTTCTCTTGAAACTTTGACTATACGTGATTGCGAACATTTGGTATCTATTCCAGCTGAGGTCACAAACAATCTTAAATCTCTATCTGAACTGCAATTGTGGAGCTGTCAGAACTTACAGTCGCTAGGGGGGCACCAGGTGTTTGCATCTCTAAAGGTAATCCGCATTTGGGGTTGTCCTAAGCTTCATGAGACTGGAGGTCGAAATATACATGGAAAACTGCCATCAGGTAATTCACAATCGCCATTCCATTCGGTGTTTCTTGAACAAATCTTTTCATTGGTGAAATAAGAATCAAGCATATATTAATTTTTTTCAGGTGATTTTGTTTACTTTGATTAATTTCAAAAACAGAGGAGTGTTCTGTTCATGAAGACAGACTCATTCATTTTCCTTCAAATATAACTCGACTTAATATTTATCGCACACTAGCTCTATTGTTCTTTTTCTTTTCTTTTTTGGTGTTTACTAATTTCTGTTAGCTACAAATGACAGTACTTTCCAATCTTCTTAAGATTTTCTACTACTTAATGTTCCAATAGAATATTACAGGGAAAAATAAAAGTTTCACGCAAGAACAATGTGTATATCCACCATAATATATATTGCTTTTTCTAATATACTAATCGAACTTCTAACTTCGTATTTTAACAATTTTTAATATTACAGGTCTTCTGAAAGAATGGAGCTAAAGACAATATATACTGGCTTTAGCTCCAAAATGATAATTTAACAGGTATTCAGTGCTCTAGCGTATATATTAATCTAATTCAAAATCTATGAGACATTATAATCTCCAGAGTATATGAAAATTTTAATTTTCTCTAAAGGTTGGAAGGTTCGAAACTGGCGTATATCATTTTAATATTTGAGAAATGAATATTTGAAGCTAACTACATTAATTTATATCACACATAATAATCCCAACAAAAAGTTCTAGCTAGAAAGTGATCGGATATGATGCGCAATGTTATATCAGAATATATTTGGTATACATGATGTGTTAATAATGAAACCTCTTTTTATAATTCATGTTAGACTTGATGTTCTTTCCTCTTTGATGGTGCATACACAACATATTTGTAGCCTCTTTTTCTGCTTGGGCTTATTATCACACTTTTACTTGAGCATTATTCCTGATTATGTACTCTTGGACGTATTCCATTTGTTTTTGGTGCTTTCGTTTTGTTTTCTTTTTTTGGTAATTCTATATAGTTATCTGTTGGAAGTCAACAATTCTTAGTGTGGGCCTATTTGGCACTGATGGAATAGGGGAATTGAATGAAATTGTACATCTATTTTTGCCTAAGAGCAAAAAGGTGGGCTGGAATAGAAGGGGTGGAATAGAGTACTCTTCCTCTTTTCTCAATTCCAAGAGAAAGCTGAAATTGAAGAATTGGACTTAAAAGGGTTGGGAGTTGGGAGAATAGAGCATTTTTTCACTTTTTACTCTTATTTCGCTGATGTGGCACCTTGGTTCTCATTTAATATTGTTTCACCCTTCTTCTTCTTGCACATTTTCAGAGGAGAAAAAACTTCTTTCTCCATCTACTTCGATCAAAATATCTGACGATTTGCTGAGAGATTTGCAAAACTAAAACTAGCATTGAAATGGACATGAATTCTTCTTTCAGATGAGATCTGCCTTGTTAAAGTAATTTTGATACTTCATAACTGTCACGCATGATGGCCTCTTTGTCGCTGCCAACTCGCTCCATGCCTCCGTCTCCAATTCACTAGAGCTGCTCCATCCAGTCTCCACAAGTACAAAGACTACTTTTTATTTCAATAAATTTGAAGCAGTATATTTTAAATGGATGGAAATTAAGTCGCATATTTGGTCCTCAATTCTAAAATTCTTACCCATGATGTTTTGTTGAAGCAGCATATTCACTGTGATATGGGATGCATGCTATGCAATGCTCCACTGGAGATGGCATTTAATTTGCTTTTTAGTTGCCCCTGTGCACGGGTAATTTTGAACATCCTATCACAGAGGCTAGGAGGCTGCTTACTGGTAATGAGTGACTCGATTCAAGAGACTTAAAATCTGATCAGAGAATAATGCAGTAACAGATGGGAGGTTAAGCAAAAACAAATGGATGTGCTGGTTTATTGGTACGATATGGATGATTTGGAAGCAGCGGAATGCCTTGGTATTAAGGGGCAAAATGGTACTAACATCCCGGGTGGTGGAGACCATAGAAAGAGAGGTTTCCATGTGGTTTAAATTTAGTTAAAATTCAGGGTCTTTTCTGAATAATGTAATTTATAGATTGAATGCGCATCTGGTACCAGTATTGGATCCTTAACGGGTTGGGGAATGGGACTGGTACAGTGAGACCTTGCAAGCTGTAATTAATTTTTGATTAAAAAGACATTCTATTATACTAAAAAATACAGAAAGTAGGTTGCAATTAAGGTATACCATAAGAAAACTACATTTCCAATTGTATTCTTGTCGAGCAAAGTTAGGTGTGATGTGATTACCAAGAGGGTTTGGTAAGTACAACTCTAAAAATATAACAAATCGGCTTCAAACAATAAATCCAAATCATTGAAATTCATGTACTTCATGAGTGATGCATGTACATGTAAAATTTTGAAAGTTTTGAACTCATTTGCTATAATGTCAAGCGGTCAAAGAAATGAACATTTTATAAATTATTTTATAAGTCATTTTATATATTTATTTTTCATCATTTCTTTGACCGCTTGATCTTGTAACAAATAAATTTGAAACTTTTACAATTTTGCATGTACATACATCACTCATGAAGTACATGGATTTCAACGGTTTGGATTCGTCATTTGAAACCGATGCAATATACTTTTGGAGTTGTGCTCACCAAAAGAGTTTGGTGAGCACATCACACCCTAGCTTTGCTCTTGTCTTTTATGTTACTGGTATTCATTGATGCAAATTGCCTAGAAAATTTTGGACCTGTTTTTCTCTATTAAACACTTGTTTTATTAATGTGTAAAATGATGACGATTTTTTGGACTATCACGAAGAGCTACGAGAACGGGAGGACGAGGAAGATGAAGAGTCAGATGAAGAGAATGATCCGACATACATACAATAAATAAATTATATTAATAACAATTTTGTATCAATAATCAAGTTCATATTTTATTTTAAAATAAGATTATATTAATAACATATTCATATCTCTATATTAATAATAAAAATTATTGAATAAGTAAAAATGTAAATTGTAGAAATTTTATTATTATAAAATTTAATTAATATTCATTCTTTAAGAAATATATCCATCATATTCCGTGTCCACCCCGCTTTTTATAATACTTTTGGCAGAAAGAAAAGGAAATGTAAACATGAACTCAGGGTTGTCAGGTCCCAAGCCTGAGTTCGAATCCGAAAACCGGGTCGAAGTAGAATGGTGAAGTTTTTCCTCTTTTTTTATGCTTGATTTAGACCATGATTGCATGATTTGCAATTCTTGGATATTATAGGGAATTGGGCCAGGGGGTTTGGATTCTATTTCAATTAAAAATTTCATAACCATCTCAATTAAGGGATGGAAAAAACAGAGTATGATACAATTTTCTTTCAAAAATAATTATCTATTGATAAAATAGTGCATAATATGAACAACTGGAGAAATACAATAGTGATGATTAAAGGACTAAAGTTGAAGTCCTTGAATCCAAACAATGATGTCTTGTTACAACCATCCCATGTGGTTAATTATACTAAGAAATGTGGACCGCCAACAGAGCACTTGAGGAAATTACCAGTAAAAAATAAAAACTGAAAGCAAAAAAAGATGGAATTGATCCGAGAGTACATAATCAGGAATAGTAATTATGAAGAAGTACGATAATGCAACAAAAGAGTACATTATGAGGAATATTAATTTAGCAAAAGTGTGAAAATGAAAATGGGGGGAGGGGGCTGGCGCACACAAATACACAAAAAAGCATTGTAACAAAAATTAGTGAAGATATCTGCCAATTGTTCTTTACTGTTTACATACGGTGTTTCAATTTTTTTAGATTGAACTTTTTTTCTTATGAAACGACAATCAACTTCGATGTATTTTGTTCTTTCATGAAAAACTGAATTTGATGCAATGTCTTGCCACATTGTTATCACAATGGGATGCTTGACTTGTATTCCCATATCTTGTAATTGCTTCAGCCAAATAAGTTCACTTGTTGGGATGTCATTGCCCGATATTTAGCTTCTGCTCTAGATCGTGCCACAACATTTTTTTTTCCAGGTTACTGAGTTGCCTCCAACAAACGTGCAATATCCAGCTATAAACCTTCTATCAGTACTGCCTACCCAATCAGCATCAGAGTGACCAAAAATAGTGTAATCATTGTTCTTTTTACATGCAAATTTCTTTTCATGAATTGACTAACTATAGTAACTGTATATGTAATATTGGGTCTGGTAACTGTTAGGTATATTAGTTTACTGATGAGTCCAAAATGAACTACTACTTATAAATTAATATACTTCTTATACCCTAACTCTACTACTTTCATTCGGATCACAAGCGCATAATCCTACCGTGTAGTATGATTGGGTATCGATCCACCGAGATATTGTATTAAATATTAAACAATTTATACTAGACTCTCAAGTTTATAAAAGTTTGAGGTGGTGACGCTAATTGTAATTAAGATACAGTTTTAAACAGATAATAGAGAGCCTCTATGGTTCAGGTCATCTCCTTCTAAATTATGTAAAGTATAATTTCGGCGTCTCTCTATTCGCATACGGTACTGTCATTGCCGCATGCGATATAGATTGTTCTGCAGAGTGAAATGAGTTTGATCAACTAATATAATAATCCAAAAAAATATCGAGCATATTTTCTAAATAATAAAAATTGAACGGACAAGATTAAAGTGTTTTATGTTAATTTGCACTCAATCCCTCAATTAATTTAAAATATATAAAACATGACTTTAAACATTGTAAGTTTGTAATTACAAGTTTATTTTTAATTAATTACTAAAAATATTTGAAGATCAAAATCATGTATAATCACTTATGTTATTTTATAATTATATAATCAATTATTTGGTGAGACTAATTTACACAAATTCAAGTTGAAGTTTACCCAAGTACGTGTTTTACTTTCTGTCAACAAAATTTATCAAATATTCAAAATTGGTATGTTACATAATCGGTCTTGAAATATCACATTATTTGGTGAAAAAAATTACATTGTAATTTAATTCAGTAGTTATCTTACTAAAAAAAAAAATTGAAGTGAATGTGGGCATGTACAACACATTTGAGATATTTTTGGAAAATAATGTAGTTTCTCAGATGCCTTTAATTTGTACCTCATTCTCATTTGCAACGCAAATATGTGGTGATATTTCATTGTTAACTAGATTTTGAATATTTGTAATATTTTTCAGACATATGATTAGTTGCTCCCTGATCTATGAACCATTTATCTTTATTTATGACTAAATATTTTTCAGACATATTATATATTTTTGGCTCTGGAAGAAGATTTTGGACAGTTTTAGGGTCTGCAGAAATTCCCTCTGTTCTGGGTGGCTGCCGAGATATTGGTTAAGTTCAGGGTCCGGATCATAATTTTTACTGGGCTTTGCCTTAAGTTAAACCCTACTATTTTGGTTATTTTAAGGGCCTGAATTAGAATTATTCCTAGAAAACTTTTTAGCAGCGCAATTATTGATAAAATTAAGGTCCGGAGAGTAAAACTTACCTTCTACCTGTTAATTTCTGCTCCCCAACTGTCTGCCATTAGAATTCCATCCAAGCTTAGTGAGCAGCTTACCGATTTGCACAATTATGCGCGTCGGAGTTGTTCATCGCTGAATCCGTTCTTAGCGCTTCTGCCTTGTGTGGGGATTCGCTGATTCTCCCCTTTTTGTTCGCTGGTCGCAGGTGAGGTTGCAGGAACCAGCAAGAAATTTTAGTGTGTCCATTTCGGTGGCAGTGAACGCACCTTACACCCGAGTTTGCTCCATATTTTTCTCTCCCCCTTCCGTCAGCACTCTGGCCTCCACTAGAGGTTGCTTGATTGAACTTGGGCTTACCGGTGAGGTTTCCGACTGCTGCCAACATGTTGCCAGACATCTCAGATGTTACCTCGCCATCGATCGTGGTTTGGTTTTCACTCATGACGCCAATTTTGATTTATCTCTGAGCAGATCTGGGCCCTCCCTATTGTAATTAATTGGTTCATAAGTTGATCGTCTTCTTCTTCCTCAGCGAAAACAGGAGAGTGAATCGAAAAAGCAAATGAGTTCCATGGGAGAGATGAGGTTGTTTGACGCGCACTGCCACCTCCAAGACGTCCGGATTGCCACTGTTGTTCCCCGCCTCATCCGTACAACAATTGACTCCGGCGTAGTGTTTTTCTCGGTCAACGGTATGTCTGAGGTAACTTAAGCTTTATCTTCTACACTTTTTGTGGGTAAGAATATTTATACTTGGAGAAGATCAGTATAAATAAACTGAAGAAATGCTGTCAAGCTACTTCATGCAAGAGGAGGAACTCATAAGTGATATCTCGGACTATTTTCTTGGTCAAATTTGATAAGAATGATTTATTTAATTCTGAAGAATATTTTTGTCTGATCCTTTAACTGATCTATTGAATTAACAGAGTTTATAACTCTGGTTGGCATTCTATGTTTGGTTACTATTATATGGGACACACAGAAATAGCATATTCTCAGTTTTCACAATAGAATACTGGAATAATAGAGAGAATTTGAGCTTATTAGAGAAGGGAAGTCGTGACAAATCTCAAACAGCTATTGAGTTGCCAATTTATCTGTTGAATAAGAAAATATCTTTAGTCTTTTTGCCCTGTAATCATTTAAATTACTTTTTGATGGCATAGAAAGACTGGCATGTGGTGAAGCAGATGTCTGATGAGTACCCCTCTATCATTCCTTCCTTTGGCTTGCATCCGTGGCAAGTACCACCTCCTCTTTTACAGACACTGTTTGAATTAGAGATAATGAAGATCAATTTTTATTATTTAATTAGACAATTATTAAACAGAGAAGTGCAGATTAGCTTCAGGTCTTTATTTTTTATTTTTATTAAATAGAGATTATATAGGTATGATCAAAATTAGTATCTTAATTTGTGTTCAGGTTTGTCGCTGGGAGATCTACTAATTGGTTTGATACACTGAAGGGTTTCTTCATCGACACACCTTATGCTGCTGTTGGTGAGGTACAATCGATCCCTTATATATATGATGAAAGTTCAAACTTACAAAATTTGCTTTTATGAAGCACATTTTCACAAAGCAGTTCCCTCTGCAGATTGGTCTTGATAAGAGTCCACATGGGAAAACCATTGATTTCACCAAGCAGGTTATATTTCATGTTATTTCTGATTATTAAATCTGTTGTGTGACTTCTGAGCAACTTTGTTGTAAAGTAAACATCAAATATTCCAATAATAGGTTGAAGTTTTTCAACAACAACTCAAGCTTGCTAAGGAGTTACAGAGACCAGTTTCTGTCCATTGTGTTAGTGCGTTTGGGGACCTCTTGAAAATTTTGAAGTCAGTTGGGCCTTTCCCAGCAGGTGTAATTCTTCACTCTTACAGGGGATCTGCTGAAATGGTGCCAGCACTTTCAAATTTAGGTTCCTACTTCTCATTTTCTGGGCATAACACTTCCATGAAAGAAGAAACGGTGAAGAAGATTCTCAAATCAGTAAGTAACCAACCCCCCACCCCCCACCACACACACACACCCCACCACACCCAAATTCACATCATCTGAATATCTCAAATTTTGATTTGATATGTGGAAAGTCCAAATCGTTTAGATCCTTTCTCCACAAATCTCAAAGCACAATAATACTGACCTCCTGCATTCCGAATAGGCACCAAAAGAGATTTGGCCCGGCTTTAGATAAACTGGAAGTTTGGGATATCTTACAGGATACGAACTCCCACACACACACCCGGCTTCCTCGATACCCGTGCTACCATCAAAGGCAACATACAAAAGAAAAAGGATAGGAAATAAAGATCATGCATCTGAGTTTTTTATTTTGTCTTTTAGGTACCCAAGGACAGAATTCTAATAGAAACTGATGCCCCTGATGGGTTGTCAAACTTCGATAAGGAATCTTCGATACCTGTCCCTGACGTTGCTGATGCGTCTCTAAATCATCCAGCAAACATTCACATTGTGAGACTGCATGTTTGATAATGATTTACAATATATACTTTACTGATGATGAATAAGTGAGCATATGTTTATTTGTTGCAGGTGTTGGAGTTTATGTCAATGGTACTCGAGATGACAAAGGAGGAAGTTGCTGAGCTGAGTTATCAAAATGCATTTTGTTTATTCTCCTATCCTGGATCCAAAGTGATATCAGAATTTTGAAATTTTTGAAGATATCTTTCTTATGTTCAGGGGCGGATTTAAAAGGGGACTAAGTGTGGCTTAGTCCCACTTACGGTTCCAAAAGTTCTAGGCTGTGTAATTTTGCTATTTTTAATAAAATTCTATTGCTTGTCTCGTCCTATTTAATGAGGTATTTGTTTAATTAAAGTAACAAATATGCATGACTCTAAATATATTTTGTTGAGTATAAATTTTTTTACCGAATTTTGGCTCCTATTTGTTCTCTGGCGTGGTCATGTTTATAGTTTATACATTATTGAGGATAGTGCTGTCCAAGTTACAAAGATGATAACTGGAATGCCTTCTTTAGGTCTCGATGAAAATGCTTACGTACGTGTCTTTCTATTGGTTCATTGATTAGTTAAGGGGTCTGGTTATCATATTTGCTAATTAATGAATTTTAGAGGGGGGAATACATAATTTGTAAGTTTCTACGGGGTACATATATGAAATTCTTTGATTTTGAGACTAAAGTCGGTCAGTTCTTTAGATATAGCTCGACTGTTCTCTTGGATGTAATTCGTACTTTTTGTAAGGTTTGTTTGTGGTCATTGATACCAGCTCTTTGGTACCACTTGACACAATGATTTCAATGAAAATCAGTGGGTTCTTGCATTTTTATAAAAAAAAAAGAAATTCTAAATTAAAAGTCCACTTATGAAATATCTATTATTGTAATGTATAAGATCAATATATATTCTGCTTTTATATATCTAATAACAACTGTGCTTTCTTATATTGACATAAAATTATACACAAGTTTGAATAAATTATATGCAAACCTAAACTTTTATTTTGGGGAAGTACTGCAAAGGTGCCAAATTTGAAATAATAACTACTAGTATTGTGCCAAATTTGAAATGATAGCTACTAGTATTAGTATTAGTATTAGCACAAATTAAAAAGACATTATAGTTGTTTCTAGAATCCTCAGCTCTCCAGCATCTTGTATGCATTTTGGTCCAAATTTCTAAACAAAAAAAAAAAATTGTTCATTCGGTTTATGAAATGAGAATCCAACACTAATTGGAATTAGAATTAGTAAATCATTTAGCCAAGTTACTGAGATGAATTAGAATTAGTAAATCATGAAAAAATAGGACTAAATCTTCGTTAGAGATAATTATATTACATAATACTATATTAGCTAGACAATGATTAATTGAAAGAAAGATATACACATAAAATTCCAGATCACAAAACAAATACGAATTGCCAAAATATAGAGAATAGAAGACGGAATGCTATCCTCTGCGGAGTTTTTCCGTGCGGAGCTTTTAATCTAGTCCGTTCATTTCGGATTGGACGGACTGGATTAAGGGTTCACCAAATTTTGAGTTTTTTTAAAATTCGGGCAAGATCTGATCTAGTCCGTTCGATTCGAAACGAACAGACCAGATTAAAAGCTCCACACAGCTCCGCACGGAAAAACTCCGCAGATGATACTTTCCCACAGAAGACATGGCTGAAAGCGAACAGATTATGGAAACATATGAAAAAGAAAAGTTTCGAAATTGTATTGTTAGAAAGAAGAGAGAGCGAGTTGAATAAAGCAATTTCTTTAAAATAAAATATTTTCTAAATTAAATTATTGTACATCTTAAAAATTAAAAGAAACTATAGCATGTTGAATCTGAAATTGGGAATAAAAATCAGATGTAGATGCTCTGAAAAAGATTTACGCATGTAATCTATAGTATGTCTTGCAACGCAATCAAGAAAATTAAAGGAAACAAATTGTGAGAAATGACAAACAAAATTAACTAATCCAGCTGATTCCTTTGCCAATTTGAAAACATAATCTATTTACCAATCAACACCAAAACATCCATTTTTTTCTTTCTGCATCAGTTTTTACTTCATGTACATATACCAAAAATATACTCCAGAAAAGAGAAGAAATTAATTATTATTGTCATGACTAACTATTTAGTGCCTAAAACTATTAACTAATTATCATTTTGTCCAATCAATTTGAAAACATAATATTTTGGTTCAATGGATCAAAACTCTATTCAAATCCCTCACAAAATATCTATGAATCCAGGGGACCAAACTCTTAGTTTACTCCTCTTCACCTTTGATGTTGACTAGTCAACACCTGCTCCATATCAGATGTCTCATTCCCACAATTAATTTTCGTTGACCGAGGTCAAGTCCAACTTATTTTGGCCATAAAATTCAAACCGTAAGTCCATTTTGTACTTTTCAAATATCCACGCGATCGTTGAATCAAACTTTATCTATTAGTACGATCAAATTGACTAAAAGGATAGGTTTTATCAACATCTTTCTTTTATTTAATCATATTAAACAATTTCTCAATTAATTTTGTACATCATATATATGTACTAAATTAACTCGTCCTTTTTGTGCAAACTAACACTTATATTTTGAATGAGCATATCGTATTTTTATCATAGCTAATGAGAGTTATCAGTTAATTACCGATTTTTTTATTTATATCCAAAAAAAAATATAAATTTAAAAAACTAACCAAACGTCGCGTCCATTTCGAAAACTACCCAAACCAGAAAAAAAATTTCCGGTTTCGACACCAATTTCCGGTAAATGAATATTAAAACCGGAAAAAAAATTTCCGGTAATGAATTTTTGAAAAAAAAAATTTCCGATTTTAAGTTCCAAAACCGGAATAATTTTTTCCGGTTTTAGGATTTTTTTTTTTAGGAAAATTTTTTTTTTTAGGAAATTTTTTTTTTCGGATTCTTTTTTTTTTCATTTTTCAGTTTTTAGAATTTATTTATTTTTTGTATTGAAGTATTACAAATATTTAATATTTAAAAAAAAAAATAGATGGAATACTATATAATTTGATTTATTCGAAAGACTACTACAAATAATCCGGATCAACATTTTTCATGCCGGATTTGAAAATAATTTGAAAATACCAATCGTTGAATGCCTACCGTTGAACGAAAATTTAAACTGAATTTTTGAGGCACTAAATGATATTTTTTTTAAAATTTTGATGCTCCGGATGCCTCTCACGATGCCCGAGAGTTACCCCCGGGCAAAATTCAGATCTGTCTCGTTCTCCCCTTTCCGAAAAGTGGTCATACGCGCAAATCCGACTTTCCTAGCCCAAGTTATGGCCGTTTAAAGTTTTTTTGAAAGCTGACCTTTGAAAATTCATAACTAACTGTAGAAAAATTCAAATAAATTGAAATTTGTGTTAATTCTGTTGGTGTAATCACTTTTGCAGTTTGATCCTTGTATGAATCCAAATTTGCTGATTTATCCGCAGGGATCAAATTTGATATATATACACATATCTCTCCTCCTTATTAAGGAGCTTAATGTCTAGATCCTGCAAGGGTCCTGATTTACTGTTTTTTTTTTTCAGAATGATGCTTAGCCGTTGAATTTTCAGATCGCACATAGATGAATTTTCCAAATTATGAGCTTAAACACTTAAGTATGCATTGGTCGCGTCGCATATGATCCCAGTGTTGCGCCGCATATGATCTCAGTGCCCGTAGATCGCGTGCCCATGGACGCACCTGCGGACCGAGCCTGTGCACCGCGCACCCTTTTTCTTTTTTTTCTGCTGAAGGCGGGATTCGAACCCAGTTGGGTTCTGTTGGTGCCAAAATTCTTACCACTACACTAGAGTTCACATGTGTTATCTTGTAGATAAATATAGTATTTAACTATTTTTCTCTACAAATTTGATTTAAATTATCCCTCCTCCTTATTAAGGAGCTTAATGATTTCTACTACATAATTTGCTCCCGTTGCTGTGCACGGACACGATTACTAGTGATACATATATATACATATATTATATTATATATACATATTTTATATTATATATACATATATATACACATATATATACGAGGTTGGTTAGGATCAAAGTGGTAGTTCCTGAGCTTTGGTGCTACCAATTCGTTTTTCAATTTTCAAAGTTCAAAACATCGATCCGAACCGTTCAAGTTGTTCTCTATATTAAAATGTGCTTGGAGACCAAATTTCACATTTTTCTGAATTTTTTTACTATTTATTAAGCTACTTTGAAAACAGCTGATCCAATGGTGGCTTCTGATTTTACTGTTTTGTTAAGCCACCGTTGAATCAGCGATTTTCAAAGTGGCTTAATAAATAGTAAAAAAATTCAGAAAAATGTAAAATTTGGTCTCCAAGCACATTTTAATATAGAGATAAACTTGAACTGTTCGGATCGATGTTTTAAACTTTGAAAATTAAAAAATAAATTGGTAGCACCAAAGCTCAGGAACTACCACTTTGATCTTAGCCAACCTCTATATATACATATATTATATTATATATACATAGAGGAGGGTTCCAATGCCTCGTTCTTTTCATACCTCATATTTTATATTTTCGTTTTCAAAGTCCAAATTGTCGATCCGAACCGTTCAACAAAATATTTATACTAAAATATGCATGGAGATGAAATTTTATATTTTTTGGATTTTTTTTGCTATTTTTTAAGATAGGTACAAAATCACTATTTTTGAACCGTTCAAAAAACAGTGATTTTCTACCCATCTTAAAAAATAGTAAAAAATTTTCAAAAATTATAAAAGTTCATCCCTAACCATATTTTAGTATGGATATCATGTTGAACGGTTCGGATCGACAATTTAGACTTTGAATATGAAGAAAATGAAAATATAAAATATGAGGTATGATGAGGTATAAAAAAAATGAGGCATTGGAACCCTCATTTAGTGCTTCAAAAATTCAGTTTAAGTTTTCGTTCAACAGTAGGCATTCAACGATTGGTATTTTCAAAGTCCAAACAGTCGATCCAAACCGTTCAACATGATGGATATTTTAAAATGTGCTTGCATATCAAATTTTATATTTTTCTAAATTTTTTACTATTTATTAAGATGGGTACAAAAATTCAATGGTCTGAATATAGCGATTTTGTTAAATACTTAATAAATAGTAAAAAAAATTCAAAAAAAATATAAAATTTGATATGCAATCACATTTTAACACATATATATATATATATATATATTATATTATATATACATATACATATATTATATTATATTATATTATATATACATATACAATATACATATACATATACATATACATATACATATACATATACATATACATATACATATACATATACATATACATATACATATACATATACATATACATATACATATACATATACATATACATATACATATACATATACATATACATATACATATACATATACATATACATATACATATACATATACATATATTATATTATATTAATTTTCTTACGACCGTAAAAAATTCGGCATGAAAAATGTTGATCCTGATTATTTGTAATAGTCTTTCGAATAAATCAAATTATATAGTATTCCATCTATTTTAAAAAAAGATATATTAAATATTTGTAATACTTCAATACAAAAAATAAATAAATTATAAAAACTGAAAAATGAAAAAAAAGAATCCAAATTTTTTTTTTCCTAAAATAAAAAAAATGCTAAAACCGCAAAAAATTATTCCGATTTTAATATCCATTTACCGGAAATTTTTTTTCCAAAAATTGGTGTTGAAACCGGAATTTTTTTTTCTGGTTTGAGTAGTTTTCGAAATGGACGCGAAGTTTGGTTAGATTTTTAAATTTATATTTTTTTTGGATATCTATGTTCAAAGATAAAGTGTAACTAAGGCTAGAATTAAAAAAAAAATCAATTATGGATCTTGTTAGTTTTGATATGTGACCTCAAATAAAAACATATATATTTAGCAGATTTTTTTTTTTTTTCAATCAGACTATTTTATCCATGTCTTCAAAAGATCACCAAACAGAGAAACAAAACAGATAAAAGAGAAAATATAAAGCAAATCCAAATTGATTCATGACAGTGTTTTAAAATGTTTTCTTTATTTATGGTTAATTAAACTAAAATTTAAAAGTCAGTAACTTGCACAAATAAAATGCCAAAGAATCGAGTTATATTACACGTGTGAAATATGACACAATTATGTTTTCTTCTTTTCTTTTTCTTGCAATTTTTTATTAATTTTCCTCAAATATCTTATTTATTATTATTTAATAAAATTGTATAAAATATCATTATATAGTCCGGACTTTGTTTTTCTTTATTTCCCCCTTTTTTGATAAAATATATCTATATTCATTCAACTCAAATTTTTTCAAACCTATATCTATAGTACCAAGCTAAACATAAACTATATGTATCATAAATTTTGTGTTATTTAAACAAACTATATGCACAACTAACACATGAGTTATTCTTGTTTACATTATGTTTGACTGTTTACATGAACTGGCTGCATGAGATAGTCGTATGCAAGAAATGCAATTTGTTTTACACGTGTATGTTTAATTATCTCGCTCATGAATTTTGTGTCTTAGCATTTTCTTGGGCTGCCTGAATTTTGCAAGCTGCACATGCATTCCGCTCATATAGAGGGAATCTATGGCTCCCAGCCCACAAAAATATCTAATAAAATATTATATTCCAACACATCACAAAAATCTAATAAAATATTATATTCCAACACATCAATATTCCAGATGCATGGTACGTACGGTGCAAACGGATCGGATAGTGGTAGAACCATATCCGTATCTGTTTTTATTTTCCGAATACGGATATAGATTGGATATTAGACGGATACGGATAGAATATCGAATATCCGTAGATATATACATAAATATTATACATAAATATTTTCATAAAATATACAAAACTATATGGTATATATCCACTATTCGGATACGGATAATTAAAATTCAAAACTATATCCGTATCCGTATCCGCACGGATATTCATATATTGGTTATTCGTATCTAATTTTCAGATACAGATCCGGATACGGTCGGATATTATCCGATTCATTTGCGGAAACAGATTAGAACAAAACAGACTAAAATTGAGGAAATAAACCTATTGGTGTCATTATTAACGAAAATTACACATGTTTATACACAAGTTCTATTCCATATAAAATATGTAGATATTCTAAAATATTTAAACTAAAATGAAAGAAATGAAGCAGTGATTGAACCAAACAAAATATAAATCGTACTGTTCTGTTCTGTTGATCTCCTAGTAAATTTCTTTGTGTCATTAATTTTGAATAAACACTGCAGGCGAGGAGTTTAGATAAAATAGAAAATTAAACAAAACAATTAATCAAGAGAATTTCTACAAAAAAGCGCTCCAATTAATGTCATAACAACTCTTTTGTTTATTATAATATAATGTCAATGATAAAATTTTGCCTCCGTCTTTGTTTCATTGTGGAATAATTTGATTACACCCCCCCACACTAACATTTATAGCTACTTATTTAAATTTTAAGAAGCTATCTTAAAATATTAATTTGTATTTGTTATATCGTATAGTATGATATTAATTTTATACATAAATAAAATAGATGATGTAAAAATCATTGTGTTTGTGTTAATTAGTTATGAGAGCTTTGAAACTATTTACCTTATGAATGACAGTATATGAATGCATTAATTAGTGTTTTGGTGGTATTGTTATCAATCAGTACGCAGCGGCATACATGCAGACGGATCCCAACTCTGACTCAGTATACGGACAGATTCGAACTCAGTATGCGGATGGATCTGTCCGCGTACTGAGTCTGAGTTCGGATTAGGGATCCGTCCGCAGACTGAGTCTGAGTTCGTGATGGAATCTGAATTCAGAATAAACGAGTGGTATTCATTTAATTCTGATTTTTTAGGTTGGTAATAAAAAAAAATTTCGGCTTTTTTTAAATAATAATTATACATGCAAATATACGTGACATGCGATACGACACACAACCCACGCTTGTGTCGTTCGGCGATGTAACCGTGTTAGAGTTTGGTAAATACCCCCGGGGACCCAACCCGGACCGGTCCGCCCGTGCCCGTGCCCGGACCGGACCGTGCCCGTGCCACGGGTATGCACGGGTACACGGGCACACGGGCACGGGTATTAAACGGGCCGGACCCGGTTTTTTCGAAAAATGCCCGTGAGAACCCGGACCCCCGTACCCGTAACCCGTACCCGTGACGTCCGTGCCCGTGAGACCGTGCGCCCGTGCCCGTGCCCGTGAGCCCGTGGCAGAATTTTTTTTTTTTTTTTTTTTTTTGGGTCTAAATTTCGAAATTTGAACTCAAATTCTCCCCCCATTCCTCCCATGCCCCACATCCCCACTTTCTACCCGGACCCCTACCCATTTTTTTTTTTTCAGTTTTTTTTTTTCTTTTAAAAAAAAATTCAAATTTTAATCCCTCCAAACAAAATTCTATAAATATACACTCATTCCTTACAAATTTTCACATCTCTCTCAATATTTTCATCTCTCATTCTCTCAATCTCAATCTCAATATTTTTATTATTCTCCAATTTTAATTTTATTGTTAAAAAAAATAGTTGTTAATTTAACAAATACGCAAACACAAACACGCAAACGGAAAGGGAATTACGAAGGTATTCTCGAAGATTTTCCCACGAAATTAAAAAGGTAACATTAACTTTTGTTAGATTAAATTTTGCTAGATTAAATTTTGTTAGATTGAAATATTGAATGTTAGATTTATTTTTGTAGAAAAAATTTAGAATTTAAATTGAATGTTAGATTTAGTTTATGTTAGATTTATTGAATGTTAAGTAATTAGATTTGTTATATTTATTGAATGTTAGATTTATTAAATTTGTTAAGTAATTAGATTTATAAGATTTATTTTATGTTAGATTTGTTAGATTTATTTAGTTTATATTAGATTTGTTAGATGTGTAGTAATTATATTTGTTTTGAATATGTGATGTTAGATTTTATTTTTGAAATTCGGATTTATTTTTAATAGGTTAATAAAAGATGTTAGATTTATTTTGTTGAATATGTGAAGTAATTAGATTTGTTTTGAATAGGTTAGATTTTATTTTTGAAATTCGGATTTATTTTTAATAGGTTAAATAAAGATGTTAGATTTGTTTTTTTGAATATGTGAAGTAATTACACTTGTTTTGAATAGGTTATATTTTATATTTTGAAATTCGAATTTATTTTTAATAGGTTAAATAAAGATGTTAGATTTATTTTTTTGAATATATGAAGTAATTTGATTTGTTTTGAATAGGTTAGATTTTATTTTTGAAATTCGGATTTATTTTTAATAGGTTAATAAAAGATGTTACATTTATTTTGTTGAATATGTGAAGTAATTAGATTTGTTTTGAATAGGTTAGATTTTATTTTTGAAATTCGGATTTATTTTTAATAGGTTAAATAAAGATGTTAGATTTGTTTTTTTGAATATGTGAAGTAATTACACTTGTTTTGAATAGGTTATATTTTATATTTTGAAATTCGGATTTATTTTTAATAGGTTAAATAAAGATGTTAGATTTGTTTTTTTGAATATGTGAAGTAATTACACTTGTTTTGAATAGGTTATATTTTATATTTTGAAATTCGGATTTA
This sequence comes from Carex rostrata, assembly GCA_964058875.1. NCBI lineage: Eukaryota > Viridiplantae > Streptophyta > Magnoliopsida > Poales > Cyperaceae > Carex > Carex rostrata. The sequence continues at coordinate 1,589,804 of CAXKVT010000106.1, read as the reverse complement.
TTTTTAATAGGTTAAATAAAGATGTTAGATTTATTTTTTTGAATATGTGAAGTAATTTGATTTGTTTTGAATAGGTTAGATTTTATTTTTGAAATTCGGATTTATTTTTAATAGGTTAAATAAAGATGTTAGATTTTTTTTTTTTTAATATGTGAAGTAATTAGACTTGTTTTGAATAGGTTATATTTTATATTTTGAAATTCGGATTTATTTTTAATAGGTTAAATAAAGATGTTAGATTTAATTTTTATGGTTATTTTTTAAATTATAAATTTCTAAATATTTCAATTAGTTTTTAAATTATTCATTTTTACGAAAAATTACTAACAAAAAAAAAGTTGGAACTCTGCCTATGTTATTTTACATAGCCGGTCCCAAGCCCGAAATAAAAGAGGAGGGTAACTTTCATTTTTTAATCTATTGTTTTAAAATAAGAGCTTAATTATTTTTAAAATAATTGATTTAAGAAATTTTTGATTTATATTTTATTATAACAAAAATTATTGAGTTCAAATATACAACCATGTCAAATGAGTTTAAATTGGTATGAATTTATATTTATAATTTATTGGTTTTCAAAAAAAAAAAAAACAGAAAAAAAAACAGCAAAAAAAAACAGCAAAATAAAACAGAAAAAAAAGCAAAAAAAACAGCAAAATAAAACAGAAAAAACAGAACAAAAAAAAAAAAAAAACGAAAAAACAGAACAAAAAAACAGAACGAAAAAAAAAAAGAACAAAAAAAAATAGAACCGAAAAACCGAACAGAAAAACTGAAAAAAAACAGAAACAAAAAACAGAAAAAAAAAAACAGAACCAAAAAAACAGAACCAAAAAAACAGAACAAAAAAACCGAAAAAAAAACCAAAAGAAAAAACCAGAACAGAAAAACAGAAACAAAAAACAGAAAAAAAAAAAAAAAAAAAACCGGTCCGGACCCGGACCGGACCGGACCGCCCGGCCCCCGGTACCCGGACCGTCCTGCCCCCGAACCCGTGACGGGCACGGGTATTAAACGGGCAGGACAGAATTTTTGAAAAAAAAACCCGTGACGCCCGGCCCGTTGTACCCGTGTGCCCGTGACGCCCGTGACCGTGGCTACCCGTGCCCGTGCCCGGGTTTTGCCCGGACCGCCCGGCCCGGCCCGTTTACCAATCACTAAACCGTGTTGGATCACGCCTCTTTTACATCTGATCATAACTGCAAGTGAGTATTGTTATTGTTGCTTTGAGATTTGTGCTAAAAGGATTTGAACAGTCCCGAAAACCCGAATCAGGATCACTTCAAATTCATATCAATCCATTTCGAAAGAAGAAAGAGAGACAGAGCGGGTAGGAGGGACAGAGAGGCGGATAGAGGAAGCACAGGTGTTCGACGAAATGCTGGCAGTGGTACTCCTGCATTGCCCGTGTAGGCTTCCGCTTGGGACCTCACTCCAAGCACCATCTTTCTAATGGTCTCATCTCTTTTCTTCTTTCCTATTGCATCACATTTATGGACCTTAACTTTTGAGTTACATGGTGAGTTCCTAGAAATGCAAAGTTCTAAGAAACATTTCATCGAACAGTTCATGTGCAACCCAAAGTGCGAAATATTTTACACAACACAATACTAAATGTGCAAACAAAAAACAAAATTGCTACGTGATGGAACCAAGATGTGGATTACATCTGAGAATGCTATGTTGTAAGGGGCATTTCTTCGAACAATACCTGTGCAACCCAAGTGTGGGATGTCTTTGCACAACACATTACTGTCTGATGAACCAAGATGCACCGTTATGAAACTGGTACATCCAGCTCAAACTCATACCATGAATTAAAGGATGCAAAGCAACAAACATACGAGAGGCCAGTTCTGATAACAAGTTAACAACATCCACCATATGATGTGACAACATAGCATAAAAAACAAATATAAGGTAAAAGAAACATTAAAAAAACGAAATAAAAGGTAAAAGAAACATAAAACCTTAAACTAAGAGAGATGAGAGATATCAGTGTTCCTTCTCAAAGGCTAACTTTCCCTAGAAAAATTTGAGGGATAAAGTTTACCTAAAGGAGCCGGGGCGAGCTGCGCGACAGAGCTTAGTGAGATGAGAGGGGTTGGCACACAGAAAGGTGAGGGAGGCGGCAAAGAGGGAGGGAGAGAGACTCGGCTGAGAAAGCAAATTTGAGGGAGAGGAAGGAGGAAGAGATCAGTTGGATCAGCTCAAGAGGCATCGAATATCAACTTCAATAACAACTAATTAACTATCCAATTAGCACACTCATATAGAAAGTCGCAGGTTTGACACAAGTTGAAAAAATCTCTTATGGCTCTTCTTCTTTACTGAAATAGAAGAAAAAACAGTGGTCATAATTGGATAAGATCACCATGTCCACTGCTTCAAGATCATGAGTTGCTTCCTTTTGCAGCTAAAAGAAATGCATTTGATGATCCTTAAACTTCCTTAATGCGAAAAATATGTGGCCTACATCGATTTTCATATCCAAGTCAAAATATGACAGAAATTTGTTATCATTTTAATACTTAATTAATCTTTTTCTTGTTCGGCTTACTCGGGGCTCAATTAAGGTATGTATAAATTAACCTTCAAAATGGAATCCTAGTTGAAACCATACTATCCTTAGTTTGTATGTACTATCCAATATGATTTATTGTAAAGATCAATAGTAAAAAAGACTACATTGAACCATTGTTAACAGCTGGTATGAAGTGGCAATATCGATCATATGGCAAACCTACCAGTGTAGAATTTCTGAATTGATTGTTTTACTTGAAAGAAGTTTCTAATCCCATTCTGATTTTCTGTACAGATAAAAAGTAACATAGCATATAAGGTTGATAAGGATACTATCCTCAAATATCTAATAAATATGGCAAGAAAGCAAAATAAATAATATAGAAAATACCTTGTAGGTACATTTTGCTGTATTGCAAGAGCACCATTCCCTTAACCTAGGGCCAGTAAGTGTTGTCAAATCTTGATTCTAGTGGTGAATTACTCACGCGGCAGTAAATTAATCCAAGTAACCACTAGGTTCATGACCATTATCATCATCATTGTTATTCTGGGTCTGTGAAATTGTTTCCTCTTCATCTTCTTCGGTTTCATATAAATCCTCTTCATCTTCTTCAGATTCATGTATGTCCTGTTGAGAAACAAGAATAATCAACACAAGATTAAGGAATGATAGAAAGTAATAGCCTCAGACCCGTTTGGGTTTGTATCCATCATTGGCTATTTTTTGGAAAAAGCTACTGTAGAGAAAAAAAAAGCAACTCAACTGTTTAGAATTTACCGTAGTACACAAATAGGCAAACGTTAGATAGGATATAGGCTTCCGCTACCTTTTCTTTTATATGAGTTACTACTCTCCATTGTAAATCAGAACAAATGATAAGAACAATCCTTTGTTCATCATAATCTGTCTAAAAAACATCATCCTCTTCCTAAATTAAGCTTTGAACTTTTAAATTTTAATTAAGACAGCAAAGGTCAATCCGGTTGGCACAATATCATACAAAATTCATCCTAGATGTATGCACTGTCGTTTGTACAACCAGTTTAATTTAATTAATTAGAGCATAAACAGATGCATCGATCCATGACAACTCGTATGGAACAGTATCATATGGCATGACTACCAGAAAAATACAATTCCTGAGTTGAATGGTATGCATGGAATAAAAAACAAAGGAAAGAATTATAGAAATTAAGTACGTAGATGATGGTAGTCTCATCAATTATCTAACAACGATATTATAGAATAATAGGACCTAGAAAGTACCTTGTAGTTTATTCCATGTTGCAAGCACCAATCCCTTAACCCGGGGCAATTAGAAATCTCAACATTGCAAGGTTCTACTTCTACAGGAAGCAACTCATCTGCCAATACTTGCAATTTGAAACAGTTTGAAATCTTTAAACTTCTGAGTGAAGCAAGGTTTGTCAACCCCAACAATGGGCTCCAATATGAAAAAGTAACCATAAACGAGCGTAGGTTCTGACAATTATCGATGGAAAGTTTGACCAAGGATTTTAGGTTTTCTATTCCAGGCATAGATACTAGCTCATCGCATCGAGAAATTTCCAACTCTTCAAGTTCTAATGGCAGTGACTCTTCTATTAAATATGTCAAACTATAACATAAGGTAAAATTCAAATACTTCAGTTTGCATAGGCTGCCAATCCATTCTGGAAATGTAACGCCACCGTAACCATATATTTTTAGCTTGCTAAGATTAGGGTGAGGCTGGAGACTAACCATCACCGAAAAATAACTTTGATCATCAAGATATATGTCCTCACCACTTTCGGTGATCAACTCAAATACATTGCCACGCATGTACCGATCAAACCGATCAACATGATTATCAAAGGATAGCATCAAGTGCTTTAAATTACGCATACTCACAAGGTTAGCACATTCGACATCTATTAAATAGGGAATATTTTTCAATCCAATTAGACAAAGATATCCTTCCAGGTCAGGAAAATCCTTTAACCATCCTATTGTCTTGCAATGTTTGAGATCCACAAATAGTGTTTGAGTTAGTCCGTATTTGCTCAAGCTAGGTGGTAAATAACTGATACCAGTCTGACTGATAGAAAGAGTTTGAAGATTTGTTAGGCTCCCCATGTCACTAGGAAGCTCTTCAACTAGGAAGCAACCAGTAAGATAGAGTTTCCTCAAGGCCTTTAATTGACATAGGGACGCAGGCAATTTTTTGAGGTCAAAACAACAATAAAATGACAGCATTTCTAGACTAACTAGATTTCCTATGTTGTTTGGTAACTCTACAAGATTACTAGTGCAAAGAGTTAGACTTCGCAAGTTGTAAAGGGAGCTTATGGATTCAGGTAGCATTTCAAAGAGTTGACCACCAATTGAAAGTTTACGAAGATGTTTCAAATTACCAACAGAGGAAAGAGATTCAAATTCACAATCACAGCCTCTGCATATTTGTAGAGTTCTTAATTTTGGTGCCATTGAAACGTTAAAAGTACTGAATAAGTTTTTGACATGCTGACCTATAATAAGTGTGCGCAGAGCAGCAAACTTGTCCAAGGGAATAGGATCTATTAGGTTCACAGAATCACTTATATACAAATGGTACAGTACATTAGGAAAAATTGGGAGCTTACCAACCTCAATTGAATAGCAACTATTTTTGGAGTAAAGTTGTGCTAAATCATGAACTATATCATGCAACTTAAACGGTTGCTGCATAGTAGCGTGCCCCTTATATAGGAGTTGTCTTTCAAACAAGGACCTCTGGCATAGCTGCTGTGTATATTCAAAACCAATCTCTCTTGCAGTCTTGTTTCCTTTAGACTTAATAAAACCCTGGTATATCCATAATTCAACCAAATATTCTACACTATAGAGGTTATCTTTAGGAAACATGGCACAATATAGAAAACACGGCTTTAGGTATGTCGGAAGGCGTGTATAGCTTAATTTAAGAGGTGTATATATCTCATTGCTAGCATTAGACTCCCATAGATCACTTTCTAAAATATCTCTCCAACTCTCTTCTTCCGCCTCATGCCTCAAAAGGCTAGCAATTGACTTCACAGCCAAAGGCAACAATCCACACTTGTTCATGATTTGCTTACCAATTTCTACCAACTTTGGGTCCTTATTCTGTTGTACTCCACAAAATGCAAAATGTTCGAACAATTGCCAACACTGTTCAGCTGATAAATTGCCAATAATGAATGTTGGCTCTGTTTGCATGACTTGCGCCACATGATCGTTCCTTGTTGTAACTAGGATTTTTACAAATGTTGCTGATATAAAAGGAGCCTGAAATAAATCCCAAAGACTCTTATTCTCATTCCACACATCATCAAGGACCAAAAGTATCCTTTTTCCACTTATCTCCTTACAAATTGTTTCTTGCAAAGCACTCAAATTTGTAAGATCACACTTTTTTCCTGTAATAGACTCCACTGATTCTTTGGTGAGCCTTTCAACATTGAAATCCTCTGATACGCATATCCACCCAAATTTATCAAACCTTTGTCGGATTCTTTGATCCTTGTAGGCAAGTTGTGCCAGGGTTGTTTTGCCAATGCCCCCCATGCCAACAATTGTCACCACCGAAACAATATCACATTCAGAGGACAACAAAACAATCAACTCCTCCTTTTCCATCTCTCGCCCAAAGATATTCGACTCAACTACAAAGTGGCTTGTTGGAGCTATCAATTCGTTGTTGCAACGCTTGGGCCCATCTCCCTCTGACAGTTGAAGTGCTATCCTATCATTCGCAATCTCATCAAATTTGCTCCTTATTAGCTGAATTTGATCGAGCATGTTGTATGGAACCTGGAAAGTTATAATCACCGTGAGAGTGTATTACTATAATATTCATGCACACAGATAATACTAGTTATATAGTTCAGGCCTTTTGCTAGATTTTCCTGGTTGTAATGTGGTTTTTATTGAGTCATCATATTTCCTATGGCACGCCATATCCAGCTGGTACCATGTATTTGTATATAGCTCTACATTCAGAGGTGGAACTAAAAGATTTAGATATAAAATTTAAAATGCATAATGCTCGGTCCGGACTTCAACCCAAGTCTCCACAATAACAAATTAAAATTCTAACTACTAGACTACAATCACAGATGTGATATGTGGGAGCTGAACTATATAATTTTTTTAAGAACGATAAAATTTCAATTAAATTTCAATATACATTATTAAAAAAATTAAAATCACGAGGGTGGCTATGCCCCCCTAATCTATACATAGATAATCTGCGTTATCTACATTGGATCTGATAGTGAGACCAAGAGTAAAAGGTATATTTTATGTTATGTGCTTTTGTGTTGCTAAAAGAGATTTATCTTATCTTACTGACCCTGATTCATGAACACAAAATTTATCACATATACCCTTTACACAAGGAAATTATATGAAATTAATTACCTCAATTTGCTTCCTTTCACGAGAATTTGGTAGAGAAGCATCTCTTGCCTCAACTTGCTCCCGTAAGAGTTCATAGTGATACTCATCCAGCACATCCTCTGCATCATACGCAACTCTATTGAGCTCCTTCAACCAGAGCTTGACTGACAGGTCTGTGACCTCCCTCTGCTCAGCATCATACAACGTGGCCTTGATCCGGTCCAACATCCTCATCAATTTCTCCAATTCAACCTCAATTTGGTTTTGATCTACTGGATGAGATGGGGAAGAAGATGGAACTTGCACAGATGCATTGACAGCAGGCAGCAATTTGGCACCCAAAGAGAGAAGGTTGGAAATCACACCGCCTAAACCCATTGATCTAAAATTGGAAAGTACCTTTCTCTTGTTCTTCTTCGTGTTGTTGATATGAAAGTATGAAACGATATGACTGGGAGAATGAATTATTAAGGAGTCGGAGAAGACTTGAGAGTCAACTCCAGAATAAAACATATGGCTGTGGTATCTTTGTCTTTACTTTTCCAATCAATTTTTATTTTATTTTATTTTTGTTTATTATTAGTTCCATTTGTAAGGACAAATTAACAAAAGTGAGGACGAGGGTATGACACGTGTTGAATAAGATATGGATAAGGGATGGACGTGATAAAGAATGTCGTCCTTTCACACAGAACAGTGAACACCACCTGTTCAATTTGGAACCCAGTGCATTGGGAAAAGTGATGTCTCATGTTTGGAAATTATATTACTGCATATGTGCATATGCAATTAGACTCCATCATCCTCAATCTATCCTTACTTATCAGCAAACATCAAGTAAATGAAGATGTTGATAGTTTAATTATCAATGTTTTCAAGGCATTTAATTATTGTTGAAGTTCGCTGGCGAAGCCCAAGGCCCTAGGCCCAACTAAAGCGAAGGCCTAGCTTGCTTGGTATAATGAATTCACTTGCATCTAGGGGTGTAAGCGGATCAGATAATATCCGTCTGTTTTCGGATCCGTATTTAAAAATTAGATGCAGATATCTGATATCTGTTGCCTGTAATACACTGCACAATACTAATTGGAAATGTATTGATCGAAAATCCTGCATTAAAAATCTACAGCATAAAGGTTATACCGAAGATCGTCACAGAAGTCCCGGATCTATGTGGGCACCGACTGTCAAAAGTGATGGGGTGAGAGAGACGTGTTCTTTTTTTTAAGCTACTTATTTTTTTGGATATGGATAAAGTTTGTTAGATAACTGAGTTGGGGTTGACTAGAAGTAGGGGGATAATATTTTACTCTTTTAAATAACCGGGGAACTAACTGTTGTAAATGTCAAAACACATAAATTATTTTGTTGAGAATATTTCGGTGAAAGATATTATTATATTAATTTGAAGGGAGATTGGCGAAAGCTAATTATTAGAGGTGCTACTTTTACCCGATTACCCGGATCCGATCCGGAACCGAACAAGATCCGACCCGGAACCGACCCGAATCCGATTAATTTGGATATGATATGGTTTAAAAAATATAACCGATTAAATTATGGGTATGGGTACAAAATTAAAAATTTAATATCCGACCCGGATCCGAACCGGAACCGATACTGTAATAGATAGGATATGGGTATCATTTAATTATCCAACCCATAACCGGACCCGACCCGATACCCGTATAAATACCCAATAAAATATATATTAATAACTCTGCATCAAGTTTTTTGTGTTAGATAATATATTTCAGCTGAGCTATAATTTGATAAAACTTAACCAAATTTATGCTACTGTTTTACACTACCCTTTAATTACATCCTTAACTAGCCCTTTAATTACGCCCTTTAATTTTTGTTCTATATTATACACATGTGACACATGACACATGATTGTCAAATTTATTCTTCCATAACCAGCTTATTTTATACCTTTTTTCTTCTATTACATTCAATTCATAGATTTTTTTGAATTATAGAAAAGGAAATCATCATCTCTAATATTTTACTTTCTAAAAATTATATCTCCTCCATCCTCCTGAATTCAAAAGTTATTAACAAAAAACTGAATTCAAGATTTTTTGTTACACCATGAGTACTCCAAACAACCAACAACCAACTAATAATTTAGAGTTATTAGTTTTATTTTGCTATGTAGCATGATATATTTTATTATTTATAAACATGATTAATAGTATAATTTTTATTTTGCAGTAGTTTTTAATTTATATTGTAATGATTTATTATATGAGATGTTTAAGAAATTATAATTATATTTAAATGTAAATAATTTCTCGAATACTTTGGAGTTGTGACCTATACCCGCTCTGGATCCGGAACCGCCCCGTATCCGAACCGGACCCGATAATCCACAAACAAGTTACGGGTATCTATCTACCCGGAACCGAAAGACTGGACCCGAAATATCTACGGGTAGATAGGTATCCGGATCCGGACCCGACCCGATTTGAAACAAATAAGTATATGGATCAAAATTTGGACCCGAACACTTTTAGGGTCCGGATCCAAATATAATAGTACCCGGACCCAACCCGACCCGATAGCACCTCTACTAATTATATTGAGTCCCTTTTGATCATTTATTTGTTAAGATATTGGAACAAATTAAAACTACCATTATAAATTATTCTATATACAAAATGTTTTCATCAATAATCAATTCCATTTAATGCACAGCCAATGCTGCCTCCAATTTTGGAAAAGATGTCCCAGAAGAGCATTAAAATCCCTAATTATATATATAGATAACTAATTATGACTTATTTATTTGTAGATTATGTCAACATGGGTGATTCAGATACTAACAACATTGGGACTTGTATCTACTAATGATTGAATTCTACTTGCAACCGGCTAGAAACAATTAAACTAGATATATATTAGAGAATCATTTTTTTTTTATAATTTCTTTTTACCTTTTTTTGTTTCAATGGCAACCTTATATAGCCAGATCAGCATTTCTTGGCCAAAAATGAAGCTACTATAACTTTTAAAGCACAAATTTTGTAATTTTCAGAGTATAGATAATTTTGTCTTTGATTATTTAAAAAATGTTGTATAAGCCTCAATCCATGTTAATGAATTACTTGTGAAATTAATAATAAATGACATGACTTTATTTCGAACTTTTTCTGCTATATATGAATAATAATTTTAAAAATAAACTGTTGCACATGTACCAGAAAAAATAAGAAGGAGAGACCAATCTAAACATTTTGGCTCATACTAGTCCCAAAAAAAAAAAAGAATTAAGGAAAAACGTTTAAAAAAAATAATCTTCCTGTCATTATTATGTTGCATTTGCACTAAACTATATATCTCCGTTAAAGAAAAAATGATGTCTCTAACACTCAATATTGAGTATTAAATGTCAACGAAGAAAATAATCTTGTGTGAATATAAAAACAAATAACAAAATTAATAACATATAAAGATTGCGCGATAAGTCACAAAATAAATTAAAATTTAGTACTCACACTTTGCCGTGTAACTTGATGACATCCCAAAATAATGTTAGCTATTTTATTTTTGGAAAGCATCATCCATGATAGATGGTACGTACTCATTAACCTTCACATTCAAATGCCTCCTTTTAGCAAAAAAAAAAAAAAAAAAAACCATAGATGCATTTATTGAATTCTCAATAACTCTTTGGTACGTTCTTGCAAAAAATTGTAAAGCCCCAACAGCAAGCTACCATATATGGCAGGTCCTCTCCTACGTACGAAATATGGAAAAAGAGGAATTGTAAATGTAAATATGGAATTGATGAAGGAAGAGATCGAGTCTTTGATAGTTTAATTAGTGGGACCCACAAGTAAGAGGAATGACGAGTTCCTAAAAGTCGAGTGATTTTGAAATTAAAAAACTTCGGACATTATTTTACGCATGTTACATTTATATATTTTTTATTTTAAGAAATAGATAAAATGAGAAATTTATAAATTTATGAGTTCTAATTAAACTTCTTTTCTAAAAGTAATAAATCAGATAATTTTGTAAGTTTTAAAAATTTAAAAGGGTAAATATGATTTTATGAATTTTAATAAGGAAAATACGTAATTCCAAGATTTTGAAGAGTATATATGAAATTCCTCCTTCATTAATTTATGACATCTTGTGTGCATTGGGTGTGTATATATATATTCTGTGGGGTACTGCATCTAGTGTTGTAAAAAGTTATTTGTTTAGATTGATTAATTAGCTGATTAGTCGTTAGCGGTGATCAAACTGTTAACAATTTATTAACTAATCGGCAGATTTTTTTTTATTATGACTAATTATTTCTGATTATTTCCAATTAATCGCACTACCCTATCCGTCTGACGAGCACATACTGTTATTTACAAACTGCATTTAGTAGAATGAGCTTCCATTGTTTGATATCTATTTGAGTTAAGTTGTAAAAAAATCTTCCACTTCTGTTTGCTCCATCGTTTCTGGTTTTCTCATGAGACCGAAAAACATCGCCCGAAAATACGGTGATCTGGCAGCCAAGATACACTTATGAGCTGGAAACAATTCCCCCTTCACATTAAATATAACATCAGCTCCTTCTCCGCTTTCGAGGAGTTTACAAAGATCTGAACGTATTTTCCATGTAAGGACCTCACGAAAGGGGGGCTGCACTTGCTGAATGACCGATGATTTCAAAACCCGCAATGTGCATCTGATTGTCAAGCTGTCATTATGCAGATATGATGACAACTCCTTGTTGCTAATAAAAAAATCATAACCACACTCTGTGTTTTTACCTCCAAACATATAAAGCACATTATCATGTGATGTTATCTCGGAAGGTTTCCCCAGTTGGTCTAGTAGGTCGAACCGGATCTTTGCCCTCATACCATTGCCTTCGCTCAGTTGTTCGATGAAAACTGAAGAGTGTTGATTGAAGTATTGTGGGTAGAAATTGATGGCCCAGTTGTGGCCGCCAACCTCAAAAGGTGCTGATTGGATGGGATCACTGCACTTCTTTTCTAACAATATTGAGTATCCTGAAATTTTGAATACATGCGAACCTTGAACCAGTTCGTTCGTGCTAACTGAAACAGTCTCTTTCCCTTTTCTCATGTTTTCCATATCTTTTCCTATGTACTTTTTTAGTAGGACACAAACAGAAAAAAACAAATTTATTAGTTTTGTAAAAAGATGACATATGAATTGAAAATATTGAGATCTTGCGTGTTTACACAGAATTTCCTTTATTTCTTTTCATTTTGAAAGTATGCACAAATATTTTTTACATTTCATTCCTATGATTTTTAGGATTGGAAAAGGAGATAGAATTTCAATTCAATAAAATATATATCATTGTTTTTATGTAGATTAAGAGAAGAATTACTTATATTAATTGTCAGCACCTATATATATCTTTCACTAGTGGTATCAAAAATTAAATATTGGTTACTAATTTAAAATAAGTCTACAAGTTGTTCCGTCTAGATTTTGAGCCGAAATTTTTAAAAACACCATTTTTGAAAAATTAATAAACCAAAACACCCTTCCTGAAATTTTTTATTAAAAACAGCATGGCCGCTTCTGTGAAAAGCGGCCACATACAATCGGGCCGCTTTGGAGGGCAGCGGCCACAGGATTTTGCCTTTTTTTGCTTTTTTTTTTTTTTTTTTGGAAAGCAGAAATTTTTTTATTATTTTTATTTTTTGTATTTAAATATTAGAAATGTTGAATATATTTCTTTGAATATAGATGGAATGCAATATAATTTGATTTATTAGAAATACTGCAACAAATAACCCGGATCAATATTTTTCAGGTCAGATTTTTCGCGGCTGTAAGAAAAATTAATATATTTCTTTATGTGTTATTGGAAAAAAATAAAAATGTTTAGATTCTGAGTTATTGATCCCAGTTCAAAAGTCACTTCTAGATAATTCAGAAAATATTGTGATCTTTCTAATACATTTAATTTATTAAAAGTTATATCTATTTTGAGAATTATTTTTGAAAAACAATCATTAAATAAATTAAAGTTTTTATTTTTTTTTTCAAAAATAGATACAACTTTTTATAAATTAAATGTACTCGAAGCATCATAATATTTTCTGGATTACCTAGAAATGACTTTTGAACCGGTATTAATAACTCAGAATTTAAATATTTTATTTTTTTTCCAATAACACATAAATAAATATATTAATTTTTCTTACAGCCGCGAAAAACCCGGCCTGAAAAATATTGCTCCGGGTTATTTGTTGCAGTATTTCTAATAAATCAAATTATATTGCATTCCATCTATATTCAAAGAAATATATTCAACATTTATAATATTTTAATACAAAAAAAAAAAAAAAAAAAATTCTGTTTTCCAAAAAAAAAAAAAAAAAAAAAGCAAAAAAAAGCAAAATCCAGTTGCCGCTCCCCTCCAAAGCGGCCCGATTGTATGTGGCCGCTTTCCACAGAAGCGGTCATGCTGTTTTTAATAAAAAATTTCAGGAAGGGTGTTTTGGTTTATTAATTTCCCGAAAATGATATTTTTAAAAATTTCGGGATTTTGAGTGACGTCATAGATTTTTGATAAAAGAATTTCAATTATGCAAGATTTAAGAAACTTTGAGAACTTTTAAAAGTATGCCCAAATTTATATTTTTTTGGTGTTTCCTTTTTAATTTTTAATTTTTTTAAGAATTGAAGGTGAATTTTTCTTACAACAAAATAGTTTTTTTTTGTAGATAAAAAGAAAACAAAAATTCTGATGAAAAAAAAAATCATACTTGTAACAAATGCTTGTCAATTTAATAAAAAAAAATAAGTTTCAAGTGAAGGAAACAAAAAATTCTAACTAAAAGCTAAAACAATAAAATTATTGAAGAGCTCACCTTTGAAATCTGTTAGTTGTTTTCTGGACAAGAATCAAAATCACCTTTCTTCACAAATTCTTTCTTCACAAATTCACTCTATGTATCACCAATTAATTAATACAAGGCTACTTGACCATTCTCTCCACTTATATATGACTTTATACACTAAAAATAGGAACTCTTTTCAATTCATTTTTGGTAAACTTTTGATAACAATACTATAGCCAACTTTAGTGGGTGGAAAATAGCAACTCTTTCCAAAATTTACTTGTCATACAAAAATAATCACATAACAAATTGGGAATGACCACAAAATGCTCTAATTTTTGTCCAACCCTAATTTATCAATTGACTTACCCAAATATGGTTATGAAAAAATTGCATGTGACAACAGCCGTGTTGACAAGTTTTGTTAAATCTTAAAAAAAAAAAAGAGATAAAAATACTCTAGAAACTAATAATATTTTCTTATTTGAGAAAATATAATTCTTCCTAGAAATTCCCTATGTAGCTAATTATTTAGCCCAAATATGGTTAACTTGTCATACAAAAATAATCACATAACAAATTGGGAATTACCACAAAATGATCTAATTTTTGTCCAGCCCTAATTTATCAATTGACTTATACCCAAATATGGTTACAAAAAAATTGCATGTGACAACAGCCGTGTTGACGAGTTTTGTTAAATCTATAAAAAAAATAAAGATAAAAATACTCTAGAAACTAATAATACCTTCTTATTTGAGACAATATAATTCTTCTTAGAAATTCCCTATGTAGCTAACAACCATTTCTAACTTTTTTGTTCATCTTTGTTGTATTTTACAATAATTGTGGTGGAAGTCGCAGCTGATTATCCACTGGAAATTAAGGAGGGCACATTTTAGGCTTTTCTTTTAATTTATGATCGGATGGTGTACTTGTTTTATTATTGGCTTGAGAAAGTTAAAAGAGTATTGGGTGAGGTTGGTTATGAGCATGTTTGGTTTTAAGCGTAAATTTAAATGTTTTGATGATGATAGTTGTATTTGGAGATTATTAAATTTGTTTTTTCAAGATATAACTGTCTGCCTTATGTATGTGGCAAATGTAATTTTAGTTTATGCATTGGTTTGACGGTTGGTAAGGCAATGGTTAATTTGACGGTTGATGTTCATTAAGAAAATGGGACGGGAAAGCATATATATATATATATATAGAGTTAGGTTGGGTGCTATGGATAGCATAGTGGCCTCTATGCTACGGCTCAATATTCGAGTTTTCAAAATTTAAACGGTCGATCCGAACCGTTCATCTTATTCTCCATATTAATATCTGATTGGAGACCAAATTTTACATTTTTCTGAATTTTTTTACTATTTATTAAGTATTTTACAAAATTGTTGATCCAACGGTGGCTGCACAAAACAGTAAAACCGTTGGATTAGCGATTTTCAAAGTGGCTTAATAAATAGTAAAAAAATTCAGAAAATTATAAAATTTGGTCTCCAAGCAGATATTAATATGGAGAATAAGATGAACGGTTCGGATCGACCGTTTGGATTTTGAAAACTCGAATATTGAGCCGTAGCATAGAGGCCACTATGCTATCCATAGCACCCAGCCTAACTCATATATATATATATATATAGAGAGAGAGAGAGAGACCTAATTTGATTCGATCGGACCGCCTTGTTTTCCTATCAGGTATGCGTGTTTTACAATTTCATACTTTTTTTTTTTTTTTTTTGCGGTTATCATTAAATACCCGTATGTCATTATCGATCTTGTAGAATTCTACAACTAATTTTCTCCGCCAACCTAAACACCATCATGTGGTGGCCCAAAAGGCAAGGCCCAACAACATTAACATCTTAATTTTCGGGTTCATTCTCAGCCCCCAAATAAAAGAGAATTAAATAATAGAATAAATTGGAGGAAAATAAAATGAGTATTTTATAAATTTAAAATGAGTTTAGTTGAAAAGTTAATAAATCGAATAAATTTGTGAGTTTTTTAAATTTAGAAGGTTAAATATGGTATAATGAAGTTTAGAAGGGGAGATAAATTTCTAAGTTTTTATGGGGTACATACATGAAATTCTTTGATTTTGAGACTTAAGTCAGTTCTTTAGATATAACTTGACTGTTATCTCGGATGTAATTCGTACTTTTTAGTAGTTGTTTTGTAAGGTTTGTATGTGGCATTGATACCAGCTCTTTGATACCACTTGACACTATGATTTCAATGAAAATCGGCAGGTTCTCCAATTTTCATAAAAGAAAAAAAAAGTTCTAAATTAAAAGTCCACTTAGGAAATATTAATTAGTATGTATGAGATAAATTTGCAAAATGATGTCTTAAAAAAATAAAATTATTATTATTATTGTAATGTATAAGATCAATATATATTTTGCTTTTATATATCTAATGACAACTGTTTTCTTTTTTTAACATAAAATTATACACAAGTTTTTAAAAAAAAAAGGCATAAGCCTGTTTCATTGCCATGAAACATAGTATCTTACAAGAAAAAAAACAAGTACCCTAAACATAGTATCTTACAAGAAAAAAAGGCATAAGCCTGTTTAATACTAGTATCATACCCGTGCGTTGCAACGAAGATATATTATAAGAAAAAAAATATATCAATGAAAATAATAATTATTCAAAAATTAAGACACATGTTAATAGAAAATTTATATGATTATGTATTTTAATTAACTTTAATCATGATCTCTGATAACAATTTGATGATGTGATGATTCTTTATTTTTTAAGTTCCAATGATATAATAATAGCTCGATTCAAATCTAAAATCAAATATCGTACAACAATTCAATATCGACATATAATATGATATCAAAAAATATAAATAAAAAGTGTTATCATGTGTATGTATATGATATATATATACACACATACATATTATAAGAGAAATATATATTCACACACACGTTGCAATTTATATTCTTCTTTGTTTCCAATTTATATTCTTCTTCCTCTTTAATTTGTTTCCAATTTAGAATACACAAACACATTGATATATTCTATATTGGAAATATATTCTAAATTGCCCACAACAATATGTATATAAACAAAAAAGAGAAATAAGAAAATATAAAAAAAATATTTTTCATTGTGATCCGTATAGAAACGAAGAAGAAGTAAGGAAACAAAGAAATAAGAAAATGGAATGTGGAGTCTTCTCAATTGAAGAGGAGAAATATGGAAACAAATAAATATTTCGCTAAATTTCAGAGTTTATTCAATTTTAATTGTAACGTATTGTGTAACAGAACATGTGGTGAGTATGTTTTTAACTAAATTTAGACTTCTATACATAAAACATATGCATTTAATCACAACAAGACAAATTATGCAATTGGATGGCTGAGATCTAATCCAAAGTTTTATCTTTCAATCGTAGTCGTTGAAGGATCGGACACCCAACATGCTTAATAATAAAATTGAGATATATATAAATTATACACAAGTTAATTTTTATATATTAATATCTAAACTTTTATTTTCTAGCTAGTACTGTAAAGGTGCCAAATTTGAAATGATAACTACTACTCTACTAGTATTAGTATTAACATATATTAGAAATATATTATAGTTGTTTCTAGAATCCTCATCTCCTAATTAACTATCTGGCACGCATTTTGATCAAAATTTCTAAATGAAAATAAATAAGTGTTTATTCGGTTTAAAGAAGTATGCAATCCATATGAAATAGGAGTCCAACACTAATTGGAAACTAATCATAAACTATCTATTAATCAAGTAACAGAGATGTATTAGAATTAGTAATTAATCATCTAAGGGAAAAAAAATATATAGATATGACTTAATCTTGGATAGAGATAACTACATTACCTAATACTATATTAGACAATGATTAATTGAAAGAAAGATATCAAATAAAATTCCAGATCGCGAAACAAATATGAATTGCCAAAATATTGAGAATAGAAGACATGGCTGGAAGCAAAACAGATTATGGAAACATATGAAAAAGAAAGGTTTCGAAATTATATGTAAAAGCCCCAATATAGCAAGCTACTATGGTGGGTAGGACTGGCAAAAAAGCTCGTGACTCGTGGCCCGTTTGGTATTCGCTCGTGACTCGATCGATAACAGCTCGTTCGTTAGTGGATCGAGTTAAAATTAGCTCGCTCGCTACATACTCGAGTCAGAATTAATGAATTTGAGTTTGACCTAGCTCGGCACAAGCCAGCTCGGTCATTAACGAGCTATTTAATATACATAGTTTAATAGTTAATCGGATCTATTCACTTCAGATTAGAGATATTATGGTCTGTGGATGTTATAGCCAGTGTTATGGCAATTGCACTTTGGACTGTGTTTAAGTTGATTGGTAATTTTGTATGGAATATATGTGAATTAATTATAAGCAATTAAGTTAATTTGTATGAATTTGTTTGATTTGGTATGCATGAATTTATTCTGTGAATATGTTTGTATGAATTTAGGATTTTGATATATTTGTATGTATGAATTTAGCTGTAAAGTTAATTTATAGTAGTTGATTTGCTTAATTACAATTGAATTAAAAGTATTTTTCAGTAATTAGTCATATAAATATTATTTTGTTTTAACCATAATTGATAAGATGTGTTATGAAAATTTAAGATATAGTAGGAAAGAAAATATACAAATTTATAAATCTGCCAAGCTAGTAACGAGCTAGCTCGGCTCGCTCGGACAAACCACGAGTCGGTCTTGAGCAATAGTTTTAGCTCGGGACCTAAAATTCAAACTCGCTCGCTCAGCTTGATACACCAACAAGCCGAGTTCGAGTGTGACCTATCTCGCTCTTTAACGGCTTGTTGCCACCCCTAATGGTGGGTCCTCTCCTACAAAAACTTAATTAAATATAGTTTTTAAGACACATGGCCTATATACATAAAACCCTCTATCACAAAAAGAAATTTTAATCTTTGTAGGCACATAGACATATATAGACTTTTATTAAAGCGATCACTGACAGTGATAAGTGATAACAACAGATACTGTACTTTGTGTTTTATTATTAAAAATCCTACGCTCAACAGGAAATTATTGGTTTTCAGCGCAAAATAAAAATCCTACGCTCAACAGGTAGCCTGTGGGCTTTAGCTTAAGAATAAACCTGGCCTGGGTAGTCTTTTAGGCCCGGCCTTACCTGACCAGTTACATTGTCGGGCCGACCTGGTAAAAGGCTGGGTCGGGTGGGTATGACCGGACCGACAGACTGATGGTTTTTTCTGCCATCCCTGGTAACGGCAGTCGAAATTAAAGGTTGAATTGCTAATTAGTGCTTATTAGCTTCCAAGGTAACCAAATCGTCATATATTATAAAATTTGTACCATTCTCAGCATAACTATTCAACAATGTACTAATCTTTGTAGGCCTGCATTATTTAGTAGTTTCGGAATTGATGACTTGGAAATGAATGCATGCATTCATAAAATATATATATATATATAGTATTGTTAATTCCGAAAGCCCATTTTGGAGCTTTTAAAGACATGTACTCACCGATAGTAATTTTCAGGCGAACAAGGCCGTGAAAAAAGAAGTTAATTGACCACTGATATTATTTGATCAAATTTTATATAAAGTTATATATATTAGCTTTGTCAGAATTATACAGTTTATACTGACCTCAACCGAAACTTTTATGCAATTTTAGTACATATATATGATTGCTATACAGGTTTATACTTCTGATGTCAGAGTCTGAGTGTCAAATATATATAATAATAATTGATGGAATTCCATTGAAATAAGTTCATAAAAATAGGTAGTCATAGAATACTCCAAGAACACACTCTTTCTATTAGCAAGAAGACAAACAATTAATTTCACCACTGGCATTCCAATCACATTTTTACGCTCATCGATCTACTCATTCATTTTTCTTTTATGACTAATTAAACTTTCGATTACCCATGTTTGCTCATAAATAAGATACAATATTAAGTTTGAAAATTTAAACATTTTTTTTCCGTTTTAAAAGATTAGAATAATATACAAGTAAATAATTAACACGCATAACGAAATTTTAATCTAAAGCCTTCTAATTGAAATTCCTCAATTTTATTTATTAATTTTTTTTTTGGAAAGCTTGGTAGAGACTAGAGACTACAAATATTCCTCAATTTCAAATGATAAGAAACTGACTTGTTACTTTTAATTATTCCTAAAAGAAAACGGCTAAGAATAACATTCCTTTTTATTATTCCCTCGAGACTTGTGAGTGATGCATGGCCTTCGAAGCATTCTGATCTTCTCTGGTCAACTGGATCCATTTTAAGATCACATGCAGGTCAATATGTGTGTGTATTTCACGAGGTAATAGCAGTCGAAAGGCTGCATTGCTAATTAAGTGCTACTTAAAGATCTGTACCTAGGTATCTGACAAAAAAAAAAAAGAATTCTGACCGCCAATTTTCAATAAAAGGTCTAGACCAAGCACTGTTGTTTATCCTAACGACGCACCACTATTGCGTATAAATATCCCTCAAATTGAAATTGATTTGACAATTTCCACTTGCATCAATCTATCCAACAATGGCTACCACCAGTGACCGCAAGCTTGAGCTGAAGCTTCTGATCGAGAAAACAACCCAGAAAGTGTTGTTCGCCGAAGTCAGAAAAGATGTAGTCGATTTTCTCTTCCGTCTGTTGTCCCTGCCCATTGGATCAATGACCAAACTAATAACCGAAGAATCGACTTTCAGTACCTTATGCAACATGTACCGCAGCTGTGAGCAGCTAGATCCGAGCAAACTTCCTTCAACTGATCCAATGACAGCAGACAATCTCCTATCTTTCACAGGTCCAGCTACTGCAAAAGAGTATGTCTTCAAACTCAATTGCAATTGTAACAAGTTTACTGATGTAAGACCAAGTGCCACGAATTCCATCTGCGAAAGCTGTGGAAAGTCTTGTTCGTATACGACATTATCGTACATGAGGCCCAGTGTCACGAAGAAGGCAGTCGAAAGAGACAGATATGTCAAAGATGGTGTTACCTATTTTGTAATGGATGATCTATCGGTGGTGCATCTAACTCCTTTAGAGAGTATATATTGCGCTTCTGAACAAAATGGGTCACAAGAATTTAAGCTTGCTTGAAGAAAAAACAGTCACCCTGGATGTCCAACAGGTCAGATCTATTTCTTTCTTTTTTTCTACTTCAATGAGAGTACAATTATTCGAGTGAGCTACAGTACGTATTAGCATTATTTACTAAACTAGATGTATAAATTTGAACATTCATCTATTGAGTAAATTTGACGATATCAAAGGACGCATCTTGAATTGAATTTTAGTCATCGTATATTTGTAACACGAATCGGATTAAACGATGAATTTAAACTATTGAAATCCGTTTACTTTACGAATAATGTGTCTACATGTAAATTTTTTTTTTAAAATTAATTTTGCATAGAGTTAAGTGGTAAAAAACGTTCAAAAAATGAATTTTAATTTTAACCTTCTAATTTTGACCACTTGATTTTATACTAAATTAATTCAAATGCTTAAAATTTTTACATATGGATACATCACTCTTAAGGTAAGTAGGTTTCAACGGTTCAGATTTATCATTTGAAGCCAATTTGATGGATTTTAGACTTGAGTTCATTAAAGAATTTGATAAAATTAAGAACACCCTAGTTCTGCTCCTCTTTAATTATTCCTGTGATACATGTAAAGATCACATGCAGGACAATGTGTGTGTTTGTTTCACGTGGTAATGGTAGTCGAAACGTGGCATTGCTAATTAAGTGCTACTTAAAGTTCCAATAGAAGGTAACCAAATGGTTATATACTGTAAAAGCTGTGCCGCCCCATCAGAAAAAAAAAGGAAATAATCCTGACTGCCAGTTTCTTTATTAAAAGTTATTGACAACGTATGCGTTTCCGACCGAAAGCCTAAGGAGAAAACTGTATGCCCGGAGTACAAAGATACAAGTTTCTTCTCAGTATTACTTCTATATGATAAACTATCCAAATTACATGATAATTATTCATTCTTTTAATTATTATTAAGCAGTTGAAGTGTTTTTTTTTTTATCATTTTAATTATAGTACATAAATTTATGTGAGGTGCGTAGTAATTAGTTTGTTTAATTTATATGGTTAACGTAACATATTTTTGTTGTCTTACTAGGGTTTGGAGCTTCTAAACAAATCATTTAGGTCGAAGAATGTACTCACTGATATGTTTCTAGCGAAGAACAAAGAAGCCCTTGCTGAAGATTCTGACTCAGATATGGGGTTTTCATTATTTGATTAATTAATTTCATGTAAAACATCATATTATCTATTATGATGGTGAAATTTATGTTACTAATGTTTATCTATATTATAATACAAGTTATTTGGATCTTCTTTGATGAAATCCTTGATCTTTTCTCGTTGTGCATTGTTTGTTGTTAGACTCCAAAATTTCAAATGTAAAATTGTTGACGATTATATCATTAATCTCCTAAAAGAATCAGGGATATGTTAGAAAAATATTCTTTGTATTTATATTTTTTTTTTCAGGATGATAAAGAAAATGAATAATAATTTTCTGAACTAATCGTGCCACCAAAAGAATGAACCAACGCATGATTAATTTCCAACCACCATGACTAGAGTTTTTTTTTAACGGAAACATCACTTGTCACATGTTTTTGCTGAAATGTATATATACTCCTATGGCCGGCCAAGATATATAGTTCGATGTCCTTGCGATGTTAAGGCCCTGAGCTGACTTGATCCGAGAGTTTTGATCACTAATCCTGATGGTGTGTTCTTCTCTGAGGACCTGTTCAAATTAAAATGCTATTTATTAGATACCAACTTGTGGGCATAACCTCTCTTTAAAGTAATACATGTGAAAAATAATTTTCACCATCAATTTTGACCAGTTCCTTTTAAGGTAATTAACAATGATTATTCATCCAAAAATAAAATTAAAAAACAAACGTTAATTTGTGGATTTTAGTTCTTACCACTAGCCAAGTGGCTGTGGTATGTTGTTCGTTTAATGGAGGTTTAACATAGATGCCATAGTTCTGGAAATTAAACCACAAGAGTGCCGAATGTGGTGATCGCAAAAAAGGATGAGAGCGGTCACTATAAGACCGTAAATGAAGCAATTAAAACATGCCATATATACAAAGCGACATATATGTGATACATGTCAAGACCAGAGTGTATAACGAGATAGTCAAATATGAAGCCAACTGTTCTAGTAATGACGCAGTCCGGAACAAATTGACGCCAACAGTGCTCATATAGGGTGTCTTGGAATCCATCAAAGTGGCAGTTGAAAAATGTTGCTGCTGCAGAATGAGCCAGAGATATATTTGTCAAAATTAAGATTACTACAAATGAAAAGTTATGGAAGACATTTTGATTATTTTTGTAATAGGAGAAGAAACATTTAATGAAAAATATACAAACTTGAAATATTTTTTGAGAGTAAGTTGGCAACTGCAAACTTGAAATAATTTGGTGGTATTTAAGCAATCAAACAACAAAATATATAATGTGCTAAAAAGTATTGGGCCCATCACCATACATGGACAAGTATCCCCTTTGTGTTCTGATCTGAACATGATGCTTTGAAAACATACCAACAGACTTTAGAGCATTCTTCAACTGCTGCTTCGACAGATTCCAAGACACCCTATATGTGCATTGTTGGCATCATTTTTTTTTCCGAGAGTGCATCATAAGTAGAACAATCAAGTTCATTTTTGACTATTTCGTCGTACACTTCGGTTTTGATATCTATCACAACAAGAATGAGACACTTTACGCGAGGATAAAAAAGTGACTTTTTTGCGATGGACTACTCTCATTGTTTAACTTTTTCTTTTTGCGACGGTACTTTTTGTGACGGACTACCGTCATAAATGCGTTTTTTTCCTCACAAAAAATGTCTACTTTATTGTAGTGTATGTGCCATTTTGTATGTGTATGTTTTAATTGCATCATTTATGGTCTTATAGTCAGTACTACCATCTTTTATTTACCACCACTACATTCGGCACTCTGGTTGATTTTTCATAATTGCCGGCCCGGCCTCTAAACCCTGCATGAAATAGCAAGTAGAACACCGTCATTGCTAGTCGTAATAACTAAAGTCCACCAATTGATGTTTGGTTTCTAATTTTTCATGAATAATTCATTGTCAATTATCTACAAATGAACTGGACAAATTGATGATGAAAATTATTTTCTTCTCGTCTTACTTTAAATAATAGATTATGCCCACAAGTTAGTATCTAATAGGAAAATAATTATAAAAAAAAAGTTATATAAACAACATCCTGATCTAAACATGACGCTTTAAAAACATACCATCAGGATTGTTGATTCAAAACTGTCGGATCAAGGCAGCTCAACAGAGTACTCGATCCCGTGTTGTGGTCATGGAGTCATTGATAGTCTGATTTTGTTTTTCTGAGAGGTGAATGATGCATTGGACCAGCGCGCAATTTTGCACTAAGAACATTGTACTATGTCGAACATGCCAACACAGGCTCTGGTTCGTCCATAGCTCATAGGGTGATGTGGCCTGGGGTCCATGTCATCGGCAGGAAAGAAACACTATTCAATTCATACCAGAAAGTTTCATCGGTGCTAATTCATGGATGCACTGCTTTAGAAATGTGGTGTCTTGGGTATTGTAAGATTGAGGTGAGAATAGAGTTGTAAGAGAGAGAGAAAGAGAGAGGAGGGGAACATAGAACACTTTGTTAGAAATGGTGAGGTGAGGACTGAGGAGCAGCAGCTTGAATAAATAGCGTGCAGGTCATGGGCAGGTTTGACAAATCACTGCACCTACCCCTCCTTAACTAGAATTCAGATCCAGTGCAATACCTGACCTGGTAGAATGAGATCTGAGCCGTTGGTTATAATCTGGCACGATCTCTAAACGGATTTCTAGATAGGCGCTAAATTGATTTTGATCCGGTAATGAATAATCTACTGGTCAGGGATATTACTCACTCCCTTAACTACCGAATTAATGGTCATTTTTCTCCATCATTTTTATTGTTATAAATATTTTAAATATTTTTGTTGAGAATGAGAAAAATGGAAACTTCTTTGATGTACTCAAGAATAGAAAAATATTCGATTTCTTTAGATAATTTTTAAAGAACCGAATTAATTATTGATTCCGTATTTTAGAATTTGTATATATACATCTCCATCCCTTATTGACAGAAAATACCTAATCTCCATTAAACCCTAAAACACATTATTAGTAATTTGGTTTAGGATAGGGTTAGGATTTAAATAATACCTAAAAGAACATAATTAATAATTCGGTTTCTTATGTGATATAAAAAAAATAATCTTTCTAATTCTTTAAAAAATATTTCATATGTTTCTAAAATAAAAAGTTCTGTTTTTTGTCCCCAATTTTATAGCACATTCAAACCAGTGATAGGTTGTCAGTAATAATGAACTATATATATGAAATGTACCATTTTAATTTAGTGCGTCAGTACTCCAGTATTGTTTTAACTGCCTCATAAAAATCACAAAATTACTTTTTCTCATTGTTACAACATTTTTTATAAGTTACTTGTCTTTTGAAGGTATCACATTTTTTATTATTGTCAGAATGATTGATTGGTATAAAATATAGCTCAAGACAGAATATATAGCAAAAGCAATTAAACAATAAAATGAGAAACTCATTGTTCTTTCTTTAATATGATCATATAAAGTATCTAATAAAGTCAAATTAAGTTATAACATATCATGTTAGATCATTATAATAAAGAAGAAATATTGTGAAATATATTACTCAACAATAATACAAAAATTAAAATATGTCTATAAATCATACAAACATAATAAGAAAGATCGTTTTCTTTTAAAAATCAGACTAACTTTGTGAGATAACTTACAAAATAAATTAAAATTAGTAATTTTTTTGTTAATTTATTACTATTCACTTGCGGTGAAAAAAATGCAAGTCCCCGATAGCAATAGCAAGGTACCATGGTGGGCCCTCTCTCACTAAAAGTTAATTTAATATCATTTTGGAGGCACATGACTCCTATATATGTCATTACTAAAAGGGAATTTAATATTTTTGTAGGCACAATCACATGGCATCTATATGATATAGATATTAAAAAGTCGTAAAACCCTCTGTCACAAGAGGAGATCAATCTTTGTAGGCACATGGTCTTTAATAAAATGATAAATGATAAGAACATGTAATGTACTTGCTCTTTTATTATTTTTGTCTTATTCAAATTTACTAAGATCTTGCATTTAATTCAAATAAAACAAATGAAGATTTTCAGGTTACCAGGAATAGATGTGCAACTCCATCAGCACTTGCATTTGAGGATAAACCCTGTTTGTGTTTTTTGTTCTTCTAAAATCTCGCTCACAGACCAAACAAACCTAACAGAATGAAAATAAATAGAGCTTTTAATAATTGTTTTATGTTTTCTTGGCTGTATTGGAAATTTTCATTGTAGTTTTTGTATATCAATTCATATCATACAAAGATATTTCTTTATGTGAAATGAAATTATTGTTTTTGATTTTGACTTATTGGCAGTAAGCATAGAAAATGATGAACTACAAGTACAAAACATTTAGATCGGAATTTAAGAAAGCTAATATTGTGTATTAATTGTTGAAAAAGAACTCAGCAATTGAAGAGGTAATTAGGGAAAAAGAGTGTCTTTTAAATATTTTTTTTACAATGTTGTGTTAATAACAAGTAGGGTTGTGCAAATATCAGCACCCAACGTTCCTCTAAGTGAATATCATTTATTTATGGGGTGGAGATTTTGTCCAATGGCCTTTGGACAAAATCTCATCCAAAGTAAGCTTTAAACCGTCCGATCTGTGTTAACATTTATACGGATAATTTAGATTTACATAGTCATTTAAAGTTATTAAGTTTTAAATATGTTGGTACGAATCTTAAAGTAAATAAAACGGTAAAATCCTGCTTTGGATGAGATTCTGTCCACAGCCCTTTGGATGAAATCCAATTCCTTATTTATGCCTTGTGTAGGTTTGCGGGCTTTACATGGGCTCATCTAATTTCCTTCTCTATTGCTCTCATTTGTTTTTGTTTTTTGGGATGGGACTTATTCTTGTAAATGGATCGCCTTGTTTTGGAATTAATGGAGCTGCTCTATACGAAACAAACTAGATACCCGATGTTCAGTCGGAGCTGTTTGATTTTGAATACCATACGAATTGTAATACGGATTGAATCGGATCTCCAAGGGCGGACCCATCTTGAGCTAGGTGGGAAACCGTCCTTTCTAGATTTTGAAATTAAGTGGAAAAATACGAATCTGATAGGTTGATCGGGTTTAAAACTGATAAATAAACCTGTTAATGGTAAGAGAGGTTGTTTAGTGGACATAAATGCTTCGCGTCTCAAAAAAACGTACAAATATTGATCATATACAGTGAGTTGCAGTCCACGTCAGTTTTTGTTAAGTTTTTGAATGAAAAAAGTTAAAAAGTGATGGAAGGATTTAATTAAAACAAATACAAACTTCAATAGCTAATGAGAGACAAAAAAAGTTGAGCGACCAATCCGTGACAAAGAGCAAAATTTAGTGGACAGAAATGCTTCACGTCTCAAAAAAACGTACACTAATTGATCATATACAGTGAGTTGGAGTCCATGTCAGTTTTTGTTAAGTTTTTGGATGAAAAAAGTTAAAAAGTGACAGAAGGATTTAATTAAAACAAATACAAAGTTTAATAGCTAATGAGAGACAAAAAAAGTTGAGTGACCAATCCGTGACAAAGAGCAAAATTTAGTGACCTCCCACAAAATTTACCCTAAAATTCATGTAACCCCTTTACTAGTTATATAATTAAATTATGATATGACGGTTCGGATCTAAACTAAAAATTTGAGTTATTGTAGGGAATCCGAACTTAATTAGTTCCAACGGCATCATATCTATATATAAATCATAAAATAATTGTAAAAAAATAGTTAATTAATTATGTCTAATTAATTTGGATAGATACAAACTATAGTTGGAATGACCAGGCTGTTAAAAGAATGTACCTAATTAAGCTTTAGAAATAAAACCATGGGATAAAACAAATATATATGTAGTCATTTGTTTAAAAGCTCAATTTTCCAAAGATCCTCATTTATAAATTTACAGAAATATGTTAATTACCAGGTTAGATATCAAGAAAAATATTTACTCAATTTTGTTATTGTAGAAATGATTTCTTACTTCTGAGGAACTCAGAACTAAGGTTTTGATGGTTAATATATATCTCATATAGGAATAAAATTCAGGGAGGAAAGAGCTAAAATGAACTAATGAGGTACTGTCACTCAAATTATATATTACTGTGACATTTTTTAGCATGTAATTTCCTTTGCTAAATATTAATTTCCTTTAATTTCGGTAGTTTGTCAGTGCCGTCTGGAATAAGCATGAGAAGAGAGACAACCTCTCTTTGAGAAATCAACAATTAAAGAAAAAAGAAGAAGAAGTGGCATGTATTGCAAATATATATCTATATAGTGGAATCAGTACAGCTTACACTTTCATGTTGCTCTTCTAGTGTTTCTGAGATTTTTACTCTAATCATAAAATTATACTGACTATGAAAAGAAATCTGTTTAATTTATCACTTGTGTGCACGTCTTTAATTTTCCTTCTACTTTTTTTTCTAAAAGAAATCAAAGAGAATATAAGCTAGGTTGTTTTAAAAGAAGCAACTCTACCGCCATTTTTATTAATATCCAACATTAATTAATTACAAATTAAGAGCATTGCTCAGGTTTTCTGGATATTTTTAAAAATACCCAAACCGGCCTTTTTCGACCAGTTTTGAATTTTAGTTAGGACCGGCCATTTTTTGACCGGCTATTTTTTAAAATATTTGTTAAAAACCTTCTTTTGACATAAATAGCATAATTATATTAAATACATTAAATTACTAGAAATTATATTAAATTACATTAAAATACCCTAAATTCGACTGATATTGTGCCATCTTTTATATATCATAAAAAATAGTATAATTTTTTTCAAAACTAGCAAAATTTGGGATTCTACAAGTTCATTATATAACTAATTTATTAAGCTACTTAGATTGAAAAATAGAAATTAAAATCTTCATCAGAAACTTCAACTCAAGTTTTGAGGCTCTTCCCTTCGTTTTTTGGCAATTATGAATTTCAATACAAAAGAAAAGCAAACACCGACGCATGCATCTTTTTGCAAGATTTTCGAAAAGTGATTATTTGCTAAAGTCAGACACTCAAGCGTCATTTTGTGGCCTTTTGAAGTTTCGTCGTCGTTTTTCGCCTTTCTCAGTGAAGATATCGTCTCTCTTAGTGTAATTTAGCATATTTTAGTGTAATTTAACATATTTTAGCGTAATTTAACATAATTTCAAGTAATGTAGCGTAATTTAACATACATCAAAATAAGTAATAATTTAACAATTATTTTTTATAAAAAAAATATGACCGGTCATTTTTTGGGCTGTCCCCATTTAAATTCCAACCGGCAAGGCCCAAAAATGGCCGGTTTGAATATTTTTAAAATTACCCAGAGAGCCAAGGCAATTATGTTATAAAAATGGCGGCAACTCTATTATTGTGTAGAGTGTATGCTATTTTTGGCTATTCATATATATTAGCATTGTTCAAATATTTTATTTTATAATACATCTATTTAGTTTTTTTAATATTAATCAAAATTTTAATTTCCGAATGAAGGAAAAACTAAATTGTTCAGTAATTATTTAAATGTGTTTTTATATTGATTTTGATCTAAATTAAAAAAAATGTTTGGTCCCCCATTTGAAAATTGTGAAAACTCGAGTTACATAAATTTCAAATTGTTTAATAGAGAGCTAAATAATTAATTTTCAAATATAACATGTTTTATTTAAATAATGAAAAATAATCTACAATTTAAATTTTTTTTTAACTAGTTAGGTATAAACACCATATTTACTTTATTCGAACTGATTCAATTATTCAAAATAGGTATTAATATGGTATACCGATACGTAGGATTTAATCAAAATAATTTATCCATACCACTTTATTGAAATCCATACCACTTTGGGAATAACAAAGAAACCAAATCCTCTATCCACAAGGGGCAGCAAAATCCTGCCCATAATTGTGTATAGCCAATCTCTAATTGACAAATGGCATCCACCTTTTAACCATTAATAAGAATCTTTAATTTACTTAATTGATTATGAATGACATTCTTTCCTCTTTCCTCTCTTTTCACCTTCTATTTTATATTTAATTTATAAAAACACAATGTAGTTCCGGTCCCTTCTCTAACCTCTCAACTGTGACAAGAAAATTTCAAAGCTTAAGCAATTTCTTAAAAACCATGAGAATTTCATAGATTGAATCAAGTACCAAAACTTGTTATGTGCACAAACCTTCAAACCTATAAATATGAAATTGACATAGTCACATTAGGAATGATATAGTTAAATATGAAATTTCTTGTTTCTATGGGCACAGGGTAAATTTTCCGTTTTATGATATAGTTAAATATGAAATTGACATAGTCACATTAGGAATAAAAAACTTGTTATGTGCACAAACCTTCAAACCTCTAAACAGACCAATTAATTACAAAACATATAGCAACTAAATGTGTCTTTCCTGACTACAAAAATCTCACACAACTTAATATTACAAAGTCAGATCATATGCCTAATCAATTATAAACTATAAATGTTTTTGTGTTCTTGTCAATTTTAATTTCATTAAATATTCAAATTATGACAATTTGTTGGGTAGGTAATTAATGGAAAACATATAAATGATTTTATATTAAGAAGAATAAGGATCAAAAGTTACTGATAGCTCAATATATTTGTGGGCATATTAAATTGCAAAATGAAATATATAGTAAGAGAAAAAAAAACAGCTCAATTAATTAAAGAAGGTTATAAAAAAAAAGTGGAATAAGTTAAGATTTGATTAAGGTAACTCCATTGTGTGTATAACTCTTAATTAGATTAAGGAAAGTTTTTTTTTATTAATTGAAGTAGAAGGTGAATAGACTAACGAGAAAAGATGATAAAATATCATTAAATAATCAATTAAATAAATAAAAGTTTTCTCATGAATGAGTTAAAAGATGATATCCATGTGTCAATTAGAGATTAGAGATTGGTTAAAGTTTTCTTATGAATGAGTCTTCTTGCTCCCTTGTGGGCAGAGGATTTGGTTCAAATAACAAATGGGGTTGATTTATTATTTAGAAGAGAGTGTGTTTATATAGTCGGAATTCAAATTATTATTTAGAAGAGATTGCGTTTATGTAGTCGGCGTTCAAACCTACTAAATCAGACAATAATTGTGAATTTAATGACTCCAATATAATACCAATTGCAGTGTTTGTTGTCCCTGCAAAAAAAACCTTTAATTAAATTAACTCCTGATTTCTAATGGAATAATGAAACTCTATAGTAATAGAAAATGTTTTTTCACCACTGATTCTATAATTTGTTCTATTTTGAAAAAATGATATAGTTTCTTTCTCATCAAATAGATCAAAAGTAACACGATACGTATTGACAAACTCACTAGTATTACACTGACTAACATGACACCACTTTATAGATAAAGAATGATTTAAAATAAAATTAGTTTTAATTATATATATGGTTATTTAATGTGGTCTATATAATTCCAGTAGATTTATTTAAAAATAAAAAATAATTTAACTTAAATTCTAAGTAACCAAATAAAAAAAAAATTTAATTACCTTGTATTAATTTCATCCAAAATCTCAAACATATTTAATTATGTTAATGTAAGTATTTTCTAACATAATTAATCAAGAAAAAAGAGCAAATAAATAGTTTTGCAAAACAAATGATAAATGAAAATGCGAGAGAGAATAATTTCATACATGAAATTGCTCGCTTATGTTTTTATCAGCTCATACATTGTATATGTTATTTATATCTTATCAGAAATGAATAGTGTATGATCATCCTAATCAACCACTTAGACTGAACATGAATTTGTTGCTTCTTTACACATCACACCTATTTACTTTGCGATATTAAATATACCTAGAAGTTATGCTTAAAGATTGGGGTCATACAAATTGAGCCTTTCTTAGATAGTACAAGACATATGAATAATGTGAAGATTGGGGTCATACCAAAAATCACACAAGCGTGCTCCGGAAATCACTCAACTCTGTTTATTTGTTTTTAAGTTTATGCCCTCCAATGTAGAAAGAAATCAATTGGCAAGCGAACTAGTTGAGGTACAAAACATGATTGCACTTGCACAAGCATTTCCTGTCGGAGTAGATACTGATATCCTATCTATGGTACCAAGTGAAAAAAATAAAAATAAAATATGCTCTCTATGGGTTGATCTCACAGACTTTAACTAAATGTTGAAATATCCATCGCAGCTTTAAATGGGTAATTTCCTATTTCATTGAAATTAGTATAGAATGAGACAGAAACTGGAGACGTCCAGTGCTGTGTGTGGCGTTCCATTAGGATGGAAGTTGAGGCCATGGTGGGGTTGTATTTGGACCTTGTTTAGCACATAAAACCTATATATGCTTGGCGGAACTCTTTTATGAGAAATCAAGAATTAAAGAAAAAAAAAAAAGAAACTGGCATTTGTTGCAAATGTATTGTATATATAGTTGAATCAGCACAGCTAGTTATATTTTCTTGTTTCTTCTGGTATCTATTTTTCTTCTTAGGATTACATCTCTGGTATATATATATTTCATGTTTTCATATACTCGGGGATTATTTGCACAAGTAAGAATTTTTCTTGGAAAAGTTGGCTCCAAATTTTGTATGCATTATGCGCAGAAAAATAATAATTTTTTTTTATTGATGTTCGTAACGAATCGGATCATTGTCCACGTATTGATAATATTTGATCCAATTCGACCCATAAAAGCCCAAGTAATCGCAAAAGTTTTAACCTTAGATTCTGTCGATCTTGAGCCCAAAGCTAATTAAATACAAAGGATTAATTAACCAACCTGTGTGCAGTGTGCTGGAAAGAATATTTAATAATTAAAACTTAAAATTTATAAAATCTAATGATAATAAATTAAAAATGACCCAAACCTGCTGTGTCGAATAACTCGCAGCTTGAAGAAAATCATATATATATAGAGATAGATAGAGAGAAAGATGGGCTATGGTGTGTTCCGAATTAAGGTGAATATTTGAAAGTTCAAACAACCGATTCAAACCACTCAACATGATATACATATAGAAATATGCTAGAAGACCAATCTTTACATTTTTTGGAACTTTTTTACTATTTAAAAAAAAAAAATTAAGATTCATAATCCATCCAAAAACAACAAATTTTTACCCATCCAAAAATTAGAAGCTACCCCACACATAATTTAACCCATGTACTAAATAGAAAACATATGACACAAATAATTTTTTTAAGAAGAAAATTCAGATAAAAACCTTCTTTTGGTCGACTGTTTTACCCAACTCCTCAACTAGTTGTCATGCATCTACCCCTTTGAATCACAAGTAATGCACCACTCCATTCACAAGAAGTTAAAAACATAATTTGATGAAATTAGAATGATGTGATTGAATAAATCTCTGCGTGTGTGTATATATAAAGCAATATATATAGCACCTTTAGAGAGATTGAATTTTGCATATAAATCAAAGTCGTTCTACAAATTTATTAAAATTAACACAAGTATTTTATTTAGATATTAGAGAAAATCAGAACAGTTGACAAAATTTGATGAAACTTTAACCACACAACATGCTAAGGATGTATCAAAAGGCTATATATATACAAAAATTTTCAATCGACACTGTTTAGAGTTCTACACAAAACTCGAAGTGGTGCATCCAACATTCCGACCAGGAATAGAGCCTTTACAACTCAGACTATAGAACAGGATAAAGTAGCTCGATATTTAATTTGTTGTTTACTCTTGGCATTCCAGCTGGTAAATATTATTATTTCTCTCTTTTTTGTTTTTGTTTTTGTTTTTTTTTTCTTCATCCGATGCCCTGCGATTGGGATTCACTGTAGTAATGTAAATAAATTGCATTTAAGTGGGGGTACATGCCCAAAATTAAGCATATGGGCCCACTGTTTACTTACTAGTGATGAGCCAGTTGATTTTCTTTTAAATCTTAATCATGGCCTTGAGTGAAGGCCAAGTTTAGAACAAGTTTTTCGGTAGTTTTTGAGTCTATATATTAACACACAAATTATATTTTTCTATACATTTGAACGGTTTATTTTAGAAATTTTGAAGGTAAGAATTTTTTAAAATGAAGAACAAAGGTTAAAAGTATGGGACATAGTTTATGAAAATGGTGTATGCAAGTCCATTAAATCTTAGTGTCAGTCACACATGAGTACATGCACCTTCCGATTCATGGAAAAAACACCCCAAACTTCTATACCAACTTATATGATTAGGTGAAAATTTTAGATGGCGTGATTAAATGAATCTCTTATATGAAAATTTTAGCAATAAATTAAACTCTCTAGGATACTAAATTTTGCATATATTTAACCATTTTCTAACAAAACAAGTCTTGTTGGTTTCAAAATTGTTAAGATTAATGTAAGAGTAGAACTAGGGTGCTCTTAAGCTCACCAAAGTTTTGGTAAGCTTAACTCTAAAATTCATCGAATCGATTTCAAATGATGAATCCGAACCGTTGAAACCCACCCACCTTACGTGTGATGCATCTACATGTGAAATTTTTAAACATTCGAATTAATGTAGTATAAAGTCAAGCGGTCAAAATTAGAAGGTTAATAAATTAATTTTAGTGCATTCATTTTTGAATGTTTTTTGACCGCTTGACTTTATACTAAATTAATTCGAATATTTAAAAATTTTACATGTAGATGCATCACACGTAAGGTAGGCGGGTTTCAATGGTTCGGATTCGTCATTTGAAATCGATTTAATGAGTTTTAGAGTTAAGCTCATCAAAACTTTGGTGAGCTTAAGAGCACCCTAGTTCTACTCTTAATGTAATTATATAATATTCCCCATTGCATATAAAATACTTAATTCACAAATAAAGATATTTGAGAAAATCAAATTAAGATGCTCAGATAATTGCTGCTAATTAACAACCAAATTTGATTGTTTTAATCATCCTCAAGTCTAATAATCTCATTGCTAGTCAGTAAGGAGCATGATCAGTGATTGAACAAGTAATCATGTATTTGAACTTAGCCCTTTTTTTTTTTTTGGAGGCTGATGAATGATGACACGTAAGGGCTGTTTACTTCATATGTACAAGCTGGAACTAGTGGATACAACGCAATGCTAGAATTTTTAAAGAATCAAGGATGAATCCGCATATCCTGGCGCAACAAATAGTGAGAGAAGCTAGGCTTTGGTTGAAGATCTGTAATTGGTTTGTGTTATGTTGTTTTGTGATTTTACTTGTTTGATACCGTTTGTAAATAAGGCGGTGCAAGTACGCTGCATAGAGGATGGATGTACTGAGATGTCATTTTTCCTATTAATACAACAACTATGGCAGTCTCTGTCCCAAAATTTTTATTAATACCATTTTTCAAAATAAAAAAATAAATAAACCACAAATTATGAGGAATTGGAAAAATACCAGGGCCACAATGCATGACAATTAATTGGCGGCCCTATTTTGGGGGCCGTCATTTGTGTTGTGACCCTAAAAAATCTAAAAAAAACTCAAAGAAATTTATCTGATTCCGTTGAGTTTTTAATGATTTGTTTAATAATTATCAAAAATAGAAAAAACAATTAATAATTTAAATATGTTAGAAAGAACATCAAATAAAATAACTATAATTTAGATGTACTAGAAGGACTCCGAAACGTTTTCAGGCAAGATTTTTCCTGAATGTAAAAATAAATTTAACTATTTAATGGTGTGTTACTGGAAAAAAATAGAAATGTTTGTAATTTGAATTATTGATTCCGGTTTAAAAGTCACTTCTAATAAATAAAGAATGTACCTTAGAAATAAAATCATGAGATAAAACAAATATGTAGTCATTTGCTTAAAGTTTCAATATTTCAAAGATCATAATTTATAAAGTTATTAAACTAAAGGAAAAAAAAAAAAAAGTAAAAACCATCCATAAGTTAATAGTTTACTTAGACGAGCATATCCTTGCAACGCACATGTATAGGAGCTGAAGCCGACAACAGATATATTAAAAAGAAAGAATAATTACAAAAGTTTTTCCACACTATTTACATCTAATGGAGTAACTTAGTACCAATCCTATTTTCTCACTAACAATGTTAGTTATTACTTAAACACTTCTCAATCTCTAATGATTTGTCATTGATGAGATGACCCACTGTATTTTGCTTGTTGGAGAAAAACCTTATATTCCTCCCTCCAAAGTGCTCATGTACGTGCTGCTCAGATGACATCCCACCGCCTCCTCTATGTCTGTGTCATCGGCATTCCTGTTTTAATCCACAGTATCAGTATATTAGACGTCCCTCTTGGTGTAATGTTATGTTGTGCCTGCAAGTCTGTTCAGAACCTGGTTGCAAATGTGCAAGGTTTCTCGTCTCCATTCTATCCGTCGAGCATAGATAGCAACCCCTCTATACCAAACATGATGTGAGAATTTCCTGTGATAGAACTTTGTTATCCAACATAAGCCAAATGAGTATTCTCACCTTCATTAATTGGTACCTTCATTTTCCAAAGTCTGTTGTGTATGGCAGTATGGGTGAAATGATGCCTGTGCATCAGATGATAAGCCGATGCACATGAAAAACCCCCAGACGCAATCCATTTCCAAAAAATCACGCAAAATATATATGAGATATGTCAGAGGATGCAAATTCCACAAGTATCTGTGTGATACTGATGCGTGGCTGCCACTGGAGAAAGGATGAGAACCCATCCGTTGGATTAGTCACTGGAGAGTGGAGTTTGCTACGCCGTTTGATCAAACACATTAATTTGTAGGTCTTTGTTCTCTTTCTAGTTTCTCCCAAAAAAGTATTTCTATTCATTTTCCTGTGTATCTTCGGTGCAGCATAATTCTTTAGAGATATAGAAAATACTCGCTACTAGTGAACTTCTATATCTATGCCGCACTGAATCAAAGACCATGTTGCACATGGTACGGTGCAAACGCTACAAATTTTACCTGGATAATGTGCTTGTGCTACCAGAAATGTGTCTGCATAAATGGATAACGGTTGAATTTCGCTTGAGGTCACTTAATTTTGTCATTTGTCACGAATTAGTTATTTAAGTTTGATTTGTTCATTTGTCACGAATTAGTTACTTAAGTTTGATTTGTTCATCTATAATTACTGAATTTTATCATTTTTCTATCAAGTCAACCTTTAATTTCCCATTTAAAATATTAATGGAATATTCTCATTACATTCAAAATATAACATAATATACTCATTCAATCCAAAATTTTAATGAAATATGCTCATTCCATCTAAAATACTAATGAAAATGTTACATTCCATTAATATTTTGGAAAAAAAGGTAACCTGATTGGAATAAGTTAAAAGTTCATTGACTATAGAGTGACAAATCGAACTTAAGTACTCAATTCGTGATAAAAAGATAAAATTTAGTGACCTCTAGCGAAATTTATCCAAAGAATAATATACCATTTAAATAGTAACATCATCATTTGTGCAAGATATACACACATCAATATATTTAATTTGGTGATTTTTTTTAGCCCTTCTATTTTTCTTAATTATAGAAGTCTTTGAATCTAAGTGGCTTCTGTTGAATTTATGCAATTTATGAGGAGAGATTATTTTGAGAAAACAATTATTTCATTCAAATCAGTTCTTTACACTGTTTCCATTCCTATATATATTACAAACATCTAAGCTACTGTTTTGTTACCGTTTGTACCTTGTACCTATGTACAGTATACCTATTTGTTGAATATATGCAAGGAGGCCCCTTTACTTCCTTGATTTAATCCTAGCCTTCTATTTCTAGATCTATGATGATTATTAATCTGAGATCCTAGATCCTATTTCTCAACACTCCCCCTCAAGCTTGGAATGTATATATCATACAATCCTAGCTTGCTTGAAATTTTTTCAAATGAACTCGGGTCCAAGCCTTTGGTGAGGATATCCGCTAGTTGATCTTCACTCTTAACGTATGGTGTTTCTATTTCCTTTGCTTGAACTTTTTCTCTAATGAAGTGACAATCCACTTCTATATGTTTGGTTCGCTCGTGGAATACCGGATTCGATGCGATATGTCTTGCGGAGTTATTATCACAATACATCTTCATTGGTTGATCACAAGCAATGCCTATTTCTTTGAGTAGATGTTTTATCCAAGTTAATTCGCATGCGGTGGACGCCATGGCACGATATTCCGCCTCCGCGCTAGATCGTGCCACAACATTTTGTTTCTTGCTTTTCCATGTGACTAAATTTCCGCCTACAAATGTGCAAAAGTCGGTAGTGGATTTTCTATCAAAACTTCCAGCCCAATCTGCATCGGAATAGCCACATATGATATTAGAATTATTGTTTTTCATCCAAATTCCCTTGCCGGGATTTTTCTTTAAATACCTTAAAATTCTATTTATTGCCTCTAGGTGTGGAGTTCTTGGCGAGTGCATGAATCTACTAATTTGGCTTACGGAAAAAGAAATATCCGGACGGGTGACCGTTAGATAAATTAGCTTTCCAACTAGCCTTTGAAATTGGTTTATGTATTTAATTGGTTCACCATCCTCATCATTTAATTTATGCCGGTTATCAATTGGGGTAGAGATTGGTTTGCATCCTAATTTACCGGTTTCCTTTAAGAGGTCTAAAGTATACTTTCTTTGGGAGATGAAGAGTCCCAATTTTGAATGTGCTACCTCTATTCCTAGAAAATATTTTAAATATCCAAGGTCTTTGATGTCAAATTTTTCTTTTAATTGGCTTTTAACTCTTTTAATTTCTTCTACGTTATTTCCGGTAACTATAATATCATCTACATATACTAGTACAAGGGTTATATTTTCTCCATCATTTTTAATAAATAATGAATGATCGGCACTACAAATTTTAAACTTGCAAGAAATTAAATAAGAGCTAAGTTTTCCATACCATGCCCGTGGAGATTGCTTCAATCCATAAATCGATTTATTTAACCTACAAACTAAATTAGAATTGTTTTCCAATTTATGGCCGGGTGGTAGGTTCATATATACCTCTTCTTCAAGTGTTCCTTGAAGAAAGGCGTTTTTTACATCCATTTGGTACAAATTCCAATTGTTATTCGTCGCAATAGAAAATAAAATTCTAACGGTATTCATTTTAGCTACCGGGGCAAAGGTTTCATTGTAATCTATTCCATATGTTTGAGTATACCCTTTGGCAACTAATCTAGCCTTGTACCGTTCTATGGTACCATCACTATTATATTTGGTTTTGTATACCCATTTGCAACCAACGGGTTTTTTGTTTTTTGGTAATTGTACAATTACCCATGTCCCATTTTTTCAAGAGCTCTTAGCTCTTCCTTCATGGCACCACACCATACCGGATCAATTATGGCTTCTTGGTAGTTATTTGGTTCTAGTGTTCTCTCAATGGAGGTGAGAAATGCATTATAAGAAGAAGAAATATTTTTATATGATATGAATTCTTGTATAGGGTATTGCACCGTATAGGTCTCATAGTCTCTAAGTCTAGTGGACGGTATTGGTGTTCTTAAGAACCGTCTAACTTCTTGATTTTCTTCTATCTCATTATCATTGGTTTCAATATTTTCTATTGTTTCTTCAACAACACTTGTCTCAATCTCTTGGTTATTATCTTGTGTAACTAATTGGTCATTTACATGAGGTAGTACCGTTGGTTCCAAATTTATTTGGTCACTTGCATGTGGTGTCTCACTCATTTCCATTGTTTTGAAATATGACTTATCTTCACAAAATATAACGTCTCTAGACGTAAATAATTTTTTTGTTATAGGATCATAACACTTATATCCCTTTTTAAATGAGGAATATCCCAAAAAAATAGTTTTGGTTGACATATAGTCAAATTTATCTTTTCTTTTAATTTTTACAAAGCATACGCAACCAAATACTCTTAGATAATCAAAATTAATTTTTCGTTGGTAAAGGATTTCCATTGGACTTTTATTTTGTAAAATAACGCTTGGTAATCTATTTATTAAATGAGTGGCGCAAAGGATGGCATCCGACCAAAATTTTTTTGGAACATTATTTTGAAATAGTAATGCACGTGTCATTTCCAATAGATGTCTATTTTTTCTTTCCGACACTCCATTTTGCTCGGGAGTGTTTATGCAAGTAGTTTGATGTATGATTCATTTTTCTTTAAAAAAAGTTGTGAAATTTTTGTTTACAAATTCCGTTCCATTATCCGATCTTAAAATTTTAAGCTTTGCATCAAATTGATTTTCTATGAGACATAGAAATTCTTTAAAGCAATTGAAAACCTCATCTTTTGATTTTAATAAATACAACCAAGTAGTTCTAGAAAAATCATCAATAAATATAACAAAATATTTGAATCCATTATAAGAGTTAATTGGGGCCGGACCCCATACATCGGAGTGAACTAAATCAAACAATGCTTCACTTTTGCTATTTGATTGGAAAAAATGAAGCTTTGTTTGTTTTGCCAACTTGCATATGTCACAATTGATACAATTTGAAAATGAAAAATCTAGTGCACTATTTAAAATCTTGTTGGAAGGATGCCCAAGCCTCTTATGCCAAATGTCTTGGTTAATAGATTTAGCGGAAGCACAAACGTTTAATTCTTGTAAATTCAAGAGATAATGTCCATTTTCAAGAAAACCTTCCCCAATCTTCCTCCCGGTTTCCCAGTCCTGAAAGATAACATTTTTATATGAGAAAATTATGTCACAATTAAACTCATATGTTAGTTTTTTTACGGAAATTAGATTTATAGGGAATGTATCAAGATATAGAACATTATGAACTTTTTTGTTAAAAATATCAATTTCTCCTACACCATTAATTTGTGCTTTCATACCGTTGGCCACTAATACAAATTGATTATTTTTTGCCATGTCTAAATTTGTAAGAAGGTCTTTATTTCCAAACATATGGTCAGTGGCACCGCTATCTATAATTATTTGATTATACAAATTTAAATAATTTGAGTTAGAGACAATACCACAAGTGTTGTTTGAATTTTTCTTGGAGAACCACACAGAGAACTGCTCAAAAAACTGCTGCATCGGATCTGACCCGCTTGACCCGCCAGCGCCATCTGGGTTAGACCCTGGTTCACTTGAACCAATCATTTTTATTGGCCGGTTGGGTTCAGTTTGAGCAGAATAGCCCCCACGCGACTCAGCCCCTTTCTTTCTCTTCTTCCCTTCATTCCAGTCCGCCATTTTCACGTCTCCCCCTCCCCTCTTTGAATCTCACCACTTCGGCCTGAGATGTGGGTGAAGAAAATAGCATTTTTCGGCTTGGTGACCCTCCTTTTTGCAGTGAGAGCATCTATCTCCCTTGATACTTGACCGGTTTGAGTAATTTGGGAAGTTAGGGTTTTTTCCGAAATTGGGGTTTTTTGTGGCAAAGCTACGAGTCTCGTGTCCCTCGCTGCCACCGACTTGTGGACCACTCATAGCAAGCCGTCGGCTTTCTTCTTGCTCCACCATGGTGGTAATTTGAGCAAAGGAGGGAAGGGAAGTTGTTAAAAGAAGTTGTGATTTCACGGCTTCATAGCTTGGATTGAGACTCGCGAGATATTGGAAGATTTTATCTTCTTCTTCTCTCTGAATGGCTATTGGATCTGGTATGGGTGGCCGATAAACTCGAAGTTCATGCCATTTCTTTTGAAGAGCACCTAGGTACTCTATATTACTCCTTGACCCTTGTTGTTCTTGCTGGATTTCTAGTTTTAATCGATAAATGTGGGAATTGTTGTTTTGTCGGCCATACATCGTTTTTATGCCTTCCCACAGTGAGAAAGATGTTTCATGGCCAAGGAATATTTCTGAAACACTCGGCTCCATGGATTGCATGATCCATGTCATGACTCTGTCATTCTTAGATTGCCACTGTTTTCTTGCCTTTTTTTCGGCCTCAGTTGCCTCATCTTTCTTTTTTGGAACCGGCTTTTCAGACTCTCCTGTGATGAATTCTAAAACCTCTCTTCCACTGAGAGATAATCTTGCGGCACTTGCCCATGAGAGATAGTTTTGGCCGTTGAGCAATGAGTTTGTGAGTTTTGAGGTATTGGTGGCTTCTTTCGAATGCTGCCCCTCTGAAGCCATCTCTTTGACGTGCTAGACTTCTGTTTATGGGTTTTGATTTTGCTTGTGTATATACCAGTTTTGCTGGTAAGAATTTGGAAGATATTTTTTCGGTCACAGAGACTGATGCTCTGATACCATGTTGAATTTATGCAATTTCTGAGGAGAGATTATTTTGAGAAAATAATTATTTCATTCAAATCAGTTCTTTACACTGTTTCCATTCCTATATATATTACAAACATCTAAGCTACTGTTTTGTTACCGTTTGTACCTTGTACCTATGTACAGTATACCTATTTGTTGAATATATGCAAGGAGGCCCCTTTACTTCCTTGATTTAATCCTAGCCTTCTATTTCTAGATCTATGATGATTATTAATCTGATATCCTAGATCCTATTTCTCAACAGCTTCGGTATTTTGATGTATGTATTATTTTTTTTTTTTCTTGAAAAAGGCTTCCGTTAG
Source organism: Carex rostrata (assembly GCA_964058875.1). NCBI lineage: Eukaryota > Viridiplantae > Streptophyta > Magnoliopsida > Poales > Cyperaceae > Carex > Carex rostrata. The sequence continues at coordinate 1,547,270 of CAXKVT010000106.1, read as the reverse complement.
TTCTAACATTTTTTTTAAGACGTCTTTTGCAGAATTTGAACTTGTATTTAAATATAAAGAGACCGAATTTACAAAAAGAAATATGTATTAGACCTGTATTTCTTAGTCTGTAAATTTAAATTAGGTCAAAGTTGCAACACGTCTACTTTATTCTGATCAAACATCAAATTAATTTAATTATGATAACGCTATGAATTTGATCAAAGGAACTCCAGGGTTTCATTGCCACAATATCTTTATGCCAAAAATTGACACAATCAAAATCGTAATGACAAACTGGAAATTGTGTCTTCTTTATTTTCTGTGGACCAGCCTTTTTGGTTTTTTATGTTTGTTTTTTCTTGGTACAAACCGTGTGCGTTTCCTTCTCCGATTATTTGGATTTGGAAGCAAACACTATTATGGTTTCGAATGAAATCGGTGGGTGACCACTTTTTCAAAAAAAAAAAAAAAATCAATAAAATATACAGACCCTTGGACTTTTATTATCCATCTTATTATAAAGTTAACACAATCATTTGTCTTTTTTATGACGCCTAAAAATTGACAAGTTGTCTCCCTTTTTTAATTATTTATATCGACAGTTTTATTAAGTAATCGTATCTTCAGTTAGAAGCACTGCTATTTTTTTATATCATCTTTCACTTTCATTTTTCAACATCTTTTCAAAATGATCAAAAATATTTTTATTTTCTTTCACGTGTCAAGGCTGGATTTTAATTTGGACACTTGGAAAAAGTGACATATAAGTATTACATTGAAGTTCTTTATATTTTTTATTTTATTTTACATAGGGTGGCTAATATATATAAAATACAAATTTTAGTTGAATTTATTTTATTCCCCCTAGAGTGACTTATGTTCCGCCACTGGCGAGAATGTTTGAAGTTAATGTTAATGAATTGACTGGTTCAATGCTGATTTTTTATAACACTGGATTTATAATAGAAAGGTAATGCTCCGAATAAAAGTATTTACCCTTGATTAATTTTAACTAAGTACAGGTGTAAAAGTATATATCGTCGAACTAATACATCAAGTGTGTTTAATTTTTCTAATAGTTAAGAAGAAGAAAAACTAGCAATGAAGTTTTTTTTTGTGATAAAATTGGAAAATTCACCGATTTCTTATATATAAGAAACCTACAATGTCATAGGAGTCGGTACCAAACCTCTGGTATTAGATCCTGTAAGAAACAAGCTACAAATGTAAAACATACATCTAAAATAATACCAACGGCATAACATAGAATCTAATCCTACAAAAAACAAAGATCTCCAACTAACTACACAAAACTAAAATATTGCAAAAGAACCCTTTATAAGCAGAAATCACCAAAATCAAAACCAAAATGAGGCTACTCTTCTATTACTTCACTTTGATGCATGTTTTGGTCGGATCCAGCGATAGGCAGCAAACCCCTGATTACCTCTTCATGCCCATGCAGGCAACCTGCAATGATATATTCACATAATATACCACAATTTGATCAATATTAGTAGGAATATAAATATAACTTCAATAGTGAACCAGAACACTTATTTTTCACCCAAAAATACGCTAAAGTAATAATTTGAACCCCTACTAATTTGGAATTTGTTGTAACCCCTTGGAAACATAACTTATTCCTAGCTAGCCATACTGACCATAACTAGCAATGAAGTTGGAAGACTAAAAATTGCAATTCTAAAGTCGAACAGCAAATTTTCACTCGATAATCAAAATATGAAGCTTTTAAGTTTTTTTATGCTAACCCATTACCAATTAAATCTATTGGTACAAGAATTATTTCATTGGCAAGTTTTTGGTGTCAATCTCAATTAGATGATTCATTTTTAAAATTGAGTCTAATGCTCCCTTTTGATGTTAAGGATCTCCCAGATCAAATTCAGGAGGAAGAGGTTTGAAGTCCAGAGTTGGCTCAAGTAGTGAGTCTTCTAATGTCTATTTCCAAGTGGACAGTTCAGAGGATATGCAGGTTTTTGGAGCTGGCTACCCTCCATCTCCAATGTCTGGAGAAGAGGGGGATAATGAAAACTTATTAGATATGTGATACTTAGTTTTATGCATATTTTGTTGTTTTGATATTTTCTTATGTTGTTGCTTTACTTAGCTATGTGGATGTTATGATGTTTTAGTATTTTTTTTTTTTTTGGACAGCTGTATAGACTTACTATATTTGATTTTGGTACTAATTAGGTACTAAGTCAGATATGCTATGATTTTAAATGAAATTGGTGGTATACACCACCACTATTTTTTCAAAAAAAAAAAAAAATTTCTCCTTAATTTTTCTATAGATCCATAACATTATTTTAATGTTAAAAAATTAAGATAATCAAATGTATAACACATAATTATTTAAAAATAACACATTAAACCACATTAAAAACGTACGCACATTTTATGGCGAACCAATATTTTTTTATGACGAGCCATAACATTATTTTCTCTTTAATATTAAATGGTTAAGATAATTTAAATATGAAGCTTTGTCAGACACATAATTATTAAAAACACACAAACAAACATGTATAACACAAAAGGCAACATGGAGTTGTCCACGGAATAATCTGCCAGTTGCTTTGGCCTGTAATTTGAATTCATTACTCATCCAGTCATCCTGTCATCTAATTATGTTTGCTTCGTGAGTTCTTCGCCATTTTTCCTGATTTTGATATGAGGGGAGGTGAAATCTTTACATTTGTAGGTCCCACAGCGGTATTTTGTCAAATAATTTGAAGAAAAAGTATTTTATTTGATCTTTTTCAACAGCAGGAAATTTCCTGTCCCACGCCGTCCCGGGCGCGTATTTCTGATTTCCATATATATATATATATATATATATATATATATATATATATATATATATATATATATATTTTGAAAATATTTTCATATATATATTAGTACGTCATCTAAAAGCTATTTGGATTTCTGGTCGAGGGTGTCAATGGTATCTTTTTAGCCGTTTACCCGACCCATATCGTATTCGATAAGGCAGGTATAGATAAGATTTTTTTTTTCATTAGCTTATTGGGTATGGGTATGGGTAAGATTTTTTTTCGTTAAATAAATGAGTAAGGGTATGGGTAATGACTATTTCGTACCCGTTACCCTATCGGGTAATTATAAAATCCTAATATATATTCAATTCAATTTCCAACCCACTTAAATGTATATTCGTGTTTTTGAATTTTTATTCTTTATAAAAAATAATTTAGTTGGAATTGATTGCACATTTATTTTATTTTTTTATTAGAAATGCAATTATATATGTGTTAAAATGAATGAGTTTTTGATGTTTAATATGTAAAATATAATAAAACTAATTATTATACTAGTATTATCCGTTATTCATCTGCTACTGTTTCGTTACCCGATAATATTAACGGGTAAGGGTAGGATAGGATAAGATTAATTTTTAATGGGTATGAGTAGGGTATGAGTAAGGTCAATTTTAATGGGTATGAATATGAAAATGTCTCCACCCGACCCATACCGTACCCATTGACACCCCTAGTCCCATTAGAAAGTGTATTTAATGATTAAAAGTTATTTGGATTCCTGGTGCCACTAGAAAGTGTATTAATTTAATGTCTCCAATCTTTTCTCTACATAACTTGCCCATGCACGCAAGGAAAAACCGGTAGATGCATCTCCCATCGGCTCTCCGCTAGAATTTCTGAAAGAAGAAGAACTCTCTTTTGATGGATTCTTCTTTTCCCCCTTTGGTAAATAAATACATATGCTTCCATTTTTGTTTTCTTCTCAGTACTCCGTTAAGAACGCTCTTCTCCCTTTAATTAGATATTTGTGATGGTCTTTAATTTGCTCCTCGATCAAGATATTTCAGTTCTTATATATTCATTTGTTTTTCTTATCCAATTATGCATGTATGTTGCTTTACAGTCATCAAATAAAAGTACCACCAGCTCCAAGCAGTCATCAAATTTTGTTTTCTTGTCGCTCCCTTAATTTTTTCTTCAGACATCATCTGTTGATCTATTAGAGATCAATTTCACTGATTTTGGAGTTGCACCCCTTGCATTCTTTTGTATCTTACTTGGTGCATAACTTTCTATTATAGAAAATTTGAAATTTCTAGTGCTTCATGGTGAACCTTAGACCATTTTATATCAGGCCCAATGAATTATATATTCTCATGATTATTAAAATACAAAACATTGAATAAAATAAAATAGTCATATGTCTAATGTACAAGGTAAATAAATGATCAATATTGAATATTGATCCATTGTGTACTCACGTTCAAAGTAAATGTATTTATTTCTTAAAGATCACATTTGTTCCAACCCATTCGCTTGCTTTTCTACTCTACGTGAGAATTTATCATGCTATGTGTTTATTTTTTAATGTTTGTATAGTATCATATATATTATTGGATTATTATTTGAGTGTAATCTCTTGTATTAACATATATATTATTTGGACAAATTAATATTTTACAAGTTTTTTATTTCAAAAAAAAATGTGGGTATTTGATCCGATTCGACCAATTCCCTGTGATTCATCTAATTCTTATTTATTGAGTTTTCATGATCAACTTATCTATACCGATACCAATTCTGATTTTAAGAGCGTATGTGAAAACCTTAACTTGAGATGTGCGAGCATTCTCATTAATTGTACTACTTACCTTTAATACTAATCAATGGTTTTGATCACCAGGGAGAACCAAGTATATACAATGGAGCAAATCAAGAAGAAAGTCCCACGAAGCCATGCTTCAACCGGGTTGACTTCCTTGCAAAGGCCTTAATGACAGACGTAGGTGTAATTGCTGTGGCAGCACTCGGTGGATACAAGGACATCATCAAAATGCCTCTTGATTCTCTAACCATAGCAACTGCTCTCTTCCTGATCCTGACATTCCTTTCCGGTTACATGTTATTGCTCTATGTTGATTACATGTCTAACTGCATTATCCTCACATACAGACAATACACACTTCATGTAGTGCTTGTGTCATTTGGTGGGCTTTGTTATATGATCAGTAATGTTTTGCTTTTGGCTCTTGTAAATTGGGTAAATGCATTGTTAGCTTGTTTTCTTATTGTGGTGCCATTCATCATAGGCATGCTTGGTAATGCCGGAAGTCAAATAAATGGCACCAACCACCTACCCAGAGATAAAGCTTTTGAAGCGGCCATGAAGAGTTGCTGTGATGTGGCTTATTTGACAGTTGGATGTGCTTTCCTCATGCAAGTAGGTGTAGTTTTTGTGTACTACAAGAATCCCTTGTTAGGGAATTACCAACTTCCACCGCTTGATAGTATTTCAGTCACATTCTTGGCGTTAATATTGGCAGAATTCTCAATGATGGTAACCGCAATGCCCTTGGAGTTGTTGCCGCATGCCGTGAGATCTAAATTACTTTTTCCAGTCAAGTTTCTGAAATACTTCATGCTTTGTCTTACAGCAATTGCTGCCATGGCACTGGGTGTTAGATTCCTTGATAGGCTGATTTTGTTGGCCCTGTTGCCTATATTGGTTGTCATAGTTCTATACCAAGCAAAGTTTCTTTTAGCTGGAGAGAAAATTAACCCAGACCCCGAGAACCCGGAGCAAGTTGACCGAGACCCAAACAACATCAATGAAGAACCCAAAATTCCAGGCATGTTGATTGTTGTGATGATCACTTGCATTGGTGTGTTATCATCAGTTTATCCTTTGTATACTGAGGGTCAATATAATTGCAATGTTTATCTTAGAGCCAGTATCTTTATTCTCATAGGTCTTATTGTCGCAAGTTTGAGTTTGATAGCATTTCCTTTGAACCCTTCGATGAATAAGCAGCGAGCCAAGGTCACAAAATTGGTTATAGGTATCCTCATGGGGTTGATGATCACCATTGTTGCTGCTTTTCTTCTAAGGAATATGTCGATCTTTATGAATAAGCAGCGAGTCAAGGTCCATGAGTAGTTTAATTTGTTTTTTGGTTGCATAGGCTCTGTTAATACTATATATGTTGTGCGTATTTTCATAGTTTGATCACCACTTTTTGTAATATATTTTTTTTTAGCAGAACAGTGTGATACTGTGTTATATTTGTACTTGTACGTGGAAATAATGAAGCCTATGGACGTTTTTTTATCAAAAAGCCAAAAAAAAATATATATTGTTTTGTCGTTTACTAATGTATTTATATGAAATTGCTCAATTTGTGTTCATAATGTAATTGTCCTTCATTACTAAAGTTTTTCAATTCTCAACTCTGGAATTCTCCATCGATCGATATGTTAAGTTGAACCGAAATAAGAAGATTAATCATAAATATAAATATTTTTTGTTAATTTTTTTAATTTTGTATAGGATGAATTTAAAATTTTGTTTGGTTTGGTCTAACTGGTTTTAAACTGAACCAATTAATAAACATTATATCATAATTTTTTAATTATTTTAAATATTTGATTCGGACTAGAGTTAGTTAAAAAATTATGTTCACTTCAGTCTAACTGGTTTTAAAAATTCTAAACTAAACCAAACCAAACCGAACTGAACAATTAAACTGATTTTAAAAATAAACCGATCGAACCTATCCATTTAACCGGAAACTTGAACCGTTTAATCAAAATTCTCTCCAGTTCGGTTTAAAACAGGATTAAATCGGACGCGATGAACACCCCTATCTCCAGCTATATGATGCTAGGACGATCAAGCTTATAAAGTGCAAGCAGTGAAGTTAGTCTTCGACTGCATGCTTTTAAATTTTAATATATGTATTGCGATCTGGGCGTATATATATGAATTCAATATTAGCAGTAAGAAATTATTGTAAAATCTATTTATATAATTTTATCCATAATAAACTGTACAATTTAATTTACCTATACTGAATTTTACGTCATGCTATATATATATATATATCTTATATCCTAGCTCCGCCTATATATATATTGAGTTCAGTCTTCACTGATGGTTCATGGTTGACTTGCTCTTTTTTTTTGTTATTGTTATTATTATCATTATTATTGCCAATTAACTAGTTTTTATTTTAGTTATGTTGAGTAGTTATTGTGGAAAGACTTGTTAATGTTTCATTTTGAGGAATCGCCGAATAATGGGGCCCATATTGAGCCTAATTGACTGACCAATGAGATTATAGGCGCATGTAATTCATGGGTTATAATAAGGACTCCAACATAATATAGGATGGTCATTTTCGGCCCATTATTTGAACAAGATAATAGAACCTAATTAACCTTTAAGGTTTAGAAATTTGTCAACAGGATTATAAGATATTTATTGTTTCATATTATATGTAACTAATTAAAGACTGAAACCCTTTGGTCATGTTTAATTTATATTATAAAATCTAAAGAGGATTAAGTTGCTTAATGTATATATGTTACTCCAAGTTTATATCTCGTTTGACCAGAGTACTAAATAGAAAGTAGAAAGCTATAAGTTGTACTATAGTATTTTTGGATATTAAAAGCTATAGCGCTATCAATAAATTTTTGTGAGCTATATCATCTTTTTAGACTATCCGTCAAAATTTATTACCTGTGATTGTCATGAAAATCTGGTTGCAACCCATTCATCCATTTTAATCTGGCATGAATCTCAAAAGGCCCTCGTGAATTCCGATTAGGCACCATAAAACACTTACTCGGATAGGACTTAACTCGTATTGGCACCGGTCAAAGAACAGATCCAAAGATTTCCTCTATATTTGAATTGGGAGGGCTTACATCCCCTGGATTCAAGTCTCAATATCAGACCCATAAAATTATGATTGGTCTTCAATCACACTAATTAATTAATCAGCTAATAGATTAATCATCTATATATATGTGAAATTGCTAGCTCGTTTTTTCTCAGAATTCTTTATCTATTTATCCTTCATTACTAGTGTTTTACAATTCTCAACTCGGGAATTAACTATGGATATACTGTAAAATCTCTATATAATTCTCTTTAAGGTTAGTATTATCTGTTATTACTTATAAACTGTATGTAAAATTAATTTTACGTATACCGAATTTGCATAATGCTATCGTACATCGATCCTAGCTCCGCCTATATTTTAATTGCTATATTAAGATCTGTGCCTTGTAAAGCACAAGCAGCATATTTTAAAAATACAAAGAGAGATACGTGAAACAGAAATATATACTAACCTTTTCTTATTTGGTACATGCTCATTTTCTCAAGGAAACAATAACTTCATAGTCTTGTGTCTGGTAAACTTCTAATTATTACAACGATCGACTTCAAGCTCAAAATAATGTATGCTTCAGGGAGGAAGAGCTCAACTCAAACGGAACAATGAAATTTCAAATTTCAGATGGAGCGTTGGAATAGCAGGGAAAGAGATGGACTTTCTCAAATTCGATCTAGTCAACGGACTACAGCTACCTTACCTAACTAAATTATTCATTAATAATTTAGGGAAAATTTCTAGTGTACCCATATAAATTTTTGAAATAGCCAATTTACCCATAAAAATAACATAATATCCAATATCCCCACCAAAATTTAATATCATTTCTTCTATCCCCATTTAATTAGTTAACATTTTAATTAATTATTTGAAACTTTAAATTGACTAACATACCCTTCTAATTGTCTTCTTCATCTCTCCTAACCCTCCCGCCCACTGGAGATCATTGTCTGGAGAGAACTTCACTCAATATGTGTTAATAGACAAATAGGCTAATAGAAAGTTCCAACAACAGAGATTAAGAAAATGGCCAAATATATTCAAACTTTGATTAGTTTTAATGTACTAACCAGTAGGTGTAGGTTTAAATAAAATACATCTGATAGTAAGCCTGAAATGAAACATTGCAATGATCTTTTTTTACACTTGGAAGAACGAAAAATTCCATTGCTCTCAAAAAACAAGTACTTGGAAGAATGAAAAATTACAAGATTATTTTACACTTAATACTTAAAGCGGTTGAATAGAAATGTCACATAAAAAGGGAGGAAGGCATAGGTAGCGAGAGGAGAAATCCTCTATAGCGATAAAGTAGTGGGTAAGGAGAGATAAAGCATCTTTGAGGGAAGTTTTTTTCTCTTTAAACAAGAATTTTTATTGGCCAGGAGGGTTAGGGGAGATGAAGAAGACAATTAGAAGGGTATGATGGTCAATTTAAAGTTTAAAATAATCAATTAAAATGTTAACTAATTAATTAAATGGAGATAAAAGAAATGATGTTAAATTTTGATAGAGATATTATATATTATGGAGTTTCTATGGGTAAATTGGCTATTTCAAAATTTTGTATGGGTAAAGTAGAAATTTTCCCAATAATTTAATGGTTTCAGTAAGGAAGTGACCAAGTGGTATGTATTAAAGAGGCGTACGTTACTGTTGGATCCACCTAACTATATATCTTCGAGTAAATTTATCATTACTATCAACTTAAATTTATTTTATTGCATGCATGGTTGATGAAATTCTAAAATCAATTGAATTATTTCATGAGCGATATATTTATATTTTAAATTTATAGTTTTATATATTTATCTGGCATATATAAAGTCGAGTGGTTAAAAAATATAAGGTTTATAACTTATTTTAATACATCCAATTTTTCATTCTTTGTTTACCGTTTGAGTTTAAACTAAAATGAATTAACAAGTTAACAAATTAACAAATTTAGCATATAAACAAACCAGAATATATTGGTTTCAATATAATTTGAATTCACTTATTCTTTAGTAAAATAATAATAATGTAAATTTGTTATTAAAGTCAATCCATTCATTTCAGTTGTCACGTACGGAATTACACGGGATGAGATTTGACGGGAATGAGAACCACTATTGAATTTATGGGAACCCGTGGATATGGGTATGTACAGGAATGTGTTGAAATGAATGTTCGTATGTACTGTAGAATTAATAGCGCAATTCAAGAAGAAAGTCGATCCCATGAAGGCATGCTTCAACCGGGTTAACATCAGTGGCATTTATGTCAGACACATGTATAATCAGTGTGGCAGCACTCACAAGATATACAAGGATTTTAAAAAGCCACTTGATTATCTAACCGATAATATGGGATTCTATCTGATAAGAAATCATCTTATGTGGTAAAGCTTATTCATTTGCTCTCTTCCTGATCCGGCCTGACATATGGTTTTTTCTCTATGTTCATTACATGTCTAAACACATTAACCTCACAAACTGGCAATACAAGCTTCTTGTAGAACTTGTGTCATTCGATGGGGCTTGCTTTATGTGCACCAATATATGTTTTGCTTTTGGCTCTAATCTAAATTGAGTAAATGCATTGTTAGCTTGTTTTCTGGTTTCCGTGAAATTCGTCATAGCTAGGCATGCTTACTTATGCCGGACATCAAATAAATGGCATCAACCACTTACCCCGGTTCAAGCTTTTGAAGCAGCCATGAAGAGCTGCTGTGATGTGGTTTATTTGACAGGTATGCTGGGAGCTGTGGTTTTTGTGTACAACAAGAATCCCTCATTGCTGGTTAACCAACTTCCATCAGTTGATCTTTGTGTCACATCTGTGGCATCAATACAGGGAGTTTTCTAAATGATATATATTGATGGTTACCACAAAGCAGCCAAAGCCCTTGAACTTGTTTCCACTTGCTTGGAAGTACTCTTTAAGTAATTATTATAACAACGTCATGCTCAAAATAACAGATGCTTCAGGGAGCTGCTCAACTCAGATTAGCAATGAAATTAGATGGAGCGTTGGAATAGCTGGGAAGAGATCCATGGACTTTCTCAAAGTCAGGTTAACGGAGATTATTTCATTAGCTGTAAGCTGCAAGCTACCAGACCTATAACTAATTATTGATTATTAATTTAATGGTTGGAATAAAGAAGTGAACAAGTGGACATGTAATTAATTAAGGAAGGGTTAGTGTTGGATATACTAGTATCTTGTCCGTGCGATGTGACAGGAACATATTATAAGATTAAAAAAATATATATGAAAATATTTTTTTATTGACATTGACACATAATTAGTAACTTATGAAATTAAAATGTTCTATTATTCAAATTATTATCTGTGTATATTTGAAATGTTCTAATTTGATTTGGAAAAAATATCCTTAAAATTTGGTTATTTGAAAATGACATACCGGAAACATTATTACTAAAATATGTTATCAAAAACTTTAGTACACCCAAGTACCCAACTATTTTTTTAATATTATTTATTTATTCATCATCACATTATTATAATTCATCATCATCATTATTATAAAAGAGAAGTATACATGCACTTCATTTAGATAGGACTGAGTCCAACTACAACCTAAAAGCAAATGAAAAAGATATACAAACTACTGCTAAATAACTATCATGGAATTGGGACTGTATGTACCAATAGCGATCAAACATAACAGTGTTTGCAAGCAAAATTAGAAAAACAACAGTAAGCACAATAAATTAAATTAAGTGATCATTCTTCAATAACAATAGAAATATTTCTTACATATCTTTTCCTTTTCAACTTTTTCAAAAATACTGATAGAAGCTATCAGTTATGCATTAATAATAGCAAAATACATCCTACATAGTTTTACTGTTCCTTTACATCAACGAAATCAAAACAAAAGCACAAAAACTGCTCACTCAATCTCTTATCGCCTATTGAATTGGTGAACTCCACATCATCTGAGCCACATCTCCCCTTCTCCCCACGCCTTGTCAATCACAATTTTGCTTGGTACCCTTTTCCCCCTAAATACAACTTCATTTCTCTGTCGCCAAAGGTTTCAAAATAGAGCCATACTCTGTACCACCCATTCCTCCTTCATGCCTCCTAGATTTTTGGCGAACTGCCATGACCCCTCCCAAGATTCCTCAACCGAAGTCGAGCTCCTCATCATCTTTAGACCCTACTTTTCCTCTAATCTCCTCCATACCTGTGTCGCGTACCGGCATATGTACATAAGGTGTACCGTTGTTTCAGTTTCACTCGAATTGCACATGACACACTTCCTTTGACAATGAATTCCCCTTCTCAACATCACATCGTGCATTTAAATTCTGTCTTGCAAGAGGAGGTATGTGAAAAGTTTTATTGGTAAACATTTGATTTGCAAACATGATTTCTAGGTTTTTCATTTACACATTTTTCTCAAGGAATTCATGATAATATAATTAGTTTAGGCATCAACCGCGTACCCTAGTTTGAATTTGTTTTGCTTGAGGGCAAACAAAGTTTAAGTTTGGAGGAGTTTGATGAACCATAACTTGACGCATTATTTGATATATGATTAAGTCCAAAATTGGTCCTAATTACTATGTTTTATTGCATTTTATTTATCATTTCATTTAATTGTAGTTAATGTTAGTCAAGACACAAGATACTGTACAAGTTATTAATTATTACAGAATTGGAGCACGAAACCTCACAATTTGTATGTGCACAGAAGATCGAAAATGTCAAGCTGAATGGAGGGACAAATCAATGAAAATCTTACAAGCAAAAAATTGGAGAGTAATCGGCAGGGCATCAATCATTTGGACCTTTGTTTGAATTACTACTTATTTTGGCTGCCAATTAATGCATTCGATTCAGCTAATTTGATAGCTGGCGCATAGCAGCACATTTATTTTTCTTACCAAAATTTCATTTAATCAAAGAAGGGATATATTGGGCTCTGGACGAAAGGAGAGATCATCTTGATTTTTAGCATTATTTTATTTGAACACTTTGAAATTTGGGGAGAGTCGGCTGGAGGCAAATCGAAGAAAAAAAAATGAATTCGGCCAGAGGCAAACCGAAGGAAGAGAGAGAGCTGATTAAGGGAGTTCTTAATTCTTCTTCTTCTTTTATTTTTCTGATTTTAATGAAATCAAATATGATTTGTACTTGTGTTGAAAGTATGCTTGGCTAAATATTTTATCTAGGGACATGGGAGTAACTTGATATTTTTGTTATGTTAATTTAATTGTTTGAATTTTATTTGTGGTTGTGATGTTGATTTGTTTATGAATGCTTGAATGGTTTGTTTAGTTATTTCTTATTTTATTAAGGGATTCGCTAATAATAAATTGAGACCGAAAGGAGAAATTTATATTATAAGTACTTTTTAAAATAGCGATAGTTATGCAAATAATATTAGATAAATTTGTTGATGGACCGAAAGGAGAAATTGAATTACTAGAACAACATAAACGAACTTAAGTACTCGGAGCTACGAAAGTAGTCCAAAAGGCTTTTGGGGAAACACACGGGTTATCAAATAGCTTAATGGGTTTAGATTAAAACTGGTATGCCACGAACGTAGAAGACCTATTTAATCTAGATATGGTGCGAAGTCGCGAAAGTGGATAAACATTTACCTTAGGATAACAACCCCTCAACAATTGCAATCCAAATATTAGAAAAATAATTAGAAATACATAATTAAAAGTATCATAGTGAAACCATAATCCTGCATATTCATTTCCTCTGATTTTTCTCATCATTTTCTGTTTCTGGAATTCAATCTGCATTCTGTTAATTTAAATTGCATTCAGATAATTCATTCTACATTATGTCTGGAATTCAGGCTGAGGTTCTGGAATTTAGTCTGCATTAGTTTATAATTCATCCAGTATTTTTATAATTCAGTTTATAAAAAAATCACTCAATATTTGCTTGTCTAAATTATTAAAAACCGGTAAACCAGTACTTACAATACCTCTTTGTGTTCGATACCCAAATTACTAAGTGATAAGGTCATGTGCTTGTGACCGAATTGTATTGGAATTAAGGATTAAATTGTTAAGCTATTAAAATCATATCACTCTGTTCAGATTAAGATGTTATTTATAAGAAACTTTTTTTTGTAATTCCTTTCTCTTTAATTAGATACCAACTTGTGGGCATAATCTCTCTTAAAGTAAGACATGAGAAAAATAATTTTCAACATCAATTATATATGACCAGTTCCTTTTTAGGTAATTAACAGTGATTATTCATCCAAAATGGAAAAACAAACATTAATTTGTGGATTTTAGTTCTTACCACTAGCAATGACATCGTTTTGTTGGTCGTTTAATGGGATGAGAGCAGTGACTATAAGACCATAAATGAAGCAATTAGAAACATGTCCATACAAAGCGACACGTACGTGATACACATCAAAGCCGAAGTGTTTGACGAGATAGTAAAAAATGAAATCCACCATGCTAGTAATTGTGCAGTCTCGAAAAAAAATGATGCCAAAAATTTGTCTGATGGATTCCAAGACACCCTTTGTGTGCATTGTTGGCGTCCTCGAGACCGTATAATACTGGCACGATAGAATTCATTTTTTACTATCTCGTCATACGCTCTGGCTTTAACATGAATCACATATGTGTCATTTTGTATGTGTATGTTTTAATTGCATCATTTATGGTCTTATAGTCAGTACTCCCATCTTTATTTTACCACCACGTATTACATTCGGAACTCCGGTGATTTTTCAGAGCATCATTCTCTATGTTAACCCTGCATGAAACAGCAAACAGAGCTTAATTTGTCATTACTGGTGGTAATAACTAAAGTCCACAAATTGATGTCTGTTTTCCATTTTCTGATGAATAATCCATCTCCATCCCACAAGTTGTTATCTAATAGGAAAAGAATTACCACAAATAAAATTATAATAAACAACATCCTGATCTAAACATGATGCTTTAAAAACATACCATAAAGATTAGTGATTCAAAACTGTCAGATCAAGACAGCCCAAGGCCTTATCATCATGAAGACAGTGAGCTATGAGCTATCTTAGCCGACCATGGAGAAAGTACTCCCGTGTTGTGGTCATGGACTCCTCCTGTGACAACCTGATCTGTCCTCAGAAGTGGATGATGTCTTTGTACTAAGCCAAACATGCCAACACTGGCCCTGGTTCATGTTATCAGCAGGAAAGAAGCACTACCATTTATACCAGAAAGGTTCAATAGTGCTAATTCGAGGCTCAATAAAATATAGTCTGTGGAGTGGAGGCTTCTGTTTTAGAAATGGAGCAGGGGGGTTTAATTTTTAAATAAAAAAAATCAGGGCACCAAGTAGGAAATTGTTGGAGAAAACATTGAATTTTTATTGAAGTTGTTTGTTGGGTCTGGTGAGATTCTTGAGATGAGAATAGAGTTGTAAGAGATCGAGAGGAAGAGAAAGAAAGACACTTTGCAAAAATGGTGAGGTGAGAAGGAGAAGAAGCTTGGATAAATAGCGTCAATTGTGACTGGAGATTTGGCACGTGAAGGTCACGTGCATCCACGTCACTCAACCTTATACTTCTCCACCAATTAATGCGCTCCTTAAACTAAGTAATGGCCATTTTCTCCAGAATTTTCATTATTATAAATATATTAAATTTTATTGGGAAGGAGAAATATGGAACTTTGTACGACGATGAACTAGAAAGAATCAAAATATTTAATTCCGTTCTTTCAGGCATTTTCTAATAAATTAAATTCTAAAGAACCGAATTAATGATTCGGTTTAAAATTTAACGTATAGAATTTAAATGTTTAGGGAACCAATTAATGATTTGATTTTTGTCTATGTTATTCCAAATAAATTATCTTTTTTATTCTTTACAAAATAGTTAATAAATTTATAAAAATAAAAAATTCTGATTTCCTCTCCAATTTTGTAGCACGTGAAACCTATTCAATTTTATAGCACGTTCAACCCAATGATAGGTTGTCAGTAATAATGAACAGTATTGATGTATTTTGCTTTAGTTATTTTGACTGGTTCTTACAAACCACCCAATTACTTTTTTTACAACAATTCTTTCCTTCTAATTTGGTGGTACCATGTGTAAATTAATACAGAGAAAATAAAAGGAGAAAAAGTCTATAATTGTTAGAATGATTCATTGGTATAAAATATGGCTCAAGACACACTATCTAAAAAAGTCAAAATTAAAAACATATCATGTTAGATCATTCAAATAAAGAAAAATATATATTATGAAATATATAGCTCAACAATAATATAAAAGTTTATATGAATCAGAAATAATTAATAATAAAGATCATTTTCTTTAAAAATTAGACTAACTTGTGTGAGATAAGTTACAGAATAAATTAAGATTTAGTACTCACACCTTGTCTTCTAACTTTTTGACATCCCAAAATAATTTTAGCCTTTTTTATTTTTGAAAAGCATCCTCCTTGAAAGATGGCACTCATTCACCTTCACATTCAAATGCCTCCTTTTAGCAAGAAAAAGAAGAAACCATAGATGCATTTATTGAATTCTCAATAACTCTTTGGTTCTTGCAAAAAATTGTAAAAGCCCCAATACCATGGTGGGCCCATTCCTACAAAAACTTTTAGTTTAGTTTTTAAGGCACATGGCATCTATCCTTAAAATCCTTTATCACAAAAGGAAATTTTAATCTTTGTAGGCACATAGACATAGTATTTTATTAAAGTGATAACAACAGATACTGTACTTGGTCTTTTATTATTAACTTCCATTTGAGAAAAGAGAAATTGTAACTGTAAATATGGAATTGATGAGGGAAGAGAAAGTCTGAGAGAGTTTAATTAGTGTGACCCACAAGTCAGAAGGAAGGACAAGTTCCTAGAAGTCAATTGATTTTGAAATTAAAAAACTTGAACATTTTTTTACGCATGTTAGTACTGAATATAATTATTATTTAATTTTCTGAATTTAACTTTAATTAATTAGAATAGTACTAAATTGAGAAAATATATTTAGCATTATTATTTTTGCGTAGTTCATAAATGCAATACTACTGATGTTTGACTTTTAATGATTTAAGCTAAGCTCTGGAATTATTGTTGAATATTAGAAGTACAGAAAA
Source organism: Carex rostrata (assembly GCA_964058875.1). Taxonomy (NCBI): domain Eukaryota; kingdom Viridiplantae; phylum Streptophyta; class Magnoliopsida; order Poales; family Cyperaceae; genus Carex; species Carex rostrata. Next base: position 1,530,483 of record CAXKVT010000106.1, on the reverse strand, counting down.
CTAATTATGTATAACCATTAAAATCCTCATTAATTAAATTATTTGAATAATATTAGAATAATTGTAGAAGTCTCCTCACTTTGTCCATCCATTTATTGCCGCACTCTATCTCTCAATTTTTTTCCTTAACTGCCATTACTCCCCCCAATTATTCCGCTCATAATTTTCATTTATCCCCGCATTAAATTATATTGTCATGTAATAACAATCTCCGCATTAATTATACTGTCCTCTAATAATAATCCCCGCATTAATTATACTATCCTTTAATAATAATCTCCTCTAATAAATGTTTATCTGTTTATTGATGTTCAAGAAAATATTTATCATTATTGCTGACAAGTATTTATCATTGTCTCTGACATGATGATACTTTGATTTGATTAAACATTACTTATTGACAAGTTCAAGAAAGTATTTATCATTGTTTCACAAGTATTTATCATTGATTATGAGAAGTATTTATTATTTTCTCTGACATTATGATACATTAATTTGATTAAATATTACTTATTGACAAGTCCAAGAACAATGTTCAAAGAAATGTTTATCATTATGTCTGAAAAATATTTATCATTGTCTGAAAAGTATTTATCATTATCACTGACATGATAATACATTTATTTGATTTAACATTACTTATTGACAAGTGCAAGAATAAAATATTTATTTTGTATCTTCAAATATTTATCCATGTAACGTAAAATATTCATCTAATCTATTTAAGTCTCATATGTTTTACTAAAAATTGCAATTATGTCTGAGAAGTATTTATCAATGTAACATAAAATATTTATCCATGTAACATAAATATTTATTATTGATATTTTACTGAAAATTACAATTATGTCTGAGAAGTATTTATCATTAATGTTTAGTGAAAGTTGCAATTATGTCTGAGAAATATTTACCATGTAATATAAAGTATTTATCATTGGATGAGGAGATTGTTTATTTAATGGTCCCTAGTTGTGCGGGGACGATAAAAAAAATTATGGGGGATAACTGACAAGTATTTATGAGGGGATTGTTTATTTAATAGTCCCCAGTTGTGCGGGGATGATTCAAAAAAAAAAGAAATTTTGTGCGGGAATAACTAATGGATTGATTTATTCTTTCATAAATAGAGATACTTTGATGCTTCAAGTTAAACACTAACGGTTTACTAATAGCTTATTAATGATTGAGCGGTCCCCTCCCATGATTTTTTTGGCATTTTGTGCGGAATTTATTGCGAGGATAAAGCTGCGGGGATTGTTATCAGGATCCATAATATTATATGCACTCTTAACATTTTGTTGTGAATTTCAAAAGCTTTTCTATATTTTTCTGTAACAGGCTCCTTTATTTAAATAATGTTTATAATGATTTGTCTATAGATAGCATATATTTCTAATTTGCTCATAACAAGAAATGAAAATTTATTTTTACACTCAATCACCCCCGGCTAAGAAAATCTTAATTAGGATCATATATGTTACAAAAATAAAACAGAGTATCTATTTTTCCAATATATCTGAAATTCTGAATCTCTCTTTTGCACTTTCTAGAAAAGTTGATAAGCTAATGGATTCAAATGTTGAAGCAATCATCATCGCTCCGGCGCCTCGGCATTGACCGACACCAAGAACCATTTTGATTACGATTGCCTTGGTCTTTCTTGACATTATTGCTGCCACTTTCGTACCATTAAATTATTTGAGAACATTCTATTTGTGCTTAATTCTTTCCATTTTGGCTGTTATGTCTTCATTCTCTTTGTTCTTCTACTTCTACGAAGAATGCCCTCTTAAGGCTTTGAAATGGAGATGGATTGGTGCAATTGCGCTATTATTGATGGGCGCGGCATATCCTGCTTGTTTGTACTCTTCAGCGATGCCGCGGTTTTATCGGATTGCTGGATGGATCATGTTTGGCTTCCATGTAGTGGACACCGTGATTGCACACTATGACTACCTCTCAATGAAAGGTTTTGGTCATAATGAAGTTCTTCCTTTTCCTTTTGATGTCGAGGCTATTAATTGTTGATCATGCACTACAACAAAATAGACACTTTTTGCGAGAGAAAAACCGCTTTTACGACGGTCGTCCGTCGCAAAAAGTATCGTCGCAAAAAGAAAAAACTGAACAATGAGAGTAGTCCGTCGCAAAAAGTCACTTTTTTATCCTTGCGAAAAGTGTCTCATTCTTGTTGTGATGCTCCTCCGACTGCTGCCTTGTCTAAATTTATCACATTATTGGTTAATAGGAAGTTTTGTTTATAGTTAAGTTTGATCATATTTATTTATTTATTTAACATATATCGTAGTTAAGTTTGATATGTTTATTTTTAATTATGTTGTAGAAATATATATATTCTTAATTTCATTTGGAAAGAAATGCAGAAAAATAAAGGTGTGCTAATAAAATTAATGGAAGATGAATATTTTATCATATACATATGTACATCCATTGATGACATAATATTGCTTTGATAACCTTAAGTTCTTAACGATTGTTCTGAAATCAATTCAAAATAGTTGTTGTATGTTGGAATTTTGTTAGTTCTATACATTGAATATGCATTAAGATCATGTAATTTAATTGTCATTCGTTATATCATTAAAAAATAATAAATATAAAATGTCGTAAATTCTGAAAGGAAAATAAAATTTGTATAAATTTTAATTAATTTTGCATGCATATAATGTGTATAAATTATGATTCACATCATCGATCACAACATGTACATGCATCAGATTTAAAATTAGAAATTCTTTATGAAACTTATATGTTACAAATGAACAAATTAATTCCGTCATATCTATATACATATGTTACAACTAAGTTTAGATGAATATCCAATTGAATATTTTTCAGCATTGCTGGGTCAGGTCGGGAGGCTCAAATTGGCTACTTCTTTTTCTCCGGGAAAAGGTAAAAAATTACGGTCTTTTAAAACGAAATGTCGAACTTGTCAGTCTAATCCTTAACAAAACAATTTTTGGATCCTGAAAACTTTATGTCATAATTAAATTATTTTAGTATGAACTATGAAGAATTAATGGAAGTTCTGGACAGAGTTCTTGCGTTGCTTATTCTTTCGCAAGTTGTGAGACTAATTAACACACAGATCCACAGGTTCGGAACACTAAGGAGGAGAGAGTATAGTAAGAAGTAATGGGGATCAATTGAATTCCATTTTTCTTTTTCTTTTTTGAAATTTTTGGTACTTATGCTTTTTATATAATTTATAGTAAAATGCAATCGATATTATAAAGTTGACCCTATTTGCAACATAATATTTTTATATAATTGACCTCATAGTCAGAAAATCTGAATCCTTCCCTGCGGAACACAATTCAAAACTGTAATTAGGAATCTTAACAACCTTTGTCAAATTAGTGTGCTGTATTAGCCTTCTAATTAAATAGCTCTCTGTATTATATACATGTACAATCAATCAAGATAAGATGAACACAATTCCTTTCGTTCAGCCCAATACCTTAGCCTAGATCTATCTGATTCCATCTCTTAATTTCCATGTCCCTTCCCAAACTGTACCGTGTACCCTGTCCCCTGTGCTCTGTTGAGCCCATTTCTCTTGAGCAAAACTTTTCTCCAGACCAGCTCATAATTAAGCCCATTTCTCTTTAGTGATACAACTGATTCTTCTAAAAATGAGTCAACATAGTGGGACCCAATGGGGGCCCATATGGCCGAAGTCAATTCCTCTATTGGGCTCTCTTCCTGAATCTGACACTGGTCTTCGGTTTCGTGTTATGGCTTTATGTTAATTACATGTCTAACCACATTAATTAACCTCAGAGTAGCATAGATGCTTCATGTAGCGCTTGGCTTGTGTCATAATTGGAGAAGTGCTGATTTTCCACATCACATAAGCAATCTAATTTCGTTTTCATATTTCAATTTTCGTGCTAGCTGTAAATATTGTGTACAAACTTTTCTCTCTTTATTAATACATATTTTTGTGGGTTTTCTGCCCATTAACCTTCAAAAAGAAAAATAATATTTTTTTTTTATGCTTGCTGTTGAACATAAAAGAAGCAATAGAAAAAATATTAACGCAATTCCATGTATGCCAGAGAAATGGAGTCGGCATCTTCTGCATGAACTCAAAAGAGCATCTTTCGAGTTTAATAGATCTCGACCGTTTGATCAGAATTGAAGCTAATCCGGCTCATACCTATGACTCACGGGGCCCTTTAATATTAATGCGGATTTTAATCAGACGATTTATATCTATTAACACACGTTCCATTAATGCAAAGGATACAAATTCCGAGAAATGGGCCCAAAAGAGCAGTTGTATGCTAGCCGTTGAACGTGTACCTTCGAGACTGAATTTTTTTTTTCTTTTTTTTAAAATTTGAGCTCAAACTCTTGATTTTTTGGTAACTATAATACTGAATTTTTTTTTGCCTAATCGACTGTGCTACCACCCCACGAGATCTCAAATCTTATTTTTTAAAATACAACCTAAACATCCTTTTGCCTTTCTTTCATATTTTGTTGCCAATGGTTCGTATATTATGCTAAGATCTTCAATAAATTCCGGCATAAGGCCTTTCTTTCATATTTTGTTGCCAATAGTCTATATATTATGCTAAGATTTTCAACAAATCTAGAGTCCTTTAAACATCTTGATGAACTTCTTTTGTTCTGATTATGATTGCAATTCTGATTCAGATTCAGCATTACCTCTTCAGATCTTGAATATTTCAAATAACTAGATGAAGCTCAAGAAATAATGATTAAATATTATGTTGTTTTTATCACGTATAGTCACGTTTGATCACGTACTATACCGTACCATTCTACCATGTATTGCAAAGACATGGCTTACTTCAAACTATATTTTATGAGAGTCAAATGTGAATGAAGTTAATTATATAAATTTTTCATACTGCAAATAATGGCTAATTTTATATTATCTATAGTATTTTACTTTAAACATATTAAAATTGTGTACAAGTATATAAATTTTGAAATAAATAGATGTCAATTGACTTCTATTCCGAAAAGGTACCTCCATTATGGATGTATCATGCCATAATCAAGCCAATTTGTACTTAATGTTATTTTTTTTAAACAACTATTATTCATGTAAATATACGCGACATAAGATACGACACTTCATAAGCCCCGTCGTAGTCTACCCCCACAATTTAAATTTCAAGTGAGTCCGTATATCTCCTTTAAAGGTTTCAGTTTATATAAAATCAGATCATATTTAATTTGGTGTTATTCGAAGCGAAGCAGAGTTATTGCTGCTTTGAGATTTGTGCTAAAAGGATTTGAACGGTCCGGGTTTTCCACTTGTCAATTCAAAATTAGAGATATCTCAGGAATGCAAATTCACTTCAAGTCCCAACCCGCGCTGTATTGAACCCGTGTTCAAGTGGAGGCGGGTCTCTAAACCCAAAAACCCAAAATTCAAATCAATCCATTTCGCAAGAAGAGAGAGAGAGAGAAGGAAAAACGGTACGTCAACATTACACAGAGCGGGTAGGAGGGACACAGAAGCGGATGGAGGAAGCAGAGGTGTTCGATGAAATGCTGGCAGTGGTAGACTCGTGCATTGCCCGTGTAGGCTGGCGCTTGAGACCTCACTCCGAGCGCCATATTTCTAATGGTCTCATCTCTTTTCTTCTTTCCTATTGCATTACATCTCATTGAACTCATGGTGAGTTCCTAGCAATGCTAAGTTCTAAGAAGCTTTTCAACAGTTCATGTGCAGCCCATAGTGCGAAATGTTTTGCACAACACAATATTAAATGTGCAAACAAAAAACAAAATTACTACCTGATGGAACCAAGATGTGCATTACATCTGACAATGCTATGTTGTAAGGGGCATTTCATCGAACAATACATGTACAACCCAAGTGTGAGATGTTTTGCACAATGTATTACTGCCTGATGGAACCAGTATTGCGCCATTGTAACTCGAGTCCACCCTTCCCTATACAGCAATATCAAAATTTGTCTCGATAAATAAAAATTTTTGTGATGTGCTTCCATTAAAAATGGTATGCTTAAAAAAAATTGTGCCCGTGGTTTCAAGGAATTTAATTCTTCGAGGCATATTTGATTGTGCCTTGTTTTTCCGTTTAGTTTGTTAGAAGATAACCTAATAAATGAAATTGCAATGGCCAACTTTTAGGAAGTTTAAAAAGCCATATTTTGCCCATTTTATTGAATTATACAGATATTCTTGCTATTTGCACAGGGCTAAGGTCGGTAACACTTGTAGATTATGATGGAGTTATGCCTGAACTTCAATTTAATCTCTCTAGACTTCTTTACCATGCTTGACAGGTATTCTTTACAATTCCGAAATTAATCTTTCTTACCCAATTCAAAATTGTTATTATGTATTGCTTATGTTTTTTCCAGGAATCAATGATCCTGAAACCCCTAAGGTTATGATTATTTCAGATATGGCGTATCTAATTGATTTCAGCGGTCTTTCCGAGCTTGCTTTTTCAAGCCTTCAATTGCCACATCAGCTTCATTTACTAGATACTGAATCAGATCTCCCTAGGGTTAGTCTTTTCTCATGTCAGTAGACTCGGTACCAGGTGGTTTTACCAGTACCAGTACCAACTGCCCAGATTGGCACAGTACTGATATTTCCTTTTATTTTTTGTTTATTTGGAGCTCTAACTATCAAATGAAGCTCTTTTAACCTCTTTTTTTGCTTACTGGTAGCAATGCTGTTACCTCTTTTAATTTGATTTTTTTTTTTTTTTGTATGATGCCTTCCAATGTAGAAGGAAAACAACTGGCAAGAGAACTGATCAAGTACAAACATGATTGCACAAGTGTTTCCTGCTGGAGTAGACACTGATCTCTTACCTGTGGTACCAAGTGAAGAAACAAAAAAAATCAAATTCATCAGAGAACAATGTTTTCGGTTCTCTTTGTGTTGATCTGACAGACTTTACGCAGAATGTTGAAATATCTATCCCTACTTTCAACGAGTAATTTCCTATTTCATTGAAAGAATAGAAATTAAACCGGTATGAATTTACTAAACAACATCTCTCTTCACATTTTTTTCTTATCTTGAGGTGGTTACTGGGATATCCTGTGACATATTTGTTTATCAATGAGAAGCTAAAGGAGGGCCACGTGTGTTGTTTCGATGCAACATCTTCATATTTACAAGATATATGTTACCAGGTTATATCTAAAGAAAATATTTACTTAATTTTCTTGTTGTAGAAATGATTTCTTAAATATGAGGAACTTAGAACTAATGAGGAACCGTCAAATTATATATGATTGACATCTTTTATGCATGTAATTTCCTTTGCTAAATCTTATTTTCCTTTTATTTCGGTAGATTTTCAGTGCCGTCTGGAATAAGCATGAGAGGAGAGAAAGAACCTTGGACAGAAGAATTTCTGTCGAATGAGACAGAAACTGGAGTGTCCAGTGCTGATTGTGGCGTTCCATTATGATGGAAATTGAGGCCATTGTGGGGCCCCGTACAGTTATATTTTGACCTTGTTTAGCACATAATTAAAACCTATGTTTAGAGGAACTCTTTATGAGAAATCAAGAACTAAAGAAAAAAGAAACTGGCATTTGTTGCAAATGTATTGTAGAATAATTTATATTCTGTTTTCTTAACATTTACAGGGATACAATGTAATCTTATATACAGAACCTTTCTCAAATAAAGGAAATAAAATAAAAGGAAAAAGAGATTTTAGAATAATTTATATTCTGTTTTCTTAACATTTACAGGGATACAATGTAATCTTATATACAGAACCTTTCTCAAATAAAGGAAATAAAATAAAAGGAAATATATTTTAAGCAAAGGAAACAAAATAAATAGAATATGTGCCAGCTATCATTGGTACATACGAGCTGTATCATTGATGCAAATCAGCTGTGGTACCAGCTGTAATAATAGTTGAATCAGCACAGCTAGTTACAGTTTCATTAAGCTTCTCTTTCTCTAGTATTTCTGAGATTTTAATTAGTCTAATCATAAATCTAGACTAACTGTTGAAAGAAATCTATTTACCACATTGTCATGTCGAATTCTGATCTAATGGTTCAGATTTAAATTCAAACAATGCGTTAACGGATAGGATCGATGCGGACTATGTGGTTGGGAGGCATCGTGGTTTGCGACTCTCTTTTAATTATTTTCATAGGAGCCAACTACTTTTCCGTGGAATTGTAAATCGATATGATAAGAATCTGAAACCGTGGGCTGGACTTTTAGAAATCCGTGGGCTTGGCTTTTAAATTAATACAAGAATCTTGTCAGTTCCATAAGTTACGTTATTATATTTGTCTTATGGAGCAACTGGTAGCTAGAGTGGGAAAAATGGCATGACAGAACTGACTCTGTTATGGAACGGTACGGTTACAGTACGAAACGGAACGATACATGCGTGTATCGGTTATGTGTCGTGATTCATGTGTTGTATGCCATGACTATTTGCGTTTCATGATCATATTTTGAAAAATTAGCACGGCACAATACATGATCGTGTGAGTCACGTCTAATTAGGACGTACCGTTAGATCTTGATAACATTGTGAATCTTGAATAAACTACTCTAAATTACGATCAAATTGTCACGCAAGTCACGTTTGATCACGACACGTTTGGATATGACGTGACTCACATGGCGTAACTATTTACGTACTATGATCATCTCTCGACATTTTAGTCACAGTAGGTTAGGAAAAAAATAAAAAATAAAAAACAATTTAGTCACTGTGCGACACAACACGTAAAAAATTAACTTGATCACAACATGACACAACACATAACAAAAATAGCGTGTTAATCACAGCATAGCAATTCACAACACATTTTTTCCTAAATACTAGAGATACTACGAGTTTGTAATAATAAAAGAAACTTCCATTATTTGTTAAGAAAATCAACACAAATAAGTCTGAAGAGCGACAAAGTTGGGTCGCGCTGTTATTTCTTCAAAAAATATACATCGGCCCCTGGGTTCAGAGCTTATCCGAATGGCTTTGAACTGAACACTGTCTGAAACCTTTTTAAACTTTCATCAAAATTGCATTAATTAATTATTAATGTTGTTAACTCCTCTCCGCTGAATAAAAATGAAAAGTTCTTCTCTTTGTCTCTCTTATCTAGGGGTGTTAATAGTATCTTTTTATCCGTTTATCTAATCTGTACCGTATTCAATAAGACGATACGTATATATATTTTTTTTTTTGTAAACTTATTTGATACGGGTAAAAAACAAATTATTATCTAAACGAGTAAGGATACAAATAAAATCTATTTTGTATATGTTATCTGATCGGGTAATTATAAAAAAAATTATATATATTATGAGGAGGGTTCAAATGCACCCTATCTTTCAAATCCTTTTTCTCCGTTTTCAAAGTCCGAATAGTCAATCCAAACCGTTAGATGCGATCTATATATTATGATGTGCTTGGAGACCAAATTTTATATTTTTGGGAATTTTTTTTACTATTTATTAAGCCACTTTGAAAATCGCTGATTTTACATTTTCTGGACCATTGGATCAGCGATTTTCAAAGTGGTTTAATAAATAGTAAAAAAATTTCAAAAAATGTAAAATTTGGCCTCCAAGCACATCTTAATATATAGATCGCATCTAATGGTTCGGATTGACTATTCGGACTTTGAAAATAGAGAAAAAAGATTTGAAAGATAGAGAGTATTTGGTGCATTTGAACCCTCCTCATATATTATATATATTAATAAGCATTGAAAAGAGTGTTTTAATTGATTTACTTGTGCTTAGTATAATCCGATTTTTTTTTCAACAAAGTACTATACATGTGTAAAATAAATATACATGTTTTAATGTTGTATTTAATAAATAATAAAAATTATTATTATATTAGTATTACCAGTTATTTATTTGCTACCGTTTCTTTATCTGACAATCATAACGGATAAGGGTAGGTTACAGATAATATATATTTTTAACGGATAAAAATAGAATATGAGCAAGAACAATTTGTAACGGATACATGTATGAAATTACTTTCACCCGATCCTTAATTAAGCCGTTGACATCCTTACTCTTACCAATCGAATCTCCTCAAAAATATACCAATATATACAAAGGAAGAAATTTCTATTCAAGTCCCCCTACCTCCTCGCGGACACAGTTGCTTCAACATCACAGGATGGATAAATAAATTAGAGAAACTATGTCTTTTTCATATTTTATCATGAATATGTTTTTTTCTTTTTTTAGTTCATCATGCTGGCATGCACTGCTCCTGTCAGGTAGACGATATATATCTAATGAACAAGTCGAGGTCAAAACCAAATTATTTACTATTTAGTCTATTGGTTAGCACCAATAATTCATTTCCAGCTCTTTCTGTCACTTACGGCCGTTTCCTTACTGGAAATGAAGAAACAGTAGGCATCGAGTTTTTTTTTTTTTTTGAGTAAACAGTAGGAATCGAGTTTGTAATAATAAAAAAAATACTTTCATTATCTAAAAAAAACACGATAAATTGTCTGACATCACTATATTGTATAAGAGTTATTTACATTTAATTGTGTAAGACTGCAAGTGTAAATGAGTCGAGTTTGATTATTGTAACCTAAACTCAAACAGGATTCATTAAAAAAAATCTAAATTTGAACCCGAATTAGTTTGAGCTCATAAAGAGTTTTGAGCTTGTATCTGTAGCTCAAACACTACTTGGTTGTTCCGGAATACATTTAGCTTGCGTGCAGCATACTTGCCTAGAATACTTACAATATTATTGAAGAAGTCGAGCTCAATTATTGAATAGAAAAATGCCGTTTTTGAGAAGTAGGCAAATTGCCTAATAAAATAAATATATATCGAAGAAGTCAAAGTCAACTACCCATTGAGCCATTCTTCTATTACGGGGCAACCATTATTGTAGTTGTCGAAGAAGCTACTCATATATAGCTCTTTTGTATCAGCTCCTTTTGCAAATTATAATCCCATAAACAACACAGGAATACAAATAAGCTCCCGAATTAACTTTCCATCCAACAATTGATGGCAATACATCCTATCAGCTCAAGAACCCTAATATTATTCGCATTTTCCACAAGCTTATTATCTCTACTGATACCATATGGTAATTCGATTTCTTTCAACTTCACTTTTACAGACCCCAACCCCAATATCACCTATCAATCCGATTCATACTACAATAATGATCATATCAGCTTGACCAAAGAAAAAATTGGCGACAGCCTCAATTATAGTATGGGTAGAGCAATGTACAATCAGCCGGTGCTCATGTGGAACGAAAACAATGGAGAGGTAGCCAACTTTACAACCAAGTTCTCTTTTCTCATGAAAAGCATGAGCACACGCAATTACACTGCTGATGGCTTCACTTTCTTCCTCGCTCCGTACCCAGCTATACCTCCAAATGCTAATATGATAGGTGGATATTTTGGCCTTTTTGAAAGCGCTACTGCTACGGATGCATCTAATAAGATTATTGCAGTGGAATTTGATACCTTCTGTAATGTCTTAGATCCGTGTAGAATTGGTAAAAGTGATTGCCACATTGGTATTGACATCAGCATGGTATATTCAACTAATATCACGTTCATGGATGAATGCAGTTTTGTTGATTCGAGGATGACTGCACAGATTGAATACAACAGTGGGCTAAAACTTTTAAGTCTTAAACTCTGGAGGGATGCCGAACCGAACACCATATTCCACGTCGATGCAACAGTAGATATAAGCAAGGTACTGCCAAATAGAGCAACAATTGGTTTCTCAGCAGGCACTGGAAAATATTTTGAGCTTCATCAGATCTTCTCCTGGTCTTTTAATTCAACCTCAGAGTTGGACCTGAATGCTTCCAGTCCACCTCCGTCCAGTTCATCTCCGTCTAAAGCTAATGGTGTGATAAGTCTGCCGATCATAGGTGGAATAGTCGCATGCGTATTTCTCATGTTGTTTTCAGTAGGGTTCGTGGTATATTGCCTCAAACGAAAGAGGTCAATCAGCAATCACAGAGTAACAGAAGTAGCTGTTGGTGAAACAATTGATTACGAGTTTGAAAAGGGGAGAGGACCCAAGAAGTTTACCTATAGTGAACTTGTTGATGCAACAAATGGCTTTTCCGAGAATAACAAGCTTGGAGAAGGGGCATTTGGATCAGTCTATAGAAGGGTTTTAAAGGATGAAAACATTCAAGTCGCTGTTAAGAGAGTATCAAAGAATTCGAAGCAAGGAAAAAAGGAGTACATAGCAGAGGTCAAGATTATAAGCCAACTAAGGCACCGAAATTTGGTTCAACTTGTCGGTTGGTGCCACGATCATGGAGAACTTTTGTTGGTTTATGAATTGATGCGTAATGGAAGCCTTGACAAGCACCTCTATAGTAAAAAAATTCTTCTAACTTGGCCAACTAGACAAAATATAGCACTAGGGTTAGGCTCGGCCATTCTCTATCTCCATGAGGAGTGGGAACAATGTGTAGTGCATAGAGATATCAAGCCAAGCAATATAATGCTAGATTCTTCCTTCAATGCTAAGCTCGGTGATTTTGGGCTAGCTAGACTTGCTGATCACCACCAAGATCTTGAAACAACGAATGTTGCTGGCACCAGGGGTTATATGGCACCAGAGTGTGTCCTCGGCACAGCATATCCCAGTACCCAGTCTGATGTTTTCAGTTTTGGAGTTGTCTTGTTGGAGATTGTATGTGGAAGGATGCCTATAGTGCCTCAACAGGATCTTAAGATGGTGAATTTAGTTGAATGGGTTTGGGATTTGTACGGGCAAAATGCATTACTGGAAGCTGTTGATGCTAGGCTGAATGGTGATTTTGAAAGAGAAGAAATTGAGCGCTTCATGGTTGTGGGTTTATGGTGCTCATACCTTGAAAAATCCTTACGACCATCTATTAGACAAGCAATGAGTGTTTTGCAGTTTCAATCTCCTTTGCCAATTCTTCCTCCAAAAATGCCACTGGAAATGTATGCTGCTACAACGTATCCTACTATCCCTTGTATGGCTACTTCAACCAACTCAGCTATTGCCGAATCTTCTGATTCTTCTGGGGTTGTCAAAACTCAAAAGTAAGCCAATACAACCTAATTGAATATAATGAATTTTCAGACAAAATTTCCTTTCTATTTTGTAATGCAAAAATTGTGTGCTACAGAATTGCCTTTTGCTTTTGTTTTTTTTTTTTTTTCCCTATTGCAAGATTTGTGTTCATTTTGGTGTTTTTTTAATGTTATGTTGGTACTGCTTTTCTCTTGTATTATATTGTAAGCAATATATGCTCGTATGTATGTTATTTGTAATATTGAATCAAAAGTCGTTCTACATTGCGTTGTGCTGCTTGACTGCTTGTGAATGCTTGATCGGATGTACACATAAAAAAAGTCTTTTCAGGACAGATCTTTATGCAACTCAAATGGTGATGAGCCACCTCTGTGGTTTAAATTTTTTAATAATCTCTGTATTGAAATTTTATTGAATTTTTATTTTTAAGTACGACATACTGGAAAATTTAGATTGGAGAAATAGTTGTCTGCAGCGCAACCAACTCTCTTCCTCTCAACGGCCTATTTATTTGCTTTCCTTCTTCTCCAGGGGACTGTTCCATTCCCCCTCTCTCCTCAAAGCTCCAGTTCGGATCAAACAGAGTAAACAGACGTAGGGACTGACGGACTGTGGTCTAAAATCTAAATGAGGAGGGTTAAAATGTAACCCCTTACATGCATTCTCCACTCATATCTTCATTTTTAAAGTTCAAATAGTCGATTCAAATCTTTCAACGTGTTCTTCATATTAAAATATGCTGACCAAATGTTATATTTTTTGAAAAAAATTTACTATTTTTTTTAGAAGTTTTCTATTAAACTAAACAATAATAAAAAAATTCAACAAAGTACTAATTTTCAAAAATCCTGAAAAAATAGTAAAAAAATTTCAAAAAATGTAAAATTTGGTCTCCATGCACATTTTAATATGAAAAACACGTTGAAAGGTTCGAATCAACTATTTAAACTTTGAAAATGAAAATATAATAGAAGAATGCACGTTAGAAGCACAAAAAGAAGGATGCATTTTAACCCCCTCAATCTAAATATGAGCAACTATAAACCTATTTCGCGTGAAGGGTATTATGGACCAGGCCTGTAGTGAGTGATCTTCCTTTTCTTTCCATTCAACCTGACAACACTGGGCCCGCCAATCAATGATACATCCAGCAAAAAAATAAAAGTTATGTTTAAGCCCAAAACGGCCCATTTTTCTCTGAGAAAAATGTGCTTGGAAATGCCACAGATTGAAATATTAGTTTTGATTGGCTCGAAAGTTGAAAAAGTTTAGACCAAATGTGTCCTGTAATGTATACTTCGTTTATTCGTGAAAATTGAAGGAATCTTCGGTAAGGACCAAAGTGATAAATGAATAATTCGAAAAATATTCAGTCAATGTTGTTAAATGCGGTTTTTATGTGGTATACTGAAGACCAACGCATACCGCATATATGAAGTTACATATGCGGATTGAGCACGTAAAATGATCAAAATACTATCTGCAAATTGGGTAAACGGTAATCAAAATCCAGCAGTGTGGCAGAAATCACAGTTTAATTAGAGTACTGTTTTTTATTAAATATCCATATTGGACATTAGGCTCATTTCTATTAATAAATAGAGATAAAATGAAAAGCCCACAGTCCAACAGCATGGCCTATGTAATTGATTTTGTAAATTCAAACCGTGTGAAACGAACCGCCTCAAAAACAATTAATTAAATGGGAGCATCTAGCTATCCCCTCATAACAATCCCCCATTTCACCCCCCAGTCATTAACTACTTCAATAACTACTAACTACCTAGGGGGACCACTTACTATTTGGGGACCACATAATATTTGAAAGATTTTACAACTGGCGCGCGCAAGTATTCATATATAATGCATCAAGTATTCATATATAACACATCAAGTATTCATACCTAATATATCAAGTATTTTTTTTAAAAAAACTGGACATGTTTTTAGAAGTGGGATTTTTTTTTTCGTTCAATCTAATCAATATTTCTGACGATTGGTGAGGAATTTTGCAAATCTAAAACCACAAATATTTTTGACATAATTTTATCTTTAAAATGAGATCCATGATGATATACTTTCGAGTTGTCCGTTATACAAGTATTCATCCTTATCGAGAAAGTATTCATCCTCATCGTGCAAGTGCAAATATAGAAACTGGACACATCACTCATCCTCCTTTACACGTTTTTAGAGGTGGTTTTTTTTCTCCGTTCAATATAACCAATATTTCTGACGATCTATGAGGAATTTTGCAAATCTAAAACCACGAATGTTTTCTACACAATTTTATCTTTCAAATGAGATCCATGATGACATACTTTCGAGTTATCCGTTGCACAAGTATTCATCTCTTATCGAGAAAGTATTAATCCTCATCGTGTAAGTGTAAATATAAAAACTGGATACATCACTCATCCATTTTTTACATGTTTTTAGAGGTGGGTTTTTTTTTCTCCGTTCAATCTAACCAATATTTTTGACGATCTGGGAAGAATTTTGCAAATCTAAAACCACGAACATTTTCTACACAATTTTATCTTTCAAATGAGATCCATGATGACATAGTTTCAAGTTGTCTGTTGCACAAATATTAATATCTTGTCACGCAAGTATTCATACATAAGATATTAAGTATTCATTTATACACATTGAAGTATTCATATCTAAGACATCAAGTATTCATTCATATATCTCTATTTTTTTTCAAAATTTGTTTTTATGTCATTTATTTAATACGCAGTGGCCAAATTCACCATTAATAAAGCTTTGTTCTTTGCAAAACTCGCTACTTCATGAGGAAGGGGAACATAAACATGAAAAAAGATTAATTGCATATACATATACAAAATTATTTTGATACGATCGACAGTGACGGATCTGACCCGGTAGAGACGTGCTCTAGTATTCATTCAAACACATTGAAGTATTCATTCATACACGTTGAAGTATTCATTCCTGGCAGAGGCGTGCTTAATTGGGATGGAGTGACGGATGATCTCCGGCAGAATGTTCGCTAGAGCAGGAGCAGCAGGCATAGAGGAAAAAAACCGAGGCGAAAGTGTAAGAGGGAGGGAACTTATTGTATTTATCATTTCGAGATGGGAGAGGGAGGTAGAGGCGGAGGTGAGGTGAAGGTGAGAGAGGGAGGTGGGAGGCGGAGGTGGGAGAGGGAGGCGGAGGCGGAGGTGGGAGAAGAAGATGGAGGTGAAAAAGGAAAATAGAGGTGGAAGAGAAAGATGAAAGAAATAAAGGTTGTTAGAAATAGTAGTTATAGTTATAGTTAAAATAGAAAGTTAGTTGGAGGATGAAATGGAGGATGGATAGGTGGGGATATTATAATTACCCTAATTAAATATTGAACCTTTAACCTTTAGAAAGAAATTGCGTGAACTGAAAGCTTCGTCTGGTTTATACTTTTTGTTTAGTCCCGCTAGTACGGAATTTTCAATCGCGCAATAAGGGAAACCAATATAAGAAACTGGAAACAAAAAAAAAAAAAAAAGGCGGACTAGAGCCTATATAAGAAACTGGAAACAATAAGGGAAGTCACTCAACTGGGCACAAGTATGAATGAGATGTTAGATTGGGATTTCATTTAAAAAGGATCCGATTCACATTTTTATTAATAAATGTATTTGGATCCGATTCACAATTTTTATGCGATTTCTAATTGTAATTCAAAAATCGCATTTTATTACACTAGATCTGGTGTAGTTAAAAAATTGTAATTCAAAAATAATTCAGATATAATTCAAAAAATAAATTCATTTTTTTTATAAATTTGTTTTGTTTATATTTATTATAATGATTATTCTCCAGATAACTTGTGGCATTATTAATTATTTCATGAAAGATATATTGGATTGTATTTTTATATTTGTGTTCAGAAAAATTTCTCAGCTAGTCTACATAAATTAATGACAATTGATTATTGTAAAAAATCTTTACTGAGAGTTAACAGTTAACACCATGTAGCATACGTAGATTAATTAGTTTTTATAGATGGCAAGGAAATGAAACGGTACGGTAGAAATGGAGAAACAAGGAAAAGAACTAGAAAAGAACCTATCTTATATATAAAGCAAATAAGTATTTTACATGTCTGAAAAAATATGCTTTCTTCTGCATATAATTGGATCAAAACAAAGTGAGTCTGTTGAAGAACCTTTCTACAGTACATTGAAATTCTTTCTTTAATCCTCTCTCTGCTTTACTTCCCATTATTTTCAGTCCCACAAAAAACAACACATCCAGTCTCCTTCAACATAGTACCAGTTGTGCCCCATTTACAAAAAGGTTCATCATCCTCTCAATGCCCCCCTGTTGCTTAATTAGCTAGCCCCGGGTAGGTACAATTTCCTGTTAACATACAAGTAAATCACAATGAAAACTGCTTTCTTGATTCAGATAATAATTAGTGTTGCTCTTTAAAAAAATCTAAATAAAATTGGTTTGGTACATTGTGGCAGGATATTGTACAAATTTTTTTTTGTTTGGTTTGGCACATTGCTCTATTCAAATACAACAACTATATTTTAAATAGATTTGAGTCGTGGGTATAATGGTTTGGATTCATCAGATGCTCAACAAAGACTTTGTGAGCTTAAGAACACTCTACTTTTACTCTTAGAAAATAATTAGAATAAACTTCAAATTTTTTTTTGCAGTATTCTAGTACATGCTTACTCTTTTCTCTTATCTTGTTTGTCTCTGAAACCCTCTTTCAAGGTTTAAGTTTTCTTGTCTAGGGGTTAGGATTTTGGTTTATCTCTGAGTTGGCATATTTTGTTTTACCAGACTATCAGAATTCTCTCGTATCACCACCACACATGTTTTTTCATGCGATGTTTATAATACAAATTATAACTTTGACATGACACATTTAGAACTTATCTTTAATACTTACATGGCATGTTTTTATGCAGCTACTATCCTAACACCAATTGTGATTCGAATTACTTAGCAAACACTACTAGTATAAGGGGATTGGGTATTACCATAGATGCAAAAGGTAAATCATAGCAGTATTATTGTAAACATAATATAATCCTTCGACAATGGTCTCTTGGTAATACCCAAAATTCCTTGATTAGAGAAAACAAATACAAACTATATTCCGAGGAAGGAATTTTGATACAAAAAAGGGTTGCAAGTTGGAACGTAATACAAACTATATATTCTATCTACAATCATGAGTCTATTTTCCATGGTAATGCTAGCTGTACTAGTAACATATAAATAATATTACAATAAATCATATACAAGGACTTGTTACGAGAAAACGAATTTGCCAAAACATCCATATTTCTGTCACACCTTGTGTCCCAGCACGCTGAAGTGTAATCATGCCATTATTTTTCACATCCATCGACGTGTTTTAACCTACATTCCAACGAATAGATGGTTAAAATAACAAAGTCCAATTAAAAGCTCAGTGTCAGTTATTTAACAATCTAGTTCTCTTAAATGGTGTTTATAAAAACAAAATAGCAAAAATATACTTGCATCAGATAGTTTTACCATAATTAATTTATTTCAAATCAGTTAATCCAATAACTAAAATTGATCTTTATATAAGTATATGGTCATGTTCACAGATAAATGAAATGATAGTATAGTCTGGATATCTAGCACGAATGGTCAGTTACATCATTATTTCGTCATATGGAATGGGTCCAAGTTAAAACCGCAAGGTGCATGGGACAACAAATTTACGAGGCAGGATGCCTTCAATTCCAGCAATCAATTTTTACACAATCGGTAAATAAATCTAAGTATCTCAAACTTTCTTTAATATTTCAAAATTAATATATATTTATATTTCGTAGGCAGTTGAAATAGAAAATATTTTTTATCTACTAAAAATTGCAAATTATAAATCAAAATTTATGTCACAAAGCAATTTTGTTATACCTTAAATGAAACCGAGTAGAAGACACAATTCAAATTTTTACTTGAAACTTGAAGCGACCAGAATTATCGAACAAAGTACGATCAGATTCAATCGAATAGGCCAATCAAACACCACCATCAAACCGGAATTTTAACTTTCTTATCCTTTCGTCGGAATAACAAGCAATAAAAGAGATTAAGCAGCTATTATTTAGGTATTATGCAGCTATAAAGGAACGTAGATTGTGGTTTAGGGTTTAGTTTTTTTTTTTTCCTTTGTTTATTAAACATTGGAGAAGAGAAAAAGGAAAAATTAATCTGGATTCGGGAAAGAGAAAAAAAAGAAGACAGTCATTTTGTTCTCAGCTAGAAGGAGAGATATAGCAAGTCGGCACGTGAAAGAGAGAAGCTGCTGCTGCCAAGGTTTTGAGAGAGACACAAGAGGTTCTTTATAAGGTTTTGGTTGGGGCGGGGGGGGGGGGGGGGGGGGGGGGGGGGGGGGGTCTTTACGGTCCGGCCGCCTTTTCATATTTGGTGCAATCTGCATTGTTATTCGCACAAATGATCAAATTCTTCAAAATATTTAATTTGAGCTTTATTTTGGTAACACTTGGACAACTTGTAAACATAAGGATAGGGAATCATGATAAATTCAAATTATGACCAACTTGAGCAGCATTTCTTACCTTTCCTAGACCATTCATGCCAAATTGAAGTTCAACCTAAAGCAACTCTTCCAGTTTTCAGTCTTTTCCTCTGAAAGAATTGCACAAAAAAGAAAGAATAGGGTTGCTCACATTAACAATAAATGATTAACTATTTGCAGCTAATGAGGGTTACAATCACAATATTCATTGATTCAACAGTCATTAGGGTTACAATCACAAGATAACGGTCGACTATGATATACAATTGGGTCTGAAATTTTAAGCCTTCATAAATACTCTTGGCCTTTCCAATAATTAATCAACGAACAATAAACAGAGTGATGATTTTTTGTTTGTTTTGGTACTTCCCATTAAAGAACTAACTACATTCACTGAAGTTTATCTGTTAATTAGTTACTGTAGGAAGTCATCTTCCAGACTATTCGTACAATATGTACAGTTAAATAAAAGCATTTGCAGGACAATGCGAAAGTAGTACTTGAAACAATTCGCAAGTAGTATTTGCGATTGCGGGACAATTCGCAAATAGTATCTGCAGGACAATTAGCAAATAGTATCTGCGGGACAATTCGCAAATAGCATCTGCGGGACAATTCGCAAATAGTATCTGCGGGACAATTCGCAAATAGTATTTGCGGGACGATACAAACAACAGAACCTTTTGATAATACATACATATGGATAAAAGCAATTTAGACGGATTTGTGCTCTTTAAATTTCAGTTCATTATTTTTTGTTACCAACGAGCACTTGTAATTATGGAAAATTTGAAGCTTAATTAGGCTTGAGTTAGTGCTGGAGACAACCAAACTTCAGGATCAAAGGTAAAGTTCCTCTTTAAATTTAGATTAAGGAGTAATAAAAGAACATATCTACTTAGGCTTTTCTTATTTGGACTGCAAATTTAGAAATTTTATATGCAATTGACTGCTAAAATGACCATATGACTGTGTTAATATTTTCAAAAACTAAAAGGATACATTTGACACAATCCAACATTTGGAGAGGGAGAAATCAAAACCCTCGTATTCAGAGCATATTTTCACGAGTAAGGCTCTTTAGCTCGTTCTTACTGCTTTTGTGGCGGAACAATCAATTGCTATTAAAAGCAAACTCAAAAATGGGGAAGAAGAAAAAAAATAGAGGAATTGTGGCATACCTTTTTGTCTCTCTTCTCGTCGAATCCTTTCATGGAGATAAGATGCCAAATTTCTTTTCTTTGAGCTCTCTTCTGGTCTGATCAGATATAAAAGGATCAATTTTCTTATCTACGAAACCCAGCAATTATAGACCGATATTTTTAAAAATACCATTTTCGGAAAATTAATAAACCAAAACACCATTTTCAGAATTTTTTATTAAAAACAGCATGGCCGCTTCTGTAGAAAGCGGCCACATACAATCGGGCCGCTTTGGTGGGCAGCGGCCACTGGAAAACAGAAATTTTCCTTTTTTTTTTCCTTTTTTTTTTTTTTTTTTTTGAAAACAGAAATTTTTTTATTTTTTTATTTTTTTTTTATTAAAATATTAGAAATGTTGAATATATTTCTTTGAATATAGATGGAATGCAATATAATTTGATTTATTAGAAAGACTGCAACAAATAACCCGGATCAATATTTTTCAGGCCGGATTTTTCGCGGCTGTAAGAAAAATTAATATATTTCTTTATGTGTTATTGGAAAAAAATAAAAATAATTAGATTTTGAGTTATTGATCCCGGTTCATAAGTCACTTCTAGGTAATCCAAAAAATATTATGATCCTTCTAGTACATTTAATTTATAAAAAGTTGTATCTATTTTTGAAAAAAAACAAAAACTTTAATTTATTTAATGATTGTTTTTAAAAAATAATTCTCAAAATAGATATATTTTTTTATATATTAAATGTATTAGAAAGATCACAATATTTTCTGAATTATCTAGAAGTGACTTTTGAACCGGGATCAATAACTCAGAATCTAAACATTTTTATTTTTTTTCCAATAACACATAAAGAAATATATTAATTTTTCTTACAGCCGCGAAAAATCCGGCCTGAAAAATATTGATTAGGGTTATTTGTTGCAGTATTTCTAATAAATCAAATTATATTGCATTCCATCTATATTCAAAGAAATATATTCAACATTTCTAATATTTTAATACAAAAAATAAAAATAATAAAAAAATTTCTGTTTTCAAAAAAAAAAAAAAAAAAAAGGAAAATTTCTGTTTTCCAGTGGCCGCTGCCCACCAAAGCGGCCCGATTGTATGTGGCCGCTTTCTACAGAAGCGGCCATGCTGTTTTTAATAAAAAATTCTGAAAATAGTGTTTTGGTTTATTAATTTTCCGAAAATGGTATTTTTAAAAATTTCGGAATTATAGGGGAGGGTATAAAATGGAATAAGACTCAAAAGGGAGGCGCCGGTCATATTTAAACCTAGAAATACTTTGGTAGTCTAGGGTCTATCTACACTGTTTTGTTTCGATCCTGTCCGTCTGTTTGCTTAATTCTGAGTCGTCTGCTCCGTTGGATTTGTCTCTGTGTTCCACCATTTTTGTCCCCAATTATAAGGATGCCCGCAGGCCGCAGGAATTCGGATCCCCTCAGGTTACCTGACTAAATAGAGTTGAATTGGACGGTCCAAAAATTGATTGGCACACATCTCAAAGCAAAAATAATTCTGCCCCTCTGTCATCCCGAATCCCGGCCAGCTGAGAGTAAATCTGAACCGTCTATTTTAATTGTGATGAGTCAGGTACCTGGGAGGATACGGATCGATGCCGCAGTTATGCGAATAAGGATCGGGCCGACAATAATATAAGAAAGAGATTGGTCCATCCGTTGATTCCAATTATGACAGACCAAATCAAAATATGATTCTCAGTACTTGGAACTATTATCTGATTGTTGTTTTAAATCCAAATCAAAATATTTGATTTTTGACAATTCTCTAAACGTCAATTAATTCTGCCATAGATTTGTGATCAATTAACATGCTCTAAGTTACTTCCATTTTATTAGTAGGGTTGTTTATCTGTTTATTAGAAGATTGCTTCTGTGCTTTGGAAAAACAAACAAACACTCAAACCCAATTCGAAGAGAAACATACAAGCACTCAAATCCAACAATTTCGTATGTGGAACTATATAAATTTCATAGTTATGCTAAATTAACAATGAGGAGAGATCCACATATATTCTTTTTTGGTAATACCGAATTACAATCTATATTTTTGAAGTTTAAACAGTCGATCCAAATCGTTCAACATGATGGATATATATATATATTTTTTAATTTGTTTACTATTTATTAAGATGGATACAATAATTGAATGGTGTGAAAACTCCAATAGTACTAATCCTATGGTGGGACTAAAGTAATGGAGTAGGATGTTTGTTTGGTCCGGATTTTAGTCGTTTACGTATAGAGGCAGAACTAGACTTTCAAACTATAAATATCAAATATAAATGAATGTCAATTACAAAAAAAAAATCATATCTCAAATGAGAGTCAATTTACATTACTTATAACATTTCATTCAAAAATATATGGAAAATAACATAAAAAAATGAAAATTAATGGGAACAATTCGCCTCTATTTATTTTTTAAAAATTGACCCCCATATGATTGATCATAACAAGAAAACAAAATTTATTTTTACAATCTATCACCTCTATTATAGATTCTCCTTCAGGCAAATATAGTTGTTTAAACTAGCTAAAAAAAAAATACCCTGCTACAAAAATAAAACATAGTATTTTCATTTTTCCAATGTATATGAAATTCTGAATCTCCTTTGTGCTTTCTAGAAAAGTTGATCATAAGCTAATGGATACAAATGATGAAGCAATCATCATCGCTCCGGTGCCTCAGCATTCATTGGCACCGATCTACAGAACCTTTTGGGTTATACTTGCCTTGATCTTTTTTAACTTTATTATTGCATCCATTTCAATTGCATCTAGTTATTTGAGAACAAAGATATTGTCCTCTATAGTCTCCATTTTGGGCATTACGTCTTCTTGCAGCGCAATTGGGTTCGTCATATTGGAACAAGAACGTTCTGTTAAGGCTTTGAAATGGATGTGGATTTGTGCAATTGAGCTATTATTGATGGGTGCGGCATATCCTGCTTGTTTGTACTCTTCAACGATGCCGCAGTTTTATCGGATTATTGGATGGATATATAATGTTTGGCTTCAATGTTGTAGTCACCGTAATTGTGTACTATGATTACCTCTCGATGAAAGGTTTTGGTCATAATGAAGTTCGTCCTCTTCCTCCTGATGTCGATGTTGTTGTTGATCCTGCTCCTCCTCAGGTTGCTGCCTAGTCTAAATGTATCACATTATTGATCAATAGGAAGTTTTGTTTAGTTAAGTTTGATCATATACATATAGTTTTGTTTAGTTAAGTTTAACATATAGTGTAGTTAGATTTGATATGTTTATTTTTCATTATGTTGTATGACGATGTCGAAATGTATTCTTAATTTCATTTGAAAAGAAATGTAGAAAAATGAATGTGCTAATAAAATTAATGGAAGATGAATATTTTATCATATACATATTTGCATCCATTGATGACATATTGATTTGATAATCTTAACGATTGTTCTGAAATCAATTCAAAACAGTTGTTGTATGTTGGAATGTTGTTAGTTGTATACAGTGAAAGTGCATTAAGATCATGTATTTTAATTGTCATTCGATATTCCAATCAAAAATAATAAATAAAATTTAATTGTGAATCACATCATCACAATATATGTATATCAGATTTGAAAATTAGAAATTCTTTATGAAACTAATATGTTATGAATGAACTTCCAATATATAGGTTCCAACTAATTTTAGAAGAATATCTAATTTGACCAGTTTTGACAAATCTTTTTCAGCATGGTGTTAGAACTTAGAACCAAACCAAGAACAATGGTGCTGAGCCAGTTCTGGTTTTGGAGTTTATACTCAAATTTGGGTTTGGAGCTAGAGTTTTAACATAAAATCAAGGACAAACATTAAGAATTATCAAATCGAAGATCATAAAAATACAGTTAATCAACCCTGTCAGGGGACAAGTGGAAAATTACAAGGAGGACCCTGCCATTTTTATTATTTATATTTTAGTCAAATAGTGAGCTATTGATCGAAGAAGAGTTTTGTTTGAAAATCCTTGAATACTTGTTTAATTAAATTCATAGATCCAATTATCTTATGATGCTTACTCAGTCCTTGTACTGTCATTCCATTGCCTGTGTAGGCTGGCGCTTGAGACCTCACTCCAAGCACCATCTTTCTAATGGTCTCATCTCTTTTCTTCTTTCCTACAGCATTACATTTCGAACCTTAACTTTTTGAGTTACATGGTGAGTTCCTAGAAATGCTAAGTTCTAAGAAGCATTTCATCGAACAGTTCATGTGCAACCCAAAGTGTGAGATATTTTGCACAACACATCACTAAATGTGCAAACAAAAAACAAAATACTACCTGATGGAACCAAGATGTGCATTACATCTGACAATGCTATGTTGTAAGGGGCATTTCATCGAACACCTTACAACATTTCGTCGAACAACTTGCCACCTTATAACAGTCAATTTGGGTCAAGCCTCAAAAACTCCATGCATGCTTAAATGGCTCTATCTGTAATTTATTATTGACGGCATATATTGAAATAATAATTTTATGTTTTTTTATTAAAGACCAATTGACTGTGGAGTTTGTGATAAGTTGTTCGTTTATACTTTAGACAGTTTGGGGGTGGAAGGAAAGGAACTCTTCTGCGCCTTCTATAGTTCTGGTTTACTATTTCTACTGTGGTAGAGAACTCCTCTGGTTTACTATTTCATGACGCATGCATCAATATCCATCAATATCTATCAATACAAAAGCTTCAAGTATCCAAAACTATACACTGTACACCCCCAGTATCTCCTTCTAGGATCTCTAGTTATGTTATCTGGGTAACCAGGCAGATTGACAAAGAGCTCGAATTTCCCGGTTTTTGGGTCCCTGATCCAGTACTTGTGTATTTGGCACAAGGAGGTTAAGGAAATAAGGAGGTGACTGTTGTCATGGCTCATTGTTACGCCATTAGGGTATGTGAGATGGCCTTTTAACACAGTGAGTCTTTTTTATTGCACGTTGTATTTCATCAGCCATCCAGTTATGTCATTGGTAAGAACCACCATATAATATTCCCAGCATGTATAAATTTTTAATGGTGAGTTTGGAAGAAAATACAGTTAAATAATCAGTATGAAACTTGTAATCTCATGCATGATCAAGCCAGTTTGGCTATGATTATGAGTTGCTTTTTTACTTTGTTAATCCCTTTATAGCCTTTAATTAATTTCTGTATTCTGTGTTTTTTAATGATCCCCCTATACTTGGGATAGAGTACCTAGATAGTTTGTTGGCCTGAGGCAAATTTCTTATGTTGATGTGTCTGTAATTTGCATTGTCTTTTGGGGCTTTGATTATGTTTTAGGTTATAATTTGTTGTTACTGGTATGTACCAGTTTTTTGGTTGCTTTTCTGTACTTTGGATGATGCTGGCATGTACCAGTTTTTATACCTGTTCCTGCTCCAGCATTTTGGAACTGGTAACAGCCTGACAACAATCATTAGGGTATGTGAACTCCTCTGCGCCTTCTATAGTTCTGGTATACTATTTCTACTGTGGCGGAGAACTCCTCTGCTGTCATATCAGTAGATGAACAGAAGCATGATATTAAATGCTCGTTTTGGACAAAATCAAATTAACAATGTAAGGAAATATGATCAAATGGCCCATATAAAACAAGCCATTTAAACCACACTATTAATTAGCCCATTTAATTAGGCCTTGATTATTATCCAACTTATAACGTCAACAATATGGCCTGATTAAATCATGATTTAAAGGGTGCGTTGACTGTTTTATGTATAATCTGTAAGGATGCATACTGATTAAAAGGTGCGCTATTAAATGGCTTAATTAAAAGGTGCGATTCATGTAAATTAGTACAGGCCAGATACATCTCCCTTTATCCATCTTTCGGCTGCGTAATTATCACCAGAATGTACAGGCCCGATTAAAGAGTGCGAATGTTCTGTGCCATATTCATTTCCCCTGTAATTATTGCTTTAATGACATGCATATTATATATATATATAGAGAGAGAGAGATAGGCTAATATCAAAACGTTTGCACCAACCCTCCCGTGCGACCGATTCAATTTCCGATTTTTAAAGTCCAAATGATAAATCTGAACCGTTAGATGTGTTCTACATATTAAAATCTGCTTGGAGACCAAATTTTACATTTTTTAGAATTTTTTTACTATTTATTAAGCCACTTTGAAAATCGCTGATCCAACGGTGGCTGTTTGGAACAGTAAAATCAGAAGCCACCGTTGGATCAGTGATTTTCAAAGTGGCTTAATAAATAGTAAAAAAATTCCAAAAAATGTAAAATTTAGTCTCCAAGCAGATTTTAATATGTAGAACACATCTAACGGTTCAGATTTATCATTTCGACTTTAAAAATCAGAAATTGAATCGGTTGCACGGGAGGGTTAGTGCAAACGTTTTGATATTAGCCTATCTCTATATATATATAGAGTTAGGCTGGGGTGCTATGGATAGCATAGAGGCCTCTATGCTACGGCTCAATATTCGAGTTTTCAAAATCCAAACGGTCGATCGGAACCGTTCATCTTATTCTCCATATTAATATCTGCTTGGAGACCAAATTTTACATTTTTCTGAATTTTTTTACTATTTATTAAGTATTTTACAAAATTATTGATCCAACGGTGGCTGCACAAAACAGTAAAACCGTTGGATTAGCGATTTTCAAAGTGGCTTAATAAATAGTAAAAAAATTCAGAAAATTATAAAATTTGGTCTCCAAGCAGATATTAATATGGAGAATAAGATGAACGGTTCGGATCGACCGTTTGGATTTTGAAAACTCGAATATTGAGTCATAGCACGGGAGGCCACTATGCTATCCATAGCACCCCAGCCTAACTCTATATATATATATATTCTAATAATAAAGTTGATCATCTCTTCATTGATATTTCATAAAGAACAAGTTGTCATTGCTTAGAAAGAGAAAGATAAGAGAAATCGCTTTACGGTTCTTCTGACGGTTTGCGAAAAACGTTTTAACTTTTAACTGTTGTTCTACAGATTACTATGGACAAAGGTATGTAATCTATTTGACTGATTTACACGTGAAGACTTTGATATCTAAGATCTTTGATTTGCTTTTGATGGTTTTTAATTCCGCTATCGAAACTTTAAAGATGATTAGTTGTATTTATTTTTTATGATTGTATGTAAGTAGTTGAGCACGAGAACGTCTACTTACAAACAACTCAATTCTTCTGTCAAAATTCTGCAGATTCATTTAAGCACCATATGCATTTAAGAGAATGATCAGATTCATGATGCACACATCAATTTCCATCAATACAAATGCTTGAAGTATCCAAAACTATGCACTGTACACCCCCACGTAAGCATTACTGACAGAGCCAATCCAGAAAGAACCATCTCTCTCATGGACCTCACTAATTGAAGTTGTCAGTCCGCCATTCAAGGCCTCTATAATTTTTCCGTCTTGATTCAACCTAAAAGCTACCGGGTGCTCAGGGGCTGAACCGGCCAGGTCGTCAATCTTAAGTTGGCTCATGGCTACCCAGTATCCCCCTCTAGGATCTCTAGTTATGTTATCTGGGTAACCAGGCAGATTGACAAAGAGCTCGAATTTACCGGTTTTTGGGCCCCTGATCCAGTACTTGTGTATTTGGCACAAGGAGGTTAAGGAAATAAGGAGGTGACTGTTGTCATGGCTCATTGTTATGCCATTAGGGTATGTGAGATGGCCTTTTAACACAGTGAGTGTTTTTGATTGCACGTTGTATTTCATCAGCCGTCCAGTTGTGTCATTGGTAAGAACCACCATATAATGTTCCCTGCATGTATAAGTTTGCAATGGTGAGGTTGGAAGAAAATACAGATAAATAATTATCAGTATGAAACTTGTAATCTCATCCATGATCAAGCCAGTTTGACTATGATTATCAGTTGTTTTTTACATTGTTTATAACCTTTATTTAATTTCCGTATTCTGTGTGTTTTATATTGTTCAATGATCTGTTATGGGCTTGTGTCCGTGAAAAGGTAAGGTACGTAGGAGCGGATTTTCGTCTTTCATTGATATCTGTGAAACAGCAGATAGTAATTTCATTGAATTTTAAACTATGCATCCCTAAACATTGGATATGTAAATCCTATGCTATCCCATCCATGAATTCTTCCACTTTTTGCCAACAGATCCGCCAACTCATTGTGACTTCTGTTTACATGTTTGCATGAGAATCCCTTATGTTTTTTCATCAGGTGCCATGTTTGGTCTACCAGTTAAGATAGATTATTGTTGCCATTTAATTATGAATGTGAGGCTTTACGTCTATGAATCCATAATTGAACCTGGAATGTGCCCAGAACTATCTCTACATATACAAACATAATTGCTGGAACCTGCTTTCAAGTAAATTAATAAATAATAAATGTTAGCTGCAGCCTAGTCCAGGTTTTCAATGTGGTCATCCGTTTACAAGTAATATGTAAAAATTCCTCTGTTCCGGCCACTAAATGCTACCAACCTTTAGTTATTTATTAGTTGTAACCATAACAATAAAAAGTGCATTAACCATGCAAGGCACATATATGCTCATGCACCCATGCACTCTATTAAAATATCCACATGCATGAGAGTGCATGCGCATACTGAATTGTTTGAAACGAGTCCAAGATATATATCCACCTGACACTGTTCATTGAATGAAAATAAAGATTAATTCAAGGTTATAATGTTTTAAAACTGTAAAACAGTTTGATGATCTAGCTACCTTCTGGTGATGTGGGTGCTGCTATCTGTGAAATAAACCTCTCCAGTTTCTTGATCCACATCCAACCCATTAAGAAATTTAAATGCAACACCTCTTGCCTTGGACGCCAGAACTTTCACCAGACCGCCTTTGGGTCCCACTGACAGCAAACCACGGTAGGCATCCGCTATGTAGAGATTTCCAGTGGCATTGTGGAATCGTAGACCCAAAGCTCTACCGCACTTGCTCTCCAACATCTCGTTTGTGTTCTCAATGCAATCTCTATCACTGTTATTAATAGAAATTAAGTTAGAAACATCAAATATGTAAAGAGTAATGTGTTAATTATCTTTGTCGGAGGAATCCTTTAGACCTGTATTCTAAGTATGAAAATATTTTTGATAGGCGTTGGAAAATAACGCAGAGAATTATCGGATTTGACAAAATAATTAAACGTAGTCATGCAATTCTGATCTGCTTTACAGGGAATGTAACATATTCCGAAAAGATGAACTTCAGTGATATATATATATATATATATATATATATATAGAGAGAGAGAGAGAGAGAGAGAGAGATGGGCTATGGTGCATTGCAATGCATGAATCCTCTTATGCATTGCACTATTAATAATGGATTTAAAATCCAAACGATCAATCTGAACCGTTCATCTTGTTCTTCATATTAATATGTGCTTGGGGACCAAATTTTACATTTTTTGGAATTTTTTTACTATTTATTAAGCAATTTTGAAAGTCGCTGATCTGATGGTTCAGAAAATTTTACTGTTTTTTACTGTTCACAGCAAAACAGCAATTTTCAAAAATACTTAATAAATAGTAAAAAAATTCCAAAAAATGTAAAATTTGGTCTCCAAGCACATTTCAATATGGATTAAACATCTAACGGTTCGGATCGGTCGTTTAGACTTTAAATCTATGATTATAGTGCAATGCATAAGGGGGTTCATGCATTGCAATGCACCATAGCCCATATATATATATAGAGAGAGAGAGAGAGAGAGATGGGCTATGGTGCATTGCAATGCATAGGCCATGGTGTGCATTGGACCATAAATCACCGATTCAAAGTTCAAATGACCGATCCAAACCGTTCATCTTGTTCTCCATATTAATATGTGCTTGGAGACCAAATTTTATATTTTTTGGAATTTTTTTACTATTTATTAAGCCACTTTGAAAATCACTGATCCAACGGTGGCTTCTGATTTTACTGTTCCAAACAGTCACTGTTGGATCAGCGATTTTCAAAGTGGCTTAATAAATAATAAAAAAATTCCAAAAAATGTAAAATTTGGTCTCCAAGTACATATTAATATGGAGAACAAGATGAACGGTTTGGATCGGTCATTTGGACTATGAATCGGTGATTTATGGTCCAATGCACACCATGGCCTATGCATTGCAATGCACCATAGCCCATCTCTCTCTATATATATATATATATATATATAGCTAATTTGCTGTCGGCAGTGTTGCCGCTATTTTTTTTATTTTGTGATGTCCAAACAATAAATTCAAACCGTTAGATGTTTAATCTATAT
The DNA here is from genome assembly GCA_964058875.1 of Carex rostrata. Lineage (NCBI taxonomy): Eukaryota > Viridiplantae > Streptophyta > Magnoliopsida > Poales > Cyperaceae > Carex > Carex rostrata. The sequence continues at coordinate 1,499,400 of CAXKVT010000106.1, read as the reverse complement.
TATAATCTACTTGGAGACCAAATTTTACATTTTTTGAAATTTTTTTACTATATATTAAGCTAGTTTGAAAACCGCTGATTTTCAATGCTGCAGAAATTTACTGAAATCAGCGGTTTTCAAACCAGCTTAATATATAGTAAAAAAATTTAAAAAAATGTAAAATTTGGTCTCCAAGTAGATTATAATATAGATTAAACATCTAACGGTTTGGATTTGTTGTTTGGACATCACACGGCTAAATATAGCCCCGGCAGCACCTCTGCTGAAATGCTGCCAGCAGCAATTTAGACAGACCCTATATATATATATATATATATATATATATATAGGATAATTGACATGCATGCAGATAAGGTCAATTGTATTTGTTTGTCACTTCGAGTTCTGGTCAACTAGCCAGCTTAATTTTACACTTTAATGTGCAAAAATACAAAATGTCATTGAGAGTTTGAGACACCTCAATCCAAAATGTGAAATTTCAAAATAAACTAAAACCTCAGTTATGCATGCTTTTTTGTAAGCAACATATTAATAAATATGTCTCATTGAGACACTGAGTAATACTTAATTTATTCATAGTACGTACCGATGCATCGAGTTGTAGGCAAACTCACTCCACCCGAGCCTTTCACCTTGCCACTTCAGGATTCTTCCATTAGAGACCCCGGTATATGGCCCGTGGCCTTTTGGGTCGAAGGCTATGCTCTCGGGGCCCACCACCGTGTTCAGCTTCAGCTCATTTTGGCTCTCTGGCTTATCAATAATCTTCGTCTCATAAGCTACACTAATATTGGAAGAAAGGAGAGCAATAAAAACTACAATGAAAGGTAAGTGTTTCATTTCCATATGTAGTATATATTAAGAAATTAAGAAGAGTTTGGTTTTAAGTGATTGATGTATATATCTCGATATATCGATGTATGTCCCTTTTTATAGACAACAAAGAACAAAGGGTGCCTTGGATACGTGATATCTGGAATCCGTTGATATGCATTGATGCCAGTACAGCTAGCAGATTTGAACCGCCTGATGGAAGTTGGATTGCTCACATCAAATCAAGACGGAATCTGCTCAGATAAAAAGCGTAATATTTGTTAATATTCTAGGCAAATGCAATCCGGTTTAGTGAGTTTTTATTGAATGGATATAGTCCCTACCATCATTCCAATATCTTTGGCTAAAACTATATCTGCATGCACCGGCATTTAATACGCGAGGTTTATGATGCTATACAGAGCTTTAAATGCACGAAATTAATTATCATGTTCGGTCCAACCAACTTACCTGTAGGGGTGTTAATGGGTACAATACGGGTAGGTTGAAATCATTTTCACATCCATACCCACTAAGAATTGATCTTATTCCTACTCTATCCATACCCGTTAAGAATTTGTCCTATCCTACCCTACTCATACCCGTTAAAATTAGCGGGTAACAAAATGGTAGTGGGCGAATAACGAATAACACAACTATAATAATTTTATTAATTTTTCAAATAAACTATCAAAACTTATTATGTCATGCATATGCAATCACAATTACTAATATAAAATTAAAATTAAAATATGCAATTAACTTTAAGTAATAATTTTTTATTATAATAATTATTTCAGTACCCACACTGTATCCACGCTACAGTATCCTCACTTGGAGGAATAATGTATTATGGTCCCCACTAATTATTATTCTAAAAAAATATTATGTAGTCTCAACTAATTATTATTCTAAAATCCCGGCAACACCCTTTCTCTATGGTCCCCCACTAATTATATGCCCCCCCCCCCCCTTTCAAAGTCTCGGTACTAATTTCGCGTCAACATTTCTCTAACAAAAATAGCTGACCTCATAAAAATAAATACTTCAGTGCATAGATATAAATACTTTCAATACTTAGATATTAATACTTTCAGTGTCATATGTAAAAAAAAACTTATATATTTTTACCTTCATAGATATAAATACTAGAAGATAAGATATTAGCACTTTAAAAAGTAAGATATTAATACTTTGATACGTAACTTGTTATGATAATCTATTTTCGAATTTCCCAATTATTCCCACGTAAACCTTCCTCTAACAAATATAGTTGACCTCATAGGTATAAATACTTCAGTGTATAAGTATAAATACTTTCAATACTTAGACATTAATACGTTCAGTGTCATATGTAAAAAATACTTACAAGTGTAAGTATAAATATTTGTACGGCGAGATATAAACAGTTGCGTGACGACGAGCTTGAAAGTACTTCATCATAGATCTCATTTGAAAGAAAAAATTGCATAGATATTAATACTTTAAAAAAATCAAATTGTGGAGTTTTTGCGATCCCCGTAAAAAGTTATATGTAACAACCCGAAAAATTTAGTTATTTTTTATTTATACCGAAAATATTTTAATTATTATAATATACTTACTATTTAAAAAAAATGAAACATAAATTAAGTTTACAAATACATATTAATATATTATATTTCGATTATTCATTTTAAAGTGACAAAAGGGGTAACCGCTGGGAATATATAATAACCGGTTTTATATTTTATTATTTATATCTATAATCATTTTTAAAATAAATATTTAAAATAAAAGAAAAGACGTCTTTAGACGGTTATCCTTAAAATTGAACCCTCTGTAAATAAATCTCTCTGTTTGAACCACACCCCTTTATTTCATTTTATTATTACCGCATCTCTTTGTCTTAACTGTTCTCCGTTTTAATTTCTCTTATAAATTCCCATACCCAAATTAGACTCAGATAGGTACTATCTGGCTTCTTTCTTTCTTTCTTTTTTCTCCGCAGCCACAAAAAGAGATATATTAAAATAAAAGAAGTGTTTTACAAATAAATTGGTGATATCAATGATTATTCGATTGTATGTCCAATTGAATTCCGACTAGGTCGCATTGATTTTAAACTATCGTTGCAATCTGATTTGAAATTATGAACATCTCGCTATCAGGTAACCGGACTTCTCTATAATATGTGTTTTCGTTTTGTATGGTTGATTTGAATATTTGGCATTGCATATTGGATTATGATGGCATATTTAACGGGATAGCGGGTCTGAGGTTAGAATTTGATTTGTCCGATACACGGGAGCTGCTAGTTGTGGTTGGGACTGATATGCGGGGAATGCTAGTCCCAGTCGGGTTTGATGGTTGAAAATGATGTGACTTATTTTATGGATAACCTAGACCGACGTGCTATTGCTGGTTAAATATGCATGCATAATTAGATGTGTATTTGTGTGGATTAATCCGGCCTATTTAATTGATTGTTAAATTAAGCCAATTATATATAGAGAAGCGCGTCGTTAAATAACCGGTTACTGAGCTTTGTAGCTGACTTCGTTTTGTTATTTTATTTTCTTTTCTGTTGGCGACGTAGGTTGACGGGCCAAAAAAAGGTGTAAAGATGCTTATATAATCACGCTCCGGATGGTAAAAATCTGAGATGTGACATTATATTTATGCATTTAATTTTCGGTGGTCCCCGGGTACTGTAGCGCGGATATTGTTATCTTCGCGCTTTAAGAATCCACGCAATAAATAATTGTTCACATCATAGATATAAATACTTCCGTACATAGGTATAAATACTTTCGTTCATATATATTAATACTTTAGAAAAAAAAATGAATTGTGTAGTTTCTACAATCCCACGAGAAATTATATTTTCACATTTAATTTTCAGTGGTCCCCTTGCGGGTAGTGTAGCACAAGTACTATTATCAGCTATTCAGCTCCCTTTTTATTAAGCAAAAAAAAATCAAAATCACAAATATCTCTTCTAAGAAATTCAATTCTTTAACTAAATAATAAAATATTCAAATAAAAAAGTAAAATGTTTAGCATAATATTTTTGTTATGATATAATTTATTTTATATAATTACCCATTACTCAACGGGTACAAAATAATATTTACCCATAGCCATACCCGTTTATCTAACGAAAAAAAATCTTTACCCATATTCAATAAATTAACGGAAAAAAAAATCTTACTTATACCCATCTTATCGAATATGATACGGGTAGGATAAACGGGTAAACGGGTGTCATTGACACCCCTACTTACAGGAACAAAATGTTGTTCCACCCTTTACCCGTTTGCTATTCCGTAACTATTCAGTGATTTATAGTCCAAACCGATGATTAAAGCGACTTAAATGTTGTTCCACCATTCAAATTGCAAACTCCACAACAAATTAATTAATTCAACCTGACTAAACCATCAATATATATTGAATTATTGGGCCGCTTTTAGCTGGATGCCTAAATGTGTCGGGCACAAGACAAAAGAGATGATGTAATATATATATATATGGCAAATTCTGGAATGGACCAAACGATCCATGACAGCATTACTCTATATATATATATATATATATATATATATAGTAAGGCTACCATACATTGTAATGTATAAGTATTTTTGTATATTGAACTATAAATTACTGAATTCAAAGCCCAAATAACAAATCCAAACCGTTCATCTTGTTCTCCATATTAAAATGTGTTTGGAGACAAAAATTTAACATTTTTTTGAAATTTTTTACATTTATTGAAAATCGTTATTTTTCAGACAAATTTGGACATAAAAAAACAATGATTTTCAATAAATCTAAAAAATAGTAAAAAAATTTCAAAAAAATATAAAATTTGGTCTCCAAACACATATTAATATGAAGAACAAGATGAACGGTTTGAATCGCTTATTTGGACTTCGAATCCAATGATTTATAATCCAATGTACAAAAATATCTATGCATTACAATGTATGGTAGCATTTTTCTCTCTCTATATATATATATAGTTGGGCTATAATAAGTTGCAAAGTAAGAGTCTTATTATTCACTTTCATATTTTCTATATTTAAAACTTCAAAAAGTGATGATGCAATTAATAAATATTGGGCCGCTTGCTCCATTATTTTCTTATGGTGATATACAGATCGGGTCAAGCGATGGAGGCAATGCACCTTGGAGAACACCTTCCTTCCTCCCGAGAACATAGCTGCATTGGCAGTTCGATCTAGTGGCAATCAACTATGCACATTGAGTGACATTATAAATAGGTCGTGCAAGGTGTATATAGAGCATGCAGCAAATTGAGGCAATGCACCTCCGTGCGGGTGTGGTAGAGCTGGTAAAGAAGCTCCGATCCCAATTGGGTCTTCTTGCTGCCGCACTTGATGTCCCTGCAAAAGAAATCCTCAATTAATTAAGGCCTGATTAGTGATATAATATGTAATAATGAAATCCCATAGCAATAGAAAATGTTTGTTCACCACTGCATATATATATATATATAGGGAATATGCTAGCATGCTATGCATAGCACAGAACTCCTCCATGCAACGGCTTGGATTTCGAGTTTTCAAAATCCTAATAGTCGATCCGAACCGTTCATCTTGTTCTCCATATTAATATGTGTTTGGAGACCAAATTTTATATTTTTTGGAATTTGTTTACTATTTCTTTATATTTATTGAAAATCGCTGTTTTCACAAATCTGGACCATAAAAAATAGCGATTTTCAATAAATCTAAAGAAATAGTAAAAAATTTCCAAAAAATGTAAAATTTGGTCCCCAAATACATATTAATATGGAGAACAAGATGAACGGTTCGGATCGACCGTTAGAATTTTAAAAAGTCAAAATCCAAGCCGTTGCATGGAGGGGCTCTATGCTATGCATAGCATGCTAGCATATTCCATATATATAGTTTGTTTCTCTTTGTAATTGAATGACATAGTTATTACTTTCTTATCAAATAGATCAAAATTAATATGATACCCAAAAATTAATCACTATTTTTTTCACTGACTAGTATGGCCCACTATTTAGGTATTTCAATGCGGTCTATATATTATATTTCCAGTAGTGTTATTTACGAGTCATTTTTATTTATGATATATTAATATTTTTTAAAACACTTCTAGAAAAATAGATAGATAGAATTTCAATATACTAAAAGTACCATGAAAATATTTTATTTGACCCAAATCAAAAAGTTTAACCCAAACATTTTTTTTTTCCAGCAACACACTAAAAAAACATTTTTATTTTTTTCGAGCCACAAAATTTCGGCCTAAATAATATTTCGTGGTCCTTATATATAGTATATTTAAATTCTATGATATTCATCTATTTTCGTCAGTGTTCTAAATAACACACTATAGTGATGTAATAGCGGCGCTATAACGTTTTTGGACCTTGAACGCTACGCTATGGGATAAAAGTGCGTTATTTCAGCTACGACTGTTATAGCAGTAATAGTGGTCCGTTATCTATGCTACGCGCTATAGCGCACGCTATGGTACATAGGTTTTTATATAAAGGCACAAATTGAAAATTAATTTTAAAGATCGATTTTTTCAAGGTTCAGATTAATTTTATTTTTAAATAGGAAAAGATAGATAGTTTATTCCATAATGTCTGTGTTTTTAATAGAAAAAATATATGTAATCTATACCATGATACTTAAGTTATTTTTAATGGAAAAAGAAGATATTTTATGATATTATTAGGGATATTATGAATAGTAATTTGTACTGATTCAATATAAATGTTCTAATTCCTTAATTAATTTTATATTACTTATTGATCTATGGGACTTTATATAATATTTGATAATTAGTAGAAATATAAAATATATTTTTTTTTAAACAAAAAATGCTATGTAAGATAGCTTTCATTATAGCTATGGCTTTTCTTTTAGCCTTTCCGCTATAACGCGATAATCGCTATTTAAAACCTTGATTTTCGTTAGTAGTCCTTCTAATACATATAAATGATAAGATATTTCATCTATTTTCAAAATTTAACCGACCTTCTAAAGTCAGCCGAACTAAAATCTGTTCAAAGCTTCGGAGAAATGTACCACTAAATATGCTAGCAGTGGGGCAAAATTCGAATTTTCAGAAAATTGAGGACTTGTTTGAAAAAAAAAATTGTAGGATATGAATCAAAATTTCGGCATGTCTTTCATCCCTCACTTATATTTCACATCATTATTTTTGTTTTCAAACTTTAAACATACCATTTTGAAAACAATAATATTGTACCTATTTAAAAAATAGTAAAAAGTTGTCAAAAGAATATAAAATTTGGCTCAAGAACATTTTATTATGGAAATCTAGTTTAGAAATTAATCGATAAACACCTTTAATCCAATGATTAAGAGTTTAAGACTATGCTCCGTCTGGAAATAATATCGCAAGTTTAAAATGTGATTGAAATTTTGTTTTTGAGTATTTAGAATTATGAGACATGACTCCAATTTTTATTTCAAAAAATGTTTGATAAACACAATTTATTCGTGTTCATTTGACATTATATTCTTATAGAAATAAAAAGATAGGGTTGTTTTGATTTGCACCACATCAAATAAAAAAATAATTTACATATCCGTCCATCTAACTTTATTTGAAGTTGTAAAATTTAATTATTTGATTGATTTATTTGAAGTTGTAAAAATATACTGTTCCAAGACAATCCAACATTGTTGATGTATAGTCACAAGATTCGCGAATATTTACAAATAATTCATTTTTTTGTGATGCCGAACCGAACGTCAAATTATTCGATTGACCGAACTTTGACAAAATTAAACCCGAATAATTTACAAATTTTACGAATTTTTCCAAAAAAAATTTCAATTTTTGTCCAAAACTTTTTTTTTTTGCTCTCTAATCCGAATCATTCCCGAATAATACCCAAATTATTTTCGAATCATAAATTTTTAACCTCACCAAACCAAATCCGAATAATTCATTTGCCACTATGATTGGAAATCAAATCCTTTGCTATTATCTTCCCGTAAACAGTAACCTACTATCCCTACTTTTCCGAATCTAACTGTTCAATTTTTTTCAGGAACAAATCTCAAAGCAACCTTATTTCAGAACTTTTCTGTACACACATCTCGAAACAATTCAATGACTGAATTTGAAAAAATAAAAACACTGTTGATGCAAAGAATAACAGCAGATTTATCCCTATGGTTGACGCTAGGCATTACAATCCAGAAACTTGACAAAAACAGTAGCATGGTTTGAATTTTCGAAGAGATTTAAATTTGAAGTGAGGGAATTCGAAAACAAATGTCCAAATAACAAAATCGACCAAATGCTAAACATTTTGTACTGAAAATCCAAAATAATATGAAATTTCCAAATCTACACCCAATTTGTAAAAAATTCAGAATCTACCCAATTCTCAAATTATTTTGCGGATATGAGAATCTGCCCAAAGGGCAATTTCTAGCTCCGCAAAATTATTTTGTGGATCCAGGGCCTGGATCCGCACAATAATTTTGCGAATTGGGCAGATTCCAATTTTTTTGCAAATTAGGTGTAGATTTTGAAATTTCATATTTTCTTTGGATAAATGAAAGTTTCGGCTATTAGTTAGTGCAAATGCAAATAAACAACCACAAAGAGACTAATATAAACCATAAGATTATCCTCTCTAATTTTCCGATGAATTCTCTCCAAAGAACAATAATAACAAACTACAATAGGTGATACCTATTAATAGAGGGAAAAAAGAGGCATCATGCCATCTACCATCTAATTGTTACTTAGCGAACATCTATACAAAGAACGAAAGAAAACATAAGATTAAAATTTTAATTGAAGAGTAAAATTTTGATTCCTAGGTTTAAAATTTGTCAGCCTCTTCGACAAATCTGAAGAGATACCTCACAATAAACTGCCTACTATCTTGCTCGGCATCTTTACCTCTAGCCGAAATCAAGCCTCTTATTACCTTTGTATAAAGAATCTCCAACTGAGGCACTCCATACCCTTCAGTAAATTCCATAAAACACTGTTTTGCCGATTCCATCTTTTCTGAGAAATCAGCATCCGGCATTTCGGTATCTTTAGTTTCATCCCCAGGCGGGGAACTGGAACTGATGTCAGGTGTTGCATTTACCTCAATGGTTGGAGAAATCTTCTCGGGCCCATTTGAGTTGGGTTCTTGGGCTGGATCTGCTTGTAAGGAATCGGGCCTCATTAGATCATGGTCGGTGTTAGGTGCTTTGTCATCTTTAGCTGCACCTGAGAAGGTCACCAAAATATTGTTAGATAATATAACAAGAGTGAGGCTATGATCACTATTTTATTTTTATTTTCAAGGTCCAAACAGTCGTTTGGAACCATTCAACGTCATCTTCATATGAAAATATGAAAGTATACTTGCAAACTAAATTTTATATATTTTTTAAATTATTTTACTATTTTTTATATAGGTAAAAAAATATCTACTTTTGAATGGTATAGAATCTTTAGATCAAGTGATTTTCCTACCTATCTAAAAAAATAGTAAAAAAAATTCTAAAAAATATGAAGTTTGATCTACAAGTACATTTTCATATGAAGATCATGTTGAATGTTCAGATGAATTGTTTGAACTTTACAAACAGAGATATTGACCCATAGTACAGAACAATATGCGCTATGCATAATAACATAACCTCACTCATAATAATTAGCACATCAACATTAATAATCCTTAAATTATTCTCCTTTTTATGAGTTTTTCATTTGAGGGTTTCAAATAGTTAAAGAGAAAAAATAAAGAAACATGTCTCCTCTTTACAGATAAGTCCCTACATATTCATTTTTTAATAAGGTAGGACCATTTTAAGAACATTCTAAGAAAAAAAACTTATAAACATATATGGTAGACACATTTATTCAAAATTTGTAACATTACCATGAAAAAGTCATATCGCTGTGCATTTGAAGAATTTTGAACAAACGAAAGAAGAGGAAAAAAAAATACCTGATTGGTCATTCTCAGTGCTTTTCTTTTGACGCTTTAATACCTCATAGCTTTGAGATAGGTTAACCTCAGGCTGCACATTGCGAAGCCGTGCACTTGCTCTTGTGACAACAGCCAGTTGTGCTACCGGGTTTGAATTCAAAATCGACCCGGTATCACCATCTTCCTCAAAGTGAAGTGGGCCCCCTTGCTCAGCTATCTTGTCACAGGAGGAGACCAGTGCTGGGTCCATCTGCGAAAGCATGCCTTCCACCTGAAACGGTAAAAATCCTAAAAATTTTAAAAGGGGGAAAATGAGAAACAACTTATCTCTCACTACAAAACCCCAAAACTACACCCCAAGTTCATGCATCTTTCCTTTAGAAAAATATTTATCAAAATATCTTTTTATTTTATCTAGTTTTTTTCATCTTCGACTTTATTTCAAAATGTTTCTATTATTAAAAAAAAAAAATCTTTAACTTTAATCTTTCATGATATTTATAATTTATATGAATCTTTTACCAAACTCTATTCTTGTTTCTATTGAACTTGTTTTAATGAACAAAAAATGAAGTTTTAAATGTAATGAATTTTTCAAATCTATTAAATTAAAATTTTAAAAAAAAATACATAATGAATTTAGTTTTATTTTCTTATTTTGTAGAACAATTTCATCCAAAAAAGGGTCCAAAATACTTTCCTCTGGTCATTGTGTTCAGTAAAAGATTTCTGGGAGATAATTTACATGTGTTCAGTAAAGTTGTGTAGGTTAAAAAATTAAAAGTACAAGTTACCATATCACGAAGCTCACAAGCTCTACTGACAATTCGATATGCATCAGGACGCTCTGTTCCATTGTAGGCCTGTACATCACATACAAAATTTAAGAAAAAAAACACCAAGAAAATGTACATCGCATACAAAATCAACAAGAGACATCCATAGAAAATTTTGGAACTTATGAGGAGAAAAAGGGAACCTTAGCATTGGCAGCGATTAGTTCGATATCCTTCATGAAGGCGGTGCAGGTCAGGTAGTGGCCTACGTCGACCCGCTGCAGCACAGTTGCCACATCCATCGGGTTTGATATAACTGTTTTGTAATCCGGTGCCTCCTCCTCTGGAACCGGGTAGTGGAACATTTGAAACTTCTTGTCGTACAAAATTCTATATGCACCCATTAAGATTTAAAATCACATGTTATCATAAAATTTAAAATCAGCTACCACTATCACTTCAACTAATAGCTGTCGGTTAAGTGTGTATTAGCACCCATTAAAAGGATTTAGTCTAGTCAAATGAGGATAACACTAGTAGGGTATCGATCTTCTCAACTGAAGCAATTGAATTTAAAAAAGCATAGTAAACTAATTTCAAACTTATAAACATAGTTGGGACCTTCATGTTATTAATGATTTATTAATAACGCAGATATTTATATATAGAGTGAGGCTATGGTACTATGATTGGTCCGTACTACAGATCAATATTTTCATTTTCGAAGTCCAAATAATAGATTTGAACTGTTCAAAGTGATTTCCATATGAAAAGTACTTGCAAACTAAATTTTATTATTTTTAGAATTTTTCAACAATTTTTTAAATATGTAGAAAATCATTACTTTTGAATGGTCTAGAATTTTTACATCAAGTAATTTTCTACCTATCTTAAAATATTAAAAAAAATTAAAAAAATGTAAAATTTTATCTACAAATACATTTTCATATGGAGATCATGTTGAACGATTCAGATCAATTGTTTGAACTTTAAAAATAGAGTTATTAATCAATAGTACGGACCAATACGCGCTGTATAGTACCATAGCCTCACTCTATATATAAATTCCACAAAAGTTGAGATTTACTTTTACCTGTTGCAAACATCTCTGAGGCACATCCTTAGACGACGCAACGCATGCTGCTCAGCCTCAGCCCTGGCTTTCAGTTCTGACAGCTTGGGTCCAGTCGCTTCCTTCGCCACCTTTGGAAGTTCTTTTAGGGTTTTGGAGTCCTTGACCTTACTTCTAGACTCTTCCTTTTGCAAGGAAACCACTGCCTCAAACAGTGCATCCAAGAATCTAGATCTATCCTCCTTGGACGGCTTGTCCACTTGATACCTAACAAAACAATAACAAAACAAAAGATTATTTTTAATTTTTTAAGTTTCATACATCACATGACGGCGAAACATTAATAATCTAAATCATTCCTCTTCTATGAGTTTTACTTCTGAGGGTCTCAAATTTTAAAGAGAAAAAATAAAGAACTTGTCTCCTCTTTACAGAAGACCTTACATTTTCATTTTTTAATAAGGTAGGATTCTAGGAAAAGAAAATATATATATATATTTATTAACGTAAGGTAACTTCTAAGATTATAATTTTCTTATAAACATATATGGTGTAGCCACATTTTAATAAGGTAGGACAATTTTTAGAGACACATTTGTTTATTTTAGAATATTCAGTTCCTTCTATTTATACTTATCCAGTTGATACCTAACAAAGCAATAACAAACCAAAACATTTTTTTTTTGTTTCATACATTACATGATGGGGAAAAAAAACAATCACAGGATAACTAGAAAACACATACATATTACGTGAAGTGAAAATGGATGCGCAGTCCTCATCTAACTGATCGAACGAGACAGTAGAGGTTCCAAGCAACAGTACTGGGAGATTGGATGGTAGGTCGTCCAAAAGTGTCAATAACACAGCCTTCAATTGCTCATGTGCCTATGCAGAGCAGACATGAAGTTAGTATCTATATATAATAGTGTCACAAATAATGTTACATGATTACAGGTTTCTCCTCGACTTTCTAATACCACTTCCAGGAACTTTGATGGACATGCACGAGAATTACTGTACCGACCAGACCAAGAATTGTAAACAGAAAGAAGTTCGAATAAATAAAAAGGAACGATGAATATTCAAAAATAAACAAATGCACGGAGAAAAAGAAAAAGTAGCTTCCTGTCAAAATTGGGCATGCATGAAAGAAGTGTATATAACCATGACTCACAGTTTCCCACCACAGATGGAACTGAGGCAAGTACAGAATGGAGGGGGTTGTCCTTCTTGCTTCTACAAAAATATGCACCAGAGCTTCTTCAGGAGTCTTTGCACTAGCATCCGAAAGAAGAGATGGGAGTCCTACAGAATGAACTGGAAACTTCTCCAGTTCATGCAGAACAGCTGGCCCGACATGGTCCTGTTACACCTAATTTATATTAGCCAAGGAAACAAAATTTACTTAATAGTAACAGAAAAAAGAACATACATTTGCTATATAACACGTATTCCACTGAGAACTTACCAGTCCGCCCGAATCGTCGCCACAAATCAAGAGGCGGGGTCTATACACAAGAGGTATTGCTGAGCCAAACGAGAGGAGCGAGAATTTTGAGACATTCTCATTAACGAAAGGAAAAACATCGGATATACGTTCCATGACCCCTTCTAGATGCCTCTTGAGGCAGGGGCCCACAACCTGAGACAGTGGTCTTGATTGCACAACCGAACCCCTGTGCGCTGCTGGGGTGATAGTCGACATTGCCTCCAAGAAATGGTACTTCTCGACCAGTACTGATTCCACATCTATCACAAATTTATCATCACTGGTATAAACTTGTGGGTACTTCTCTCTAAAAGCCCTAATCGCTGCCTCAGTGCACAATGCCTTTAGGTCGGCCCCACAATACCCCACACAACTCGCAGCGAGTTCTTTTTTGAGCTCGTCTGAAGGTGGGTCTTTCCATTTGCGGGTATGGATATCCAGTATCTCAGTTCGTGCTTCATAACCTGGTAAAGGGAAATGGAATTCCCGATCAAACCGGCCGGGTCGGCGAAGGGCTCCATCGATCGCATCAATTCGATTTGTGGCACCAATTAAGACAACCTGGCCTCTTGAATCCAAGCCATCCATTAAAGCAAGAAGGGTAGATACTATGGAATTATGGATCTGTTCTTGTTTGCTTGACCTAACAGGTGCCAATCCATCAATTTCATCAAAGAAAATAATAGATGGTTGGTTTCTTTGTGCCTCCTCAAATAAAAGTTTCAACTGTCTTTCAGCCTCACCAACCCACTTACTTAACACATCAGCCCCCTTTCGCATGTAAAAGGTCACCTTCTGACCGGCCTTGGAGGCCGAGCATGCTAAAGCCCTGGCAATTAAGGTCTTTCCCGTGCCAGGTGGACCACATAACAATACTCCTCTAGGAGGGGTGATATGGTAATTTGCAAAGAAATCAGGGTATAACAAAGGAAAGAATACCATCTCTTTTAAAGCATCTATATACTCTGCCAAGCCACCTATATCATTAAAGCTAACATTATCATCTATTTGTAGAGGCTGGATATCAGCCCCGCCTTTTGAGCTGGGGCCCGCAGTCTGGACCCCAGGTGTCAGACAGGCAGCCACAGCACTGTTCTCACCCTGGTGGACCCACCCTGATGAGGCCATATTTAAACCCCATGCAGTTGACCCCCCCTGCATTTCCATACCACCAAAAAATAAAGGTGCACCACCGGCACGACCTGTGCCACGACTCCAAGGGACGGTGGGGCCCCCATCAATCTCATCAACCAAGAGAGAGTCGTCAGAATCATCTGGAAGTGAAAATCGCGGGCGCTTGTGCATGCGCGGCCCACCCTTCTTTAGGTACCTGCAACGGTTGGCACTTCAGATTTATTTATTTACTGCAATCATCAGAATAATATATACAAACCAATTTGGAAAATTATTATATTATCTAATACAAAATAATAGTTAATAATTAATTCAACAGAGCACAATGAAGATATAAATTTGACCAACCAAATAAAGGTACATTTATGAATCTATACATATTCTTAGCAAATTACAACAAAAACTATGCTACAAATAAAAAAACACATACCCACTGCCCCGCCCCCGCCCACGCCCACGCCCACGCGCCATATTAGTATTTATTATTTAATAAAAAAAAAGGTGTAAGATCGATAACCCCAAACCTGGGAATACAGGGTCAAGAGATGCTCTTCTATAAGTGACTGAGAAAAAATTGCGGCTAGGGTTTTTCTTCTTGCTCAGGGATAGGGAAAAATGCTTTCCTATTTTACACAACTCTCCTAGTGTTTAATGTATATTCCAGATTCATTTGTATAGACCCAATAGAACCTTGAATCAAACTTTCCTTCAGTTCTGTGAACCTATTCTACATGAATCTTATGGAGGCCATGTAACGATTACAGTGAAATCTTAGTGGATTTTGTGTGGCCATAACTCTAGTGCTCCCTGGCCTGCCTATTTTGTTAAATATCTTGCTCAAAAGATTATTTAATCATGTTTGAATATGTTTATTGTAAAAATAATAATAATAATAATAATAAAGATAAAACACATAAATAGATCATAATCCCGAGTTCGGCTAGTCTGACATCGGTGTTATATGACACTAATTTCAAAATTGATTGAATAGACTTCAAACAACTAATCCGAACCGTTCAAACCAATTTACTTTATGAGTGATGCATTTACATGCAAATTTTTTATATTTTTGAGTTATTTTAGTATCAAATCAAGCAGTAAAAATGTTGAAAAATGAATGTATCAAAATTAACTTAAAAGCTCACACATTTGACCGCTTGACTTGATACTAAATAAATTCAAAAATTTATAAATTTCACATGAAACACGCAACTAATAGAGTAGATCGGTTTGAACGGTTTAGATTCACTGTTTGAAGTTGATTTAATAGATTTTGGAGTTGGTGTTATATAAGCTGAAATGACACTGATGTTATACTAGCCGGACTCCATAATCCCTGGTATTTATTAAAAAACACCAAGAACATTCACCCCCTCCCAAACCCCCTACATAAATGATTGAAGCAAGGACTTCAATTTTTAAACCAGTTGAAATAAAAAGTAATACCTCAACACATTACCTACATTGAACGTCCAACAGCGTAATAGGAAAAACAAGTAACGAGCGATTATAATCTGTTATTTTCCTCTTCCCACTATTAATTCCCACCTATTCTACTCTTACTACACATTTTGTCCTGGTGCTGACTTAACAAGCAACCGCAAAGAATATCAAAAATACTATAATTTCTCCTTTACCTGCCATTCCTGGGACCCGCAAGTCCCATGCCATGGTGCAAAACTCTACGTGGAGAATGTGGTGCCCGCTCCCGCTGCTTCTCCCCTTTGATAGGTGATGACCTACGCACCTCGGAGCGGTCCCGCAAATCATATCTCCTCCTCCCCTCTTGCTCATCATCGTCCTCCTCTTCCTCCTCGGCTTCATCCCCTCCATCCGCCTCCTCCTCTTCCTCCTCATTTCCGTTTTCCCCATTGCTGTCCCCTTCTCCTTCTTCTTCTTCTTCCTCATCATCATCATCATCATCATCATTGTCGTCATCTTGTGCTTCGTCTTCGGATTCTCCGTAATGGCGAAGGAGTCTTCCCCCTGGGGCCCGCCGAGGGCGTAGGCCCTCTCGGCGAGGGGCGCTATTGGAATTTGACAACCTCTTGTTTTTTCGAGACGGGTATGTTGACACCTCAGAATGGTTGGAATTGTTTACAGATTTGTTTTTTGAAGGGCGATACCCAGGGGTCTGTAGAACAGCATTAAGACCAAATCAATATACAACAACAACAACCAAGCCTTTAGATTCCCATATTAATCGCACACATGATTGTGTTAATGAGGGTAGAATTTTAATTTTTTGAAGGTAGCAATTTTGCAGCTATAATAACAAAGAGAGTTATAAGAATTCACCATAAGGTCATCATCCTCCGAGCTAGAGGTGTCAGTATAGCCTTCAAGATTAGTTGAAACTTTCCTTTTTCTAGTTGAGCGCCTCAGGTTATTAGACTATAAAAAAAACATCACAGTTTAATCCATCAGAACAGCACACCAGCAATATATTGACTTGAGATGCATATATGATGGTTAAATAAAGCCTAATAAATGATTCTTTCCATCCAACAAAAAAGGAAAATCAATTTTATGGGTCAGGTATACCGGTCATATAGGGTGTTCCTAATTGCAAGTGCAAATACACCAAAACAGGTAAAGAAAATATTTTTTTTTCTTTTGTAATCCACAATTTTATTTACCATGCATGCCCAACACATAAAAATAACACTCCTGCTAAGTGAAAGGTCTAAGTCAGCAAAGAAAAAAAAAAATAGCCCCAGAATAGAGAAACGCTCACTTCAAATCTGGTTCATCCAAAATATTGTAATATAGCATCAACATCCACAACTAACTAGAATACCAGTTGGATAATTTGTAAGAACCGCAATATGTTGAGTGAAATAGTTGAACGTGACAGGCACATAAGTGTTATTTTCGAAGAACAGAAAGGAAAAATTAACAATACTTACATCAGTAGGTACATTACGGCTAAAAGACTTCCGAGGAGTGAGAATCTTTTTTGCAATTTGAGCAGCTGCAGTACGCTTTTTTGACTTCACTTTTTTCCTCATTGGTGATTGGTAGTATACAAAGCCCTTGCTATAGTACGTTGTTTTAGATCGTAGCCTGGCACTGGTACGTGTGGAAGGCGCCGACGTACCATTCTTGGACTCCATTGGGTTTATCCAGTTTTTTTATTTTAACTATTTTTTTTTCCTTCTATAATTCAGCACCACTTGCTCTGCATTATAGTAAATGTCATTTCAGGAGATTTCATTTGTGTTCTAATTTATATTTTGTGATGCATGAGATATCTGTCATTAGTCAGTAAACAAAACAGGAAATTTGGGTGAAATGCATATAATCATACAGAGATGTTTCCAATTGACAAACAGCAACTTGATAATAAGTTAAACTATTTGTTTGTAACCAAAGATACATTTGGTCAAGTATATCTATCAGCCAATTTAATAAATATGCCATTAAATTGAACAAAATGTGCATATTTCTAAAACCCTCATTTGCAATCAAGTCCTTTAGTTCAAACTGATTCGTATAAAATCAATAGCAATACAATACCTTTCTTCCTACCGTGCTCTTACAAAAATCATCTAAGCTAGCCACAAAGAAAAAACACAGACTAACTGCACAAATTGAAAATTGAAAATCAAACAAGAGCACAAATGATCAATAAAACCCTAACATCCTAAGATCCAAAAGCATCTTTATAAGGAGAACTAACAAATTGATTCAAAGCAAGAAAAATGGTAGAGGCAAAATTGCTTACCTGAGAAAATCGCATGTTAGGGTTTTCAAACCGCCATCGTAATCCTTGGCCGATTGAGAGAGAGTGAGAATTCGCGAGAGAGAGATAGAGAGAAGGAGAGAGAGCAAGGTACGCTGTGAGGCTACGAGGGTTTCTTCTCTCTCGTTTTGTTTTTCTTTTTATTTTTCATTTTATTTTCTCTCTTCGTTTTCTATAGGTTGAGGCTCGACAGGAACGAGGGCTGCTTGGGGCTAACGATTTTTAACAGAGCACTTTTAGCTCTATGCAAAGCACGAACTCTAGAATCAAAACAGCATTTCATATCGCTTGTACGCTTCATGAAGCTAAAACTACTCTGTTAAAATCATTACCCCAGCCTGGGCAATGCTATTGTTGCTTGGAGCCAAGGTTGTCAAACCGATTCCGTTCCGGTTTACATTTCGGTCTCGTTCCGTTCCGGATTATGAAATGCGAAATAATTAATAAAAACTCTATTAAATTTCGGCATCGATAATAACCGAACTAATTTTTAGCCAATCTTAATATTTCACGATCAATTTATATTGTGCATTGAACTATAGATATTTTCTCTCTTTTTAATGTTAAATTCATTGACAAATAAAAATTATTTATTACTTATCAATCCTACTATTTCACGATGAATCTATTACAATATGATGTATTACAATATGACGTATGGATATTTTCTTTCTTTTTTTAACGTTAAATCTATTGGTAATTTTATTAAAATTAGAAAAATGTTGGAAAAAAGAGCAATAATAGAAAAAAAAAAATGCTCCAAAGCACTAGCTAATTAAGCTGCATATAAAAACTAGTTTATACCATATACATGCCTAAATTGAAACAAGGTGAGATGTACATTTTTTCACAACATTACAGTGTATTTCTTATTATTATATATTACATATTTATGTGTGACAAAGTTTGCAAGAAAGCACGTTATACACCGAGATACAAGCATGCCGTTCCAATGAGCAAGGCGGAACGACAACCGAAACGGCAAGCATGCTTTATTCGTTATTTTGTTACTTGGTAACTAATTCTCTCTTTTAACTTGTTATCATGCAAGTTTTCGTGGCTATTTTGCCTTTAATTATTTTGATTTTGGAGAAAACCAGGTTTGTTGGCAAATTATCTTTACCATTTTTCGTTGAATTGGACATATTTTGATTGATAATACAATATGTAAAGAAATTTTGCTGATAAACTCCAAAAAGTTGAGCAAAGGAAATCCCTCGGATCTTCTGCGGCCACACTGATGCAGCGAAAGAGAAAATATCTATAATTTGGACTATATGAAAATTACATGGAAAACAAAAAATGAAAATGGGCAAGAGGTAAAGGGGATTGGCATTAGAAAGTCAATAAGATTGTCTCAAAAAAAAAATTTATTTAAAGAAAATAATCTTACCGTTCCAATTTGATTGATGATAGCAGCAAAAATGCTCATAGATTTACTAAAAGCAATTATAATTTCAGCATTTAGTTGAACCAACAACAAAATTTACCAAAAGTTAATTCTACTTGTATATTTTGTGACATCATTCATTCATCTGACAAACTAATAAGAAAATAAGTGTATTAGTTTTAGTATTATACTATCACATATTTGTAGAAGCACTGATGAGCGTGTATGATTTGTGCTAAAGACAGAGACAAATGCAAAGCTACATAGTGATAGCAAACACAGGATCCACAATCCCAAATTGCTCCTGTTCTTTCCCTCCTTTTTTTCAATTTTCAAATATATTTATCTTATATACGCTATACCACAACAAGTGATGTAAGAGACTCGCGCCATCTTGGCTTCCAGGTTTCAACATCAATGCTTCTTTTTATTTTTTACATTTTATGAGACACCTGTCCAAACTTCCATGACTAAATACATATAAAATATTTTACATGCAATCATATAATACTATCCAAACAAATATATTTAAATAACCTCAATAAATGAAACCCTATACACTCATCTTAATATGAAATTTTCCTAGTCAAAATTTACACAAGTAGAAGCAAACATAGTTTAATACTTTCAAAAATGCAGATTGGAAGGCCATAACTTGATAGAATGATGTGTAACTAGATAATTTTTTAAACAATCATTTCTAGTTTCTAACAACTGCATCAAATAAAAGGTACAACCAAAATTTTCATAGAATAAACATAAATGCAAAAATACAAGTGTTTTATTCCTTGACTCAGATGAGTATGTGTTTGTCTGATATTATCTCCTCACTCCTCAATATATATACTCTATATATCATTATCTGAAAGAGAAACAAGTATCATATGAGAAATTCCATACCCATTCCCTGCTAGTCTTGTTGACTGGCAAGACCAAATTTCAAATTGAGGAACAAATATGCAATATCAAAACCTGAAACAAAGTAAAGAATAAGTTAGATTTAAAAATAAAAATAAAAAACTAATCATGCAAAGGGTTTCTTCTGATATATACTTTAGATATCATCATCTCTCATGGGAGCTCCGAAGGTAATAAATTTTATAATCTAGACAAAAAAGAAAAAATAAATAAATAAACAACAAAAACACAAATGGCTTGATTTGTATACTTTTCAGACCAAACTGGTATCAGTACACAGTGGCAATTGTCAACCGGGTAAATTAAAATACAAAACTTGGCATACAAAAGCACAATCTACAAAAGATATGCCGAAAGGGCAATCTACAAACTAGCTGTACGAGATATCATTCTCAAACAAAATATTTCATGTATGACCCCAGAATCAATGAAAATATCACATATAACCCCAAAACAAGAGAATTATCAAATTTACCCTAAGATCAAAGCTGTAAATTTTACCCTACAGATCAAAGTTGTAACACATAGTTTGAGCCCAGAAAATGTGATAAAGCCCTTTAAAACAGGAGCTTACTCCTATTGTTTCAGAATTGACATAACCACCGCTCACCATTTCTCTAAGCACATGAAAGATACAACGGGCAACTTGTAACTTTCTTTTTATCTTTAATGAAATTGGGAGAGAATTATTATCATAGGTGTTAATTTACATGACTTATATGGGCATATGATATATTCATAACATTGACCAAATAAACATAAAACTTTTTGAAATAACCCACAAAATTAATAAAATGGTACTAACCATAATTAATTGTTCGCATTATGACCATCTTCGCCATCATGGTCAAGGTCAAAGTCAAGGTCAACATCACCTTCCCCATCTCTGTCTAGTACCCCAAAGTCAACCCAAGGGAGAAGTGATTCTAAAAACACCATTCCAGGGTTACGGCCAGCCACCTCACGTGGGACCCGCAACCGCTCTGGAATGACATCTTGTTCTTGAATTATGCCTTCTGGTACTCCACCAGCAATTTCAGGACCCATCATGAAAGGCCTCAGTTCTTCTGGGGGTAATGTTGGTACAGTATCGGAGAAATCTGATACCATCAGATGGGAGTACCTATATAACAATGTAATTATAAGAAAGTAGTTGATATGAACCGTAGGTAGTTTGGAAATTAATGAAATGTGGGGCATGGGTTACTCTTATTTGAAGTAATTAGCAAATATATACATAAAATTTCACTTTTGCAGCAATACAGCACAAATGTGGCCTCTCCCACCAAGGATTGCTTTTGTGTATTCCTAAAAAGAAAACTCCAAACTAACCAAACAAACACTGCCCAATGTGAAAAAAAAAAAATCATTTAACCTTGCAAATGAGAACTATTACAAGTAGACGAACAAAGAATGAGAAGCCCAAATAGGCAAATATTAAAATCCCAGAATACACCTCAATGACAGAGATAAACACTTAGACAGTTAGGAAGCAGGCTTAAATCAGTTATGTTAGAAAAATAATAGGAACAAAGACATATCTGCAAGAAAGAATGGATATAATACACATGCAATGATGCAACTGCAACCAGTTAGTCAGTTACTCAATGCTGTGAGAAGAGAATGTAAGATACTGTGTATTTCCCAAAAATGAGGATTGTTTGTATAGCAGAATACCAATGCATCATGCTCGAGCAAATGATACCGAGATTTTTAGGTTTACACACACAACAGAATTCACCACCCAAAAAAAATTAGAGAAGCACTTACTCATTCTTGTCAGATGAGAAAGCCTCTTTTCTGACGCACGTCCAATCACGCGCCTCAGTGCTACTGCCTTTGACTATCTCAACAACCTCTAAGGCTGCCTCTTTCAACAAATTCTGAAGCTCTGGAAACCGCCACATTATATAGCTCCTCTCCACATAAATATTAATCAAATGCTCCAGTGTGGGGCCCCCTGCCTTGGCAGACCCAAAGAAAACATTCCTCAAAATCTGGGCCCACACAGCATCCTTGAGAGGTGCCTTTGAAACAATCTTCTCTAACACCAGAGGGTGCAACATCAGGGCTTGTTTCATCAATTCAAGTGCACTTGCCTTGTCAGACCCTGATTTAATATCCGTGCCGTCTCGTTCAATGTAGAACCGTGCAATTGGTAGAGAATAGACAAAATTCGGGAATAACCATAGAGAATTATCACTGTTATACTCTTCGATGAATCTCTCTAACCATGCATACTCTTGTGCCCTAAGAGCAAAATAGTCTATGCAAAAGAGGGAACCCATCGGGTCGTCACAGTCTAGAGAGAGAAGAAATTTACACACCTCTAGTGCAGATCGGTGGCACCCACGCCTATCCATGGCCCGCATGTGATTAAATAGAGCCTTAAAAAGGGGTTTGTTCATATCATGTGTATACTTCAACTGACGATTGCTACCTCTGTTAGTATTGAGAGGTGAGAAGAGGGGATGGAATGCGCACTCCAAGGCAAAAAGGCATTTTGATACAGCATCCATCGAGGCCTGGTGTTCTCCGCTGTATCTATAGAGGTCGGCAAAGGTTAGGAGGGAGTCGAGGTGGTACGGGTAGTGTTGAAGTACCCGGGCTATTGAATTCAGATCATTTGCAGCCTTGGCATTCTCGAATATCTCTTGTGCATTTCGATACGAATCCGAGTGTACATACCTGTGTGGCAAAAATAATAGAATTTTTTTGTCATGTATGATAGGCCACTGGACCCATGCTTTATCTTGAATCACGAAAATTCTTTTCAAAATGGAAAAAGGAAATCCGTTTGGAATGGTAGCAGCCTTTTTAGGCATTTTATTATGGGACCCACAAAAGGGATAGAGACATAGAGTACAATTGCATGCTTATAACATAAAGAATATAAAATTACCTAAAATAGTTTATGCCACTTTTGGTCTCTATCAATTCCATGGACAGAGATCCATCCCACCTTGGCCAATAAGGCATTGGTGTAACAAGCACTGTTTTTCTGGGATTGTGGGCCCCACGCCTAGCCCCATGTATGTTCCTCATGCCAGCACTACTGCTACTACCAGGGTTCTGGTTCTGGAAGGAGTTCACAACCTTTGACCCGAAAATCTTTTTCAGTTCATTCTCGGCCTTTAGATGCTTAGGGTCCACAGTCAGCACAGATATCGAGGCAACTGATAACTTTCCCTTGCTGGGTCCCTGCTCTGACACTTTGCTAGAATTTGGGTTAGGGGTAAGAGAGAGGTCCTCTAAGATTGAGTCAATCGATTTGTCATCTTGTGGTGCATTTTGTTTGTGGGCATGTTTATCCTTGCTCTTTTTCTTCTTTTTCTTGGATTTACGGTCAGGTACAGCTGGTACAGTGGCAGGTTTGTCGACTAGTGGTTGTTTGTGCTCAGTATTAGTATCTGATGTTTGATGCATGGAGGTATCCTCTTCTTCTTCATCTTCCTACCAACATCAAAGGAAAGATGTTAAAAGCAATTACAACACTGGTGAAAATGTCAGCACTGAATATCAGGGGTTCGAATTTTTCAGTTTTGGGACTTAAAAATTTAAATTTTTACAAAAAAATTATACTATTAGCCCCCCTCATAAAGTTAAATTACGGAACACTTATTTATCCAGCCCCCTCCTATCTCAATTTTCTGGTTCTGCTGATGCCGTATTGGCTACAATTGTACAAACAGAAAGTTAACTATACTATTTGTCAGTCAGTTCTTATTAGTTCACACCATTGCATGAACGCACCAATCTGGACTAGTGATGATACATGGACAAGTCCATAACTCTAATATACATTTCTTATTAAAGATCGAAGAAAACAAAGGAAAGGTATAATGATGACATATATGGCATTTCTGAGGTCAATTTTTCTTATTAAGTATCTGTTCATGCACCACCCAAATTTTATTAATCATAAATTTCAAAAAAGACGCCCATTATTCATATATAAGCTAAGACACTATGTAAAAAAAAATCGTATATAAGCTCCATCAAATGCATCCATGAGATATTTTAAACTCAGAATTCGCAGTAACTGCTTATGCTAATTGTATATTTACAAGATTGGTCGGATTACTATGCAATCGAACCCTAGGTTTCCGAGGAGATAAATGAGACATAACTAAAAAATACAAAAAACAAAAAAAAAACATACCTGGTCATCGAGGAGATCAAATGGGTTCCTAGCAGGTACGGTCGACGGAGGAGTGTCCGATTCTTCTTCACTGACGGCGGAGGCAGGAGCGGAGATGTCCGGCTCGCGCTCCTTGAGCACTCGCTGGAACAGCCGGGCAGACATCGAGTCAAGAAAGAAACCTAATCGGGCGGTGAAATGGGGCCAGAGAGAGAGATTAGTTTATTAGGGTTTTGGGAGTTTATTTGGAGCTTCGGAGGAAGATGGAAATGGGAAATGGCGGTGGAGGAGGAGAGGAGGAGAAATCGTCTGAGTCCATATCCACTGAGGTAACCGAATATTTCTGTTTAGATTCGTACCGTCCGATCAGAATCCGGACCAATGGATTCCACAGGATCATGATTGTAGATTTGGAATTTCAATATATATAGCTATTACTTGTGCTTGACAACAAAAGCCCGTATAGCTCAGTGGTAGAGCGCCAGTCTTGTAAACTGGAGGTCCGTAGTTCGATCCTGCGTGTGGGCATTTTTATTTTATTTTCTTTTTTTTGCATAAAGAAAGAAAATGATTTTCCTTGAGACAAATAAGGTTGACTAATGACTAGAGTTGAACAAAACCAGCAAAGCTACTTTGCTAATCAAACAAACAAAAATTTAATCAAATTTTAATATTCCAGCCTAAACATTTCAATCTACTTGTAAATCCAACACAAAAATGAAAAATGAATAAAGAAAAATAAGGTACTCCAGCCTAATGTCTCAATTCACTGTAAATCTCCAACTATATGTCATTTCTTTTCTTTTCCTTATCTTATTCTTTGTTTTTATACATCATTTTTCAAGACAGAATTAGTGTGGCGCAATTTCCACGCAGAGCTGAAACAATTCGACTATTTGCTAAAAATACAATGGAAACAGTGGCTTTCTGAAACTGAAGACCCACTTGATCCGCAAAAATCTGAGGCAATCAATCACTAACAATTGAAGGAATCAAAGCACTGCTGATGCGGAGAAATCGAAGCTCAGGCTTTCCAAGGTTACTGCATATTGTATAAACCAAAAAGCATATAGTCAGCTAACATCCCAAAAAAGGGAGGAGAATGATACCCCTCAGAAGAAGAGATATCCTAAGAAAGAATGAATTTTACATATTCTTATTATGCATTTTACATTTCAGTCCCTCCAATCTAAATTTTCTAGTTCGGCCCCTGAACCATAGTCAATATTTTGACATTCTATAGGTATAAAAAAAAATGTATATCCATGTTTGTAGTGGTACGATTGTATTGGTAAATCTCAACATTTTGCAGAGTTCTATATAAAATCCACCCCTAAAAGAGCAAAATAAAGGATATACCTTAGGAACTAGTCTCGGGGACCGCCTAGGTGGTGTTACAGATATATTATCATGTTGTGCATCTTTCACCAAAGCATTTGAACTCCTTAAAATTTTCGTATAGTTCCTCTTGTTGCTCTCTTGTACCACATGGTGCTTCCTATTCTGAGATAATTCATCGCTTCCTTGATTGAGCGCTCTCTTCAATTTCTTGACTGGAGTTAATCTAAAAGCAAGAGAAAGATGAAGAACTTTAAATATGCCTCTGTAAGAAATAAATTTTGTAAAAAAAAAGACAACAGTAACTTACTCTGAGCTATCACTTGCCTTTGGTACAGAAATGTCATCCTGTATGAAATAATTGAGTTAAAAAACAATAGAAATTTCTTACTAGTGAACTGCAAATCAAAACCAAACAATAACTGGAACTATTTTTCCTTTTACTTTTTTACTTTTCCCTTCTGCTGTTGTCAGTATACGATTCAGTATTTATTTAGGAAAATATTACAACAAAAGAAGCCAATAATTCATCAAACACAACTAGGCAAGATGATCATCACCAACAGGGTTATATAAAAAATAAAAAAATAAAAAATTACCAACATATCTGATGAAGAAAGAAGGCTATCATCAGTAGCAGAATCCAAAACAACCACCTTATCAGTGGGCCCCACAACAGACAGTTCCTCGTTCAAAGGATCAGTTATCTTTCCTGCCAATTTATCGCTATTCTGACATGGCACCAACGAATTGGGTTCACTCATAGAAATCTCAGACACTTCCTTTGAGCCCCCCTCTGCAGCAGCAGAATCCAAAACAACAATTTTATCAGCGGGCCCCACAACAGACAGTTCCTCGGTCAAAGGGTCAGTTATTTTTCCTGCCAATTTATCGCCATTCTGACATGGCACCAATGAATTGGGTTCACTCACAGTAATCTCGCACACATCATTTTCGTCCCCTTCTTGTATACCCGCCAATTTATTTTTAATTTGGGCAGATATATCTGCTAAATTATGTGTACTCTCTAGTGATGCCAACTCAGATGCAATATTCTCACTAAGTACTGAACTGAGCAAAGAATTGGTATCTTTCACCAAATTACTAATCGAAGCGGATCGGATTATTGGATTCATACAAATTTCATCTTTCATGGTCTGGGCCCAATCCGAAGGGCCTGAATTTAGATCTACAAAGAGATTTATCCCTTCGTCAGATGCCACAAATAACTGAAAAGAAACTGGTTTTGCAGCAATCTCAGTTGCAATAGGAGATTCTACAGCAATCTCAGTTGCTGTAGGGACCACATGGTTTTGGCATTTTGTAGGAGATTGAGAGTTTTGGTTTATATTATCAGAAGAGGGTTCAAGAGGTGGGGCCTGCTCGTCTGTCTTTGTAGGAGATTGAGAGTTTAGGTTTATATTGTCAGAAGAGGGTTCAAGTGGTGGGGCCTGCTCATCTGTCTTTGTAGGAGATTGAGAGTTTAGGTTTATATTGTCAGAAAAGGGTTCAAGTGGTGGTGCCTGCTCGTTTGTCTTTGTAGGAGATTGAGAGTTTAGGTTTATATTGTCAGAAGAGGGTTCAAGTGGTGGGGCCTGCTTGCCTGTCTTGGTGGGAGATTGAGAATTGAGGTTTGTATTGTCAAAAGAGGGATCAAGTGGTGGGGCCCGTTCGTCTCTGTTTGTAGGAGACTCAAACATTAGGTCTTGGTCTCTTGACACAACATCTGAGGTAGAGGAGATTACATTGTTTGTGATCACATCTATAGCTTCCTCCGGATTAATACCCTACATGAAAATAATGAGTTACAAGAGTTTATAAGTAACAAAAAGTGCAAAGAGTATGAGTGAGGCTATGGTAATATGCACATTACACAACAGCCCACATTATGGACTCATATTTCTATTTTGAAAGTTCAAATAGTCAATATGAACCATTCAACATGATCTTCATATGAAAATGTACATGCATACCAAATTTCACATTTTTAAGAAATTTTTTTACTATTTTTTTAGATATATAGAAAATCGCTTGATTTGAAAATTGTGGAACATCCAAAAGCAGTAATTTTCTACCTATCGAGAAAATAGTAAAAAAATTCTAAAAAATGTAAAGTTTAGTTTGCAAGTACATTTTCATATGGACATCATGTTTAACGGATCTGATCAACTATTTTAATTTTTTGAAAATAGAGATATGGATCCATAGTATGGGTCGATCTATAATATGCATATTACCCTAGCCTTACTAAAAGACCATTTATTAATTATTAATATTATCATCATTACAATTTGCTTGTTAGAAGCTCAATCAGTACAGGGCTCATACAGTTGTACCAGTCTGGTTTGACTACGGTAAATAATACACATTCAGATTAACAAAATGACAGATGACATTGTCCACTTGAAATCAAGAATTAACTTGTCCAACTGGGGGTAAAACCTGTGTGCTTGGTACAACAAGGTCTTATGTTTTGCTTGTTCCTTCATATTCTTGGTTTGATTTTGCTTTATTTTGAAAAAATACAGTTCAATCAAGGTTCATAATTTAGAAAACAGCTTTGAGTTATAATTTCACACATACCCCAATGACGCTTGAAAAGTGGGAAATACACACGTCCCTCTGAATTCAATTATCAGCTATGCACAATCTCGCCCTAATATCTTTAAAGAATTTGAATTGTACCTATTTTGCCCCTTATTCATGTAGAGATTCTCAGCAAAGAGGAACAAATGGGTATTAAGTATGTTTTATCTTTCATTGGGGCTATGCTTTTGACATTTTGTAGCAAATAATGGCATTTCTTATATTTCATTAGGGGTATCACATGATTTCATGTTTGGAAGGCATGGCATTAGA
Organism: Carex rostrata; assembly: GCA_964058875.1. Classification (NCBI taxonomy): domain Eukaryota; kingdom Viridiplantae; phylum Streptophyta; class Magnoliopsida; order Poales; family Cyperaceae; genus Carex; species Carex rostrata. Next base: position 1,470,757 of record CAXKVT010000106.1, on the reverse strand, counting down.
AGTACCCAATGGGAACAAATGAAAATATTGCTGAATAAAAGGTCTATTTGTTAATTTTTTTTTTTTAAAAAAAGATGCCCTTTAGTGTACCTCTTCAGAAGACTCTACTAAGATGGGGCTTGCTGCTCTGATTTCATTCTTGCCGTGGTTTTTATCACTTGTTTTCTCTTGAAACCATAGAATCAAAATTTCTCTTATTTTTCTCTTTCGAGATTAATTGTAATAAGATATGATTAGTTTATTTTAAAAAATAATTAATGTTTGCTACCTTGAGATTTTCTCTTAGCAGGAATCAAGCTTGCCTTTCTTCCTGTGTCAACGAGTGAAGAATTCTTTTTCTGCAGAATTAACACCAAAGTACGAAAAATGTTGGAATGTGATTAAATTAAAGCGAAAGCATATTAAAATAAGGGCTCAACTATGGATTGCTTCAACCAGGAGCCCAAAATAAACACCAATAACACAATTTTATATCTAGCTCGAATTGTTACTAATATATATTCTAGATCAACATGCCAGAATTGTATATCCTAGCAGTTAAGTTTAACTGTGCAATGGAAGTTATTTGCACAATCAATGCTTTGTCAGAAACAAAAATTGTACACTGTAGCAATTTAGGAACAGAAACTAGCTCTTTTAACAGTGCAATTGAAGTTATTCTGCTAATATAGAAGTTATTTTAGCATTTTATTGCAATCATCCATGCATGGATGTGACTATGTCATACAGCATAACAAGGATAAGTGCACTAGGTGAAACAAATTAGGGATTGGAGTGTTAAATTCAAGCCATCAATTGCGTCCTCTGTTCACATGGCAACATCACCTTGCAACTCATCCTTTCTCGGCACAGGTAAAAATATGGGTACCTTATTTTCAGTTTTCTAACTGACAGGGATATTGTATTGGAGATATTAGTAGTTGTAAATTGTAGGAGTTGATTAGCAATGTAAAGGTGGAAGATAGGAGATGGTTAGTGGAGATGTTTATTTATAATTAATCATTATCAGGCTTATAAATAGGCTTCATTTTATTGTAATCAAAGACACAAGATTAATACAAGATCCTCTCTTTTCAAACATTAATCTTGTGTCTTTAATTATAATTTAATTTTAGTATAAGAAAAAGGTTGATATTACTTACCCCTACCAGAAACCAACCTGACTGGTAATTGGTAAAGTACCAAAAACCAACACCCCAAAAGTAATCCGCCCAATTACTTTTCTTTACTATTTTATTGGGCATGAAGGGTATTTTAGGGATGCGATAGAATACCTTAAAATATGAAGCAAGTGACTTGGCTAATTCAGACTGACACTTATTTGCAGGTAGGTTGTGCTTTTTGCATAAACCCTGGAGCTCCTTTCGTGAGAGGTTGATATATGCTTCATAACTTTCCTTGTAACCCATCTATTTATCGTATATTGTTCTACAACAAAATTTCATAAATTAGACCTCCAAATGAGCAAACAACAGCTAAAATTATACTCCATATGTTGCCATAGCTGTTCTATGTTAAGTTTAATGCAAGAGGGTCACAAATTCATCCTAATTTCAGCATAAATTTCCGGTCACAGAAACAACCAAAATGCAAAAATCAGATAATTCAGTGACAGATATTTGCATGAAATTAGCACAAGTAAAATAGCATAAATCTCACTTGCAAATCACCAAAACTAGGATGAAAACAAACACCAGTAACAATCCCATATGACACTTCAGTGAAGAAATCCTAGCTGCACGCAACATTAATTAATTTCTGTAAATCCTAAGTTAACAGGCCGAGATTTTCCTAAATAAAAACGATTAAAATTTAACAAAAAAGTAGCTTAAAAAAATCAGATTCAGTAGCTGATAAAATCGGAGCTAATCAACTCCACAAATGACTCTCCTAAGTAGGTGCAAAGCAAATCTAGTATATATACGAGGAAATTGCAAACTTAAAACGACTAGCTTACCACCAGTGAAGTAGCACTAAGGCGATTCTTGAGATTGAGACAGAGAGATATTTTAAGCTAAGCACAGCTCCAAAGTAAAGAGCGGGAGAGCAAAAAAAGGAAATAGTATCCCTACAGTATCTGACGGGATCTGGTTAGTCGAGGCCGATCCAAGACTGTTCCTTTCGAATTTAACATCCTCTGAGATAACAGAATAATTTTGTTTTAGATCTGGACCGTTCGATCAGAATTCTGGTTAATCTGGTCCGAGCTGGAATGCACGGGATTCCTTTAATATTCGTGCGGATTCTGATTGGACTATCCGGATCTAAACAGAAATATTATGTTACGTCATCGGACTATTTGGAATGTATTGGATCTTAAGATTCGTACAAACTTTAAGTTAAACGGTCTAGATCTAACCTGAATTTATCAGGTACTTCACCTGTGAATTCGCAAAACTGGAGGCGACGAAAGGGACTGGCGTGTGGATTTATGGATTTGTTCGCTTTTATCTAAGGCTAATTATAACTCTCAAGTAAAGAGTGTTGCGGGTCACTGTTGACTCTCCAGAGTCCAGAGTCCAGAAGAATTATAAAGCAGAACCTTTCTACACGAAGTATTACACAGGGAATAGCGTGACTTATTTCTTTCGAGTGTCCGAATTTCTCACGTCTATTTTATCCCTGTTTTAAGTACGAACTTTTTTCGCCTTGACAGCTTCTGTCAAGTTCTCAAAAAAAAAAAAAAAAGTACGAACTTTTTTCGTGTAAGTGGTTGGAGTAAAAATGGAGTTAATTCAAAAATAGTATTATTTTTTTGAACTAATTTATATTTAGATAAAACTTATCAATTATTTTTTATTTATTTTTGTATATAGGTTAACTCATCATTTTATTAACTTAACAAAAAAAAATGAAATTAGCTCTATGTTTTAACGCACCCTTCGGCCTTTGAGTTTGGTTCTGGACCTTTGGATTAGAATTCAGACTAATTTGGCTCAGTATGTTGTGCACCAAGTCCAGTAAGATTTGTGTTAATATATCACGAACAATCCGAATCTACATGTTTGAAGTATGAACTGTAGAGTAACAAATTTATGTCAAGAGAATAAGAATAGTGTGATTTATTAATATTAATATGCAATTAAAATTTTGACATATCTTTTGTATTTTTTTAAAGGACGGAAGTACATTTTCAGTTTTTCCGTTGTGGAATGGTGTGGGAGAGAAAATTTTGTATTTTTGAAAATTAAATCTTTAATCTACTCACAAAAAACAATGCACAGAGGTTGTGTATTTAAAATTCGAATAAAAAATTCTTTGTAGATACTAGATATATAGTTCAGTAACTTAACATTCAACTTCTTCTAAAAAATGTACTACAATAGTTGCTTAAATACCGAAGTAAATTTAAATTTACATCAAATATTCAAACCACTGTATTATTATTATTATTCATATATTCTCTTGGTTTGTTGATCTTTTAGAATGAAATATTTACTCAAGTTTCTTTTATTGCTGTTTTTGTTTGGGTTAAAAAGTTTAAACCCTAAACCATAGCTTTACTCAAATAGAGTGAGGTTATGGTACTTTGCAAAGTGCGAATCAATGTCTTCATTTTTAAAATCTAAATAATCAATCCGGACCACTTAACATAATATTTGGAGAACAAAGTTTACATTTTTTATTATTTTTTTACTTTTACTTTTAATAGGTAGAAAATGTTGGGGTTCACGCGGTGCTAACCGGAAACCGTTTAGGCTTAAGGTGCGGAATGACCGTAGAACAAAAATTTCTACGGCCAACTTAAGCTCAGGATTAAACGGGGTATGTCAGGAAACTTTCCAAGGCGGTCCACCTTCAGTATTCCTTTGACATCAAAACCCAATTTAATCCTTTTACAGATCTACTCCATGATTGATTTCTAAAACTTTAATCTACTTACAAATTAAATAGATTAATATAACATATTTATACCTTGTTTCCAAATCACAGTTGGAATGCAGACCGAGCGAGTAGAGCCTCACCAGGGAAGGAATCGACTCGGAACGGAGCATCAGACGTCTGATGCCTCTATCGGTTATCCACCAGGACTAACCGGAGAGCGGTTTATTTCTTCTGCCAGAAATACTGTAAACCGCAAAATTCTGCAAAAACACTATTCACGGGGAAAAGACGAAAACCCGTAAACACAAATTTTCGGTTGCTCAGTTTCATCAATATGCAAAACTGACATACCGCGAAATTCGGTAAAACACTATTCATCGATCCCGTAAATATACTCCACAACAACCCACAAGATTATACGTCAACTACGTATAACTTTCTTTTCTCAACCGAAACACTATTTGGGAGAGAAACCGAGAAAGAGAGAAAATACCGATTCGATTCTGCACGAAACGATACAAGTGAATTAGCAAATTTTCTCTCTACCCCTCCACCCCTATTTATAGTGTTTAGGGTCGGTTGCAAAAGACCAAAATGCCCTCCAAGTTCGGCCTATTTACAAGGTATGCCATTGACACCTCATCCTTTTATATGTGAAATGACCAAAATACCCCTTCCACACCCTTCCACACTCTTCTCCATGTTTCTACACATGCAAGGTGGCATAGGTGTGAAATGACCATTTTGCCCTTGTGGATAAGATTGATGACATGTCATCTGGATAGGATCAATGACATGTCATGCGGATAAGGACGAATCTGAAAAGACCCGAATGCCCTCGGCCCGAACACAAATAATATTCGTATAATTATTCTGAACAATTATATATATATTTTTCTTGCGGTTTGTTGTTTCGGTAATTTATACAACGTGTCCTGCACATTTATAAATTAACCGGTTAACTTTTATACAACGTGTCACACACGTTTATAAATTAACCAATGTTTTTTCTTGTTATTTTTACATAACATTTATAATTTAATTATAACACATATAATTAATTATAACCATCTTACTATTGATCATAACCAATTTATAATCAATCACAATAAGATTCTCCGATTAACTCCTATATGGTGTGACCCAATAGGATCTGTGTTATGTTGGTAAATAGAGTTAAAACTGTTTTAACTTCTATAATCATGGGTGGCATCTGGCAACACATCATGACCATCCAATTACACAGATGATGCTGTACTGTACAATATCACGATCCAGTAAACAATTTACTTGTGTCTGTTCTTCTGTCTCATAACTATCAGATCAGTTTCAAGGTAGATGTGTGTCATCCTTGCTAACTGAATCTTTTCTTGATCTTGAGCAGATTATCAAATATAATTACTCTTGTAATTATACCGCTAGCAGATAATCTTACTCTATCAAGGGGCCCAGTGATGCTATAGCTCGTATAGAGATACGAGGGACAAATAGTATTCTTGGTAAACTATCACTTCCTCAGCTAAGCTATACATATGGAAAAGCTGCCGTTATGACTGCTTTTTACGGACAGCGGTAGATAACAATCACACATACATATTTCTCAGTGGGAACGATAAATACCTCATACTGTAGAACCTGACACTGAATGAAAACATAAATGACACGAACACAATTCTATTTAATGTTTCATTCAGGGTCTGTCAAATGCCATGTTCCTAGAACATGTATCTATGTGATTAAAATGACATCTCGTGTCAGGTGGTTTGTAAAACTTAACCATATTTTAATCCACATACCAACCTTATCGTGGTAATTAGTGTTCCTGCTAATTACCTTGGTCAGTGACTTTTTAAGAGTATATATTATCTATATTATGGAGTTTCACAATTTCAGTCATGAACTCGAAATGATCCATAAATTCAATAATACTCAAGGCAACAAAATGATATATAAATAAACATTCAATTCATGAACAAAGCTTTATGATAAATTATCGTATTATTGACTTCTAGATTATTACACTAACAGAAAATCACCATCGATGGTTCAAAATCTTTATTTCAGGTGATTTTTTACATTATCTAAACAATAGTAAAAAAAATCTAAAAAAAATTATAAAATATTGGTTCGAAGTACATATTTATTTGAAGATCACATTGAAGAATTTGAATCGGTTGTTTAAATTTTATAAATTAAGAAATTGATGTATAGAACAGACTGATTTGCGCTTTGGAAAGTACCTGGCCTCACTCTTGTAAATATGTCATAACGGCTAATATATTAGAGAGTTTTCAAGTTGTAAATTTATATCCTTTTTATATAGTTTTAGAAGTTACAACTTAAAAATAGTGATGAGCTAACGGTTTTAGGTACTAAAAAAGAAATTATCTCTCTTTATTTTTTCAAGTATTTTCAACTTGGTCATTTTTTATCTTCAAGCTATAAATTATCTCTCTTTATTTTTTCCAAGATCATCCTTCTGAGAGTTAGAAATTTTGAATTTTAAATTCGGCACAAGTTAGAAATTCACAGATATCATTTTTTTTTTGTCTCTTATGCGTTTTACCTCAGCACTATTTTTATTTTTTTTTATTTTGACTGGTATTTCAACTCTTGTTTTTTTAGCAAATACCATTTTCCTCTCTTTATATATATTTTTAAGACAAATAAAGTGGATTTTGCATTAGATGGTTCTTATTTAAAAAAAAGGCACATAAAATGTTAGTCTACTTACCAGATTACATTTATGCTGACTAAAACTTGTTCGAGGTGCTCATGTTATCTATATTAGATTTTTTTTTTTTTCAATTTATATGTAGTTTGGTGCTTTGTTTATTTGTCCAGCAACACTCAGAGACGGAGATAAAGGCTGAGAAATATTAACTTTTTTTTTCCTATGCTATGAATACAAAAATCAGGAAATAGAGGCTGAGATAGAGTGGAAAAAACGTGCCGTGCAATGTCATGATTTGACTAACACGTTATGACTTTGGTCTCGTGCCGTACCGTGCTATGACCAAATGAATAGTAACCCATGCCATGACCAAGTGAACAGTAATCCGTGCCGTGACTATAATGTCGAGGGGTGTCTCGTGCTGTACCGTGCTGTGACCAAATGAACAGTGACCCATGCCGCGACCAAGTGAACAGTAATCCGTGCCGTGACTAAAATGTCGAGGGGTGGTCACAACATGCGAGTTGCGCCGTGACTCACGTGCCGTGTCCAAACGTAACTGGTCATGTTTCTCACGTTTAACTATTTTTTCATAATTTAAGTTAGTTTATTCAAGATTCACCATTTAATTAAAACCTAATGGTCCTAATTACACGTGACTCGCGTGATTATGTGCCGTGCCGTGATCGGATCTTTCGCGTGACGTGCCGTACCGTGTCAAACTTTCTACAAGCTGATCACGGCACGAGACACGCGAATCACGTCATAGAACAGTAACTCGTACCGTGCTGTTCCGTGACAGAACTGCCTCCGCCGTGCTATTTTTCCCACTCTGGGCTGAGAAATGCAATCTATAGGATTGAAATTAAACCAGCTAAAGGCGAGCCTGTTCTAGATTTAATACAAGAGCTAAGAAATCACATTCAAAACAACAACAGATTTATATTTCACTTCATCAAACAAGTTACCAGCTGACACAAAATATCCAGTTCAAGCTTTAATCAGATTATAGTTGGTTTGTCTACCAGGTACCAGCAGCATCCTTGGAAGGGTTTTCGAAGTGCGAAAATCCCCAAACTGTCCTCAGAGAGTACGCCGGTGGTGGTGGTTCCCTCAGCAGTGATTTTTTTTGCAAATTGCAGCATTCTTTTGCCTTATCTGCAAATAATGTCTGGCATTTAACAATTCTGTTTTCTCCATCCAATGTTCTTATAGATTTCATTAGCAAAAGCTGATGTTCAATGGACATTTTTCAGAAACGCCCTCTCTAAAGGAAGCAAATGCATTTCAATTTCAGAAAAGACCCAAGAAAGAGCTCTATTTGCAAAATATTTAACATGTCAGCTATTAACTGCATTTTAGCATAGAGTATATCAATCCTTGTTACAAATAAAGAACAACTCTATTTATCTAATTTGAATACCAAGTATATTAGAAGGCTTCAATAACCTGAAATTTGCAATCCTACCCTACCAATTCAGCAAGTAAACTCTCACTATAAATCCCTCTTAGACAGAGAAAAAAACAAAAAACTCAGAGAACCTTTCTTTCGAGCAGCTCCATTACAATTTGGAATATTTTATTGCATCGGAGATCATGAGAGCAGATCTCGCTCTGTACATTGCCAGATCAGCCTTTTGCATAAGTAATTGTGCTTTTTCTCTCTTAAGTCTGGCCATATTTGCCGCATGCAGTGCGGCATTCTGTGCATCTCTTACCTTGAACTCCTCCACATCTTCTTTAAGGAACCAAAGGTTGTCAGAAGGCAAACTGGTACTGGTCGGATTCACCCTGTCGGGCATGTCAGAACTTGCAGTGCGTGCCCGCTTACCCGTTAACACAGTCTGGCTGTGAGAGATGGATGATACTACCCGGGGTTTGTCAGAGAACTGTGATGCTGATACCCTTGTTCTATTTAGATGATTCAGCCTGGAAACAGATGCAACTCTCTCTCGGGATACATGCGCATTAAGCCTCCTTCCTAAGATGAAAAATCAATACAAAATAAATCCATTATACGACTATAAAGTACATGAAAATAGTAAAATAATGGCGGCCATTTGCCCCAAATAAAGCAAGAAAAGAAAAAGAACAAAGAAGAAACAAAAAAGTGCCCAAAAATATATATATATATATAGATAAAATAGTAATGATATAGCAATGAAAAAAAGCTACCAGATTTGTGGGACCCACCATGGCTCCGGGAAGAGAGGAACAGCTTCTTCTGGGGGCGCTTTAGCTGCAGGCCTCGAGGCCTGAGGCAGAAGGCAAACATGGCCGGCTTCTCACCGGGGGGCGCCTTACTGAGTGCACTGTGGGGTGCACGTAGTATTTTTCTGACTGAAGCTTCCCATTCATCTAGCAGCTTCTGGTAATGCATCCACAGTGGAGGCTGCAAAGCAAGAAAGAGAGATACATTATGCCCCTAATTGTATATCCATGCAACAGCCACTCTTATTTTGCCATGTTAAATGCTATCCGTCTATTTTTCTCTTCTTTTTAACTTGTTTTTAATATAAACCCAAATTGTCATGTTTTGAGCCAAGAAAATGAAAGGAGCGATCTGCTAATTGCAAACTAATCACCCATTCAAGAAAATGTAACAATCCCTACCTGCAAATGACGAATTAAGGACATTCCTTTCTTCGTCCGCTTGGTGCTCCAGTAGCATGCAACTTCGTTCACTACCTCTGTGGGGCCCACATCCCCAATTAGCTCTTCAATCTGCTCTTTAGTGAACTCTGTGCACTTATTCATGTACGCAAGTTTCTCACACTTATCCATAATCCGCTCGAATAAATCCTCTGTCAACTCTCTTTCTCCATTGAAACCCGAAACCCACTCCTCATCTTCACTATCCATGTCATAAATAACCCTAGATGGATCGAGAGCTACATCTATATCTGACCCAACCCCTCCAATATACCTCAACCCACGCACAAATCGCTGTCTGAAACCAACTGTGTTATTACCCTCAACCGTTCGTACACCAGGAGTAGGAATGTTTTTAACAGAGACAGCTCTCAAGTTTTGATTGTAGCATTCTTCATACATCTCTTTGAAAATAAACCACTGGTTTCTTTCGATAAATTCTAAAGACCAGTCCCTTCCACCTCGCCACATCATCGCATGGGTGTACCGGTTTGTGGACCCTGGCTGCATAACATGGTTTGCACGATAGAAGTACTTTGTCTCTCTGAAAAACTGCACGCATAGTCTTGCACCCTCCCGCTCATCAAAGTCGAGCACCACATGGGCCCCACATTCCCTCCAGCCTCTATTGTCGGCTGTGACGAGCACATTTGCATAGCAGGTCAAGGCATAGTCTGAGTGGGTTGACTTTGAACTTTTGCTAAGATGTTGGATCTTTTGGTGGTTAGGTTGGCTTTTTGTACCTGGTTTAACAAGCCATGGTTGAGATGAGGTATCAGAGCGGGGTTTTCTGGAGACAATTTGATCGCTCGAGGGCCATAGTTTTGGGATAGAAGAGGGGCGGGCCCGATGAAGTGTGGATCTTGGAGCAGTCGGTGTGGAGCTGTGAATCAAAGCGTTCGACATTTGTACTGGCACTGGCAATGCAACCACATGTGAGATTTGATCGACTGAAACTTCAACAACAGAGGTGGTTGGTCGCGAGTTTCGGGGAAAACTGGAGACGGGTATCATTTCATGATGGGAACTGGGTAAGAATGAAGGCGGTTTCGAGGTGCTTTTCTCATTCATGAAAAACATCATTGGATTTACACCAGAAAAAAATGGTCGGTACGCCGACAGCGGGTCGACCAATCCACTGGAAGAATCCTGCACAGTTGAAAAGTACAATTTTATAAATGATATGGAAGTTAATCTTAAATAAAAATAACCAAGAGAGAGATATCTTTGCTATTTGGCAAGTAAAAAAGAAGAAGATTTGGAGTTTTTTAGGTAAAGTTTAAATGACTTGATTTTAACCAGCTTTTAGATTAAATAAATATTAATACCTCCATTTTTATGCATGAGTAGTCACATTTAATCCTCTTCTCCAAATAAGCCCATCTCAAATTAGTAATCCGAAAGAAGCTGAACAAACCTATAACAACCCGACCCTTATAGCCATGCAAGCCCGAAATTGTACAAGAAATTGATGTAACTGGCACTTTAGACTCTTTACCATCGCACTCATTGCCCAACTTAAACATTCCCACAAGGAAACACAACACGGAAACTGCCGACCTTAAACAAACCTCTATCGAGAAATATCTCCAACCAAATGAGTTATCTGAGACCGTTATTTCTAACTTAACCAGCGGATAAATGGTAATTAAAGCACCGTGATAAAGAAAGAATAACAAGTGCCAATTGCAGTAATGCAACCCTATCAAAACCCATCCCGCAAACATTGCTAGCGGTACATTCAATTTCAGCACTACGTCACAATGGCTTGACAAAACCCTAGTTGTATTAGCTAGCATGGTGTCAACCGCCGTTGTGAGAATAGAAATGGAGCTGAGATTCTCTTTCCTTTTACGAAATCGTTTCCTAGAATAAACAGTTACAAATCTGCCATTTTTAGCCAAGCTCTTATTAGATTTCACTTCAAAAAATTTACTATTGGACGTTACAGGTAATGGGTCAGGTTTCATCTGGTACAAGGAGCATGTGAGCAATGATTTGACTGGTTTTGTCTCCAGAATCTTTTCTATGGTAGCATCTGAATCCTCTTGGCTCTCTTCTTCAAGATTTTCTCCCGATAGCAAGTTTGGATTTTTGTTCTCATTCCAATTAGATTTGTTCGGTACATCACTAGGGAACAGCAAGAGCTTAAACCTCTCGTTGTGAAGATCTAACCATTCTTCCTCTTGGTCATCGTACCTCACACGATGCTTGCGCATTACCGGGTCGTACTCTTTCACTGAACCAATGTACCAACTACGGTCTAGAGGCCAATAAACCCTAATTCTCCACTTGACAATGGTAAATGGATTAAAATCCCTCAAATTAACCTCATAGAAACAGCGCCTTTTCCTAACAAAACCTTCACGCCTCCTAGGCCCCAAAACCTGACAAGGACCCACCAAACCATTACTCTCTTGCACAGCAGATGACATGTGTACCCCATTTACAGGCTTTGAGACATTCAAAGCTGACCTCTGATCAGAAAGGGAACAAAGCATGAGTGCAGCATTCTCCTCAAGGTTTTCATCTTCTACTTCTTTAGAGTACTCTGATCGCTCCCTCTTTTGACCAGATAAACGTGAGGAAGTGGCGCCGGAGCTTGAGGTTGAATCCGCCTTTTGGAGACCTCTATCATTTCTTTTTTCACAAGTCCTATTCTCCCTTTTGAAGACTAAAATTTCAGTGTTGCTATCAGAATTATCAGCCCATGTGGAGCCATTGTGGCCCCTTGATCCCTCCTCCTTATCAGAGTTGGTACCAGGCACATTAGGCTTGACCCGCAAAGCATTAGACCCGTTCCGCCTTCTCTTAATCCCTGCTCCAAAAGCATTCAGAGGTACCTCCTTCAACGCTCCTTTCCCCTTGGAGGATTCACTATTCTCACATTCCACATGCAATCTATGTTCATTTGTGACCCCTACAACTTGATTTCTGTTCTGAGAAGAAACTGTTGCAGTGAGTTCCTTCTGATTTTTGGCACAAACTATTGATCTTGATGTATTTGCAACAACTTCTGCTGACAAAATTGGTTTCTCAACACTGTTGTCCATCTACAAATCGTCGATTTGAAGAAAAAGAAACGAAATCAGAAAATTGACCACCCATTATAGGCGCAGGAATGGTCAATAAACATGACCGCAGTTGCACATGGTCTCGAAATAGAGGAAAATCAGGGCCTGAAATTGAGTAAAAATTAATTAAAAATTAAAATTGACATGAAACTGAGAAGTGAAACTGTGGTTAGGCTGAGAAATAAAATTCAAATTTAATGTCATAATCTACACTGCTATTATGGTTAGGCTGTGTGACAAAAGTGAAACTGAGAAAGCACTGGATTTTTCAATTGACATGATTTTAAATAGTGATAAGCTTAAAATGGTGATCTAGAATACTCTTGTAAATGAGCTATTTAAGAGTGGTCAAAATCAGAATGCAGTGAATATTACTCATTATATATACGTAATTTGTATAAGGTGCGACCCAGATATCGTTACCTATCATACTATTGCAATAAATGGGTTTCCCAAAAAAAGTGAAGAAAGCGACAAACTGTGACAAATTAGCAAATCAGATCAACATATATATTCCTTCCAGTTTTGAGGTGTGAGATATTATGTCATAACAGATATTATTCATATATAAGCGACTTGTTAACTCTATAACAATTATCTACAAAAAAGAGAAGAAAAAGGCGAAAAAAACCTGTCTAGGGCAACGAAACTTGCCGGGGCACTTTTTAATCCTCCAAGCAATGGTGCCTATACTTGTTGTCTATGCATGTTCCTCCAAATCTAGCAGCCTGTAACCATCAATAATTATTTTTTCAGTTTTGACTAGTACTAGCAATAGGAGATTACAAAGAGAAAGTTAATAATAATAATAATCTGAAATTCAACTTCTTTTCTACATTGATGGGAATTATATATTTTGGCATGCCAATATCTACCAGCGCTGTTTGCATTTATACCAGATAACATTGTGCTAGTACAGCAAAATGAAGTTGCAACAGGACTAAGATTAAAATGAGCTGCTACACAAACTAAAACTTAACGAACTTTAACTCCTTAACCTTTACAATGACAACTTTTGTTTCTCTTTTCTAATTAACTTGACCACCCCTAAGACCTCTTACGCTCATACCCTCTCCTTCAAAACCCTTGAAATTAGCACATTAAAGGCAATTTCTCTTCACTATAAAGTATAACATATGAACAAAGTATGGGACCAGCCGAAAATGGGCTGCATTTCACAGGCTTCTATTGTTATTCGGTCAAATGTTTCTTCTGCAAATGAATCTAATTCACATTCCATCCCACCAACTTTTTGCTTAAACGTTGGTGGATTAAAAGTATGACTTGATCTGTTAGGTAGAAAGAACCAATAAAGTTTCAAAGGAAATTTCATGTTTACAGATTTTTAAGGCAATTTACATTAAAATGGTATCCACTGAAATACCCTGAGCTCATGCCAGTCTCCAGTGCTTGTTTGAAATTCATTTATAACTCTTATTTAGATTTAAGCAATAAATGAAATAGTTGAAGGAAAGTTATATCAGTGATGGTTATATTCATAAATTACGAAGATTGAGTTCCAACATAGCTATTGTTGGAACCAAACGCTGCTGTCATGTCATTTCCCATATGTAGAATGAAAGGTGATAACTTTCTCAAATTATGTACTGAAACCGAGTTACTGTTCCAGATTTGGGTACATAAACGGAGTTAGAATCACAATTTGCAGTACCCAATTTGGGTACCTAAAAGCCTTCCATTCTAAAACAGTAATTTATGTACCAGACAGGTGTTAAATTTCTTGCAGCTTTGAAGGATCACAATGCAACTCGATTTGGTACCTGATTTTGATTTTTAATGTATCCATATTAGAAAAAAATAAGAAACTAATGAATTAACAAAATGAATTTAAAAAGCATGAACTCAATAACAGAACCAATGAAAGCAAGAGAGAAGCAAATTCTCAATTTGAAATGAGAGATGTCAGAGAATGTCCTCCCTTTAAATTAATCTTAACCCAGATTCGTACATAAAAAAATTGGATGAGATTAATCCAGCGAGGTAACTTAATTTTGTTGGAACTCAGAAAGATGCCTAACCTTGGTTCAAAATGGTAAATTTATTCAATCAAAAAACGAACAATTATTGCAAAGAAATAGGGGGGAAAGGAAAAGGAAAAGTAACTGACTCAGGAGATCGTCAATCTAAACCCTAAGCCGATGTCCCGGAGACAAAGAGGAATTGCGAACTCCGGCGAAGGCGCGGCGCGGCGAGCAACACAGGTAGAAGAGGAAGAAAGAGGAGCAAAAGACAGCTGGCGGACAAGTTACAATTCCAGAGGCGAAAAATTCGAGGAAGAGGGGCAATAAGTAAATCAGGACCGTTCTTTTAACTTGGCACGAATCTAAAAGCGCACCCTCTATAGTGGGATTAATCTGGGCCGTCACCTCAGGTACCTGGGAGGTTACGGAGTACGGACTCGAATTTAGAGTGGGAAATGACGAACAAGGACGTCAGCTGAAGACATCTACAACCGTTCATCTTGCATCGGACGGTTACCAGCATGTGTGTCTCTTCATTGCCAATTTAGGATATATAATAATGACTGACTCTCATTTTTATCGAGAAAGAAAATTCTATTTTTATAGAATTATAAGGATAGGGTTGTTTGAATTGCTCCATCTCAAATAAAAAATTAACTTTATTTGAAACTGTAAAATTTAACTAGTTGATAGATTTATGGTTGAAAAATTTAACTAGTTGACTAATTTGAATTTGTAAAGATATTATTACTATGAAATATGAATTAATAGACTCAAGAAGAATGTAATTTATCCAAAATATACTTAAGACAAAAACAGTATTTAAACTTTTGAAGAGAGATATAAATTTGAAGTGGGGGGAAAAAAAGGTTTAAAAAAATAACAAATTCTCTATGCTAAACATTTTGTTAGTGCAAATGCAAATAAAGAACCACAAAGAGAATAATGTAAATTATAAGATTATCCTCTCTAAATTTTTGATGAATTCTCTCCCAAGAACAATGATAACAAACTACAACATGTGATACCTATTAATAGAACACCTTCATTTTTGAAATCAATTAAAAATTGTCACGTTGAATTCAAAATTAGAATTGAAAGTCCAATGTAAAATTAGCAATTAACAATCACGAATGAGAATTCCATAATTTTGCGAACATGAGAATTAGAAAGTGAATCTTTTTAAAATAAAATAAAATAAAAAAATGTTATTATTTTTAAATTATCATACATTCTAAAAATTGAATTTTCCCTTATATTGAATTTAAAAATAAAATAAAAAGTCCAATATAAATGCTCTAACTATATACTTGGGTAAGGAACTACATTTTTTTGATCGTGTACGTAAGATGTGTCTAATCTCTATACAAATAAATATTTTTAGATCAAATTTTACATTTAAAAAAATACTATCTTTTATAGGTAGAAAATCACTTGATCTAAAAGTTTTAGATCATTCAAAAGTAGTGATTTTCTATTTATCTAAGTCTTAAAAACGAAAATATTGATCTGTACTATGAACCAATCTGCACTAGACCTTACTCAAACAGTCAACACAAACGATAAGATGTGTGCAATTCTTTTTCAACAACATTTGAGCCACAATCAATAACCAACTATATCTTTTTACTATTTTAAATCCTCAAAACAAAATAACAACGGTAATTGAACTATTGTAGGGCTTTTTTTTCTTTGTTTTTCTTAGGATAGATAAATTGGGAACACAAGCAGTATACTGAAAAAAATATATTAAAATATAAGAGCATGTACCTTTGATTTTTTTTAACTACCCAACGCAGAGAATGGGAAAAAAAAAAAAAAAAAAATTCGGAGGCTTGACCCACCTATCATCCTCTGGCGATTCAAGTAATAAAAAGTTTAAATTAAATTAAATAAAGAAATAATGTTTCGAAAACTGATTACATGAAATATCATGTCGTGTTATTTTTATCAAAGAAAAACACATCATGCAATATATAAAGTCACATTACGTGTTGCATATGTAACATGTTGTGACAGAACCGTTAACAATGTAACAATTTCTTTCCTTGAAAAATAGAATTTGAAGATTCATTCAAAAATAAAACCGTCAAACACATTCAGATTCTTCTTTTCACTCTATTCCTCTCGTTCTTTCTCTTTTTTCTTCTCTCCTCTCTAAGATAGAAAATAATTATACAAAAAAAAAGACTACCTTCCTTTGAGAAAAGGAGTTGATTTGGATGTGTCACAAAAAAAAGAAAAAAAAAGAAAAAGAAAAGACAGTTAAGAGATCGTGCAACTGATTTTCCAAAAAGTTTGAAGAGTAACAAGATCGTAATGAATTATTTGAATTATTGCGGCTTTTCCTTTCTTTATAAAAAGTTCGCTTTTTCCGTGTGACCCTTGGAGAGATAAAAAATGCCTTTGAAGAAAAGAAATGTGCAAATAAAAACAAATATGAGCCACAGTGAATAATTGCAGCTTATTCTTTGTGGTCGCAATGATTCATTACGGTCCTTGAAAATTAAAAAAAAAATGCTACCCATTTAATTTATTATATTTCATGTTATGAATAAAAATTAGGCCCTAGCAACGTTTGCAAATGAAATTTAGTATCAGAATAACACATCACCATAACACTTGCATTGTAGTTCCAGGTGGGACGTCAAATTATATTACAGTTATATTCAGGCTTCTAAATAGCTAGCTATAGCGGCGCTATAGCTACGCTATAGCTTTTCCGGACCATAAACGCTAAGCTATGAGATAAAATTGCGCTAACTCAGCTACGACCGCTATAGCTATAATGGCTGACCGCTATTACCGCTATATGAGACCCGCTATAGCTACCGCTATGCTACATGGTTTTTTTTTTGCAATTTATATGGACTTCTGTACTTCTATTCTTATTTCTAATGCTACATGGTCTTCTACGATAAGTATACTAAACCAAACTATATGCTTCTATTTTTATTTGTGATTTATTCTATCATTCTATATCGAGAAATATTCAAATACTAATTATTCATTTTGATTACTCTTTTTATAGTATTCGTTTGTAAAATTATTATCGTTCGTTTCAATTGAGAGCTTATTTTGATTATTATTATAATTATAAAATGTTTAAATATGTATATTGACTTCATTTATCTTATAAAATTAATTGTTCTTTGTCTATTATAATATGTAATACCATGAAGTATAAACTATTAAATAATGTTACTTTTTAGATTTTTTTTCATTCTTATTTGCGTAATTGATAAAAAGTATAGACTTAAATTAGTTGTCATTTAGTTGTTACATCAATTCTCTAATATTAATTATGTTGATAATTAGTAGAAATATAGAATATAAAGTTTGAAAAGGGAAAATCGCTATGTGTGATAACTTCCGCTATAGCTACGCTTAGGGGTGCACAAAAAATTCGAGATTCGTGATTCGATTCGAGTTCGATTCGAAAAAGTTCGAAAAAAATTCGATTCGAAAGTAATTCGGTTCGAAATTAATTCAAACCAGTTCGATTCGAAATTATTTCAATTCGAATTCGAACTAGAGCAGGTTCGAATCGATTAGGTTCGAATTTTTTTTGGGTTCGAAATTGTTTTGGTTCGAAATGTTCCGCTTCTACAGAGACATGCTGTCGTTGTGCGCCACGTGTAACTTTTTTGCTTGTGCGCCAAAATACTTTCAAATCCGGGCCTGTAGACCAAATTAGTTCATAGGCATGTAGACCAAATCCGGGCCTGTAGACCAAATAACTTTTTTGTCTCTCTGTCTCTGTGCGCCACGTGCAACTGAATTAATACTCGGCATTAATTCGGCGCCTGGGGAAGAAACAGCGTTATGACTGATGACTCCGGTACAATCAATTATTTTTAGTCCCACACCTCAAACTCAAAAAAATGCATCCCTTGAGAGCTTATAAAAGAAGCTGAAAACATCAATACAAACCACTTGACTGGGTTTTGATCCGGATGAGGAATGAGAATTGGGTTTTGGTTTTATACTGAGTATCCATCTCTCATTAAAATTGTTCGATCATAATTTGGATTGTTTTATGAATAAATTAAATAATTTAAATTTAACTGAATTTTTTTTAATTTCGAACTAATTTCGAATCAAATCGAACTGGTTCAAATTATATCGAACCGAATTCGAACTGGCCTGTTAGGTTTGAAATCATTTCAATTTCGAACTGGATTCGATTCGAATTAATTTCGAATTCGAATTCGAACTTGGGTAGATTCGATTTGGTTCGGTTCGTTTGCAGGCCTAGCTACGCTATTCGCAATAGCTTTTTTTTTTGGTCTCCCCGCTATGCCGCTATAATCGCTATTTAGAACCTTGGTTATATTACAGGTAATTACACTCTCATGTTACTTGGAAAAAGGTGCAGGTTCACAAACAGATAAATAGAGCCAATTATTTTATTCATAGCTTTACAAAAATAATAAATTCAATTCAATAACATTTTTTTTCAAAGTATCATGACCAAAAGGGATGAACTGCTGCGAATAGGGAAACAGAGGATGAGAAATAAAAATAAACAGAGGTTTAGCACCAAATCAGCACCATATTAAACTAGAAAATAAAAGTAAACCTGACTACCTGAGCCATGATTATTCATTGCAGCCACAATATATATACTTTTTAATACTTCGAATAAAAAAATTGGGAAACAGAGGTTGAGAAATTCAATCTGAAGGATTGAGATTAAACCAGCTGAAGTCATACAATGACACAGGATATTAAAACACACACTGTTCTAGATTGATACAAGAGCTAAGATAAAAAGAAACAAAGAAATCACATTGAAATTCACAGATTTATATTCCACTTACAAAAAACAACTGCATATGAAATAAATAGTTCATCAAACAACTACTAGCTGATACAAAATATCCAGTTCAAGGTTTAATCAGATTATAGTAGTTTTGTCTACCAGGTACCGGGAGCACCCTTGGAAGGGTTTTGGAAGTCAGAAAATCCCCAATATGTCCTCAGAGAGTAAGGCGGGTGGATGGTGGTACCCTCAGCAGTGATTTTTGCAATCTACAATAATAAAAAATTAAACAAAAAATTACAATAATTGTACCCAGTAATCCCTAAATTTACTACATCAGCATTATACTACATCCCCATACTTATGCCATTACTTATTTGAGGCAGTTTCATATGAATTCACATATACTGCTAGAAACATAAAATTATTCTCTTCTTGTGTATATTCATATTATACAGGCTAGATTGATAATTTTCCATGTTCAAATTTATTGATATATTTTTCCCTAGCATGACATTTTTTGTTACTCCACAATTTATTTAAAGCTAAAAAAAAATCATAATGTACACACAGTCACACACAGTATTATTTTTTTGCAAATTGCACCATTCTTTTTTACCTTATCTGCAAATAATGTGCATTTATTAATTCTGCAGTCTTCATCCAATGAATTTTTAGATAATATCAGCAAAAGATGATGTTCAAACCTTTAAAATAGAACTAAATGCATGGTCATGAGAATACTTGAGTGAAAGCATTTGATAAAACCACCTCTACTAAAGATACCCAATGCATTTCAATGTCAGGATACATGGTTCATAAGGCAACTACTGCAATTCAACTTTATAAAGACCCAAGAGCTCTACTCGTCCCTTTCTATTTGATTGAACTTAGGAGCCCTTTGAAAAGTATTTAACATGTCAGCCATTAACTAATTTGAATACAAATAAGAGTGAGGCTATGGTAATATGCATATTAGAAATTGACCTGAGCTATGGACTCATATTTCTATTTTCAAAGTTCAAATAGTTGATCCGAACCGCTAAACAACCGGTAAACACGATCTCCTATGAAAATCAAAATGTTCTTGAAGACCAAATTTAACTTTTTTTAGAATTTCTTTACTATGTTTTTAGATAGGTAGAAAACTACTCCTTTTGGATGGTCCAGAATTTTCAAATCTTGTGATTTTCTACCCATATAAAAAAAATTCTGAAAAAATGTAAAATTTGGTCTGCAAGTAATATGAAGATAATGTTTAACAGTTCAGTTCAGACTTTAAAAAACAGAGATACGAGTCCATAGCGTGGGCCATTGTGTAATATGCATATTACCATAGCCTCTCTACAAAGAAAGAACAACTCTATTTATCTAATTTGACTACCAAGAATATCTTAGATAAAGTATTAAAAAGATTCAATAACCTGAAACTTGTTGATGGAGGAGCGGTCTCGGTAAAGGAGCACCAAGAGGCACTTCTCAATCAATTTAACAGCCTCTTCAAAAGTCAGATCTTCACGCCATTCAGACCTAAGTATTGGCCGAGCCAAGTGGTTTCCAAACCCAGTTGCCAAATGATCATCCTCATAATGCGTGCCAATCATGTTGACCTGGTCAACCACAAACTTTTAGTGCTTTGTAATAAGAAATAAAGAATGGACAGGTTTTGCTTTATAATTTTCTTATGTTTATTTGTTTTTTATTGCTTAATCGAGACTTAATTTGAAGATGCAGTCAAAAGGAGGGTTATTATTTGCTTCACTTTCTAGTGATGTTAATTGCAGAATTGAGCTAAACTGACGCCATAATTTTTTTCTTATAACTTAAAACTGAAACTACTGCCATGAAATAACATAGATATTTATATTTTTTTACCGTGCCGAGATACTTGTGTCCATTTTTAACACCACCAAGCACCAGAGAGTTATAAAGAGGGTTGAACTTATTGCGGCGGTTGTACATTATTCTGTTCAAATAGTTGTGCACCTCCTTGGGTCCCAATGAATTACCGTCATCCCACATCTTGTCATACAAACTAAAAAAAGGGAACAAAGATTAAAACAGAAAAAGAAAGTGTCAACATAAGCTTTAGACATAGAGTAATGCGATTTCCTATTACTGTTTCATGTAGAGTCTGGATCCTCTCCAGTAACTCAAATTTTGAGTTTAGATCCAGACCGTCCGATCAAAATCAAGGCCAATCCTGCTCGAGGTGGAATGCACAGGCCCCTTTAATATTCATGCCAAAAACAGATCTGACGGTCCGGATCTAAGCTCAAAATTTATGTTACTTTAGGTGATATAAATTCTTCATGTAGAACCCAATGAACACCCAGGAACCCAATGAACACCCAGGATACTTCTAGAAGCTACTAAAACAGTTCGTCCTTTCTGTTGTCAGCAAACCCCAGTCATAATTTGAACGACTTGATAAATTATAAATTATTATACATTAGTCCTAAAAATTGTCTGTTTTCCAAATTTCACATCTAATCAATATATAAGATTGAGATATGTTTTGTTTTTCTATCACTATTCCAGTTAGAAAAATATAATCACAACCTAGGACCTAATATCAGATTATTTGAAAGAAAATCAGAAGTCAAAACAAAACTGTTTTGTTCTGGTTCTGGCAAGAAAGCATCACACCCAGGTACTTCTATTTCACTTAAACATAGTAGAGCCATAAATAATCTGTAATAGTGGTGGTAAAATAAAATCGAAGGAAACAAACTCTGACCACTACATATTAATGAGGATAATATTCATGTTAACTCACATTAACTCATCAAGGTAGCGCATGATCTCCTGAAAATCACTAATCTCACCACTTGCACCAATAATAGTGTGATCACCTACTGTTTTTATTCTCTCCACACTCTTGTACCGTAAGGTAGAGCCATAAGAACCTGCGAGAAAAAAGAATGATGTCTTATTTTACTTAAAAATTTATATTCCCTAAACTAAGATGCTTATTACTTTTGCGTTGTGTCTAATCACAAGCATTAACGCCTAATAAAAAACTACTTTATTTACTTGTTTTTTCACCATTTCCTTCTGATAATAATATAATGTTTAAAATAACCTCCATTCTCTTGTTAAATTGTCTATTCATTTGTTTCCCGTAAAAAGACAATTACTGTGCTTGGGAAAGAAACACACATAGAAAGAGAAGCGAGTTGACAACAAGAAAAAAAATCGGGGAGAAATAGAATGAGAAAATGAATTAACCAGCTGTGTCAGATGCCATGATAACACCATCTTTGTATTTCATTGCAATAACTGATGTGCCAGTCACATAAGGATACCTATTAAGGAGATTAGATTAGATTCATAAGCAACAGACAAGCTATACTATTAGCAACCAAAACAATTGCATAGCACTTTAATGGAGAGCATGTATTTAATTGGTGTGTGTATATACTAGATATACAATTGTAAGTTACAATTAGTTGAGGTTAATTATGAAACAAGACTAATTCAGACACAAGCACAGACAATCAGCCAAATCTCCAACAAGAATTAAACCAAAAACTGAGAGAAACTAGGGATATACTTAAAAATCAAATAAAATACTTACAGTGTACGCTCCGAACCGATCTCTGATTTACCGGAATCTTTCATATTTACTGAACCATCAGCCATGTGCTGCAATGGCAAGAACAAAAATGCATGTAAAAACTTTAAACAAAAATCAGAAAAGAAATAGAGAAAAGAAAAGGCGTCATCAAACTGCTAATGATCCTGCGTTTGATTCGGTAATTGTCAAAACCCTAGCTTCTTATAATTTATTTCACACCCGATCGGGAATTGATATTCAAGTTAGAACCAGAGAATAACGAGCTAGAGTTTTCCCATCTAATCTGAAAGGAGAGAGACGAGACCAGAAAGAAATACCTCCATTTTGTTTCCTAGCAGAGATGTGTGCTTGGCTGTATGAATTTGTGTGTGTGGGAGAGAGGAGAGAGGCTTTGGGAAGAAGAAAGAGGTGTAGAACGAAATATTTCCCGATTATCTAGCTTTGGGCTCAAGACAGAATCTGAGGTTAATTTGGGCCTAGAGATGTTATTTATAGCGTACCGCATTTTCTAAAACTTGGTGTAATTAATTGGGCTTTTATGGGTTGAATTGGATCAAATATTAATATGGGCTAAACATGGCCATCATCACATTTTATGACTTATGAATCCCAACCCAAAAAAAAAAAAAAAAGCACAATAAACATAAAATAAAATTTCAGAATTCACACTCTAGGCCTTTTCATTATTTCAGAATTTCAGAATTCCAAAAAATATCATATGAAAAAACCGAGTTATTTTTCCCTATTTTATCTCAAATCGACAGTATTGTTGTACGAAGCATACACTCAACACAATCAGTCTAATTCTATGATAAGAGTAATTAAAATCTCAGAACACTAAAGAAGCAACATGAAAAATGTATCTAGCTGTCCTGATTCCACTATACAATACATTGGCAACATATGCCAGTTCCTTTTTTTCTTTAATTATTGGTTTCTGATATAGAGTTCCTCTAAGCAAGGTCAAAATACGACAGTACGGGGCCCCACAATGGTCTCAACTTCCATCCTAATGGAACGCCACACGGTACTGGACATCTCCAGTTTCTGTCTCATTCGAGCGAGAAATTCTTCTGCCCAAGGCTCTCTCTCTCCTCTCATGCTTATTCCAGATGGCACTGAAAAACTACCGAAATAAAAAAGAAACTAATAATATTTTGCTAAGGATATTACATGCTAAAAAAAGATGTCACACTAATATATGATTTGACAGTACCTCATTAGTTCATTTTCGCTCTTTGCTCCCTGAATTTTATTCCTATATATATATACCATCAAAACCTTAGTTCTGAGAAATCATTTCTACAGCAACATAAAAAAATGAGTGAATATTTTTCTTTATATCTAACCTGGTAACATATATCTTGTAAATATGAAGAGATTGCATTGAAACAACACCCGTGGCCTTCTTCAACTTCTCATTGCTAAACAAATATGTCACAGGATATCCCAGTAACCACCTTCAAGTGAAAAGAAAATGTGAAGAGAGATGTTGTTTACTGGATTCATACAGTTTAAATGCTATTGCTCTCCTGAGTGAAGCTGGTACTATCATAGCGCAGAATGGTCCGTACTATGGATCAATATCTGTTCAACATGATCTCGATATAAAAATGTACTTGTAGATCAAATTTTACATTTTTTACAATCTTTTTACTATCTTTTTAAATAGGTAGAGAATCACTTGATCAAAAAATTCTAGACCATTCAAAAATAGTGATTTCTACATATCTAAATATAGTAAAAAATGTAAAAATTTAGTCTGCGGGCACATTTTCATATGGAGATCATGTTTAACGGCTCAGATCGACTATTTGAACTTTGAAATCAAAGATACTGATTATGCATAGTACCATAGCCTCACTCTTTTTCTCCTTCCATTTTTTTCTCTATTAATGATTTCTATGAAATATGAAAATTACCCATTTAAAGTAGGGATGGATATTTCAACATTTTGCATAATTTCTGTCAGATCAACACAGAGAGAACCGAAAGCATTATTCTCTGATGATTTTAATTTTTGGGTTTCTTCACTTGGTACCACAGATAGGAGATCAGTATCTACTCCAGCAGGAAACACTTGTGCAATCATGTTTTGTACTTGAACCAATTCTCTTGCCAATTGATTTCCTTCTACATTGGATGGAATCAACTACAAAAAAAAATGTACATAATGTACCACTATAAAATGCTGAGGCTATGGTAGCATAGCGCATATTGATCTGTAGATCAATAATTTCATTTTCATAGTCCAAATATTCGATTTGAAACCATTCAACATGATTTCCATATGAAAATGTACTTGTAGATAAAATTTTACATTTTGTCAATTTTTTTTTATTGTTGTTTTAGACAGGTAAAAAAATCACTTGATAAATTTTACACCATTCAAAAGTACTGATGAGGACCAATATGTTATCCATTTAGTTTTGGTCAAATTTTCGAAAAGGAGGCTAAAAGGGCTTCATTTGATAATTAGAGATACAAATAAACAATCTGGGAACAGTACTGACATTTAAATTGGTACTGGTAAAACCACCTGGTATTGACATGAAAAGAGACTAACCCTAGGGGGATCAGTTTCAGTATCTAGTAAATGAAGCTGATCTGGCAATTGAAGGCTTGAAAAAGCAAGCTCGGAAAGACCTCTGACATGAATTAGATATGCCATATCTGAAATAATCATAACCCTTAAGGGTTTCAGAATCGCTGATTCCTGGAAAAACATAAACAATAAAAATAAGAATACATTACTGGGTAAGAAAGATTAACTTTTGGAATTGTAAAAGAATACCTGTCGAGCATGGTAGAGGAGTCTAGAGAGATTAACTTGAAGTTGAGGCATTACTCCATCATAGTCTACAAGTGTTACAGACCTTAGCCCCGTGCAAAGAGCAAGAATATCTGTATAATTCAATAAAATGGACAAAATATGGCTGACAAATTTAGAAATATAATAAGGAAGACTTTTAGGTTTTAACTTCTTCAAAATTGGCCATTGCAATTTCACTTATTATGTTATCTTCTAACAAACTGAAAGGACAAAAAAGGAACAATCGCATATGCCTCTTGAAGAATTAAATTCAATGAAACCATGGGCATAATATTTTGTTTTGAATCATCTCATTTTTTATTGGAACTATGTCACAAAAAAAATTATTTTAGAGGCAAGATTTATAATTGTAGTACAGGAAAGGGTAAACTCAAATTATAAATGTGAATCTTGGTTCCATCAGGCAGTAATCTAGTTTCTTGTTTGCACATTTAGTAATGTGTTGTGCAAAATGTCTCGCACTTTGGGTTGCACATGAACTGTTTGATGAAATGCTTGTTATAACTTAGCATTGCTAGGAACTCACCATACAACTAAAAAATTAAGGTCCATAGAAGTAATGCGATAGGAAAGAAGAAAAAGAGGAAACCATTAGAAAGATGGCGCTTGGAGTGAGGCCTCAAGCGCCAGCCTACACGGGCAATGCACGAGTCTACCACTGCCAGCATTTCGTCGAACAGCTGTGCTTCCTCCATCGGCCTCTCTATCCCTCCTACTTGTTCTGTGTGATGTTGACCGTTTTTTCTTCTCTCTTTCTCTCTACTTACGAAATGGATTGATTTGAATTCGGAGGGTTCCCGTTTTCGGGTTTAGAGACCCGCCTCAACATGAACCACGGTCCACGGATCCAATGCGGCGCTGGTTGGGACTTTTAGTACTTAGACCGTTAGACGTGAATTCCAATTGCTGATATATCTCAAATTTTGAGATGATACGTGGAAAATCTGGACCGTTCAAATTCTTTCTGAACGAAGCTCAAAACAACAATAACACACTACTACAGTGCTACTTGACTACTTGAGTTATATCAGGAGATACGTACAGACTCGCTTGAAGTAGTGGGGTAGACTAAGACAGAGACTTATGATCCGACACGGTTAACCCGTGTCCTGTGTCGTATCGTATGTTGCATAGATTCACACATTCACTGTCACGTGTAATTATTGTTTTTGAAACAATGGCATAACATACGAATTGGCCTGTATAATCAAATGTGACTATACTTGATAAAAATAACATAATATTTTCAACCATTATTTATTTCACATAAATAATTTAAATTACGGACAATAAATTTACATTTTACACATAAGTTTATTTTCAACATAATTTAAAATACTATTTCTTTTTGTCATGTGAATATTTTTTTCTTCCTTAAACAAACTTAAAATAAAAAAATAGTTAAACATAACTAACGTGATCAAACGTGACCAAATATAACTAGTGACATTACATTTGTAATGACGTGACTAACATATCATAATCATTATGTGTCGTAATCATTCTCTGCGATTATGTTAACAACACAACATGACACAAAACAACTTGACTTAATCACAATACAACATATTATGATTCAAGTCACAGCATATCAACACGAATTTACATTTCTATATTACAACCCATCCATCTATATAAATATTGCTTGGCGAGGATAAAGTAACACGTGGAAAACTAAAGTTCCATGAAGAATAATGCTAATGAGTTAAATTTCATGGAGAAAGGGGAGGTAGCACAATTGGCTAGGAATAAGTCATAGAGATGTTGTACCCAAAGGTCAAGAGTTCGATTCCCCTCACGACTTTGTAGCTTCTGCAAAGGTTTAAAAAAAAAAGAGTTAAATTTCATGGAAAAATAAATTAATAAAAAGAGACATAAATTAAAGTTGGTCCGGTGCTATGGATTCATATCTTCGTTTTTAAAATCCAAACAGTCAACTGAGTATCTCAACATGATCTCTATATAAAAATGTACTTGAAAATCAAATTATATATTTTTTTTAGAATCTTTTTACTATTTTTTTTAATAAATAGAAAATCCTTTGATCTAAATCGGAACTATTAGGAAGTAGGTATCTTCTACCTATCTTTTAAAAAAAGTAAAAAAAAAAATGGAAAAAGTATAAAATTTGGTTTCGTATTACTTTTTTTTATAAGAAAATTATGTTAAGTAATTTGAATCGACTATTTAAATTTTAAAACGAAGATATGAATCCATAGCATAGACCAACTTGCAAAGTACCATAGGCTACTCTAAGGGTGATTAATATTATATCTTTAGTTTTATTTTTCTCAATTTGATTAGTATTATAAAAATATTAATCAAAATTACTATATAACTTATGATAAGTTGTACGGATAATATATCCCTTCATGTTTCATGTACTATGAACTTCTTATTTTATTCTTCTTCATAATTTTATACTTTATTTATCGAAATTTCATCCATACCATCTAAATGTCCGACAAAAAAGTGAACTCGCTGGCTCTTACCAAGGAGATAGGAGTAGGTCCGATGGGCATTGGACCTACTTTTAGGTTCAATTAGCTCTATCACCGTACAATTAGCATTAAGATCTGTGCGCACGGAAATTGATAAAAACTCATACGAATTTTAATAAGAGTGCACGATTCTTGATGCAATTGGATGACCAAATCACCCATTGAACATCGGACCTACTCGAAGTGCTTACCAAGTGGTTGGCCCGCTAATTTAGTTTACCAGCAGGCCATATTGGGCCGACCCTCAAATAAAGTTTGTGGTCCACGTGTTTTTCGAAATCTGATGAAATTAATGGTTTGAATGAAATTTCAAATTTATTTTATGCTATTGATACATGAGGAAGGTTTGAATGCATCATGTCTTTCATATCTCATCATATCTCATATTTTATATCTTTATTTTTAAAGTTTAAATTGTCGATCCGAACCGTTTAACATGATATATACTAAAATATGATTAGGGATGAAATTTTATAATTTTTGAAATTATTTTACTATTTTTTAAGATGGGTAGAAAATTACTGTTTTTTGAACAGTTCAAAAACAGTGATTTTGTACATATCTTAAAAATAGTAAAAAAAGTTCCAAAAAATTATAAAATTTTATCTCCATGCATATTTTAGTATAAATATTATGTTGAACGGTTCGGATCGACAATTTGGACTTTGAAAATGAAGATTTAAAATATGAGGTATGATGAGTTATAAAAAAGATGAGGCATTGAAACCCTCTTATAGATGTCAATATTGACAACAACAAAATCGGCAAAGCAATGCATTGCAGACAGACTTCTTTTAAAAAGAGAAAACAAAATTTCCATTCTTGATTAATTAATTATAGTGAGTAATGTTTTAATAAGTTTACAAAAATGTTAAGCTTCAGGATTAAAGAGAAATTAACCACACCTACATGCTTGGATTATATGCACATGTAGGTGATTAGCATGCATGGTATTCATACATCATGTATTTAATATCAAAAAGTAAAATGCTGGGATATGTAAATATATACTTGGATGATAGTTAGCACGCTATTATAACGATATAAGCATATAATTAGCTTGCAGTGGTACAAAATCATGTTCTATCTATGCGGTGGGTTAGGAAGATCATGCACTATTCATTTCTGGTTAAATATAAATAACATATATAATTTATCAGCTGACAAAAACAAGCTGGCAATTTCTTTTATGAAATTATATATTCTCTCTCTCCTATTGAGTTAATAGCACATGTAGTAGCATATCGTAATTTGTTCTGGGAAACAATCTATTTGCTATTTTTCCTTGCTAATTATGTTAGAAAATACTCCAATCAACCTAATTAATTTTGATGAGATTTTGGAGGAAATTGATGCAAGGTAATTAACATGTATTCATTTTTTTCCAACAAATTTTTATTTTTTCGAAAGTTTATATTAAGTAAAACTTCACTAATTTATTTTTTCAGAAAACTATACCAAAACAAGGGAATATCGAACTCAATACAAGAATCCATTAAACGCAAGAGATACCTAAGAGATATCCATTAACATGTATTCATTTCACTTTTTTACCCTCTATAGTACTTGCTATTGGTTTTATCATACTTGATCTGAAATTTCATCGTTCTTTTTGTGTAGATACGCAATTCCAAATTCTGATGAGCATGTTCGGCGGGGCTCCTTTAGACTCCTTTACCCTCTAATCTTGGTTAAGCTGTCCGAACAGATGTTCCTTAGCTAGGATTATACGATCTCCTTAGCGATAGAGGCTAAGCCTGCCTCAACCCCTCCTTAAGAAATGGGCCTCCTTTGAGCCTCCTTAACGGTCATTTTCAGTCTTTTCTTGACGTTTCTACCCTCAATTGGGTTGCTTTCTTAGGACAGTTTTTATACTTTATAATATTCTATTCATCTCCCAGCACAGAGTTCGAGATACATGAAAAAACACTCATCCTCTCTTCAACCCAGTTTGTCGGTTCATCATCATTAAAATTGTTAAATCTGATGTTAGAGAGAGCTTCGTCTTGAAACACTCTCTCTATTGATATCCATTTTGATTGGTATCATCTCTCTCTCAAATCTGATTGCAAGGTTTTAAGTTTAATTTCTCAAATTTTTCTGATTTTTTTTTGTCGTGTTCTCAAAATACAAATCTGAGGAGGTTTGTTTTTGCCTTCAGTTCCTACTAAATTTTACGGAAATGAAGAAGTTTTAAAATCTAAGAAGGTTTGTTTTTGCTCATGCAATTTGAGTAACGTTATATATAGCTCCAGTAACTTGATTTTAACAAATATTAATATGTATAATTGAAGATCTTTTGTAAAGGAGATTTTTAGCGCTTAGCCCCAATAGTTCCAGTAGATGTGAATTGAGAATTTGTAAACTGATTGAAGATCTTTTGTAAACTTGATTTCTGAATGAGCTGAGATGAAAGAGGAGAAGAGGGTTGGGACGATAAACTGCAATTTGGTGTTCCAGTACATGTTAAGGACAGT
Source organism: Carex rostrata (assembly GCA_964058875.1). Taxonomy (NCBI): domain Eukaryota; kingdom Viridiplantae; phylum Streptophyta; class Magnoliopsida; order Poales; family Cyperaceae; genus Carex; species Carex rostrata. The sequence continues at coordinate 1,440,394 of CAXKVT010000106.1, read as the reverse complement.
TTGGTCTTTGCATACAATAATATATATTTTATTCAATTTAAGCTTTCGTTTTCAATCTTCCATCAGCCGAACAGATACTCCTTAGTAGAGCTTAAATTCTTAAGTCCCAATGCTTTAATCTGATTGCCGAACATGTACGATGGACTTCAGCTACAAGAACTGAAGTGGTATAGAACTATTAATGGTTTAAAACCTATTAGGTGAAGAAGGAAACAAAGATATAAGTAAGTATATATTAATTAAATACAAAAATATAAAGACAAAAGTTGTGAAAATCATAAACAAAAAAATGCTATTAGAGAGTTACTTCTTGTAGCCGGAGAAATGTCGAAGTTTGCCAGTAGGAGAATACATGATCAAAGTGACATCGATGTTGCATAAAACAGAGAACTCAAAGGCTTTCTTTAGGAGACCTTGGCTTCTTTTGCCGAACCTCTCTTTTCTCTCATATTGAGTCTCCTTTCTCTTAATTATCCTAGGCCCCTTGTTATTTCCTGCCATTAGTTGATTTGTTTATTTGTAGTTTGTCAAAGAAATGATAATTCTCTAAGTCCGAGAAATTGTGTAGATAGAAAAAGAGGAATGAGACAAAGAGAGATGCATGTATGGAATGAGACAAAGAGAGATGCATGTATGGGTTTATATAAATGAAAATATATTTATGTTATAAACGGAAGTAAATGTTATAGATTGATTTAAAATAAGATGATTACATTGTATGTTAATTCCTTGTATTTAAAATATGAACTATCCATAGCTAAAAATAAATGGATGCCATTAAGATGTTCGATGAAATGCCATTATGGTTGTGTATTTTTGTTAAAGGTGTCCCATGAAATCACTAGTAGAGAACTTGAAATTAGTATCAGTTGTTTATGGGTATTAGTGTCGGACTTTGGGCGACACTAATAGAGCTGATACTAATACTTTGTAAATAACCGACACTAAAAATAAAGCATTAGTGTCGGACTTTTAATAAATAGCCGACACTAATAAGTATTAGTGTCGGACTTTTAATAAATAACCGACACTAATAAGTATTAGTATGGGTTATTTATTAAAAGTCCGACACTAATAAGTATTAGTATGTGTTATTTATTAAAAGTCCGACACTAAAAGTATTAGTATGGGTTATTTATTAAAAGTCCGACACTAATAAGTATTAGTGTCGGACTTTTAATAAATAACCCATACTAATACTTTTAGTGTCGGACTTTTAATAAATAACACATACTAATACTTATTAGTGTCGGACTTTTAATAAATAACCCATACTAATACTTATTAGTGTCGGACTTTTAATAAATAACACATACTAATACTTATTAGTGTCGGCTATTTATTAAAAAACCGACACTATATTTTATTTTTATTTTTTTAAAATAAATTTGATTATTTGGACAGCTACCATATATTTTTGCTGACCTATATATAAAACAAGCAGTCTGAAGATATCAAATAACACATCCTAATTTACAAATAATACTCACTAAATAAAATATCATCCAAATTGCCAAATATCACATTTACAACGTTTATCATTATTCCAGACAAATTCATAAATCTAGAATCAGCAAAAAAAAACTAAAATCAAATCACATGGGCACAATTCACATATAATTTTACTCAAAAGCACTTATCTAGGACTTAATCAAATCGCAGCGAACTCCTCTCCTCGTCAGTAGCAAGATAGTTGTTTTTGCACCTTCCTCGTGCTTCATGATGATATACTCCTATTAGTTAGACACTGAATAGTGAAGATACAGTAAAAATGTTACTCACTATATCTACCATACATGCCCCAGCACCGAAAAACAAAGAATGACTATTATGCCCGTAGATATTAGATCTCAGAGGTAAGGTTATCTAACTTGGCCAAATGCAAATAAACAAATTATACATGTTTAACAGTACATGGGTAGTACTGACAAAAATAAGGGTTGAAATGAAATGTGATCACAAATTCACAATTATTGATAAGAAAGAAGGGTTTTTTGAGAAACAAACCAATGCATCAAAGTGTTGGTCCCTAGTTCCTGCTTCTATCCCATTTGCTAATTTCTCCACTAGCTACATACCACAATTGAATGCAATAACAATTAAAACAAAATAACATATTAATCAATTAATGAACCAAGAAAAAAAAAACACATTGCCTATTAACCAAGAAATAAACACGATACTGATAGCATACCAGCACACATCTAATGTACCTTTTGGTGATTGGAATTTGGGAATAACTTGAGGTAAGTTTTGATGGTTGGAATTTCTAACTCGGATCTGTTTATCTAATATGATTATTGGCACTTGTTTAATTCTTTTCATTTAGGGAGTCCATTTAAAATACCACTAGTTAGAAATCATATCAAGTAAAATATATGCCACACGCAAATTACACTTGAAAAAGGATAAGTATCAGATCCTATATATCAACAAACATATACAGGGAAAATTTAAGTCATTACTAAGGATAAAGGAAATAAGTACCTCGACATATAGCTTCCTACACTGCGGGCCCTTGTCTTCATGATCCATCCCCTATAATTAACCAATGCCGTATTGTTAAAGAGATGATTAAAGATGTGAACCATGCACACAGCTAAAGATCCTTACCTCAACATACAAATCATAGAGATCGCATATATCTTATCTTCAAGAGCATTATCCATACTAAACTTCCCTTTCAATGCGCCACTATATCCTACTACTTGAAAATCATCACCTGATCCATTTGTTTGCTGTTGTTCTTGCATCTACATAACAAATAAATTTATGAATATGGTCAATACATGAGACAGCTAAAACTTATGTTTGGCATAGTAACTTGACCTGATTTTAATGAAAAGCAAAACTGCTCCCTAATAGAAAAGAGCTTGCATTTTGAATTATTATATTTCTCCTACTAAAGCTATAATTTAGAAAATTGGTGACAATCCATTATATTATTGTTCCGTTTACCTTTTATCCAAACAAAAAAAAATCATCGTCCTCCGCATTTATTAAAAAAATATTGTGGAATAAAGGAAAGAAAAGTATAAGATGTGCCTTGGATTTGGGTTGAGAAACACGCAGTTTGACCATCTCATTTATTTCTTTTTTTACATGCTGGAATCTGTCTGCCTTCTCTTGCTTTGCACAAAGTCCCAATTCAACCATTTCTCTCATGCAACAAATCAAGCCCCTGTATATGTTCTTAATTATCAGCCATATCAACAAAACCAGAAAACATAGTAAATCTACAAACCCAGAAAGATAATTGGCACATTTAGACAATAATCTAGATTGGAAATTTCAAGCTTTACCTCCATGCTCGGGGAACTTTTTCAATATGGCATCTGCAGCTTTCAGACCCTTGTATTGCTTTGTTTCATATAATTTCTGAAAAGGTTCATATGAGAACAGAAACAAATTAAAAATAACCATAGATTGTATCAAATCTAACTAGTCTATCCCACGGCTTAAATGTACTTTCTAAGCTAATGTTTCTAATAGTTTTTACAATTTGATATATAGCATTTGCTTTACAACATAATTCAGCTTTGAAGACAACCATTATCCAAGCCATAAATGAAAAAAAAAAAATACTCAATCAAATTAGTTCAAGTGTAACTAAAGAAAGTGCTTTCTTCACAATTTGAAGCTGATTTAACCCCAATCAACCTCCACAAAATTACCCCAATCAAACGAACTCGAAACCCTCTAATTATTGATCACTTCGACTACAAAACCCTACAAATTGAGCAAACCAATAGACTCCCGAAAAGCCCCAAATTACTGATTCAATACACTATAGTTCCCTCTATACTGCGTTAAACTAAATACAAAAAATCTAATCAAAATCAAACTCACAATGGAAGGACTAAGTATGATAGAAAGCTTACAACGATGACTTTGAACTGATTCGCTTCCTTTGGTGGAAGAGACGACCCCATTATTGCGACGCGACGATCCTCTCAGAGCGACCTAATGAGAGCGAGCGAGAAGAGAGAGAGAGAGAGAGAGAGGGGAGGAGAAGGGTTGGAGTAAGGCTTAACCATCGGTTGTGAGCGTCGGATGAGCGGAGGTGATACGCTAAGGTGAGTGGGAGGAAGAGCTGTGCGGAGGGAGAAAGAAGCGGTTTTGAAAAACCCTAGAGATGCGTGCGAGAGAGAGAGAACGGCGGGACTGAAATATTGATCACTACATTTTTCGCTGCATTAGTGTCGGCTGAAATTAAAAATCCGACGCTAAGTATTAGTGTCAGTTGTTTATAAATAGCCGACACTAATACATTAGTGTCGCCTATTTATAAACAGCCGACACTAATATTATTAGTGTCGGCTTTTTCTAAATGTCCGATACTAAAGTATTAGTGTCGGTTTTTTAAGGCGACACTAATTGTATGTTCTCCACTAGTGAATGTCATTTGCATCGATCCGAGAAAAAACTAAACTTGTCCAGGTGTATTCTTTACTTATTTAATTCTCTTTATGTTGATTTTAATCTAAATTAAAATTTGTTTGATCATCCATTTAAAAATTGTAAACACGCCTAGGAGATCATAAACTTCAAATTGTTTAGTAGAAATTTAAGCAACTCTCAAAATTGTTAATATGTGTAATATATAAATAACGGAAAAAGATTCTATAATAATCCAGTGCTATAAATTCATATCTTCGTTTTTAAAATCCAAACAGTCGACCGACACAACAAGAATGAGACACTTTTCGCGAGGATAAAAAAATGACTTTTTGCGATGGACTACTCTCATTGTTCAGCTTTTTCTTTTTGCGACGGTACTTTTTTGCGACAGACGGCCGTCGTAAATGCGTTTTTTCCCTCGCAAAAAGTGTCTACTTTGTTGTAGTGCGAGTATCTCAACATGATTTCTATATAAAAATGTACTTGAAGATCAAATTGTATATTTTTTTAGAATCTTCTTTTACTATTTTTTTAATAAATAGAAAATCATTTGATCTAAATTGGACTATTCGGAAGTAGGTATCTTCTACTATCTTTAAAAAAAAATGTAAAATAAATTGTAAAAAGTATAAAATTTAGTTTTGTAGTACTTTTTTAAAATCATGTTAAGCAGTTTGGATCGATTGTTTGCACTTTGAAAAATAAGATATGAATCTATAGCATAGACCAATTTGCAGCTAGCTTGCAAAGTACCGTAGGCTACTCTAATAGAGATTATATCTTTTGTTTTATTTTTCTTAATTTGATCATGCGTGTGGCATGATTTATAAACTGCGTTTGATTGATTGCTTATCTACAGTAAGATCGCATGTGGCATCTAGTAAATTTATAAAATGTACCTTTTAGCGTGCACCGTATCCCAACAATTCTTATGTTTTATTTTTCTTAATTCGATTAGTATTATAAAAATATGAATCAAAATTACCATATAATTTATTATAAGTTGAATGTATAATATATCCCTTCATGTTTCATGTACTATAAACTTATTATTTTATTCTTCTTCATAATTTGATACTTTATTTATCGAATTTTTTTATCTATAAAATAAAGAAATCGAATTTTTTTTTTTTTTTTTTTGAAAACTAAGAAATCGAAATTTCATCCATACCATCTAAATGGTGGCAGCTTTGGCCCGCTAAAATTTAATTTAGCAGCAGACCATATTAGGCCGACCCGGCCCGCTAATAAAGTTTGTGGTCCATGTGTTTTTCGAAATCTGATGAAATTAATGCTCTGAATGAAATTTCAAATATATTTTATGCTATTGATAAATATATCAACACTCCGATCAATGGAAACGAGAGCTTAATTGGAGTGACTTCTGAGCTAACTATACTTTGTCGTGAACGCAAATTCTCTCTTCTTCTTTTTCAATCATAGCTAGTAATTTAAATTTGTACTGTGTTGTGTCTTACTTGAATTATATGTTATTTTATGTTATTTTGTAATCAAGTTCATTTTTCACATGTCATGTAGTGATGTGATCAAAATCGCAGAATAACCACGACACGTACGAAATGGTCATAGTATGTTAGTTATGTTGTTGCAAATTTGATATGTCTAGTCACATTTAATCACATTTTTTTTTTTTTGAGTTTGATAAGGAAGAAACAAATGTTGAATTTGGAAAAAATAGTAAAAGAAAGAAATAATATTGTAAAATAAATGATTTATGTGTAAAATTATTCGTAATTTAATTATTATTTGAAATAATAATAATAATAATAATAATAATAATAATAATAATAATAATAATAATAATAATAATAATAATAATATAAATGTTATGTTGTTTTGATCACATATTGTCACATTTGATCAATTACTATATTGTATTGTGTACGTGTCATGACCATACTTATTTGTATGTTATATAATTTTTTTTTCAAGATTCTAAATAACAATTATCGCGTCATCACGGAAAGGCTAAAAAAATGTTATAGCTCCGTCATTACATCAAAAATGACTAATAACGCTATAGACTTTAAAGTCCAAAAGCACTATAATAAAAATAATACGCCGCTATAACGATACTACTAGTATTTAGATTATTTGCTTGAAATGAAAAAATGCTCATTTGCTAGCTAGCTATTTAGAACACTAATTTTTTTTACTAACAACAATTACACATGAGAATATATGCGACATGCGAGATGACACACGACCTATGCACGTACACATGAATATTACCGTAATGTAACCGTGTTGGATCATGTCTCTTTTACATCTAGATCGTAAGCCTCCATTGTAGTAAGCAGTTTTAGCCCATGATCATGAGGCAAGCGGATCTCAGAGCCACAAGTTTGATCATGCAGCACAGTATAAGTTGCTCGATCCGACGCCAGTGACGCAGAGATAATGCCATTTTAGTACCTGTAATTTAGATGCTTATTTTCTGTTTGATGTTAATTTGTTTATTTATTTCAAACTATTAGTATTTTGTAGTTTATTATGTTATGATTGTTTGGATGTTTCTTGTTTTATATTTTACTTTTATTATGTTGTGTTTGGTTGCATGTTTCTTGCTTTTATTTTATATATTATTTCATTTGAATGCGTATATAGTTAGTATTAAGTGTTTTTATCAACATCGTCTAACAATAGGTTACATAATCTTTGATAATGTCACGAAATTAGGATAGCGATATATATCTTCATCTTTCTAAAAATTTACCAAAGAAAAAATTCAAACATGCTGATCCAAAAAAAAAAAAAATGGTCAATGCTCTACACTCTGAAAATTGGCGCGAAGCGTCCCACTATTTGAAATGGGATATCCATCTTCGTCTTCATCATTGGTCCTTTTCAACACAGCGAGAAATGGTCAAACAGCCCCAAGCTGGATAATTAAGTCTACTTGGACCTCTTTAATTTCTTTATTTCTTTCTTGCTGTTTAGTATATGTCTATCTTTATTTATTTATTCATTTGTTTATTTTTTTTATAATAACCAAGAATTTTCAGTATATACTATGATCAAACTAGTCCGTGCAAAATAGTACATTGTGTAATTATAGATGTCAATATTGACAACAACAAAATCCATAAAACAATGCATTATTGCCGAGAGACTTAATTTCTTTAAAAAGATAAAACAAAATTTCGCTTTTTGATTAATTAATTATAGTGAGTAATGTTTTTGTAAGCTTACAAAAATCTTATGCTTCAGGATTAAGGAGAAATTAACCACACCTACAAGCTTGGATTATAATTAAGCACATGCAGGTGATTAGTATATATGGTATTCGTACATCATGTATTAATTTAATATAAAAAAAAAAGTAAATAGGTGGGTCATGTAAATACTTTGGGTGATAGTTAGCATGCACGCTATTATAACGATATAAGCATATAATTAGCTTGCAGTGTTACAAAATCATGTTCTGTCTAGGTGGTGGGTTAGGAAGATCATACACTATTCATTTCTGATCAAATATAAATAACATGTATAATTTATGAGCTGACAAAAACAAGTTAGCAATTTCTTGTATGAAATTATAATATATTCTCTCTCTCCTATTGAGTTATATCATCTCTAGTACCATATTGTAATTTGTTATGCGAAACAACCTATTTGCTATTTTTCCTTGGTAATTATGTTATGAATTAAATACTCCAATCAACCTAATTAAATTTTTTTGAGATTTTGGAGGAAATTGATGCAAGGTAATTAACATGTATTTATTTTTTTCCCACAAAAAAAAAAACATTTTTTTCCCAAATTTTATATTAAGTAAAACTTGAGGTCATTTCCCTCTTTTAATTACTTTATTACTTTCTGCTATTGGTTTTATCATACTTGATCCCTTTAAATCAACATCTCATTCTGTTTAACAAGTTTTTTCCTTGTTCATATTTCAGAACTAGTTGCTATCTAAGCTTAATATCTCACGTCCCAACACGTAGGTATATATATGTACTTACTGCAGCTAAATTCAAAATGTGTGTGTGAACTGCTCATATTAGTTAGCTTAGCTCTTCTTTTTTTTCTTTTCAAAAAATCATAATTACTAATAAGTGTGAGTTTGGTTAAACGTCATTTATACTAGTCAGTGTAAAAATAATGATTTTTTTTTCTTTTGTATCACATTGTTTTTGATCTATTAGATAAGAAAGTGACAACTACTTAATTTATCAAATGGGAAACAAACTATATATATATATTTATAGAGAGAGAGAGAGAGAGAGAGAGATCTAGTGGTGAGTAAAAAAATTTCTATTACTATGAGATTATTTTTATTACATAAGAAATATGGGATTAATTAATTGAGGGTTCCTTTTGTAGGGACAACAACTACAGAAGCTGAGAGAAGGCCCTGGCCGATTAGTTCGAATTGGAATAGAAGCTCCTCCGGTAGCACTACCACAATCACATGAAGGTGCATCACCTCACTTGCAGTATCCAAGCTTTATTGCACCACAATGAAATGAAGCAGTGCAACAATTTGCTGTTCTATCTGCCGTGCTCGACCCAATTAGGGAGACAATTGGGTCAATTATAATATCAAACATGACATGAGGAGGGGCGCAATTGCTGACATGGGTAGTTCTAGGACGAGTTTGAAAGTTATATATATCTACATGAGTGCTATACTCTTGAGATACGTTAAAAGTTTTGTTACTAAGGAAAGAGGAGTGTGTGCTGGAGTGGATTAATTATACATAAATTTGTTTAAATTACTAACTTTGCTTATGTCTCAATGAATTATTGATTATTCATTTACCAATTATTGGCAATCTTCATTTATTTAAGCTTTGGTTCAATCTCATAACCTAGTAAAACAAAAGTAGTATATATGAAACGGTGTACAAAATAGTATACTCCCTAAAATACTTCACACTTATGTAATTTTTGGTTTATTTTGTATATTTGATGGAAAGAGTTACACGTTATTCATATGTACTTGTACTATTTTAGCATGGCTCGATTTGTATGACCACAATCTTAACTAATTACAACAATAAAATAGGCACTTTTCACGAAAGAAAAAACGCATTTATGACGGGACTCCGTCGCAAAAAGTACCGTCACAAATAGAAAAAAACACGTTTATGACGGTACTCCATCGCGAAAAGTACCTGTCTTTTATAGTACATCAAAATTATCATATAATCTATATTAGTTACATATGCAATGACTATCAACTAAAATTTTTCCACCATCAATTAATATTTAATCCAAACCAAAACTGCTGACTTCTTATTAATATACTTTTAAAATTGAAGTTATGTTTCACATAAATTATTTTTTTCCGTTGCGTTCATTATTTTATATTATGTCGTGTAATTAAAGACACTATTATCTCTAAAAACTAAATAATTTAAATACATACAACCATTAAAAAGGTTCAGAAATCAAAATATTTAACAAGTATCACACTACAGCATTTTGTGTTTTCTGCGACCGGTAACAGCGACCGAGGCTGGCGCCGGTCGCAGAAAACAAATTTTTTCCCAAAAAAAGAAAAAAAAATGGCAACTTTGGCGACGGAGGTTTTCTGCGACCAGTATCAGTGACCGGTCATGTCGCCGGTCGCTAAAAGTCTTTTTTCCGAAAAAAAAACGCTGGCGCTCGCTCGCGCGCCAAACCCTAGCAGCGTAATTTTTTCTTCTCCCGCGCACCAGCTTTTTCCCCAATTCGACTTTCTCTGCCTAAATTTCAATTTTGCTTCTTTATCTTCAAATCTGAGCGAGAGAGAGCGGGAGAGTGAAAGCCTTGCCAATAATTTCAAGAGAGAGAGCGATGGAGAGAGATTGCGTCTTCTCTCCTGGCTTTGACCACACCTTCGATCCTGTTACATTCCGAATTTTTAAAACAATATTTAATAGCTAAATTAAAATCACGCTAAAAAATTAGAATTCCTGATTTCATTAACAACGTGAATTTTATTAAAAATTAGAAAGTATACCAATAATTACCAATCAAATACCAGCAGCACGAATCTCAAAGCATGGTTTGAATTTGGAAAGGAAATGGAATTAACCAAATTGAAAGAAGAATTCGGGTCCGGAATTCACACCCTTGTATATCTCATATTCTGCGTGACTTGGAAAATCTCAAACCATTTAATTGAGTTCCGCACTAATCTTAAAGCAGATCCCCTCCCATTTAAAATCTCAACTCTCTCTTCTCTCTTTCTCTCCCCTGCTTTTGGGCCCCGATACCCTCCTTCTCTCTTTCGATCGCGCAAACGCCACAGGCGCCTCAGTTCCACCTGTCCCGTCGCTTTGCCTGCGAGGGTGCAGCCGCTGACGGTACGGCTGTCAGTGAGCTACCCCTCCCCGCCTTGCTGCCTTGTTTGATACCGGGTTCTATAAATATCTCTCTCTCTCTCGTTTTGGGTTGGATGGTTTGCTTGCTTGTCGTTTAGTTGTGCTCATGTGCTGAGATTTTTGCTCTATTCCCCTCTATTTTCTGATTTTCGTTGATTGAGAGAGAGAGATCAAAGCTTAAAGCTTTCGATTGTGATACTTGATCGAGGCCTTTGCCGTGCTGGTGCTGGCTTTGTGCTGTTCTGGTGCTCGTTTGGAGCCGGCCGTTTCTTTCCCTCTCCATACCGTGCTAGCTCAAATCGGGTAAAATTCTGAAACGCTCGTTTAAATTGATCGGATTTTGCTAGCTCATACCGTGCTAACTTCAAGTTGAAGGCTTTAAAAAGCAAGCTCGGAAAGACCTCTGATATGAATTATATATGACATATCTGATATAATCATAACCCAATAACGGTTTCGGTATCATGGATTCCTGGAAAAACATGAACAGAATAATAAATAAGAATACATCACTAGGTAAGAACGATAAATTTTGGAATTGTAAAACAATACCTGTCGAGCATGGTAGAGGAGTCTAGAGAGATTAACTTGAAGTTCAGGCATTACTCCATCATAATTTACAAGCGTTATCGACCTTAGCCCCGTGCAAAGAGCAAGAATATCTATATAATTCAATAAAATGGGCAAAATCATGGCTGAGAACTTTCAAAAATATAGAAAACGTCATTGCAATTCCTTGAAACCATTGGCATATATATATATATTTTTAAGCATCTAATTTTCGTTGGAAGCCTGTCACAGAAAATTTTATTTTAGAGGGAAGATCTGATATTGTAGTATAAAGAAGGGTGGACTCAGTTATACCAGTGCATGTACATCTTGCTGGTTCCATCAAGCAGTAATCTTGTTTTTTGTTGGCACATTTAGTAAAGTGCATGTGGTGCAAAAATTAATTGTCACACTTTGGGTTGCACATCAAGTGTTCGATGAATGCAATAGGAAAGAAGAAAAGAGATGAGACCATTAGAAATATGGCGCTTGGAGATGAGACCATTAGATGGATTACTAATATCGTTATCGTTTTCCTCACGATCCGTTATGAGTATTCATTCCATGTTATGTATATATGTCGGTTGCATTAATTACATGATTAATTCATGTGCCACTTGATGTGTTTATTTGTGTAATGTGTCTCCATTTAATTGAAAAAGATTCCTTTTTGAGTTAATGCAGAGGATACACATTCCAGGAATACATGGCTTCTCTAAGGAGATGAGCCTTATTTATCTTGTAGAAACCATTAGATATTATTATCTCTGTTTAATCATGTAATGAGTTTTGGACATAATTAGGTCACTTCAATATTTAGCAAGCACTTGTTATAGTTGTTGATTCTTTTTTCATGAGTATAGGTAGCAACTGTTGTCTGTTTAATCTTACATACAATTACACCACAATTAATACAAAAGGACACAATAAACCACAAGAATTCCTGGATTTTTAGATAAAACCTATCTCAATCCTACGATTGTACCAGTCCCGGTACAGGCCTAGACCATGTACCAAACATCAACAAAACAATATTTATATATACAACTCCACTATGCCAACAAATATCGACAATTAAGAGACCTTCAATTACACAGCAAAACCAGTTACCAAACTTTTCAACCTCTTCAGAATATAATTTCTATAATATTAGCTGCCAAACCTGCATCTCAAGCAAGAGTGATGTGGGCCACACCAATTAGAGAACAAAGAATTGGGCTTTTGGGCTTTATTTCTATGAGAGCGACTAAACATCTATGTATAAATAGATAGACCTACTCACAAATTGAATATAGAGCTAGTGGCTGAAAGGAGATTTTGAGCCTATTTGGGCCATTTCATTGTTTCTTAATTTGTTTTTTATTTTATAACTAGTTTGTGGTTGATAAATAAATGATGAAGTTATGTGCATGTGACTAAACTGGACCTATTTGGACCCCTCACTTTTCTCTCTTTCTTGCTGTTAAGCATATTTCTCTTGTTATTTTATTTATTGTTCAATGAAATCTAAATAATTAGTGTTATTCTACTTGGAAACTCTATTTTTCCTTCTATTAATTTTTCATACACCCCTTGCATGAGTTGAATGTCAAACTCAACTTCTACTATATACTTTGGGAGGTCTATAAAATACAAATTTATAACACACAATCATCATATAATAACCATGAATTGATAAATGACAACCAATTTAGCATTACCAGTAGAGTGAGTCTATGGTACTATGCATATTACGATTTGGCACTGTGCTACGGCTCTATATTCGACTTTTCAAATCCTAACGGTCGATCCGAACCGTTCATCTTGTTCTCCATATTAATATGTGTTTGGAGACCAAATTTTACATTTTTTGAAATTTTTTTACTATTTTTTTAAATTTATTGAAAATCACTGTTTTTGGATGGTCCAGAATTTTCAGATCAAGTGATTTTCTAAATATCTAAAAAAATAGTAAAAAAATTAAAAAAAATGTAAAATTTGGTCTCCAAACACATATTAATATGGAGATTAAGATGAACGGTTCGGATCAACCGTTAGGATTTGAAAAGTCAAATATAGAGCCGTAGCACGGTGCCAAATCGTAATATGCATAGTACCATAGACTCACTCTTACCAGTATATCTCACTACAGTTTAAGACAATCACAAATTCCATTCTCTTTAAGAACTTTTTATTAGATATACCAACATCTGACAGTATACATACATTTACATTATTATAATACCTACGCTGTATAAATTATTGAGAAAAATTAATATATATAGCTTACAAAATACAAGAAATAAACTTGAATATTTATACATTTTTTTGGATCATCTCCCGAACTTCATCCAACACGAGCCATGCTTTGTGTCCCCCGATCACCTCCGCCTTCCACTCTCCATCTTTCCACATCTAGAGATATATATATATCAATAATATCAATAAATGAATAAAAGTACATTACACAAATGGTCAATATGTATATCTAGAGCTTATTTCAATAATTTCCAAAAATGAATAAAAGTACATTACACAAATGGTCAATATGAAACCTATTTCATTAGCAAAGGAATGGACTATAAAATCATATAACATTGTGTCATATGTTTTCCTTCCATATTTTTGACCCAAAAATGATTAAAAATGCCAATTGTACAGATTGAAACTTGAAATCATTTGAGTGATACTTAAGGACCATGTATGTAATTGATCTAAAAATTTAATCTATTTGTTTTCAAAATATCAGGATTGATTAGAGATAAACTAAAGAAAACCAAGGTACCTGAATAGTAGGCATTTTCTGAAGCACACAGCCATCGACCCCATACAATATTTGAAAAGGAAATATGTCAATTTAAACATAATTAAAAAAGTTAACAAAATAACTTGTGAATTAAAGCAACTCACCGAAATATTCCCTCGCTTTACCAAGGTTTGAGGAACTTTGTTGACATCCACAACATAAAACTTTATTCTACAATATTGAAAATAATAATGCAGTTATATTCTCATATTCTTTTTTGGGATAATTTATTTTACAGAATTACCTCGGATAAAACTCGGCAGCGAGTTTCTCTAGCTTGGGCTTGAGATAAATGCATTTCCTACACCAAGCTGCCATCCTACATCGATAAAATAATAAAAATAATAGCAAAATTTTAGATATGATCCTACAATTATGTACATTATAAGAAATTAAGAATCCATTCCTAGAGTGAGGCTATAATACTATGCATAGCGCGGATTGGTCCGTACTATATATGGATCAATATCTCTTTTTTGAAAGTCCAAACAGTTGATCTTAATCATTCAACATGATTTTCATATGAAAATGTACTTGTAGATCAAATTTAACATTTTCTACCATTTTTACTACTTTTTTAGATAGGTAGAATATCACTTGATCTACAAATTTTAGACCATTCAAAAGTAGTGATTTTCTACATATCTAAAAAAATATTAAAAAAATTCTAAAAAATTTAAAAATTAGTCTCCAATTATATCTTCATCAATTATGTTTTCATATGGCGATCATGTTGAACACTAATTGAACTTTGAAAATAAAGATACTGATCCATAGTACAGACCATTTGCGCTTGCATAATACCATAGCCTCACTCTCCATTACCATACTTTTTTTTACTGGAAGATACCAGTTGCTCATACTGGTACCCAAAATAAAACTAAGATAAAATAGAAGTAAAAGAAAATTTAAAAAAAATTTAAAAATTGTACAAACCAGTCAACGATAATTGGCTGTGAATTCTCCTTCGATTGGCAAAGAATCTCTTCGAATTCTTCCAAGCTATTGATGGATTCCATATCTACCGACGTAGGTCTTGACGCATTTTGCCAAAAAGCCCCTGACTTTTGCACTTCAACCCTCACTTTCCTCTTAATTATTATCCTATCGCTCTCTAATCTCCTAACCAATCCTCGGCCGCTCGACCCCACCACAGAGCAACACCGACCGTTGGATAGTTGTTGCATCCCGTACTCCCTTGTACAAAGCTCTCTGTACGGGATACATGAATTCGGGGTGAAAGCGGCCATTGTTAAGGAGAAATGTGCCTAAAAGCATATACAATTTGTGCTCCCAATTGAGATTTACAGGTCAAAGATATGAACTTGAAAGTTTATGTGCTTCAATTTGGTAGCTTTTGTTGTTCGAAAATATCTAATTTGGGATCTGAAATGGTAAAGGTCAGGTGAATTTGTCGAGAAGCTTATCCGGTTTGGTAACAGAAACAGAGGAGGAGAGATAACGGGGCCCAGAGATACTTTTTAGTGGGACCCACAGGGAAAAATAAAATATCTTTAGTTATATCGGACAGTTGTGATTTGATCTCTCATCTAGTTGGGACCCACTAAACTGAATTAATTGACTCCGCGTAACGTACCGTTTGAGTTTAGATCAGATCCGTTAGTTTCTTATAAGCACGAATCATAAAGATCTACATGTATTTCAAACGTAGGCTGGATTGGATCGGATTCTGATCAACGGTCCAGTAGCTAAAGTTAAATTGAGATTTTGGGTCCAGTAGTTAATGCAGAGGATAAATGTTTATTTTCGGAAGGAAAACTATACAAAATACTCTCGATTGTATAGTGAAATTATTAAAAAGTATTTATTAATGCTGTTTGCTTACAATTTAGGAGGAAATATATACTTATTTTTTTATGAAAAATGTATAATGACAAAATATCAAATTATTAGTTTTTTATATATTTTATTTCATTTTCACTTATGTGCTTTATTTTTTCTTAAGAAAATTGCTATTATAATACGATGAAAATGTAAAACATGTTGTTTCTAGCAATAATCTTTTTAGTCTATTTGACTAATTTGTAAAACATACAATTATTGAATTTTATGATTTTTTTCTATTTTAGAATTATGTAGGTTCAAGTTAATTGGAATTGTAATGTAGATTGCTTGAACTGAAGAAATCATGAAGACATTTATCAAGAATTTAAATTGTAAAATTATAAACTTGGTAAAGTGTTTTTGATGTTGTTTCAACATAATACACACGCTGTGGAATAGTTTGATCAAACTCAGAAGGAATCACAAAAGTTATAACGTTTGTGAAAAAATTATAACTTTTATGAAAAATATATGTGAAAAAGTTATAACGTTCTACAAAAAGTTATGACATTTTAAAAAGTTATAACGTATTAAAAAGTTATAACGTATTAAAAAGTTATAACGTTTTAACTAAATTTTCAAACTTCAGAAATTCTTGTTTTTGATCAAGTTTTTACAGTACAAAACGTTACATAACGTTTTACAATCGTTGGTAACGTTTTACTGAGCTCACAGAAAATTAAAAATCCTAGATCGTATTTTGAACTAAAACGTTGTAACGTTTTAACAAACGTCTGTAACGTTTTAAGTCAAATTGCTCTTTCTGGAGCTGTCTCTATAAATAGAGCTGTGGGGTCTCTTCCCCAATTGAACTCAGCCACCTCAAACTTCAAAAAGCCAGATCTCTGTGAGCTTGAGTTCATCCATTGTTGTGAGAGCTTAGAACTTCAATATCCCTCAAACAACCTCAAATCTACTTCACTAATCTTGAGTTAGATTTAGGTTAGAGTAAATTTTTGAGTGTTTCTCTTACAAACATTGATTTAGAGATTTCGTTCTCTTCTTGAGTTGTCCGTGTGACTTCCTTTAGTTGTAAGGGCTCGCCGGCTCTCATCTCTAGTTGGCCGTGTGACTTCCCTTGGTTGTAAGAGCTCATCGGTTCACAAGTTGTAAACCTTTCTCGTTGGGTATAGAAAGACGCACCTAGAAGAGGTTGTGACGCCCCAGAGACGTAGATCTTTGTTTTGCCGAACTCCGTTATCAAATTTATCTAAACTCATCTATTTACTTTTTAATCGCATTTATTTTCAGTTTTAGTAGCGATTAACGGTGCATTTGGTATAACAAAACATACTGAAACAACTATTTGATCCGTAGGCAAATGATGTTGGAAAATATAGTTTGTCATCAATAATAAAATCATGAGGTGTTAAACAGTAATTTAACTCCCAAAATTAATGAAACTAATTAATATCAACGGTTGGAGTTGATCGTAACAAAAATATTAAGTAAAAAAATAGAAAGGTCTTATGCCATAGTGACAAATGAATTATTCGGATTCGGTTTAGTGAGATCAAAAATTCATAACTCAAGAATAATTTGAGTATAATTTGAAAATAATTCGGTATCACAACAAAGTAAAAAAGAAAATCCAAAAAATAATGTTTAAATTTTTAAAAAAAGATTCATGTCTTTTTTGCATTTTATTCGTAAAATAATTCGTAAAACGCGTTTTATTCCATGTTCAATTCATAAATAAAAAAAGAACGTTTTATTCAC
Organism: Carex rostrata; assembly: GCA_964058875.1. Taxonomy (NCBI): domain Eukaryota; kingdom Viridiplantae; phylum Streptophyta; class Magnoliopsida; order Poales; family Cyperaceae; genus Carex; species Carex rostrata. Next base: position 1,422,760 of record CAXKVT010000106.1, on the reverse strand, counting down.
GATAACTTATCTTGTTACCAGTGTTGTAAATCGGTATGTGCTCATCGGACAAACAGAATACCGTCAAATAATTATTCAGAAATAAATAAGAATAATCGAGCATAATCAGAAATAATCAGCTGATTATTCTATGTAACAATTTGATCACTACCAACGACTAATCTGACCATTAATCGGCCTATACGAATGTTTTTTACAGCACTAGTTGTTACTATGCTTCAGCAGGATTTCCAATAAACATAGGACCAAATTCTGTTCGACGCTCCATAACGTCCGTTTAATTTGTGTAGAAAGTGAAAAGTTCAAAGCTGTCTACAAATCTGAACGATCGCGCGAATATCGATGCACAACGAACGGTCAATAAGTTGTCGGACACAATTTGGTTCAAAGCCCGTCGGACCCTGTTTTTTCCGTTTAGGCACTTGTGGTCTAAACCAGGAACTCGTATCCTCTGAGATATCTCAAACTTTGAGTGACTTTATAGAAAATTCCAACCGTTTAAATATGTTCTGCACGAATCTCGAAGCACACATAATACCGACCCCCTACATCACCCCCAGAATAGGCTAGTGGTTTGCTTTTACCCGAACGGGTATGACCCGTTTTACCCGACCCGTACCCGTTACCCGAGGTACCCGTACCCGTGCCCGGGTATAGGCGGGTAAACGGGTACACGGGTACGGGTTTGAGACGGACCGGACTCAATGATTCGGGAAAAAACCCGCCCAACCCGTACCCGTTTTACCCGTACCCGAAACCCGTCTACCCGCACCCGTTTTACCCGTACCCGCACCCGTTTACCCGACCTACTTTACCCTTTTACCCGTGTACTTTTACCCGTTTACCCGTTTTTTTTAAATTCAAAATTCAAAATTATTTTGCCGCCGAAAAAAATAATATTAAAAACAGAAAAAAAAACTAAAAAACAGTATAAAAATAAAAAAAAATAAAAAAAATAAAAAAAAAATAAAAAAAAATAAAAAATATCCGTACCCTACCCGCCCTACCCGACTACCCGTACCCGAGGTACCCGTACCCGTTACCCGGGACGGGCACGAGTTTGAAACGGGTAGGGTACACTTTTTGAAAACCCTACCCGACCTACCCGTACCCGCCTACCCGACTACCCGCCCTACCCGTACCCGCCCTACCCGACTACCCGCCCTACCCGTACCCGAGGTACCCGTACCCTACCCGAATTCAATCCACTAGAATAGGCACCGGACACGTCGGTCACGCAAAAGTTGAGATATCTCAGAGGATACGCACTCACAAACCAGACAGAAGACAATTTATTTCCACTCCACACATAGCGATGAATTCGTATCACCTAAGGTAACATAATATAAATGTTTGGATCTGAACCGTCCAATTAGAATCTGCACAACTATTAATGCATCTTTGTGCGTTTCACATCGATCAGACGGCCGTGACCCAAAAAGAAATATTCTGTTACCTCAGAGGATATGGATTCAGAGTTTCTTTCCACTCCACACATAGCGTTCCAGTAAATCCAACTTGAGCATGAGCTTAGCATCTCCTAGTTCTTCGTCTTTCAGCAATGGCGATCAAGGCATCAGCGAGCAGCTTGAGCTTAGCATCTCCTAGTTCTTCGTCTTTCAGGCACCGTGCGAAGCAGCCTCTCGTCTTTCTCCCTCCTCTAAATAGTTCTTTTCTAAATGGAGGTGGTACCTTCAAATCGGTTCCAAGTAAGAGATTGAGGTGCAGAGCAATTCGGATTCAGATGAACTTGTTTGAACGGTTATCTAGGGTGGTTAAGGTTGGTATTAATGCTTTTCATCTCCAATTTTAGTGGGTACCAAATGAAAATATTCTCTCTAGTTCAATTTGTTTCTAAACTTGGGTATTTCATTTTAATGAAATAGGTTGGTGCTTGTTGTATAAAAATCTTTCCCAAAAAAAAAAAAAAAAGTTCATATGTTTAAAGCCAAAAAATGTCAAAAGATTTGAAAACGTTTGTTCTCTGCTGGTTCAAACAAGTCACTCTAGGTACTGGTACAAACCACGTGATTACATGCTAGCATTTGTTTTTCTTGTAAATATCATTTTCAATTTACCAGCACATGCTAATAGCAATTGTTCTTCTCAACTCTTCTTTCAATAATAATTCTCTTTTGTTTCATTTTGGCTTTTGTAAATAGTCATATGCAAATGCAGCGATTAGTTCTTTAGAAGATCCAGAGAAGGTACTGGATCAAGCGGTACTGGAGATGAACGATGACTTAGTTAAAATGCGACAGTCAACAGCACAGGTGTGTGTGTGGAGACAAATCATAGCACAACATATACATATATGATAGACATGTATATATATTCTTATCTTTTCTTGTTTGCTCATTTGGCAGTGAAATTTTAGTATTTTTAATATATCTGATGTGTATTTTCTTATTCTACAGGTAATAGCGTCGCAGAGACTGTTGGGAAACAAATATAAGGCTGCCGAACAAGCTTCTGCGGATTGGTGATTTTCTATTTTTTTTTTCTGTATTTGACCATGCATTATCTGTTTTTTTTTATATTTTTTTATTAGACAGTAATGGTACTGGTGTCAGCAGAATTGACTCTGTTGCTCCTTTTTTCTACAAAACCAAAGTAGGCTGTTATGAAACGAAGTTTTAAAAGCATAAACTCAGACAAAAATAAAACAGGTACAAAAGGGCACAACTGGCTCTTCAAAAAGGAGAGGAGGACCTGGCACGCGAAGCTCTGAAAAGACGCAAATCTTATGCTGTAAAATTGAAATTCGGTCTTTTTTTTATAATATCATACTATACCCATCTCTATTTATAACTATTATATAGTCCTCTACATGTGTTTTTACAATTTTAAACCTATTTTTAAATGCAGGACAGTGCAATCTCACTTAAGGCACAGTTAGATCAACAGAAGAGTGTTGTTGAAAGTCTTATATCAAATTCGAAGGTCTTTGTTATTATCTATTTATTGCAATCTAGTCCCAGCAGGACCCAATAAAATTGTGTTTTCTCTAAATTAAATATTATTGATTTATTACCCATCTTTCTTGTTCTCTCCGTAGATTTTAGAGAGCAAAATTCAAGAAGCTAAGTCGAAGAAGGATACTCTAAAGGCTCGTGCTCAGTCAGCCAAGTCTGGAATTCATCTCTTTATATGGATCTTCTTACACATTTATAATTTCATCATAGTGTGTAATTTTTTTTTTATTACTGCGTTTACAGAACTGCCACAAAGGTGAATGAAATACTAGGAAATGTAAATACAACTGGTGCCCTTTCAGCATTCGAAAAGATGGAGGAAAAAGGTACCGGCATATATCTTCACTTATGTCATATATGACTGGTTTCTAATTTAGAGTGCAAATACCTGAACATGTTGGACCTTTTTGTAAATTCTTTAAAAGAAGCCATAAATTTCTTCCACTGAAGATCTGTCAACCCAAATTAATACAAATGTTAGAAATAGAAAGGGATAACAAATTCAGCAATTTACACTGTTAGATATAGTTTTTTTTCCAAAAAGAAGATGCAATAAAAAAATTCTGGTCTAAAATCTGTGTATCTGGGTTGTTTAATAACAGTTCTTACTATGGAATCTCAAGCTGAAGCTCTGAACGAGTTATCTGCTGATGAACTTGACGGGAAGGCATGGCTTCTCTTACCAAAAATAGAAAAAAATGTCAAAATTATTCATATAATATATAACATTTCTCGGTTATTTAATTTTCTGAATGCAGTTTGCTATGCTTGAGACATCCTCAGTAGATGACGACCTAACAAACTTGAAAAAGGAGTTGTCAGGTTTCTCATTGGTAAGTTGAATCACTTTCAATATTACAAATTTTTTAGTGATGCTACAGTACTTTGCAAAGTGCGGAACGGCCCGTGCTATGGATCAATATTTCCATTTAAAAAGTTAAAAACATTTGATCGGAACCATTCAAAATGATCTCCATATAAAAATATACTTGGAGACCAAATTTTACATTCTTTTAGAATATTTTTACTATTTTTTTTAGATAGATAAAAAAAAACACCTGATCTAAAGATTTTGAACCATCTGAAAGTAGTGAATTTTTCAACCTATTTAAAAAAATAGTAAAAAAAATTATAAAAAATGTAAAATTTGGTCTCCAAGTACATATTCATATGGAGATTATGTTGAGCGGTTCGGATCAACTGGTTAGACATTAAAAATAGAGATATGGATCCATAGCACAAACCGATCCGTGTTCGGATCCATAGCACTCCCACTCAGTCAGACCTTCACACAAAGCTACATGTCCTTTATTTTTATCTTGTATTTATTTTTTCAAAAAGGCTGTCGTACAGCCCATATATCTATATTAACCCTAAAATTGATTACATAAGCTACTAAAACCTGAAAAGAATTAGGAAAAACTAAAAGTAAAACCTCAAATCTAATCAAGCCCCTGGGTTACCATATCAGCATCAGCAACACACACCTTCATCACAAACTAACCACTGAACCTAGCTAACTGACTCATTAGTTAGGAATCAGCAAGGTTTCAGTACACAATTATTACCCAAAACTCAAAATCCTAAAAACAGAAGCTACTGTATTTCAGTATATGAATTAATATCCAAGGTTTTAGAGATGACCACACATCTCTATTATTACATGGTTTTAGCAAAAAATTTATCTTTTATTTGGATTTGGGAAGAGAAGATTTTCGGAGCAGCGATGGTGTTGGCGCTGATAACACTTCTCGTGTTGATCTCACTGTTGTCAGCTGCGGTAGCAACAAAAGGCATGGCAATTCTGATAATTATGGTCGCCCTATCAGCAGCTGTAGTAGCGGCACTTGCCGGAGCAGTGGCAGCTGTGGCCGCAACAACTGTCATGGCAGCCGCAGCAGCCGCAACCGCCACAGCTGGTGTGGCCATTGCTGTTGTGGCCACAGCAACTTGGGTTGGAGCTTTTGCTGTGGCAGTTGTTGTTAGTGCAGCTGTTGCAGTTGCACTGTCAGAAACGATGCTTGGAAGGCGGCGACAAGTTCGCCGGTGGCGACGGTTTTTGCAAAAGATTAAATGGTGGTAACTGGTGTTTGTGCTGGTTCCACAAAGTGGTTGGACTTATAATGTAAAAAGAGTGAGGCTATGGTACTATGCATAGCTCGGATTGGTCCGTACTATGGATCAATTTCTTCGTTTTTAATGTTGAAATAGTCTATCTGATTCGTTCAACATGATCACCATATGAAAATGTGCTTGCTTGGATACTAAATTTTACATTTTTTTTTTTTAAATTTCCTATTTTTTAGATAGGTGGAAAATCACTACCTTTAAATCGTCTACAATTTTTAGATCAGGTGATTTTCTACCTCTCTGAAAAAATAGCAATAAAATTAAAAAAAAAAATGAGAAATTTGATCTCCAACTCCACAAGTATATTTTCATATAGAGATCATGTTGAACGGTTCAGTCGACTGCTTGGACATTGAAAACGGAGATATTGATCCATAGTAGGTATCATAGCCTCACCTGTAAAAAAATTATGTAAATTTAAGATAGATGAGATGTATATTTGTATATAAAGGTAACAATGAAAAGAAATTTAGCAATATCCTTTCTTCATTATTTTTCCTTGTTTTCCTAAATCTTACGGCTGTTTAACCCCGAAATGAGTTGAAAGAACAATTATTTTGGGAATCGTTGTAAAAGTGCATGATTCATGGAGGTGTTCAGGGTGTTGTTTATATTTCAAGTTTTTTTAGGTTCATTCTAGAAATTGTCTCTTATAAGTAATTTTGTTTTGACTGTAGAAAGGAGAGCTTCCTGAGGGTAGAACTGAAAAAGGAGGCACAAAATCGGTGAATTCTTTGAAAGATATGGCAATGGAGTCTGAGCTTGACGAACTAAGGAGACAAGCAAAGGAATTTTAGTTTTCTTGTCTTAAGTTCATAACACTGTACAAATTGTTCGTTTGTTTATAATATGGATCTTCTTTCTATAGTGTTTGAAAGAATGTGTATACACTTGGAAACCAATTTCAATATGGTATGAGTAAAATTGAATATTAAGCTCACTTGTTTTCTGGAATTAAAATAGTTACAACAAAATTTTATTCAATTCTCGAAAATTTAACCGAATTAATCGAATTAAACTTGTCAATTGAATAACAATTGAAGTAAATTTCAGTTTGTTTGGTTGATCCAAAATAAGAAATTAAATTTCAAATGGTCAAAACTCAATACATACACAAATAGGCTTAAAAGTACAAGCATCTAAAGATTTCAACCATAGTTTACAGAAATTTTTGAGTAATTATTGAACTTAAAAGGGTCTTACATGCAAATACAAATAATATATGGACTGAATCGATGTTGTACTGCGTGTAGTGGATATAAAATCCACAGTTTTTACGCTTCAAATGCAAAAATATGCAATGCCGCGAACACAACACGTTGAGTGATGAATGGGCGTTTTTTTAAAAAATATATTAAAAAAAAAAATCAAATCTTCGAAAAATAAATGGCTCAACAATTTTCATGCAAATATGTGTAACCTTCGTGCATAACTTCGAAGACATATATGTGCAAATATTTGGTTCGATTGCATGTTAACTTTTATACATTTTGAGTGTCAATTGACATAATTAATATTGGGGACAATTGACTACAAATCGTTGTAAATTTGGAATTGTTTAATGAACTCATTATATATGATCATTATCAAAATGACTGATTTGACAGTAAAACCTTTAATAGATTGAATCGTTTTTCATACAATATTCAGATTTTGTTTATGATCATTATCAAAATTATCGAGTTAACTCTTCATTATAATATATTCCATTATTAATTGTTCTTTAAACAATTTTATTTTTTTCAACAATTAGATTTAGCAGAAGTAGCACCATAGTAACTACTAACCAGCAACATTTATTGTAGTAAACTGTAAACAGCAGATGCAATATGATATTAATTTTGTCTACCAAACTGTAGGGTCCATATGTCCTAAAGTAACTCAAATTTTGATTTTGGATCCCAACCGTCTGATCAGAATACATATCAGAATACATAGACTCTATCTTTTTTATATTCGCATCAGATCAGATCGTACGGTCTAAATCCAAACACAAATTTTGGATTACTTTACGGGATCCGAACGCAAATTCATTTTTAAAAAAAATTAAAAGCAATGCATTTAATTGCTAGGCTACAAATTCTGACAGGCCATAGAAGAGACAAGTCAGAAAACAGATCAGTAGATTAGATTTCAACCATTTAATTTGATCTGAAAAATTCTGACAGGCAATGTTTAATTTTTACTATCTTTTCTCTCAAATTCTAAGATATCTCATCTAATTCTCACAAGATTACATTATTTTTCCTTGAGCAAGCATTACGAATATACACATATCAAATTACATAAAAAGAGGCTATAAAACAGAGCAAATGTGAGACAAAGGAATATTGGCATATTGCTACTAAAAAGGAATTAGAGAAACATATTTTTAAAAGATAAAAAGGACAACAAGACAGTTGTTGAGATATTGCTACTAAAAAAGATAAAGACAACAAGATAAGGTAAGATAGATCAGCACTAAAATTGTATATATCATCCCTTGCAAACCCAAGAAGGGAAGCAACGGCTATATTTTGTTTAACAGAATTAGAATTATATAAATGCCAGAATCACATCACAGGGTGAAACCCGGCTTGTTGGAGAAGCACCGCCTTTATGTCTTCCGGCATAATTCCATCCTTACATTGCTGAAATATATCAGAGAAATTAGGCAATGAATGAATCAATTTGTTATCAATGCATTATAATGTGCACATATATACCTCTGCACGGAAGACGTCTAATGCAAAACCATTGAAGCAGCTAATAACAGCTTGTTGAACATCTAGACCGAGTCCATCTAGTGCACGCATGGTGGAAAGCAGTAGACCTGATCTACGTGCACAGAACATGTGAATGTTGACTGCTCGGCCTTCTCTCAGCCTCACTTCAACCTTCACAAATCCATGGTTTCAAATAATTAGTAAGCGAGGTCATAGAAGAGTGTTAGTTTTAGGATTTTAGCAATTAGCATGCCAGAGTTTGGTCTCACAAGGATAAAGAAAGAGTGTTGAAGGAACTAACCCTAGCAGGTTGGGTGTTAGGACTTGTCAGAGAAGTGGGACAGAGCTCCTCCTTAACCCTAGATGATGGCAGAGTTGGTAGAGTCGTCGGTGTCAGAGGGTTAAAGCCTGTACCAGTACCAGTACCAGTTGGTGTTGAAGGTACTGGTATCGAAGAGGAATTAGGCGTCAACTCCAGCTCATTGTGTAAATCATTTATCTTTTGGAGCAGCTCCTTCAAGTACTCAATTGCATCACCTAAAATCGACGCCCTATCCATCTGAAAAATAAATACAAATTAAGAAATTTTATACAATTCAAAACTAAAATAATCAAGGAACAAAAAATCTGGATCACCAACTTCCAATTCCAACTCATGCATTTAACACTAGCAATTAAAAATAATAAAGAAGATCTACAGAATCAGCCCAATTTTGCTCAAGTTCAATTAAATTAAAACTTATGAACCCATATATTCACTAACAAATAATATATAGCAAGCAATTAGAAAAAAATAAAGAAGATGTTAATTATACCTTGCTAATTTTAGGAACTACGGAGCGAAGCATGTAAAGCCGATCATTAAGCTTCTTCCTCCTACGCCTCTCGGCCATTAAATTTTTTGCAGGGGGGCCCTTCTTCTTTCCCTTATTATTATCTCCAACCCCAGTAATAGTACTATTTGCATTTGAATTATTATTCCCCGCTCCACCATTCTTCAGACCCGACCCATCAAGACCCACATTCTCATCTGAGTCATAATTCAAACCCGACCCATCAAAGCTCCCCTCTTCTCCTTCCTCCTCTAAACTCCCTCTTCTCTTCTTGTCCAGTTCATCATCATCATCTAAATCTAAACCACCCCCCTTGCTGCTTAAACCGCTTGAATTATACCTCAAATTGGCTGCCGCGCGTTTCTGGAATAATGTTGGTTGTGCACCAACTGTAGGGAATATCTCAAGAGGCCTTAAAACCTTGTTTCTGGCTAGAAATGTCGACGAGTTTTCAAAGCCGTCATGACCCAACGGACCCATTTGCATGGAGGAATTGCATGGGAATTGCATGGAGGAACTTAATTCGGGGCAGCCAATTGGGCCATTTAACCCCAAATTGCCAAACTCAAGCCCTCCCCCTCCCCTGCTTGTCAAAATGGAGGAACCCGACATTTGGTTCATTGGCAGATACCCCGGGTTATCAAGCCCGAGATCAAATCCGGTATCAAACGGGGTTGAAGAGGACGGATTCATGAGCCTGAATAGAGCTTGGGTTGGGTCCAGATTGAAGAGAGAATTCGATGGAGGTGGGGAGCTGGAGGAAGAATTTGAAGCATAGGTGAGACCTTTGCTGATTTGTTGATCATGGTCATGGTGGGGCTGGAAATACCAATCTTGGTCTTCTAGCATGGATTTGAACGCCATCTCGTTTATCGGGTTAGGGTTCAGATTCGGTGTCGGGTTTGGGTTCAGAGGCCAGGAGAGTGTGTCATGATGAGAACCGGCGACCTCGGGTTCGACCTCGATTGGAGGCTCTGTTTGAGCGGAGGTCTCGTCAAGCCATGCCATGGTGTTGTTTCCTCTAGAAAGCATGGCTTATTATATTTGTTTGAGGGCTTGTGGTTGGTTTCTCTCTTTAACTCCTTGAAATTCCGAGGTCAATACAGAGAGAGAGAGAGTGACAGAGCCAAGTAAGTTGCTTTCTTCTGCACATGGTTTCAGTAGAAATATGGAGATGCAAAGAGAGAGATTGTGTGGGCTCAGGCTATTTAAGAGGGAAGAGAGAGAGAGGTGGATCTTCTGTGGCATCTCATAATATAAATTGTGGAAGAAGTCCATGATAGAAGGGTTTACAACTACAAGTTTACAACCATAGTAACAAATAAATAGTTCGGGTTCAGTTCGGTGGATCAAAAGTTCGTGATTTATGAATAATTCCGAAATTATTATGTACCCCAAGGAAGCAAAAAAAAAATATAACGTTTTTTTCGTGAATAATTCAAGATTCACATTTTATTCAGTGGTCGGTTAAAAAAAACGTCAAAAGAAATAAAAAACGAATTATTCGTGAATTTATCGCGAGTTGTATCACTATGTCTACAACAGCCATTGCATATGGGTCCTAGGTTGATTGAAAGTTATGTCGCTTGTTCGCTACACCGAATAATGTTTAGTTCTATTCACATGGAATAATGAAAGAATTGGGGATCTTAGCGAATTCTCATCCTCTGAGATATCTCAAACTTTGAGCGACTTTTTGGAATCTCTCAACCGTTTAAATAGTATTGCACGAATCTCAAAGCCAAAATAATACTGGCCTCCTGTGCTATCCCCGAATAGGCACTGGACACGCAAAAATTGAGATATCTGAGAGGATACGCACTCAAGACAAGACAAAAATTGAGATATCTGAGAGGATACGCACTCAAGACAAGACTGACTCTGTATACAGGGCTGGCTCGGTGATAATTACACCACACTAGAATGACCAAAATGCCCTTAACGTGCAGAGTATATCGCTATTTCCTCTTTTTGGTATTTGATTTTAAAAGGCAAATTTCAATTTGCTGAGTGAGAACTGGAAAGTTATTCCTATTTTGATTAGTTATAAGAGTAGAACTAGGGTGTTCTTAAGCTCACCAAAGTGTTTGGTGAGCTTGACTTCAAAACTCATCAAATCGGTTTCAAATAACGAATCCGAACTGTTGGAATCCACCTATCTTACGTGTGATGCGTCTACATGTGAAATTTTTAAATATTCGAATTAGTTTAGTATAAAATCAAGTGGTAAAAAAATGTTCAAAAAATGAATGCACTAAAATTAATTTATTAATCTTCTAATTTTGACCGCTTGACTTTATACTAAACTACTTCGAATGTTTAAAAATTTCACATGTAGACACATCACATGTAAGATAGGCGGGTTCCAACGGTTCAGATTCATTATTTGAAATCGATTTAATAAGTTTTGAAGTCAAGCTCACCAAACACTTTGGTAAGCTTAAGAACACCCTAGTTCTACTCTTAGTTATAAATTATAATTGGTATGTTACTTACCTTTAGCCTTTTCCTTTATTTCTTTTTTCCTATTTGTCATATATTGCATTTGTTAATATTTTTGTTATTTGCATTTTAAATTGGGTCACGAGGATGATCCATATCTTAGGTGTCTATTTTGTATCCATTTCTGAACATATCTAGTTTAAATTTATTTTACTATGTTGTATCTTTGAACAGTTAAATAATTAGTTTAAATACAAATTTATTATTTTTAATTTATAATCATGAAACATATGAATGTGTGATTGTATGTTTTTTAAGATACTGAACAAATTACTTTAAACAAAATATATTTTTTGTAAACACTTTGATAGTTAATTTACATATTGTTTTTTTTCAAAAAGTAACTAATTAAATAAAAAAAACACAATAACCTAATTTTTTTTATTATCATATGTTAAAAGATAACTATTTTTTGTAGGAAATTAGCACGACTTCCTCTAAACGATGTTAGCCACGCAGGACGGAGCCAGACTTTCAAGTTATGAGGGTCAAACATGAATAAGGGTCTATTATATAAAATTTTCTTGGTACGAATGCAAGTCATTTTACACTAATCTTAACATTTTATTATAAATTCTATAAAAAATACGTTGCAAATCAAAAAAATTGAAAAAAAAAAAAAAAATGGGGTCAATTGACGCCATTCTATATATATATGTCATGAAAATACTTTCTCCAGAGAAATGTCAAGGAAACTATTCATAGGTCGCTCAGATCTAACACAACTGTTGCAATAATATGTCTGTCACTAGCATGTGCATGTCTGCATGGTACCTGGAGCTGACATGCATGCACTATCAATATACAGCATTCATTTCATTAGTATTTAGGCATGCAGTATAAAATGATTTGCTATACATTGTTTGTAAATGAAATTATAACATTTTTACTGTTTACTCACAATCATGGAAAAACTAAAAAGATAATATGTGTCTAGATCTGTTCCTATTAATTGTCAAGTCATCACTAAATACAAATTTACAAATTACAACTACCAATAATTTAATCCAAATCAAAAAATATAATTCATTCATTTATTATTGTAGTAAACCTGACATAGTATTGAATTGAGTCAAAACAAAACCTTCTTCTTGGTCAAATATATATGACTAGTTTTGATCAACACTGAGTTGCTGTACTACTGGTACCAGCTGCCAGTGACTCAGTGCTCTTTCTCTTTCAATGCACATTCTTTCCATTAATTGGTCCAGAGATTGTGAAACAAAAAAAACTGTTTACTAAGATTAATGAAGAGTCAAATAAAAAAAAAATTAAATTTAATGAAGAGTACTTTATAGTTAACTATATACATGAAGGTACAGTTCTAGTCTTAAATTAAATCCAATTTTAAAAAACAAATCTCAACAAATACATGTTGCCATAGTTCGGTAATAAAATGGGCAAGGAAGAGTCATTTTTCTCTCTTTTTTTAATTAAATAATTTAAGATGGGGCGTAATTATTAAAGAAAAAAACAATCAGAAGATTCCATGGGAAAAAAAAAGCCACTTTTGTACTTTTTGGAGATGATTCCTAATTTCCTATATATGTTTGCATCTGTTAGGATTTGGATTTTCTAGCCCAAAAGGTGAAAAAATAAAAAGAAGAAAGGCAAGTAGTACTGGCACAGCACCTCAGTGTAAAACTGTACTGTAAGTTTTTTTTTTTCTAATTTTCCATAATGAATATATCATGTGGCAATTAAAACAATTTTTGGCACCACTCTTATCAGATATGTATGTTCAGATTTCAGATGTATTTTCTTAGTTCTCTCTTGATGAATATATATCTCTTTAGATCTAACTTATATATATTTTTGGTTTGGCATCATGCATGCATGGATGGATATGTGAGATATGATATGATGCCTTGGAAGTTCAGTTTCCCTTTTTTTTTTATTAAACAATTTTGGTTCACTTTCCATCTTAGGTTGCATGGTACCAAACCAGCAATTATAATGGTTGCAATTTCTCAGATTTGTAAAGCTGCAAATATGTCCCCAGACCCCAGCCCTAAAAAAAAATTGAAATATTTCAAAAAAAAAATACTTGATTAATTATATATTATTATTATTATGTATAGGTAATTAATTATAACTCATCTTCTGATAATGCATAAACAACTAATAATAACAATATTGAGAGTTTGAGACCAATTCCTAGGCACATTATATTAAGCA